>JARCFY010000003.1:10000000-12420000 GCA_029233225.1 Lepidodactylus listeri | reverse complement strand
AAATATTTTCTGGTGGGGCTGTCATTATTTGCTGTAATGAAGGGGGGTGGCATGCGCCCCTCTCCCTCCCCTCCTGCAAGATTTAAAGGGCCCTTCAGCTGACCATCAGGGAACATGTGACATGTGGCTTGGAGTGCACACACACACACACCCTGCTTTGGGGGAGAAGTGGGGGGCTGCACGTGCCTGCAATCCAAGCCATGTGCTCCCTGCTGAAGAGTCCTTTAAAACTTACAAGAATGGAAGGGAGGGAGGGGGTGCACATACCCCCGCTTCTTCTCAAAAACATTTAAAGGATAACTTTAAATGCTTTTTGGAAGAAGGGGGCCTTTAAGAAGTGGGGTTAAGGAAGGGTCCTGGCCCCTTAAAGAAGGGGGCAGAGCCCCAGTGTTGCTATGGGCCAGCTCTAGCAGGCTAGTATTCAATGTACAGACAATGTATGTGTACATAAACAATCAGTTGCATGAGTCCCAACTTGAACTAGTAACACCAAAACAGGTTTACCAGCTCACTTACTGTTTGTATGAAATAAACATTTATGCTGTACCAATGCATACTCGATGTACATTTGTTATTGATCAAAGTTTGAGTAGCCTGAAACCAGACACAAATGCCAAAATCAGTTTTAAAAACAGGCTGGAACTAATTTCCCTTCACCTGCAGTCTGGGCTCCTGGCTCTGTGAGGCTGTGGTATGTAGTTAGGGGAGGGAAGGGAGAGTGAAGCAAGAACAGTCAGAAGAATCACTCACAGTCCAGGGTGAATTCTTGCTCCATTTGTGGAACAACCAACAAAAGAGGGATGCTCAGACTCATTTCTGTCCTGATCACAAGTCACGATTATGACAGCTGTACACTCTAGCTTGGAACAGTATGGCATAGCAGCTTTCACACATGTTGATTGTGTTACACAGCCTGAGGTCATACATATCACATAAGGCATATTGCTTTGGTCAGTAACAAAAACACACAGTACAACTATCACACGTTATAAAGGGCTGAGTTTTTAAAGGGAATCCTACCTTTCATATTCCCATTTGGTTTGGCATGCATGAGTGATTTTGCAAAGTACTATGGGAATTGTATTTTCCCTAATGTTTCTATTTTCCACATCTATAGAAACCCTGAACTGGTATCTGGAGATAGTTTTAGCGTGGATTCAGGTTAATAAACTGAAGCTTAATCCCAACCAGACGGAAGTGCTACTTGCTCAGGATTTAATGCATCACTTGTTCTGGATGCGGCTGCAGTCCCCTTGAAGGAACAGGTCTGTCGTTTGGGAGTGCACTTGGGCCGAGGACTACTGTTGGATAAGCAAGTGGTAACTGTGACGGGGAGTGCCTTCTACCAGCTTTGACTGATTAGCCAGTTGCAACCTTTCCTGAACAGAAAAGATCTGGCTTCTGTGGTGCATGCCCTGGTTCCATCTAGATCAGATTACTGCAGGGCACTTTACATGGGGCTGTTCTTGAGAAGTGTTCAGAAAATTCAAGTGGTGCAGAATGCTGAGCGCAGGATGTTGCCTGGAGTGGGTTGTAGGAACCATATAGTGCCAAGTTTGGTCTGTCTATACTGGCTCCCAATCTAATTCCATGCACCACTCAAGGTGCTGGTGTCAACCTTTAAAGCCCTATATGGTTTGGGACCAACATACCCGAAGAATTGCCTACTCTCTATGCACCAACCCAGCCACTGTGGTCATGTTCTGAGGAGCAGCTTTAGGTACCCCTGCCTCCTAAGATTAGGCAGATGACAACCCAGATGGAGAGCCCTCTAATTTGTGGCACCACAACTCTGAAAGTCTTTCCCCAGGAACTTATTCCCTCCTGTTACCATCTTCTGCAGACAGATGAAGACTTTTGTTTCATTTGGCCTTTCCCCTGTGATCTCTCCTTCCTGATCAATGTTCTTATGTTTTTGTATGTGTATTTTAGCTCTGATTTTTAATTGTTTTGATGATGTATTTTTGTTGATTTCATGGGTTTTCATATTGTGGTTTTTATTATGTATATTTTTAATTTGTCAGCCACCTTGATGGCCGTTATGAGGGCGGAAAGGCGGGGTATACATTTTATTTATTTATTTATTTTTATTTCATGTGATTTATATCCCGCCCTCCCCACCATAGGGCGGGCTCAGGGCGGCTAACAACATATCCACAATATACATAATTTAAAACATTTAAAAAATTAAAACATATAAACCAACATAATATCATACAGATGGCGTATCATCAAATTCAGCGCAGCACCCCAGTGCAACCTTAAAGCTGTTACAAACTGGTGGGTGAAATCAGTCCAGGGCCAGATGAAAATCTCAGTACTAGGCGGCCTCTACCCGAAAGCCTGGTGGAAGAGCTCCGTCTTGCAGACCCTGTGGAACTGTAAATAGTCCCGCAGGGCCCTGATGTCATCCGGGAGCTCATTCCACCAGTACGGGGCCGCCACAGAAAAGGCCCTGGACCTTGTACCCACCAGCCGAGCCTCCTTTGGCCCTGGGAGGGTCAGACGATTTTGGGAACCAGACTGTAGTGCTCGCTGGGGAACATATGGGAAGAGGCGGTCCTTCAAGTAGATAGGTCCCGAGCCATATAGGGCTTTATAGGTAAGCACCAGCACCTTGAACCTTATCCGGTATGCTATAGGCAGCCGGTGCAGTGCTTTTAGCGCAGGCTGGATGTGCTCCCGCACAGGAAGGCCCATCAACAGCCACGCCGCCGCATTCTGCACTAGCTGCAGCTTCCGGATTTGGCACAAGGGCAGCCCCATGTAGAGAGCATCACAGTAGTCCAATTTTGAGGTGACCAAAGCATGGATCACTGTAGCCAGTTCGTTGCGTTCAAGGAAGGGAACCAACTGCCTGACCAGCCGTAGATGATAAAAAGCTGATCTAGCAGTGGCTGCTACCTGGGCCTCCATTGTTAACAAGGGGTCCAGGAGCACTCCCAAACTCCTGACCAACAGCGCTGGCACCAACGGCGCCCCGTCGAAGGCCGGGAGAGGGATCCCTACCCCTGGTCCACTTTGACTCAGGCATAGGACCTCCGTCTTCATCGGATTCAATTTCAGTCGGCTCTGCCTGAGCCATCCAGCCACGGCTTGCAACGCCAGGTCCAGATCACCCGGACTGGAATCTGACTGACCGCCCAACAGCAGATAGAGCTGGGTATCATCCGCATACTGATGGCACCCTAGCCCATGCCTCCGGGCAATCTGGGCGAGGGGGCGAATATAGATGTTAAACAACATAGGGGAAAGCTCTGCTCCCTGTGGGACACCGCACACCAACGGATGCCTTTGGGAGAGCTGTTCCCCTATCGCCACCCTCTGTCCCTGACCTTGGAGAAATGAGGAAAGCCATTGTAAAGCTAACCCCTGGATCCCAATATCGGCGAGGCGGCAGACTAGTAGCTGATGGTCGACCGTGTCGAACGCCGCCGAGAGGTCCAACAGCATCAGCATCGCCGTACCGCCTCGATCCAAATGCCTCCGGAGGTCATCTGTGAGGGCGACCAGCACCGTCTCCGTCACATGGCCTGGTCGGAAACCGGACTGGAAGGGATCTAACACAGAGGTGTCATCCAAAAAGCTCTGCAACTGGTCCGCCACCACCTTCTCGATTAACTTGCCCAGGTAGGGCAAGTTAGATACCGGCCGATAGTTGGCCAATTCGTTTATAAATAAATACATCTTTTTAAAATATTTTGATATGCAAATTAGCCAAGGGGAGAAACAAAGTAGTCAGCAAGAACTGTTATAGAACTGTCCCTATACAAAGAGAGCATTTTTCTTCATCAACATTCTATTCTCTCAGTCTGCACCCTCATTTGCATACCCATGTTCCTCCATTCCTATTATGAAAGATGACTCCCCCTCCACCCACTCTCCTCCCCACATCTGATTCTGGAAAAGCTTTGTTAACCAGGATATTAGGTCTATGTTAATAAGGCACAGAGATCAAGCAACTAGTACTGTTAAAAAGCACAAAAGCTACTGTGCAGCCACAACTCAGTTTGTAAGTAGTTCAGGATGTTTGCTGCATGACTGAACAAATAGAAGGATTGGCTTACCAAACTCACTACCATCAGATAAGATATGTTTGTCTGGAAAATTAATTCACCACATTCTTAGCTGGGATCTGCGTGGGAGGCTAGGAGGAAAAAGAAGGTAGCAAAAATCCCTTTCTGCTTAAGCGGTTAGGATTCAAACCATAAAAACTGTCATATGAGGGGCAAGCTATCTTAGACTTCTTCACCATGTCTTTTGCCTTTCCATGTGCAGATGATACTTTTGTATGGAGGAGCATTGCATCATGTGAGCCCACACCTGCAGTATGAAATAGTACAGCTCAGATACAAGTTCACCACCTCAGTGAGAATTAGGATTCTGAAGGTCATGGTAAAGCACACAGGAGATCATGTAAACTGTAAGGAAGGTTCAAGCAGTCTTCAGATCTCCAGAAATCCAGGTCACCCTTACTAACTGTTGAACAGTGTTTCTGTATTAGTGGAATTTCCCTTTGTGTTTGGAACCATGCTCCATTGATGAAGAAAACTGGCCAATATATCAGTATCTGTGTTCACAGTGCGTTTTAAGTCACTGAAAAGTATAGCAAAATATAATAAAGTACTTGAAAATGTGATTGAATTGCTGGTTTGAGAAGTTATGATTGCTAAAACAGAACCTTGTGAAGTCATGAAGAGCTCAACAACACATAATAGGATACACCTTTTCATTGACGCTTATTCTAAATCGAATCATGAACTGCCTCAATTAAATAACAGACATTCAAGATATTTCAGTAGTGAAGGGCATGAGAGAGATGGTTAGTGAAAGGGAAGCCAAGAGGAAAAGTTAGCTTTAATATAAGACTTCAGAATACTGTGAGCATTTTCACTGAGACTGAGGCACAGCATTTCAGTCTAGACATAGCTTAGAGATTGTACAGATGAATGGCTAATTAAGAAATTATTTTGCATGAGTTTCTTGAGATTTCTGAGGCTCCCATGCTAAGAGTAGTAAGAGATGCTGAAGGAACTGCTGTTGTGTTGGTCAACTGCAGCATAAGTAGTTCCAAATAAGGTTTATTTTCTAAAATTAAAACATGCTCAACAGATGCCGTATCACTCACTATATCAGTTCAGACATAATCTGACACCATGTTTACTTAAAGTGTACATTAGTTAGGGTGTTATCTAGGAACAAGTCATTGTTTATTGGATTTCCAAACTGTTGATTGTATTGATTTATACTGTGTAATTCACCTTGAATCTCAGTGAGAAAGATGACTGTATATAATGTAAATAAACAAACCAACAGTCATATGAAGACATGGAACATGGTTCCAAGGTTAAAAAAATAAGCTTCATACCCTAGCTTTGGATTGTGGTTTGATATACCCCAACTATAGTAAGTATAGTGACCTGAGATTCAGATCACACTAGCCACAGTTAGCTTAATTTAAACTGAAGTTTTATGCAACACCTTGATTAAACCACTGTCAGACTAGTCCCAGAACAAACTTTATGTACTTCTAGACTAACAGCCCAATCTGGAGGGCCGCCAAGGCAGAAGTGACTGGCTGCTGGTACAACAGCAGTGTCAATGATCCATTCCTTAAATGGAACTCACACAGGCTGGGGATCAGCCAAATGCCTCAGTGGCCAAATGCCCCAGCAGCATGGCATAAGAGCTGGGACCATGCCGGCTTCCCTAGCAATTACACCATTGTTCCCTTTAAACATCACAGAGGTGTGACAGCATGGCCCTGGTAGACAGGGGGAAACCAACCAACCACAGAACAGCAACTATAGAGACTCAGCCCTGGGGGCAGAGGGGCATAAAACAGCTGGGCTGCACACCGCTAGATCATGCCTGCAGCACATAACCACCCCCATAAAGACACAGGCATCCACCCAACAGAACAGTCAGCAGCATAAAGAAGAGGAAGGGTAACCCACCAATTCACATGCCAGGAGCAACTCTAGAGTCCCACCTAGAAGCAATCTATGGGGCTGACCCCCCGGGAAATTTGCACCTGTAGTGACAATTTGCTGCATGGATATGTTGGCTCAGAAGAGATTCTCAAGGGAAGGGGACAAAGGGTAGCTGCCAGGCTGGAGCTTCACCCAAGAAGGGCTGAGCTCAGATGACCTTTCAGCATTGTTGTTTTTTAAATCTACAATCCCAGGCAGACTTTACTGAGGAGAAATTAAATCAGTGGGACCTACTTCCAAGGAAGCAAACAGACAGATTCGAATGCATTACAGACACTGAGTTGAATTTCTGCTTTGTAAACTGAATTCTGTTTATTCACAGTCTCCAGAACTGGGGTTTAGGTTTGAGAGAAGAAACTGGACAGGAGGTTGAAAACTGCCAGTCTAGCCAAACAGAAAAAAAGGATTATAGCACCTAGAAAGAAGGATATTTCTTACCCTGGTATTCAGAGGGTTCAACTCAGAAGGGGCCCCTGGTTTGTGTGAAAAGGGAAACGGTCTTAGACTCCTCAAGAGTAAAAAAGGGGAAAGTTATAATCCCACAAGGGAAGTATTTAAATACAGGAATAAAGTACTAACTTTCCAGGAAACCAAGATATTTTTATGAAACTTTTAAAAGACACATTGTTGCTGCAAGTAATCTCCAAGACAAACAAACTTCTTACAGAACAAAGTTTGAGTCCAGTGGTACCTTTAAGACCAACAGAGTTTTATTCAAAGTGTAAGCTTTTGTGTGCAAAGCACACTTCTTCAGATGTTGCACATGAAAGCTTACACTTTGAATAAAACTTTGTTGGTCTTAAAAGTGCCACAGACCAACATGGCTACCCACCTGAAAAGCCTCTTACAGTTAAGAACTGGGTTTCTAAGACTATAAGCTTCAACTATATTCTGTTGCCTGTTCAAAACATTATAAGTTGTATGAACAACCATATTTATCTCAACTTCTTGTCCCCCGCCCTTCCTAACTCAACTGTGGCTGTTCAATAAAATCATCTTTTCTGTTTGAACTTTACTTCATGTCAACTGCCATTTCCAAAGGGATTTATAAGAGGGCTCCTGCTGAGTTACAATACAACTGTGGCCTGGGCAAAAACCAAATAACTTCTCTATCATACAGTGGGACGTGTAGAAACTTATAATTCTATAATTCAAATATGCTACTAAGAGGCTGCTCAGTCACAGTGGGGAACAGCATCTTGGCGGGAAAATCTGCCTCACAGAGAAGAAGACGAAGCAGAAGCAGGGGTCCATCATACCTCTCAGTGGGGATAAAATAGTTAAATGATTCTGGAAAAGTCACAGAAATTATTTCATACAAAGAGCTGATCATAAATCCTCACACAAATAAATATAATTGCATCCCTTCTCTGTTAAAATATTCTCAGATAACCACCTCATCTTGCAAACAGTAGCTGAATAGTACCTATCTGAAATCTTTATTTGCTTGAATTGACTGTGTTTACTTTATGAACTCTTACATCAATTGGGAATCTCTGAATATCAAAATATTTTGATTTCTCCCTGGCTATACAGAGAAAGGTAATTATACTGTATATGAAACAGTGATTTAAGAACTGTAAAAACTGGAAATCTATGTAGGGCTTTTTCACCCTTGTAGCATTGTGTGTGATATTAGATGATTAGTATCATTTTTTATAAACCAGTGTATTTTAATATGGATTGCAGGGGTTGGCATAATCCTACAGCTGTATTTCTATTTAATTAATGTATACTTTAGTTTTATATCAGATGGAACTGACTTCAAATCTTTTTTTGTGTGTGTGAAACCTCATGTTGCTTAACTTGTTTAATAAGGGCACCAGTCAACTTCACAGGAAAAACAAAAGGCTGATACAGTTCTTTCCATTTTCCAACTGAAGTAAATATCAGCCTGAAATGATCTATTCTGATGGCATATTATGCTGGCAATTTTCCTTGAGAGGCAGTTGACAGGTGCCAATCAAATCTACAAATTGTTGTTTTTGTTTAGCCTCCCAGCATAATCTCCCTTGGGAATTCACAAGAAAGCTAATTTTGGCACATCAAGTCAACACTGTCTAAAACCAAAGTGGAAAAGTGCTTCACAAAGCTGGGTTGCAGGTAGTTAAATATTCTTCAGTTAATTATAAGGAGATGGCCAATTACCATTTATGTTACAGACATTTGGCAAGGTTAGTCTGTGGAAGCTTTGGTGCAGGAGAAAGGAAAATGGCATTGGGATGAATACTTGTAAAGAAATCCCACCATTTAAAAGCTACTTGACGGCTGAAATGGCACATTTAGGGACAGCACTATTCATTATAGTCTCCTTTACTACCCAAAATAGAAAAAAAATCCATTAAACATGCATAAAAACATCAAGATGCCAATTACCTATTCATGAAAAAAAAAGAAAAATAAATTTAGAAATAATTTTGGACTGTTGTGCTGAAATTCTTGCACATGTGCTTTCAATATGGATTTCCTCAAAACACACACACATACACACAGCAGTTGAAACTTACCACAATGGACTCAGTGGAGTTTATTTTCAGAACATTTTGAAATATACATATGAACCCCCAGCCCCAGCCTGCAAAATCCAGCTGGTAGACAAGAGCTTAGCATGTATTCCCCATTTTAAATAAAACAATTTTTTTGCACCATTAGCTACTCATGCAGACAAGACAAGTCACAGCAAATATAGTGGCATTCTTCTGTAGTGGTAGCTGTAGTCACTTACTCTTTGATGGCTACTCATCTGTGGGTCTTACCGCATGCATGGACTGCTTCTCTTTAATAATTGCTTTGGTCATTTAATGTGTGGCTGCTTTTAGTAATATATTACATTGCTCATTTTTTAATTTATTCACTTTTTTGTAGTCCATCTTTCTCACTAAGACTCAAGGCAGGTTACAATGTAAATCAATGCAAGCAATAAGGTGAGACGTTCAATAAGCAATGCAACAGGACTATCCTTGTGTTACTTGCCATAAAGTCACTTTTGACTTTTTTTAAAAAAAATATATTTTATTGCATTTCTAAAAACTATATAAAACTATCCCTAACAAGCAAACTATCCCTACTAAAAGCAAAGAATATAAATTGCATTATGAGTACATATAAAAGTGAAATTCACCTTAGAAAATATTACTTTACCCATCTTACTGTCCTTTTGACTCAAAGATCTTGAACAGAGCAAGAACCAAACCTCTTACAGGCAATCTCCACAGCTAAATATCTGGTGACTGCTAAGGCACACAATTAGAAAACAATGCAGTCCGAGCAAGACAATATGTAGAGCATACTGATGCTAGTTACTATACACAGGAGGCTAGTTCACAACCCTGTTCCTTTTGATTAATTCTATTAACCTATAATGTCACTGATATTACTTACTGTGATTTTCCAAATCACTGATAGGGTACCCCAAGCAGTATAATAAAAGAGAAGTAGCAAGCTGTTGAGGAGCTTGATATAATCCTGCTAAAAACTGAGCTCAAACACTAAGAGCCAATTCACGCAAGATACAGAGGGCAGACAAAATGCAAGATGCCATTTACACTTAACTGGCACACACAGCCTTATGTTTGACATATCCTTTTAATTCATCCACCAGCGTGTACACCATTAGCATTCCACCATGGCTTTCCTCTAGGACTGGTATCAACAACAGGTAGCTCGCAACCTCCTGGCAACTCTCAGGCTGCTGCACTGTAACTACTGCATCCCCTTGAAAACCCAGGAAAGGACTAGTTTGGTGTAATGGTTAAGAGTAGCAAACTCTAATCTGGAGAACTGGGTTTGATTTCCCACTCCTCCGCATGCAGCCAGATGGGTGACCTTGGGTCAGTCTCAGTTCTCGCAGAGCTGTTTTCTCAAGAGCAATTTTCTCAGAGCTCTCTCTCAGCCCCACCAACCTCACAGGTTGTCTGTTGTGGGGAGAGGAAGGAAAGGAGACTGTAAGCTGCTTTGAGACTCCCAGTGAAGGGCAGGGTATAAATCTAATTCTTCTTCTTCTAAAAAAAGATCCACTGTAGGGTTTTTTATTTTAAAGTTTTTATTTTATAGGCTTTCCCTCTGTTCTGCTTAATTGGTATCTTCATTTTTGGTGTTCTTCCTAGTCCATAAGCATTGAACTTATAACCTTAGCTTGTTATTTAGCTTTCTCTTTGCATATTTTAAAACATCTTCATTATGTTACATGTTAATTTGCTGTTCAGCCCCTGTCTATAAGTTTGAACCTTACCTTCCTTCCAATGTATTTGAAAAAGTGTGTGTGCACACAAAAGCCCATTCCTTGAATAAACCTTTGTTGGTCTTAAAGGTGCCACTGGACTCTAAATTTGTTTTGCTGCTTCAGACCAACATGGCCGACTGCCTGGATCTATCTTCTACTCCATGTTACATTTTTGGGACAGGCCAAAACTTGATCACATGCATGGGCGGCTTGAGTAGGTCGGGATATTTTTCATAGCTCAGAAGTAGTTCTTCAGAAAACACTGGAGAGCTCAGCTGTAAGATATATTTCGGTAGCATGCTATTGGTGCAGGAAAACGTATTAGTGTACATTTTAAAAAAATGAGATGCCAGGCCATATGGAGCTCAACACACTTTATTTTCTGTGTCTCCTGCATATTCTATACATCAGTTCTAAAATGTCAAGTCTGCCAATCCATTGAATGGATTATCAGTTTGCCACTGAAAAGGTTATCAATTCATATTCTGATATTCACTTAAGTACTGTGATATTTAATATCCACTTAAGGCACTTGAAGGCTAATGAGCTAGCCCCACAGTGCCAATTTTATTTGGACTTCACTGAAGCCTTAGGCCAATGCATGTTAAATACAAGCATAAGCGTTTCCTGTCATTTTTAATAGAGAGGCCCAGATGTGATATAGACATTCAGTGGTTTAACTCTGTTCATTTATTTCCATAAACAACCCAACAGGCAGCTTATTGTGCTTGATATACTGCCAATATATTTCCAGAATTCACAGTGTTTTAAGACTGGATGATCTGCAAAGCAAAGAAGGATGATTTAAATATGGCTATAAGTCATTGCAAATCCACAATATTTGGGGATGTTCATAAGCTTATCAGACTTGACTACTATAATATGATCTGTATGGAACTGCCCTTGAAGACAACAGGAGTTTCAGCTAGTACAAGGAGATCAAATCAGTCAGTCCTAAAGGAAACAAACCTGACTGTTCCCTGGAAGAATAAATACTGAAGCTGCAGCTCAAATACTTTGGCCACAAATGAGAAGGGAGCACTCACTGGAGAAGACCCTGATGCTGGAAAAGATTGAAGGTCAAAGAAGAAGGGGACGGCAAAGGATGAGATGGCTAGACAGTGTTATCGATGCGACGAGCATGGGCAGGCTCCAGAGAGCAATGGACGACAGGAGTGCCTGATGTGATGTGGTCCATGGGATCACAACTGTGCAACTGATCAACAAACATCCCTTGCCTCCAGCAGAATAACAAAATCACATCACAACCCCTTTGCTGGTTACCAGTCTGCTTCAGGCATTCAGTTCTAAGTGCTGCTATTAAACATTCAAGCATTCACAATCTGATACCCATATACCTTAAAAAAATTGCCTGTTTCCAGGTAAACCCACATGACTATTGAGATCTAAACTGCCGTCATTATTGGTGGCTTCTTCTCGTCACAAGAACAAAACCGTGATTGTAATAAGCCAAACACACACACACACACACACCCAATTTCTGAGCTAGGCTTTAATGATTTCATAAAATTAATACTGTAATTTAACTTTATCGCTATCATAAATGTTGAATTTCCCATATTCAAACTATTTTCAGTGAGTTTTCCCATAATTTAAACCATATTCTAACCATATCATTATCCAGACTATAAACAACATCACTGAAAGTAAGATTTATGGTAAGTGATAACTAAATGATGTATCAGTCTGATGTTTAGGAAAGAGAGCCATCTAACAATGCTGCAGATGGATTAGCTGGAAAGGGCTAAATTTTCCAACAAAGTTTATCTGAGGAATTTTTTTTCCCCTTAACCAAATGGAATGATTGGTATAACCTCAATTATGTGAACAGGATCCATTGCTCAAGCAAGGGCAGGTAAACAATGCCACACCTCAGGAAAAAAAAATTACAGCTAATGCAGAAGAAGACGGGCAGGATTGGCCATACCCTGGCCTGCACAGGAAAGTAAGCATCAGATTATGACTTCATCATAGGACTGTGTATCTTGTTATATTTATTATGTCATGCTTGCAGGATCATTAATCATCAGAGTTGAAATGTGTAAGTAAAACTCCCATTATGTTTTTTAGTGTGTTGAAGCTGCTTGAAATCAGATACATTTGAATAACAAGGCTATAAAATCACACGATCAGTATGGTGAGGATGAAAAGTAAACCCTTTCATTTTCCAGCTGCAGCTTGCAGACTGCCTCTTTTGGCTCTGCTAAAAGAAGCAGGACCGCACCCGTCATCAGCATACTTAGCTTCAACTTTTCTGATGGCCTCTGACAGCAGGTCCCCACAACATATTAAACTGCCGGTCAATTAACTACTTGGTAATTGCTTAGTGATAACCAAGTAAGAAGATAACTGATACCATTGATCAGGGGTCCGTTGAAGCGGGAGCGCACAGGAGCGCAGCTCCGGGAGTGAGGTGCCCAGGGGGCGGGCACATGACCAAGCCCCGCCCCCTCCTCAGCTTCCCCAAGCAGTGCAGAGGCGCAGCGCCCCGGGGAAAGCCCTGCTAGGGTCTTTATTGTTTTTAATGTTTTGTTTTAATATTGATAATTTTATCATTGTTCCTTTTATGACTGTGTGCTGCTTTTCCAGAGACTTGCTCAAGGTGGCATATACATTTTCCAAGTATACCATTTTTTATCTGGGCACATGGCACATAAGTCCTGGAGAAATTTCACCAACCCTTCAGCAGCTTCCACCCCATCAGTTTGGTGCAGTGGTCAGTAGTTGGACTCTAATCTGGGAGAACCGAGTTTGATTCCCCACTCCTCCACATGCAGCTGCTGGTGTGACCTTGGGCCAGTCACAAGTTCTCTCAGAGCTGTTCTCTCATGAGCAGTTCTCAAAAGACCTCTCTCAGCCCCACCTACCTCACAGGGTGTCTTGTTGTGGGGAAGGGAAGGGAAAGGGATGGGTGGTACACATGTCCTGGGTATCTCAAGTCTACTTGAAACCTGGTGATTTCAAGGGAGCAGGAAGAGAATGAGGGTGTGTTCTTTACGCTTATTTTTATTGCACAAAGTATTGGATGGGGAAGGGAATGGAGGAAGAGCAGGTCAGTTTCACTCACCTGTGGAGTGGAGCCTGAGGGGTGGGTGTTGCCTTCTGACACACGTCCGGTATGTTAGGGGGTGTGGCATATGCAGATGAGTTATGCAAATGAGTTATGCTAATGAGCTCCAGCACCTCTTTTTCTACGAAATGACCCCTGCTTATAAATGGATCAAGCTGGAGCTCAGTCTAGTGTTCTTCCAGTGCCCTCAGTCCAGGCTAGGTGGTCCAAGAATGGCAATGGCACAATGCAGTCTATCCCCACCTAGCATACCCCCTCTTAGTAATTCCTCAGGGCTAAGAAGTATATTCATGTTTTACAAAAATGCAACACTACTACTAGTGTTTTCACAAAAGTGAAGGCTTAGACTACCCATGCAATGTTAAGCGTGCTAAAATCTGTGAAGCATTATTTTCATTTAATCCAATTATGAAGCAACTTTCCATTGCTGTGACACTTCAGATGGTATACCTAACTTTGGGATGAAGGGTATGCCATCATCTTGAGCCTCTAATATAGAGAAATAGCACAAACAGTTGCTTAGCTGTGTTAATTAGTTTTCAGGGCAGTGACGCTTGACTCTGGGGTTCTTTGAAACAATTCGACACATCTTTGCAGTAATCTATAGTTTGGTGTGCTAGATGCATTTCAAAATGCAATGTTTATATGATTATGGGCTTAGGTGTGAACTAATACAATCAACATTATATTGTTAACTTAGCAGGTGTCTGCAATGGAATGCTATTCTGCAAGCAGAAGAACAGCAGTGAATTCATTTGTGCAGGGCTTGCAGGTGCTGTAAAGAAAATAGTCATTTTGAACATCTATTTATAGCAAAGAATTGGAAGCTAATGTAAGTTAAAAATTGTATGTGTCATCTGCTGTTTACATACATGTTTTATAGTACTATGAGCACAGAGATAGTTTAATACGAATACAAAAGAATCCAGCTCCCTCACAGATGCCGATGGCATCCTGCAGGGAGCCGCCTTTGCCTCCATGAAAGGAGGAAGGAGTCTGGCTGCCTTTGCCTATTCACTCACTCATTCATTCATTCATTCATTTATTGTATTTATACCCTGCCTTCCCTGACAACCGGTTCAAGGTGGCTACCAACAGATAAATACCATAAATTATGGTTTACAATGATAAAAACATCACAATTTACAATTAAAACCATGGAGAACTGGCGACAACATTGTCACACAGTGGGAGCAGCGGCAAGGACTGAACCAGCAGGTACCAGCATAGGTGTCAACTACAGGGGGACTCGAGGGCTTGAGCCACCCCTGAAATTTCCCGGGGGGGGACTGAGCCCCCCCCCAGGAAAATGGAATGTCCACCACCGCGCCTCCCCACCGCGCCTCCCCAAGCCCTTCCTAGACCCGCACCATAGAGTTTCAGGGTGATTGCCAGAGCGTCGCCCTGGCAACGTGCCCAGCGTGATGGTGTCACTTCCGGGTTATGCCAGCATGCTGGGCATTTGCCCAGCTGGCCCCTGGATGAACGGAGGGATGGATGGAGGCAGGAGTGGCCAGGCCGGGGGGGGGGGGGAGAGACGGCAGTGATACGGACATTGTCCCGGCATGCACATGTGCTTTGTGCGCATGCACGCAAGAGCCCCCGCCTCCCTGGGGATTTTAAAACTTTACGCCCCTGGGTACCAGGGTGATGATGGTCTTAATCCCCCCCGGCGGCCCCTAAGTGAAACCCTGGTGAAATAGCTCCATCTTGCAGGCCCTGCGGAACTGCAATAGGTCCTGCAGGGCCCTGATGTTATCTGGGAGCTCGTTCCACCAGTGTGGGGCCACCACCGAGAAGGCCCTGGTCCTGGTGCTGGCCAGCCGAACATCTCTCAGACTGGGGAGAGTCAAGCGATATTGAGAACTTGACCTCAGTGTCCTCTGGGGGCACATATGGGGAAAGGTGGTCCCTCAGGTAGGCAGGCCACAGACAATATAGGGCTTTAAAGGTCAAAAACAGCACCTTGAACCGGATTCATTATGCTATAGGCAACCAGTGCAGGGACCTCAGTGCAGGCCGGATGTGGTCCCGCATAGAGAGATCCACCAGCAGCCAGGTCCTTGAGGGAGCAGAGCCAGTGCTGTTTTAATGGCTGACCCTGTCTTCAAACAAGCAGTCTTTGCCTCAAGCTTGGTGTAGTAGATGCATGAGGCTGGCTGGGAGAGCTGTGAGCCTCAGGCAGTGGTGGCATGCAGTTGGCGGCGGCGGCTTTGTGGAAGCTGCTTTTAGCCATGGGGCCAGCTTGCTTGTTGAGGCAGCAGTGGTGGCATGATCACAGCTGCGATCGGCAGCGTGTGTCACCAGTGGCAGCAGGAGTCCCACAGAGGCAGCAGGTGGCTAATCTGGGCTGTGGCCATGGGGGCTTTTCAGTGGTCAGCTGTTGAGTGGTTTGATGGCAGGGTGGCCTGGTATAAGTGGCATCAACTCCTCAGGGGGTGGACTAGTCAGGGCCAGCAGCAGTTGGTGAGCCTGTCACCCCCCTTCCCCCCCAGGGATAATACTATTCTGCAAGCATTATCTCCCTTCCCCCTGTGGCCGTGGGAGGGCGGCCCCCCACAATGATAATACTGTGCCACGTGTTGGAATTAGTGGATTTCCCCACATCCCTTGTTTGCTTTATAGCCCGTAATTTCTCTGGAGCTTGTATGTGATGTGGCTACCATTTTAAGAATTACCTTCTTGTAGATGAGGTCTGGCAGCCATTTTAGCAAGGGTGGCATCTTAAGAGGCTAAATGTATAGGTGGCCATCTTGGGGAGGTACTTGACAGCCATTTTGTGGCTAGCCCTTCACCAGCCATTTACGCCTGCCTGAGTGGGTGGCCATCTTGGGAAGGTCTTGGGTAGCCATTTTGCTGAGTGGTGCTGACAGCCATTTTGAGAAGGTCTTGGTGGCAGCCGTTTAGGGGGTTCTGCTGATCAGTGGCCATTTTAATTAGTCCCTCGGGCAGCTGCTTCAGCCCGGCAATTAGGGGATAGATAATCAGGGGAAATGGCTTCTAGGAAGGGTCAAGGTCAACCTAAAGGGAAAGGGACTGCACCAAAGGTGCCCAGGAAGGTGATGGAGGCCTCCCTGGTGGCTTCTTCTTCTTCTGAGGATGAAGATCAGGCATGGGAATGGCAGAAAATTTTGGCCAGGTTGGCGGCTCTTGAGCGAGCTAAAGGAGCAGCACCTACAACCCCTTCTGAGGCAGTAGTTAGGTCGGGACAGCATAAGGAGAGTCGTGCAGAAAGGAAAAAAGTTTTGGGAAGATCTGCTTAAGCATTTGTCTTTCATTGAGTCTAGATCCAGCAATGGTTAAGGGTGTTGGGGATGCTGATATGGAGTCAGGTGGAGTATCTGGTTTAGATGGTGGGGATTCGGCAACAATTGTGGTGGCTGATGTGGAGCAACCTGGCCCCAGTTGTAAGGGTGATATTGCTTTGCAGCAGAAAACTTTTTGGCCACGGGGGACCTTAGGGAGCAGCTGACACTACAACTCCCTCTTCTGCCACTGGTCAGCCATGGGCATGGCACCTGCCTCCTATGGGCATGCAGGTCTTTTGGGGAGCCTTTTATCCTCCATCAGTGGGCATGACAGCTAGTCCCTGGGGTGGGGGGGGGGGGGGCGTGGGATTTTCCCCCACCTTGGGCTAATCCATCCGTGGCAGCATCTGCAAAGGCCCTTTGGTGATGTGGCTTTGCCACTGGGGGATCATCTTTTGCCTGTGACCAGGGAAAAGATTTGTAAAGGGGAGTATGTGGATTTCTTCAGCCTTCTTTATCAAGAGATGAAAAAGAAAGATAAAGAGGAGCTGGATGATAAAGATAAGGAGATTTTGAAGAGGAGAAAGGTAGACCGGACCTGGGCTAATTAGTTGCATGGGTTTATTTATGTGGGAGTGATCTCACGGGCGCAACATTGGAAGGCCACGGTGCTGTTCCAATACTTGGATATTATATACAAAGCCTATATTCTTTACAGAATTCTGTATGTGAGCTGCCATGAATCCAGCACTCCCATGGGATTAGATTCATCCCCATCTCTGGCTATAGATCATGTCACCAGCACAGCCCAATGTGGATGAAAGATCGTGGACCATCTTGAGATTTCCAAATGCCTCCTGCCAATCCTCTGGATAGTTTGCCTTGGCAGCCACAGCTGCACAGCTGTTACAGCTGCTCCAATTCAGAAAGAATGGGTACCAAACCTGTGAACTGATGACCTCTTGTCAGCCAGGATCTGCCAAGAAATAGACCAAAAAAAATGATACTAATGCAAAGGCAACTCACACTTGTGCTGCAAAAGGCAACCCAGGCAGCATCCATGTGTTCAAAGGAACACCCTGAGTGCCTGAATCAGGTAACACTGGGATCTCCAGGTGCTACCCCTTGCCCTATTGATCTGATTCAGATCTATGTCAAGGGGCACTCTCCCAGGTGCTAAAAAAGCACCCCAGGCTGCAGCCCAGTGTTCAAAGGAACATCCTGAGTGCCTGAACCAGGCAGCATTGGTGATTCCTGAGAGTACTCAATACTCCTTGATACTCCTTGCCCAACTACTCTGATCTGGACCTTCAGCTCCTCAAACTGTTTTCTTTCCTTAGAGGACAGTGCAGCCAACTGGTGTCTACCTAGCAGTTAACTCCTTCAGTGTCGAATAAAATAGGAACCGTTGGCCATGCTCAACTGACAGGGGCCAAACTTGTTCTAAGTCTTAGCTGTCCCTTATGTCAACACACCCCTTATATTGCCTTGCACAGTCAGCTCTTGTGTCAGGAGGCAATGCCACCATCACTGTAAATAGCTCTTCAGCATCTGAAAATATATTCCCAAAACTGTGCTTTAGCAGAAGAAAGGCCATTAATGGTATCAAGGAACTTCTGCCATTTATTAGCATCCCCCTTGATCGCCTCTATACCCTAATCCTGTGGTCTACATCACTATCATTTCTAGTAGAAATGGCCAGGCATGTAGGAAAACCCTATCAGACACAGTGATCTTGCATGTCTCCAAACTGGCTTAAGGGGTGCCTAGCATTCTGGAGTGCTGACCAATGCCAGGATTTCCTCAGGACACCCCCCAACATCTTTCTAACTCTACAATTAAAGCTTTGGCTTGAAGAGACAAAACCACCAAATAGGTCCAGTTGGCTTTCACCACCAGAAATGTCTTCCCTATATATTAAATAGTACCTAATAAAACCCACTGGTAATAGCCAGACCTAGTCTACATCCACCTGTTCCCTTGATAACACCACATCCCTCAAGAGAGAGGGAAATACATTGCTAAACATTTAGAATCTATTTGATATATGTAATTGCCCTAGCACATTGGCCCTTTCTGGCTCTCCCAATGGCTGTGCTTTGGAGGGTAGACCCTATGGCATTATACTCTGCTGAGTCCATCTCCTCCCCCAAACGCTGCCCTCCACAGGATCCACCCCCCAAATCTCTAGGTGTTTCCCTACTCAGAGCTGGCAACCCTACTTTCCCAGCAGTGCCTATCACTAGGCAACCAAGCTTGGTTTTGTCAGTAAAAGGCAGGGGAAAGAAGACCTTTCCCACAGCTATTTTGGCCTTTGGGAGAAAACTCATTGGGGCCAGTCCTGACTAAGTTTGCCAGCTCCAGGTTGGGAAATTCCTGGAGATTTTTGGTGGAGCCTATGGAAGCCAGAGTTTAGGCAGGGGAGAGGTCTTAGCTGAACACAATGCTATAAAGTCCACCCTCCAAAGCAGTTATTTTCTCCAGGGGGAGAGAGAGATCTATTATCTGGAGTTCAGTTGTGATACTAGGCAATACCACAGCCAGTGTGACATTAGCAATTAGTGCTTCGGAGCAGGTTCTGCCAGACCCAGGTTCTAGCTGTGGAAGCTGAGTGGCTGATTTCAGACCAGTCATAGACTTTCAGCCTAACCTACCTCACAGGGTTGTTGTGCAGATCAAGGAGGAGAGAGAAGAATTATGTAAGCTGCTTTGGTCCCTACTGCGGAGAAAGACTGTACTTTTCCTCCTGGGGAACCATTGTTGCCAATCTCCAGGTGAGGTAGAAGCCAAAAGTGAGAGATCATGGGAGGAGATGGAAGTCCAATAAAAAAAATCTGTGACAAAAATGACAAAGAGTCAATAAAGATATACATACAAAAATGTTTACTATAATAGTGATTCTCTAGAAAACTCTAATCTTTTATTGCTCACGCATAGAGAGTTTTCTAGAGAATCACTATTATTATAGTAAACATTTTTGTATATATAGCTTTATTGACTTTTGGTCATTTTTATCATGGATGTTTTGATTGGACTTCAATCTCCAGGTGAGGGCTGGAGATCATTCAGAATTACAACTGCTCTCCAGATGACACAGATCAGTTCCCCAGGAGAAAATGGTGGACTCTGTGTCCTTATACCCTGCTGAGATGGCCCCTCTATCACAGCCAGTGTGACATAGCAGTCAGGGCTTCAGAGCAAGGTAGAGGCTGCAGGGGTGTGTGGGGGAAGATGGAAAGCTGAAATCAGAGGGGCAAATAAAAGTAAGCTGATGGTTGGTTGGAAGGAGATAGGGTTGCCAGCTCCATGTTGGGAAATTTCTGGAGATTTGAGGGGTGGAGCCTGGAGAGGGTGAGGTTTGAGGAGAGGTGGGACCTCAGACAGGTACAATGTCATAGACTCCACCCTTCAAATCAGCCATTTCCTCTGGGGAACCATTGTTACCAATCTCCAGGTGAGGGCTGGAGATCACTCAGAATTACAACTACTCTTCAGATGACAAAGATCAGTTTCCCTGGAGAAAATGGTGTCATTATACCCTGCTGAGGTCTCCACAACAAATTGACACTGAGCACCCAAGGCCAGGGCACTCACCAAGAGCCTCTTTCTAGAGCCCATTGTATTTATTTCTACAATGGACTTTATTGCTAGTCTAATATAATGTTTAAAGGCACTAGATTGCCAGTGCCCTCCCCCGTAATCATTTGTTAGGCAAACTTGGCTGGCCTACCCAATATAAGTAACCCAGGGGTGGCCAAACTTGCTCAATATAAGAGCCACATAGAATAAATGTCAGATGTTTGAAAGCTGCAAGACATTAACAAAATATTGCACACACATATTTACTGAAAAATAAGCAAATTTGCTTTTTATTAACATTAAGTGAGACTGCCAAAATAATAACAAAAGGGGCAGTGGGGTGGGGCTTGGATAACACATTTAACTTTAGATAGGGAGGGAGAGAGAAAAAATAGAGGGGAGGAAGGGAGAACTGGAAAGAATGTAACTTTAAATGTCTCCTCCGAGATAAATGGAGATAAATGCCTTCTCCAAGCCAGCTGTCGGGGGGGGGGGGGGAGAGGGGCTTTGAGGAAAAAAATTAAGTTAATGTTTCTTTCTTTCCCTGCCCCCCCCCCCAAACCTGCACAGGGAGGGGAACACTGGTTGAGGAAAAGAAGACTGATGCCTCCCCTTCACTTTCCCAGCTGCCCTGCTGGAAGCCGCACAATTTGTGTGAAAGAGCCGCATGCAGCTCCTGAGGGCTGGAGGTCCACAGTTTGGCCATCTCTGAAGTAACCTGATCAGGCTCCCCAATAGTCACATGTAAAAGAAGTTGCCAGTTTACTACTGACCTCATGGCCCAAAATGCTGTCTATATATCTTTCCATCATTATCCTAAAGGCAACTGGTAGCTGAAAGCTCAACAAATTAACCCTAATTACTGGACCCTAATTACTACCACATCCTTTGGGTCTGAGCCATGACAGATTCCATGGACCATGCCCCACAAACTTCACCAGGGGCTAGAGCCTGGACAAGCATCTTGTAAGCAGAACCAGGAGCCATGCCCCACAAACAGAACCAGGGCCTGGGTACCCAGTTATTCCTTGTTCTGACCTTCCTTGAACTTTCCCTAAACAAATACAGCAGATCCATATACTCCCTGGTCCAAATATTTAAGTTAGTGACATGGAGAAGAAATCCCCCAATGACAAGGTAGATGGGTCTACCATCATGGACTTCCATGATCTTTTAAGGCAATTTGTGGGGTTCATGCCAGTTCATGGCTAAAGCAGAAAGCTGCAAAAACAGGTGAGTGGCTGGGGCTCCCTGCTACTCACCTATTTTGTGCTTTCTGGTGCAATCCCTTTAAAGTTTAAACTGTCTAGCCCCTGGGGCTCTCTGCCCAAGAAAGCCCCTTTAAACAGCTGAGCTGCATGGAGCAAACTGCTCAGCTCCAGGTGACTTTCTTGGGGTCATCTCCAAGCAATTTAAACCACTGATTTCTGCTCCCCACATAAATTCACAGACAGCAGAAAGCAGTGGTTTAAATGGCTGGGAGCTATTTAAACCCCTGCTTTATGATCCCCACAGAAAGCAGTGGGAAGCAGAAAGCAGGGCTCATGAACCCATATCAACCAATTTGGCTTGCAAACCAACTTTCTGGTTCATATAGGTTCATGGTTTGATTTGTGGTTCATCCATAAAATACAAACCAAACTGCAAGAATGCAGTTCATGCCCATCCCTAGTATACACAGACCAAACCTGTCTGTCTTTCTATTGTTGTATAAGTAAACCCAGATCTTTTGGAAGAGTTGCTAATATGATACCTGTTGATTTTCTTATGTGGCATATTAATATCACTGTCGGAAGTAAAATTATAAGGCTTGCCTTTGGCGATGTGCAAGCTTCTAAACCATAATTTTTCTATAGCTTGACCTGTTTTAACTTCCCAAAAAGCATTGCAGAAAACTTCCAGGCCCCTCAGAGCCTGGGAAAACAACTCCAGGAAATGTCAGATGGCACCTACAACTATGTATATTGAGGTTCAAAGGTGTAAGCAGAATAACAATTGGAAGTAGGCTAGGCGGGGTATAAATTGAAGCAAACAAACAAACAAACAAACAAATAAATAAAAGCATACATCAAGGGGGGTCCCAGGAAACAGGACCCTTTTGGTCAGATCAGAGAACAAATTAGCAATTCCCCCTGACCTTAGTTAACAAGTCAAAGGAATGACCGGAGGCCCTATGTTATGTTATATAGGTACGATGGGAACCTCTCTGACCTCACATTCTCAATGCCAAATATGCAGGCAACAAATTGTTTTAGAACGTATCTTGTAAACAAACTATCTGATCTGATGTCTGGAGATCACAGGAATGTTTTATATGCATCAAACAAGTTGATTGAAGTCATAGTGATGTAAAATGTAAATGCGTCAGGAGATTGACAAGCCTTTTGATCTCAGGGTATAAGACAGGGGGCTTGAGAGCATATTGGGGCTCATTCTTTGAGACACATTGGTACTCTCATAGTGCCTTTGTTTCTTGGAATGGCCCAGAGATCTCTGACTGACTGTCTTGTCCTTGTCTTATGTGTTTTGCATGCTGTTAGTTTTGTTATCTGTGGAATGCATGAGGGTTAATTGTGTTTAAGGGGGGAGGGAGAGAAGCTAGGCGCCCTCAGTGTAGGGATACCGGGCCGCCTCCTTCTGGGGTTTTACATTGTAACTTTTTGGCTACCAGTAGAATAAAAACAGACTTTCTTTATCCTTGGTGTGCTTGGTGTCTTGGAGACTGTGTCTCAGGCAATTCTCCCCACGTTCCTTTCACTCTGTCTTATACTCTTCACATCCTTGGTAAGGGGAATCACCACCATGACACGAACTGAGATACAGGATGCTATTTGGGAGCAAATAGCACCCCCTGTAGGTTTCCAGCAATCACATTGATTCCCACATGTCCATGGAGCACAACCCCTCCCCCCTTGTCTGTACCTTAGTAAACCCCTGTGTCCATACTTCCCTTGAATACTGACTCACAAGGTTGTAGAAGTATATACCCCAAAAGCTTCCAGTACCACTGTTTGTTGTTGATAGCAGAGAAACAAGAAAAAAAAAAGTTGAACTCTGGAAGATCCACATAATTTCCATGGCTTGAATTCTGTTTCAATCAGTTTCCCATTGAGGCAGCGAAATATGTTCTAGGAAATTTGCAATAATAGCTAATAAAACTGTCTACAACACAATAGACTCCTCAGTAAAAGAGTAAAGTGGTATTAGACAAAATGTTAAGTGATTGAATATTTTTCTCCTATTTTGTTTTAAAAAACCTTTTTTTCTGAGGCAACTAGAGAGATGGCATCACTAGAAGACTGTAACATAGTATGAAGAGTGCTTTGATGAAGTGCTGTCCCTCCAGTGTCTCTATCATATTTTGAAATAACACAGCCTTTCTCTACGTGAAATTTGTTTATGTGGCTTATAGAAAAAGTATTACATTTACTTTTGCAATACTGAGATTTTTTTTTTTCCAATCACCTGAACACTCCACAGGAAACTCAACGAAATCTTGGTGTTTGTATGTCTCTCTGTGTGTATAATGCTGGCATGATTTCACCTTTTGACAAGCAAACTGAGTTCAGAAAAACTGACAATAGGAAATCAGAATGCCTGTGAACCCTGTCATCCATTTAGGTTTCCATGGGCTGCTTGACCTTGAGCAAACTCAGACAGATAAGAAGAGCTACAGCTGTTTTGACTCTGATTCTGGCTTGTGATTGAGGACCCAGTAGGCTACTCAGGTTCATCATTTCTATGCGAAAGTTACTGAAAGTTTGAATTCCTGTCATAGTAAGAAGTGCTGGTCTTTCCTTCAAAGGCTTGAATAGTTTATAAAAAGACACCTAACCCCCTTCATGGATGAGTCCCGGGCTTGCCCTATTCATTAGGTGTTCCTAGAGTATCATCTGTGGTGCCAAAGTGAAGGGGCACCAAAAGGCTCTGACTCATGATGGACAGGCCAGCTGCTCTATGTGGAGCCAGGCCAGGCTTCCCATGGTGTTGGGTGCTGGATGCAACCCTCCCAGGAAGTGCACCGAGTTCCCTAGGCTGAGTGTGATATGGGTGAACATGATGTGGGCAAGCAGTGTGCTGCCTTCCCTTGGTATCATACAACTCACCCAGGCAATGCTCTGCCTTCCTCCAGGCTGGGCATGATGCAGCTGAACATGATGCAAGTGAGCTGCACACCACCTCCCCACAGGCTGGATATAACATGCCCAGGCGGCATGCTGCTTTCCTCTGGGTGGGACATGTCTCACCCAGACAGCATGCTGCCTTCTCTTGAGCTAGGCGTGATGCAACTCAATGGCTTTACAGCTTTTTTCCTCTTCCCCCTTTTGGCCAACCATTGTACTGTAAGGAGAACAAGAGGAGGTTTTAGTATTTTAGCTGCCCTGATCTGCTCTGGCTGCTCACTGGGATTCCTGGGTTCACAGGGAAAATGGGGCAAAGTAGTGGGTAAGGCTGAGGAAGCAAGTTGAGGAGACTATGAAAGGGGGGAACCCTTTTCTTCTGAGCAGGATGTTTAGTTGCCAGTATGATTACTAGAAGAGATCTTGGGCACAGGAAGAACACATTGCTTATGTGGAGGAAGACAAAGGCAAACCACCTCAGTTTCTCTCTTGCTTCAAATGCCCCATGGATGGGGTCACCTTGAGGTGGTCGTGACTTGATGTTATGTTCTCCTCCCAAGTGGTCCCCAGTACAGCCTCTAGCACATATCTTTAAACAGTTATAACAGTTAAGCAGTCAACTCTTTCAGAACACTTCTCACACACAGATGTGTGTGCATGCAGAAAGCCCAGGTTTAATCTCTGGAGTCAAAAAAGATCTCAGGTAGCAGATCAGAACAGTGAAAATACCTGATGTCTGGGACCTGCCAGGGAATACACACATTCAATACTGGGTGAGATGAACCAAGGGCTTCACTCATTATAAGACATCTTCATACCATCACAGTGTTGGCAAGGGGCTGTGGCTCAGTGGCAGAGCATCTATTTGGCATGCAGGAGGTCTCAGATTCAATCCACAGCATCTCCATTTAAAAAGCTCAAATAGCAGGTGTTGCCCCCCTATCTGGAAATAACGAGACAGACAACTGTGTTTGGTATCAAGCAAGGGCCACTTTATTAGCTATTTAATTGTCAACAACAATGGCAAGGGAACTAGCTGGGAGCAGAACAGGCCAGGCAGGTGTCAAATCAGCAAACCTCCTGGGCCTTACATATGGGCAAGTCACCGGCCCTGGTCTGTGGCCATTGCTCTGGCCCACCACCGGCAGGCCAGCGCATAGGTCCCCCCACAGGGGTGCCTACCCCTGAAGCCCTAAAGCCTGCAGGGAGGCGCTTACCTGAGAGGTTCCCAGAGGAGATCACATTCCCAGCCCCAGGCCCTAAAACTTGGGGGCCGTTCCTGATGACCCCCTATCCCAAATGGGGATTGGCTGAAAGTGCTTACCAGTTCTGTTCTCCTTACCCTATAACTTTGCCACATGCAAGGCCAAGCCTCTGCTTTGGACGACACGGCCATCTAATAACCCAAGGCTGCCCTAATCCCTTGTCGTAAGTCTTCTAAAAACAAACATCGCCCTTGCTTGAAAGATGTACCCCATCATCCCTGTACAGGTCCGCCAAATCGACCCATATCCTGGGATGAGGCAAAACTGTCCCAAACCTCCCTCCATGGCTTTTTCCATTTGTCGATTGACTTTCCACTGGGCCCGATCCAAACTCAAGGGGTCCCCCAAGCCATGCCACACCTGACATAGCAACATTGTGGACCAAACCAGCTGTGTATCCGGCCAGTGTGTTTGGATCTGGGTGAAATCAACTTTGACTTGCAGCACCAACACGATGCATTTCAACAAGCCAAGGTCGTTTCCACCAAAGTGGAGAACTAAAACATCGGGGGGGGGGGCACACGCCTCACCCCAAACAGTAGCATGAGGAGACCAGACCATTTCACACCTCTCCTACCCAGCTACCCGGCTTCGGCTCACTTGCTGAGCACCAAATGAGAACCCATGGTGTTCTCTTGGGGGGCATGCTCCTCACCCCAAACAGTAGCATGAGGAGACCAGGCCATCTCATGCCTCTCCTACCCAGCCACTCAACTTCGGCCCACTCACTAAGCCCCAACTGAGAACCCACGGTGTTCTCTTGGCTTGGTGGGTGGCCCAAAAACCATACTGTGGCCGCAGACCAGGACTCTTCGTCTTGCCCGCTGGTCATCGAAACCTGAAATGAGAACTATGTAAATACAACTGTTCAAAACTGACATTTTCTAACATATCCCTTAGAATGGCATGAACGCCAGTGGCCTATGTCATGGATCCCAGCTGTAGAGTACCCCATGGCGGCTGCGGTTGATGCCGCCCCAATATGCAAGGAGTGAGTTCCAAAATGACAGGCCCCCCAAGCCTAACTCCTGTAGCACTTTCTGTGTAAGTGACCAAAATTGATACTTCATAAGTGGAAAGCTGCCATGATGGCCAAATAAGGTGCCATCCTTAGACCCCTGCCAGGACAAATAGTGCCATAAGGCCAGGATAGGACAAAGCTCTTCATCCTCACCTGTCCGAGAGCCACCACAGAACCCTTGCCCATCTGGTCTGTCTTGTACTGGTGGATCACAACTGTAGCCCTATACCCTGTGAGGGTGAGATCCCACAAACAGAGGGCATAGCCCGAACTGTCCTGCTTGGAGGCTGCCATGAGCTCACTTGCAGTGCTCCGAAAAAAGGGCGACCAATGCTGCCGCATGAAAACAGGGGGCAGCCTTGTAGGCGTCAGCGCAAAGGCTAGGCCAGAGAGCCCTGAGGCCCTTGAGTACTGCTGGAGTCAATTGCTCCCTGCTGTCCATCCTGGCTGGGTCCTCATGGGACCAACCATCAAGGATCTTCCTGATTCGAAAGTCCCCTGAATGATCTTTGTGACCCACTGCCTTACTGGCATAAGCCAAAGAGGACAGTTTGCCGCATATAGAACTAACAGATAGTCCCTTCATCTTCAAATAACACAAAACTGGATAAGCTGGGGGACAGGTATAGGCCATACCTGTCACAGACCGACCATACACCTAAAGGAAACAAAGCCCTGACCTGCACGCTTATAGGCCCTACAGGTTGATGGTGCCAGGGCTAATCCAAGTGCCCTGTCTGCTTCAGCCCGCCCATCTCCCAGAAACTCACGGGCAGCCTTACCGGGGCCAGAGCTGCATCCAGGGCCAACAGGCGGAACCTCTCTAGCTGTTTACGGGAGAGGGCGTCCGTGACCCCAATATTTGAACCAGGAACGTGCCTCGCACTAAACAAGATATTATGCTTTAAATAAATTAACGTGAATGCCCTAACAAATGCCATAACCCGCACCAAGTTAGAAGTCAATGAATGGATAACTAGTACTGTGCTGAGTGTTGCACCAGAAATAGATAGTGTGCCCCACAAAATCAGTTGTCCACAGTCCCACTGCCACTACAAGCGGGAAAAATTCAAAGAAGGTCAGGTCCTTGACCCAACCTGCCCGGAGCCAACCCTCTAGCCAGTCCTTGGCCCCTAAAGTAGATGCCAAATCCGGAGGACCCTGCTGTGACTGAAGTGACCTGAAGCTCAGCCTCGACCAGAAGGCCTTCGCGCCAGAATGGAACACCATTATAAGATGCCAAAAAAATTCCTGCCACACTATACGTTGGAGTTCCACCAGGGAAACCTTCCAAAGGGAAACTGCATGATCTATAAAGTGTCGCAAATCCTGGAGCTTGTCCAACTGTAGCCTACACAACTGGCGTACCATGCCAAAAGGACAAATATGTGGGTTTGAGATCGAATCAAACCTGAACTCTAACTAGAAGAAGAGATTAGATTTAAACCCGGCCTTCACTACCCAAGGGAGTCCCAGAGCGGCTCACAATCTCCTTTCCCTTCCCCTCCCCACAACAGACACCCTGCGAGGTATGTGGGGCTGAGAGAGCTCCAACAGAAACTGCTCCTTTTCAAGAACAGCTGTGCCAGAGCTATGGCTTGCCCAAGGTCATCCAGCAGGTGCAAGTAGAGGAGTGGGGGATCAAACCCAGTTCTCCCAGAGTAGAGTCCGTGCACTCAACAACTACACCAAACTGGCTCCTAAATTACTAAACTGCTAAAATGACTAGACTGAGACCATCAAACTTTGGTCACGTCATGAGAAGACCACTGGAAAAGACAATGCTAGGAATAGTCAAAGGCAGCAGGAAAAGATAAACCCAACCTGAGATGGATTGAATCAAACCAGGAAGCCATGTCCCTCAGTTTGACAGCCCTGAGCAAGGCTGTTAATGACAGGATGGTTTGGAGGTCATGAATTGTGGTGGTAGGAACTGACTTTATAGAAAGAGAAAAAACCTTGAAAAAAGGCCCAAATGGCATAGAGGGGAGTGGCTGTTGTGGGGGATTAAGACATTGAAAAGCTGAGCACACCCCATGTGGAAGGCGTGCTGGCAGGGGAGATTGGGGAATAAACTGTGCAGAAACATTCAGCAAGGTGGTGGCCCCCAAGGCAGGGTGACCCTATGAATATTTGTCTTCATTACTATCCCCCATTTAAAATCCTGCTTAAGATCGCTTGTAGGCTTCAATATGCACCGATCTGGTATTTCATATTAACTGTGTGATCCTGCATATTGGTGCCGGACCGGTACACTTGGTTGCTATCCATTTATGTTCCATTCAGCCTAAAACCCCTCTCAAAATCCTCATCAGTTTTTCCAGTCGTTTCCAGGAAATGGCATGCATCCTGGTGATCACAGTGGTAGAAATCCCAGTGTCGTACACCTGTGCTGGATATGCAAGTGATGTAGCCTGTATCCTGAGGTGGCGGGCCCTTGTACAGCTCCAACTGCTTCCCGGCACTGCCGTCACCCAGCTGTTCACCTGCTTGCTGTGGTGTGGAACCCCCCGAATCCTGTCCATCCTCCAACAGGGCCAGGCGTGCCAGCACCTAGCCTGAAAGGATGAGACCTGGTTAGGGTTAACTTTCTTGGCCCCTTCAGGAACTACGCTCTGTTAGCGGGCTTTCCACTGTTTCTCCAATGCAGCCAAACGTGCCAGGATGGCTGCGTTGACCGGGTCCCCTTTCCCGCTAGGTTAGTCTGGCTCCACTGGTTTAGCTGGAGGCCACTTAGGGGCAGGCCGTTTTTGGCAGGCCCCCTACCCTTAAATGCTCCTTGTCCCTTCTTAGGTGCCATAGGTACCACAATCTCCCAAAGGTAGTTTGCCTGTGCTCCACGTCACAACTCTGACATGCCTTAGTGGTTTCCCATCCCAATACTGACCAGGGCCAATCCTGCTTAGCTTCCAAAAGCCGACAAGATCCGTCTAAACTGGGCCATCCAGGTCAGGGGTTGCACTAAGACTCAGGAGGGGTGCCCATGACGCGCTGGTAGCCATGTACAACACCAGCTATTCCCCAGCAGACCCCCATCCCAGTCCTAACCAAGGGGGGAGGGGGGGAGGGGGGACTATTTCCCCAAAATAAAAGCGAAAGAAAAAGCAATGGGGGAGGCCACAAAACTTTGTATCCTGCCCCTCCATGGCTCACCAGCCCCGACCAACACAGCCCCGGGAGTGCTCCCCATAAGCCGGCCACCCCCCAAGGAAAAACCCAGGCCATGACATAACATAGCCATGGGCCACTGTGCCCAGTACCATGCAGAAAAGCCTGCCGCCACCATCAGTGCAATGTAGGGGCTGTGCTGCAAGGCCGCCACCGCTGCACCACCAAAACAAGGGGAGCCCACCGACAAACCACCAGGTCATGAAGGTTGTCGCAGCCGCCACACCAAAAAGGCTGGCCCATGAAGGGGGAGGCTGCCCACCCACCCAGGGCCAAGGAGGCCACTGCTGCCCACTGCCACTCCAAACGGCCACCCCGGAGGCAGCGCCAAGCAGGCCACTACTGTGTGGGCCACTGCAGCCGCCACTGTGCAGGCCACTGCTGTGTGAGCTGCCACCATGCAGGCTGCTGTGCGAGCAGCCACCGGCAAGCAGGCCACCGCTGCATGAGCTGCTGCCGTATGGGCTGCTGCCGAGTAGGCCGCGCCACCTGCCGAGAAGGCCCCCGGCGTGGTAAAAAAAGGCTCGCAGACACTGCCACTCAGGAGGCCGCCACCACTGCCAGCTGCTGGGAGGCCCTCCACCACCACTGACACCGCCATCTGCCACCGAGGCCTGAGGCCAAGGTAGGCCCTAACTCCCCAGCTACTGCATGCTTGGAGCTACCCGAGGCACAAACTGAAGGAGGCGGGAGCAGGGCCAAGCCTATAATGCAGGCCCCGCCCCTGCGGTTGCGCCAGAAAGGCGCCGCAAACTGTTGTCTGCCCCTCCTTCCTCCAGGGCAGCAAAATGTCTCCCGTGCCCCATGGCTTCGCCAGGGGCGCAGGATCCCCGATGTGAACAATTTCTACCTGAGTCCCTCAAGAGCTGCTCCCAGTCTTATATAATACTAATCTTGATGGACCAATGATCTGATTCAGTATAAGGTAGCTTCATATATCTCACTAAATAATCAGTGCAGGTTGCTGCTAAAATGTATCTCACTAGGAGTCTCACTAAATAATCAGTGCACGTTGCTGTAAAGTTAATGTCTGCCCTTTCCAAGGGGACAACTGCTCACTACACATATGGAGCAGAGAATAAAAGCCTAATTGAGAAAAGACTTGAAAAAGTAACTACTGCCTTCCTACAGAGGAAGGAAGGAAGGAAGGACTCTGTCTTCTCTTTTGACATCCTGGACTGGGCTACCTTAACACCAGTTCTGTCCCAAACCAGTTTGAGTGTCAAAACTGAATATCAAAACTGGATAACTAAGAAATGAATGAAATGATACAAATCAAAGAACAAAATAGTAAATATGTGTCCGAATAGCACAAATAAGAACCAATATTGCATGATCTTTGCTATCAAGTATAGGCAATTAAATATTGCTGTAAGATGAAATGTTTTATTAGAAATATGCTTACTTGAGAACTGGTTCCTTGTCAGGAATAAAGAAAGTGTGCGAAACCCAAAAGTTATAGGTAAGGCTCAATACTTCCCCACACCCCACAGACATATATCAGCACTCTGCCCTAGCATTGCTATGACAACCGTGACAAATATATGGTAGCTTGGCGAACTCATCTCCAAGGCCACTCTCATGAGAAAGCCAAGGGACATGACTTGGAAGACACACTCCTTTCAGGAATTCCTGCCCCCTAAAGCATGGCAAGATGAACAGTGAACCAACATGGCAGTAATGAAGAACTACAGTAATACAGTGAAGTGGAGCCTTGACAATTACATACCAGAGAAGAACCATGGGACCTAATGTGATGCAATTATAATGGCCATGGAGGGAAATTTTGGTTTTTATTCTATTTGTCATTTCAACAGAACATTATGCTTTAATCCCATAATTAACTATTTTTATACTGAACATTTATATCTTGGTATATCAAATGGTGGTTATAGAAGCACATACTTGTAAAATATTTCCAAGAGATGCATGTGATATAATGGGAAGAATGACCATGCATGCTTTGTTGATATTTCACTTTCCCTATTTTCCTTACTTCCATTTTGAGTACTCTTCTACTTCTTACTACTCAGGAATTCTTTTTTTTAAAAAAAATCCAATATAGGAAATGATCATTGTGACAGACTCCCATTGTATGTATCCCTACCCTCTTTTCAGTTCTATACTCCTTTGCTACCTGAAATAATGAATGAATTCTTGCCATGCTGGCAGTCTTTTCCATATCTAAATGAACAGCTGCTACTTAGTCTAAATAAATGTTCATTCCACAAGAAGCACATGTTTGGACAAAAGGGGGAGGAGAACTGCAGACTTCCGACAAAACTACTATAATGAAGTAATTACAAAATTGTTGCAAGCACAAGACCATCCTGGGTATTTTCAAACTGTGGAAAATAAATATTATAAATATATAAGCCAGTATATAAAATAGGATCTATTGCTAAAATTTTCACATGATAAATTTGGAAGCACATGATATTAAATAGTTGAGCAAAATGAACACCTAAATGACATGCTAATCCACATTCAGAGAGCTTCACCAGTACAGTGCAATCCCAATGGTGCAATCTTAATATCACAGATGTTCCTTTTGGGAAGGCTAGTCAGGCCAGTATCTAGGAAGCCATCAAGCTATCCAGTTATCTCAGTTGCCAGTAGAGTTGCCAGGTCCTCCAAAGTCCCCAGTGAGGGATTTGGGGGCATATTACTGGAGGGGGCAGGGATGTCCCCAACATGATGACATCATGCAGAAGTGACATCATCATGTTGGGAACCGGCACCTTCCACTTCTTCCCAAAAGCATTTAAAGGGTCCATTTAAATGCTACTGGCAAGAGGCAGAGTCCCCCCGTGCACGCCTGCACTCCAAGCCGTGAATTTGCAGCCCCCGCCTCTTCCCAACATTTAAAGGGTCCCTTTAAATGCTGTTGGGAAGAGGTGGGGAGGGGAGGCCACAGGTGCCTTCACTCCAGGCTGCAAATTCATGGCGTGGAGTGCGGGCATGCAGCCCCCACCTCTTCCCAATAGCATTGAAAGGGTCCCTTTAAATGCTGTTGGAAAGAAGCGGAGGGAGGCCATGTGCGCCAGCCATGACACTAAAAAGCCTTAGTATAACTCTGTTTAGGTTTGCAGGATAGATCTGTGTTGTCTGGGTGTGGAAGGAATGTTGAGTAGTTAGGCAATAGAGATATATGTTTTCCATGTTTGAGGCTTCAGAGTCAGACTCTAGTGTACTCTATTCAGAGATCTCAGGCTGCCAGATGAGACATCTGCCTGATACCCTGATAGCCTGCTGTCCAAATCTAGGCTTATGTCAGATGCCCATAAACTGAACTAATTATTACCACTACCAAACTGAGACAGTTTCCATTTTGTCATCTTTTTCTCACATGTTACAGCAACGAAAGACTGGACTGGGTACTTGTCTTAGATACACGCTGAAAGCAAAATGAGTTCCAAAGATCAGGTAACACATTATAAATTCCAGAGAGGTTGTTACTCTCCTTTTTGGGGCGGAGGGACCCATTATGGTGACTAAAATGAAACTCAGATTATGTAATTTTGTTTCTGCATCAGCCTGTTCTTAGGGACAAAGGTAGGGTATAGGTATTTTAAATAAATCGACTTTTTTCAAGGTGAAAGATTTTTAAAAATCAAGTTAATGGAAGACTGAATATGCAGTCAGATGCAGTGTTATTCCAGTCTAAATGCAATGAAACCAATAGGCATAACTCAGTTTCAGATCATAAGAATATAAGCGCGGCCCTGTTTTTAGACTGTTGTTTCTGTGCAGAAGAAGCAAACAGCAGGTACAAAGAGAAGAGCAAGTACAAAGAGTTCCAGCAGCAGTCATGTGTTGCTGCCAATGGCCTGCCTTGTTATTTGGGGAAATTAGCTAGGCAGCAGGCAAGGCCAAAGGGATACAAGGGACCTGAACACCTTTTTATACCAAGGTCCATCACAGTAGGAAGACTCAAGATTTGAAAAGTAAATTAAATAGTTTTTATTAAAGAATTTCCCTAATTACAAGCACACTAAGCATTCAGAAAGAGCAAGCAATACAGAACTAAGAAAGCAGAGGTGATTGATAGCGAATAGGGGGGGGGGGTCAGTTACGGGGTAATACTACCTGTCCAGATGTGCAGAAGTCCTTGAAGAGAATTGCACCAATGGCCAGAGTTATGTGCTATTAGGGGGGGGCAGAAAAAAGAGAGGGGATGCATGGATGGATATAGACTCTGGCAAATAATGCCGACCAATAGGAGGTCTTGAGGGGCTTGTCTCAGGTGAAGACAAAAGATTGCTTGGGCCAATCCTGGGTCCCAGGGGGTGTGGCATCAGGAGGAGCCAGACCTCAATGTGACCAGTGAAGTTCCAGAGGGGCAGAGTGAGGCTTAACAATAGCCTTATGAGATTAAGCCAGGTGCTGAGTGGTTGAATAGGTTTTGTGACCACTAATGGTGCAGTCAAGGCAGTTTGAAAAGGTTCCCAGGTATAGACAAAAGGTGGGAGATGAGTCCCTGATTAGTGTCAGGAAGGACTGCTAAACATTTGAATGCATGATTAGTTTATCTCAGTATCCTGAGAGATGGAACAGAAAAAGACATGTTTGGAGACAAAGGATTCTCACATAGACATGGGGTCACACAAAAGGGATAGGTGAAATTCTGGAGACAGGAGGACTATTCGCCTGGTGGCAACTGAATAGCCTTTAGAAATGCAGAGACCTACCTGGTGGAACCCATTGTTTCATATGCATACCTCTTCTGGGTGGAGGGGGAGATTGGATATGGCCTTGTGTGAAACCTGAGTATGAAATCCCTTTTTGCAGAGAACTTGCAGGCTGACTCTGTGGCTCCTGAGAGTGCCTGACTTTTGGGCGACTTTGGTTCGGGTCAGTAGTGGGGTGCCTCTGCAGTTGGGGATACCCACTAATAATAAGGCAGCACCTCTGGGCTACACATGCTTAAAGTTATACAATGATTCTGGACCTGTCTAAGTATTTCATTCACAACTTCCTTGCAGGGAGTAATTTCTATGTTACACTTTTAATGTTTTACATTTATGTGTATGCACACATGATTGCTTTTTCTTGTTGTTGCTGCTGGTTTTTAATGATGGACCATATGTGAGATGCCATGGGCAGAAAGAAGGCAAGCTACAGCCATAGAAGTGGTGATACAATAGCCCTTTTCAGTCATTACAAATTTGGCACCTGATCCAAGCATAAGGAAATCTCCCTCCTCCTGATACATAGAACGATTCATTGTGTGTGCCTAGGACAATGAGTTTTCTTTCCAGCTTTGGTACACACATGGTCTGAGATGCTTGGTAGAAAGCAGAGATTATAAATATTCTAAATGACTAACTAAAAATGTGCATCTTCAAAAAGTCTCATTTTCCAACCATATGCATGCCATTTGTATAATCCATTGTTAGCCAGATTGCCTCAAATTAATAATATTGGGAATTAAGGTATCATAAAAAGGCAATAAGCAAATATGGGAGTAATCACCTATGTATACAGAGGTCCCACTTCTTTCAGAAGCACCAGAAATAGACACAGAAACCAGCTTCAGAATGAAATGATATCTTTACTTATGAATCTTCACAAGCATACAATAACTCAAACACACAATAACACAGATCTAGGAAAATTAGAGAGAAAGGGACAGTGACATTAGCATTAGCAGGATGGTTCATTGAGGGGTAATATTTACCTGTACTCGGTGTGATGAAATGATCCACAGGAAAAATAAAGGCGAGACTATAGGGAACTAGGGACCATGTCCTGAACCAGCAGAACACACGGAGACTCTGGCAGCACTAACCAAGAGTTGTGGGAATAGGGTAGGTCTAGAGGTAAGAAGAGAGAAAGAACACATGGCCAGGTATCTTCTTTTATAAGGGGTGGTTTGGAGGTGGGCTTTACTGGCCACATCTCCTGGCATGTCCCCCTTCTAGTCCATCCCCAAAACATGCTACCTGAAACTGGTTTCTGGGGGATGGGGCTAAGGAATTGGGCAATATTGAATTCTAGTTACTCTGTTTGCAGCAACACCAGAGGTGATTATGACTTTCATTAACTTATGAATGTAAAGTCCTTTGTTTGGTGAGGCTGGAGGGGGGGGGGAGGCTGCCTACATGACAAGGAAGGTGTAACTCATGGAGTTTAGAGTCCAGGTTTCTCGTACTTTTTGCCGTGGCATGGTGACCATTTAAACAGCAACAGTAGTGCTTCACGTGGCTCAGGAGCTGGTCCATCTCACTATGGGTAAGAGGACAGGTAGCCTCAGGAAACATTAGCACATCATCTCAGGAGAAAAGTTTTTCCTCTGATGGCATGTGTCTGCAGCTGGCATCATATTTGGTTACCTCACAGTTCAGTCCCTTTTTGCACACTACTTGTACATTCCATTTTAACACTTATGGATTATAAGTCCATAAGAATGCGATAAGCGCCTTGCAGGCAACACCATCTATGTTCTAATTCTGAGAGTTTTTTTTTCCTGTGTGGATGCTTATATCTGCCAAAAGAGAGCTCACTCTCCCCCAACAGTTTTTCCTATATAGTCAGGCCCCTTCCTCGGTCTGCAGAAAAATCTGAAAAGTTAAAAAAAAAAAACGACTTCAGGGACCGTTGAATTTTCCCCAATACCTTTTGAAATGGAATCAGCTACAGGCATCAACTGTTCAGGGGAGGGGGGAGGTTCTAACTGTTTCTGTCAGTAAAACAGGGTTTTTACTGGCAGCAGTCTAGGGTCACCAAGTACCCCCCCCCCTGCCCACCAGCAACAGATCCAGATCCAGGCTGAGAAACTCCTGGAGATTTGGGGGTGGAATCTGGGGAGGACAGGGAGGACAGGGACCTCAGTGAGGTACAATGCCATAAACTCCACTCTCCAAAGCATCCATTTCCTCCATGGAAAGTTACCTCTGTAGTCTAGAGATGAGCAGTAACTCCAGGGAATCCCCAGGTCCCACCTGGAGGCTGGCATCCCTAGGCAGCACCCTCTGTGTGACTTGATACCACCTGATTTGCATGACTTAATTAGGCCCAGCTGTTTTGCTACAGTTCATCAGCAGCCACTGTATGAAAGCCATTGTGGTGCAACAGTTCGAGCTTCAGACTGGGATCTGTGAGACCCAGGTTCAGATCCCCATCTTGCAGTGGAAGCTGACTGGGAGATTTTGGACCAGTCACATACTTTCAGCCTAACCAACCTCACAGGGTTGTTGTGCAGACAACAAGGAGGAAATAATAATGTAAACTGCTTTAGTCCCCACTGTGGAGAAAGACTGTAATTTTCCTAGTTAGAGGCTGTGGGGGAGGGGGGTGGAGATCGAAAGCTGAAGACAGATAAAGGTAGGTTGGCTGTTGGGTGGGAATGAAATAGGGTTGCCAACTCCAGGTTGAGAAATTTCTGGATATTTGAGAGGTGGAGCCTGGGGAGAGTGGGATTTGAGGTGGGAGGCAGAAAGAGAGAGAAAGAGTGATGAGGTGGGGAGGCAGAAAAACAAAGAGAATGATGACGGGTCAGAAAGAGAGAGGAAGTAACATACATGGAGGAGAGAGAGAGTAAGAAAGGGTGGGCAGAAGGAGAAAGAGTGTGAGAGAGGTAGGGGGAGAAGAGAGGAAGCAAAGGTGTGAGGAATGGGATAATCACCCTGCAAGTTTCTTGCAGGTCTCCACTTGTGTATTCTCTATTCATACAATATGTTGACCAAGACTATTTCGGAGGGTTGTGAGTAGCATGGTTTTTCCTGATGCATGATTTGAGGATTAAAATTTAATGACTGAAAGGGTTTATGTTGGAATAGATGACTGGGAAATCTAGAAGGGTACTAATAAGAACAAATTCCTCAGTCTTGCTATAACAAATTATGTAATGCACAATCTTGGATTGCAGGCAACTTCTTTAATAACTTGCCGCACTGCAATAGCTAGGTTTAAGTAAGGCTTCCTGACAATTTTAGACCTTCAGTGGTAGATAATAGAAAAGGTAACTGGGGAGGACAAACAAATACCAGATTATTTAAAACTCTTTTCCACTTGAGAGTTTTCTCTATTGATTTTAATTAAGTTTACCCAGGGGTAATAAACTAAGACATTTTATCTTATCCAAGGATTTTCCCCCCTTAAAATAACACCCTTATATTGGCATTTGTTCTTATTCCATGTGTAGTGATGCAGGCACCCAGTGTTGCAAGGAAAAAATCATTTAAGAATAACTGGAGGGAAGGTGGATTCAGGTGGGTAGCTCTGTTGGTCTGAAGGAGCAGAACAAAGTTTGAGTCAGTTTTGAACAATTTGATTCATGGGTGTAAGGGAAATTGATATTATTGCTTTAGACTTTTTACATTCAAACCAGGCACCTCATTGGCTTGGACAGTTAAGTGCCCAACCCATAGGGAATGGCCTTGGGATGGGAGAACATTAAAAGAAGTTTCATGTCTTTCCCACCATGAAAGGCCATCTTTGGGCCTTGGTCCAATTTGGTGGAACTCTCAGCCTACTAACATCAGGGCCCTGTGGGACTTGTTACAATTTTGCAGGGCCTGCAAGGCAGAGGTGTTCCGCCAAGCGTATGGTTGAAGACAGCAATTATTTTTAATGATTTTAACAGCTTTTAACAGCTATTCAGCTCATTAACTGCTTTTCATCCCCCTCGCCCCCTATGCGATTGTAAATTGGGGGGTCAGAAATTTATATTTGGTGCCATGTAGATGTTAGGTTTTTATGGATCAGGATTTTCGATTGCTGAATGTATTTTATGAATTTATATGAATTTGTTGTGCAGCACTTTGACTCTGTTTGCGGGGAGGGTGGTATAGAAACCTAATGAAATAGATAAATAAATCTTGATGTAGATCATTCATTTAAATAAACTAGTTAAATGCATGTATGTTTCATCTTTGTCATTTGGGGTGAGGTGGTAGTGCAGGGGGCAGGCAGCTACTTATTTACTCTTTGCTGCTATTACCAGGATTGGGGCCCCAACTACAGGCCAATCAAATTCTAGGTGATGACTGCATGAGTGAGTGAGCTGTACCAATGAATGCTCATCTTCTGCCTGCCCCCTGTGCTTGGAAGCTGCTGCTCATTCATTTCTTACACATTTGAATAGCCATGGATAGTATTTCAGAGATTTAAGAAATGGAAAGCATTGATCTTATGCTTAACATAATAATGTTCTCTATATCATATATACTCTTATTCCTTCACACGCTCACTTTTTATCCCAAGATGTTGATTTTAGAAACAAACAATATATATTGTTATCAAATCAAAACATCATATAGAGTCCGTTGAAATTAACCAGACAAATTTCATTACAGAAGTCTGTAATTAACATCAATTTACCACTCACTCCATATACTTAGTATCCTCTTCAAACTAGCAATCTATATCATCATCATCATCACAGTCAGATATTTGACTGGTAGATGGTGTTCTGCAATTCAAGATCTAGCCAAGTTCTTGGGAATTGCAGAGGAATCTTCGCAGGATTCGTGATTTTCCGTGTGGCGCTGTCTTCTGGAGCTGTTAGTTCAATGCCCAGAATGTCCAGGTGTTTCTTGAGACCTCTGGGCACTGCTCCAAGGGCTCCAGTGACAACTGGTATGATGGTCACCTTCTTCTCCCAGAGGTGCTCTAATTCTATTTGTAGGTCTTGGTATTTTGTGATCTCCTGTTTTTTCTTTTCTATTCTGCTGTCACCTGGGATTGCAGTGACAATTATCTAAACTCTATTTCTCATCCCCCCCCCCCCCCACAATAATTGTGATATCAGGGATGTTATGTTCCAGGTGTTTATCTGTTTGTAATCAGAGGTCCTAAAGAATCTTTGTTTCATCATTCTGCATGATCTTGTCTGGTTTGTGCTCCCCTGAATTTCTGGCTGATGGTAAGCCATACTTCTTGCAAAGATTCTGGTGCAACAAGCTTCAACTAGACATCTTTATAGTCAGTTTGAGCAATTTTACTACAGGCACTGTGCATGTGATTGATTGTTTCATCCTTTGTCTTGCAAAGTCAACATTTGCTGTCAATCACTGGTCTTTTGAATCTGGGCTTTCATACTATTCATTTTGAGTGCCTACTCTTGTGTCGCTAGAATGGATCTTTCTGTTCCTTTCTTCAAGCGTCCATTTTGGAGCTACTTCCAGATGTTTTAATTATCAACTTTACTCTTTATGTCTTTCAAATAGTGCCCATGCAAGTGCTTTTCCTTCCAGATGTCAAAGCGAGTTTTGATTGCAATCTTTTTCTAATCTTCTTTGGTTTCTGTAAACTTAAATCTGCCGTGTACACTTCCACTAGAAGCTTCCCTTTGTTTTTCTTGGTGTAATAATTCAGTGCTCATTTTTTCCTCTCAACTGCTTGCTTAACTCTAAAAAGCAGGGGTCCGTTGGAGCCAGTGCACCACAGAGCAGCGCTCCGTGAGTGAAGACGCCAGAGGGGCAGGCATATGACAAAGCCTCGCCCCCAGCAGGGCTGCCTCACGTTCTCCAGGGGCTGCCTTGCGTCTCTCCGGCCCAGGGAGAAGCCCCATCCCTCCCCCCACTCTCCCTTCTCGGGCCGTGGCAGGCCACTGGCCCGGGGAGAAGCCCCATCCCTCCCCCCTTACCCTTCCCCAGGCTGGCAGGCCACCGACCCAGGGAGAAGCCCCATCCCTCCCCCCTCACCATTCCCAAAGCGTGGGGGGGTGGGAGGGAGGGAAAAGCTGGGCCTGAGTGGCATTAAGCCACTCGGGCCCAAGCAAGAGCGGGGGGGAGGAAGGGAAACGCTGGCCCAAATGGCTGACAGCCACTCGGCCCGAGCGAGGGGGGGAGAAGCACCTTGTCTGTCTGTCTGTCTGTCTGTCTGTCTGTCTTCCTTCCTTCCTTCCTTCCTTCCTTCCTTCCTTCCTTCCTTCCTTTTCTCTCTCTCCCCCCACCTACCTACCTACCTTCCTTCCTGTTCCTTACCTTCCTGTTCCGTCCTTCCTTCCTTCCTTCCTTCCTTCCTTCCTTTGCCATCAGATAGGCTTGCCAGCTCTGAGCTGGGAAATACCTTGGAGATTTTTGGGGTGGAGCCTGAGTGGTGGGTATTGCCTTCTGACACACTTCCGGTGATGTCAGGGGTGTGTGGCCTTCTGACACTTCTGGTGATGTCAGGGGGTGTGGCATATGCAAATAAGCTATGCTAATAAGCTCCTGCACCTCTTTTTTATGAAAGGACCCCTGCTAAAGAGACTTCTTCCACCTAATTTTATTGGTAAGTAAAGATGATCAGCATCATTTCTAGGGTGTAATGAGTGATGCATTGTCATTATCTTGTGAATCTGGCAACCTATTACTTCTAATTCTGCTGGTTTCTAATTGATAATGCCAGATGTGTATCTAAGAACTGGGACTGCCCATGAGTTAATTGCCTTTATCATATTGCCTCCATTTAATTCTATTTACAGTATCTTTTTAACTCTTTGGTAATATTCCTTGGTTGTATTTTTCTTAACAAGGGTATGTTTGATGTTGTCAGTTTCAAAAATTCCAAGATATTTTTAGTTTTCTTCAGAGCTCAGTGTTTTGATGTTGTTTGGCATCTTGATTTCTTCTTGTTCAATGATCTTTCCTCTATTCAATATTATTATTATTATTATTATTATTATGAGGAGGAGGAGGAGGAGGAGGAGTTTTGGTGTTTCTTCTCAATGGCACAATGAATATTCACTAAGCCTCATATTTTTGGTGTTAAACACAGAACTTGGTCTGGCAATTTTAGAAGGCTCATTAATTGATTTTAGTATTAAGCAGAGATGTCAATACTATTTTCAATACTATGTGGAAATAACATGCTTGTTTGTTTAGTAATATCCAATACCCTTCTAATACATTATTACCAGATTAATTTTTTTCCCAAAATTTTTTTTAGTGAAGTCACCATTTTCATTAGACAGTATATTCATCTCATTTTTTATCGACTTCTTTTTATTTTTCCTCCTCCTCCCCCCTTCTAGGCTTCCAGCAGACCCCACACCTGTACTTAAACTTAGATTAACAGGTAAATAACTAATTAAAAAAGATTGAGTATTTAGCTCTTTTTCTATAACATATGTACCTCTAATGTTTTTATATATTATTCCATTCCTAAAAATGTTAGATGCATATACAGTTATTACAGATTTTTCAATAGTTAGAAAATGTAAATATGTTTCCCTTTAATTCAATACACTTTTCTGTATATTCTTGCAGATCTTTCCATTCTTCTAAAAATATCATAGAATCTTGATTGTTCAGTTTCTTAGTCCATTTGTCCATTTCAGCCAAAAATACTAGTTTTCTGAGCCATTCCCAAAGCTCTGGAGTTCTTTCATTCTTCCAGTTTTGTGCATAAACCATTCTTGCGGTTGTCACCATATACCATATCATTGTCCGTTTACTGACATCTATATCTTCCAACTTAAGACCTAGCAAAAACAATTCTGGTGTTTTTTTAAAAGTACATTTCACAATTTTTTGCATTTCTTCATATATCATTGACCAATAGTTCCTCGCTTTTTCACAAGTCCACCAGATATGATAAAAGGAATCTTCTTTTTGTTTACATTTCCAACATTTATTAGATACATGTTGACTAATAATTGCAATTTTTTTAGGTGTCATATACCAGATTAATTATTAATATGTAATTACTGCAGAAAAATAATATGTTTTAATGGTGCTATTTCTATGAAGCCTGAGGAAAGTTTAGTGGTAGATGCTTTTCATCACCTTTTATTTCTAGCATATTAATGTATTAACTAGGAAGGATTTTTCTTATGTATGATATACAACCACGACTTCTGGAAAGAATTTTCTTTGTGTTTTCTTAACAGATTTGTAAATATCCATTTGGTTGAAATATTTCATCAACTTTTATGGCCTGAAATATCTAAAGGAACTTGGATAAAGAAATGATATACATTTCAATAGCTTTGCTGATCTTTAACTATTGAGGTAAGTATATGTGTAGGGGTTTGTTGTTTAATTTAATTTTTAAATTTTTCCTGAAGCTATTTCTATTACCTTCCTTATATTTATAATAAAGGATTGTATATTTTGCTGTTTCTTAACATGTGGCATTTTGTTCAAAATTCATTCCTAACAACCATTTCAGGTTCTTTTGCACTTTCTAGCTCTAATGCTTGGGGGGGGGGGGGATAGAAAGTGCATGTCCATGACCTGACAAATTCTGTCAAGATATTAGCTTTGGGACTACCCTTTTAATGTTAACTCATATGATTCTACAAATCACACGATGTGGTATTTCTTGAACAAAATTTGGATTACACAAATACACATTGTACTAACATTCATTAAATGAATTAGTATATAATGCCTTAAGCAAATTGGTATCTATGTCACAGATTAAATCTATATACTAATATTCAAGTTGGTTAAATCCTGTGATTGGAATTATGGAAAGATCTTTCTACAGACCTGAAAAAAACTTTAGGTTTGCATGAAAACGTGAAATCTTTAAAAGGGGGGGGGGGGGGTAAAAACCCAAATGATAAATGGAATGCCTGTGAGCCAGTTTGGTGTAGTGGTTAAGTGTGCGGACTCTAATCTGGGAGAACCGGGTTTGATTCCCCACTCCTCCACTTGCACCTGCTGGATGACCTTGGGTAAGCTGTAGCTCTGTACCAGCTGTTCTCTCAAGGACAGTTGTCTCAGAGCTCTCTCAGCCCCACCTACTTCATAGGGTGTCTGTTGTGGGGAGGGGAAGGAAAAGGAGTTCATAAGCCACTCTGAGACTCCAAGTGAGTGAAGGGCGGCATATAAATCCAATCTCCTCTTCTTCTTCTTCTCTTAAGCAATAGATTCCTGCAGTGGCTGTTGCTAGGCAACCACAGTACCCCATGCTTTGTTCTGTCAGTAAAAGGCAGGGGGAGAGGGAGGACCCTTTCCAGACCTATTTTGGCCTTTGAGGGAGGACTCAGTGGGCTAGGCCTTGCCAGGGCTGCCAGTGCCAGGTTGGAAAATTCTTAGAGATTTTGTAGTGGAGTCTGAGGAGGGCAGGGTTTGGGGAGGGAGAGGCCTCAGGTAGGCCCTGATAAAATAATTGATTTAATTTCTGAGCTGAAGATTGGTAAGGCCCTAGTCTAGATGGGATTCCAGATGAACTTTTTTTAAAAAAAAATGTGGACTGGTGAGCTGTCCCACTGGCAAATCTGTTCACCCTTACTGATCACAATGGGACTATCCCCCAGTCCTGGTTAAGATCATTAATAGGAAATTCCTAGAGATTTGGGGGTTGAAAATAGGAGAGAGTGGTATTTGAGAAGTGGGGGGACCTCAGAGGGGCACAATGTCATAGACTTCACCCTCCAAAGCAGCCATTTACTCCATGGGAACTGGGTTTGCCAACTTCCAGGTAGAGGGTGAAGATCACCCAGAATTATAACTGCTCCCCAGAAATCAATTCCCCTGGAGAAAATGCTGGTTTGCACGGTGGACTGTATGGCATTATATGTTGCTGAGGTTGCTTTCCTTCCCACACTTCACCTTTCCAAGGATCCACTGCCAAATCCCCACAAATTTCCCAACCTGGAGCTGACATTTAACAGATGGCTGTCTGTCAGGTGCAGCAGTGGTTGCAGGGTGCTTAAAGCCATAGGGAAGCCTGCTCCAGCAGTAATGCCTTAATGATTTTGCCAGCCCCGCCTCCACAGTGGCTTCTAATACTCCTTTCCCTCCCCCTCCTACACTGGACAGGCAGCTGCCTGTCTGGTGTAGGAGAGGAGATGGGATGCTTTCAGCAAAATATCCAGGAACACCAGTAGAAAGGCCATCACTTTCGTGGAAGGTGGCAGGAGTTGACTTAACAGACGACTCCTTCTTAAATGTACAGTTCTACATTGCCTGCTCCAGAGTGACCTCACCAAGCAGCCTGGTGATCTTAGCAACTGAGGGACGAACCACCAATGTGGTCTACAGAGAGGTCCTTCAGTGGAGGGGGAAAAAACAATACATGTGTCTCACATCATTTTTTACACTACAATCTTCTCCATTAGAATTCCTACAACAAATCTTACATTTCAAACTTCACATCATTAGTATTACAACTGGATTTATAGAACTTAAATACTGTTAAATGTAGGAGGTGGTGGGAGTGTGTTGGAAGCCATCAGAGAGGCTGGGCCAGCAGCATTGCTAAGGTGATCCTGCTGGGGTGGTGTGCCTGATGGATTAAAGTACCCTGGCCCTGCTTCTACACCTGACAGACACCTGCTTGTCTGGTGTTGGGGGGGGGATTATGTTTAAAGGCATTGGGAAGGCTGGGCCAGAAGCAGGGCAAAAACAGTCCTGCTGGGCAAACCTCCCCGGTGGCTGTAAGCATCCCTCCTCCTCTCCTACACCTGACAGACAGCTGCCTGTTCAGTGTAGGAGGGGGAGGGGGAGAAGTATTAGAAGCCACTATGGGGGCAGGGCTGGCAGGATCACTAAGGTGTTACTGCTGGGGCAGGCTCCCTCATGGCTTTAGGCACCCTGCAACCACTGCTGCACCTGACAGACAGCCGCCTGTCAGGTATAGTAGGTGATGGGAGTGTGTTGGAAGCCGTCAGAGAGGCTGGGCCCACAGCATTACTGCACCTTACAGGTGGTTGTTGGCTATTCTTGATTTCCTCAGCTGCCGTTAGCTCTCTTCAGTCTCCTGTAACTGGTTTTTTTTAACCTCATAATGCTGACCAATCAGAGAGTGGGGGGTGCAAGGGGGCAGCCACATAGGAATCAATGGGAGGCGCACATTTTTCCCCATTTGACCCACTTAGGGGTCGAATTTCTAAAAATCCCTTCTTAGTGAGCATCTATGCCATGGTAGGAGCGCTCTCCCCACATTTGGTGTTTCTAAGTCCAGCACTTTTCCTGGGCGTTGATTTTATGGTGAGGGCTTTCTTTTATATATATAGATGGGGCCTTTTCCAGCAAAATTTGTCCATGGGCATTTAATCTGAATGAATTGTGCTGTTTAAGCTAATTTGTAGTTTGTCCTAGCACATCTGGACTGTAATATAAAATAAGAGGTACATAATGAAAAAGTAACGCTATTATTTATTCTGAAAGATGCACAGGAACTCTGCAGTCATTTATCATTAATGATATAGTGTTTCCCTCCCACCTAGCCAGATTGCTTAGAGAATTCTATTCAAATGAGAATTTAAATAAATATTCAGAGCTAGTGTTAAGGAGGTAATGAACTTTAGGCAACCTGCACACGCTTCTGGATTTTCTAGAAAGCAGATTAAGCTAGATGTTTAATTTTAAAATCTTTTCTGCCCAGTCTAATCATCCTATAATCTCATCATTGTCTGAATCTGCATGGATAACTGCCAGCTATCATTTGGCATATGGGATTACTACAGCAGTCCATATGTTTTGTAACAGTTGGTGTTCAAATGGAAATTTGCAAAGTCAAATATGAATGTGGCCCAGGCAGCAAAGCCTAATTACTAGCAGCTACACCAGACTGCAGGCTTTCATTCAAAATATTTTCTCATCAGTTTTTTAACCTGATATTTTAATGGTTTCATAGCTTTAAAATGTGTTAATAGGAATGGCTTCTGTGTAAAGCAATCATTATGAAAACTATGCAGAGACAAAAAGACAGAGCACATTTGTGGATGACATGAAGTTGTTCAGGGGTGGTGAGAACCAAGGAGGATTGTGAGGCACTCCAAAGGGATCTGTCGAGGATGGGCAAGTGAGCATCAGTGTGGCAAATGGGGTTCAGTGTGGCCAAGTGCACACTGGGGCCAAAAATCCTGACTATAAATACACGTTTAAGGGGTCTGAACTGGCAGAGACTGACCAAGAGAGAGATCTTGGAATCTCAGTAGATAACTCAATGAAAATGTCAAGACAGTGTGTGACTGCAATGGAAAAGGCCAATGATATGCTGGGGATTATTAGGAAGGGAATTGAAAACAAATCAGCCAGTATCATAATGCCCCTGTATAAATTGATAGGTGAGCTCATTTGGAATACTGTGTACAGTTCTGGTCACCACACCTCAAAAAGGATATTTTAGCATAGGGAAAAGTGCAGGAAAAGGCAACTGGAATGATAAAAGGGTTGGAACACTTTCCCTATGAAGAAAGGTTGAAGCACTTGGGGTTTTTTAGCTTGGAGAAATGATGACTGAGGGATGACATGATTGAGGTTTACAAGTTTATGCATGGGATAGAGCAGGTAGGGAAAGAAGTACTTTTCTCCCTTTCTCACAATACAAGAACTTGTGGGCACTCAATGAAGTTGTTGAGCAGTTGGGTTAGAACAGATAAAAGGAAGTACTTCTTCCCCAAAGAGTGATTAACACATGGAATTCACTGTCACAGGAAGTGGTGGCAGCTACAAGCATGGATGGCTTCAAGAGGGAATGAGATAAACATATAGAGCAGAGGTCCATCAGTGGCTATTAGTCACAAGGTATAGATAGGAACTCTCAGTCTGGGGCAAGTGATGCACTGTATTCTTGGTGCTTGGGAGCAACAGTGGGAGGGCTTCTAGTGTCCTGGCCCCACTGCTGGACCTCCTGATGGCACCTGGTATTTCTGGCTATTGTGTGACACAGAGTGTTGGACAGGATAGGCCACTGGTCTGACCCACCTGCCAGCTGATGGAACCCATTCCCCAGCCTGCCTGCTGGGGGCAAACCTGAGATGGCAAGTAAGGTGAAACTGCATGGCAAGATCTCAAGCTTTGAAGTCTACTCATACAGCTCAAATATGAATATAAATGAGAAAATTAATCACTTGAAAGTTATGTACAGAAGAACTGGGTCAGTATCAGCTGTCTTCATAATATAATATCTGGTGCTTTCCTCCATATGTCTTACAGTGGCTTGTTTTTAATAGGGGTGCTCATTTGGATCTACCCAAAGTGAAAATATATCTGAAAAATGTTTTACTATATTTTAGTATCCCAAAGTTACCTGGGATTTTTCAGAAAAACCAGAACACCCCCCCCCCCAAAAAAAATCCCAAATATATTCAGGAGTTACCAGGAAGATTGTATCATACTCCATTATGAATGGCATAAGGCTTTCAGGTTGCGAATGCCTTCATAATAATATTATAAACCTATTACTCACAAGGGAGGGAAGACTGCATGGTATAGCCCAATCTTGTCAGATCTTGGAAACTAATCAGGGTTGGTAGCTGGAAGGGAGATCATTAAGGAAGACTCTGCAGAGGAAGGCAATGGAAAATCACCTCTGCTTCTCACTTGCCTTGAAAGCCCTGTCTGGGGTTGCCACACGTTAGCTGTGACTTGACAGTACATTACACACACATATATATTACTCACAAACCTTACTATCATCACTAAACTTCAGCGAATGTGCAAGCATAACAAACGATCAAACATATTTGAAGAATACTTGAACGAGTTGATCAGTTGTGCAATGTAATAGCTAATACATGGAAACTTTTGGCTTATTATAATCATGTAAGATGAAAGCAACATGAAGAATGATAATGTGTTTTTTTTCATTTAAGGAAGTGTTATGCTATTTTTCTTAAGGCCTGCTCAAGGCAGCAATATATATAATATGCTATAAACTATGTAAATTAAATTATGTTTTCATTAATAGTTGAATGAAGACCTGCCAAGGAAAAATGCATGCTGACTGCTTCATCCATTGTAGAAATTAGATGGAGAACATAGCAGGTATCCATATGGTCTTATTTAAGACTTCATTTAGTTAAGTTTTTTAGCAGTCCGGAATTGTGATTTTAATTTTTTAACATGTTTTTGGTGTATTTTTTTCCTGCAAGCCACCTTTAGCTCTGTAAGGAAGAAAAGCAGCTAATGCATGTTTAAATAAATAAATAAATAAATGAGAGTCAATTAAAAATAAACAGTGATAATGTCAAATGGTATAATTTAATCTCTGGGGTAGCTAATTCCCAATTAATAATTTTAAACTTAGTTACATAGGAAATGCAGAGACCATTTAGTCAAAGGGCCAGTCTTTTTTATGGGGTGAAAGCAACTCAAAGTTGCAAAATGACAGCAAAATTTTTGGCATGCTCTGTGGAGCAAATATTTGTAGTGTGATGACTTAAAATTTGAATTACTGTGTCTAACTACAATGCTGAATAATATTCTTCCAGAACGTTATATTATAGTTTCTAGATCTGAGCTGTTTTAATGGCCATTATATATGCATCTAAACATGGGTTTGCTGACACAAAATATCCAATGAACAAGTCATATGAGAGGGGCAACACTGACCAAAGTATTTCATAGACTATTCCACAGTTGACCAAATCTTGCCATAGTCCATTGCAGCTAGAAACTGACAACAGTGTTTCCAAGGCTGGAGAATTACACACACACACACACACTCATTGCTTTGGAGTTTGGTACACATTTTATTTGAGTGGAGACAGTCTTTCTGGAAACGTATCCATTCACAAACCAGCATGAACCTAAACAAACTGCTTGAAAGTCTGTGGAAAGTTTGTGCCAGTTGTCCTGCCACGAACTTCAGGTCACAAACCACAAACCAGCCAAAATCCATAACAAACTTTAATTTGTAAGCCGGTTGGTGCCCATCCCTACTCTTGACACTCCCATTTCCAGTTGATTTAATGCCTTGCCGAAATTATTCATTCGGTGTTAATTTAGCCACTGCCATTCTCTATTCCTTGCTTTTTTAGTTTTTGCCTTTTAGTGTTCCATATTCTCATAAAAATAATGGCAGTGGCAAAAACTCAAGAGCAGGATGTAGCCATATTGTGCTTGCTCAATAAATAAATAAATATGATTTTCATTTTATAATGAGATGTGGAGGAACGTCAGGCAAGCTGTCTGGTCCTCAGCAGAGCCAAAGTTTGAAGGTTCCTCTTCATATAAAGAAGCATGACTTCTAAAAGTTGTGTAATCTATTAAAAATTGAGCTCTACATCATGAAATATTCAGGAACCACACAGGAACAGAATCAACACATATGTGTTAAATTATGAAGACACATTTCCTAGAAGTATCATGGCTACCCAAAAGGCAGGCAGTTACCATGGGAAAAAAGTATCTAAAACTTTATAGATAGCAGCCCAATGACAGCACAAGAATGTGGCCTAGGGACATGTAAATATTGCCACATGTCACTTTTCACTGAGTCTATAGCAGACTTCAGGGGACATGACAGCACCAGGCAGCTGCAGTTGTGCCAGTGGCTTTCTGACAGAAATCAAACATGGCAATGTACATATCTCCTCTGTGTATCTGTGCTGTCAAAAGTCTAGTGTGTCACGCCAAAGAGGTAGAAGGAAGCAAGACTCTGAAGTTGGGCCATAATAAGCAGTGTGAGCAAGTTCTTTGCAAAGGATTTAGTTTTCAAATGTTTAATTACCAAACATAAAACTGTTAAAACAATGGTTTGCTCTTATTTGGATATTATTTTCTTGCCTTGTGGAAGAAAGGTTAATCTACAGTACCATATTCTTAGAATCTTTCTCTCACCCACACACAAAAGCACACAGAATGGAATATTTTGCCACTCTGCCATTTGAACAATGTTATTGTGGCAGGTGTTAGACTGATACTTCAGTCAGATATTCTAGCACAAATGTTCCATATCGGAGTTCCAGTCTCAATTAACAATGTTTATTAGCATAAAAATGTGGACTTTAGACTTGTATGGACTCATTTTATCAAAGTAAGAGATGGATATGATAAACAGCAAGTCTGTTAATGCTTACAATTATGAAATACTAGGAGTAAGGCCCATTGTGGGAAGAAATACAATGGGCTCTAGAAGGAAACTCCAGGTGAGTGTCCCAGCTGTGGCTGGTGGGACGGCAGAGGGAAGGGGAAAACAGAGGGAGGCGAGCCGTGTTTATTTCCTTCTGATTCTTTTTTTAAAAAATATTTTTATTGAAAGGTTAAGGGAGTACATCAAAAGTTTTTAGAATACAAAAATCTGACAGATAACACGAGTTGTATTACCGAAAATGGTAGAGTACAGCGTCAATCAAACATGCTTTACATAGTATGACTATCAAACTAGCATATATTGTAAGAACCAAGTGTACATATATATAAGGTTTTTTAAGGGGTTGTAAACAAGGCAACAAACATTATTTAAAGAAACATATAAAGTGAAGTATTATTTGCCCATGAAGATGGAAGTGTGCCTATCCCTTCATCAGTATAACAGGTTAGTAGTCAAGACCATTTAGACATTTGGGTTTTAGTTACATCTATATTCTCAGTGTGCCATTCTATCAGCAATCTTATCTAATATAAAGAAGTCCCAAACTTTAGCATGCCATGTTGTAATAGAAGGAGCTGATGGATTTTTCCAATTCCCTGCAATAGTGTATTTTGCAGCTGTTAAAAGTATAGCAATTAGGTCACGAGATTCTGATTCTATTTTCATTTTTGGCCATAGATTTAGAAGTATGAGTGCTGGATCTAAGGGGATGGAGATGTTAAGAAGTTATTTGATTTCGAATAGTATCTTCTTCCAGAACTCAGCAATTGAAAGACACAGCCGTGTGGTATGAAAATGGGTTTCAATTTCTCTGCATCATTTCCAACACATTGGAGATTGGTCTGAGTATATATGAGAGAGTTTAGCTGGGGTCATGTGCCATCTATATAAAGACTTAAGTGCCTGAAGTTGAACTGGAGTAGACCGAGTTTTGTAGATGTTAGATCTCCATATTTGCTCCCACTGTTGTACTGTTAGGTTTGTACCCAAGTCTTTATGCCAAGCAGATTGAAAAGGTGGTGGTTTAACTTGGGAGTCTGTCACTAGAAAATTATAAAACAATGAAATGAGTCCTCTTTTCATGAAGTTAGTAGAGAGTAAAAGACGCTCAACAAAGTGTACTTTTCTTTAAAGATTTAGATTTTTTTGTAAGAATTAAAGAGATGAGCCACTTGAAGGTATTCATACCATGCGAGTTTTGCCTTAGCAAGTTTGTCAAGTTCGGTTTTCTCTGATATGGATCTGTGTTTGGCTATGTCTATAAATCTGGTAAGGTTGCCTTTCTTCCAGCCTAGAAAGGAGGTAAGTGATAGACCCGGTTTAAACCATGATTGGCATAAGAAGCTGATCAGTGGAGAGCCTGATGGTATCAATTTTCCTTTATAGGTGTCCCATATATTAAAAGTTGCTATCAGGAACGGGTGCGAGTTTCCTTGAAGAAGTCGACTCCAGGGTACCCAAAGGTTGACCAGGAATACCTTGGCAAGGGAACTGCACCACCCGTGGCTCCCCCCCCCCCCCGCCTGAGGGGAGCATAAGAATCATAGTTCGTGGTAGTTCGTAAGCTCCACAGGTGCGGTTCGTAAGCTCCACAGGTGCGTAGCAGAGACTGAGCCTTTGATTGTGGGTACAGGGGATCACTGGGAACAGAGAGCCTTTGTCATCACCCCTCATGACCAATTCTCCATGGTGTTGGGAAGTCCATAATTGGAAGCCCATGATTCTTATATCAAGTGGAGTGAGGGGGAAATTTCATGGGTCAATCCTAAATGCACACAGCATAAATGGAATCCTGGCTCGGGTTCGGGACCTCCCTCCACCCCCTTTGCTTGTTTGGTCTCAGAGGACTTAAACAAAATTCCTCCGGAGTACCGAGACCTGGCTGAAGTATTCAGTGAAACAGAGGCAGATGAACTTCCCCCCCATAGACTCACTGATTGTGCCATAGAACTGTTACCTGGTGAGAAGTTGCCAAAGGGAAAGTTATATTCTATGAGTCCCACGGAAAGAGATGAACTGCAAAAGTTTTTGGATAAAAACTTGGAACGGGGTTTCATTCGCCCAGCGAAATCCCCATTTGCCGCTCCTGTTCTTTTCCGAAAAAAGAAGGACGGTGGCTTATGGCTTTGCACAGACTATAGGGGGCTGAATGCCATTTCCGCCTCCAATGCCTACCCCTTGCCCCTGATAAAAGACTTGTTGGCAGAGGCGGCTAAGGGGAAGATTTTTTCCAAACTGGATTTACGAGAAGCCTATTTCCGAGTGCGCATTAAGGAGGGGGATGAATATAAGACTGCCTTTAATACCCCCCTGGGGCAGTTCGAATACCTGGTTATGCCCTTCAGATTGGCTGGAGCTCCCAGAGTTTTTATGAGCCTAATTAATGAGGTGTTGCACAAGCATTTATTTAAGGGGGTCCTTTGTTATCTAGATGATATCACTGTTTATTCCCAAGATAAACCTTCCCACGTTAAATTGATGAGAGAAGTGTTGTCCACCCTCATGAACCATAAGCTGTTTGCCAAACTGTCAAAATGCGAGTTCCACTGTACTGAAATTGACTTTTTGGGGTACCGCATCTCCCCTAGGGGCTTGGAGATGGACCCTGCCAAAGTGGACGTGGTAGTAACGTGGGAAGCTCCTCGTACACACAAACAACTTCAGAGCCTATTAGGATTTTGCAGCCTTTACAGAACATTCTTAAAAGACTTTGCTACAGTCACCCTACCCCTAACCAATCTATTGAAAACAAAAGGGAAGGGTCCTGAGGCTGGTAAGCCGGGTGAGCAGCTGAACTGGTCATCTGACTGTCAGGCAGCCTTTGAAAAGCTTAAGAGGCTTTTTACTTCAGAGCCCATTCTGGTGCACCCCGATGAGACTCAAGAATTCATTGTACATGTTGATGCTTCTGATGTGGCTATAGGGGGAGCAATCCTGCAAAAGGGGAAGGATAGGAAGCTGCATCCTTTAGCGTATGTCTCTAAGAAATTCAGTGAGACTGAAAGACACTGGTCGGTGTGGGACAAAGAGGCAGCCGCAATTCGCTTAGCTTTGTCCACCTGGAGACATTGGTTGGAGGGGGCGCAGACGCCATTTGAAATCTGGACTGATCATAAAAACCTGGAGGCGCTGCATACTCGTAGAACTCTAAACGCTAAACAGCTCTGGTGGGCTGATTTCTTTTCCAAGTTCAATTTCAAACTGCACCATTTCCCTGGGACATCTAATCCCCTAGCAGATGCATTATCCAGGCTCCCCCAGCATGAATCTAAGAGGGAAGAAGTGTTCAATTCCATGTTTTCGCCTGAACAACTTAGTGGGGCTGTTGTCACCCGAAGCCAAAAGCAGCAGTCCGCCCCGGCTCCTTCCTCTGAGTGGATTACAAAATGTGCTATGGAGTATTCCCAGCAGGATTGGGATGAATGGAGTGGGGAGGAGGGCTTGGAACTTAAACTGGATGGGTGCTGGTATAAAGGCTCGAAGTTTGCAGTACCTAATTCTCTTAGACTGTCTATTTTAAATGCTTGCCATGAGTCTAAGCTTTCTGGATATTTTGGATATCTGAAAACATTGAACTTGCTTCAAAGACAGTTTTGGTGGCCGTGAATGTGGAAACATGTCTCAGATTATGTGACTTCTTGCCAAACCTGCTTGATGTGCAAGAAACGAGGGGGAAAACCTCCGGGTCTCTTACAACCCCTTCCCACCCCCTCCCGGCCTTGGGAGGTCATTTCTATGGACTTCATTACTAATTTGCCACCCAGCAAAGGGAGAACTGTAATTTGGGTGGTAGTGGATTTATTTTCCAAGCATGCACACTTTGTCCCATTTAAGCAACTGCCTACAGCTAAGGGTCTAGCTAAAGTGTTTTTTAACCATGTGGTGAAACTTCATTATTTTCCTAGACATATAGTCTCCGATAGGGGGAGCCAGTTTATTGCCAACTTTTGGTGGGAGCTTTTAAAGACTATGGACATTGAACCTGCACTCAGTTCTGCTTATCACCCAGAGAATGATGGACAATCCGAATGAACTAATCAGATCTTAGAACAATGTTTGCGGTGTTACTCTAACTACCACCAAGATAATTGTGTGGATTTGCTCCCGTTTGCTGAATATAGCTACAATAATTCAGTTCATTCTTCCATGGGGGTGTCCCCTTTTCTGGCAGTGGGGGGTATGAAGGTAATCCATTACCAAATGTCATACCCCCTAAAGACACTCCACCCTCTCCATTTGAATCATGGTGAACTACTCTACAGGAATCCTGGCCCCTCATAGCCAAGACACTGGATGGGCTAAAGCGGGTTACAAAAAATATGCGGACTGGAATAGGGCTCCTGGTTGGGAGTTGGAGCCTGGGGACTCTGTTTATGTGTTGAAAATTGGGATGGAAATACGCCGGTCCTTTCAAAGTCCTGCCCCAAATTTCTCCTGTGTCTTTTGAACTTGAACTGCCTAAATCACTGAACTCTGTTCATCCTGTTTTCCATTACAGCTTGCTGAAGAAAAGCCCTGGGCCGAATTCCTAGAGTCCGGAGATTCCAGTTCCTCCTTCTCTGATAAAGGAGGGGGAGCCGCATTTTGAGATTTCCAGCATTTTGGACTCTAAAGTCAAACGGGGGTGGTTATTTTACCTTGTAAACTGGGTGGATTTTGATCCTGAGTGTAATGAGTGGGTTCATGCCCCTTGTTTGATTCGTGCCTTCCATAAATGTTTTTCCTTCTAAACCAGGTGGGGGGGGGTGATTTTGGGAGGGGCAGGATGTCAGGTTCTTTGTCATGTTTGCTTCCTTATCTCAGTCCCTCTTCCAGGTCCTGGTGGGAGAACAGCATCGGCTTCTCTCCCCCACAGTCTTTTTCCCCTCCTTCCCTCCCTCCTTTTCAGCATGAACTCATCTGTTTTGCTAGACTTCAGTTATCTCTGTTGCTGCACTTGTAACCTTGGGCAACTGGGCTCTCTGCTCTTCCAGGTGTCTTTCGCGTGGGAATGCATGTAGATTACACACAGGGTCGGGGAGGGGAATTACACTCAGCTTACACACCTTTTTCTCTGAGAAAGTAACAGTAGCACATTTTGGAGCTTGATATTTTTATTCTGATTGGTACCTGACCTTTTACTCCTGTTTGAATACAGTATATCAGTTCTTCACCTTCTGTATGTGGTATCACTAACAACGCAAGTGTTTCCTGAAAGACCATTAAGAAATCAAGACTTTGTTTTGCAATACAAGGCCTGGCTTATTGGATTTCATCAGAAGTCTCACAGATGTAAAGTAGGTATCTTCAATGCACTTCCAATCTGCTTTGTAACTATTATGATATTGGCATGTTAAGGCTTGGTAGTACAATCTGATGTCTGGTACTGCCAACCCTCCTTGTCCTTTGCCACATCTGAGAGTGTGAAATCAAACTCTAGGTTTTTTATATTTCCATAGAAAATTTAATAAGTTTCTTTGCCATAGTAATAAAAATTTAGCCAGAATCAGGATAGGTGATGCTCTAAAAAAGTAAATGAACTTCCGGAGTATAAACGATTTTGTGATTGAAATACGTTCTAGCCAAGAAAAGAGGTTTGAATCCAAAGCTTTTAGTTGCGATAGAATCAAGGTGTTAGCCTGCATATGGTTGTAGGTTGTTAAATCTGTCAACTGCAGAGGTATTTTTACTCCTAGGTATTGCCAATAACGAGTGGTCCATTTCAACATAAAGTGACCTTTAATAAAAACTTCTGCATGTTGGTCTAGTAGAATTGGATATAGTGTGGATTTTGATTGGTTGATATGTAGTCCAGAAACCATGCCAAAGTCAGATAATGAGTGAAATAAAGTTGGGATAGAGTTTTTCGGGTCCATCATATAGATGGTCATATCGTCTGCAAAGAGACTAGTTTTTAGATGTTGTCCTTTGATGTCTATTCTGGTGATTTGCTGGTTCTGTCGGATTGATGATGCCAGTGGCTCGATTGCAAATGTGAATATTAGAGGCGACAGGGGGCAGCCCTGTCTAGCGCCCCTATGAAGGTGTATGGTTTTTTGAAGTACAAGCATTAATGTTTAAGACAGCAGTTGGAGAGGCGTATATCCCTTGAAGAGCAGCTTTAAATTTGGAGCAAAAATTCATATGTCTTAACAGACCATGTATGTATTCAAATTCTAAAGTATCAAAGGCTTTCTCGGAGTCCAATGATAAAATACATGAAGGCTAGACTTTGTTTTGTCTACAGTAATGAATAATATCAATCGTTGTATGGATGTTGTCAGTGATATCCCATTGCATTATAAATCCTGTTTGGTCTAAATGAATATATTCAGGAAGGATCTTAGAGAGTCTAGCTGCTAAGAGTGCTGTAAATAGTTTTTAATCATAATTAAGTGAAGATATTGGGCGGTAAGATTTGGTTGAAGAGGTATTCTTGTCTGGCTTTGGAATGATAGTGATCTTTGCTTGGTACCATGACGAAGGTAGAGGATGATTGTCTAAAATTTGATTGAACATGGCTGTGAGGGGTTGAAGAAGTTTAGCTTGAAAGTTTTTATAATACTCCATTGGAAAGCCATCAGGGCCTGGCATTTTATTGGTCTTCATTGTTTTCAGGACCTCTTGTACTTCCAGCAAGGTTATTGGAGCCTCAAGCAACCTTTGGTGAGAGGAAGATAGTCTATTGTTGTATTTGGTGCGTGTAAAGTATAGGTCAATATCTTGCTTAGAGGGAGCTGAAGAGCTATAAAGTGTGTTATAGTAGGTCTCAAAAATCTGGATAATATCCTGAGGTGAAGTGTGTAGGGTTCCCTGATGCCTCAGATGCAATTAATATTATTAGCTGCCTTCCATTGTTTCAACTTAAAAGATAAAAATTGAAGGGATCTGTTACTTTTGTAGTTGTATTTATGTCGCAATAAGGCTAGATTCTTCTGTGTAAAGGATATTTCAAGTGCTTCTAGCTTTTTCCATTGGATAAGAAATTTTTGATATATTTTCTTGTCACAAGTTGCTTTATGCAAATCTTCTAGTTTCTGGATGTCTTCAAGCAGGTCTGTAATTGTTTTATTTTTGCATGTTTTGTAGGCCAAGGCCAGCATGATGAACTTCCCTTAAAGGAATGCTTTGTGAGCATCCCAGACCACTTCTAGAGGGACCTCGTTGTTTAGGTTGAAGTATAGAAATTCATCAATGTCTGCTTCAATTTCTGAGCTGAAGGCCAGATCTTTTAATAAAGCTTCGTTCATTGTCCAAGTTGACCGTGTATGTGGTAGTTCGTCGGTTGACAAGATGCAATCCACAGGGGCATGGTCTTACCATTGTCTTAAACCTATATTCGAGGTGAGTATTTTCATACTATCTGCTTCATAGATTAATAGGCTGAGGACAGATTGGAGCTCCGCCATGCCACAGAAGCGGAGGCAGAGCAAGCCAGGGTGAACTGCCCCAGAGTGCGCCATTTGCACTACGGTGCAAGGAGGCTGCCTGCAATGTCCACACTGCGGGCAGCTTCTGGCGGTGGCGGCAGGACAATGTGCGGCTCTGCACTTCTGTGCACATTTACACCCGTCAGAAGCAGGAGGAACGCACACCCAGCCACCGGGACACCAGTTTTAAGTGGTGCCCGGCTGCTGCGGGAGGAACGCACTGCAGGACGGGGTAAGTCTGGGCCGCCTCTGCCAGGCAGCTGTGGCTGTGTGTACAGGCCCGCCTCCTCTGCTTGCAAAGCTGAGGTAATGCGGGCCCAAACACCAGTCTGTCCTCAGCCATAGATAGTCCAACCTGCTGTATGTTTCAAACTGGGAAGAGAAAAAAGTAAAGTCTTTCTCTCATGGGTGTTGCTGGCACCAAATGTCACAAAGTCCAAAAGATTTAAACAGAACTTCAAGTCTGTTGTGCTGTTTGGGCTTCTTCACAGGAGAACGTTTAAAATTAGATTGGTCTAAGTGGAGGTCGGCCACACAATTAAAATCGCCCCCTATCAAAGTAGTGCCTATGTTGGTATTTTGAATTTTAGTAAGGATAGAATGTAAGTAGGAGATCTGGTCCGTATTAGGAGCATAAATGTTGGCTAGAGTGTAAGACTTTCCTTCTAAAATGCCTTGTAAAATAATGAAGCGACCATCTGGGTCAGTATCTGAACTGTTGAGTTGAAATCGGGTTGCTTTTGAAAAAAGGATTGCTACTTCTCATGATTTATTAGATCCAGGAGCAGAATATTTTTGGGGAAATTGGCCCATGGTTTTTTTTAAAGTTTCTTGAAGCAGAATTATGTCTGCTTTTGATTTCTTAAGCTGAACTAAAATTCTCTTGTTTTTGATTTTTTTGCTTATGCCTCTGCAGTTATAAGTAACAATTTTCAACCTACTAGCCATAATCAGTAGAGAAATACAGCACACTGGAGATGCCAAGATCGATATTTACGAAAATTGCTGCAATGCTTTGCAAATACCCATTATCTAAAGAACAAGTCAGAAGCACAATGCTCTAAAGAGTTAGTAGATTCAAAAAAAAAAAAATTAAGCCACAATTTAACGTTTTGGGTTCCATAAATGTACATCCTATTGGCATTTATCTTCCTTGCATAATAGGTCATACTAAGAAAAATCAAGACAACGATAAGTTTTGGTTTATAATTGACTAATTTCCAAAACTCCCTGAATAGAACAGCTAAACAACCCCTTAAAGAACCCTCCCCCCTCCCTCCCCGCCATGTTTGCAACGTGACAAGACAACCATCTCTGGCAGAGGAGTTTGCTTTTATCAAGCTTAAAAAGGAAAATGCATAAGAATATCAACCAAAAGAACGTTAATCTGCCAGGGTAACTTGAGGAATCGGTAGGAATGTGAAAACACACTTTCGGGTTAATAAACCCAGCCAAACAATTCCTTATCTAAAAACAGCCTATTATCCAAAGAAAAAAGAACAACATAAAGGCTAAGCAGAATTCCCCCTCCCCTTCTTCTAGACAGTGTTACAAAATTTAACAACTGCATATTAGAACAACCTAAGGCTCCGTGGAATCAGATAGAGTAGGGACATTGTCTTTAAGTTCAAGAAGGTTTTCTGACAGAGATTTTGCTCCAGTGTGAAGATGACATTGGGAGATCCAGCTTCTGTTTGAAAGATTTCTTGATGGATGAGTTAGTGAGACTCTGAAGGTTTAAGGCAAGGAGTAGGGCAAGATCGGTATCTTTGTCTCTTGCCATGAGCATTGTGCCTTGGTATCGGACCAGCAGGGATCCCGACTTTGTCCAGCTGTATCTAATGTCTGCTTTGTTAAGTTTCAAGGAGACTGGCTTTAAAGTCTGTTGAATCTGCAGCATTTCTGCTGTGAGGTCTGGGAAGACGGATTTTATCGCTGTGGTATGGTGAACCACCGTTAGCCTGAGCCTTGTTTAAAATGCCCTGTTTGGTACACATATCAAAGAATTCCACAAGGATGTCTCTTGGGAGTTGATAACGATTTTGATTTAAGGTGCCTAGCCAGTAAGCCTTTAACACTGTGGGGGCTAAACCATCTTCTAACGAGGGTGTGAGCTAACCAGAACCCCATAGATGCTACCAAGTCTGTGGAGCCTTCCGTGGATTCTGGGAAGCCTCTGAATTTAAGGTGCCAATCCTGCATAGAGTTTTCTAAGGAGATAATCTTTTCAGTAGCCCATTGCTCATGGCGCTGCAGGGATCTAATGCTGCCTTGATTCACCATGCTGTTTTCCATGACGGAATCTAAAGCCTGCGACATTTGTTGAAAAGAATTTTGCAAAGTCCCGATTTGTGCAGCCATAGGTTTTAAGAGGCCATTCATAGTAGCGACCATTTCGGCTTTGAAATTAGTGAATGAGTCTAGCAGGTCTTGCTTAGAGAGGGAGCTATTAGAGCTCTGCACACTTACCAGGTCCGCTGCCATTTTGGGGCCTCATTGCATCTTGCTGTGTGTCCTCTCGAGTTGGGTTTTCCACTGTGAAATAATCAGGTAGGCGTTTTTTTGGGGGGGGCTGAGTGTTTGCCTTGACTCCCATTAGATCTTCCTATCCCTGAGGGTGCAATTAAGAGCCAAAGGTAGCTATACTGTCTAGATAGAGGGGTTTTGGGTCAGGAGAGAGACTACTTGGCATCCTCCATTAAGCCCACCAATGTCCCGCCCCCTTCCTTCTGATTAGTTATAAGGCAGGCTGTCTCAAGTAATTTTGCTGCCCCAAGTGGGTAGTATGGGAGGACAGCCTCATGATAACAGGTATGGTTCCTGCCACCCCTGACTTGTGTTGATTTGGCAGTGGCAGCAAAGGTAAAAAACCACCTCCTCCAATGCGATGTCTTCTGGGTTCCAAGGTTCTGGAAAGCAATTCCATGTCCAGTTACAGGGTTTCCTACTCTGGCTTGGGAAACACCTGTAGATTTGAGGAGTAGAGCCTGGGGAGGGGAGGGGAGGGACCTCAGCAGGGTATAATTCCATAGAGTCCATTGCCCAAATCAGCCATTTTCTCCAGGAAGACTGATCTTGGAGATCTCCAGGTGATGCCTGGAGACTGGCAATACTAAGGGGAGGGCCAGACTTATAGTTTTGAGGTGTAGACCCTGGAGAGGGCAGGGTTTGGGGTGCAGAGGGACCTCAGCAGGGTATAATGCCATAAATTCAATTGCCCAAAGCCACCATTTTCTCAGGAGAACTGATCTTGGAGATCTCCAGATGCTGCCTGGAGTCTAATAATACTAAGGGGAGGACCAGACCTGTAGATTTGAGGGGAAGAGCCTGGGGAGGGCAGGGTCTGGGGTGCCCATAGCAGCCACTATAATAGCTGGGAAATTTTCTGTAGGAGAAATCATGTGCTGTGGCTGGGGAACACGGTGATTTTTGGGAGATCTCCAGGCTCCACAGGGAGATTGGCAACTCCAGTGATCATTTAAAGGAAGACTGGGAAATGTATTTTACCTCAAGACACATTCAGTAACTCAACAGCAACAGCAAACTGTTTAGAATGTTAGAGGCAAAGACCAATAAGGCTGCATATGCAAATGACCTCTGTTCCAACTGGCTATTGGGGGGAGAGGAACAGCAAACTGTTTAGGATATTGGAGGTGAGGTTTAGGCAATGTAGCCAGTGGATAGGGATCGCTTGAGTGACACATCAGGCAGCCAACTGATTTTGGCAAGTATAGAATGTTGCCACTTGAAATTCCTTTTATTATATAGAGAGATTAGTAAGCATGTAAACAGTATGCTGAGAAGATAATTGAACCCAGCCTGCTTAACTTTAGAAAACTGTATAGTATAACTTATATAAAATATCAGCTTTTTTAGAAGAAGGTACCTGATTGTAATGGAAAGGGGTCCTTGATTTCTGAAGATTTCTGCTGTCCAGTTGCTCCCCACTGTAAAATATACTGTTCACATTTAGTTGGAGAAAAGCAGTTCTAAGGGAATGCAGCAAGAAAGCAGTGGCAGGAAAGTCTATTTTCACACATGGAAGTCACACTCATAGTGTTTTAGATCTAATCTCATCTTTCTATGGTAACTCTTGCATGTATGTTGTTTGAATAAATATGCCAAGGAAAAATACAGAATGCTCCTTGTTAAGCAATTGTTGTCAGGAAACAGATTTCTCTATATGTCATAGTGAAAGCTACTAAATACCACAGAAAATGGAAGACATCAGGACCAGCATCAGGTTTTGGAATGTCATTGTCACAAGAACTTTCAGACCTCCAATTATAATCTGTATCATAGCTTGAAGAATGTGTGAAGGATTTTAAAATATTTTAAAGTAGCTTTATACTGTTAGGGTTATTACCAAATTTCATGATAACAGTGGTTTGATTTTTTTTTAAATATATTTTTATTGAACTTTTTCAAGAACATAACATCTTAATATAGAATACAGAATTTTTTTTTTTTTGGCAAGCAAATTGACGGATAGTACGTACATTTAATTAAGTTAACCAGCAAAGATGTAATTTATGATTAAAGGCAACCATAACTGTGCAACGCTATAAGATAAATCACTGGAAAAAATTATTATTATTATTTTTAAATACTGTGACCCTTTGTTATTTATTCTATATAAGAAAAAATTAGTGAGTTAGTATTCAAAAGCTAAGTTCAAAACTGAAGTAGTGATGCGTATGTCGTGTTTTCCGGGAGCAGTTCTTTTTCCGTCATGTACTGCAACCATGGGAACCAAGTAGTTACGAACTTGGAATGTGTTTTTGTGTTACCATATTGTTGATTATGTATTGAGTCTGTAATTTTGCACTGGATAAATTGATCCCAAACTTTATTTCTCCAAATGGACAGAGTTGGAGGAGAAGCAGATTTCCAGGACAAGGCAATTGAGAGTCTTGCTGCGGCTAATAAAAATAAAGTCAAATCTGTTAGTCTGTCTTGAGATTGAGATGAAACAGTTATCTGAAGAAGTGCCACCATAGGAGAGAAAGGAATAGTTTGTGCTGTAATTGCTGAGATTTCTGTTAAGACTAAGTTCCAGAAGTTGCTGATAAATGGGCAGGCCCACCAACAGTGTATAAAGCTCCCTGTCTGCCCGCACTGTTTCCAACATAAATTTTGGTGATTATTATTGATTTTATGCAAGCATTCTGGGGTATAGTACCAATGTGTGGTCGTTTTAAACCATTGTAAGTGAATGCTGAAGATTCTACTGAGTCTTCTTGAGGTGTTCCAACACTCATTCCAGTGTTCCTCTGAAAGTTTCATCTGGAGATCTTTCTCCCAAGACTTTTGGAAATTGGATTTGAAGAAGCAGTCCTGTTCTGAGAGAATTTTATAAATTTTGGATAGAAGACCAGTAGCAGAATCTGGAAATGTATCGAGTAGTCTTTCGAAAGGAGTTTTTTGTCTTTTGAATGTATCTGTAGATGACAGAGAATCTATAAGACTTTTTAGTTGATAATATTGTAGCCACGATATAGAATCGCCAACCTTTTCTTCAAAATATTGTTTTGTGTGAAGTTTTCCTCTATTCACCAGATGTTGAAGCTGAGAGAAGCCAGTATCCGCCCAATTTTTAAACATTGCAGATTCTTTTCCTGGTAAGAACCAATTTTGATTTGTGTACGTAGAAAGCGGTGATATGGAGGGCAACAAAAATTTCTTTCTCTGGTCCCAGATCTTTAGAGTTGCAGAAAGAAAGGGATTTTCCAGGATTTGTGAAGGTCTTTGTGAAGCTGGCATCCAAAATACCTCTGGTAGGCTAAGAGGTGTTGCATATGATTGCTCAATGTTTACCCATTTGGTTTCTGTCTTTGACTGTAACATATTTGGCAGATTTGTTAGAATAGCTGCATGATGATAAGTGCGGAAACGTGGTAGATTTAGGCCTCCCATTGATGTTGGTCTTGACAAAGTGCGGCAGTCTATTCTGATTTTAAAGTTTCAACTTAATGTTCTTCCTCATCCTCAAGATATAACTAAGGTTAGTGTTTTTTCCAACCAGATTATTAAAATTCAGTATAGATATTTTAAAAGCTGATGCTTATTTAAGCATCAATTGCACATACATATACTAAGAACCATTGCTGCTGGATCCATAAAAACTTCTGCAAATTGTATTCTGGATTATATTCATACCTACAATTTAAATTACAATGTAAAATGTTAGGACCCCCCCCCCCCAGTGCTACAAAGTGCCTTAATTCCTTTGCACATCCTATAAAAATGTCTGTCTAGGCAGGTCAGGACTGCTTTTGATCGCCTCTGTTTAATCTGCCAGCAACACTGAACTATGGCCATATGTGTGAACTACAAATCAAGAGTAAGTACCAACAATAAAGTGTGTTATCTAGAAATTGGGATAGACACATGTAGGCATTGCAAATGTGCAACCCTGACCCAGTCTTAGGAACCACTGGGACTGTATATATACAAGCAAGTGTTGACACACTGCTGTCTCAAAAAAAAAAAAGACAGAGGGAGTGAGAATTTCTAATGAACAAGAAAATAAATGTATTGGATAACAAACGGTAGAGAAACATAGGGAAAATGGCCATCAGTCTATAGCAATCAACAATGTTATTAGATCTAAAAATTAATCATAGTGTCCATAGTTCCTGAAGTTAACTAAGATGGTCAATCCTTGTCTAGTTCTTTTTTTTTTTTTGTCTAGACCTTATTTGGGTACTCACTGAGAAGGAATGACTTTGGGGTACTCAGCTTTAAGCAAAAAAAAAATTTAAAAGCAAGCTGAAAAGGAAGGGAGAGAATGTGAAAAAGAAAGTGTTGGGGATGCCTAGACAAGAGCCAAGGTCAGCACTTCTTGTGGTCACTGTGGGAAGACAGTAGAGAAAAGGAGAGTAGTTCTTGGAAAACCAAGGGCCACAGTGGGAACTCCAGAAAAGGAGATGGGCTATGTAGGCAGAGTCAGATTCGCTACTGATGGTGCGAAAGTAGATCCCATCGCTACGCCATGATTTTTACCTACAGATTTGTGGCATAGCGATGGGATCCATGTTCGCACCATCAGTAGTGAATCTGTTTATGTCTGACTTTGGGGCAAGGTGGCTCCTTAATGCAGAAAATAGTTTATTTTTTGATAAGATCCTTATTTATAAGTGTTATATTGATATTTATTTTTCTATGCAATGATATAGTGGAGGCGGATTTTGTGGAGTGGTTGAATTCGCTGCACTCCACCATTAAATTCACAGCACAAAGCAGCCTCACTCAGATCGATTTTCTGGACACCACCGTTTTTATTTCTACCTCTGGGACTTTGGCTATTAAGGATTTTGCCAAATGGACAGATATAAATTTACTTTACTTTAATGTAGGAGGATTATTATCCTCTTCTTTATGCCACTGGATTGTCCTGTAATAATGCAATAGCACTGGATTTGGTACGTCTTGTTTCTTTTGTTTAAATATGTTATTTTGTTTACCGTATTTTTCGCTCCATAAGACGCACCTGATCATAAGACACACCTTGTTTTTAGAGGAGGAAAACAGGAAAAAATGAAACAGAAAGAAAGAGAGAGAGAGAGATAAAGGAAGGAAGGAGGAGGAGAGAGAAAGAGAAAGGAAGAAAGAAAGGTGGGGACAGAGAGAGAGAGACAGAAAGACAGACAGACAAAAAAAAGGAAAGGAAGGAAGGAAGGAAGAAAGATAGAGAAAGGAAAGAAGAGAGACGTCGGCATGCCATGCAAAGCCAGGCCTTTCTGTGCAAAGTAGCCATGGAGCTTAATCTATGGGCGGGGCTTTCTGCTGCTGGCTGTTTTAAAGGGGAAACACACTTAAAGGGAAAGAGTACTTAGTCTGGTGGGGTTTTTCCTGCTGTTTCCCTTTTAAGTCTTAACAGCTCAGGCCCAGCAGGGAGGGGCGGGGAAGGCTGGGATGCCAGCCTGAATGGCGTTCCCCTGCATTCCTGCTGAAGTAAGAGCCCTGTTACAGGTAAGAAAAGCTTCATATTCGCTCCATAAGATGCACACACTTTCCCCCCCACTTTTTTGGGGAGGAAAAGTGCGTCTTATGGAGTGAAAAATACGGTAAATGTGATTAGTTGGTTTTTATTAGGAGATGTAGCCTTATATTATTTTATTATTATGTATAGCCTCGTTTGTGTCATCTGAGGAAGATTCTTCCATTGAAATGAAGAGCAACATCTGGAGCTTTTGTAGTGGACATTCTGACACTTTGGAATTTTGTGGACCTGTTGATATTTTGTGAAATTGCAATTACTTTATTATGTCATTATTATTTCTATAATTATAAACGGTTTTGCACATTCATTGTGAAGTATTTAATATTAGTGTAGTAGGCTGTGTTATGAGTATTTTTTGCTATCCAGTTGCATTTCTGTGCAGTGCATTTCTTGTGAGGACCAAGGGCAGTTCACCGTTTATTTTAGTACCTTGGCCAGAGAGCAGACAGTTCGAAGACAGACACACCACCTCTCCAATCACATTATTCTTTGCGATTAAATGGATGACTCACTTTTACCCTTATTTGCTGCCCCACTTCCCATCTCAATAATTCCTGGAATGGAATGAAAGGAAGGTGCTGCTTGCAAGAGGCATCCATCTAACAAGCGCCCCTTCAGAGGAGGAAGAAGCTCTCCTCTGAGGCACAATGTTGGGTTTGCTCTGATCACATCACATGCGTATCTTTGGGTCCAGGACTGGTACAATGGGGGGTTGCCTCATCAAAGCAGTCCTTGGAGAGGCTACCTGAAGGGCCGGGGAGTGGCATGGTGGGGGCATGAGGAATCCCTCCCAACCCCAACAGAGGCTGACAAGCCTCCTTGCCCGGGCCTGTTCCCCATCCTCCACATTCCCTGGTCCAAGTGGTCTCTGCTGACACAATGCACTGGGGCAGCTTGGTGGGCAGGCCAGTGCAATGGTAACACAGCTGGAGGGAGAAGCTGGAATCAAAAGAAACCCCTCCCTGACAGTCCCCTTTGCTTAGGGACCCTCAAGTAATGCTTGGCTGCTAAAAGAGCAGGGGGAAGGGTGGGAGCAAAGCGCCCCCAACCATTTGTCCTCCCTGCACCCACTGGGGCCAGGCTGAACCTTCCATTGATTTGGGACTGGACAGATAAGGGAGGGGCACCACTCCAAGAGCCCCACAGTAACTATGGGCCTGATTTTAATATTATTTCAATTTCCAGATGAAATTGTAGGCACCGGTGTTATATAAAGTAGTTTTAAATTAATCTGGTACATTCCAGATGAAGGACTGTTTGAAACCCAGAATATTTCTTAATAACCAGTTAAAGAACAGTTGGTAAAACAATATAAATAAATCATGTTCATGACCTTTAGCATATGGAGGGAGTTTGTATGTTCTGTTCACTGAAGCTGTGAATGTATGAAAATATGCATTCATTGAGAGTGATTGACTGTTAACATTCAAACCCAAAATATAGAGCAAGTCAGACATGAAAGTTTCCTGAGGTCCTCCATAGGTCTTAGAATTTCTTAAATTGTGTAGAAAACAAACCTTTAGATGTTCAACATTACTTCATTATCACTTCCATGACTGGGAACATTTTGAACTTTTTGGCTATTTTCCTAGAGCTTTCAACAGATTCATGTGGAGCAGTGGATTTGGATAGTTAATACTCTCTTGGGTTTTGATAAGCTTCCTACTGACATTTAGCTTTTGCAGTCAATATCTATTTTAAAATCTAATCTTAAGCATTTTATGCTTGAACTGATTTTGTAAAGGACCAGGTTTGTATGAGTGATAAGGTGGCAAAACACCAGATAGTTAGCAATTGAAGAATAAACACTTTTTATAAGCCCAGTGCACATGTTTGGCAGCTTTTATTTAAGGCCAAGAGGGAATTTTGTTTATGGCCAATTAGGACTTTGATTATGAAGAGCACAGACTCAGGACATCCATGCTAAAGTCATATTAGAAGGATTTGCAGAGCCACACCAAATTCCCATTTATGATTAAATTGAATAAAGGGGCTGAGAAAACCATAGTTCCCATCAAGGGTCCTTTCGTAGAAAAAGAGGTGCAGGAGCTCATTAGCATAACTCATTAGCATACCTCATTAGCATATGCCACATCCCCTGACATCACCAGAAGTGTTTGAGAAAGGGAATGTCAGTTTCAGCCCCATTATACCCTATGGGCCATTGAAATCAATGGCAAAAACTCATAGGGTATATGAGGGGCTGGAGGAAAGGGGGTTTGAGGGAGAGGCTCCAAACTTGCAGGGTAGCTGCTGGGGCCTCTCCTCGAAATACCCACCAAGTTTCAAGAAGATTGAACAGGGGGGTCTAATTCTATGGGCCCCCGAACAGGTTGTCTCATCCCCTCCATTGTTCTCTATGGTGGGAAAAAATGTTAACTTTTTTCCTCCCATAGAGAACAATGGAGGGAATGGGGGCAACTTGTTTGGGGGCCCGTAGAATTGGACCCCCTGGTCCAATCTTCTTGAAACTTGGTGGGTATTTTGAGAAGAGGCCCCGGCAGCTACCCTGCAAGTTTGGAGCCTCTCCCTCAAACCCCCTCCCCTCCAGTTGCTTTTAAATTTGCCACCGAATTTCGGCAGCAATTCGGCAGCAGGCTGAATCAGATTAGAGAATTTGGCCCGTGGCTGCCCTAGTGGCCACTCCTGAGCTGGCGGAGCTTCGCTCCACCTCGCTCCGGCCCCAACGGATCCCTGGTTCCCATAATCCCCAGACAGAAATTATACTTGAGGAAGAGTAGAATTATGATTGCAAGAAGGAATTCTCCTTTAGGGCTGCTTCTTATCTAATGATCACCTCCCTGCTGTCAACTGATCTTTGTCTCTTGCAGTAATAAGGTTTTGCTCTCAGGAATGGAGGGAAACTAGCAGCAAAGCTGGTGGGGGAGCGATGGATGTCAACTTCTTTTTAACAAAGTTTGAGTCCAATAGCACCTTTAAGACCAACATTATTTTATTCTTGGAAGTTTATACCATGAATAAAACTTTGTTGGTCTTAAAGGTGCCACTGGATTCAAAGCTTCAGACCAACATGGCTACCCACCTGAATATAACCTCTTTTTAAGTGAGTCCAAAATTTGAATAGATTCAGAACAAAATAGGTAATGGGATGAGGTTTTTTTCCTAAGATGCAGGTTTGCAGAAGAGGCCTCAAAACTTGTTCATCACCACCATTAACCATTTTCAGAACTGCTGTGCTCTTCGAATGGCTATATCTAAAAAAGTGAATTTTGAAAAAAAAATCCCCTCCTCATAATGCTACATCAGAATAGACATGCATAGGTGTCAGCTAACTGCCATAAATTCTTCTCAGTACCTGTATAACTGCTACTGAGTGTATTTACATAACCTCCGAAAAGGTTATTGGCTTTCATGTGTTTTTTCCTCCTGATTGGTGACAGGTTCCGCCCGGGAGTTCTCAATGGAGCCATGACTCCCTCCTCTGGAATGTGTGCTCTGCTTCGCTTGCTTGCTTAGCTGCCTCATTTGTGCATGCCCACCCCAGTACTTTGCTTCTTCCCTGTTATCTCTGTGCCCTGTCCTTGAACAGGAGTGCTAGCAGTTATGTGTGAGCCAAACACATTGGTATTTTGTATTCTTCTTATCCATGTCTTGAGAACTGAACTTTAGAGATGTTCAACATCATTATTCTCTGGGAACCCATTTTCCCGCGTTTTCTATGGGAACTCCTAGCCAGTATAGTTGAGCGCCTAAAATCCTGCATAGTGATTGGTAGAATATCCTTAAGCCATATTTCATATCCAGTATATCAATACCAGTAATCCCTAACTTCAGTATTACTAACAGTGAAAGTGTTTGACTCCAATGATCTTCTCTACAAATAAAGGGCTTACTGCTTAAGGAGACCTGTTGTGGACTATATCTTTTGGGATATTCTCACAATAGGACTGTGCCACATGCTGTTTCATAAAGTCACACACTGGTGTGTGAAGCAGGCTATTGAGACAAGGGATCATTATAATGCGGATGAGGGGCATCCTGGGCTTTTAGCCTGGGCCCCAGCATCACGACAGGGCTTCTTGTTAGGATGGCAGAGATGGAAGCATCTGGAGGCTTATTCCAAGAGGTATATAGCTATGTGTCGTCATCCTATTCAAAGCAGTTACTTTCACCCTACTCTGTAGATGTCCCTTCTTCCATTTCTATTTTCTTTTTATTTGATTTTTTGCTTGTCACTCAATTCCCCCCCCCCCCGAAACATTGGCTTCATTGGGCATTTCCCATTCTTTTGTTATTGTTATTATTACTGATTGCACTTTTAGTATATCTTTTAAAGAGGAAAGCCTGCCACCTTGGAGTCCTTTCTCTGATGGATGATGTTGCCTTTGAATCCTACCCAGCATTTCCATAAATTAGTTAAGATCCACTGAAGTTCAGGTCATAATTGTAACTGGCATAAAAGAGAAGCCTTAATTTCCTGTGGAGATATCAAACTCACTTTGATTTAACATCATATACAATTTCAATCTAAATAAAATGCTGAAGAACTACGAACTGGTCCTAAGCAGAGCTATACCCTTCTAACTCTATTCATTTTAGTGGACTTGGAAGAGTATAGCTCTCTTTAGGATTGTACTATAAGACTGTCAAAACATAAATGCAATCCAAACAATCCATGGTCCCTCCCCCCCATGGGAGAATGACATTGGCAGTTAGCACTATTATGTTATTATGACTCTTTTAGATACCGTACAGACATTGATTGATATTACAAAAGAAAGAATTAAAGGAAGAAAGAAAAACAGGAGTATTTGATGCATGCCAAATGAATGATCAAAACCCAAGCTACAGAAACAATTAAAAGATCATTTATCATGGGAGTGGTGAGAACACACATTTCTGCTGTGTTAGGTATGCTAAAGGACTGCATTAAAAAAGTTATGAACCTAGATACTATGATGAGAGGGAACTCTTGAACTGTGTAATGAATGGAAGAGAGAGATAAATTAACCCGCTGGATTAATTTTCGTACCAATAAAAGTTTCAGAGACTGACGAGTAAATGTCACTGAGACAAAAATAAAATGCATCATCATTAATAAATGATGGTTTAATCACAAAATGTTTCCCAACAATGATAGAGTATTGAATGAAAAACTTGACAGATGTGACTGAGGGCATAGATCCAGATCTCAGAAACTGTAGTCCATGGCATGAAAGAAAACAATTTGCAGCCATGAAGGTAGTCGTCCCAGAGCTTGACAAACCATTCATTAAAGCCAAATGGTCCATTCTTAATTATTCTGCTTGTTTCAAGGTTACTAAAAGAAATAAATAAGGTTACTAGATGAAACAGTGATGTTAACTAGAGTGCAGTTAAATAAAGGAAAACTTAGAGAGACTGCATTTGTGGGCCAGTTCTGCAAAATAAACCTGGATGGTCATCCTCAGCCATATTTGATAGTAACTTTCCATAATTTGTTCTTTGTTAGGATAATAAGAAAACAACCATGTTGTAAACACAGAGCAGCCCATCTGTTCAGTAACACACATTATGAATATATCACTTTTTGTTGTTGTTCTGGGTACTACACTGTAACCCTGTTCACACCTTCAAATCATGTTCTCTGAAGATCTGTGGGAAGGGGGAGCGAGGTCACTCTCTTGCCAACAAATCTTCATTTTTATTCATATTTCTGTTTTCCTCTCCCACCCCCAGTTATGATAAGATTCACCAGTATTTCTTCTTTCTGTCTTTCCATGAAGGGTTTCTGGGCTTTCAAAAGACATCAACAAAAGATAAGACATCCAGGAAAGCAATAGGACACCTCATTTCAACTGTTTCACTGAAGCAGAATAGCTGTCTCTGGGGAAAATCTTCTGCACCCAGTCTCTGGCCGTTAGAATATAATAAGTCAAAGCTTCTCACTGATTAAACAGCTACATGTTGTACTAGAGTTTCTCAAAGAAAAAAAATCTTCTCATACTTAGAATATTTAGATTGTGGACCCAGAACCAAAGGTGGGAGGAGACAGCAAGACGAGTGCCAGAACAACTGACAACCTGTGGGATTAAAAGTGGTCACAACTTTATTAGTTACAGCAACTGACAGAGCCTTGGTGCAGCATGGGGGAGGAGGAGGGATTGGATTCTTCACTCAGAGTCTCAGAGTGGTTTACAATCTCCTTTTCCTTCCCCTCCCCACAATAGACTCCTTGTGAGGTAGGTGAAGGTGAGAGGGCTCTTTCGAGAACTGCCCTTGAGAGAACAGCTCTGAAATAATTTATGACTGACCCAAGGTCACACCAGCAGCTGCATGTGGAGGAGTGAGGAATAAAACTCGGTTCTCCCAGATTACAGTTCACACTCCTAACCACTACACCAAACTGCCAGGCGATGTATGAACCAAAACCCAGCCTGCATGCTGGGGGATACTATGGGATAGCGGGATGTAGGGTTCCATATGGGTGCAGACCACTGTGTGGTTTTCCTTGTCCATTGAGAGTGAGGTTGCCTTAATGGTCACTGAGCTGGGCTTGTTCCCTGCATGTCAAAATCTATTAAGGGGATCTCCAAAAATTGAGGATCCAGCACCATGCTGATACTGCCACAAGAGGCAGGCAAGAAGCCCACCTGGCTCCTACAGCTGCAACCAAACCCACAGTCCATGCTAAACCTCTTGCAGCCAAATGTCCTGTCTCCATTCAGAGAAGCAGACCCTGTCTGGTTGGAATATCACCTGCTGTCAGAATGAGATGTCAGGGTGACAGATCCAGTGACTCCCAAGGCCTTAACAACTTTGTCCACCACACAGTTGACCTTCCTCTTGGCCACAACTACCTCATCTGGGCAACTGGACCATTCTAGGAGTGCATCTCCAACATATCAGCCCCGAAGAGCCAGGTGCCAGGGAATCGTGATCACAGACTCTACAGATCAGCTTTTGGCCCATCATACTGAATCAAGGCCCTCAAGAGCACTGAGGTTGTTCTCACACAGTTGAATGAACAAGGTATCATGGGACCCATCCTGGTGCGCAATGGCTTTAAACTGAAGCCATTGGGGGTGGGAAGAAAAAGCCTGATGTTCTGCAGCATCCCCAACATTAAGTTCAAGAAAGGGAGGGACCAGCGAATAAATGAACGGGAGGGAGGTGAGTTCAGTAATTTTCAGGTAAATTCGAAGGGACCTATGGTAGGAAAGGATGTCTGTAATCTTAGATATCTTTATACTAATGCACATAGTATGGGAAATAAACAGGATGAACTTGAACTTCAAATATTGGAATGTAAGTATGATCTGATAGGTATCACTGAGGTATCACTGAGACTTGGTGAGTCTCATATATGGAGATCAGTGATTGAAGGATATACCTTGTTCAAATGGAACAGAATAAACAAAAAAGGAGGCGGGGTTGCATTATATGTCAAGAATGAATACACTTGCACTGAAATTCAGGATTTTGAGAGTTGCCCTGTTGAAAGTGTGTGGGTAAGGATACAGCAAGGGAAAAAAGAAGGGGATATTGTTGTGGGGATATACTACAGACCTCTGAATCAACCGGAGGAACTGGATGATGCATTTGTACAACAGCTTGCTAAACTTTCACAGAGGCAGGATGTAGTGGTTATGGGAGATTTCAACTATCCAGATATTTGCTGGAAATCTAATTCTGCTAGACAGGGAGCATCCTGCAGATTTTTGAACAGTCTTGCAGACAACTTCATTTCTCAGAAGGTGGAGGTGGGAACCAAAGGATCTACTATTCTGGATTTAATCCTGAGTAACAGGGAAGAACTAGTTGTGCATGTTGTGGGAACTTTGGGGAATACTGACCATGTCAGCTTGGAATTTAACATAGAGAATGATGTGGAACCAGGATGTAGTAGGACTCATATCCTGGACTTCAGGAAAGCTGATTTCAAAAAACTAAGAGAGATATTAAGTAGGATCCCGTGGTTGGAAATGCTGAGGGAAAAATATGCACAGGAAGGATGGGAGATGCTGAAAAATGAAGTGTTTAAGACACAATTACAAACTGTCCAGTGAGAAAGAAAGGTGGGAAACGGGTAATGAAACCAAGGTGCTGAACAAGGATCTCTCTGAAGAGCTGAGACTAAAAAGGGAAATGCACTCCTCCTTGCCTTACAATGGTCTTCCACAGTTTTCCACTACAGTGTCCCAAACATGAGTTAGAAAGTCCACAGATGTGTAAGGATACTCATGAAAAGGATGTTAACCTATATTATTTCCAGGCTAAACCTGTGTTTGTGAGAGGGACTTTTTGAATCTTACTCTTGGAATTATACATCCGGGGGGGGGGGGGGGGGGAGAGAACTTGGACACCAGGTTCATAAATTTTATGGGATTTTATTAGTACATCAGCTCTAACAGGCATTTTCTCCTTTAATCACATTCAGAATTTATAGATCTTTCCAGCACAGAAAAATACATTCCAAGCCTATAGCTTAGCTTAACCTCAAATATTCTTGCCTAGAGTGAAGCATTATTTTTACTTGAAGCAGCATGAAGCTCAAGCAGCTTGGAGCATGAAATGCAACATAAGAACATAGCAAGCAGCATATGAATCTCACCAATCCTCCAGGGAAAAGAGTAGTGAAGCACATTCAAAACTGGCCCGAAGGTGGCTTGGTAGGAAAAGGCCTTAGCTCCACGAGGCTCTCCTTCAGATGGATACCTGAAAGACAAGAAGTGAAGGAGAGAGACTTTGGACCCTCTCTACCTGACTTCCATTGGATATTCCCTATTCTTATACTCTATTCAGCTCATCTGCCGACTTTTCTAACCCAATCAGACTCTTACAACTACTCTTGGATTTTCACCCACTTGGTAACATATCTATCTATCTATCTATCTATCTATCTATCTATCTATCTATCTATCTGTCTGTCTGTCTGTCTGTCTGTCTGTCTGTCTGTCTGTCTTTCTGTCTCATTATTCCCAGGCTCATTCCCCCCCCCCCTCGGTTAGGGGATTTTGACAGTGATTCCTGTAGTTTGCATAGCTTAGAGTGGTTTGTTTGTGAGAGCTCTCAACTTCGAACTTTCATCTTAATCTCATCTTAATCTCAGGTCCTAGCCTATCTGGTTGGGATGGCAGAAAGTTTCACTCCAGTTCTCTTTAGAAAATGGCTTTCATAAAAAAGTGGCTTTAGGTCTATCTTGTTGGTTTTAGGCCTTCCTTCATTTAACAGGGAGCCCATGGGATAACACTAGAGTTTCAGCCTAGGCAATCTTGGCAGCACTGGCTAAGACAGGAACACAAAGTGGTAAAGGGGCAAATAAAATAGTGTGTGGCATGGGGGAGTCTTGGGGAAAAGAGAAGAAAATGGGGAATAAGACAAAAGAGAGGGATCGGATTTCCATCCCTGGCAAGATTTGTGCTCCACAACTTGTGTGTGTACACTCACATATACAATATACACAGTGAAGACTACCTTAAATTCCACAGACATTAACTACATTAAGACCATTCTGAAGAAGGATAGGAGTGAGGGTATTTTTGTTTTATTTTCTTTCATTCTACCCCTTAGCCTTTTGCCTCTTCTCTTGAGTGGAGTAACTTCCCCAGTATGGGTGCTTTAAAAGATTCATGGTCTTCTAGTATTATTGAATGCTTGGTATTAATTTGACTGCTTTAGATTTCTAATTGTCCAGACCAGGTATCATCATATATCATCTGTATACATAATAGCCACATGAGGCTCATCTGAGGACAGTTAAATCCATGGATCAGGCCCACACTGACTAAAAACACAGCGTTCAGCAAACTCCGGGTACTTGCAGAAAAATCTGAAAACTTAAAAAAAAAATACACAGGGATGTTTAAATCCCGCCCTCCAAGACCAGAATAGCAGGAGCTTTGCAGGGCTCCAGGAACTTCCACCATCTTTGCAGTGGTTGGCGCAGCTCCTAGTGATTAGACATCTGACATCTGGCACCAGCCGGCCTCCCCCATTGACCCTGAAAGTGGGTGGAAAGCTGCCGGGTGGCTGGGGGACTGCCACCTCAGCTACCGCTGATGAGGTGAAACAATTAGCCAGGTGGTAGGGGAGTCACTGCTTCTCCTCTCCAGGAGCCTACATGTGAGAATGTCCCAAGAGATATAATCCACAACAGGTCTCATGAAGTAGTAAGCCCTTTATTTGCAGAGAAGATCATTGGAGTCAAACACTTTCACTGTTAGTAATAGTGGAGCTAGGAATGACAGGTATTGATATGCTGGATATGAAATATAGCTTAAGGGCATTCCACCAATCACTATACAGTATTTTAGGCACGCAAATAATAATTCCCATAGAAAACATGGGAAAAAGGGTTCCCAGAAAAAAATGATGTTGATCATCTCTAAAGTTCAGTTCTCAAGCATGGATAAGAGAGAAATACAAAACACCGGGGTGTTTGGCTCACACATCATTGCTGGCGGTTCTGTTCAAGGACAGAGCACTGAGATAACTGGGAAGAGTAATGCGGCTGAAACGGACATGCGCAAACCAAACCAAGCAAGCAAGCAAGCAAAGCAAGCGAAGCAGAGCACACATTCCGGAGGTGGGAGTCACAGGCTCCTTGAGAACTCCTGGGCGGGAGCTGTCACCTACTAGGCGGGAGCTGTCACCTACTAGGAGGAAAAGACAAATGACAGCCAATAAATAACCTTTTCAGGGGTCATGTAGATACACCCAGTAGCAGTAACACATTCATTGAACAGGATTTATGATAGTTAACTGACACTACACCACCTTTGCAGCAGTCGGTGCAGCTCCCAGCAATGATGCTGCTGCTGCTGAGCAGAAGCCAGCCTCCCCCACTGTACCTTGCTTTTAATGTATTATCTTCTACATTTGCAATCTATTTGCTGCTTGTATATCATGCTATATAGACAGTTTTTGTCTATGTGGTTTTCTGATTTTGTAATCCTAGTTCTACAGCATCATTTATTGGCTTTGGGAAGGGGCCTTGGCTCAGTGGTAGAGCATCTGCTTTGCATGCAGAAAGTTCTGGGTTCAATCCCTGGCCTCTCCAGTTAAAGTGATCAGGCAGGGGGTGATGTGAAAGACCTCTGTCTGAGGCTCTGGAGAGTCGCTGCCGATTGAGTATACAAAGCTAACTGTGTTAGGCCAGTGATCCATAAAGACAATTTCATGTGTGTGTTCATGTCTTATGCTGTCTGACTGCATTGTTTCTTATATTTTGTAGTCCACCAGGCAGCACAGCAAGAAAAGTGGGTATAAATTAGTTAATATAATTAACTAAATAAAAACTTCTGTACATTTAGAGGTTGGTTGAAAAGAGGATGGCTGAATAGTTTCTTCCATGGAACTGTGATCCCTTACTGCACATACAGTTGTATACATATAATTCTCCAATCACACTTTCCACCAGGGCTATTTTTGGGCAGGAATGCACAGGAATGGAGTTCTGGCTGGCTTCCAAGTTGGCCACGCCTACAGTCTCTCCCTCCCCCCCCCCCGATCCAGAAACTGCCTTCCTTCCCTTGGGCTCCCCATGCACCCTGCAAGCTGCGGGGCACCTGAGGAAGCCGATTCTGGGAGGGAGCTGCACTGTCAGGGGTGTGGCCTAATATGCTAATGAGTTTCTGTAGTTGGGTGTGGCATATTATGCTAATGAGTTCCTGCTGGGCTTTTTCTACACATAAAGCCCTGCTTTCCACTGAAGGTGCCAGAACTGCACCAACTTATATGATTCCATTCCCCTATCAATGCATTGACTAAAAGCAATTGGATGGTATCCCTAAGGATATTATCAATCTCTTTATTGTGGCCTCTTCAAACTACACTATAAGACAGCTGTGCCGGCATGCCAAGCCATTCTGCCTAAGCAACTTACAATTACACATGTTTAAAAAACCGTCTCATGTTCATCAGTCGTATCAGGCTGTTTCAAGGGGTTCTTTGTGCCCTGGGATCAAATAGCAATCACTTGACCTCAAAAAAACTCAAGTGAAAGCATATTTCTATTATTAGAAATAGCATATGTTTTCTGGGTTTGTTGTCTTTTTAAACATTCCTTCATTCTTTGTTCTTGTTTTGTGACCTGGGATGCCATTCTGGTCTCCTGCTGGATGTATTTCCTTTTTTTTTTTTTTAATTTGTTTTTATTGAGTTTTATACATTTATACAATTTTCCAAAATTACACACAAACATATTCTTGGAGCCTCACCTATTTGCTAACCATACATAGAATTTGGACCAAGTCTTTTTCAGATCTAGGCGTGCATTTACATTCATAAGATAGCCCAACTTACTCAGTTCTGCCCATTCTAGTATTCTAGAAATTATCATTTCTTTTCCCGGTAATGTTGCTGACTTCCATTCTTTAGCCCGGGCAATCCTGGCTGCTGTCAGTATATATGCCAGTAATTTCTGCTCTTGTCTACTCAGTTCATCCGGAAATATGTTTAACAAAAAGATTTCAGGGGCTAATGGTAGATCTAATCCCACAATTTCCTTAACCATAGCTTGTAACATTGCCCAGTATCTCTGAACTTTCCTGCATTTCCACCACATATGGAAATATGTTCCAATCTCTGTCTTACACATCCAACATTTATTTGGTATATTTTTATAACATTTGTGTAATCTGTCTGGATGTATTTCCTGAGGGACTCATACCAGGTATCTCACTGTAATCTGTGTACGTTGATTGACTATGACTTCGTTAGATTAATACTTTGGAGTGACTGACCATTTTCTCAACGGTTTCCTGATGGTTCTCTTACCCACTGGAACTTGAAAGAAATTACATTTATGGACATGAAAAAAGAACAACTTGGATTGCTGGTTAAAATAAAGAATCAGGTCACATCAATCAATTTTTGTTTTAGTGCATTAGAAGATATGGGCTGAATTAATGTTTGCATACAACAACAATTGCAATAATATCAATTGGCTGGTAGACTAGAGAAAACAAATTATTGATTTCCAAATAGCAACAGAAGGAGGAGGAGGCAGAGGAGGCAGGGGGAGATTGGATTTATACCCCACCCTTCACTACCCAAAAGTCTCAGAGCAGTTTACAATCTCCTTTTCCTTCCCCTCCTCTCAACAGACACCCTGTGAAGTAAGTGGGGCTGAGAGAGCTCTTTTGAGAATTGCTTGTGAGAGAACAGCTCTGTAAGATCTTGTAACTGACCCAAGGTCACACCAGCAGCTGCATGTGGAGGAGTGGGGAATCAAACTACACCAAACTGGCTCTCTCAGAGATCAAATGTCCTTCTTCCAGCTTGAAATAGGGAAATCAAATGAGACAGAATAATGCCAGACCACTAGTATGTCTGGGAAGCAGAATGCATTTTTTTAAAAAAAGTTCATCTAAAGGAAAACAATGTAATTAATTAAAAAGCAGATATCTTGCACCAGATAGTTAAAAATACACTAAAATAAATGTAAAACAAATATCATTCTGGTATAAAAGAATTATCCAAATTTATACTTTTGGAAAGGGACTCAAGAAAACATCAACTTGGGTTCTGAACATTAAACGGCCTACAAAGAAACAAACATTAATTTCTATCTAGAATGCAAAGAGCTATAGTACTACATCACTGACAATTTCCCCAAATTTAGGTTTTCAGCAACATGGGAAAAGTCTTCTTTCTATGGCAGGAATTATAATAATAATGTATAATTTTATAAATATTAAAGTATTCCATATGGGAAACATTGAGACTGAAGAGCAGATGATTCTTCTCTGTATATTCTGAAGTTTAGATACCTTTAAAGGGGAATTCAACAAATAGGACATTGTTCTGATCCAGCAGAGCTCTTCTACACACATGCAGTTATATACCAATATTTGAAAAATGAAAACAATGATACTTGATTTATGATAGGTGAATGAGTTTCCATTGCCCCCCCCCCCCCATGCAGAATAAAAAGACAGATGCAAGGTTGGGATTAACAAGGGCCACTTTATTAACTATTTAATTAATTAACCAGTGGTGAGGGTACTGAACTCACACAAGAACCTGACAGGTGCCAGACCCCTGGCCACCTTCATTTCCTTTTGGGCGATGCACCTGCCCTGATCTCGAGCCATCCAACTGACTCTCGACCAGCAGCTTGGCAATTAAAGGAACCCCTGGCCCCACTACCCCAGAAGCTGCAAAGCCCGCTAGGGCAGCCCAGGCCAGATTGTTCCCAGTGAAGATCCCCCTTTCCTAGCCTTGAGCTGCAAGACCCAAAAGCCATTCTAGAAGGACCTTAACCTTATACCAATGCCATGATGCTCACCATTTCCATCTCACATATCGTGCTCTCCCGCCACAGCAAAGGCCAAGACTCTGCTTAGGCCTTTGCCCCCACCAAGTGATCTAGTGCCATCAGGACCACTTGCTGCAGGTCAGCTAAAAAGATGTCATTGCCCTTGTCAGTAAGATGAACACCATCCCTCCTATACAGATCAGGTACATCGACCCATATATCAGGGTGCAATAGGAAGATGCCGAACCCACGTTCCATTGTGTTACGCAGTTGTCTATTGGCACACCGCCGTGCCCGATCCAAGCACTTTGGATCCCCTTAGCTATGCCACATCTGGCATGGTAACATTGCTGACAAAACCAGTTGCACCCCAGGCCACTGGTCAGCAATTTCAGCCAGATCAGCCCTGGCCTGAAGAACCGGAGCTTTTCCTTTCACCAAGCCCAGGTCGTTACCGCCCGGGTGTATTACTGTCAGATTCCCTGTCATGTTTGCTTCCTTTTCCCAGTCCCTTTTTCAGGTCCCAGTGGGAGAACGGCATCGGCTTCCCTCCCGACAGTTCCCCCCTCCTTTTCCCTCCTCACCCCTCCTTCCTCAGAGTGAACTCATCTGTTTTGCTAGACTCCAGTTATCTCTGTTGCTGCACTTGTAACCTTGGGCAACTGGGCCTCCGCTCTTCCAGGTGTCTTTTGCATGGGAATGCATGTAGATTACACACAGGGTCGGGGATGGGAATTTAGCTCAGCTTACGCGGCTTTTTCTCTGAGAAAGTAACGGTAGCACATTTTGGCGCTTGATATTTTTATTCTGATTGATACCTGCCCTTTTACTCCTGTTTGAATACAGTACATCAGTTCCTCCCATTCTGTATGTGGTATCACTAACAATGCAAGTGTTTCCTGAAAGACCATTAAGAAATAAAGACTTTGTTTTGCAATACAAGGCCTGGCTTATTGGATCTCATCAGAAGTCTCACAATTACCAGCACGTGAGGAGGAAGGCCACACTGCTCCTCGAACAGAAGAGGCAACAGCCCAGGCCAGTGCATGCCTCTTCGTCCAAGCCACTCGACCACAGCTTGCTCACTGCAACCCAGCTGGGACCCGACGTGTGCCCTCCTGGCTCAGTGAGCAGCCCAGAATATCATGCTGTGGCCACAAAGAAGCACCCGGCTCTTTCCTTGTCGACCAACAGCACCTAAAAACAAAAACCAAGTTAACCACAAGAACAAACAGGTGGCATTCAGCAACATGCATCACCTCAACTTCCGATGAGAAGGTAACTGTTAAACCTTGTAAAGACTTGTAATGAACTGACTGCCATCTGCCCAATTTTTTGATGTCTGCCTCTTGATACCCTAATGCAGCCACAGTAGAAGCCACCCCTATCCTGAAGGAATGTGTATCAAATCGAAAGTCCCTTAGACCCAAAGCAACTAGTGCTCTCTTGGTAATTGTCCAGAATTGGAACTTTGTCAAAGGGGAACTGTCCCTGTGCACAAATAAAAACCCCTCCTTTGTGTCTCTAAGTGCCAAGTAAGAATGGAGGGCAGTGACCGGACAAAGTTCCAAATCAGAACAAGAGCCCAGCAACACTAAAGCCCCCTTATCTAACTGGTCTGTCTTAGATCTCCTAATATTGATGCACAAACTATCGCTAGAGATAGATACATCATTGAGACAAAGGGCATACCCCAATTCATCCTGTTTTGATTTGACCACTAATTCACTTATTCTAAGGGCCCTCCCAAAATGCAGTTAACACCACCACATGAAACAAAGTAGCCTCGTATTGATCTACACAAAGAGAGGCCCATTGGGATCTCAAGACTTTAAGGACTGAGGAGGAAAAGGGCTCCCTTGAGTCCTTGGGCATCCCGTCCTCTCTGGCCCAACCGTCCAAAATCTAGCAGATTCTAAAATCAGTGGTATCATCCTGAAAACCCTGAGCCTTGCTTGCAAATGCTAAGGCTGAAAGCTTGCCCCGGATGGAATGGACAGACAAGCCCTTACCTTTTAAAGAGATGCAAAACTGAATCAGATGTAGCACAGGAATAGGCCAGAGCTGCTGAAGGCTCTCTCACTGCCTAACTGCCACGAACTGGTGTCCCACTCTCTTATAAGACCGGCATGTGCTGGGGGCTAGAGCTAATCCCATTGCTCTCTCGGCCTCAGCCCTCCAATGCCTCACAGGGCATCCTTACCGGGCAAGGATCGGTGTCCAGAGCCAACTGATGGAATCTCTCCATCTGTTTCCGAGACAGAGAGTCAGCAACCCCATTATTGACCCCCGGCACATGCCTGGCCTTAAACAGAATATTAAACCACAGGCATTGGAGGGTAAAAGCTCTAACCAACGCCATCACTCTGGGTGACTTGGATGTTAATGCATTGACCACCTGAACAGTTGCCAAGTTATCACACCAGAACTGAACTGTCTGGTTAGCTAGTGCTTCAGCCCAAATGTAAACAGCAACCACAATGGGAAAAAACTCAAGGAATGTCAAGTCACGCATCCAGTCAGCGAGGATACACTGAAGAGGCCAATCCTCTGCACACCAGTGTCCCCTGAAGTAGACACCGAAGCCCGAAGAACCAGCCTCATCAGAGGTGACCTGTAGTTCCGCTTCCAACTGAAGATCAGTTCTCCAAAAGGAAACCCCATTGTAAGAAGCCAAAAATTCTCGCCAGACTGCTAAGTCTTCCGAAATTTCTTGTGTGACCCATGTCCTGTGGTGCGAGCATTTTAACCCTATTGTGGAATCACACAACCGGCACAAGAATGCGTGCCCAGGGGCCACCACCTTACAGGCAAAATTAAGGTGCCCAATTAGCTGTTGTAATTCCAATAGGGACACTAGCTTTTCTATCCATCTCAGCCACCATCCCTAAGAGGGTAACTAGTTTGCTAGTAGGCAGACGAGACACTTGCTGGGTAGTGTCCAATTCGATACCCAAAAAAGTCAAAACAGTACTGGGCCCTTCAGTCTTTTCATGAGCTAAGGGCACCCCCAATTCCACAGTTAATTGTTCAAAATTATGCAGCAGTCGAGCACAAATCCCTGATTCAGCAGGTCCAACAAACAAGAAATCATCCAGATAATGAGCAGTAGTACAGAAGCCTGTGCACGCACACAAAGCTCATTCCAAAAAGGAACTGAAGTGCTCAAATGCAGCACATGACACCGAGCACCCCATAGGGAGAGCCCTGTCCATGTAGTACTGCCCATCAAAGGAGAATCCCAGAAGAACAAAATCCTCTGGATGAACAGGGAGAAGGCAAAAAGCCGACTTGATGTTACATTTTGCAAGATCAGCTCCTCGCCTGCAGTCCCGTACCACTCAAACTGCTTCATCAAAAGACGTGTACTTAACGGAGCACAACTCACTGGGTATCCCATCATTCACCGAACTGCCCCATGGATAGGACAGATGGTGAATGTGGTGATATTCCCCCGGTGCCTTCTTGGGTAAAACTCCCAATGGGGAAACCCGCAAGGTAGGCACCGGAGGAGTAGGGAAGGGGCCAACTACCCTGCCTTCAGCACACTCTTTTTGAATTTTGGCCCTAACTACATGTTCCAGGCCTTGGACAGACGGCAATTTGGGTGCAGAATAAACACACCTGTCGCCCAAGTATGGGATACAGAAACCTAACTTAAAACCATTGGCCAGATATTGCCGATCAACTAGCTTGGGATAAATGTGCAACCAGCGCTCAAAAACCGGCACAATAATTGGGCTGGGTCCCTTTGTCAGATAAGGCAGGGGCCCCACTTCCACCAGTCCACTTGGGACCCTTGCCATCCTTTCCGGGCGACTTTGTTCTGGATTTAGAGCAGGCCAGAAAGGAATGTGGGCTGGCATAAAGTGGGCATTCATGGTGAAAATTACAATTGTGCCAACCACAATGCCCCTGCAATGTGTATTCCCAACAAAGAGAGCTCTTTTGCCCTTGTTGCGGACCCTAAAAACACGAGGGACCTGTGTTGGCATTATTGGCACACCGGACCACGTGCCCACTATCAGAATGCTCACCAAGGGCCAGCTTAGCAGGTGACATCTTCTGCATCCACAAATGTGGATGAATCTGGTCCCAGCGCAGCAATGGGTACTTAGACGCCTTCGTACAAAAGGCCCTATCGTACTCAAGCCACGCTGACCCTGAAAAGTCCAAATAGCCGTTATAAATAATATCCATGTACTGGAGCCATGTACAGGGCTCTCTCAGGGTGTGCACTAATAATGACCCCTGCATAGATTAAAAAGCCAGGGTACCAATTTAAATAAATCTTGTCAACCGTCCTGCATTTCAAGTGCTCCTTCTCTATGTCATCTAAATCTTCCTTCTCTTTTTTATCTAACTCCCTGTAAAGCAGGGAGAAGACATCAACAAACTCTCCCCTCAGTATTTTATCCCTAGTAGCCAATGTAAGGTGCTCCCCTAATGGCATGGCTGAACCACCCACTACTGGCTTGTTCACTGGGACCACTTCAGAGGACCTGCCAACCTGGCTCTCACTGCTCTGTGGAGCCAGAGTGGCACCCGAAGAAAGTGCTGCTCCCTGCCTAGCATGGTCAGGCCCTACCCCCACCAACACCATAGAAGGAGGTGTCAAGGCCGAGCTATCCGGACCCTTCAGCTACATAAGTGACACTGGATACTGGCATTGAAGAGCTAATAGGCCCCCAAGGCCAGTCGGTAGTGTGTGTTTGTGTGGAAGCAGGCCTACCTGTCCTGAAGACAGACCTGCATAAGGTACCACCTGCCATCCTTCCACCGCCAGGGTTTCACGGCTTCTGGACGTCCCTGCCATAGGCGCCTCTTCAATATGAGCTTCAGAACAGCCAACTGCACTTCCAAACCTGGATTCAATGGCAGCCAAATGAGACAAAACTTGAGTTTGAAAAGCGCATTTGGTGACAACCTGCAGCACACTATTCCCACCCGAAGAAGTGGAAGCTGCACTCAATTGCCACTCGATAGCCACCAACCTCTCCAAAATAGCCCTGTTCAGCGTGCTGTCAGCATTATAATCAGAAGGTGAAGTGGGAGTTGGCCCAGTGGGTGCTAAATATGCAAGAAACTGAACTGGGGCCACGGATGGGCAAAAAGGACCCGCTGGAGCAAAAGGCCTAGGCACTTGACCACGTCTCTTAGGAGGTGATGGAAGACATATATCAGAGCCTTGTCCCACCCTTTTAGGGGCTGGCAACTTGCCTGAAGCCCCCATCCTCTTCTTTGGCGCCATAATCCCCAGAGTAAGGAACGAGCTAATAAGATTCTAAAATGGCTGCCTCACAAGGGGAGTGGAAATGGCCACCGGCAACTGAACAGAGTTACTTAAAATGGCCACCAACCAGATAGCTCCTCAAAAGGCTAATACTCCGTTGTACTATCCCTCTGAGGAAACCCCCCCTCCCGGCAGACAAAGGAAGGGGAGGACCACGCCCGTCATCTTTGGGGGCAAAAGCTGCACAATGGGGAGAGCAGCCTCATCACACTGCCCCCCGAATGCCAAATAAAATTGCATAGGCCCTTAAAACCTGGCCCACAGATACTTAAAATGGCCGCCAACTGCCACCGCTAAAGCTGGCAGGCCCGCAGCCCCAGCCACGTGCAATCAAAGAGTGGGAGTTGGGCGTCTAACTGGCTGCCAACTGTTAATCCAGCAAGTCTAAATCGCCCTGGCCCACAAAGCACCAAAAAGATCAGACGCGGAGGGGGAGGCAGAAAATAGACTGCCTGCTGCTATGCAAGCGAGCCTAATGACTGCCCGGCCTGCGGAGCCTGGAGCAGAGTTCCCACCCGGAGAGAAGAGCGATGGAAAGGGGCCATTTGCTATGATGCAAACAGCCTGAAGCCAAAAGTCTGTCGCTGATCACCCGCCGCTGCTTAGTCCGCCGCCAAAATGAGCCACGCAGAATAAGCTGCTCGCCACCAAACTCAGCCACACGAGAAGGGACTGCCAAACTCAGACTGCCAGAAGCCTAAAGCCGGTCCCCAATGCTGCTTATGCTGCTTCTGCCGCAAGAAGGCTGCATCACCCAGCGGCAAAAGCAGCCCTCCATCCTAAGCCAAGCTCTCGGCGGACTGACAGGCAGGGGGCTGAGCTTCAGCCTTAAAGGGCTAGCTTTGCCCCCTGCCCAATCCTGTGTAAAGCACAGCTCGTGGCTTGCCTTTTCCTTCCTCGAGGAGGCAAATCAGTCCTCCCTTGCCACTGCAAGCTCGGCGGGGGTTGGGGCTTGCATAGTAATGTAAACCAAATGTCTGATTCTGCTTTCTCAGAATCTGAACTCCTGAAATATTAAAGCTCAAAACGTACATTCCCCTACAACCAAACAAACATTTTCCTTTTGCATTTAAATATCAGTTAACATGTATTTCACTGTCACTGAACAATAGCTTTCAAATGTTAAATGGTTTGGAACTTTAGACAATGTACATGCCAGCTAAATGGCTTCAAAAAGAGACAAAAAGCTACACCATTTGCTCCATAAGTAGTTTTGTTCCACAAGGTACCACAAAAGATCAGTGTGCTTTTTCAGGTCTCTTTTCTGACACCAGCAGCTGTTACCTTTGATTCTAGGCAGCCACTGACAGAAACACTAACTTTGCCTATTCACTCAAGTCATACAACAAAGAAGGAATGACAAACTTTGCCAGTGTTTGGCTCTGGTTTTATGGTCTTGCTGCCAACAGTATAATCCTAAGAAAAGGCATTCACAACCATTAGGGCTGTAGATTGATTTGCTCAGATTCAAGGACACATTGACTACCTGATGGAACAGCCATCCAATGGGAAGGCAGATCGAGGAGGTTAATTATTCTTGCTTCAACTTGTGCTGCAGTTTTTGCCCCTTGCTGCCAATCCACCCACCAACCATCAATATCACAGAATGAGCTAGTCACTGTTTGGGGCCAAGAAGGAATTTGGGGGGGCTTCTCCCAGACTGGCACTTAGGCAGGGCTGTTTTTTCACCTGCTTCATGATGTTCAGGCTGGTGGTAATAAAGAAGAGAATTAATTAATCCTTGCCTCTGACTATTTACACCTTAACTAGTTTAGTGGGGATAGGGTAAGTTGCTCATTTGGGTGGAGATAAGCAGTGAATACCCTGAGCCATTGGGTGTGATGGAGGGCATGTCCTGAACTGGCTTGATAGCAGGATGGTGCTTGTGAAGGAGTGCCTTTGGAGCTGAGAAACATCCTCCCAAACCTGGTAGCGGCTTTTTGGCACATCAGGGTAGGGAGCTGGGGCTGGGTATCTCTTGGCACTTTATGTGCGGGCGAGGATAAATGAGGCCAGCCATAGCCACTGGCTGAGTTTGGAGATATGGAGGATTTGCCAGAATAAAGGCAGCCATGGGTAGGCTGGTTAAACCCACACTGTACTTGTGTCTTCATTTGAGGTACTGAGGTTAATAGCATAAGTCTACACATGCCCGTTTTATTTTCAGACATATAGTGCATTATTTGTGTTCTCTTTTCTAGAAAAACTAAACTATCAAGTCAGGAACTGCACTAGCTGTAATAAGGTATGTAATAAGGTATGTAATAAGGTATGCATGGAAAGTCTCATATAGTTAATATAGTCACTAGTCAAAATATTAATTAATTCTGTGAATTCTTGGACAATATCTACCCAGATCAAAAAGTAACCTGATCTTCGATATGCAGTTTGGGTGATATTTGTCACCCTGGATGACTATGTATGCATCTCCTCCTGGAAAGAGAGAGAGAGAGAGAGCGGAAGGAAGGAAGGAAGGAAGGAAGGAAGGAAGGAAGGAAGGAAGGAAGGAAGGAAGGAAGGAAATTCAAGCACTTTAATGGGACCTAGTTTAGTATCAGAATGCCAGGGAAGACATAGCAGTTGAAAAATCCTGTTTCTGTACAAGAACTTACCTTCCTCAGGCTTTATCTAAGTAATGAAATTCCAATTGGGGAAGGAGGATGATTTACAAACACTATGCCACATATTTCCTATATCTATATTCATAGTGCAGAAAACACTGAAGTACTTTCAGTGTAATTTCTTATGAAACTCACTTCTTAACAAGCAGAAAAAGGTACTTAACAAGCTGAAAACGTACTTAACATCTTGATACTTCACCACTGTAGCAACAATTTATTAGGGAGGGAACTGGTTCCATTATCCTGATTTTTTGACAGTTTCCTTACCTGTTGAAGAGCAAGATTTGAATGTAGGAGCCTCTTAAAGACAAACAAGATTTCCAGGGTGTCAGCTTTTGAGAGTCAACGCTGTCTTCATCTGATGTGACAGCTTTGAACCTTTAAAGCTTATACCCTGGAAATCTTGTTGGTCTTTAAGGGGCTACTGGACTTAAATATTGCATTTCTACAGCAAACCAACATGGTTACCCACTTGAAATTTACCAGTTCTGCCCTGAACTGGATAGCCCAGGCAAGCCTGATCTTGTCAGATCTCAGAAGCTAAGCAGGGTCAACTCTGGCATGTACTTGGATGAGAGACTTCCTTGAAATACCAGAGGTGTAGGGTGAGGGCAGGCTTTATTCCGTCACCTCTCTGATTATCCTCCCGGCCCCCACTAGGGGTCAGTCACCAGAGATCGCCATTACTTCCAGGTGCACACGCTCATGCACACATGCACACATATTTTAAAAATACAAAAAAAGAAATTTAGTTCCTAATTCCATTTGAGTGTTTGTGTGTTTGTATTCCAGATTATAGACCCACTTTCATTTCCCCTTGCCATCCCCCAAGAGGGAGGAGAGAGGATGAGAGAGGATGTTTGCCCTGGTAAACAGTTGTTAGTTAGTGTCTCTTTTCCCTTTAACTTCTGAAAGACCAACAGGAGAAAATTCTGCCCTCTTCTCCCATTCAGCTCATACCAATAAAATCTGAAAGGCTAAATGGAGTGCTGATGTGAGGGGGGAAAGATAGAACCTGAAGCAGTTTAACAGCCCAAACCCAAAACATTCCTGAAATTCTGTTCAACACTGCCAGAACTTCAGGAATGTTTGGGGTCATTTCTGATCTCCCTGAGCTGACCTGAATCATCAGATTTTGGATATATTTTTAACTAGGGATAGACATGAACCGGCTTACAAAACTTTGTTTGTGATGAGTTTTGGCTGGTTCATGGTTCACAAACTGAAGTTCATGAACTGCAACCCAGCCATGATCCTCCACAAACTTTTAATGCAGGTCATGAAGGTTTGTGAGGAGCAAAAAGCAGTGGTTTAAACCCCTGCTTTCTCCTCACTGTGAACACTGTCCAAACAGCTTAGCAGAAGGAGCAGGCTGCTCCTGGTCATTCCGCTGTTTTGGGCTCTAAACAGCTGAGCCTGCTCCCAGGCTCAGCTGTTTAAAGGGGCTTTCTTGGGCAGCCAGACTTGGGCAGTGTTATGTATTGACCATGCGGTCGCCATGTGCTCTCTTCATTGTGACCGCATGGCCAGAGCACATGGCCAGAGCATGGCCAGAGCACATGGCCAAGAAACTACCTGAGCTTCAGCCAGGTAGAACAAAGGCCAGGTGGATTCAAACCGGCCACCAATCCTGTACCTAGGTTTCTCCCAGGGAACCTATGAAATGTAAATAGACTTCTAATAGCCTATCAGGCCAGTTGGGTGAGGTCAGGGGATTGTCCCTGACCAGCATAAAAGGAGGGCTTGGAGCCCTGGGTTGTATGCTTCATCCGGACCAGCAATAAAGATCTAGCTGTTTCACTATTCCATGGACTCCCGACTCCAATACTTATCAGTGGCGACGAGGATGGGATCCCGATGAGCGACTCTCCAGCAGACCACAGCAGCACAGCGAGCTCCGTCCCGCCGGCCGCAGGCATCTCCGAGCTCCAGCGCTCCAACGCCTCGCCGCAAGCCGCTCTGAGCCCAATCCTCCGGCACTAGCCAGCGCCAAGCCTCAGCGCTCCCTGGCACCGCCGCAAGACACGAGGACATCGCTCAAACAGCCGCCGCCACTCCTGCTCTGGTAAATATGGCAAACGCTCCGGGACCAATTACCCCTTTCAATACGTCTCACCCCGAGACGTGGGAGTCCTGGCTCAAGACGCTGGGTTGTGCCTTTAAGGTCCGCGGAATCACAGATGCGGACCTGAAGAGTGCCTGGCTCTTGAGTTCCGGAGGGGTGGAGGTCATGCGGGTGGCCCAGAACCTACTAGCCCCGCAAGACCCCACCGAGGTGTCTTACGACGTGCTCACCAAGACCCTCGGCGATTACTTCGCCCCGAAGCCATCAAAACTGGCCAGGCGCTGGGAGTTCATACAGCACCAGCAGCAGCCGGGGGAGTCAGCCGTCACTTTCCTGGCTGAACTCCGTCGACTAGCCGTGGGCTGCGAATTCCGCCACATGGATGACCATGTGGAGACCACGTTCATGGGAGGGGTCCGGGAAGCCAAGCTCCGCCGGCGCCTCATTGCAATGCCGGAGCCAACCTTGGAGAAGATGCTCGAAACTGCAGCAGCCTTCGAGACAACGCAAAAGGACAAGGCAGCCACCAAAGTCCACCAGGCGGCTCCTCCCGAACCCGACTCAAGCGAAGAAGAGGACGTCCACCGGATGCAACCACGCTCGAAGAAGGGTGAGCCCGGCATCCCCAGGCCCAAGGGCCGGCGCCCAGCATCTGTCTCTGTTCCCTCTCCTGCTTCCCTCAACAGGCAGGCCCCAACGTGCGCCAGCTGTGGGGACCCCCACGACAGACGGACATGCTGCTTCCGTGATGCCATCTGCCGCGCCTGCGGGAAAGCAGGACATCTCGCCCGGGCCTGCCGCCTGAGGAACAGCCACCGTGCCCCAGCAGCGAACTTCGAAGAAGTGGGTAGTGTCGTTCCCACGGCCATGGTAATGAACTTGCCTCAGCCCATCCCGGGCGCAATTTCCGTGTCTCTCCGAATAGAGGGAGTTCCTTGCTCCATGGAACTGGACTCAGGGTCAGCATATTCAATTGTGTCCGCAGCTACGTTCCGCCGCCTCTGCCCGAAGGGGGCACGCTGGCTGCGGCTGCCGGCTGGGTTGGTCCTCCGGGACTTCCAGAAAAACCCAGTGGCTATTAAGGGGCTAGCCAGGGTCCGGGTCCAGTACCATGCCTTTAATGGCCTGCTGGACCTTCTTGTGGTGGAGCGCAATCTAACCAGTCTCCTAGGTCGCGCCTGGTTCAAGCCGCTCGGAGTGCAGTGGACCGGAATACACCGCATGGGCTCTACTGAATTCTCATCCATCTGCGAGGAATTTCCCGCCGTTTTCGATGGCTCATTGGGCTGCTACAAAGGACCCCCAGTTTCCTTCGACCTGGACCCGGCAGTCCGGCCCATCCGCGTGGCCGTCCGCCGGCCACCACTCGCCTTCCAGCCTAAAGTGGAGGCAGAGTTGGAAAAGCTCGTGGCACAAGGGGTGCTCGAGCCGGTCTCCCACGCCAAGTGGGAGACTCCCATTGTGACCCCCCTCAAAGCTAACGGGGAAGTCCGCATCTGCACGGATTACAAATGTACAATTAATAAGGCATTACAGGACCACACGTACCCGGTACCGGTGGTCAGCCATGTTCTGGCCTCCCTCGCGGGTGCCAAAATATTTGGAAAATTAGACTTGGCCCAAGCCTATCAGCAGCTTCCCGTAGACGAAGCAACGGCCGAGGCACAAACGATTGTGACTCACAAGGGAGCGTTCAAGGTAAAACGCCTCCAATTTGGGGTCAGTGTAGCACCCGGAATCTTTCCAAATCTAATGGATTCTCTCCTAAAAGATGTTCCAGGAGTGAAGCCGTTCTTCGACGACGTCCTCATCGCCGCCCCGGACGCCGACACGTTCGCAGCTCGCCTTCGGATGGTGCTGCAAAGGTTCCAGGACGCGGGTCTCAAGGTTTGAAAAGACAAGTGCACCCTGGGAGTGTCCTCGGTGACCTTCTTGGGGTTCCAAGTCACCGCAGACGGCATTCACCCTACAAAGGAGAAGGTAGTGGCAATTACAGGTGCACCCCGCCCGTCCTCAAAGGCGGAAGTCCAGGCGTTCTTGGGACTTGTGAACTTCTACCACGCCTTCCTTCCGCACAAGGCGGCGGTCGCTGAACCCCTGCATCGTCTCCTGGACAAGGGAGCGGCTTGGGCCTGGGGTCCCAAGCATGATGCAGCCTTCCGGGCCGTCAAAGACTTATTAATTTCAAATGCGGTCTTAGCGCATTTCGATGAGAGGCTCCCTGTCATCCTGGCCTGCGACACATCCCCCTACGGCGTTGGGGCGGTCTTGGGACACCGGCTACCCAACGGAAAGGAGGTACCGGTTGCCTACTACTCCAGGACCCTGTCGTCGGCAGAACGGAACTACGCCCAGATCGACAAGGAGGCCCTAGCAATCGTAGCTGGCGTCAGGAAATTTCACGACTATCTCTACGGACGGTTGTTCACCGTGGCCACAGATCACAAGCCGCTGCTGGGTCTCCTTGCCCCCCACAGGCAGACCCCTCACATGCTGTCCCCGCGGGTCCTGTGGTGGTCAATTTTTTTGTCAGGCTACTCCTACGAATTGGTACATTGCCCGGGGAAGGCGATGGGTCATGCAGACGCCCTCAGCCGTCTTCCCCTCCCGTCCTGCGACCCTGATCCAGCTCCCGCTTTCCACATCACGCTCCTAGAGGATCTACCGGAGCGCCCCGTACAGGTATCAGATGTGGCCCGTCGCACGCGGCGGGACCGCATCCTTTCCCGTGTCTCGGACTGGGTGGGAAGGGGGTGGCCGGAAAAACCGGGACCAGATTTTGCCGCTTTCACGGCACGCAGGCACGAACTATCGGCCCACAAGGGATGCCTGCTATGGGGATCTCGAGTGGTGATCCCCGGGCCCCTGTGGCCCCGAGTGCTAGAGGCCCTCCACGAGGCTCACCCGGGAATTGTGCGCATGAAAGCTCTGGCCCGGAGTTACGTATGGTGGCCAGGCCTGGACAAAGACATTGAGGGGCGGGTCCAGAAGTGTACCAAATGCCAGGAGTCACAGCCAGATCCGCCACACGCTCCTGTCCGATCCTGGGAATCTACTAACAAGCCCTGGTCCCGCCTGCACCTAGACTTCGCGGGACCGGTCCAGGGCCGGTTGTTTCTTATCGTTGTTGACAGCTACAGCAAGTGGCTTGAGGTAGTGCCGGTAACTTCGACCTCCACCAACGCTGCCTTAAGAAGTCTCTGGCCGATCTTCGCGACACACGGAATGCCAGAAACTCTCGTGACCGACAACGGGACCGCCTTCACCTCTGGCGAGTTTCAACGGTTTGTGGAAGCCTGCGGTCTGCGCCACATCCGCTCCGCTCCGTTCCACCCCGCAACCAATGGCCAGGTCGAGCGCATGGTGAGGACAACGAAGGACGCGTTAAAGAAGATGGAGCATGGCGACTGGGAAGAGCAGCTGTACAAGTTCCTGTTCGGCCAACGGAACACACCCCACTCAGGGACCGGGCGCCGGCCAGCCGAACTTCTGATGGGAAGACGACTGGGAACCGTCTTGGACCGCCTACATCCCGACCGAGCAATCGAGGGGAACCCGACAATGGAGGACCGGCCAGCTGCCCGAGGATTTGCTCCCGAAGACCCCGTATACGCAAAGAACTTCGCGCGGGGTCCGACATGGCTCCCCGCGAGGATCGTCCGAGTCACAGGGCCTTATTCCTATGAGGTCCTTACGGAAGATGGCGTAGTCTGGAAACGGCACATTGACCAGATTCGACGCCATACCCAGAACCATGATGATACCCAGGCCCCCGAACTCCCTGCACCAACAGACCGTGACATCGACACGACTCCAGAAGCAGCGCCAGATTCTGATCCGGAGACTGCGGAGATGCCGCTCCTGCCCGCGGACGAAGCAGTCGCACCATCCACACCTGAACAACCCCCGAGCAGACAGGCCCCGCCAGCAGAACAACTACCCACACCGCAACCTGCCGACACTAGCAACACGCCCCGCCTTACAACCCCCCGGCGCTCTGGACGTGAGCGCAGACGCCCGGACTATCTCAAAGACTATGTGTGCAGAGGGGTTCTGGACTATGGGGGGAGGGGTGTTATGTATTGACCATGCGGTCACCATGTGCTCTCTTCATTGCGACCGCATGGCCAGAGCACATGGCCAGAGCATGGCCAGAGCACATGGCCAAGAAACTACCTGAGCTTCAGCCAGGTAGAACAAAGGCCAGGTGGATTCAAACCGGCCACCAATCCTGTACCTAGGTTTCTCCCAGGGAACCTATGAAATGTAAATAGACTTCTAATAGCCTATCAGGCCAGTTGGGTGAGGTCAGGGGATTGTCCCTGACCAGCATAAAAGGAGGGCTTGGAGCCCTGGGTTGTATGCTTCATCCGGACCAGCAATAAAGATCTAGCTGTTTCACTATTCCATGGACTCCCAACTCCAATACTTATCAGGCAGTTTGGTCTGCATGGCTCAGCTATTTAAAGAGGCTTTCTTTGGTTCAGCTCTGAGCCATTTAAACCAGACAGCTGAGTGGTGCTCTGTCACTCAGATATTTGTTTTAAATGGCTAGGAGACATTCAAACCACTGCTTTCTGCTCTCCATGGCTTTCTGTGGGGAGCAGAAAGCATGGTTTAAATAGTTTGGAGCTATTTAACCCCCTGCTTTCTGCTCACCGCAAAAAGAGGCAGGGAACAGAAAGCAGGGGTCACAAGCACATACAAACCAGTTCAGTATGTGAACCAAACTCCCAGTTGGTATAGGTTTGTGGTTTGGTTTGTAGTTCAGCCACAACCCCTGAACTGAACTGCAAAAATACGGTTCATGCCTATCCCTATTTTTAACTTGGTAATATCAAAATGCACACCTCTCCAATATATTGAGAAGATATTAGATCTTATATTGGTCCCTGCACTCAGAAAATTCGCACATTTAGTGGGCTGAACAAAAATCTTTTCCCTCTGATACACTGATTTTTATTTGCAGAGATTTTTTAAAAAGTTTGTGGGGCTTTCTAAAATAGTATACCCACAATCAACTTAAATTGATAAAGCACTCATACCATCTATAGATGCCTTCATATAATTCTGTTGCTTCTGCACACCAGGTCTCAACATGACTGCAGTAGCCATGCCACATTTGATGGTGGGGGTGGGGAGATTTAAATAACTTTATATTTCTCTCTATGCTTTTACTATTCTTTTTTGGCTTGGATCAAGCTATTCTTATCATTATTATTATTATGAATTGTCACATTCAGATATTTGACTGGTAGATGATGTTCTGCAATTTAATATCTAGCTAAGTTCTTGGGAATTGCACATGTATCTTCACAGGGTTCTTGGTGTTCCAAGCTACACTGTCTTTTAGAGCTGAGCTGGTGTTGTTTGCTTAATGCCCAAAATGTCCAGGTGCTTCTTGAGATGTCTAGGCACTGCTCCAAGGGCTCCAGTGACAACTGGTACGATGGTCCCCTTCTCCCAGAGGCATGCAAATTCTACTTGTAGGTCTTGGTATTTTGTTATCTTCTCCTGTTCTCTCTTTTCTATTCTGCTGTCTCTTGGGATTGCAAAATCAGTTTTCCAAATCCTATTTCTCATTTGTTCTATAAAATTCCTGGATATTTATAGTTTTCTTTAAAGCCCAGTATTTATTTGGCATCTTGGTTTCTTTTTGTATAACTATCTTTCCTCTGTACAGTGCTAATGCTGCACACTTGTCAAGGCCAAATTCGATTGCTATATCTTTGCTGAATATTTGAACTGTATTTAGTAAAGAATCAATTTCTGAGGATGACTTTCCATGCATTTTCAAGTCATCCATATACAATAAGTATGAAATCTTTGGGCCCGTCTTCGAAAGTTGGTATTGTAGGCTTTTAAAATTGATAATGATGGTGAATGGTATTAGGGCAATGACAAAGAGCAGTGGTGATAGTGAGTCTTCTTGGAAAAATCCTTGCTTGATATTAACTGTTCCAATTTCTTCTACATTTACTGTCAACTTAGTATTCCATTTACTCATGGCAGTTTTGATAAACCTTACCATGCCTACCATTTCTAGGATTTTCTACCATCTCTATTTTTTTTTTACCATTTCTACCATTTTCAGGATCTATGTATGATGGAGTGAATCAAATGCCTTCTTTTTTTTAATTCTATTTTTCAATTTATACAATTACAACAAAATTCAACATACTGTTTCTCATACAAAAAAAAGGGAATCAACCACAAATCAATATAACCTTATTGCCTAAGATTATACTATACAATAAAAGTATTATCATACCATTTATAAAATTTATCCCATGTGGAATCAAACACTCCTTTGCTTTTGCTTTTCAACAGTGATGTCAAATTGTCTATTTCAGCAACTTCTAACAGTTTCAGTACATATTCCCCTCTTTCTGGAATCTTATCTGTTTTCCAATAAAAGTAGTAAAAAGTAGTAAAAAGTAGTCTCGCCATTGTAATACCATGTAAAATCAAACTTCTGTCAGACTGTTTATAAATACTGGGTATTATATTAAGTAAAAATAAATCAGGCTTCAGAGGTATCTTTAACTGAGTTATTTCCTGGAGTATTCTCTGAATAATCAACCAGTATTTAGATGTTTTTCGACAAGCCCACCGCATGTGGAAGTAAGAGCCAATGTTCTGTTTACATTTCCAACACATCTTGGAAGTCATCTTTGAAAATTTGGATAGTTTGTCTGGAGAAAGATGCCACATATAAAACATTTTATACATGTTCTCTTTATATGTACTTGCTCTAGTAATCTTAATATTCCTTTTCCAGACTTTAGTCCACGTATCCAGTTCAATGTTATATCCTATATTGCGCACCCATGTCACCATGGTTGGTTTAATCCACTCGTCTTGCATTTTATAATCCAAAAACCAATTATAAACTTTCTTTATCACTTTTTCCTCAGTAACCAACCAAGCTTTGTCTAAACCTGTTAAGTTCTTATGGAAACCTTTCTTCACATCCATTTTATATCTGGAATGCAGCTGTATAGATTCCCACCATGTTAGTTTAATACCCAGGCCTTTCAAACACTCAAGGTTTTTCAGTTCTAATTTAGTGTCTAATAGATCTTCATAACTAATCTTTTTCTCGCTTTCTAAAAGCAAAGGTTTTACGAATGTTTCAATAGGAGACACACATCTCAGTATTTTGGAATAAAATTTGTATTTAACCTCTTCCCAGATTCGAAGCAACAGGCCTCTAAGAGCATGTTGTTTAAAACACTTGCTTTTTTGATCATACCAAAACACTGTGTGCCACCCCATTGGCAGGTCATGTCCTTCTAGGTTCAATATTCTCACGTTATTTAATTCAGCCTAAACTTTTAACCACACCATCCCTGAGGCTTTATAATAAAGGTACCAGTCTGGCAAACCAAAACCATCACAATCTATTTATCTTGAAGATATTTAAGTCGAATTCTGGGTCTTTTGGTTTGCCATATGAAACTTACTATAATTTTTCCCAACTCCTGAAAAAGTCTGGTTTCTTAAAATCGGTAATGCTTGAAAAAGAAAACATTAATTGGGGTAAGATACTCATTTTAGTTAATGCAATATGTCCCAAAAACGAAAGTTGTAACTTTTTCCAAATCTCCAAATCCTTTTTGATTTCCATCAATAACTTCAAATAATTATCTTTATACAATGTACTACATCTACTTGAAAGAGTGATCCCCAAATATTTTGCTTTTTTGGATATCTCAAAATTTGTGTGTTTTTTTTCTTGTAATTGATTTTTAACTTCCTTTGTACAATTTTAGGGATTATTTTAGTTTTTCCTTCATTGATTTTAAAGCCTGCTACATGACCATAAGCACCAAGAAGGTTGTCAATTGAATTAAGCGGGTCTTCCAAAATGAAAACTAGGTCACCAGCAAATGCTAAGAGCTCACAATATCACATAGAGTCTCTAACATGAAAATAAATAGAAGCAGAGAGAGGGGGCACCCCTGTCTTACACCTTTTTGTATTGGGAAGCTCAAAGTGGAGTCTCCATTAAATAATACCTTTGCCTCTTGCTTGTTACAAACCATTTTTACCATTGGTAAAAATTGATCTCCACAATTCAGGTGCTTTAATTGTGCCAATATAAATTCCCAATTAAGCTTATCAAATGCTTTCTCTGCATCAACAAAACAAAGAGCCAATTGTTTGCCAGGGTAGGCTTTATAGTATTCTAATATGTCCAAAATGGTACGTATATTATGCCTCAGTTGTCTACGGGGTAAAAACCCTGCCTGGTCCTGGTGGATCGTTTGAGTCAATACTTCTTTAAATCTATTAGCTAAAATAGTAGTATAGATTTTATAGTCCGTTTTTAGGTCGGAGATAGGCCAGTAATTTTTAATATCTGATAAAGTAGTGTCTTGTTTTGGGTTAAAAGTAATTAATGCCTCTTTCCACGAGGCAGGCATTTTTTCCCTTTCATATATATTCTGGATTGTCATTTTCAAAGGTAAAGAAATTTGATCCTTGAATATCTGTTAAAATTTAGAAGGGATACCGTCAGGGCCCGGGGATTTTTTTTTTTTTGATCTTTTTAATAGTTTCAGTTTTAGTTATTTCCAACTTAGTAATTGGTTCATTTAGTAGTCTTTTCTGTTCTTCTGTAAAAAAATTTGTTAACATATTTATTTAGATAGCAATTAATTTCTTGTTTGTTATTTCCCTCTTGTTTATATAATTTCCTATAAAAAGTCTCAATAACTCCTTTTAAGTCTTTCATTGTTGTGCAGTCATCACCATTTTGATTTCTTAATAGCTTTATATACCTGTCCGCCCTATCTTTTTTTACCTTATAAGCCAGCCATCTGGTTGGCTTATTCGCATTTTCAAACATGTATTGTTTGGCATAAGTCATTTTCCTTGCCAGTTCTTCTGATAAAAAACAATTAAAAAAATGTTGAAGTTTCTTTAAACTATATTTAATTCTTTCCCTATTGGGATCTTCCTTCAAGTTACTATCTTCTTTCTTAATTTGCTCTATTATATTTTGATACTTAGTTTTTTCCTGTTCTCGGAGCCAATTTTCCTGACGTATCATTTTACCTCTCACAAACACCTTGAATGCATCCCAGACTATATCAATATTTGTCTCTGGGAGTATATTTCATTCAAAATAGTCCACAAACTCTTTTTTACAATTTTTAACAAATGACTCATTGTTCAATATCCAGACCTTCATCGACCATCTAAGGCATTTTGGTGTGTCTTGGAGAGTTAACATCACCAGATTATGATCCGCAAATGTTGCTGGCAAAATTTCAACATCTAAGACATCTACTAACATTGTTAAGGAAGTCTAAACCATATCAAATCTCAATCAAGATTTGTTTCTGGGTGACTTCCGGTAAATTATGCGCTTAATGGAGGATGCCTCTCTCCACATCTGTGGGAGAGGTGATCCCCTCTTGGCGGGTTAGAAAGGGTCCTGGACTGTTCCGGACCCTCAGAGACCCTAGCGAAGGGGCTCTGCCTGGGGTGCCTGAAGGCAGCCTCTCCTCGTGGTGGCAACCACAGGATTGAGGCTCCTTTTTACCCCTGTAGGTTCACCCGCCATAGAAGCCACATGGCTACAATAGCGTAACTGAGAAGCAGCAGAGAATGCAAGGCAGAGAAGCAACGTAACTCCTGATACGCAATAGCAAAACTGTGAGTCTCAAATAGTGGAAGTGGCAGGGATGGGTTGGAGGGATGAAACCCCCCCCTCCCCCTCAATGTAACTTATGGCGTGAGACTTTCCCATGGCTTTGTTGCGACTACGGAGTGTAACTTGAGTGCTGGAGGGCAGGATCACGCAGATAAAGAAGAGAGCTTTGCAAAGGCATTAGTGTAACAAAAAGCAATTGTTTTCTTCAGGACTCCTTATCTAACTATAAACAACTGAGAAAGTAAGCAAGAATGGCGGGGAGAAAACCCTCCCCTAAAGTTGGAAGTTCAGTTTCGAGTGCAAAGGGTGATACCACAGAGCTGAATACAGTGTTGTCAGCGATGCTGCGACCTCTAGTGGATCAGCTGGCTACTCTCAATACTAAAATGGATGCTATACAGAAATAAATGACTGAGTCTGGAAAGAGATCGGAAAAGCTGCAGCAGGAACTCTTGGAAGTCAAAAAAGTAGTTGATAAAAATGACTCTAGATTGCAAAAAATAGAAAAAGATAAAGCTCTGCAAGGAGACAGCATTTTAAAGCTTCAAATGGACTGCTCAAATTTTCACTTGAGATTTCAGAATGTTCCTGTACAAAAAGGAGAGAACATTAAAAAGCTGTTAAGCGATGCATTGGCGCCTGTGACAGGTTGGGAAGCGGAGAAAATACAAAGCGATATGGATTTAGCCTACAGGACTTATCCAGAATTTGTAAAAAAAAAAAACCTGCCAGGTGAAATTGTGATAAGGTTCTCCAGAAGATCAACAAGAGATATGGTGTTAAAAGCCACAAATAGAACAGTTCTGAAGATTCAAGAAGAAGAGATCAAAGTATTAAAAGATATTCCATTTGAAATTTGAAAAAGAAGAAAAGCCTACAGGAGCTTGACGGCATGGTTGCATTCGGAGTCTCTTTCTTATCGTTGGGATATTCCAGAGGGACTGATCTTCAGCTACAAAGCCAAGAAATATAAAATTGACTCTATCGAAAAGGCGAATTTTTTTTTTGGAAAAACGTAAGAAGAAAAAAGCAGAGATTGAGTCAAACAACTCACTGGAATCGCAGGAGAGTATATATGGATTTAATGGCTCAGAAAGCGGTGAACTTGAAGAACTGTGTCAGATAATGATTTAAACCTAGATTTTAGATACTTCTATGTCTGTATGTGATCCAATTATCTAGCTTTTAGCTTTAATCTAGACAACAAAATAGATTTAACAGATGATACCAAGATTTAACATTGCTTTTCAATATAATAATATTTTTATTTTGAAGCATTACAAACAGTATTCTCTGTATAATATAGTTTAGCATAGGTTTTTAGCATGTAGAAGTAGTATAGAGAAAAATGCAATAAAAATGTATTAAAAAAAGAGATTTGTTTCTGGGTGAAAAAAAAGTAAAATCTTTTTTATCCCTATTCTTAAGCCTCCATACATCCACTACTTGAAATTCTTTTACCGACTGCATAAAGGTCAAGGGTAGTTCATCACCTCTATTTAATCTGAGGGTGGAAGTCTTCCTGTCCTTCATACCATCAGAAACTGCATTGAAATCTCTTACAATACACAGGTCATCATATGCTTCTTTAGCTATCAACTCTCGAAGTCTTTCAAAAAATAATTCTTGTTTCTGATTGGGGGTGTATATATTGATCACCAATATTATCTTAGACCGTCTATGCACCTTAACCATTAAAATTCAACCATCTTCTGTTTCATAAACCAACTCAGGAAGGAAATATTGTTTAATGTACATGGCCACCCCACATTTTTTATGCTTATCAGCAGCTACAAATTTTACACCCAACTTTTTACAATCCAGTAATCTCTTATCATCTTGTTTAATATGAGTTTCCTGAAGGCAGACTATGTCCACTTTCAATTTCTGAATTTGAAGAAAAAACTTTTTCCTTTTCTGGGGGATATTCAATCCATTCACATTAATGAATAATATCTTACTTGTCTTTCTGTCCATGATTCTTGTTTTTTGTCCTTCTTTTTTCAGTTGTAGTCTCATAACTACACTGGATGAGGTATGCTTCATAGACCTTTTATTCTTACCAGCTCTTGGCTTCTCTTTCCCATTTTCCAAAGTTATTTGAATCTCATCCTCTGACTCACTATATTCTTCCCCTTGAACCCCCAAATCCTTTCCATATTTCCCCAAAAATTCCTCCAGTTTGAATATTGATGTCAAACTATACCTTGTACCCTTATAATAAAATGAGATCCCTTCTGGGAGCAGCCATCTGTAATCTATTTCATTTGCTCACAATGCTAAGGCCAAAGTTTGGTAATCTTCCCTTCCCCCCCCCCCCTTACTCTCCAGGGTATATCTCTCAATATTTGAATCTCATTTCCCTGGATCATGAGCAGAGTTGACTTTATATTATCAAGTAGTTTATCCCGTGTAGGTCTTTTATAAAATTGCATGTGAACTTCTCTCAGTATTTTGTTATGCTTTGCATAAGCTGAATTTCTCCTATAAACTACCTCCATGTCATTACTTATATCACTAGGTGGTTCTAAGCCTAACAATTCATTTAGTGCCGTAACCATAGTCTCTTTAATGTTTTCATCCCTATTTTCAGAAATATTTTGAAACCTAAGGAAATATGTGGATTTTTCCATCTCTAATAAGATAAGAGTTTTCCATTGAGTCACATTTGGTACTAAGCTCTTGTAACCGTTGGTCAACTGCCTCTATTTTTGCATCAGTCACACTGCTTGCCTTATTCAATTTAATTATGTCTTGTCTATTTTCTAAAATTTGATTTTTAAATTCCTCCATTTGGGTTGTTAGCTGTTGAGTAAGTAGATCCAATTTCTTTTGCACAGGTTCTATTGCCTTTGCGATTAAATTAAGTAATGCATTATGCACCACTTGGTTCATAGCCTCTGTGATATTGTCATATATTTGGGTATTTAGATCTTTGGAACTCACTTGACTTGAACCTGGAGGGCTAGACAGAGACATCTTCCTTCCCCCATTTGCCATCTTAAATCTAAACAGGTAATGTTAACTCTACAACTAAATGCTAATTCTATCTTAAGTAACTACTGCTATTTACCTCTATCTAACACTAATTACTTCTATTACCCCTCACTAAACTACAATAAACCTTATTTTCTACAGCTATCCCTTTACAACTACCAAGTCTTAGCTTAACAACTACCTACTTTACCTTACTATTATAAATTCAATTTTTATTTCAGTCTTTATTTCTATTCTTAAACCTATTTCTAATCTTATCTTTCATCTACTAACTTGCTGAACCTTCTTCCTTTCCCCTATCTTTCTCACTCTTCCATCTCTAGCACTACTTCAAAGTTTTCTACTCCACCGTTACAGACACATCTGTTCAAAAATTCCTAAAAAGCACAAACAGAAAAGGTTGCTATTCAACATTGGTATCTATTCTAAAGGACCCAGTCCATACCACCCCAAATAGGGGTGAAAGCAAATATGCAAACAAACGGAAAGATAATGGCTCCAATTCTTACTGTCCTGTTTTAGCCCATTCTTTATAAACAAGTTTTCCGCCATCTTCAAATTTCCCCTCCTTTAAGTCTCTTCATTTTCCTTCCCCTCTCCTCCCTCTTTCCACCTTTCTCACTCTCTCCATCGTCTTACATGTGTAGTATTGGTAAAGCATCCAACAAAGAAAAATAAAGGGAGGACGCTGAGAGTTTGGTAGCCTCCACCTAATAGTCCTCTCCAGCTCTCTCCAATCTATCGTCGAGCTGATCGATTTCCGAACCTCTGAAGCAATGATGAAATCATAGAAAACACTGAAAAGTCAAAGAAATAAAGCCAGTCGAGCCCAGTATTTATCTCAATCAAAGCATTAATCACTGTAGATACTATTCCTTATTCTCATTGCCAAGTACCATTGTCTTCGATCTTTGGTATGAGTCAAGCCGAGCTCTTCAGAAGCCGCTCCTGCACTCGGCGCTTGGGTTGACTAGTCTATCCAGCAAAATCACTCAGTTCGTCTCAGAGCCAAAAGTGGAGTTCCCACACAGCAAAAGTCATAAAAATAAAGGTTGCCCTGTCGTGTTGGCATTGGCTTTCCACTACCAGTGTTGTTTCCTGGTCGCTCTCACGGATTACCTCCGACGGCATCTGGATCGGGGCGGAACGGCGGTGCTGGTGCTGTTAGATCTGTCGGCTGCGTTTGACACGGTCGAACACCAGTTACTGATCCACCGCCTCGCCGACATAGGGGTTCAGGGGCTTGCCTTACAGTGGCTCGTCTCCTTTCTCCAAGGTTGGGGACAGAGAGTGGCGCTGGGGGAGCAGGTGTCCCAGAGGCACCCGCTGGTATGTGGTGTGCCTCAGGGGGCAGTGCTATCTCCCATGCTGTTTAACATCTATATGCGCCCTCTCGCCCAGATCGCCTGGAGGCACAAGCTGGGCTGTCATCAGTATGCAGATGACACCCAGCTGTATCTGTTGCTGGGCGGCCGGTCCGGGGCCACCCTAGATGACTTGGAGTGGGCGCTTGAGGACATAGCGGGCTGGCTCAGGCTGAGTTGACTGAAAATGAATCCAACGAAGACGGAGGTCCTATGCCTGAGTCGGAGTGGACCGGGGGTGGGTAACCCATTACCGGCTTGCGGGGGGGGCACCATTGGTGCCAGCGCCGTGTGTCTGGAGTTTGGGAGTGCTCCTGGATGCCTCCCTAACCATGGAGGCCCAGGTAGCAGCCACTGCCAAAGCAGCCTTTTACCACCTACGGCTGATTAGGCAGTTGGTTCCCTTCCTCGAACGCAATGACCTGGCGACAGTGATCCATGCTATGGTCACCTCAAGGCTAGACTACTGTAACGCTCTCTACATGGGGCTGCCCTTGACCCAGCTCCAGAGGCTGCAGCTAGTGCAGAATGCCGCAGCCAGGCTGCTGATGGGCCTCTCAGTGAAGGACCACGTCCAGCCTGTGCTGAGGGTGCTGCACTGGCTGCCTATAGCGTACCGGGTCCGGTTCAAGGTGCTGGTTTTAACTTTTAAAGCCCTATATGGCCTGGGGCCTGCCTACCTAAGGGACCGCCTTTCCCCGTATACACCCCAAAGAGCACTGTGGTCAGGCACTCAACATCGCCTGACCCTTCCAGGCCTGAAGGAGGCTAGGTTAACAACCACCAGAAACAGGGCCTTCTCGGTGGCGGCTCCCTACTGGTGAAACGAGCTCCCAGAGAACATCAGGGCCCTGCAGGACCTTTTGCAGTTCCGCAGGGCCTGCAAAGCGGAGCTCTTCCGCCAGGCTTTTGGGGCCACCACCGGGGGGAATGGCCCTTAGTTGATGGTGCATCGAACCATCTTCAGAACATCTACAGTGGAAGCCCCCTGGCTGGGCATAAGCTAGTGGCTAGTATTTGGTGCTGGTATGTTGCTGCCATTTGTGATGATTGTCTGTTGTATTTTAAAATGAGTCAATTTTATGCTGTGTTTTAACTTTGTATTTGAGTGATTTTATGTTGTTAGCCGCCTAGAGCCGGTCCACTGGCTAGGCGGGATATAAATCGAAATAAATAAATAAATAAATAAATAAATAAATAAATAAATAAATTTCCCTTACAATTCACAGGTCGCAGTTAAGATTCTGTGCTATTCACGAACCTTCTTGTCTCTTCTTCCCGCACTGGCTGGGTGTGGGTGGTGAAGCGGACCGCCGTCCTTCTTCTTCACCCCCAAACAATAGCCTTGCCTTCCAGCTCTCTCCAGGAGCCTCCTTGGGGCCAAAATAAGTCTTGAACCCCCCCCCCCCCTGGAAGAAAAGAATTCAGCACTGAGAAGTGGAGCAAAGTCCCGCACTTCCTGCTGCCACTGCCACCGGAACCGGCATCAATCAAATGCCTTCTTGTAATCAATCCAAGTAACACTGAGATTGGTTTTCCACCTTTTACAATTTTGTAAGACCATTGTATTAATCAGTAACTGATCTTTAATTCCTTTGGATTTTTGGAAAAATTTTATTCATGTGGTAGAATTGAATTAAGCTGTAGATATTCTTGAATGGAATTACCTACTATTCCTCTCAGTAGTGTGCAAGTTGTTGGGAGGCAGGTAATAGGGCAGTAATGCAGAAGTTGCTTGGCACTGCTCCTTTCTCTTTGTTCTTCAGGATGAGAAATGTCCTGCTAGTTGTTATCCAATGTTCTACTGCTTTGGGATGGAGCACATCATTAAGCTTTTGCATCAGTCATGGATGAAGACTTGTCAGGTTTTTAGCCAATAGCCATGGACTTCACCTCTTCCAAGCACTGTTCAGTTTTTCACTTTCTTCAATTATATTTGCAGACTTCCCAGGGTTATTGTAAGATCTTCTATTTGCTTTCCATTCAGTTTGTTTTACACATCTATGATTCGAGTGGCTTTTTATCGTATTATTTTGAGTCTTTCCAGAGTTCTTTCAAGAAAGTTGTTGTCTTGTCTTTGTCTGGTTTTAATTCTACTATTTCATCTCCCCCTAGTGATTTGTAGACCTGCCTATGATTAGTCTAGCACTATTGCAACAATTTTTTATTTGACTTTTTCTGCAGTTTGGACTATTGTTATATCTAACTGAAATTTCTTCTCAAGGTTTGCTTTTCTTGGAGTGGGCGGGGCTTCATGGGTGGATGGTGGATGCAACAGAGTAGAGCTCCCAATCCTGACCCATCCCTGCAAACTTTTTTAGCACTCCTGCCTTAAATCTAAACCAGTCCTGGCACTGACAGGCTTGCAATCTCCCATAAATGAAAGAAAACAGGTCCCTAACAACAGACCAGCAATCGAATACAAAATGGTGACTGCAATGGCTATGACAACCTCCGATGAGGAACCGATTAAAAAGTCAGACCTAATGGGCCTTTTTGATAGATTTGAAGACTCCATGGCCATAAAAATAAAAAAGAATAATTTAACCTCTAACTGCAAAATTAGAGGATTTTACCCTGTCCTTTCAGGAAATTGCCAAGCAGCAGAAACAGCAATCCAGTAGCTCCCTGCAAGAAATGACACAGCAACTACAGAAAGACTGCAACAATCTCAAACTTAAAACCACAAGCCTGGATGACATCTCTTGTCATACCAACTTAAAATTTCACGGTTTAGATGAACAAAAAGAAAATTAATCGGATCTCTGAGTCCTTCTATACAAATGGCTGTCCACTGTGGTGAGATTTGAGGAAGATACTTCTTTCTTTATTGACTATGCCTATGGAATGGGGTCTCTCAAAAATCCACAAATAAAACCTCCAAGAGACATATTATCCTCATTCTCCTCTCTCTATGTTAAGAGTAAAATATTATCTGCAGCTAGAGACAAAGGATACCTACTCTTTGGAGACAAACAAATACAAATACTACAGGACCTGTCCTCTGAAACCCTATCTTTGGCTGAGGACAGACTGGCAATCTGGAGCGGGATGAATGCGGAGGCAACTGCTGCGGGGGGGAAACTCCCCGGGGCTGGCTGTTCACACTGGCCAGTATATTGCACAAGGATGCCGTTACGGAGCGTTCAGACTGCTGCAGAGTGGCCCCAGGTGGGCTAGCCTCCACAGCTCGTGATAGGGCTGTTTCAGCAATTTGCGCATGTGCTTATATGCGCATGTGTGCATGAGCGCTCATGTGCAAACTGGCAAAATGCCACGTTCGCACTGCCACCTCCACTTGCCTCCCGCCTTCTTCTGGTTCACACTGCCTGGAAGCAGGAGGCAAGCACAAGACGGACTTCAGACACCAGTTTCTCCCGGTGTCCTTCTAAAGCGCAAGAAACCCGGTTTCAAAGCGAGTAAGTGCGGAAGGGAGTCGAGGGACAGCTGCACATGTCTGAACGGGCTCCCTTCCCCCCACTTCCCAAGCGGAACTGTCCCGGGGCAGATTGCCAGTTTGTCCTCAGCCTTTGAGAAGAGAGCTGAAGCTGATTACAACTAAATGGAGGGAGCTGAATATATCTTACATCTGGGTGGGAGCAGATACTCTGAAGGCAAAACACCAAGGGAAAGTCTATTATGTTAAAGATTTTGTTACAGGAAATGAATTGCTGAGGCAATTTAATGTGGAGCCTATCAGTGACCAACAGAAAAAAACATTTAAGAGGAAGCTAGACCAGCCAGCCACTCCACATAAGGGAAGCAAAATACCAATACAGGTTTACATCAGAAGCTCTTTAGACAAATAGTAGAAAAAATCCTCCCTTTATATATAATAGCTAAGTTTCCTTTCTAATAACATCACATCTTTATTGTCTCCAATGCTTTACTATTATTTTGTTACTAATATAGTTTTCAGATGCTTGAAAAAAGAGATTCGTTTAACTATATCTCCAAGCAGGGGTGGGGAATTTCCTCAGCCAACCTCCTCAGCTATCAGTGCAACCTAGAATTAGAAAGGTTCTCCTTTCTAAAGTAGAAAGGCTCTCATTTCTAAGCCATGGGCATTCCCTGTGGTTCAGGTGTGCACTCTGTCCATGTTGGACTGTTTAAGTGGGTTTTATTTCCACAGTTAATGTTGTTTATATTTCTTCTTTATTGTGGGGGCTGGTTTCCAGGGTGTGGGGAGGGGGGTTGGGTTTTATCAAAAAATTCTCATTAATAACTCAAGTTTATGTTCAAAGTTTAGAATATACAGTTGGTTTGAAAGTTTTATCATAAATGATAGTCCTAAAGTTACTGTGTTAATTAATAGAGACTTGCCTATGATATCCAAAATAATTATAATAAGTTGGTCTCACGTTAGATAGTTATTCATATTAATGTTACTAAAATGGCACTTTATACAGATTTCCCTAGATAACAAACAAAGCAAACCCAAAGGTGATATCCTCATAGATTTAAGTTTGATGTGGAATGGGCATTCTTGTAACACTAATGAATTAAAGTGATATAACAGTGATTATAAATATAAAAATATTTCTTTGAATTGTAGGGGTTTGAATAACAAAACCAAAATGAAAAGAGTGTCAACAAACCTAGTCAAACTACACCCAGATCTGACATTCCTCCAGGAATCACATATAACCAAAACTGAACCCAAGCTCTTCAAATCACGCTGGTTTCAGTTGGAATACTTAGCCCCATGTATGTCAAAATCAAGAGGAGTAGCCATACTCTTTTCAAAAAAATTAGGTTTACCCTAAAAGACTCAGTAAGAGATCCCAATTGTAGATTTATATTTTAAAGGGACTTCTTGAAGAAAAAAAGGTGACTGACTGTATGTTCCAAGAAGGTGAATGTATGTTCCAAACCAAAATCAACTTTCCTTTACTGAGGAAGTTTTCAATAAATTAGAAATATTTAAGGAAGGCGCAGTTATAATAGGGGGTGACTTTAATCAGATAATATATTAAAAAATAATAGAACCCATAAGAAATGACCAAAACGAGGAAATAAGCAAAGCACAAATTCGAATTTACCTTCCCTACCTAAGAGATATGATTTACATGATATATGGTGTCTGCATCATCCCAAAGAAAGAGACTACACTTTCTACTCTGGCAGGCATGAAATTTACACTAGAACTTATTTCATTTTAATATCATCCTCCCTGATACACCAATTTAAAACATCAAGCATTGGTACGCCACTGTGGTCAGACCATATGTGCGTGGATGGTTCTAAGAATAACAGATGATGGCAACCGCAGTTCTCTTTGGAGGTTAAACTCCTGTCTGTTGCTAAATGATCTGACATGTCAAGAAGTAAAAAAGACCTACAAAATTACTTCAAAGAAAATATCAGTGATGATATACCCATAACCACAATTTGGGATGCTAAGAAAGCTACAATCTGAGGCAAATTGATAGGTATTGCATCTTACTTAAGAAACAATGCAATGCTCTCAGAGAAAAAACTTTATTAAACATACAAAAGCTAGAAATAGATCACAAAAGAACAAACAGTAAAAAAAAACATATAAAGCTTTACAAGCTGAGATGAAAGTACAAGAATCTTTGGAAACTCACCATATAAACAAAAAATTATTATTGACTAAGCAGAAATACTGGCATCCCTAATGGATGTGAACATTTTCAGAATTCTTAAAACAAATAAATGAATCAGAATTTTGAAACAGTATGAGGGAACTCAAATATTCTGGAATAATGGTTGGATTCTATGCCTAAATACTGAAAAATACTGATCTCTGCTCTGCAATGTTTAGGTTTGTTGAAAATGTATTGGTCTTTGAACATTTCTCTCTTTCCGGAAGTACAAATTTAAATCATATTCTGCTCTTAGAATCATTCAATGCGATTGGTAGATATGTATACAAAAACTATAACTGGAGACAAATTGTAATGATGGGAAATATTTCTAGCATTATCAGTGGCCAATTAAAGATACCCTGGTATATCTTGGTCATAATGCAGATTTAGGTATGTTTAGAACTCCAAGTCACTGGTTATGTTGGATTCATATTTGAAATCACACAGAACATTGGGTTGAATCATAGAATCACAGAGTTGGAAGGGGCCATACAGGCCATTTAGTCCAACCCCTTGCTCAATGCAGGATCAGCCTAGAGTATCCCTGACAAGTGTTTATCCATACTCTGCTTAAAGAATGCCACTGAGGGGGAGCTTACCACCACCTCCCTAGGCAGCTGATTTCACTGTCGCACAACTTTTACTTTTAAAAGGTTTTTCCTAATATTCAGCTTAACAGCAGTTGCCGGTAGATGAAGCCACAGCAGAGGCCCAAACAATAGTGACTCAAAAGGGGGCATTCAAGGTGAAACGGCTCCAGTTTGGGGTCAGCGTGGCCCAAGGGATCTTCCAGGAGTTAATGGACCATTTATTAAAAGGGTTACCAGGTGTCCAGCCCTTTTTTGATGATGTCTTGATAGCGGCACCGGATGCCCAGTCCTTCAGGACGTGACTCCAGGCAGTCCTTAAACATTTCTAGGATGCAGGGCTGAAGGTCGACAGAGAAATGTCTTTTGGGTGTGCCATCAGTGGAGTTCCTGGGGTTCATTGTGGACGCCCAAGGAATCCACCCCACACCGGACAAGGTAAAAGCAATCTGTGATGCTCCGGCTCCCTCATGCAAGGCCAAGCTTCAATCTTTTCTGAGACTCTTGAATTTCTTTCATAATTTCCTTCTGCATAAGTCTGTGGTGGCTGAGCCACTACATAGACTGTTGGACAAATCTGCTAAATGGAAATGGGGCCCCTGGCACGTGGCTGCCTTCAAAGCCATGAAATCTCTTCTGACTTCTAATGCGGTCCTCACCCACTTTGATGAGTCCCTCCCTGTGGTGCTGGCCTGTGATGCATCCCCTTATGGAGTGGGGGCTGTCTTGGGGCACCACCTGCCTGACGGCTGGGAGGTCCCAGTCACTTACTACTCTAGGACCATGACATCTGCGGAGAGGAACTATACACAGATAGACAAGGAGGCTCTCGCTATCATGGCAGGGGTAAAAAAAGTCCACGATTACCTCTATGGCCGGGACTTCACGATTACCACTGATCACAAACCCCTGCTGGGGCTCCTTGCCTCTGACCAGCAGATCCCTCAAATGCTGTCTCCTTGGGTTCTACGGTGGTCCATTTTCCTCTCTGGCTACCAGTACTCCCTGGTCTACCACCCCAGCAATCCATGGGGCACGCAGATGCTTTGAGCTGCCTTCCGCTGCCCGACTGCAACCCTGACCCTGCTCCTGCCCACCTCATCGTGCTCCTGGAGGAGCTTCTGGCCCGGCCCATCCAGGTAACAGATGTCTCCCGGTGCATGGTCCAGGATCGCATGCTCTCTCGTGTTCTTGACTGGGGGGAAGGGGGTGGCCCACATATCCCGGGCCAGAATTTGCTGCATTCACAGCCTGGTGCAGTGAGCTGTCAAGCCACAAGGGGTGCCTCCTATGGGGATCCAGGGTGCTGATTCCAGAGCCCCACCGTGCCAGGGTGCTCAGCGCTCTTCATGAGCACCACCCTGGGGTCATCCGGATGAAAGCCCTGGCCCGCAGCTATGTATGGTGGCCCGGACTGGATAAAGACATTGAGGCCAGGGTCTGGGCCTGTGTGAAATGCTAGGAGTCATGTCCTGACCCTCCCCATGTGCCAGTCCACCCTTGGGAGTTGGCTCAAGGCCCATGGTCCCAGCTACACATAGACTTGGTGGGGCCTGTCCAGGGCAGTTGTTTTTCATTCTCGTTGACAGCTTCAGCAAGTGGCTGGAGGTTGTTCTGGTAAAGTCTACATCATCGGAGGCTGCCATCCAGGCAATGTGGTGCATATTCAGTATGCATGGCCTGCTGTCAGAATCTGTGGATTCTAACAAAAGTTTCTGGAGCTCTATACTGTGCTGTTTGACCTTCTGTGTAATCTATCCCTATATATGCTATGTAATCCATATTTGATGCTTGTTAGGTTTAACCTTGTAGCCTGCTATGCAATGTCCCCTTTCATTTATGACCCCGGGTTTATGGCCCCAGCTAGGTCTGGCTAATGTAACCATTTGTCCGGGAGGGTGGCGTCTCCAGAGCCTGAGAACAATCGGCCTCTCACTCTCCTGCCTCCGCATTCCTTTCTGCCCAGCCGGGGAAGATGAGGACCAGTTTCTTATCAACGTGTGAAGGCCTTGAAGAAAGCAATTTGTTTTGTGAAAGATGGTTACATCTGAGGGGTCTGGTTTAGCAAGGGAAATTTACTGCTTCACACCTCACCTTGTTCCTGTGGGAAGCAAACGGTCAAGAGACCTTTTAGCCCGCGATTTTTCTCCCCTGTTGATTGGTTACCTATGGGCAATTCAAATTGTGTTGGAGGGTATATTAGTCCTGCTTCTATTGTATGTGTTATCTGTGACAATAATCCGAGGACCTGTAGTAATGTAACGATTGGAAATAAAGAACTGTGTTTCATCAACAAAGATCTGATCCTTGACTACATTGAGCAGAAGCCTCACAGATTGTCAGAGATCTGTGACTGGGACTTGTCCATTCCTGACCATGTCAGACGACGGTACTATTCCCATCCCTACAACCGAAGGACAGCCGGTGACCCCGGACGACCAGGGTGCCGGTGGTGGAGGCGGCGGCGGGGAGCCTGAAGTGCCAGTGACTACGGCTCAGGGGGCTTACTACATCCCGTGACCACCTCCTCATCAGAGCGTGACCCCGAGATACTCGTGGAGCAACTTCGGTCATGGGACCGTCGACTCGTGGGTCCACGACCAGAAGGGAGCGCGGGTCTCGATCCAGGGAGACCGCATCGAGCATGGGAGGCCGAGCTTCCTGGGAGACGAGTGCGAGATGATCTACGGAGGAGACTGGCAGCCCCCGCCCCTGGAAGAGGAGAGAGGCGCGACTTACGGTCCCAATCTCTACGGGGAGGACCAGACCCAAGCCCTCGATCGCATGATGGGAGATTTGCGGATGCAGCTCACCACAGAACTGCGAGAAATAGCGCTCAACTTGCAGTACCAGTTCCGCGACACCCTGACAGCTATTCAGGCAGCCTGGCCGGTCCCAGGAGGGGCCAGAGCCCCAGGAGGGGGAGTCCCGCCGCAACCGGTTCCCCCCGGGGGAGCTCCCGTGGGAGTCGTCCCGCAACAGGTGCCGCAGCAGGTTCCACAGCCCGTTCCCCACCCAGTTCCCACACCCATACCTGCACCAGCCCCGGGGCCCATCGGGCCAATGATCCGCCAGGTGCCCGCAGATCCGTTGATGGCTACTTTCGATGGGGACCCCGAAAAGCTACGGTTCTTCCTCATAGAGATCGAGAGGTTCCTAGACACCTGGGGACACCTCTACCCCACCGAGAGGGACCAGATTGGTTACATCGGGTCCAAGCTGAGGGACACCGCCAGCGATTGGTACGTGAGCCTCCACAATGCCCCTGGGCCTGAGTTGCGCTCCGTGCACAACTTTATGTGGGCCCTCAGGCAACACTACGAGGACCCCCTGGGAGAAGAGAAGGCGCGGAACCAGTTGCGGAAGTTAACCCAAGGGCGGGCCTCCGTGAGGGAGTACACCGACAAGTTCTGGCGTATAGCGGCTAAGATCCATGGCTGGACCCAAGATCTCTTCATCGAGAAGTACCGAGAAGGTCTTAATCCCGAGGTGTACGAGACGGTGTTGCGAGGTGGGAGACCGGGTTCTTTGGCCACCTGGATGAGAGCGGCCGCGGACGTGGAAGAACGGTTCACCCTCATCAAGATGGGAACTTCGGCAGCTGCCCAAACTAAAGCCCCCCAGAAGATGAAGCCCAAGCTCAGCGTCCAGGAAATCCGAGACAACCGGTTCAAGCAGGGGCTCTGCATGCGGTGCGGGGAAAGCAGTCACTTCGCCTCGGCATGCCCCCGTGGGAGTGGAAAGGTCCCAAAGACCTCCACTCCGGTGGCGGGGAGCACCCCCAGTAAGGGCAAGACCTCGTTCAAACCCCAGGCATTACAGCTGGAAGGGGCAGCGAGTGAGCAAGGGGAGCTGGAGCTGACGGAGGCTCAGATGTCGGGAAACTCCAATGGCCTGCAGTGAGTGGTGCAGAACTGCAGGTCCCCAACCCCGACGCGCCATCTCCGGTGAGCATCCCTGGCCCTTTATTGTATATGGTAGTGACTGTAATAGCCCCTGGGACTGGGACCCATGTTAGGGTGTGTGCTCTGATCGACTCGGGGTGCACCAGGGACTTGATCAGTCCCTTAGTAGTGGATGGGCTAGCCCCGAAAGTCACCCCGTTGGGGGAGCCACTTACGTTTACACAAATGGATGGGTCGGAAATGAAAGAGGCGTGTGTGGCAGAGACTGAAAGACTAATAGTGGGAACCGGGGAGCATTGGGAAAAGAGGGCTTTCGTCATTACCCCAAACACCCAGTTCCCCATGGTGTTGGGAAGCCCCTGGCTGAGTTCCCACGACCCTTACATCAAATGGAGTGAGGGAAAGATCTCGTGGGTGGATGAGAAGTGCCACCAACACAAGTGGGACTCAGAGTGGGGATCGGGTCCCCCGACACCCTTGCTGGTGGCGGCGCTCACATTGGTGCCATCCGCGGTCCCCAGGGAATACCGAGACTTGATGGGAGTGTTCAGCGAAACCGAGGCAGATGAGCTACCCCCCCACCGACTATCGGACTGTGCCATAGAGCTGCTCCCAGGAGAAAAGCTACCAAAGGGGAAGCTCTATTCCATGAGCCCCTCGGAGAGGGAAGAACTAAGGAAATTCCTAGACAAGAATTTGGAGCGAGGTTTCATCCGTCCTGCGAAATCCCCCTTTGCAGCCCCTGTCTTGTTCAGGAAAAAGAAAGACGGGGGGCTGCGACTATAGGGGTCTAAATGCCATATCGGCTTCCAATGCTTACCCCCTCCCCCTCATAAAAGACTTGCTAATGGAGGCCGCCAAGGGGAAGGTGTTTACTAAGTTGGACCTCCGAGACGCTTATTTCCGTGTGCGCATCCGGGAGGGGGACGAATTTAAGACTGCCTTTAACACACCCCTGGGACAGTTTGAGTATCTGGTGATGCCATTCGGCTTGAGTGGCACGCCGGGAGTTTTTATGAGCTTGATAAATGAGGTGTTACACAAGCATTTATTCAAGGGGGTGTTATGTTACTTAGATGATATCTTGATCTATTCTACTGATAAGAGAGAGCATGTAAAATTGGTCCGGGAAGTGCTGTCTACGTTGTTGCAAAATCAGTTGTATGCTAAGCTATCTAAATGTGAGTTTAATCGGGATTCAGTGGACTTTCTGGGGTATCGTATTTCCCAGAAGGGGCTGGAAATGGACCCTGCCAAGGTAGAGGCCATGGTGCAGTGGGAGGCGCCCCGAATGAGGAAACAGCTGCAGAGCCTATTGGGGTTTTGCAACTTTTACCGCACCTTTTTAAAAGACTTCACCATGGTTACCCTCCCGCTAACCGAACTCTTGAAAACTAAGGGGAGAGGCCCGGAAGCAGGGAAACCCGGGGAGAAAATAGCCTGGTCTGAGAGCTGCCAAAAAGCATTCGAAACTTTAAAGAAATTATTCACCTCAGAGCCTATTCTTGCCCACCCCGACGAGACTAAGGAATTTGTGATCCATGTAGATGCTTCTGACGTGGCTATGGGGGGAGCCATCCTCCAGAAAGGGCCAGATAACAAATTACACCCTCTGGCTTATATTTCGAAAAAATTTAATGAGACGGAGAGGAACTGGTCAGTGTGGAATAAAGAAGCCGCAGCCATACGGCTGGCCCTAACCACATGGCGGCATTGGCTGGAGGGAGCGCAAACCCCTTTTGAAATTTGGACTGATCATAAAAACCTGGAGGCGCTGCGCACCCAAAGGTCTCTGAATGCAAAGCAACTCCGGTGGGCTGATTTTTCCTCAAAGTTTGACTTTGTGCTCAAACACTTCCCTGGGAAGGCCAATTCCTTAGCAGATGCTCTATCCAGGTTACCCCAACATGAGAGTCAAAAGGAAGAAGTGTTCGACTCCATGTTCTCCCCTCAACAATTGGGAGGAGCCGTCACTACCCGAAGCCAAACCAAGCAGGCAGCGGTAGAATCCTGGGAGGACCAGTGTGTGTGGGGGAATACTCCCCGGAAGAAGCGGAAGAGTTAGAGAGCTTAGAGGAATGCTCCCTCCGGGCTAATAAGTGCTGGTACCATGGAGACAAACTCGTGGTGCCCCGGGCTATATCTGGTGGGAAGATTAACCTATCCTGCAGTGTGGGTGTGGATGGGGGCAAGGCTTTTCTGTGCATATAAACTGACCCCCGGGCCACCTCAGGTATGCTTGTTCCTGACCTCTAATAAACTCCACTATGCTGAAACTCACTCCACCGGCCTCCCAACTCCTGTACTTTTCAAGTTCACATGACCTGAATTAAGAGAAGCTCTGTGCCTAAGACCCATCCATGCATTGACTCACTGCATGGGGAAGGAGAATGGGCACAAGTACATTGGTGTTATCCCTTACCTTTGTACTATTGTTGAACATGTAGAGGAAACATCTACTTGTGTGCACCCTGCCCATGATCAGCAATGCTCAGAAAGCAACATTAAGGAGGAAGAGGAGGGGGTGTTCTCCTGGGCACAGACCTCAAATCTGCACCATCCAGATGACTCCATGATTGTACAGAAACAGGGGCAAGGGCTCATGCTCACTGATATGTTTTCTCTTTCCCTGAAGGTGAATCAACATGCAGCTGAGTCATATGCTCACAGCTGCAGTAATTTAGACATACTTATTTAGACATTGCATTTTTCTGGATCAGTTACAGACTGATACATTGATACACTAACAGTGCACCCCTAAAAAGAGTTACATTCTTCTAAATCCACAGAGTTCACTGCAAGGCTGCAATCCTGAACAGATTGACTAAGGGAGTAAGTCTCATTACTTCTGTATATAAATGCTTAGGATTGTGCTGCAAAGGAACATTGACTGAATAGTCCAGATTGTGTAGAACAGCAGCCTCAGTTGCTGGCGCTTGCTAAAGATATGGTAATTTTCTGGGCTCCATCATTAAATCCTCTAAATATGATACTTACATACAATACTGATTAGAATTGTTCAGGTTCTCTTTTCAGTCTCAAAGATTTATTGAAAAAAGTCTCCAACTGTGTCATTTTATTGAACCTGATCTTAACTATCTGTCTATTAATGCTTTAAAATTCAGTGTCATTCTCAACCCAAAGCTGTAATTTTGAGATTGTCGTTTTCTGAAAGACATAATTATCTGTGAAAAGAACCCATGCAAAAAATAAAACACAGAGATTTAAGTTTTGTATCAAGGCTAGGCTGACTGTGCTGTAGGGGCATGCATGGGGAAAATCAGTTTTTTTTCCTGATTTGGGTCCATTGGACCTGAAAAATATCAGTATCTGATATTCCCAAATACCAATATCGGTATGATATTGGTATGCAGGTAGATAATTGGGAAACCCAAATTTATTTGGCATTTTAAAAGGCCTTCTCCCTTCTCCTGCAGAGGCATGCCATTGTCATGGCAGGACTCAGGTGTGAGGCTTCTGTATAGATAGCAAGGAATCAGACCTTTGTTGATAAACTAAAGCTCTTTATTTTCAATACTGCAAACAGGTTCTCGAATGTTTGTTAGAGATGCCAGATAGAATACAGTCAGTGTTAATATACCCTCCTTTTCGTTTGAACCCCGACATTAAACCAATCAGAAGTAAAATGCAAAACGCAGGAACATAAGAGCGGGCCGTTTGGGTTCCCACAGGGAGGTGAGAAAGTTGTAAAAATTCCCTTCTTGATCTGGGTGACCCACATGTGGGAAGTTATACACAACAAAGCTGCTTGGGTGACAATAACAGAGTTCCAAGGTTTCACAATAAGATAAGACATTCTCTGGCCCGGAAAAAAGGGAGGAGGCAGGGGCGTCAACTTTCTAAATCCCCGGGGGGGGCAGGGGCTCTCTCGTGCGTGCGCGCTTTGCGCGCGCGCACGGGACCATGTCCCTGCCGCTCTTCCCCCCCCCGCCCAGGGAGGCAGACCCGCGGTGGCGGCAGCCAGCTGGCCGGCTGACTGCCGCCCAAGCGAAGCGCGCGCACGCGCGCCTATGTCCCTGCTGCTCCGCCCCCCCCCGGCCCGGGGAGGCAGACTGGCGGCAGCGGCAGCAGCCAGCTGGCCAGCTGACTGCCGCCTGAGTGAAGCGCGTGCGCTTCGCGCGCCTATATCCCTGCCGCTCCGTCCCCCCCCAGCCCGGGGAGGCAGACCCGCGGCGGCAGCCAGCTGGCTGGCTGACTGCCGCCCGCGTGAAGCGTGCATGCGCGCGACTATGTCCCCGCTGCCTCTCTCCCGCCCGCCCCAGGGAGGCAGGAGGGCAGGCCAGGGGTGGGGGGGAAGGAGAGGCGGCGCCGGCTGCTGGGCGAGCATTTTGCCGGGGGTGGCTGAGCCCCCCCTGGGAAATTTCGGGGGAGGCTCGAGCCCCCCCGTAGTTGACGCCCATGGGAGGAGGGATGCATGGGAGGGAAGGCCATTTGTTCTTGGTGACGTGCAGGAATGCAGGGTCGCCATTCTCCCGCCTAAAACCAGTAACATTGTCCAGATCTCCTAGGAGCAATTTACCTCAAGGTGAAGAGGGGAGGAGGAGGGGAGTAGACAGACAAGGATGCAAACAAGCAATTCACTTGATCAGAGAAAACGAAAGCAGACAAAGCAGATTATAATGAAACATTTGTCAGGGCACCTGACATCAAGAAGTGAAGGAAATTCATTTAAAAATGCCTTTCCTTCACTTGCAGAGTTGCACTGCCATGGCGGCATGCCTCCACAAGTGAAGGGATGTTAAAGGCCTTCTCCCTTCATTTGTGGAGTCCCTCTGCAAGGGAAGGGAATGCCCTCTCCAAGCCACACCACTGCAGGGGTGCTAGTGCGACTCGGTGATGTTGCTGGCACAAATAAAAGACAAATTATATTGGCTTCTATTCAGGCCAGCTATATCTGTAGCTGAATCAGGTTGTCTAATCTGCATTTGACTGAGTAAATACCCAGAAAATACCAATAAGGTATTTTTGGGTATTTATTTGGTTCAGTTTATATTGAACTCACACCCTTACTGTGCTGTCAGTAATTCTTTCTGCATCATTGGAGAAAAACACCCAAATTAAATTCTTGGAAGACAGTGTTATTAATTTATTTTATTCAATTAACATCATTCTGAGGTAAAGAGGGCATCAAGCCCAATTTATAAGTGAATATAAAGCGCTCTAATACTATGAAAAATATTGCCCCAAGATCATCTAGTGGTTTTCATGGCAGAATGGGGATCTGAATTCAGATTGCCTTTATCCTAGTCTGAACTCTAGCCACACTAATCTGACAGGGCCCAACATCTGTGCTGGAAGTATTTCTTAGCTGAGAACTGTGGGAAGCATAATAACATTTAGAACAAGTAACTGCCGAGAATAAGGGGGAATGTTCAACTCTAATTTAGTTCCCATATGTATGACCTCAATTAAGCCTTAACTGGTTAGCGACATTCTCCCTCACCTTGTAGATCTTTCTGATGGAAGGCAGTGTATAAATCATTTATGTAAATAAATATATTCAGCCCATAAATGTGTTTAGACATTCTTTCAAAGACTGAACTGCTGCTCCTTGGTTTGATGGAAATGAAAAATAGAACTGGGTCTTATCAGCATTCATTGTATTCCCAAAAGATCTCTCCCTCTAGATGTACAGCAGTACTGAAGACCAAAGAGGATGAGGTGGAACCTTAAATGTTCTACAAGGCCAAGGAATAATTCCTTGGTGCTACCCTCTGGCAACATTCTGCTGGTAGGAGAAGAATCTCTACCAAGCAGTTCTGAGTGCCATGCATCTTAATCAAAAGGAACTGATGGCATGTTGTATCAAAGGATACAGAAAAACCCAGAACAATGAGCAGAGGTACACTTTCCCTGTCTCAATGGAAATTGTCAGTTGGAGAAACCCGCCAGGTGTCAGTCACAAACCTTTCCTGCATTTGCATGGTACAATTTCTAGAATTCCATTTTTTGCTGAACCTTTAAAAACATATGAAGTTCATGTTTAAGCTGATTTACTATGATCTTTTCCCCCAGGAGCTATTCCACTATCACCCACTTGATTACATTGTATTGCCAAATATATACATTACACAGGCCTTCAGTTATTCAAGTTAGTTAAATCCAAGGATTCCCCCACTAAGAAAGAATGAATGATAGCCTCCTATAAACTACTAGAAACTGTGCCTTCCTCCGGAGACTTATTTACTATGACTGTTAAGAACAAACTGAAGGACTGAATTGTTTTCACAAGTCATAGGCAGCTAAGAGAACAAAAAGTAGGTCTCAGGTCTCCAAGAATCTTGTTCATATTTTCGGGGTGGGGGGATAGAAACTGATCCACTAAAGAGACAGGAAGATGCTTTGAAAATTCCATTCTTGAACTGTAGAAACTGCCAGAATGTATGTGAGTGATTTTGTCAGCAAGATGTTTTGCAAATGTCATCCTCTAGGGATAATTAAAAACCTCTCCTTGATGACATTGTGTGATTGTAATGATGTCAGAAGGAAAATAAGCTTCTGTCGCCACTATGGAAAAGATACAAATATGTATTGTTGACGTTGTTGTTATTTAGATTTTTGAATCACCCATCCCTGATACTGCAGGGCTCTGGGCATTGAACAACTGTAAATAGAAAGACTGAAACTCTACAATTAAAATAAAACAGTACCAATACATAAAGTTAAAACTCCAGATGGTGAACTGAAATCACTCCCTATTCCAGACTACCCAGCTAGCTTGTGGACAGGGGAGGAGGAGGGACGACTGATCTGGAGAGCAGAAGAGGGTGCTAGCTGGAGTGGTAACTGTTGCTGTCCTCAACCAAATGCCTGGTGGAACATCTCTGCCTTACAGGCCTTGTGGAATTGCATGAGATCCTACAGGGCAGAGTTCCACCAGGTTGGGGCCAGGACTGAAAAAGCCCTGGCCCTAGCTGAAGAAAGACAGACATCTTTAGGGCCAGGGACCACCAGCTGATTGCTATCCAAAGAGTGTAAGTCTCTCCCAGGGACATACCAGAGGAGACAGTCCCACAAATACATTGGTCTCTGACCACTGAAGGTCAACACCAGAACCATGAATTCTACTGGAAGCCAGTGTAGCTGATGCAGCACAGGTTGTATGTGAGCCATCCATGACATTCCCATCAGGACCCGTGCTGCAGCATTCTAGATCAGTTGAAGCTTCTGGGTCAACTTCAAGGGCAGGTCAACATAGAGTGAATTGCAGTAGTCTAGCCTGGAGGTGACCGTTGCGTGGATTATCATGGCTAAGGCAGGGCACAACAAGAAGGGGGCTAGCTGCAAAGCTTGTCGCAGATGAAAAAATGCCAGCTTAGCAATATGTGCAACTTGGGCCTCCATAGTCAAGGAGGCATCCAAGATCATGCCCAAACTCTTGATGGACTGTGCTGGTGTCAGTAGCACTCCATCAAGAGTGGGAAGTCTGTGCCTCAATCCTGAAGCCCCCACCACCACGGAACTTCCATATAGATGTTAAACAACATTGGGGAGAGAAGCACTGCCTGTGGGACCCCACATAAGAAGAGGGATGCCTAGAGGACACATTCTCTCCCAGCACCACCCTCTGTCCCCAGCCACGGAGAAATGAGGTAAGCCACTGAAGGACCACCCCATAAAGTCCCACATTGGCGAGGCAGTGGGTCAAAAGTTCATAGTCAACAGTGTTGAACACTGCTGTGGTATCTAACAAAAACAGCAGCACCAATCCACCTTGATCCAGCTTTCTGTGGAGATCATCTGTCAGGGCAACCAGCACCGTCTCTTCCTGTGGCTGGAGTGGAAGCCAGACTGGAATGCATCCAATGCTGATGTGTCATTCAGGAAACCCTGGAGCTGCTTGGCTACTGCTCCCTCAGTTACCTTACCCAGAAATGATAAATTTGAACCTGGGCAGTAATTGGCAGGATCAGAAGACTTTAAAGTTGGCTTTTTAAAGAGCGATACAACTATGGCCTCCTTAAGACCCTCTGGATAGACCCCTGTTCCCAGGGACAGATGGACAATGTCCATCAGTGGGCCTCATATCCTCTCATCCTGGGCTTTCACAAGCCATGAGGGACACGGATCTAGGAGGCCTCACAGCATCCATGATCCTGTCAATATCAGCAGAGGACAGCAGGCTGAAGGTATCAAAAACTGAATCCAAAGGCAGCCAAGGGGCCTACAGTTCACATATCACATCAGCACTGGTGAGTAGGTCAGGGCAAAGCAACAGGACTTTGGAAAAAAGCTTGCAAATGCCTCACAGCTGATGGTCGAATTCATACTATTTTAGTTCCCCTCTGGAAGGGATGTAAAGAAGCTAATTACCCTAAACAGTTGTGCTGGGTGTGAGCTAGCAAATGTGATGGAGGCTGAGAAGAATTCCTTCTTCGCAGCCTTCACAACCACCTCATAGGATTTCATAAGCATCCTATAATATGCTCTCGTAGCTTCATTGTGAGCTCACCACCAAACTCGCTTTAGTTGTCTGAGTTCTCATTTCATCCCCGAGTTTATTATTTATTTATTTATTTAATTTGTATTCCACCCTCCCCACCAAAGCAGGCTCAGGGTGGCTCACATTAAAAGATAAAATGCATTAAAACAGGACATAGTTCAGTAAAACTCCTAACAAACACACTTCATAATCACAGATAAAAATTGAAAAGTACTGGTAAAGTGCTAATAAAGTGCTGGTGATGATAATGTTCTACTAGACCACAATGGTGCAATAATAAAATGCAGCCGCAGTAATATCCAGAAATATCTCAGGCCACGATGTCCATGAAGGGCCTCAGTTGTTATTGATGTTATTGGTGGTATCAGTGGCAACTCTTACCCAAAGGCCCTGCAGAACTGTAAAAGATCCTGCAGGGCACTGATGTCTTCCAGGAGCAGATTCCACCAATGTGAAGCCACCACTGAAAAGGCCCTGACCCGGTAGAGGCCAGTCAAGCGTCTTTTGGCCCAGGGAGGGCCAGAAGGTTTTGTGACCCCAACCTCAGTGCTCTCTGGGAACATATGGGAAAGACGGTCCCTCAGGTAGACAGGCCCCAGACCATATAGGGCTTTAAAGGTCAAAACCAGCACCTTGAAGCAAATCTGGTTTGCTACTGGCAGCCAGTGCAATGCCTTCAGCACAGGTCGGATGTGCTCTCGCATAGGGAGGCCCATCAGCAGCCTGGCCACTGCATTTTGCACCAGCTGCAGCTTCCCAAGTTGTGACAAGGGCAGCCACATGTAGAGAGCATTGCAGTAGTCCAGTAGTCCAGTTCTGCAGTATACCAGGTCTGCAGTATACCAGGTCTATGGTGAGAATGCAGAGGATGTCAGGGGGAAACCTCATCTATGGCTTCAGAAAGACAGGAATTCCAGTCTTCTGTCAACTCATCCAATGAGGCACCAGAAGGCATAAGATACTGCAGAGTATTCTGGAATCCAACTGGATCCATGAGTCTCTGCAGGCAAGAATAAATTAGCTCACCGCCTAGATGGGGGAGGGAGAAACACCCAACCGAGCCTTCAGGACCAAGTGGTCTGACCATAGCACTCCTCCCATCAGAGTCAAATCCACATCCATCCACATGCCAAGCTCAAACTCCATGTGTGTCCCACTCCATGTGTGGGGCCTGAAACAATATGGGAGAGCCCCCAGTGCTGCCATAGAAGACACCAGGTCTGAAGCCTGAATGTAGGCAGCAGTCTCATCTGCATGGATGTTGAAATCTTTTTTTCTCTCTCAAATTTACTATTTTATTAATTTTTGCCATGTCAATACAGTACAATAATAAAAGAAAAACGCATAACATAACGGTATATAACTAGTTTTAACTTTAACTTTTAACTTTTAACTTTAACTTTAACTTTTAATAATAAAAGAAAAACGCATAACATAACGGTATATAACTAGTTTTAACCATAAACATCTGGTACAAACTTTATATATTCTTATATTTCCTTCCAATGGACATTGAAATCTTCAAGAACTAACAGTCTTGGGTATCCCAAGGCCCACCCAGCTACCACCTCCAAAAGACTCAGCAGGCTGTCGGCTGGTGCGCTAGGCAATCAGTACACCATGCAGGGGTCCATTGGAGCGGGAGCGCACAGGAGCGCAGCTCCGGGAGTGAGGAGCCCAGGGGGCGGGCACATGACCAAGCCCCGCCCCCTCCTCAGCTTCCCAAGCAATGCAGAGGCGCAGCGCCCCAGGGAAAGCCCTGCTAGGGTCTTTATTGTTTTTAATGTTTTGTTTTAATATTGATAATTTTATCATTGTTCCTTTTATGACTGTGTGCTGCTTTTCCAGAGACTTGCTCAAGGTGGCATATAAATTTTCTAAGGATACCATTTTTTATCTGGGCACATGGCACATAAGTACTGGAGAAATGTCACCAACCCTTCAGCAGCTTCCACCTCATCAGTTTGGTGTAGTAGTCAGGAGTTGGACTCTAATCTGGGAGAACCAGATTTGATTCCCCACTCCTCTACATGCAGCTACTGGTGTGACCGTGGGCCAGTCACAAGTTCTCTCAGAGCTGTTCTCTCATGAGCAGTTCTCAAAAGACCTCTCTCAGCCCCATCTACCTCACAGGGTGTCTTGTTGTGGGGAGGGGAAGGGGAAGGGATGGGTGGTGCATATGTCCTGGGTATCTCAAGTCTACTTGAAACCTGGTGGTTTCAAGGGAGCAGGAAGAGAATGAGGGTGTGTTCTTTATGCTTATTTTTATTGCACAAAGTATTGGATGGGGAAGGGAATGGAGGAAGAGCAGGTCAGTTTCACTCACCTGTGGAGTGGAGCCTGAGGGGTGGGTGTTGCCTTCTGACACACTTCTGGCATGTTAGGGGGTGTGATATATGCAAATGAGTTATGCTAATGAGCTCCTGCACCTCTTTTTCTACGAAATGACCACTGACACCATGCAAACAGCCAAGCTCACCTCAGCACCCACCAAAAGGCCAACACAATCAATACTGGTCATCTTTGGGATGGGGAGTGGCCTAAAGGAGAAACCTTCTTGGATGAGTAGAGCTACCCCACTCACACCCACACCCAAATTCAGGACTGATGAAGGACCTAGAAGCCTGGGGGGAGGGGGAGTTCTTTTAAGGAGACTGTTTTGCCCTCCCTAACCCAGGTCTTAATCATGCAAGCCTGATCCATATTCTGTGTCACAAGATATCTTGCAGCATTCTGGTCTTATTGTTAATGGATCTGGCATTGCACAACGTCAGTGTTAAAGGGGAGTTTGGAAACCTAGCCTTCATGCCAATATATCTTGGGATGGGGGAAAGGGTGGAAGGAGACCAAACATTACCATATCTCCATCTTCTTCCATTCCAAGACCTTCTCCCACTGCCATACCTCCCTTTGCCCCCAGTCACTGGGATCCCCAGCCCAATGCTGGCACCCACTCCCTCCTCCACCCTCACCCAGCACAGCAGCCCACAGTACAATGGATCAACAATTCTAATAACATTCAATTATCTAAAAAACCATTCTTAGTGTCTAACTAGGCAGTCTAAAAATCAACACCTACATAACAGCCTCCCTCCTGCCCAGACCTCCCTTCTTACTTTCCCCCTCCCTACCACTATGTAAGAAAAATCAATTTAGCTGACTAAATATAATAATGGGCAGGAAAAGCTCCCTACCATACTTCCTAACTAAACCTAACTAATCCCTGTGTTAATTAAAACTAAAAAAAACCTTAGAGCAACAAATAATCAACAGCACCACTAGATGTTTATGGGTTACTCGAGGGCAGACTTGAGGTTGATGGATATGTTAGGTGTCTAATGTCCTCAGGGCACTTAATAGCAACACCTGGAGTCCAAAGGAGGACCACGTCCCACCAGCTTTCTGCTGCTAACCTCAAGGTTCACAGGAACACTCTGATCTCCAGGAAGGCAACCTGGTGGTCTCCCAAGGTCTGAACCCCCCAAGGGGGCAGTCCCATCCCAGTTGCTGTTGAACAAAGTCATCCACACAAAGACATTCATGAACTTCCAGGCTGAGCCAGCGCCCTTTGAGAACAACTGGGTCCATCCAAGAAACCAGGGCACTTTGGAGCAGTCTGCCCCTTTACTCACTCCTCCGAGCTGACCAACAGCATCAAAAACACAGCCCTGTTCTGCAGTGATATATTCTCATGGCCCAGATCTGCCCAGTCTAGCTAGTCTCCCAGGCCTGCAGTCTACTGGCCGACCATGGTATAACTCCTGGTGGCTCTTCAGAGCCTGCCAGTCCACAACAGAAACGGGAGATGCTGCTGTGAAGATGGAACATGCTGTGGCAGAGCTGGAACACACTGTGGCTGAGCTGTGGAGCTTGCTGCAGGAGCTGAGAACACTGCAGCTGAGTTGAAAGATGTCATGATGGACATAAAGGGCAACATGGTCAAGCTGGGAAACACTGTGGCAGAGCTGGAGAATGCTGTGGCAGAGAGGCTGATGTTAAGGCCAACCTGTAGGGCTCTCATTCCTTGTCCTCACATTTGATTTCCCACTACTTCTTGACACACAAGAGAGTCTCTCTGAGTCCCCTCAGATCTAAAAGGGAAGTTCATTTGTTGCTAAGAAGACCAATTGTTATGTAGTTATTTAATTCACAGCTGAGAGCTCCTCCATCAGAGCTCCATGCCAGTCGCCATCTTGTAGCAGAGTACCATACTGTACCGATGCATTGAGCCGCATCGTTTTCCTGCATTTGTTCTCAAACGATCCTATTTCAACTCCCTGAATTCAGTAGCATTTAGTTCCAGATGACTGTCAAACATGACTGGATTTCTGAAAGCAGCCATATTTCCTTGGCATCCCAAATGGAACTTTTCTAGTAGGTTAATATTGGTGGTGGTGGTAAGTGCCGTCAAGCCACAGCTGATTTATGGAAACCCCGTGGGATTTTCAAGGCAAGAGGCATTCAGAGGTGGTTTGCCATTGCCTGCCTCTGCATCTCAACCTTAGTATTCCTAGGTGATCTCCCTTCGAAATACTACTTAGGGCCAACCCCACTTAGCTTCTGAGATCTAATGAGATCAGGCTAGCCTAGGCTATCTCAGTCAGGGCCTTTGATCTGTAGTTAAAATTTAAATGGTGAGTTTGACTCCATAAAATAAATACAATTTATGTGTAGATAGGAATCAGTGGATCTTGGTGATATGGCAGGTGTAAGATGAGAGGACTTCAGTTTTGTGCTGTGAGCAAAAGAAGGAACTGCATAGAGTTTAGACACACGTGCTAATGAAACCTCTGCTAGAGTAGATTAGGCGATATTCCTTGATCCCTATAAAAGTTTCGGCGTCAAGCTTCCTCTTTGCAAAGAACGATTAAAAGATCTGATCTTGCCAGCTGTAGACTACTTTCACCCTCAGCTTCACAAGAGCTAAGTCAAAGAATAAACCAGTATTTAAAAATCTGCAAACTTTCACCACAATCTTGCCATATTTCAAATTTTTCACAGTTAAACCCTGTAAATTCTGCATGTTCAAGAACCAAAGAGATATGTAAGCAAAGAAATAAAATCCCTTTTAATCTGGATCTATCATCTTCAGATTCTCTTTGAAAACAGCAAATGGGAGTTTTATCATTAGAAAACTTTTGATCTGTGCTATTTTACCATATTCATAAAGTTTTTTAAAGCTCCAAATCAAGAATAAAAAATTAAAATGCATTTGAAGTTAATAACAAAGTCAATACAGGTTTAAAATTTCAGTAGGTGGCCAATGGTCTATGAACAACTTCTTTCTGAAGGTTAAAAAGAATAATTTGCATTTACAATTTATTTATTTATTTATTTATTTGTTTGTTTCATTTATATCCCGCCTTGCCAGTAATTCAACCGGCTCAAGGCGGCTAACAACAACATATAAAACATATAATAGGTTAACAATATAAGCATTTAAAACATTTAAAACATTTAAAAAACAAAACTACATTAACTCCTCAAGATGGCAGCTTTCTAGCGCTCCGGTGGGTAAAGGCAGCAGGGAGCGATCAACAGGGCCAGGAGATGGTATAATCAGCCTTCTCCCCGGTGGCGGCTCCTATTTGAAAGCCTGGCGGAAGAGCTCCGTCTTACAGGCCCTGCGGAACTGCAACAAATCCCGCAGGGCCCTGATGTTATCCGGGAGCTCATTCCACCAGTAAGGAGCCGCCACCGAGAAAGCCCTGGCCCTGGTACAAGATAGCCGGGCCTCTTTTGGACCGGGGCAAGTCAGGCGGTTCTGGGTGCCAGACCTCAGTAGCCTCTGGGGCCTATATGGGGAAAGGCAGTCCCTCAAGTAGGCGGGCCCCTGACCATAAAGGGCTTTAAAGGTTAACACCAGCACCTTGAACCTGATCCGGTACGCTATAGGCAGCCAGTGCAGCCACTGCAGTACAGGCCGGATGTGGTCCTGCAGAGAGAGACCCATCAGCAGCCTGGCCGCAGCGTTCTGCACCAGCTGCAGCCTCCGGATCAGGGACAAGGGCAGCCCCAAGTAGAGAGCGTTACAGTGGTCAAGACGTGAGGTGACCATAGCATGGATCACTGTAGCTAGGTCTTCTCGTTCGAGGAAGGGGGCCAACTGCCTAGTCAGCCGTAGGTGGAAGAAGGCTGCTTTGGCAGTGGCTGCTACCTGGGCCTCCATCGTCAAGGAGGAGTCCAGGAGCACACCCAAACTCCTGACCCTCAGAGTTGGCACCAATGGCGCCCCACCGAAGGACGGAAGTGGGTGCCCCAACCCCGTTCCGGTCCGACTCAAGCACAGGACCTCTGTCTTCAGTGGATTCAGTTTCAGTCGACTCAGTCTAAGCCAGCCCGCAACCTCCTGCTGCGCCCGTTCCAGGTCATCTGGGGTGGATCCGGACCGGCCGCCCAACAACAGATAGAGCTGGGTGTCATCAGCATATTGATGACATCCCAGCCCATGCCTCCGGACAATCTGGGCAAGGGAGCGCATATAGATGTTAAATAACATCGGGGACAGGACCGCCCCTTGAGGAACACCACACACCAGTGGGTGCCTCTGGGAGGCCTGATCCCCGAGTGCAACCCTCTGTCCCCGATCTTGAAGAAAGGAGGCAAGCCATTGTAAAGCGAGCCCCCGTATCCCAGCATCGGCGAGGCGGTGGATCAGCAACTGGTGGTCGACGACATCAAATGCCGCTGACAGATCTAACAACACCAGAGCTGCCGTACCGCCTCGATCCAGATGTCTTCGGAGGTCATCCATGAGGGCGACCAGAACCGACTCCGTCCCATGACCTGGTCGGAAGCCGGACTGAAACGGGTCCAGCATGGACAATTCAAAGACACTGGACCAGAGTAAATGTCAGTAAAATGTTTCGTACATCATATGAAAGTGACAGAAGACCCCCATGTACCTACTATTCAATTCACACAGTGGTATGTATCTAATAATGAATACCACATGCCACATTATCAGCATGATATACCCATCCCTTTTCTTCTTATGGCTAAAACATAAAACATAAACAAAAGCATAAAAACAACAATTAAAACATAGGGAGGAAGGAGAGATCACTGAGGAAACACCAGACAAAACAAGGAAGTTTACATCCACTGGTGGAAGACAGCAACAGAAGAGGATAAGCAAGTCTCTTTGGGGAGAGGGAGTTCCAGAGCTTTTGGTGCCAGGAATGAGAAGGTGCTCTCCTGGCTTGTCATCTGACTAATTTCAGAAGGCTGGGACCCAAAACAGAGCCTCCAAAGATGACCATAGTGATGAGGTAGGTTTGTAAGAGAATAGGCAGTTTTTCAGGTATGCTGGTCCCAAGCCATATAGGGCTTTACAGGGCACCTTGAGTTGCGCCTGGAAATGGATTGAGAGCCAGTGTAGATCGACCAGTACTGGAGCAATATGGTCCCTACAACACACTCCAGTCACCATCCTGGCTGCAGCATTCTGCAACAATTAAAGTTTCGGGATACTTTTCAATGGCAGCCCTGCATACAGTACATTGTAATCTAACCTATATGAAACCAGGACATGCCTCCCACACAGCCCAGGAAAGGCTGCAGATAGCTATCCAGTTGAAGTGGTGATGGGCCATTCTGGATACAGCTATTCCCTACTTACCCTATAGTATACTTGAGTCCAAAAGCCCCCTCCCCAACAATATGAACCTTTTCCTTCAAGGGGAGTGCAATCTTATGCAGAACCAGTCGTTTCAGCTTTCAAACAGTACAGTGCATTTGTATATGTTTCATACATACATGTTCTCAGGCCGAGGACAGATTGGAAGTCTGCCACGCCTCCGCGGCGCGGCAGACTAAGGCGGGGGGAATTTCCCTCATGGCGCAGCGTTCACACGCCGCCGGAAGGAAGCCGGCCACAGCGTTCAGACTGCAGGCGGCTTCCTACAGCGGCGGATGGACGCCACACGGCTTCCCCTCCCCGCGCGTGTTCACACCCGCTCCAGCGGGTGGAACGCATGCTGCAGCAGCCGAGCACCACTTTGAAGTGGTGCTCGGCTGCTGCGGGAGGAGCGCGGCACCGGACGCAATGCGTCCAGGCCGCCTCCTCGGAACAGATGCAGCTGTCTGAACAGCCGTTCTGCCTCTGCTTTTGAAGCGCAGGCAGAGCGGCCGAGACTGCCAGTCTGTCCTCAGCCTCACACACCCCAGTGAACAATCTAGTTTCATCCTTACCCCACAGAGCTGTTATTTCTACATGTCCTCAGCAGCCATTTTACAGAGCAGAAAAAATCAGCTAGTGATTATAAACTGTGCTTTAAAAAAATCTTACTGTTTGCTCTTCAAGTCCATGTTATCAATGTTATGTTGTGCATGCACATTTTGCACAGCCTTATGGGAGGCTTAGGTCTTCTCCCACATCATTTGATGACCTCATCCAACCATCCATGACCTGGGAGAAGAATTGATCTCACCTACTGCCCAGATGAAAAAGTGCCTGCAAGGCAAGGAACTGAAAATCTGTCTGCACAAGGAAACAAAATATCATCACCGCAGCTATAGCACAATTGTTTGGTAGCTATTTAGCTTGGACAGCAGTAAGGCAAACAGATCCAAGGCTCAAGTCACAAGTGATTATGGCTATCAAACTTTGTACAGTCACCTAACAAACCTGCTCAGCTTGAAGGTTGTGGCATCACTAATATCTACATGTTTAGGGTTTTTCCCCCTAACAACACAGTAACTGTAAACATCAATGTACCTTAGTAAACAGGGGATAATTTCCAGGCTGGAGGAAAATATTTCCAGGCATCCTACATTACTCATGAGAGTTTCTCAATATTTGAGAACAGATTTTTGAAGAAAAGACCCCTTCCTTGCATTCTATTCCACTCATGGTAATTTGGACAGAAACCATTGTGTGCAGTTCTGGTTGCTTCGGGTGCATTCAGTCCGGCAGCTAATCCCACCATTGGCCCAGCTGTAATTTGAGCTAGATCTTTTGATCCAGCGTTGCATGACCAGACAGCTTGCCCGTGAAGCACTTTACCATGCGTGACTCCCAGGGTGGATTGTCTAAATGGCATCCACCATAAGGAGCTGTGTGGTTGACTTTAGAAAAAAAAAAATCCTGTCTGCTCATGTGCATATGCCCCTCCGCATATGCTTGTTTTTCCATGCATGTGTGGACTAAAATGGTAAAAGCCAGCAATACCTTCCTCTAGGTACCATTTCAGTTAATAAAGTTGATAAAGTTCAGGGGACTGTCAGAAACATAAATTGTTTTGGATCGGTTGAGCGGAGCTCTGGGGACGTCACATGTTTAAGCAGTTATGCACACATTGCTAAGACTTTTTTAAGATGGTGGGCAGCCGGGATGGTCCGGAGACCATCCCTACAGGCTGATTGCACACTGGTGAAATGACATGATAGTGGAAAGTCTGGCACTGGCCCGTCGGCCAGCTTTAGACTGGACTTTCACCACTATCTTTTAAGTATAGATCCTTGATGGGGATTGATGGGCTACTCACGGAAGTGGCACGATTCCCAGAGGTTCAGATCTGGACATGCACTTTAAATCCACCAGGCACTTGTGCCTGGCACGGCCGAAAAGAGCCATTTGAATGCACCCTTCATCTCAAAAGGGCACAGAGAAAAGCAAACACAATAATCAATGCATTGGAGCATTTTCCCGACAATGAAAAACTGAAGTATTTGGGCTTTCTCTTTTTTTTAAAGTATGACTGCAGTGGAATGTGATAAAAGATTTAAATTTGTGAGAGATGTGAAGAAAATTAATGGTGTCTTACTAAATTGAAAGACTTTTGCCTACCCCCCCCCCCGAATGAAAACACATCCCACAACTTGGGTTAGACTAGAGACTTATTAAACATAGCTGATCTGCAACTTAAATAACTCATAAAGCACAGGTTGCCACTAGCTTGCAAAGCAAGCCTCCTCAACTGGGCAATACCACCCTGACTCGGAGGCAGGTCTGGAATTTCTGGAATTTTTCCTCACAGCCCGTTGAGTGTGTAGAGGGGATGGAGGGGCATAGTCCCTGCCCATGACTGTTCAGCCTTAAGGCCTGTTTTATGCCCCCCAACCCCAAGGGGGCCCTCACTGTGCCACCCAGACTGTATAGCCAATAGGTGCCAGGGTTGATAACCCCCTCATCACAGATATCTCAGGGTGCTTACCAATTCAAGTTTCCCTCAATCAGTGCTTTTCCTGCCAGTCTAGCTAGGGCTTAACTAGAAGACCCAAGCCTAATTATATCTCCCCAAATGGACTATGCCAAGCTGGTGAAAAAAGGCCCCCTCCACCTGGGCAATTCGGGTAGAGCCCAAAACATTCCTGTTCGGACCCTAAAAGGTGACTGGCTAATCCCACATGGTATCAGAAAGGGGAGGGGGCAGGACCTCAAGCTGTGCCAGAGAGCAATGGAGGACAATTGAGCCAGCTTGCCTGGCAAGGTGGGATAGAAATCTAAGAAATAAATAAATAAATAAATAAAAATAAAGACTGGCACTCCACCAGACTTCCCCCCTCCTTGATGGCCGGCTCCACTAAGGCATTCTCCATTGGCTCTTTCTCCCCCATGTGTTTCCATTCAAAACTGGGGGGGGGGGGGGCTGATTAGGCAGGGACTGGTCTTTTCTGCACTTGGGGTGATTGCACAGGACTCTTTCTATGTTTGTATGATTTGTCATCTCAATAAGCATGTGTTAGTATTAACCTGCCTTGGCCTGGATAGCCCAGGGTAGCCTGATCTTGTCAGATCTCAGAAGCTAGGCAGGATCACTCCTGGATGGGAGACCTCCAAGGAACATCCTATTTGGATGGGAGACCTCCAAGGAACAGTGGTCACTGGGGATGGGGGGTTATTTGTGAATTTCCTGCATTGTGCAGGGGGTTGGACTAGATGACCCTGGAGATCCCTTCCAACTGTATGATTCTATGACATTGTGAGGCTTCTGAGCTGACACTATCAGACCAGACCTTTGTTGAAAGCAAAGTTCTTTTATTTCTAATAATGGTTCAGGTTCTCGATGTTTGTTAGAGATACATGACAGCAGGTTACAGGGATTAATATACCTTCAGTCACAGTTGAATATAGACGCTGGACCAATCAGAGGAGATACAAAGAATCGGGAAAAGGTGGCAACCGTTTGGTTCTCACAGGAGAGGTGGGAAATCAATAAAAATTCCCTTCCTGCCCTATGTGACCCAAATGTGTGAACGATAGGCTAAACATTTGGTTAACAACAATTCCAGAGTCCCCAAGGTAACATACAGCAAGCCTCAAAGGCCAGTGGGAGTGGACGGATGCGATAGACCCAGTTGTTTATGTGACGTTCAGGAATGTAGCACGCCACCCTCCCGGGACAAGACAGTTACATTCAGCAGAGCAGATAATATACTTCAAGGCAAGCAGTAAATAACAATTGGCTACAATATAGATCACAGAACCAGAAATACAAGAATACTATTGTCAGAACTACAAGAATACTATTGTCATGGAGGCAAGCAATGGCAAACCACCTCTGAAATCTCTTGCAAAGAAGAAGAAGACAAAGAAGAGGTGGTGGAGGAGGTTGGATTTATATCCTGCCCTTCACTACCGAAAGGAGTCTCAGAGCGGTTTACAATCCCTTTCCCTTCACCGCCCCACAACAGGTAGGTGGGGCTGAAAGAGCTCTCTCAAGAACTGCCCTTGAGAGAACAGCTCTGAAAGAACTTATGACTGACCCAAGGTCACACCAGCAGCTACCACTACAGCAAACCGGCTGTGGCAGTCAGCCGTGACTTGAGGAAACTTTCCATCACCACCCATGTTAACCTACTAAACAACTCCCATTTGCAATGCCAAGGAAATATGGCTGCTTTTTGGGAATCCAGCCATGTTTGATATGCACTGCTGTTATGTCAATTTTACTTGTAGTTGTGCAGCAGATTCTTAGAAGAGGAGGAGGAGAAGATTGGATTTATACCCCACCCTTCACTTGTAGTCTCAGAGCGGCTTACAAACTCCTTTCCCTTCCCCTCCCCACAACAGACACCCTGTGAGGTAGGTGGGGCTAAGAGAGCTCTTTCCCAAGCTGTCCTTGAGGGAACAGCTGGTACAGAGCTATGGCTTGCCCAAGGTCATCCTGCAGGTGCAAGTGGAGGAGTGGGGAATCAAACCCGGTTCTCCCAGATTAGAGTCCGCGCACTTAACCACTACACCAAACTGGCTTTGAGGATCTATGGATTGGGGTGGAACAGAGTGATTGTCTGATTTTACCCATCCCTTTTACCAAAGGCAGGGTATGATAATAATCTCTCTCTTGGAAACCTAGCCAGTTCTATAACTAAATTCTATCCATCTTTTGATGTTTAAATTATTTCACAATTAACTATTTAGCTTGCTTTAGCGGAGCATTATTAAGGAATCCTGGGGGGGAAATCCCATGTGATACATAAACATAACATGAACAAAAACAATTACATTGCTTACATTTTTGGAAATCCTGTTTCTAGCCTGTTATTTGTCAGTTGTCCAGAGTAAAGCTGTTGAAACAAGATAGACAGAATGGCAACATAATGAATAAGTGCCTTGAATAAGATATTGCAAGGAATGTCTACACAGATAAAATCAAGGGACAGGGATTTCTTGTTCAGTCCTGTGCACTTAGGAGTTACTTACAATAATATGATTGGGGGTTCTGACAGTTGTTATGCTGCAAGTCAGAATGGTATTTGTGCTCCTCATTAGCATGGCATTCTTTACTTCATCTCCAGAAGCAAGCAAGAAGGTGAACGAGGAGATCTCTGGAAGTTTTCAAATTAATTTTCAGGGAAGTGACACGCTCAGCATCTTTAAGAAGGGGTCTTTCGTTCTGAGCACTGCCAAAGAGAGCGCTAACTATGCCGTGCGAATACACAATCAATAGAGAGAACTGGAGAACAGAATAGTAATCTCTGGCAAACCGTTCCCAACTGCTCGGCAGTTTTTTTGTTAAATAAGATGTGAAAGACAAATGTGTATTCTGAAGCAATCCTAACTCTTGCTTGGTCCATTCTAAAGCAACAGTCTGTGCTCCCTGTTGACCATGTTTCATGGCAGTTTTGCTGATTTTTTTCTCTTTTTCTGTCAGAATTTTTCTCCTAGACCTGTCAAGATCTTTTGCAAAAGCATTACAAAAAGTCTTACAATGTAAATTCATACTAGTGCAGTGCTCATTTTCAGTTGCTTTGCTAAGTTAAAAAGGATAATTTCTCACCCTTTTCTACAAATTTTGCCATAATGCTTCAGGTTGTTCCAGAATACCGATCTGGGTCTCTCTTGTGACTTTCTGGATTTTCCCTGGTTTTCCCAAGCATTAGATGAATGTGACATTTGTTCCAGCTTCCTGGTGTCTTTTTCCATGGCTGCTACAACTAATGATGTGATGCAGCCTGCAAATAACATGTTCAAAAATCAAGATTGTGCTGCTTGTAATATTTGTTTTATCTCAAGCTGAGCATCAAGTTGAGTATGTTGGTACTACTGATCTGTGTCTGACTTAAAAATAGTAGTATTTTGAGTGTCTTTGATTCTGTGAAGTTTGCACCATTCATCATGAATTAGGCAGTTCCTTGGCAGCCACCGTTGGTGCATATTTGAAATGTATTGCATTGTTGGACTTGATGGCAATTGAGAATCTTCAGCCTTCCAATTTAATTTTGGATTCTGAAAAACAAAAATGCCCATCAATTTAGGCTTGAACATGTCCTCATCAAGATCCAGGCTTATGATTCCACAGGTGGAGAAGCTTGGCAGTATGATCTGGAAGAAGGCAGCACACAAATATGAGTGCCTCACATGCTCCATCTTCTCACCGGTGTGACAACCATTCTAGCACTGCCAAGGCCCATTATCACTGCAGCAGCAAACTACTCACAGGTAGGGAGACAAAGTCTCCGGCCAAATTGGCAGACCTCCCCCGCCCCCCAATCCGTCTGCCTTCTTCTGCCTGGTGCAGCAGTGGGAAAATATGGGGGAGTGCCGTTACAGCCAAACCATGATGTCACTTCTATTGTGTAGCTGGAGGCAATGTCGCACATTGCTGGGATGCTCTAGCAATTCTAGAGGTTCTGAACCATATGTAATATCACTTCTGGTTATGTCATAGAGTTGTGCCATGGCATGCCACCCCTCCCCCAGTTTTTCCTGCTGCTGCACCACCCTCCAAAACCCTCCCAGTTGGCAACATTTGGCTAGCAACCTTACTCACAGGTGACTGAGGTATGTGATAATTGAAACGCTGTGTATTCCAAAATGGATGGGGAGGGGGAGTTAGTCTTGGGTTTTTTTAAGTGGGACAGATACACATCAGGAGTTGTGATTTCCTATCTCCATGGTCTGGACCTTGGGGGTGTGGGTAGGGCCTATCCCTAACTTTGCCCCGAAGACCCAGAATTAATAAAACTGCCCCATGTCTGCCATCAAGTATCACTGCCCCTAGTAAAATAGTTTTTACTGTCTCTACACAGATGGTTCCTCCTTTCTTTGGTGAAGGAACAGCAATTTTATACTTCTGTCCTTGCTTTGCTTCAGATTCATGAGCCCTCCAAAGCAACGGACATAGTAAATCATCTCACATTTATCACTACTGGATAGAGAAGGAGAATGAAAAACAAGCAATACAGAAAATTTAAAATATAAGGTACTAAGCTGCACATAAAGAAAAGAAAAGAAAGAGCCATTTTAGACCACAGTGGATAACAATGTTGCTCACTCCGCATGGAATTAATAATATCATTATACAAAACAAGGTGACATGATGTGTTCTAAAAGAAATGATTATCATTTCATTTCATTTATTTAGGTTGTTGGTTTGCATTTTTCGCATCTGAAGGAGTGTAGTATGTTAAACACTTCTTACACCACGTCATCAAATCATTAACTTGACCCAGGCAATTACTTTGTCTGTGTAGGGCCCTATATCGAAAAGGAGGAGACAAATCAAGATGGTCCAGCTTGTGCCGGAAAATTCCATAGACTGTCTTGCAAAAGGAGAGTTTGAGTCGGATTTTGACCTTTCATAGACTAATTATTCAGATCAACAAACTGGATTGCTTCAACCCCTTTCTGAGTGAGAGCATCAACTACACCCCCCCCCCCCACACACACACACTATTCCTTCCTTCCCCATCTTATGCCCTGGAAGATACATTTGAGGTTATTCACACTGGGACTGAGGGGAAAAAGGATGAGCTCCCATTATTATTTTTTGTTCCCCATACTAAGCAGAATGTAACAAGTGAACTCCTAAAGTTCTCTGTATTAGTTTTAACTGCTACAGTGCAGATTATAGTCAGCACTATGAGAAAGATATTCTGTTTCATCTACTCACATGTACTTTCCATTATATAAGGGAACAGTACAGAGCTTTGTCACATTTCTGAGCTTCAGGAACTGCTGACAGTTAATGTGATGGAGTATTAAGAGTCTGTTGTCAACCACGCTTTCTGCCTGCCTCTACCATATGTAATTCATTATCAAATATGGTTTCTTTTCCCTTGAATTTCAGGTGGAATTCAAGATCTAACATCCCTCTGCCTTACTTTGATTTACATGTTTACATAGCACAGCTGTGCTGCTCATGAGAAAACTGCTGGTGTAATATCAATGATGGCTTATAATGTGCTGTTGTCATAATGAGTGCATACAGGTGAGCCACACTAACACATGTTTTCATAAAGATTTTTTTTTAACTATGGTGAAAAACACCCCTACTTGCCAACATTTTTTCTTTTTTGGTATTCCTTACAAAAATATTCAGTTACCTTGCTCTTACTTTCAATAGCCCTAATTTGCTGCTAATGACATTGTAATTTAATCTCATCTACTTTGACTACATTGCTTTGTAATAGAACATATACTGTTGAATTGCCTGACTGAGTAGGAGCACATGTTATTAAGGATACTGCAAACTTTACAAATGCTTCTGCAGTTGCACTGTCAAAAGACAGAAGAGTCTCAATTCCCAGTGGAGGTGTGCCCCTGCCCACATCACAGTGCTTGCGCCCTTATGCTGTTGCTGTCCAATTCTCCTCCAGGGCAGCAAAACAGACCCTGGCCTCCATTGCCTTTGACAGGAGATGGGGAGCCCCATTGCCCCCCCAGTTGGAATAACGAGACAGACAACAATTTGGATCAAACAAGGGCCACTTTATTAACTATATAATAAGTTATGAATCAAAACAGCAAGGGAACATTTGAGCTTGAGCAGAACAGACAAGGCTTCCTATCCCTGCACTATTCTGCCACTTGTGAGGTCAAGCCTCTGCTTTGGCTGAGGCAGCCACCTAACAACCCATGGCAGCCACAATCTCTTGCCGTAGGTCCCCTAAAAATAATTTGTTGCCCTTGTTTGACAAGTGAACACCATCCTCCCTGTACAGGTCAACATTCTCAACCCGTATTTTAGGATGTGGCTAATATTGCCCTAGGCCACCCTCCATCACTTTCTTCATCTGCCAGTTGGCTTTGCAACGAGCTCAGTCGATGGACCTGGGGTCCCCCAGGCTGCGCCACACTTGCCTTGGCAACACCACTGACCAAATTATCATCACCTTGGGCCACCTTGCTCTTTTGTGGCTTGAATCACCAGGGCTTTGCCTTTCATCAGCCCAAAATCATTGCCACCCAAGTGCACAATTAAAATATTTGGCGGTGGCCCCTGCCATTCTTCAAACAATAGTGGGAATAAACTGGGTCAGCGCATGCCCCTCCTTCCCCACCATTCAACAAATGCCAACTCACTCAGGCCTAACGGAGAACTCACCAACATCCTCTTGGCCTGATGAGCAGCCCCAAAAAGTCATACTGTGGCCACATATTGTGACACTCCATCATGCCTGCCAGCCCTCAGCACCTGAAAAAGACTACATTAGTAACATGTATCACTCAAAACTTACATTGACACATGTAACCCTTAAAACAATGTGATCTCCATTGACCTATGCCCTGAATGTCCTCCCCAGAGTAACCCATGGTGGCTACCATAGATGCAGCCCCAATTCTAAAGGAATGGGTCCCAAAACGGAACCCTCCTAGGCCCAGTTGATTGAGAGCTTTCTGAGTCAATGCCCAAAACTAAAATTTTGTGAGAGGGTAACCATCTCTGTGCTGAAATAATTTGTTGTTGTTGTTCAGTCGCACAGTTGAGTCCGACTCTTTGCGACCCCATGAATCACATCATGCCAGGCCCTCCTGTCTTCCGTCGTGCTCCGGAGTTTGCTTAATTTCATGTTTGTTGCATCGATAACACTGTCTAACCATCTCATCCTTTGCTGTCTCCTTCTTTGACCTTCAATCTTTCCCAACATCAGGGTCTTCTCCAGTGAGTGCTCCCTTCTCATTTGGTGGCCAGAATATTTCAGTTTCAGTATCTGGCCTTCCAGGAATTGTCAAGGTTGATTTCTTTTAGGATTGACTGATTTGATCTCCTTGCAGTCCAAGGGACTCTCAAGAGTCTTCTCCAGCACCATAGTTTAAAATAATCTATTCTTCGGTGCTCGGCCTTCCTTATAGTCCAACTCTTGCAGCCATACATCACTACTGGGAATACCATGGCTTTGACCATACAGACTTTTGTTGGCAGGGTGATATGTCTACTTTTTTATTATGCTGCCTAGGTTTGCCGTTGCTTTCCTCCCAAGGAGCAGGCATCTTTTATTTTCATGGCTGCAGTCACCATAATTGAAATAATACACCATCCTTATTCCCCCAGAGACTCAGATAATGGCATAAAGCCGCCACTGGGCATAGTTCAGATTCAGAACAATGTCCAAAATCTATAACTGAGTCCCTGCCCAACTGATCAGTTTTTGATCGCCTGATATTAATGGCCACACTGCCCTCTTGGACAGTGATGTCCTGGTAACTAATTGCCCGGCCCAATATATCCTGTTGCGAAGCCGGAATGAGCTCGCTAATATGCAGAGCCCCAAAGAAGGCTATTAAAGATGCCAAATGAAAAAGAGAAGCCTCATATCAATCAGCACATGGGTTAGGCCGCAGTGCCCTGAGCCCCCTAAGCACAGTGGGAGTCAAGGGCTCCCAAGAATTCCGTGGCTGCCCCTCTTCACGAGACCACCCTTCTAACATCTTTTTAATGCAAAAAAATGAGTTGTCCTGTCCTCATGCCCAGCAGCCTTACCAGCATATGCTAGGGAAGACAGTGTGCCCTTTATGGAGCGAACTGACAAGCCCTTGCCTTTTAAGTACACGCAGAACTGCATCAGTTGGGGAACTGGGATGGGCCAGTCTTGTCTCAGGCCAGCCTCTTGCCTACAGGCAACAAATTGCTGACCTGTCCTCATGTATGATTTCCATGTCGAAGGGGCAAGAGCTAAACCTATCACCTGTTCGGCCTCAAACCTCCAATCTTCCAGAAACCTGGGGGCATCCTTACTGGGTGCTCGTCTGCTTCCAGGGCCAGCTGATGGAACCTCCCCATCTGTTTTCAAGAGAGAGTCATGACCCTTGGTAACTTAGATGTTAGCGAATTTATCACATGTACTGCGGCCAGATTGTCACACCAGAAGTGAACTGTATGGTCAGCAAAATCTGCTGTCCAAATCTTCACTGCTACGACAATCGGGAAAAATTCCAGAAAGGTTAGGTCCTTAACCCAGCCTGCCTGGAACCACTCCAGTGGCCAATCTTCAGCACACCAGAGTCCTCTGAAGTATACCCCAAAATCAAAGGCGCCTGCCGCGTCCGATGCAACCTGCAACTCTGCTTCCATCTGCATGTCCTCCCTCCAAATGACACCCCACTGAATGAATCTAAAAACTCCTTCCATACTAAAAGATCCTCTTGGATCCCTTTAGTCACCCTAGTCCTGTGATGTGGGAGGCGAAGGCCCCACATAGCATCACAAAGCCGCCTAACAAAAGCCCAACCTGGTGCTACCACTTTGCATGCAAAGTTGAAATGGCCCACCAATTGCTGCAACTTTCACAATGATATTTTTTTCTAAATACCCTAACTTTTTCAATTAGAATCTGAAGGCCCTGCAAGTTTTTTCAAAGGGAGACTAGAGCACTACTTAACTGTGTCTGTCTCAATACCTAAAAAAGTCAAAATAGTCATCGGGCCCTGTGCAAGGGGAACCCCTAGCTCAGCTGCCAACTCTATGAAACTGGACAGTAAATATTCACACTGTCCAGTCCCTTTTTGTCCCATAAACAAACAATCATTTAGCTAATGAGCCATGCAGCCCAACCCCATCCAGAATCACAAGGCCCATTCCAAAAAGGAACTGAACCTCTTGAATGTGGCACAGGACACAGAACAACCCATTTGGAGAGCCTTATCCATATAAACATATCCCTCAAACGCAAAGCCTAGGAACTCAAAATCTGCTGGATGTACCAGCAGAAGCTGGAAAGCCAACATAATATCGCATTTTGCTAATTCTGCACCCTGACCACAACTACACACTACCAGCATGGCCTGGTCAAAGGATGTATATGTTACAGAACATAGCCCATCAGGTATAGCATCATTCACCGATCCACCCTGAGGGTACAATAAATGATGGATGAGGCGACATTCCCCAACAATGCCCAAAGGAGACACCCTCAAATTAGGCACTGGGGGGGGGAGAGAGAAAAGGTCCTAGAACTCTACCCTCCTTAAACTCTTTTCCAATTTTTCCCATACGATGACTTCCAACACTTTAACATACTTTAAATTAGGAGACCAAAGTGGCCTCCTTACCCCTTGAAAAGGAATCCTGAAACCCATTAAAAACCCATCCAACAAATACAGTCTGGCTTGTTTGGATAATTCCTTAACCAACCTTCCAGCACCCCTCACCCTCACCTAATTGAGCTGGGTCCCTTTGTCAGCAGAGGCACCCTGACCTCGCCCTCCCCCTGAACACTTACCAACCTGTGATCCATACCATCCCTTTGTTTCGGGGCAGCCTGAAAATGCATGAGGGGGCATTCATGCCGAAAGGAACAGGACTTCCTGCCACATTTTCCATGAGAGGTAAACTCCCAGCACAAAGGACGATTTTGCAGAACATTCCCTGCCTGTGGCTGGGGGTTGTACTGTCCCTGCAATCTATGCACTACTTGGCTGCTATCAGAGTGCTCAGTGGCCAATGGGTTGGCGTGGACATAAATTGCAGCCTCAAATGCAGATGAATCTGGTACCAATGCAGAGCAGGATTTATCACTGCCCTCATGACCTTCATCATACTCCATCCACGCGGACTCTATAAAACCCGTATAGGCTTTATAGATAATATCCATGTATTGTAACAGTGCTGCAGACCTTCAAGGCTGGTGGTGCACTATCACTCCCAAATATATGAGGAAACCTGGGTGCCAGTTGGCCCAGGCCCTATCCACCCTGCGTCTCTTGATGCGCTCTTTGACACACTCATCTAAGTCCTCCCTGTCTTTTTTTTATCTAGCTCCCTAAATAAAAGTGTGAATATGTCCACATAGTCACCTTTTAGAATCTTGTCCTTCGTGGCTGTGGAAAGGTGATCACCTAATGGCGGTGGATATGCCATGACATCTTGTGATGTGGCTTTATGTGTTGATGCCGTCCCTACCATGTCCTGACTGCCATGACCCCATGGCCACGCTGGTTCACCTTGACCAACATTACCAGCCTTACCTTCTGGTTGTGAAGGTCCCTTGTACAGCTTCAACTGCATGCTCCCCTGTCCTTCAACTGATTGCTGATCTCTAGACAGCTGTGTAGACACAGACTCTGCATCACCAGACCCAGACTCTGCATCATCCGCCCTTGAACTGGACCCTTGACCATCCTCAAGGAGCACCAGACAAGCCAAAACCTTTGCTTGGAAAGATGAATGATCAGAAAATTTGGCCTTTTTTGCTCCCAAGGGGGCTTTTGCCTCCTGAAAAGGCCTACCTCTCTGCTTCTCCAGCGCTTCTAACCTAGCTAAGATTGCTGCATTGACCGGATCAATGGGCGGGCCTTGACGTTTTTGGGGGGCCATAATCTAATTAAAGAGCAACCCCTTCTTTTACCCCTCCATGCTGATCCCACAAGAGAAGCCAAACAAAAATGGGGGTGGGAGTGGGAGTGGGTGATGGTTACAGCCAGTAACGTATTGGGCCTCCAAACACTGCCCAACAGCCACCACCCCAGAGGAATTCAGCCAAATATAAGGCACCTAAAAAGGGGAGGGAACACATACAGCCTCAGATGCTGCCAAAATGGCCTTCCAGGTCACTCCACACAAAAATGGCCACCAAAGCCAGTAGCTCTAAATGGCTACCCGCTGGGTGGACTACACAAAATGGCTGCCCTGGAAGGTAACCCTGCTGGCCCTTTTGTGGCCTAGCACCCAACTCCAGGCCCTTCACCCCCAGATTAGTGTCCCAAGGCCTAACAGTCAGACTAGTGCCCCTGCCATTAATCATCCCCCTGTGCTGATCTGGGCCCGACTACCCCATGGCTGCGGCGCAGTGGCAACCAAGGCCTCCATCACGGGCATCCCCCGCCCACCACTCTGCTCACCACGAACAACACCAGGCCCCTCAACTGAAGGGGAACTGCCTATGGGAACCCACCACTGCCAAATTGTCTCCGCAGTAACTGCCTCCATTTGAATGCTGTTGCCTCCTCCTCCTGCTGACATCATCTCCGTGTGCACGAGGCTGCAACTGGTTTGGGTGGGTGTGGAGCCCTGCCTATAAAAGCCGGCTCTGCCCCAATCCACTGTTGCCATCCTGTCCTTCTCTGGGGCAACAAAACAGCTTCCGGCCTCCATTACCTTTGGCGGGAGACCAGGAGCCCCAATCTCATCTACTTTGGCTACACTGCTTTGTAACAGAACATATACTGTTGATGACTGACTGAGTAGGAGCACACATGTTATTAAGGATATTGCAAACTTTTCAAATGCTTCTGCAGTTGCATAAGAACATAAGAGAAGTCAATGTTGGATCAGGCCAATGGCCCATCCAGTCCTACATTCTGTCACACAGTGGCCAAAAACACCAGGTGTCATCAGGAGGTCCAGCAGTGGGGCCAGGACACTAGAAGCCCTCCCAATGATGCCCCCCCAAGCACCAAGAATACAGAGCATCACTTGCCCCAGACTGAAAGTTCCTATCTATCCCTTGTGGCTAATAGCCACTGATGGACCTCTGTTCCATATGTTTATCCAATTCCCTCTTGAAGCCATCCATGCTTGTAGCTTCCACCACCTTCTGTGGCAGTGTGCACAGTCAAAAGACAGACGATTCTCAATCCCCAGTGGAGGTATGCCTCTCCCAGGGTTATGGCCAGGTCACTAAAGTGTCTTACATTATAAGTACAGATTACTCACAGGTCATATCCTCTTTACGCCTATGCAGCCAGCTTGCATTATTTAAATGAACTACTCTATATGTGCTGCTTTTGCACCTGAACAGCATTCATCATGTTAAATACTAACTACTACAATTCCCATGAAACAATACATGTATATGAATTTTTCTGCAGCTAGACAGTTCCCTTGTATTTGCCATTTAGAAACACTTAGTCCGGAAGCTATGAGTCATAGGGAGACAGCTCACATCTGTAAAGTCACTAGCTGTGAAATGTTAGTGTTTTGTGTTCTTAAAGAATGTGCCAAACAGCAGGGAGGAAGGCAGCAATAGACAGGTGGGAAAGCAGTATGAGAAAACAAATGTGCAATCCACAGATAGGAGGCACACTTACCCCAAACAGGTTTACTGCAAACTTGGGTGACCCCTTCGGTTTGCAGAAAAATCTGTAAAGTTTTTTTTTAAAAAAATGATTGGGGAGTATAAATCTCTCTGCAAAACAAAAGTCTGTGCATGTGTAGATAATATAAAAATTTACCTCCCATTCAGCAGTAGTGGCAGCAATGGGCAAAGAGCAGTAGTGTGGCCCACTACAGAGGGTGGGAGCCTTTGTCAGGTTTAGGGGTAGCAGCAGCATCCACAGAGGGAGGGGATTTAAGTACCCACACATTGACTGGGTCAATATGTGTTCAAGTCGGGAAAAAGAGATTGAGTTTCTAGACACTCTCGGTGACTGTGCTATGGAACAGATGGTCACACAACCTACCAGGGGAGAGGTGATCCTGGATTTGGTCCTAAGTAATGCCCAAGACCTGGTGAGAGATGTTGAAGTGATTGCACCACTTGGGAACAGTGACAATAATGCTATTGAGTTCTACATTTGTCTAAATAGGGAGTTGCCCAAAAAGACCACCACTTCTGACTTTAAAAGGGGTAACTTCTAAGAAATGAGGGGACATGTAAAGAATAACTGAAATGAAAAGTAGAAAGGGTCAAAACCATTTGGGGACCTTGGAGACTATTTTAAAATTACAATCCTAGAAGCTCAGAAAATATATATATATACCACAGGTTAGGAAAGGCACAAATAGGTATAGAAAAAGGCCTGCATGGTTAACAAACAAAGTAATGGAAGCAGTAAAAAGTAAGAAGGATTCCTTTAAGTGGTGGAAAGTTAGTCTCAGTGAGGCTGATAAAAGGGAACACAGGCTGTGGCAAATAAAATGCAGGTCTGTGATCAGGCATACAAAAAGGGAATATGAGGAGCATATTGCAAAAAACAAACAAACATAAAGACCAACAATAAAACTTTCATGAAATACATTAGAAGCAGGAAGCCAGCCAGGGAGGCAGTGGGGCCCTTGGATGACCAATGGGTAAAAAGATTGCTGAAGAACGATAGTGAAATGGCTGAGAATCTGAATGCATTTTTTTGCCTCTGTCTTCACTGTGGAAGATGAGAAGTGCTTGCCCACTCCAGAACCACTGATTTCAGGAGGGGTGTTGAAAGTCAGATTGAGGTAATGAGAGAGGAGGTCTTACGACTGACAGATAACTTGAAAACTAATAAGCACCAGGCCCTGATGGCATACATCCAAGAGTTCTGAAAGAACTCAAATGTAAACTTGTGGATCTCCTGGAAAAAACTATGTAATCTTTCATTAAAATCTGCCTCCATTCCTGAGGACTGGAAGGTAGCGAATGTCACTCCCATCTTTAAAAAGGTTTCCAGAAGAGAACTGGGAAATTACAGGCCAGTCATTCTGACATCAGTATCGAATAAATTGGTGAAAACTGGTATTTAGGAGAGAATTAGTACACACACTGATGAACAAAAACTGAGGCCGACTCAGCATGAGTTTTGTAAGCGAAGATCTTGGCTCACTAACCTGTTAGTGTTCTTTGAGGGAGTGAACAAACATGTGGACAAGGGGGACCCAATAGATGTTGTTTACCTTGACTTCCAGAAAGCTTTTGATAAAGTTCCTCATCAAAGACTCCTGAGTAAGCTCAGTAGTTATGGGATAAAAGGACAAGTCCTTTTGTGGATCAAAAACTGGCTAATTAATAGGAAACAGAGAGTGAGTATAAATGGGCAATTTTCTCAGTAGAGGGTGGTAAGCAGTGGGGTACTGCAGGGATCAGTACTAATTCCAATGCTTTTTAACTTGTTAATTAATGATTTGGAAGTGGCCTAAGCAATGAAGTGGCTAAATTTGTGGGTGACACTAAATTGTTCAGGGTGATGAAAACCAGGAAGGATTGTGAGGCACTCCAAAGGGGTCTTTAGAGGATGGACAGACAGGTGTCAACATAGCAAATAGGGTTCAGTATGGCCAAGTGCAAAGTGATGCACACTGGGGCCAAAAATCCTAACTATAAATACATGAATGGAGTCCATTCCAGCAGAGACTGACCAAGAGAGAGATCTTGGAGTTGTAGTAGATAACTCACTGAAAATGTTGAGACTGTGTGTGGCTGCAATAAAAAAGGCCAACACTGTGCTGGGAGTTATTAGGAAGGGAACTGAAAACAAATCAGCCAGTATCATTATGCCCCTGTATAAATCGATGGTGTGACCTCATTTGGAATACTGTGTACAATACTAGTCACCACACCTCAGAAAGGATATTATAGCATTGGAAAAAGTGTAGAAAAGGGCTACTAAAATGATAAAAGGGTTGGAACACTTTCCCTTGGGGCTCTTTAGCTTGAAGAAATGATGACTGAGGGGTCACATGATTGAGGTTTACAAGATTATGCATGGAATAGAACATGGAAAGAAAGAAGACCTCATTTGGAATACTGTGTACAATACTAGTCACCACACCTCAGAAAGGATATTATAGCATTGGAAAAAGTGTAGAAAAGGGCTACTAAAATGATAAAAGGGTTGGAACACTTTCCCTTGGGGCTCTTTAGCTTGAAGAAATGATGACTGAGGGGTCACATGATTGAGGTTTACAAGATTATGCATGGAATAGAGCATGGAAAGAAAGAAGTAATTTTCTCCCTTTCTCACAATACATCTGTGGTTATCTAAATTCATGGATCAGAACCACATGGACTCCGAACAGACTTTCCAGGTTTGCAGAATAAATGGGGGGGGGGGGATTAAATCCCCTGAAAAGTAAAGTACTGTTCTCTGTGCACCTGCAGAGAATATACTTAGGGAGCTGCTCCAGCTCGGGGTGGTGGACATCAGGAGCTGCTTTGGGCCGGCAGTGGCAGTGGATGCCAGCCACTGCTCTGGGCCCAGGGGGGTGAACGCTGGCAGTTTCTGCGGGTGTAGGCATGGCAGAAGAAGACACCAGCCACTACTCCAGGCCTGTCAGCAACAGATGCCAGCAGCCACTCCCAGCCTGGGAGTGGAGGAAGAGGATGCCAAAAGCCACTGCAGGCCCAGCCACAGCCGAAAAGGACACTGGCAGCTGCTCCAGGCCCAGATGCAGTGTTATCCATCACTGACAGCTGCTTCAGGCTCAGCCACATCAGAGAAGGACTGGTTGCGGTAGCTGTGGATGCTGGCAGCTGCTGTGGGCTCATTAGTAGATGGTGGGGCCTGGAGCCTCACCAGGCTCAGTGATGAGGTGGTGTAAGCCAGCAAGGCACAATATGTGCTCTTATGGACTGTTATGATCATGTTTGAACTTTGGGTTATTCTGCTTCAAAGGACAAAATGCATTCTATTGTGGTAAGAGGCTCCAGTCCACAGCAGGAAACACCCTCTGTAGTTCACACTGACACGGAGACCAGGACTCCATTTCAAAGGGTCCTCCTGTCTCCTCACGCTGGTCAATTCACACCTTCCCCCAAAGTTTCTGCAAGAGATTATGAGAGTTGAGAGTTCTGCTCAAAGTAGTCAAGGATCAGATCTTGGTGGGTTAACCAAAGTTCTTTATTTCCAATCTCTACATTAGTACAGCTTCTCGGATTATTGTCAGAGATGAAACAGATAATACAGGCAGGTCTATTATACCATTCCAAGGAGTTTGAATTACCCATAGGTAGCCAATCACTATAGGGGAAAATTGGCAGGCAAAAAGGAATTCTGACCGTTTGGTTCTCACAGGAAAGAAAGTGAGGTGTCAAGCTGTAAATTTCCTTCCCAAACCAGACCCCTCAGATGTTACCAGTTCACATAACAATCAATGGCCTCAAGGTTTTTGCATGTGATAAGAGATGAGAGGTATCCTCCCTTGAAGTCCCAGCCGGGGCGGATGGAATGCGGAGGCAGCGATGTGAGAGGCCTTCTTGTTCTCATACATTACAGATGTCACCCTCCCGCTTTAATTGCTACAAACTCCAGGCCTGGTCAAGCAGTATAACATGGCAGTTACAAACACAGAATAAAACATAGAGTAACACAGAGGGTACAGGCAGGATTACTATGTCTGAATTAGCAGATTCTGACAGATGCAGTGTTATCCATCACTGACAGCAGCTTCAGGCTCAGCCACATCAGAGAAGGACTGGCTGCGGTAGCTGTGGATGCTGGCAGCTGCTGTGGGCTCATTAGTAGATGGTGGGGCCTGGAGCCTCACCAGGCTCAGTGATGAGGTGGTGTAAGCCAGCAAGGCACAATATGTGCTCTTATGGACTGTTATGATCATGTTTGAACTTTGGGTTATTCTGCTTCAAAGGACAAAATGCATTCTATTGTGGTAAGAGGCTCCAGTCCACAGCAGGAAACACCCTCTGTAGTTCACACTGACACGGAGACCAGGACTCCATTTCAAAGGGTCCTCCTGTCTCCTCACGCTGGTCAATTCACACCTTCCCCCAAAGTTTCTGCAAGAGATTATGTTAAGTGACGTTACCTGGCAACTAATCATCCTGCCATCGAGCGACCTGGTCAGAGCCATCAAGAGACAATGGAATGGCGCCATAACTCCTAGCAGCTTGCCCAGGTGTCAGTTCCTGCTTAGCACCTAGATTTGCAATATTGACCCCTCCTTCCCATCTCCTCCTCCTTTTTACCTTGACCAATGGTAGGGTTAGTGGGGACAGACTACATGGTAGGTCTGTTAATGGGATGTGGTCAGCGCAGCCCACCCCAATACCACCTGATAAAAGATCTTGCACAACAGACAATAGCTAGCTAGCTCTACCCTCTACGACCTCTATCTGTTTTACCTTCCCCTTATGTCCAGCTTGCTATCCCACTACCTTGCCTCCATCTTTAATCCCTAGTTTGCACAGCCAGGAAGAAGTGTGTATCTGCAGGTTTAGATCACGCTCCCCATTTTTCCTTTCTCCCCTCAATCTTCTTTTGGAATCGGATCACCCATCTTCAGGACAGGTAAAGTATCTCCCAACCAACGAATCTCCTGCTCATGCAACAGTGCTATTTTCTACCTAAGTTTCCTAGATCTTGTGTGTACGCGTGTATGATTCTGTTTTGTATGCTTGAAAACATCTTACAGTAAACATCATTCAAACGAACCACTCCGCCTCAAGTGCCTATTTTCTGGGAACTCCTGGAAGGGGAGGGACCTTGGTATAGCTGGCAAAGAACCCAGTATTTTGCCAATTGCTAATCCTAAATTAAAGCAATTTGGCAAACAGTGGATATGAGATTCCCCCCCATGAAGCTCATGGGCCCACCACTTATCTATCTATCTATCTATCTATCTATCTATCTATCTATCTATCTATCTATCTATCTATCTATCTATCCATCCATCCATCCATCCATCCATCCATCCATCCATCCAATGGTGGAGGTGGAAAGTTGCAGCTGACTTATAGTAACCTCTTACAGTTTTCAAGGGAAGAGATGGACAGAGGTGGTTTGCCATTGCCTGCTTCTCTGTAGCAACCCTAGACTTCTTTGGTGTTCTCCTGTCTAATTACTAATCAGGGCCAAGGCTGCTTAGCTTCTGAGATCTGATGAGACTGGGTTAGTGTGGGCCATCCAGGTCAGGGTATATATACTACATTAATTTATAATATTTATAGGCATGCCTGTCTCAGAAACAAATTGAACCTAAGGCAGGCAACAAAATGAGATAACGTAATGTAAGGAAATAATAAAATAATGTAAAATAAAACAATTTTTTTTTTAAAATTTAAAAATTAAAATTAAAAAACAAAAATAATAATTTAAAGAAAAACCTTTGCCCCTCGAAGTCATGACCAACTGTAATACAGTTAAGTAACCCCCCAAGAATCCCAGCTTGCAATCATTATGGAAAGATAATAAAGATGTCTGCCTCATTTTATTTAGGAGAGTCTTCTGCAGAGCTGTGGTGGCCACCAAAAAGCCCATGATTGAGCAGCAGCAAACCATACATTCATGGGTGTCAGAGCAACCAACAAATCCCAGTGTGCAGATAGCACATTTTGATGGGCATTAAAAATGCATCTCTGATCCAGGAAAAAAAGCAGAAGCTATTAGAAACAATGTTGCTGAACATGATTAATAAGTGATATTTACACAGTCTAGAAGCTTTGCTTCCCTTCCCATCCTAGAAATTAAAATAGGAGAATATTAGGTGCAGCTCCTGTTTTGCTATGTCCCTTTAGCAAATTGTTCATAGGTTCAATGTATGAGTCAAAACTGCAGAGTTGTCTCACCTGCAAAGTAGAGGTTTAAAATATGATACCAGTCACTTTTTCTGACTTTTTGGCTGAAATTCATAACCTCCTTCCTCTGGAGCCATCCCATACATTTTCATAGAACTGTTCTGAAGCAAATGGTTTGTGAATTGTAGCCTTTAAGCCTCTTGAAACCCATGTAATCATTAAGTGAAACTAAAGTCTGAGGTCCTAAATTTTAATGCATGGACTGATTTGCTCTTGGGTTTTTATCACTTACAACATTAAGAAGTGAAAGGAAATTTATCCTGAAGGACAAAGCATGTGCCTTTTAATAAAGTGTTGTCTTGGGACAAAAGAAAATCTACAAACAGATGGATTAGTTCACTGTGCTCTAACTCTAAAAGGCACTCAAGCTGCATGATATGGCTTATTCTACCTATCTATATTTTGTGAAGGTCACAGGTGAAGATCTAGAATGTGTAATGACACAAACTATGTATAACTGAAGGATTTCTAATATAACATCTCACAAATATTCAATTATCATCTTGTTTATAGGCTGCTGCTGTTAATTAAACTATGCCTACAACATGTGAGTAGCGAGCTAGGAATAAGCATTGTGGAACATGGGCTGGAAGGGATGTGGGCAGAGAGCATCCTTCATACACTGCTGGTGGACTTGCCCATAAATAGAGCAATTCTGGAAATTAGTGATAGAACATATCAAAGAAATAATGGATCACCACATTCCAAATAAACTGGAATTATTATTATTACCTCTTTGGAAAAATAACAACATACCATTTCCAAAGAAAAAATTAATTGACTTTATGTTGGTGGCTGCCAGAGCATGCACTGCACTTAAATGGGAAAAAAAACTTACCTCCCACAATTAAACTATGGTATGATAAGATCTGGCAAAATTATATAATGGAAAAAATTGCCTACAAAAATATGCTCAGTGATAATATAAAACAAAAGGAACTGTTTGTATCAATATGGTATCCAATGCTTAAACACATGACAGAAAATGATAAAGTGCCAAAAAATGTGTTTGCTATAGACTTGTTGCAATTATAAGTTGTATTAAATGTTATGTTTTCATAAGTTATAAATTTATAAAGCATTTAAGCTGAATGTAACTGAGGCCAAGGACAGACTGGCAGTCTGGCCCACTCTGCCTCCGCTTTGAAAGTGGAGGCAGAGCGGCAGTCCAGACTGCCACATCTGCCTGGAGGAGGCGGCCCGGACGCAACGTGTCCGGCGCCGCGCTCCTCCCGCAGCAGCCGGGCACCACTTAAAAGTGGTGTCCCGGCTGCTGCAGCACATGTTCCATCCGCTTCCAGTGGGTGTGAATGCATGCCAGCAGCGGGAGCCATGCGGCGTGTGAACGCCGTACGGCGGGGGCAATTCCCCCCACCTTCTTCTGCCACGCCGCAGAGGCGCGGCAGAATACAAGTATGTCCTTAGCCTGAGTTTGACATACTAACTCAAGTCAAGTTTATTATAACAGTCATAGACCAGATAAAAATAGTTTTACACATGAATTGCATAAAAACTTTTGTGGCTAATAAAACATTTTCTATATAACACGAGTTTGACATACAATATGAATGTAATTTTCATTCTTGTTTTTACTTCTTATTTCAATAAAACATTTTTTTTAAAAAAAGAATACCTTACAGTTTTTACTACAATTCACATAAAATGCTGTGTGAAACAAATGTGGCTATTTCTGCTCAGGGAAATACTTACAAATTTTAAGGAAAGCCCAAAGAATTTTGATAAAATTAGCAACATTTTTAATGATATTAATGCTTTTATTTTTAATGATACTAGAGTGAAATAGGATATAACTGTTATGCATTGCAGCAAATGGTATGATATATATTCCTGATACTTTTGATTTCACCATATTAATTTGGGTTATCTTTCAGTGTATTTTCCGTAATGTCTTGTACTTTCTCAGTCCACTTTATTCATGATAAAAGCTTATGTCATGATTAGGGATGAATCCCAACAAAGAACCAAACTGGGGAAGAGCACTGATAATAATATTAAAGCAGAAGATACATAACAAGCAAATATACAAAGTATACAAGTAATCAAAGTGTTAACAAATAAGTACATGCAAATAATCAAAAATGAACAATACAAGTAAAAATATTCTAGAAGATATCAGGATGATAATGAAGACTCTGGAATGAAACTTCATTTCATAGATCAACTTCCTCAGAATCAAATTTTCATAATTACTAGAATAAAGAATAAAATATACACTATATTTTTCTTGCTATTTTAACAATATTAGTGACAAAACTGGACCAACCAAAAGAAAAATTATACCATCACATGTAAACTCCTATTGTCTGTTGCAATAAAGATATACTGTCACATAAGATGTTGTCTGCTCCTTCAGTTTACGCTCTTTAAGATTATAATTCTGTTGTTTAAGTTTGGATAAGCAGTATTCTAAAATCTAATGTAAAGATAAATAAATTATACTGGAATTTAAAGCTGCTGCATATACAAAGAATCTAGGAAATAATAAATTTGTCTCACCACTATGAAATCAAGAAGAGAATAAGTCACTAGTCAGAGAATCTATTACTGGGCTCTAGTCAAATGGCCAAAAGCCTTCAAATGCTAGTTCACCTCTAAAAGTTACTAGCTACAGCTACATATTTATATATGATGCTGAGTCTAACACTTATCAGCTCACAGAAAAGCCCAGTTCTTAAAGCGGAAGTGTAGGATTTCTTGACTACAGAAAACAAGAGAGATCTATATCTTGGTTAAGACCATGAAGCTGCAAAGTATTTAGCTGGTGAATCCAAAATGCTTCTTGTCTACCTGATATTTTCTTAGTATCAATCTTAGAAAAATTATCTACAGAAAGAGTTTCTAATACTACATACAGGAAATCAATACAATCATGTCCCATTTCAATAAAATGGGGAACAAGAGGCGAGTCCATGTGCTGCTGTCATATGCACGATCTACAATCCGTGTCCTTATGGCCCATGTTGACATCTCTATGTAATACTTTGGACAAGAACATTTGATTAAATAAATGACCCTTTTTTGTGGCACAATTAGAGAAATGTTTTAAATTAATTACAAAATTTAATTCAAGGAAAGTTATTCTGTTAGTTTCCATAGTCTGCGAACAGACCAAACATCTCCCACAGCGATGGTGACCAGCTGTAGCTGGTAGAGTATTGACTAAGGGCAAAGTATCAGCTCTCATCAAAAGGTTCTGAATGCTCCTGGTTTTCCTAAAACCAATATGTGCTTTCTCTGCACACTCAGGTATATCACTGACTATATGCCGATATTTCATTATAATCTTTTGAATCTGTTCAGCATATGGAGTGTATTCAAAGGTACATGAAATTGAGTCAGAGCGAGACTGTTGAGGAGAAGATTCAAAAAGGCTATTACATGTTCTCATTTGTGCTTTACAGGAGGCATTCCTTATAGATGTCAGGATCTGACATTTCCCAGGCGGGAGGTGGTTTCCCTCACCCATTCTACGTCACTCGCTTCCCCGCAGACCTCATTATAGCTGCTGGGACTGTTATCTGTTTTGATGATGCATTTGACCTTGACTTCTTATTCCAATGGCTACTTGGCTGCCAGGTGCTTCTATGGTAGCGGCCTGGGAATTGCTGGGGAGGTTTCGATGGGGTGTGGGAAGGAATGCCTGATGAGCAGTCGCACATTTGGTGCGCTTTCCCTGGGAAGCTTAATGGATATGTATGTCGCGCCATTTTTAATTAACCTGATTGGTGCCCCACCTCCCTCTTTGCTTTTGAATTATGTATAACTTACCCACAGCTCTATGCTCTGTATCACTAACACAAGAAGTGCTGACTACTAGGAACCATTAAGAAATAAAAAGGACTTTTGTTCCAGAAGGCCTGGCTTCTTGGCTCAATAAGGGTTCTCACAATAATATGAACAGGATATCCCTGTGCCAAAAATTGGTCATCAAGTTTCTTGCATCCAATTTTATAATGTTCTTGAAAAGTACAGTTACACTTATTCTGAAGATGCTGTCCATAAGGTATATTGTGTCTCATATGGTAAGAGTTAAAGTGAAGATATGAATTTGCATGTACTTATTTGTTAACACGTTGATTACTGTATGGCTGTAATTGTAAGGTTATTCTTTACACTCTGATTGTCTATTAAACTCTGGGTTTCATATCACAATGTAGTATTTCTTACAGGTTGAATTAGGTTTTTGTTAATTGTAAGTTTTTTATACATGTTAAATAAAATGTAATAAAAAACACTTTAATTACTTGTATACTTGGTATATTTGCTTGTTATGTATCTTCTACTTTAATATTATTAACAGCGTTCTTCCCCAGTTTGGTTCTTTGTTGAGCTTCATTGTTTGCAGCTGGTAGGTCTTGTGGTTACTTTATGATTAGGGATGGACATGAACTAAACCATAAAACAAAATTCATCACAATTTTTGCCCTGTTCATGGTTTGTGAAATGAAGTTTGTGACAGGTCTACAGTCACAAACTTTTTTAAGCAGTTCATGGCAGATTGTGGACAGAGCAAAAACCAGGGGTTTAATGGGACTCAGAATCCCTTTAAGCCCCTGCTTTCTGTTTCCTGCAAAAGCCACTTAGTTGTTTCAGGGGTGTTTTTTTGGTGCAGTCCCTTTAGCCTTTAAAAAGACTGCACAAAAAGCCCCAAACAGCTGAGTGGCAGGGAGAAGGCTGCTCCCTGCTGCTCAGCTGTTTTTTTGGACTTTATGCAAATCTGCTAAAAGGGGCTGTGGTCACTTAGAATGGTGTTTGCAGGACCACGAACCATGAACCCGTTTGGTTTATGAATGAATCTCCCAGTTCAAACATGAACTGTCTTTTTCCAGTTCGTGCCCATCCCTAGTAATGATAAACTCTAATATGCCCCTAATATGTCTTTCCTATAGTGCTTAGAGACTAACAGGCTCATCTTCTAGAAAGAACTCCATTAATGATTCTTTGCTAAGGAAAACCATTAATACCAACAGGAGTGACTATAGGTTAAATAACAAATGAGTTGGAGAAATCTGTCTCAGGACTATATTAATCACTAACAGTCATTAAGATCTGAACATTTCAGTGCTTAATTCTTTTTTTTGCCCATTGAGATATGCCATTAATTAAGTTTTCCCCAGGTTTGCAGATGCCAGGGATCTCTAATAAAGGGAAAAAAGAAGATGGAGTTGTCATTGCTCTTAGAATTTTTAATGTCAATACATCACAACCAGTATGAGCATATAGGTCAGAACTTTTCATTTGAACTGAATTATATTGAGACAATTTGTGAAACTGAAATATGTCTGCTTAATTAAAACAAACACACAACCCCCCCAAAAAAAAACTTTCAAGTATTCTGTCCAACACTTGGCAAGTGAATACAAGTTATAGGCTTAATCTCTGTAAAATTTACTAATCTGTATGACCAGGGTGGTATCAAAGTATCTCATCGTAAATTGTTAAACAAATGATGAAAGCAGGATTGATGACTCCATGCAAATCACCTTCTTTGCAAAAGCCTCTGAGATGCATCAAATACCAAGGTGAAGGATAATTACCATGATGGTAAGAATATCCAGCATGTGGAGTATTCTTCCTATGTGTACTGGAGCATATAAAAGATAATAAACCTCTCACATCTCCTTCCATATCTGAGGCTGTGATTATACACACAATTAGACCTGAATGTTGGGCAGAGTTAAAGGGAGCGATCAGACAACAACATCGGGGAAGCACCGCACAGCTGTCGGCAACCTGTTTTGCTCCACTGCAGAAGTGGAGTTAAAAGTCACCAAGGAAAAACTGGTAGTAAACAGGTTGCGATGGGCCACAGATGGACTTTCCTGTGTCTGATTGCTCCAGCGCACTCTCATGGCGTCGGGATGGTCTGATCAGGCCATCCCAACTCCGTGCCATTGTTCCCCCCCCCCCCTTTGCAGTATGTGCATCATTGCAAACTCCATAGGGATCCCTCAGTGTGGAGGTGCAATTCATCGATACCTCATTTAAGCGCATGGGGGAAAAAACAGGACAAAAAATCCGACTCACCAGCAGTTGTGTCTGATCACACACTGATGGGCTGTGCCCGCAGTTTCAAAGGGAGGTGTGGTCGTGCAACAGAGCCCATGTCCCCTTCTCTTCTTTCTCCTGATAATGTTTACTAATACAAAACAGAGCTCACCAGACTGAGAGTGTCCCCACCCGCTCGGTTTCATTGGTAGCTTATTGTGGGAACAGTGAATATTTCAATGTGTTGATATAGTATCAACGTGATTTGGCCATAATTAAAGTTGAAAGAGATATTCCTTTGAATGATCAGCTGTGTACTTATAGGCAGGAACAAAAAGGGTGAGCTACACAGTAATAAGATCAGTAAACAAAAGGAACATAAACATAAAGAATCACAGATTTCTAGATAACCCATAATACAATAGAGCAGTTCTGAATATTTTATGCCATTTTATGATTGTTTTAGAATTGTTATTTTATGTGTTTAAAAGTCACCAGGGAAAAGTCACCAGGGACTTTTATGTAAGCCACCCTGAGCCTGCTCCAGGGAGGGTGGGGTATAAATTGAATAAATAAATGAATGAATAAATATTTGAATTCCTGTGAAGTTTCTTTCTCTGAAATGTATGTATGTGGAATAAGTATGTTTATTTTATTACAAACTGTTCAGTCCAACCTGTCACCAGTTCCGAGATTATAGAAACTGTTTCGGTTGGCTAAAGCCCCCCCAGTGAAAATCGAAAGATGTGAATCCATGTTTCCTTGATGTAAATCCAAAATGGGCACACAAAATGCATGCAAGTCTGTTATCCATTTCCCATGGTTTGATGAGCAGATGTTCCCTTTCCTTCAGTGTCTTTAACCATTTCAATAGAAAGGGTAGCTCCGCATTGCCAAAGGAACACACACACAGCTTTTCCCCCCACCATTGAAATGAATGCCAAATGTGAAGGGCCTGCATGTGCACATTGATATATGGATTGAACTTCTGAAGAAGAACATATGGTAAGTTCATAACCCACAGATCTGCAACGTAAATGAATGCTTATTCTTCTCAGTATGGAGCCATTTTATTTCCTTTTTTTTCAGATGTAGTGGGAGATGCAATAACTTGATACACAAACATATCAGTTTTCTCAGTTCTGTATCAATAATGAACACATAATGATACAATGAGCCTTTTGTGTAAACTGATTGAGATGGGGGGGGGGAGTGCTGAGACAGAACAATATTTGGAATCCCTAGAATATTTATGGTATTTTTCTCCCTCCATTCGAAGGTAGCAAGTGATAATAAGAAATGATCTTGAGGTGAAATACACTTTTGTATATGCATGCATGCCCTATTACTAAAATATCTAGAAATCTGCATATATTCCATTTCTGTAAAATGATCAGGGGCTTTCAAGCAAACAAACTTCCCTTACATGGTAACTGTGCAGTAAACTGCACTGTTGCAGTAAACTGCAGAAATACAATATAAAAGGATGATCATTTTTTCCAGCACAATTGTATTTTCCATGATATACTACAGCTTTTTTGCTATTCTAGGGCTCTCCATAATTCAGAGAAGATTAATTACAGATTACCTGGTTGGCAAATCAGTGCAGGCTGCCCTACAGCTTGGGAAATTTATTCTTTTTAGAGAAAAAGCTGTTCAACTTTATGGAGTTTTTATAGAGTTTTTCTCTAGAGCATATTTTGTCATTTTGATGCTATGTGTAAAAACAGCAGATGACTTTCAGTGTTTTCAAAGCACTATGCTTGTCATCATCGACTGGTTCTATCCTATGGGAGATTTTACTAAGTTTTCTTTCTGGTGAGCCCTAATTAATAACAATCAAATATGTCTACTACATTCTCAGTAGAGAAGGAATTTATGGCCAGTCTTTGTGTGTGTGTGTGTGTGTGTGTGTGTGTGTGTGTGATCTGTAATCCAAAATATTTTCTAAGGTTCTGAATCTACAATTTACACTTAGTGATAGCATTTCAAGCCAGTGAAAATATATTAGACATTGACCAGGGAGATCTGCATTGGAATTCTTCTCTGGCATGAACCTCACTGGGTATCATAGCTAGTTGTAATTCCAGAACTGTATCTATGTTAGTCTGACACCCAAAAAATAAACTGGCATCTGAGGAAGTGAGTTCTAGTCCACAAAATCTTATACTGGAATTATTATTATTACTATATTATTACTATTATTATTATTACTACTACTACTACTATTATTATTATTATTACTATTATTATTATCATCATCATCATTTAAAGTGTTATTATTATTAGCATTTAAAGTGTCACTAGATTTCTAGAGCGGTTGCCAAGTCTGGGTTGGAAAATACCTGGACACTTTGGAAGTGGATTCGGGAGAGGGTGAGGTTTGGGGAGGGGAGGGGAGGGGCATCAGCATGGTACAATGCCATAGAGTCCACCCTTCAAAGTAGCCATTTTCAAGTCAAAAGTACTGGAAGCAGAGTTTCCGGTTGCAGTGATTTCAGCAAACATTTTGTTTAGCTGGTTCAGATGAGGTATGGAGATGGAGGTCAGGGGGCCTGCTTATATACACAGGTAAGCCGCACCCCTGACCTTGCCCAAACAACGCAATTGAATAAGGTAACTGAATAAGTTCCAAGATAATTGAATCAGTTTCAAGGTAATTTAATAAATTCCAAGATAATTGAATAAGTTTCAAGGTAATTGGATACGTTTCCCTCCAGAGGCTATCATGGGACTATTTGAATATCCTAAGCCTCTGATAGGGGGACAATGAGGATCCTAGTGTACTATTGTTCTCTGGCCCCATATCAGGGCTTAACATATATTACATCAGGGGAGCTGATCTCTGTCAACTGGAGATCAGTTGTAAAAGCGGGAGATCTCCAGGTCCCATCTGGAGATCAGTTGTAAAAGCGGGAGATCTCCAGGTCCCATAGAGAGGGCAAACCCCATTTTATTACAAATGGTTAAGAAATGGTAAGAGGCATCTCAGCAAGCTGTATGTGTGTGTACAGTCAGTTACGGAGTAATTAACCATGTTTTTAACAAGGGGAATATGCATATTAGTAACAGAGAGGGAAAGATACAAATCAACTAAAGGAATTAAAAGCTCCAGCAAACATGATTTCTGGCCAAATTGTGACATGGATGTTTTTGTACCCCTTGGAGAATTATAGGTACCCGGTACTGTGGGTGGGGAATAAATAATGTCTACCTGCTTCTTGTGGTTTAGTGATGTGGCTGAAAAGAGGAGGCCATTTAAAGCCATCCCACATTGCCTCACACATTTTTATACTGTGGTACTCTCTACTCTGTGGTGACAATGTGGGACTAGCTGGTCACTATGAGGCAGAGCAGGATAATGGGGATCATTATCTGATGAGCCAGGATAACAGACCTTTTTTCACTTGTTTCACATCTGCTGTGGTATAGTTGGTTTATAAAAACAGGCCTGATTCTGGTGAGTTGGTGATACCTCCCCCTTTCCCCTCTAAAAAATGTTTATTACAATTCTGGCCATGTTGCTGGGGAAAATTAATGGATTGGATCCACACACACACAAAAAAAACCCCTCACAGACAGAGCTGGCAGAGTGGTCTGTATGGTGTAAGGCTTAGGACACTGGACGAGGATCTGGGAGATGCAGGATCAAATACCCAGGGATCCGTTGGGGCCGGAGCAAGGTGGAGCAAAGCTCTGCCAGCTCAGGACTGGCCAGTAGGGCAGCCACGGCTGAATCAGATTCTCTAATCTGATTCAGCTCGCCGCTGAATTGCTGCTGAAATTTGGCAGCAACTTTAAAAGCCACTGGAGGGGAGGGGGTTTGAGGGAGAGACTCTAAACTTGCAGAGTAGCTGCTGGGGCCTCTCTTCGAAATGCCCACCAAGTTTCAAGAAGATTGGACCAGGGGGTCCAATTCTACAGGCCCCCAAACAGGTTGCCCCCATTCCCTCCATTTTTCTCTATGGTAGGAAAAAAGTTAACATTTTTCTCTCCGTAGAGAACAATGGACGGGATGGGACAATCTGTTTGGGGGCCCATAGAATTGGATCCCATGGTCCAATCTTCTTGAAATTTAGTGGGCATTTCGAGGAGAGGCCCCAGCAGCTATCCTGCAAGTTTGGAGCCTCTCCCTCAAACCCCCTTTCCTCCAGCCCCTCATATACCCTATGAGTTTTTGCCATTGATTTCAATGGCCCATAGGATATAATGGGGCTGAAACTGACGTTCCCTTTCTGACACACTTTTGGTGATGTCAGGGGGCGTGGCATATGCTAATGAGTTGTGCTAATGAGTTATGCTAATGAGCTCCTGCACCTCTTTTTCTACGAAAGGACCCCTGCAAATACCTACTCTTCTGTGGAAGTCTGCAGGTGACCTTGGACCACTCTCTCTTAGTTTGACTGTTGGAATAGACAATACCTGATGTAAAAAGAAGAAAAGAAGACCCTGCAGGGGGCAGCAAGAAGACAAATAGATAGGATAGTGAGGTCAGCACCTTCTCTCCTTTAAATGTCATTCCTTGTCTGTGTCCAGATTGCTACTCTTCGGGCAGTTTCCCCCTTCTTTTCGGAAGTGCCACACTGAGTCTATCTCTCTCAGCTAGAGATGTAGTTAGGACCCTATGTCTGTCTCTCCTCTTTACTATCAAGTATATTAATTCCTAAATAAACCTTTATCTACTCTTTATTTATTTATTTATTTATTTCATTTTTATCCCGCCTTCCCGGCGAACTGGCTCAAGGCGGCTAACAACCATAAAATACCATCAAAGTGGTTTACAAATTAAATTTAATCAGGTTGTGCACCATTGCTGTGTTAATTACTCTGCCAACACTGACTACCTCAGTGGATTGATGTGAGGATAGAACAGAGGACAACTAAACCTTGTATGCCCCCCTGAGTTCCTTAGAAGAATGGCAGGATAAAAATAGAACAAGAACAAAGATTAATAATAATAATTTTCCTGCCTCCTCTTCCATAGATAACCTGCTGTTTGTCACAAAAATCCTCTCTGAGGGCTTGGAGACCCTCATAGACCAAATACATAGCATGTAGGGCACTGCACTGACAAGGGGAATCAGGTAAAATTGGTGCTTTCCCCCTCTTCTGCTTATTGCTCGCATCAGTGGAGGATGAGAAGGGGGCGATTTCACCCCATTTCCCCTCCTCACTACAGCACCTTGTACTGATGTGCATTTTGTATGCAAGGGTCTTCTGATCCTCAGAAAGGATTTTCAGGAAATCACCAGGCTGCTTGGGGAAGTGGGTGGAGATCTACTCTGTCAGTTCCTTTTGCGAGCTTTTCTGCAGATCCAGTCCATAGTAAACTCCACTCCCCAGCTTATATAACTTAAAGATTAAACACAACTACCCCTTTCTGAGCACTCTGCCTTTGCTCTTTCTGTTCTACCCTTGACTCTTGAAATCCAGCTTCATTGGAGATGCAAGTACAGGAGCCAGATATTCATATTGCATAGGGACTATGGTGCAGCTGTATACCAATCCAGGGAGCCTAAAACGTTTTCTGTGAGCCCTCCAGTGCCATGTAGGCATTCTGTGCAGAGTGGTACAAGGATTGCTATCAAAATAGTCTGAAAACATCTCTGATACTTTTGGAAAATAGAACACCGGTGTTTTTACCTCTGTTAAATGATCTCTTAAAAGAATAATCAACTATTTAAATATTTACTGAACAACAATGTTGTGAAATAGTTGATAAATATTTTAATTTATTGGTGAATTATTCAGATTCTCTGGCCAAATTTCTCTGTGTGAGTCTGTACAACAGTACAGAACAATGGTACATTTTGCTGCTGCATTATCCACTTAGCATGCATCAGTGGGGATAAATGAAAAGAGGTCAGATATAATTTAAGGTTCCCTATGACCGACTGATGGAAATAGCTTTAGAAACTGAGCATAATATTATTGTACTTCAGGGTGCCCTGCATTGGGAAAAGGTTGTTTTAATAGATTAATCAAGTCCAAATGTTATACAAATGTGAGGGAAATTCACTTTGGGAAGTTGTAGTATATAGACATATTGGAAACAGGGAAATAGTAATTGTCTCCACCACCACCCACCAGATGAAGACACAATATAACAGATGTGGGTATAACTAGTTTGTTTAAATGGCTGATCTACATCATGATTTATTAAAATACATTAACACATTAGAGCAGGCCATACTAGATAGACTTCCAGTGGCTTACATCATTTGAGCTATTCCACACTGGATCCAAACTTGGCCAGTGGTTATTCCAGCCTTGTTTATCCTTGCCTGCCCACAAAATGTGTCAATTGGTGCTAATCTTCATCTCCTTCCCTAAAATACCATACAAGTTTTACATACAAATATTAGCAGCTTCCATAGCATTTACCTTGCACCAAGGGTGTTCCCTCCCAAACTAACTGCTGAGCAACCAGGGTATTCCCTCTCATGCCACCCTGCTATAGAATGAATGAATGAAGGGCTCTTACAAGAATGGACCTCCACTACACATGATGCCTCATGGTATTTGCCAATTACCCCTCCCTGTCTCGAACAACTTGTGCTATTCCTGCCAAACTACTTATGGCCTAGCCAATCAAAGACTAGGCCTAATTATTATACTCTAGAGATGTCAAACTCATTTGTTACAAGGGCCAGATCTGACATAAATCTCACTTTGTTGGGCCGGGTCATGCCTGCTATAAAACGTAACATGAGGTACCAGAGATATAAACTTTATAAAGGTGATTTCAGATGTTGAATGGCAATAGCAGGTGAATGACAATAGCAGGATTGATTGGATTAGGTGTGATATGCAGAGGGGTAAAAACAAGACCTGAAGCTGACTCAGATCATGAGCTCCCCATTGCAAAATTCAGACTTAAACTGAAGAAAGTTGGGAAAACCACTAGGCCATTCAGGTTTGACCTAGATCACATCCCTGATGAATATACAGTGGTGGTGAAGAATAGGTTTAAGGGACTAGATTTGATAGACAGAGTGCCTGAAGAACTATGAATGGAGGTCCATGACATTGTACAGGAGGCAAAAAAAACTATAGCTGAAAAGCACACTTAAACCAATAAACCATATAACAGAATAATGCAGAAATATCAATTTAATACAACAAACAGGGGTCCAAGAATCATCAACGAAATGAGTAATATCCAAGAAAACAATCCTTAAAATCAGACTAAAAAACTAACATCATGACATGTGGCCCCATCACTCCTTGGTTGGCAAATAGAAGGGGAAGTCATGGAAGCAGTGACAGATCCAAGATCACTGCAGACAGTGACTGCAGCCATGAAATAAAAAGATGCCTGCTCCTTGGGAGGAAAGCTATGGCAAACCTAGGCAGCATAATAAAAAGTAGAGACATCACCCTGCCAACAAACGTTTGTATGGTCAAAGCAATGGTGTTTCCAGTAATAATGTATGACTGTGAGAGTTGGACTATAAGGAAGGCTGAGCACTGAAGAATAGATGCTTTTGAATTATGGTGCTGGAGAAGACTCTTGAGAGTCCCTTGGACTGCAAGGAGATCACATCAGTCAATCCTAAAGGAAATCAACCCTGACTGTTCCCTGGAAGGCCATATACTGAAACTGAAGCTCAAATGCTTTGTCCACCAAATGAGAAGGGAGCACTCCCTGGAGAAGACCCTGATGCTGGGAAAGACTGAAGGTAAAAGAAGAAGGGGACAGCAAAGGATGAGATGGTTAGACAGTGTTATCAATGCAACGAGTATGGAGTTGAGCAAACTCCAGAGCACAACAGAAGACAGGAGGGCCTGGTGTGATGTCGTCCATGGGGTCACAAAGAGTCGGACTCGACTGTGCGACTGAACAACAAGAAGAAGCAGAGGGGTAGTAGGCATGGAGATACCAGCGTTGGTAATGAGACAGGAATTCTAGGTCTCAGTTCCATCCAGGAGGATTCAGTCCAGGAACATGCAAAGAATAAATGGACATAACTCTGACATTAGAAACCACAGCATTCAGTTGCTTATCTAAGAGTAGCAGTGCTTTTACAAAGGAATTTCAAAGGGAGATTAGAAAGAGAGACTGCTGAATTGCAATTGATAATGAAGCTTAAAATAAAGCATCCTACTGGACTGAATTGAGACCTATCATCACTTGGCATCTGAAATCACTCCACTGTCCAAGATATAAGGACCAATCCACATGTTCTAATTCCTAATCAGGTTATTTTGGAAATGTCCTAGCCCACTAGAGGTCACCAGAAGTCACTATGACTTCCAGGCTCACAAGCGCGTGCGTGCGCACACACACACACAATACTCACCAAAACAAAAACAAAATTATATAAGAAATCTGAAATACTTTTGTCTCAAATCCTAATGATAATGCTGTAGAAATTGGGATGGCTTCATTGTTTTGAGTTTTTTTAGGCTACAGATATGAAATCCCATAGCTGTGAGTCATCAGACAGACACTGATGGCCACATACCGCCTATCAAGTGCTGCCGAATACTAAATGCCGCTGCACCATGTTATCTAGCAAATGTTATCAGGGGGGGGAAATATTTCATGTCAGCTATCAAATTCTACTAAACATAGTCAAATATGATACACCAAGTGGGTTCCAAAATGTGTTTCCATGGTCTGTTTTCCAGGCTGCTTTGTAAGCTTATGAAAAATCACGCTGTGAGAATATAAATAATGTAGTCATGCTCCCACAAAAGATAGTTTGTCGGCCAGTGCTGGTCTTACCTTTGCATCCACAGGGATTTCTTAAATGGTGCTCAAATTACAGTTGGTGAAGCTGAGTTCAGTATTGACCCTTACAAGCAGAGCAGGCTGCCTATGTCGTGCACCAGAATCCTTAGCATCAATATTGTCAAATGCTGAATCAATTATTATGTAGTGAACTTACTGCTGGTGCTCCAGGTTATGAGTTCTTAGTTTGGAATATTAATTGCAGACTTGTAATACTCAGATGAGATGTATATAACCTGAGTGTCAATTCCACAGAATATCTTCTCTGTTTCAGAATATGAAATGAGATTCTGCATGTTTCTGGCCAACATTCAGGATTCCTAGGCTAATATGAAGGCGCTTGTCTAAAGCCTCTTTATTGATTAACTCCTTGTTCTTGATAAAACTAGCACTGAAACCTCTTGCTTCATATAGCATTCTAAATGGTTGCAGTGAACTATGTGACCAGACCATTGACTAAGCAGACTTTAGACCAGGGGATCTCAATTTTTTTAAAAGTAGGCTGGACTTTTACACATTCCCAATCTACAAACATAATAAGTCCAAATCTTTGTTTTTTAGTCTATTGGGTTACATTCGATAAACAAAGGTTGATTTCACACCAGGATTCCACCCCCCCCCCCCCCCATGGTGGCCAAGTTGCCAGGGTGATCATAGCTCAATTCAAGCTTGCAACTAATATTCTCAATGGCACAGGGGGTCCAATTTGTCTCTTGTTAGCTAGGATTTCCATTTCCCACCAGTTGAAGATTGCATCTACCCACACCATACCACTGTAAGGCTGTTGTCATTTGCCTCCACAGCTGGAATAACGAGACAGACAACAGTTTATTATTAAACCAGGGGCCACTTTATTAACTATTTAACAGAACAGTGCAGCAATGGGCAAAACTAAGCAAGCTCTGGAACAGGCAAGGCATGCGTCAATCCCAGACACAACCTCCTTGTCCTTGATATGGGCGGGACACCTAGCTCCGGTCTTGAGCCAGCCAAATTCTGGCTCGTAACCGGCAGCCCAGCATACTGGTAGCCCCCCAGGAGCGCCTACCCCTGAGACTGCACAGACCTTCAGGGAGGAGCCTAGCCTGAGAGGTTCCCAGTGGCAATCACCATTCACCACCCCGGACCGCACAGCCCTAGGGCAGTTCCTGATGACCTCCTGTTCCCAAACGGGATATGCCGCAAGGCGCTCACTAGTTCCGTTTTCTTGCTTGCACAAACCTGCCAAGTGACCGATCTATTTAACACTCATCCACCACCTATGCCCTTATCCCACTGCCCCCAGTGTAAAGTAGGCAAAAATGCCCCCACCAAAGTAGCCAATCCTGGTAAAGGCAAAAAATTCCTACCTGGCCCCAATGGCGACCAGCAACAGCCTACACTGAGAACAGGGCGGGTGGGTGGGCGAGCACTCGGAACAACTGCAAGGAGTAGGGCGGGGCGCAGCCTCAAAAGGCAGCTAGCTCCACCCCCAGCAGCTCTGTGCCGTGCCAGGGTGCAGCTGTTGCTGCCCCACATCCCGGTGTGGCAGCAAAGTGACCCCCAGGTGCCATTGGCATTGCCGGGCACCGGGGAGCCCTGGATTCTCTGACTACTTTCTTCTTTGGTGCATGGGTAGTGCTACTCAGTATTACACTTGGAAAAAAATGTGCATTTATATAGAACTGCTCTACAATAACACAATACTCCAAGCCTCTGGAAATGTTAATTGCTGGAAGGTATTGGTCATCTACCTTGAAAAGAATAATTGGCTTCCAACTGCGTGGGGGAAGGGGAGAGAGTACTTCAGGAACTTTTCAAATGTTGATCAAGAGAGCAGAGGAAAAAACTCTTGCCAACAATATTGTGATGTAATTGATGATATTGCCCTGATCCTCCACATTTTTTTTAAAAAAGTATCTCCATTGTATTGGTTTCAGTAATGGCAGCAAGGCAGTTAACTGTGAACATGTAGAAGAAGCTGAAGGGATTGTTTCCTTTCATTCAGACACAAGGTGTACCTTCCATTCTGGACAAAGCCCTATGCAGCCTGGGGCCATCATACCTGTAGGAGTGCCTCTCTCCCTATGAGCCCTGGAGAGCTTTGTGCTTTTCTGATCAACATCTCCTGGTGGTCCTTGGCCCGAGAGACATCTGCTTGGCCTCAGCCAGGGGGAGGGCTTTTTTGGCCCTCACCCCGGCCTGGTGAAACACGCTCCGACTCGAGATCAGGGCCCTGCAGGACATAGCACAGTTCTGCAAGGCCTGTAAAATGGAGCTGTTCCACCAGGCCTTTGGTTGAGGGGGCGGGTGTTCAATCTATTTTGGCCCCACTGTCCTGTCCACAGCATTGTATTTGACTTTTTCCCCAATGCCTTACTGTTTCTGGAAACCATCTGGACACTGGAGTTTCTTAGGGTAATTATGTTATAACAAGAAGTGGGGACCCGCAATTCTCATGGGGGGGGGAAGAGCTCCATGCAGAGGAGGAAGCTGCCACAGGTGAGCCTTCTTCCCTGCCCCTGCCAAGCTCTCTCTCCCCCCTGCTCCCCCAGCAGTGACAGCAAGGCCTGTGCGGCTCCCAGCTGCTGGGACCACCAAGCCTTCTCCCCCCCAGCACCGGCGGCGAGGCCTGAGCTTGGCCCGCCAAGACTTTCCCCTCCCCTCTCTCTTAGCAGCAGCATCAATGAGGCCTGGCTGGCTCGTCAAGCCTTCTCCCTCCCCCCCCATGGTGAGGCCTGGCCAGCCCACCAAGCTTTCTCCCTCCCCCCCCCCAGCGGTGGTGGCAATAGCAGCAAGGCAGTTCTCAGAGCGTTCTCTGCACATGCGCAGGGAATGCTCTTTTACTTTTGGGGGGATTTAAGTATCCTTCTATAGTTTTTTTAATAGATTTCAGGTTTTTCTGTACATCTCGGGAGCCCCCCAAGTGTGCAGGAAAATCTCTTTGCCCCCTATGTGCCCCCAATGTGCAGATTTAGATATCCGCATGCAGGGGGCACCTTGGTTATTACTTATATAGATGCATGGGTTTGGCTGATCTGCTATTGCTGTTTATTGCTTTATTGTGTTTATTGTTTGCTGTTTTTATGTTTGTGAGCCACTCTGAGCCCATTTTTTGAGGTAGGGCAGGGAATAAATTAAATTAAATAAAAAAGTAAGTAAGTGAGTGAGTGAAAAAGATTGTCCCAACAGTGCTATGCAGGGAAAGATCAGCTTTCCGTGTTTGTTTTTTTAAACAAGGTTTTTAGTAGAAATAAACAATTTATCAGGGATGGAGGATAGTGTCATGGGGAAACAACGACAACAAAAATGCATAACTAGTAGTAGAACACAAGCTGGTTTATGAGCCAAAATTCAGCACAGACTTGGCCCAGTTCGGAGCCCCCAAACCGATATTCTGGGAAGATGCCTTCCCCAAACATTTACTGGACTTTTGACTGCTTCTGCCGTTTAGGCCATTTAAAACCAACAGCTAAGCAGCACGGGTCCGCAGCTGGCCTGTTAGGTTTAAATTGCTGCAAGCCATTTCACTGGTCGGTTTCGCTTCTCTCCACTTGAAAGTGGGGGGAAGCAAAATGAACCACTGAAATGGCTGGCAGCCATTTCAGCCTAACAGTGGATGGGTGCACTCACCCCCCTGTTAGGCTAAATGGCTGCCAGCAACTTAAACCTAATAGTGGGGCAGGTCCACCTATCAGCTGTTAAGTTTAAATGTCTGCAAGCCATTAAACCCATTTGTTTTGCTCCCCTGCTTTGAAGCAGGAGGAAACAAAATGGATGGGTTAAATGGCTGCCAGCCATTTAACCCTCCTGGGCAATCTCCCCTTTCTCCCAGCCACAGCTTGCCACCACCAGGAGAAAGGGGGATCTGAACTGGTCGGTATGGGACATTTTTGGTTTGGTTTGGGGTTTGATTCAGAAACTGCCTCAAATCTTGAACAGAACTGGAATTTTTTAGTTCGTGTCCATCTCTAATATGGTTGCCAGCCTCCAGGTAGGGCATGGGGATCTCCCACTTTTACAACTGATCTCCAGCTGACAGAAATCAGCTCCCCTGGAGAAAATGTCTTTGTTCTCTGTGTTAACCTCCTGCCTGGAGGTGGCAACCTCAGAAAATGGTGCTCTGACCCTATAGTGTAGGTGTCTGTTCCCATCTTCCCACTGGTTACCTAGTGCACTTTCATGTCTCACATAACTGGCATCATAGTCCATTCACTGCTCTCATAAATCATCAGAAAAGTTCATAAGAATGCTGTGCAGGCTTATACCTCCCCCTCTTAGGGGGAGGGAGAGAATGAGCCAGAGCTTCCTTCCTGGACAGGCTGCCTCAGTTGCACAGGAGAGAAAAGCAAGCCTTTCTTCCCCTCCATTGGCTGAGGCTCCTCCCCAAAGGGAAGGAGGGAGAACTTGCTTTCCTTGGCTGCCTCAATTGCACAAGAGAAATACAAAGCACCTTTAAGACCAATAAAGTGTTACCTGAGGTATGAGCTTTCGTAGGCCTTGCTACAGTATGTGTATTTTGTTGGGCTTGTTATGCTGTGGCTCTCTAGGGTGCAACTGGGTTCCCTCCCCCTTGTCACTGTATTCATGCCCTTGGGATCCAATCTTTCTCAGTAGGAAAGCAAGGTGAACTATTTAGATGAGGAATAACAACAAGCCAGTGAGGTGGATAGGCTGAGAGTGTGTGTCCAAACCAAGTTCACCCAGCAAATTTCCTTTGGGGATTTTGAACTTAAACTTCCCAGATAGTTGGCTGATACTGACCACAGAGGAAGACTATAGTTTTGTAGAAAAACACATAGCCCTCAGTATGTGTCATGGTGCCTTCTCATGTTCTTGACCAGCACATGAAGCAATTTATGTACAAAAGCTCGCAATGCCCAGCCATTTCATGTTTCCCCCTGGGTCCTAGTCTTAGAACTCTGAAGATGAGATTTCTGTAGTGAACGTCAATAAATCAAAAGTAGGTTTGCAGCTTACAGATACCCACTTGAAGAGCATACTCAAGATTGCAACAGCACCAGCATTTTGATGCACTAATTCAGAGCAAGAGATGTCAGTTATAAGACAATAAACAAAAATTTGCAAGAGTGCTAATGTTTTAAGCATGTTTTTAAGTAAAAAAAAATCTGTGTTTGTGTCCTTTATAAAGTTTATATCTTTGCTACCTTGCATTATATTTTATGATACACATGGCCTGGCCCAAGCTCTCGTTTATGTCAGATCTGGCCCGCATAACAAATGAGATCAACAGCCTTGATCTATAGGATCAGCATTTTAAAGAAATTTTAGTTACCCTGCATGTACTGCTTTGCCCTAATACACCAATGAATTTCTAGAAACTGAATAGAAAGGGCCATCTATGTAAGCCTTGCCTCTTCCTAGTAGGCTTTTGGCATGTCCTGCCAACCATCCACCCTCTCCAGAATATTATGGAAATAGCCAGTCACTATTTGGAGCCAAGCAGGATTTGGGGGGGGCCCTGATTGGAAGTGGGAAGAGCCCCTCTTCACCTGTTTCACAATATTTATAGAATGTGGGTGTAAATGTAAATGTATTAGTCCTAGTCTTAGATTTTTTAGGCCATAACTAGTTTGGCAGGGAGAGGGTGGACTGCTGATAGAAATCAGCGGTGAGCGACTTGCCATTGAGCATGATGGAGGGGCATGTCCTGAACAAGCCGTCACTGGCTTTATGGCAGGATGGGGCTTGGGTGCTGAGCAACATTTTTCCAAACTGGTAGTGGCTCTATGGCACATCAGGAAGGGAGATGGGAATGGGCACCTCTTGGCACAATATATGCAAGTGAAACACGGCTGGTGGAAGCCACCGGCTGAGTCTGGAGCCAGGGTAGATTTGCCAAAAACAAAGGTGGCCATGGCTAGGCTCTGTAGCACAGCCCCCCGTTAAATATTAGCATATTTATTATGGGTGATGTAGATTGCTAATTTTAATAAACTAGTTAAACCCATTCTAGGGTCTTGTGTCATTATTTGTACTGCTGGGGCAAGGTACTATTCTACGTAAAATATGTTATCATTTTTCACTTCTGTACTTGGCTGTATATTAGGGATTCCTAATTAAAATTTTAACATTGATCACCAGCAAAGCCCCCCTCTTAAAATCATGAGTACTTCCTCTCTTTTTTCTGCTCTCCCCCACTTTGTTGATTAAGTTTATAACCCAACTTTAGATAAGGTATGAAATCTGTCATTAAGAAGACAACTGTTTTCTTTCAATTCATGAATTGTTCAATTTTTTTGTTGTTGAAAACATGCCTTTGGAAAGGTAATTATTTTTCCTAGAATTATGGCCATATTAAAATGGTTCTGAGGAATAATTAACCTGGTCTGAAGTAATGCCAATGGATGAAATTCAACGTGAAAATCATTAGCAACCCTATACTGGACTATAATTACTCTTTCTGTACTGCTGTCGGTCATGTCAGTGTTTTTACTAGTGGTAATCCTTAATCTATGAATTATTGACCCCAATAATCAGCAGCAACTCTTTAATGGCTGTTACATTCTATTATATCACTGCATTCTCACTGCATCAAAAATACATTCACCTGTGAACTAACAGATTACGACAACTGCATTTCAGCAATTATTTTATAGCTGCATTTCTCACTAGAGAATAATCATCTAATACTGCTAGAGGCACATAAAACTACCCAGTTGCTTCATTCAATTAGCTGAAGATGAAAGTATGTTAATATATTTGACTATTTCAGCATGCTCCAAATTGTTTGGTGTGTGCCAATGTCACATGTTACCAAAATTGTAGTATTCTATTAATAATTTGATCACATGAAGGTTAAAAAACAGAAAAAAATAAAAGTTTGGGAACATCTACATACTGGCCCTAATTCAGGACAAGTCACAATCCAATTCATTACTACACCCCCTCCCCCCAATTGGGAGGGTTGCCTGCAATATTCCCCATATGTAGCAATTTTAGTTTACTTTTGAGGCTCAATCCAGAGAACTGCATGTGAAACCAACATATTATATATTTGCTGCTGGACACTGACTTTATCTGCCTTTTATGCCCTATTAAAATTCTATTCTCACCTTTACAAGTAATTTCTTTAGAGAAAAAGATAAACATTGTGTATTCTGCATTTATATATCCATGTACTGGGAGAATTTTGGGATATCTGGCTGGTTTTCCTTTATGTGTCTCCACAACATTGTGATCTGGAAAAAAAAACACTTGCTAATATTTCATCAAGGCCTCAGGTAGGCTTGGGCTTATTCCACCCAGAGGTTTTTCTCCATTTCAGCCACTCTAGTTATTAGATATTAGGGTTGCCAGGTCTGGGTAGGGAAATACCTGGAGACTTTGGGGGTGGAGCCAGAAGAGGGCGGGGTATGGGGAGGGGAGGGGCCTCAGCATAGTACAATGCCATAGAGTTCACCCTTCAAAGCAGCCATTCTCACACACAAAGCCATGAGGTTACAGGCTTATATCAGCAACTCCATACAGGTATACACTCCAGGCACGTACACAGGCTTATGCCCCCTCCTGCAAGACCTCATTTCCATTTGCTACATCAAAGGACTTCACATCTGGGTGTGAAGACAGCAGGGTGCTTCCTGAGAATCGGTTCCCATGCCCAGCACTCTGTGATCCAGAAGACAGGCGCCAGATGTAGCTGATGTCAGCATCCTGTCCTGACCATCAAGTAGATCTGAATATTGACCACTCCTATAGCACCCCGTTAGTGGATAGAGATAGAGAACAGACCATCTATAGGCTCTCTTGAGATGGCATCATATCATGCCATCCTCCCAGGTACCACCTCCCAATAAAAGCTGCTCCTCAAGAGACACACAAGTCAGTCTAGCTCCTCCCTTTTCCTTGCTTAATCTTCCTCCCTCCCTCACAGACCCTTGGGTGCACCACTGGGGTCTGCCATGTGGTTTTCTGCTGGTCCAGAGTCATGATCCTTTGTTCCTTTCCCAAAGACTTCTCCCCCTCATTTTCCAGATGGATTCCACTGATTCATATAAAGGTAAATATCACCCTCGATGGAAACCATCAAGTATCCTGAACATGCAAACATCTCTGTATTTCTACCTAATTTCCTAATTCTGTATAACTGTGTGAATTATAATGTAACATTGTAACCTTGTTTATAAATCTTTTATTATATTTCTAGTAAACCATTTATCGTTTATACTTTAATTTGAGTCTGTGTCAGTTCCTGAGAAGTCTTGGTTTAGCGCCGCCTCTGTGTACATTGGCAAGATCCCGTAAAGCCGGCTTCATATTGATAAGAGCCAATATTCCCCCAAATATTAATAAATAAGAGAGCAGTCAGGCTAACAGAGGGGGAGGAGCCTCAGCCAGTGCAGGGGACAGAAGCTTGCCTATCTATCTCTCCTGAGCTATTGAGAGAGTCTGGCAAAGCAAGCTACCATGCAGCAGCAGCAGCAGAACTGGAAGAAGAAGCAGGAGACAGCCAGTTCCACTGTGGGCCTGAGAGAAGCCCTCCAGGGACCTGTTCTGGCCCACAGGCCACATGGTTTAAAAAAAAAATTCTTTATTTTTATTGACAAAATTTTTTTTCAATTATATTTACAATTCATGAGTTATACATGAGCTCTTGGTTCAGATGAAGAACAATAAGGTTCACATTAGTTACATCAGTATAGATAATATAGTCTATCGTCTTAGATACAAACTATTATGACTATTAATAACTGTTGCTTTCTTGTGTAATTCTGATTGTTATTCGATTGCCATTACTGCACATACTACACATATCTAAACTACGTAATGGATACAGAACTAGATAAATCAATACCAGCACATTTAAGATCGGGCCAACATAAAAATAATAATAAAAAAACATTCACAGGCTTATGAAAAATTATAGAACACATAGATCTAATAGCTGCATGGAGGTTCCTACATGCCAACGAATGGGACTACACACACTTTCCCTCCAGATACAGAATACACACAAGGATAGATTACATCTTTGTCTTTTCCACTATAATGAATAAGGTCACAACAGTGCAAATAGGTCAGAAACTTTTCTCAGACCATGATCCAGTAATCTGTCAACTAGATATTTCAAATAAAAAAGACACAGACCCACTATGGAGGTTCAACAACTTTTTATTGAAAGACAAAAACATAGACAAAGAAATCAAGAAAAATATTACAGAATATTTTAATTTTAATTGGACAGGAGACACTCCAAACGATGTCAGCTGGGATGCATTTAAAGCAGTTATTAGGGGTAAAATGATATCCATCTCTGCAGCCTATAAAAAGAAAAAGGAAAAGCTAAAACAGGATCTAATAGCTAAACTAACAAATATGGAGGCTCTACATAAAAGAAATTGCAGCAAAAAAACTATATAAAAAGATTCAAGAAGAATGAAAAATTCTAGAAGCATTAGAAACAGGACAAATAAAACGTAAGCTCTTATACATAAAATAAAATTACTGGTTCAGAATTCCAAAATCAATATGTTTACTAGCCTGGAAAGTACAGAAATGGGTCACTGATTTAGGAATAAAAGGTGTAAAAGACTCTAAAGGGAAAATTTGCACAACAACAAAGGAAATACATCATCACTTTAAACAATTCTATTCGAAACTATACGAATCTACACACCTTTCATCAGACTCAATAACAAACCATCTATGTAATAAAACATTTATAAAAACTTCAAGAGAGCAACATAGGCTGAAGACAGATTTAAAGTCTGCTGCGCCTCCGCGGCGTGGCAGACTAAGGCGGGGGAAATTTTCCCCGCAGCACGGCGTTCGCACACCGCCAGAAGGAAGCCTCCCACAGCGTTCAGACTGTGGGCAGCTTCCTACAGCGGCGTGCGGACGCCGTGCGGCTCCCCCTCCTGGCGCGCATTCACACCTGCTCCAGCGGGTGGAACGTGCACCGCAGCAGCCGGAGCACCACTTTGAAGTGGTGCTCAGCTGCTGCGGGAGGAGTGCGGCGCTGGACGCAATGCGTCCGGGCCGCCTCCTCAGGGCAGATGCGGCCGTCTGAACGGCCGCTCTGCCTCCGCTTTTGAAGCGGTCTGTCCTCAGCTTTTTGAAGCGGTCTGTGCAGTCTGTCCTCAGCCATCCTGACTACCTTGAACAACCAATAGACGAAAAAGAGCTAGAGCTCACCTTACAACATATGAAAAGCAACAAATCTCCTGGCCCTGATGGCTATACAGCTGAGTTTTACAAGCAATATAGCCCGATTTTAAGCCCATACCTACTAAATATATTCAACAACGTCTTAGATATAGGGAAAATACCTACTACATGGACTAAAGCCAAAATCACACTAATACCAGGCCACATGTCTGACACCCCTGCGATAGATCCTATATACAATGCAGACAAAAATGGCTTGTGCTGACATAGCTAAAACGTTATTGACTTATTATAGTCTGGTTTCCAGCCTGGTTTTGAAACAAAATGGTGGATAATCTACAGCTCAAAGGGGCAATTAATCTATTATTTGAATATTCAGAACTTCCTCTTTTCACTTGCGGTTAGAATATCAGGGAGGGATTGGACTTCTTTTTGGAGTGGTTCTTGGTCCTGTAGATCTAGCCCTGTGTTATGGTTTGGGATGTCAGACTCTTTGACACTGCTTCTCTCACTCTCGGCAATTTTTCAAAAGAGTTGTGAGTAGTTTTCCTGTTTATTTTCCCTCATTCTATGTACTGGATTTTGGTACTAATTCCATTACTATTTATGACAATATTTGTGAAAATAATACTTCAGTTATAAGAACAGAGAGGAAAGAGACAATTCTCATGCAGATGTAAATAGTTCAGATGAGTGACTCATCATCAACATGCTGACTGCTGCAAATATATATATCGCTTCTTCCTGGGAAAAAATACGTATCTTCTTTTGATGAAATAGTTTAAAAGATGCTGGTCAGTGGAATTTATGTCAAAATTAACATAAAAGAATTAGAAAATATGTTTGTAGGAAAATGGATCTTATTTATTGACTTTCAGAATAACAGATTTCAAGATGATGTTTAACAATTTGTTTTTTATTATGAAGAGGAAAACCAGTAGATATAGACTTAATATTTATAGTATTTATTCTATTGGTGTTCTTTTATGTTATTAACTTATTTCTATTTTTGCTGTAGAAAAGAGCAAGAGTCCAGTAACACCTTAAAGACTAGCAAAATATGTGGCAGGGTATGAGCTTTTGTGAGTCACACTGCTCACTTCTTCATAAGAAGTGAGCACCTATACAATGGAGAACTTTAGCCTCAAAGTGTCAAAGTGCTTTTAAGCTTTTCTTTTGCAGGCCCTGTGAAATCACAGAGATGGTGGTTCTAGAGCTAGTGGGAAGAAGAGGGTTCCTTTAAAATGGGAGGGGCAGCCATGGTTTACAGTTCAGTGGAAGCCATATTTTGAGGCAGCCATTATGAGGGGGTTCATGCAGAAGCAGCAGCCAATCAAGAAAGACATGTTTAGAGAGCAGTCTAACAGCAGAACGTGGTCTGATGAGAGATGACTAGCCAGACAGAGAAGGTAAATGGAATGATCTTAATCTGAACAACCATACTGGAACCATTAAGTTATGTTTGCCTATCTCTTTAACATCACAAAAATAACTTAACTTAAAATGGGGGGAAAGATGAAGTATTTTTACATATATGATTTTCCTAAGCTCAGATGCTTATAATTTATTTATTTAGAAAGTAAATTTATATACCACCCTTCCCTGAGTTCACAGGGTTCAGAGGAGTTACCAAAAACAAAAAGTGCAATATAAAACTGAAATTAAAACAATCATGTTAAAATTAAAGAACACTATACAGTGCCAAAATAAATACAGTAGGCATTACGAACCCGCAAACAGGAGAAAGCAAAGTGGGAGGGGGAAGGGAGGGTGTGCCAGATAGATGGTACCTATTGCTGTCCTCAGCCAAAAGCCTGGTGAAATATCTCTGCCTTACATGAGCAGCGTAACTACATAAGATCCCACAGGGTATGGATATTATTTGGCAGAGAGTTCCACCAGGTAAGAGCCAGGGCTGAAAAAGCCGTTGCTCTGGTCAAGGACAGCCAGACATCTTTAGGGCTAGGGATCACCAGTAGATTATTTCCAGTTGAGCCTAAATCTCTTCAGGGGACATACCAAAGGAGGCGGTCCCAAAGTTACATAAATCCCAGACCACTCAAGGCCTTAAAGCCTTGAATTTGATTTGGTACTCCACTGGGAGCCAGTGCAGCTGGGGTAGCACAGGTTGAATATTTATGGTCTGAGGTGTCCCAGTCAGGACCTGCACCACCGCATTCTGGACCAGTTAGAGTTTCCAGTTCAGTCTCAAGGGCAGGCCAGCATAAGAAGAGAAGAAGAGAAGAGATTGGATTTATACCCCACCCTCCACTCCCCAAGGGAGTCTCAGAGCGGCTTACAAACTCCTTTTCCCTTCCCCTCCCCACAACAGACACCCTGTGAGGTAGGTGGGGCTGAGAGAGCTCTTTCCCAAGCTGTCCTTGAGGGAACAGCTGGTACAGAGCTATGACTTGCCCAAGCTCATCCAGCCAGGTGCAAGTGGAGGAGTGGGGAATGAACCCTGATTCTCCCAGATTACAGTCCGCGCACTTAACCACTACACCAAACTGGTGTACACTACACCAAAAGTGAGTTACAGTGATCCAATCTAGATATGACTGTTGCACGAATTACTGTGGCTAGGGCAGGGTGAGACAGGGAAGGGGCCAGCTGCCTAGCCTGGCGCAGCTGGTAGAATGCCAGCTTGGCAACATTCAGGATCTGGATCTCCATGGATAAGAAGGTCCACACCCAAACTCCCAAGGCCACACCCAAACTCTTGATGGTTTTCGCTGGTATTAAAGGTGCACCATCAAGAGTGGGAAGCTGGGACCCCAATCCTGAGCTTCCCCCCACTCAGCCACAGAACCTCTATCTTAGTTGGATTCAGTTTCAACTGACTCTTCCTCAACCATCCCTTCCAGTCCCTCAGTCAAAATTTGGGGGGGGGGGGTCCAGGCAGCTGCCCATCAACAGATACAGAAAGATTGGTTCTCTCTGTAGTAATTGGTTCTCTCTGTAGTAACTTGGAGAGAGATACAAAAGTGGTATTGAGGGTTTTTTAAGAAACAGAAGGTGCAGATCCTCAAGTAAAACTCTGAGAATTGACCTGGTAGTGGTTGGGTACTCAAGAGATAAGTGTAGGGTAGAGGAAAAAGAGACTTGTTGGGGTCTAGTGGCCCTTTTCAATTGTAACTGTGAGTGTCTCATTAGAATTTGTTTGGGAAGCAGCCGGCAAGAGGTCTGGGTCTCAAGATGAACGGATCAGATGTTTCTGGGCTTCTCACATGGAACTGCATTAAGAAAAAGTTTCCCTGGAGTTTAGCAGTATTTGGGCACTTTCTCCACCCCCCTTATGCCCGCCCGGCTGTGAGATAAAAGCTCGCTCGTTCACAAAGTCTGGGTCCATTGCAAAGGGAAAATAATGCCCTTCAGCTTGTACTTCCCCCCTCCATCTGAGGGGCTTATGCAGGAACAAAGCCCCAAATGCCAGCATGGAATCCGAAGCAGCTGTTGACTGGCTTTGCTAAGAGCCTTTCATACCAACATTTTGCCCTCCCTAGCTTCCCATCAGGATTCAGGAAGCAGTCATGATAAGCTCTGTGACCGACTGATAATCAGCAACAGAGAGATGAACAGTAATATTATCAGAGCATCTGAAATTGCTATGCGATTTATTAATTTTGTCATTATTTTGTGGCTGCATTGTGACCCTTGCACAAAACGGGCTTTAATGTTCCTGGTACCCTTTCTCCATGTAACGCAAACATGCATGTGCTTAAAAATGTGGTTGATGCTTTGTATTATGGGAAGGGGGCATGGTCTGTGTAGAAAACTCCTGAGGTAGTTGTGGAATATGCACAGTGGATCAGATCTGGGGAAACACTGAAGATGTAGCACTACTGCAGAAATAGGTGCTGCAAATTTGAATGCTTAAAATCGCTGGTAAACAGTGGCAAGGACATAATGTGGAAAAGGTCCTGGAGTGGTTGAATAACTTCCTAATTCCCCTGTGGAACAGAAAAAGGAACTAGCAAGGTCAGTCTCCCCATAAAGTTCTCCTCCACTTCAGCAGCCTCTGGAAACTCTACACTGTCCCTATAATCATCCTTTATTCAAATCCCCTTGCTTATTTCCTGTTTGAAGACAAATTTATTCATTTTTTAAATTCAGAACCTGGTTGTTACAGAAATGACAAACAGTTCATATGGAATGATTATAACTTCAAACTGTGAAGAGCAAGATAAGAATAAAGCTTTAAGAACACAGCCCTAACAAAGTTAATCCCATCAAGCCCATTGAAGTCAACAAGCATAGAACTATGTGCCTTTGCTGAGGTAATGGCAAACTTCCTGCCTTGAAAACCCTGTTGGGTTACCACATGTCTACTGTGACTTGACAGCACATCACTTCCTCACACACACACACACACACACACACATGCACACACACACACACACACAAAGTCCCTTAAAACTTGGTTGCCATTGTGGGTGACAAAGTTAGAAATAAAGAAATCTGAAGAAAACAAATTGAATCAAATACAAACAATGTTCCATTCATTTGTGGAAAAAAACAGCTTTCATGAGGTAAATAAAAGCACTGATGGATTCATTCCTCCAAGGTACCATATTAACTTTTCCTTATGCTTTGTTGATGACATTATTGACTTTAGTTGAGATTGCTCATATGTTCATGACTGAACACATGATTTAAGCTAAATTTTCCTCAAATCACTTATCATAATTAATAAAGCAAGCAACATGCAGAAGGAGTGTAATTTGCTAATTATAAAATGTTCCTTATAATTAGATTATGTTCACTGATTTTTAATCAGATATCTTCCAAGTCTAAAATCAATTTCTCTCCCTTTTCTTCAGGGAATAATACAATCTTGGTAGATATGCCAACAAAGTGACCTGATTGGGGCAGTAGTCTAATTATTTTTCAATAACAAGTGCTCTTCTGAACACCAAGAACCAAGGAAGGAAGGAAGTGTTTCTTGGTCAGTGGGAAGATGAGTACCTGAAAGTGTGGAATTACAATGCCCATTATTTCACAAAAACAAAGCTGAATGTGCATGAGCAACCCACATGTAAGAAAGGAAAGGATTAGAGAAATACCAGGCAGGCGAGGCACAGGCTCTTTTTGGGAGATGGGACTACACCATTAAATATGCACTGACACCATTGCTGTTGAAAATATAAGAAAGGATGGCTACTATGTATCAAATATGGGTTTAAGAATTGCACAGGTCTTTTTCACATTACCTTCTGAAACTGGTTAACATGTGTTGCGCATACCAGTATTTTTCTTCATATTATTTCTAATGTAAACACCAGTTCATGTCCACACAAGAGTAGATCTGACTCATATAACTTGTGTTCGGTCAAGCCATATGTACCACCAACCATATAACATGACCTGGTAGGTGTTTGACAACCCCCTCTTTTTGCAGTCACAGGAAAGCAGTCAGTTTAGGATATTTATTGTAGCTCTAGTATATTGCCACAAGTGACTGGTTAAACCCAACTTGGTTGTCTTGTGACTTTTGGGGGGTAGGGTACCATTTATCTCAAGACTAGGACAGTGCCAAATGGGAGGAAAAGAAACTCACACAAAATCAGGGGACATGTTGCACAACAACATGACACATTTTTTAATTTTTTTTTTAAAAAAACCCAGTTTGATATATTTGTTTTGATATATTCGTTATGTAATGTCCTGCATCTTGTCTTTTTGTTCTCTGTTGAATAAATTTTGCTGGAGTGACTTAATTTTATTGGATGGCTGTGTGATTAACTTTAAATGTGGTTTTATATGGATTCTGTTTCTTCTAGCTTATTCATTTTAATTTACTGTTTTGGTATCAACCTCAGACATTGGGGGGTGGGGGGTGCCTAACCTCAAATAAATGAATACGGTTTATCTTTTTCTCATTCTGTTCAGAGTTCTTCCCCCCTCCCCATTTGCTGAGTGGCCCAGGACTAGATCTGGAGCTGTTGCAGTGGCCACTGCAACTGCTGCTGATCGACCTCATCTAGGCAGGGGCTTGGCAAAACCTTGCAGAGGCGAATCTCTCTTCTGTTTCCCCAGTGTCTTAATTGTTCCTTTGAGTTCACAAAAAGATGTAGAAACTCAGAAGCCTCGGAAATAGAATCTGAGATACTGAAAGAGGAGAGGCAGCCCGCTGGATTGTACCAACCTCTTGCCAGGCTAGGCCAAGCCAGCAACAGTGACCTCATCTACCACTGATTTCTGTGAATGCAGCAAATGGAGAGGAGGAAGAACTTCCGTGTCAGTGACATCAGCTACTCAGGCCATCAATAATTCCATTCCTCCCAGCAATGTCTACTTTCCTTTCATTCTTTGAAGAAGAGGAGGAGATTGGATTTATACCTTCACTACCCAAAGGAGTCTCAGAGCGGTTTATAATCCTTTCCCCCTCCCCTCCCCACAACAGACACCCTGTGAGGTATAGGGTTGCCAAGTCCTTTTTATTCACTGGCGAGGGGGAGTCCTCCTGGCGCCGGGAGCTTCCCCAGCGTGCGCACTTGCATGCACACCACAACGATGTCACCGGAAGTGACATCATCATGTTGGGGGTGTTGCCAGGGCGACGCTCTGGCAATCGCCCCAAAACTCTATGGTACCATAGAGTTTTGGGGCGATTGCTAGAGCATCATCCCGGCAACGTCCCTGACGTAATGATGTCACTTCCGGGTGATGTCATTACGGGGGTGGGGTTCCCCTCGCCAGCCAAATGCTGGCCGGCAGATCAGGAACCCCTGTAGCGGGGGATCCCCCACCCCCCAGGCTGACTTGGCAGCCCTAGTGAGGTAGATGGGGCTGAGAGAGCTCTCTCGAGAACTGTCCTTGAGAGAACAGCTCTGAAAGAACTTATGATTGACCCAAGCTCACACCAGCAGCTGCATGTGGAGGAGTGGGGAATCATACCTGGTTCTCCCAGATTAGAGTCCATGCTCCTAACCACTACACCAAATCGGCTCTTAGATTTGCCTCAGCCTGTGCTAGGACTCTGGCCCCCGCTTCTTCTTTGGCATGGTCTGTTTTCCTTTGGATTATTTTAATTTGTATTTATGTTTTTATTGCTCACTTATTAAGCACTCTGATGGTTGTTTCATTGATCTGTTTCAGAATTCAAATATTTTCATTACATATTTGTGTGCTTTAAAAATCTCATTCATAAGCCCACAAGGATGTTCATTTCTGTTTCCCCTGAAAATAATATGAAGCACAGTCTCATTAGTTGCTTGTACTATTGACTATTACAACATCATTTGTTCTCTTCTTTTAATTGCTACACCAATCTCTTGCAAACCAACTGGGAACAATCCAGCCAAAGTTAAGCATTTATAAGCCCCATTTATTTCAATGGAAGGTGGCTAAATACATGATTAACTTTCACACTGAAATCAATAGGGACTTTAAAATAATTCCTTGAGCGGGACTGTGCCTACTGGTAGAATTTTTCTTATTTTTGTGAGCATTATCTAAAAAAGAACTCAACCCGTTAACTTATTGAAAATGAATAGTACTAATGTATTTTCCGTTACTATAAAATTGTCAAAACATTGTTACACTGGCCTCTGCTGTGCAGAATAGGTGCCCAGGTTCTTTTCTGGATGCCAATGAAATAATTACGAATGACACACAACTGGTTAAACTTATGCATCAGTACAGTGTATTAAACGCAACAGCACACTCTTCTAACAATAAGAAATAATCAAGTAAAAAGCATATAAGCCACAATAGGCTGGATCCTGCAATCTATTGACACAATGATCACAGGATATTCCCACCTTCCACTCCCCTCTGCAGCCATTTCTGATTCCTGGAAAACTTATTCCCAGAATGGAGAGGCTTCAGTGTACTAACAGTATAGTCAAGCAACTGCAGTGGGGAGGGGGAAGATAGCAAATTGCTCCTTTCTTTCTTGTGAGTGGAGCTGTGCTCATACAAGAGGCAGAAAGGGCAATCTCATTCTATTTCTTTTTCCCACTACTGTCCCAACCAGCACAGCCATTAGTACACATGAATTCCATAACTCCAGGGATAAACTTTCCCTGAATTTGAAATGGTTCCAAGGGGAGAGGAAAGTGGGGTCATTCCTGGACCATCATTGCTTTATGCAAATTGTTCATGGGGCCTAAGCCATTACCTAATTTCACTCACAGGCATCAGTGGTACCAGCTGAATGCTACATTGGTGGCTGGCCACTTGGTTCAGTGTTAGAGAGACCCTTTGGTTTTCCCAAGTTTTGCAAGGAAGGAGTAGATATTGATGGTCATGCCTAGTTTTACTCTTGTCAAAGCACAGGATCAAGTTCTGAATTCCCATAAACCAAAAGTCTCACTTAAAAGGAAAACGTTTCTACTGATTTCAATAAACAGGACAGTTATACTATCTTCCTGCAACTGTCTCTTCTGGATGTAATTTGGCCACATTTGTTCAAGACAAGATTGCTTTCTCATGTACATGTGAACAGAAGGTTTAAACAAGTTTTAGCAATTCCTGTTCACTCCTGTTCCACCTGACTAACTTTGCAGGTTGTTTCAAGCAGCAGTTTCTGTTCTGAGTATTACTTTGTATAAACTGTTTCATTTAGAGGGAGGGACCCCCAGAATGAATTTCTGAACACTGGCCAGTTTTATCAAAAATTGCTTCATCTATCTCTAGCTTCCAGATACTTACCAGAGGGTCTTCTATTAACTCTATTAACCACAACTCCACAGATCTTCTTTTAAGCCTGTAGGCATCTTTTTTCAGTTGGAAATTGTCTTTTTCTTAGCTGTAACCTTTGAGCTATTGATTCCTTAGCCAAGTTCTGACTTTGTTGTAGGGTGGCAAGTCTTGGACCACTACATTCTGGGGGTTCCCATGTAAAAAAAGTGTAGCGCCCAGTTTAGCTTTTATAAGCATGTCTATACTGAAACTGGCTTAATTGACTGAATGTTATGGATTTCCTTAAAGAAAATCTATGAACTGAATTTCAAGGAAGGGGCATTAAGGAGATAAAATATACAATTTTCAGCAATGACAGTTCACCTGATTTAAAACCAGCTAAATTTTGTAGGTCACGCCAAACCTTACATAATGTGTAAGCAGGGGTCCTTTCGTAGAAAAAGAGGTGCAGGAGCTCATTAGCATAACTCATTAGCATAACTCATTAGCATGTGCCACGTCCCCTGACATCACCAGAAGTGTGTCAGGAAAGGGAATGTCAGTTTCAGCCCCATTATACCCTATGGGCCATTGAAATCAATGACAAAAATTCATAGGGTATATGAGGAGCTGGAGGGGAGGAGGTTTGAGGGAGAGGCTCCAAACTTGCAGGGTAGCTGCTGGGGCCTCCTCTCGAAATACCCACCAAGTTTCAAGAAGATTGGACCAGGGGTCCAATTCTACGGGCCCCCAAACAGGTTGCCCCCATTCCCTCCATTGTTCTCTATGGTGGGAAAAAGTGCTACTTTTTTCCTGCCATAGAGAACAATGGAGGGAATGGGGCAACCTGTTTGGGGGCCCGTAGAATTGGACCCCCTGGTCCAATCTTCTTGAAACTTGGTGGGTATTTCGAGGAGAGGCCCCAGCAGCTACCCTGCATGTTTGGAGCCTCTCCCTCAAACCCCCTCCCCTCCAGTCGCTTTTAAAGTTGCCACCGAATTTTGGCGGCAATTTGGCAGCGGTCCGAATCAGATCAGAGATTCTGATTCGGCCCCTGACTGCCCTAGTGGCCACTCCTGAGCTGGCGGAGCTTTGCTCTGCCTTGCTCCAGCCCCAACGGACCCCTGTAGGATGAGATTACTGTAACATCTGAACTCTTTAGTGGGCATTTTATGTATATCAGAAGATATCAGGAATGCCACAGTGATCTCAGTTCTTTTTATCTTTCAAATCTTTCTTCTAAGATGGGATGTAAATGACTGATATTTGAGAGGTCATTACAATCTAGGTGTTAATGTGTGTGAAAAGCATGGTGCTCTGTCTTGCAATTCACCATACTTGTTGCAAATGGTATGTGTTAATTGTGTTGAAATTTGTAAACAGTTCCAGGATATTACCCTTTAGGAACATCTTTACATTCAAGCGCAATGTGTATTAAATGGTTTTGTTGGATTAATAGCCTTTGGCTAGACTTCAGGCCAACCAGTTGTAAATTGACAGTAATTCATAGATGGTGTCTTGGTGCCTGCTATTAGTTGAATAGTAACATGTGTTTTGGTCATTTCAGATCCATGGCCTGTACTACTCTTTCATAAATCTTTTCTCTCTGCAAGTCCATCGCTGCCCCAGTTAATGGAGCTATTAATTAACTATGCTATGTTAGTGCCAACCTCTTGAAACCACTGTATAAAAATTATTATTACAGTATTTAGTACACAAAGATTTCCTAAAATAAAAATATGAATTGAGATGAATTTATAGTTCTTTAAAATTCTGTTTTTTAAAAAAATGTTAATGAGTGCTACACTATACACCAAACCAGATTGTCCATGATCAGTCTTGCAGCTTTTTTAAAAAATATAGCCCTGCTAATGCAGGAAAAGTGGTTTGTGTGTGAAAAAGATATTTTTTACAATCTAAGTCCTCCCTCATACACAAGCTGGTATTCTTTCATGGGATGGGGGAAATACAGGCACCTGTCCACCTGCATCCTTTTCATAGCAAATAAGAAGCTTCATTGGATACTTTGGATGGAGAAAATGGTATAAGGAAGAAGCGTTAAATAATGGTAGCTCATATTCCATTTTCCTGATCAAATTAGCACCCCATTATCAGCTTATAGATCTCCCAACATAATGTGAATTTGGAACTTATATTGGGGGTGTTATTGGGAGCTCCTTAAACTCTATTTAGGAATGACATTTCTACAACCATTCTTTTTTTTATTTTTGGAAATATAAAAAGCATTTTGTTGTGATGTAAGAATCCTACAGTATTATCCTAAAAGTTGCTGTGTCCTTCTAAACCCATCGAAGCCCCTGACACTATAGTTTAAACAAAAAAGAAATTAGTTGGGTAAATGATTACAGAATGACTTTTACATTTAAGAACCTGTTCTTGAATATGGATTTTTTTTTTGCTTCTGAGGTTGCAATAACAGAAGCAGCGCAATCATACAAAGAAATATGAAATCTGTTTAGCATCACTGGATACCACTAGCTAATCATTTATACCCGTAAAGGTAAACTTTTTAGTTGAGAAATACCATTTAATGCCAAATGGAATATAATCATATTGCATTAAGAATCTCTAATAATAAAGAAAATAACTTTTGTCTCCCCCACATGACATTATTGTATAAGATTCATGAATAATGTTTTACAATTATACTTGAGGCTAGTAAAATATATTTTTCCTTTGAAGAACATTCAAACTGCAGATAAAAATTAGTTTTAAAGAAACAACTTCAGTATAGTCTATTTAAATCTTAAGGTCCTTCATGCTAAAATAATTTAGTGAACAGAGTTAGCAGTAAGGAAAGAGGAAATATTACAAAATGTGAATGCATTTAATTTTGGAAAAAAGGGTTTGTGCATGCTAATTTAAACATATGAAATCATTGTAACTGTAAGAGTATACTCTATTTTTTCCTACTTTCCTCCTGGTTTCCCCCCGAGTTTTTAAACCTAAAATTGTACAATATGGATTTCATTCCTGGATTATCCACTGAACCTTTCATATTGCTGTTGTCTATTCTGAACATGACATTCGACAGACCCTTATTAGTTGGGACAAGTTACCATGGAAACTGCAATGTAGTTTTATGTTGGTGTGCTTTTTACACAAGTGTTTATCCTTTTGAGTTTCTTCTTTCTGCAAAATAAAATATGGGAAGTCATAAAACAGTGGCTCCACTCCAGTTATATGAATGGGGAAAGACGAGGCTTTATTTGTGTAACTGTAATCAGATCAGTAAGGATACAGATATAAGCAGGGCTATTTTGGGGCTGGAATGCCCTGGAATGGTGTTCTGGCTGGCTTCTGAGCCTGCCAGCATCAAGGAGCACTGGCCTGCCTGAGGCTGAGAAGTGGTCCTTAATTGACAAGGCCAAGCGGCTGCACACCATGCACATGAAGGAGCACCCGAGTACTGCCCACCGCAAGCCCAAGATGCTCCTCAACAAGTTTGCCTTCCCTGTTGGCCCACGGGCAACTGCACGGTGCCCACCATGCCACCCTCAAAGCCAATGCCCTCCACACCACCCCCAAAGCCCTGCTGGCCAACCCAGAGAAGGCTGCCGCCTGTGTCTTCTTCCCACTGTCAGCAGCCGCTGAAGTTGTGGTGGCCAGGCCAGCAGCCCCTACTTACTGCTGGACCTGGGCTCCAAGGCCACAGAGATCTCCTCAGGGGGTGGCAGTGGCATGGTGGGAGGTGGATTGCCTGCCACGCTGTCCTACGCCACCTCCTTGCTGGCTTACCCAATGGCCAGTGGCTGCAGCAGGGGAAGGGGGGAAAGAAAGAAAAATGGAACATCTGACTGTAAAACAGGTGGCGATGATGACAGGGGAAAAGGGGGGGTTGTCACCATCGCAGATGGTGGTCCTGTTGGCCAGCAGCTGATGATTGCTCTCCCCCCCACACCATCCCCTGAAGGGCAGCAATGTCGAATGCGGGGACACGGAGGGCTGGCTCAAGTATCAAAGTCTGCCTCACAGATGAGGGAGGGAAGGAAGGAAAGGAGGAAGGAGCAGCAACAGGGAGATGAGCAGAGATAGTGGGTGCTGGCCAGCTAGCTGACCCACCCCACCAGGTGCCATCCTGCCCCACCATAGGCCACGCAAGGCTCAGGGTGGAGGAAGAAGAGAGGCTGCTGGAAAGTATGAGCTCTACAAAAAAGTGTGGAGGCTACAGGCCAGCAGATGTGGCCAGAGGGAACAGTGGGTGGAAGAGGCTGGAGAGGAGGAGTTTTGTAAACAATTTAATTGAGCAGAAACAGTCTGGAAATGTATCCATTCATGGACTGCCATGAACTGCTATGAGCAACATGAAGTTTGTGGAATGTTTGTGCTGATTGCCCTTGCATAAGCATCACTTTGTGAACTACAAACCGGGCCTAAATTAATGACAAACTTTAGTTTGTGCACATTCATAGTTATCTTCATAAATTATGCCTGTCCTTTCCCAAAGAAAGATAACTAATGCTATGCTGGGGGTTATTAGGAAGGGAATAGAAATCAGCCAGAATCAGCCAGTGTCATAATGCCCCTGTATAAATCGATGGTACGGCCTCATTTGGAGTACTGTGTACAGTTCTGGTCGCCACACCTCAAAAAAAGATATTATAGCATTGGAAAAAGTGCAGAAAAGGGCGACTAGAATGATAAAAGGGTTGGAACACTTTCCGTATGAAGAAAGGTTGAAGCGCTTGGGGCTCTTTAGCTTGGAGAAATGACAGCTGAGGGGTGACATGATCGAGGTTTATAAGATTATGCATTGGATAGAGCAGGTCGAGAAAGAAGTACTTTTTCCCCTTTTTCACAATACAAGAACTTGTGGGCACTCCATGAAATTGCTGAGCAGTTGGGTTAGAACAGATAAAAGGAAGTACTTCTTCACCCAAAGAGTGATTAACATGTGGAATTCACTGCCACAGGAAGTGGTAGTGGCTACAAGCATGGACAGCTTCAAGAGGGAATTAGATAAACATATGGAGCAGAGGTCCATCATTGGCTATTAGCCACAAAGTATAGATAGGAACTCTCAGTCTGGGGCAAGTGAAGCTCTGTATTCTTGGTGCTTGATGGGGGGCAACAGTGGGAGGGCTTCTCGTGTCCTGCCCCCACTGGTGGACCTTCTGAGGGCACCTGGTGTTTTTGGCCACTGTGTGACAGAGTGTTGGACTGGATGGGCCACTGGCCTTATATATATATATACTTTTATATATGACAGATCACCTCGTAAAACAAGCACACACAAGCTGTGACCTACCAAGTCAAATGGAAAAAACCAAGCTATATATTGGAGTCTGCTTGCTACATGATGAGAAATCCCACCTGTTATTGCAGTTGCAGGCAGACAATGAAACCAGGAGTTCCTGCCATAAGAGTGTGTTGGGGGGGGGGGTGTTAAAAATGAGACCTGGATTTGGGATGTAGAACTGCTAACCATGAATTTTCTGGATCCCTGTACTGGTTTGGGTTTATTTAGTTTTAGTTTTATTTCTCCCACCCCTACAGATGCTCCAGTGAGGCCTGAAAAACTCAGGAAAATAGCTGGCTCTGGCCTAGCCAAGGAGGCATTTCCAAGGCTTTGTGAATTGGTCAAGGAACCCTGTGCAGACCAGGCTTGGTGTTTTGGGTAGTTGTTCTGTTCTGTGGGGAGTTTTTCTCCGTTGCTTTGTGCAGCTTAGTTGTTTGGTAGTGGGGTTGTTAGCCAAATTGCTTTAATTTAAAGTTAGCAATTGGCAAAATACCGGGTTACAGCCAACTATACCAGGGTCCCACCCCTCCTGGGAGTTCTCCAGGAAAAAGGCACGTGAGGCAGATGGCAAGTTCAATGCCGTTTACTGGATGATGTTGTTCAAGCACACAAAACCAGATTTTCACACACAAACACACAGGCCTAAGGAAATAAAGATAGAAAATAGCACTGTTGCATTAGCAGGGAACGTTGTTTGGGTAATACTGTACCTGTCCTGAAGAGGAGTTTTCTGCTCGAAGGAAGAATTGGATGGGGAGAGAAAAATAGAAAAATGGGGCACGTGGCTTGAACCGGCAAGACCACGTGGTCTCTCTGGTCGCGACTCAGAGGTTAAAGATGGAGGCAAGGGTATTTGGATAGGAAGCTGGAAATAAGGGGTAGCAAAGCAGATAGGGGACGATGGCTCAAGAGACTGATTGCTGCTGTGCAGGGTCTTTTATTAGGTGGTCTTGAGAGGCGGGCTGCGCAAACCACATCCCACTAACACACCTACTAGGCGGTCCGTCCCTTCTGACCCTACCATAGGTTAAAGATGACAAAAGAGGAGAGGCCAGGGAGTGATCAATATTGTGAAACTGAAACTGAACAGGAGCTTGACACCTGGGCAAAGTCCGATGACTCACTGGGGCCAGTCTATTGTCTCTTAATAGCCCTATCCGGCTGGCTGATGGCCCAACCATTAGTTGCCAGGTAACCTTTTTTAGCATAATCCTTGCAGGTATGTTGGAGGGGGCAGGGGTTGACCAGCGTGATGTGACAGAAAGAAACCTCATGGCAGAAGGAGTCTTTGTCTCTGTCTTGGTGAACTATAGAGGTTGCCAGCCCCCAGGACTGGACTGGAGCTTCTCCCAGCAATGGAGAATGCCTATAGCTCTTACAGCATAGCAACCCAAGTTCAAACTTATGAATATTAGAATCCATAAGAGCACTAGCAGTGCCTTGCTGGCCAACTGGGTGTTGTTGTGCTGTAGTGGGGAGTACTGAAGGTTGTTTTGATACATTAGAATAAAGTTTAAAAAGAAAGTTTAGAGTCTGGTTGGCAGATTCTAGTTTGATATTGGGTCTGTGTGAATTCTCTGGTTTGACATTGTTTCTGTTTGTGTTCCCAGATTTCACAATGGTTCTCTTTGGCTATTGAATTATGGCATTTTTTTCCTATATGGAACAATGGAGACCAGGAGGGACTGAGACACCTACTAAGGTCAGGGTTTAAAATGTAGTTTAAATACAGTTAGTGTACTGTGTGGTTAGACCAGAGTGGCTTCTACCCAACTTTCCACTGACAGATTGAACCCGAGTAGTCTTCTAATGCAATTATTCCATATGAGACAACAGGATAACAGGTTTAAAAAAATATTCATTGCCAGGGATAGGAGAAATAAGGATATTCAGTAAAGAAGCTTAAAACTATTTATAAATAACATACAGCATTTGCTGGGCTTATTAAGTTATTTCAATTGTCAAACGTTTCAAATAAAATAAAAACTATTTGTTAAATGGAACAGTTAACAGCTTAGTGCTTATTCTTGCCAATATAAATGTGAGTAAAAATGTGAGCTCCTCTAAGAAACTACAAATCATTAGCTGGTTTCCCTCAGAAACTGGGCTTTGAAACAATTTCAGTCTCTAACACATTGTCAAAAGTTAATCCTTAAGGGTAACAGGTTAGTCAAGAATAAAACCACAAAATGCTGGAGCGTGGGCCCTCACAGCTCCAGAATAATGTGCTTTCATTACTAATCCACTAGCCAGAGACCAAGGGGCTGAGTCTATAGCCCTCCCAGGTCTGAATCAAGAAGTCAAGCCTGCAGGATGAGACATTTGCAAGTTGGATTCCAGAGAAAAATAATTACTCTTGTAATTGTAGCCAGTAAGGTTATGGTACTGGATTTGGACTGAAGCCCCAAAACCCAAGAACACCACAAAATATAATTATTAAAAGAATATGCAGGAATATAAAGAACAGTGGACAGCAGGATAAAATAACAAAGCTATATATCTAAGCTAAGACACATTACAAGCATTGGTCCTCTAATCCAGATGTTACCTGACAAGACGGAATCCAAACAGACTCAAAGTCCAAGGCAGGTGCTCTGGCCAGCAAGGCTCATTTGGTTCCAAATCAAGAGTTGACCCAAGAGCAGATATAAAACAGACAAAGGGGAGAGACTAGATTAAAAGATTAACCTTCATGCCAAAGGCCTGGCAGTGGGGGACCCCTGCCTCCACCGGGGGAGGGGGGTCTGTCAACCCTATCTCTGAGACAGACAAAGTCTTCTGAAAAACGATTTCTTCTGCATAGCCGTCCACAGGCATCAACCCTATCTTACCTGATCTGACAGTGTAACAGCTTTTGCTCTCTTAACTGACTCCCATCTAGCTTCTTCAGCCTTCCATGGGTTCTGATTGGCTGTCAGCTGCTCAGGACATGCTCACACAGAACACAGGGGATTGGTGACTGACAGAAAGGGACAAAACTTTTGCCTATCCAACACAGCACCTTGTTCAATGATCCATAAAGCTGTACACTTTTTTCTAATCCCCTTCAAACCAGGAGGTCTTTAGAAGAGAGGGAGGAAATCGCTCCCTACAGATTTGGTGCTATTTTCTCTAAAAACACCACCCAAAACCCCTGGAGAGATTCCCTGTTCCTCTCATTTCCCCCCATTTTTTCATCATAATTCTGGAAATTTCCACGCTTTGCTTTTATTTTGGTAATATGCAGAATGACCTGAAAAAGTATTTTGGGTTATATTTTTGGCCCAGAATTTTGGGATGCATACCTGTTGCATCCACTCATGGCTGTATTTGGCTCATTGGGGCACTAATTGCGCAGGCCTGGTCCACACTGAGTTGCAAACGATAAAGCCAAGAAGGATCAAGAAACACGGGGAAATGATGGTTTACCTAAAATGTATCAATAAGACAGATTGTTTTCACATTTATTAAAATAACTAAAAAATCAGAACCTTTTATAATAAAGTCTTATGCATCTGTAATATGTTACAGGCATTATCTGTCAGCTTTCATAATGGGTACATGTATTTCTAAGAAGAGATAATTTCAAAAGATGTAAAGTGGTCACAATACAATTGGAGAAATTGAAGCAACTATTATGCTTTTGAAAACTAAGTGCTGCCTTTTAAAAATGGCATATTCTATGAAAAATCTTTATGTGATGATAATGGACAAGAATGACTGAATTACTGCCTATAGTTATTACTTTTCTTCCATTTTGAGCTAAAATTTGAGAGTTACAATTTTCAGGTCTACAAGTAAATTACTTTGGCATTAGCAAATTTCATGGTAAGCATGAATTTGTGTCTGTATGCAAGGCAAACAATAAACTCCCCCCCCCCATTTTTCACTGAATTAGACTGGTTTTCTTTACACTGTGAAAGTTTTGGAAACTATTTTATAACAGTGCTTTTAGTCATCATGATTTATGTCACCATACTAAGTACTGAGACAATATTATGCTTATTACATTGTATTTCTTGCAAAGTTATATAGACTTTTAAAGAACTACCAGTGAACTATGTTTAAATGAATCAATCTGTGATTGCTAGATACATAAAGGGTTAAAATAGTTAACTTACACAAGGAACATAATGACTGGACAGAAATGGGGCCCGTTAAGAATAGTGCTTTTAAATTACTCAATTGAATCTTTCTACAAGTCTAAAGTTATATAGGGGATCTGGTTTGGATACTAAATAATCCAAGCTGACCATCCACAGTTTCTTAAATTTGGAAGGGTTACTTATTAATCCAAAAGAAACATCTTCTGACTTTCAGACCTAACCTTACTGGGCCACAGCTTCATCCTGTATGCAGTTTCCATTTCCCCCTTTTATACTTATGTTTATCATTCCTTGGGGCAGCAAAGGGTAGCAGAGGTTCAGCAATGGGGGCTCAGCAACGGGGCAGCAAATATGTGGCCACAGACACACCACCCGAGCAGAACACTTTCAGTCTCTATTCATGATGAACAGCATCATCCTTAACTGGTGTTTCTGTTCACCAGGGCTTTTTTTCTATTTTGGAAAATGAAGTACTGGAACTCTCAAGAGGGAAATGAGGTTTTCAGTCTGTATACTGAATACTCGAATTTTTAAACATTTTTAAAAGAATGTTGACAAAGAGTTTCCAGAACTCCATTTCAGCATGTTCCCCCAGAAAAAAAAAGCCCTGCTGCTCACTTTGTTCCCCAGTCACATGGATAGTTTATTGGCTAGAGGAGACTCTTCCTCCATATAACCAGGGGTGCTTCTTGCTGAAGCCATTCCTCCTATTGTGTGCAAGCTTGACAGTGGGACAGAAATTTCTTGCGTATAGCCAGTGACAGCAGCATGGTAAAAGAAAGACCAAGATGGAGGGGCAGACAGAGGTTTGTCATCTAAGCCTAACGTCCCTTCCCTGGAAACTTGATTTTGGAAACAACACTTTACTTATATTCAACATAATGTGGAAGTGCTGTATATCACCTTGGGGGGTCAAACAAAGAATGTAAGGGTGTCCTTACTGTTTCATTCTCTCCTGCTCCCAGTAATAGGCAGGCTGCTTGTTTTGCAAAGGACAGCTTATTGGCTTTCCATCCTTAAAAGATAAAAAAAAACAATGCTCACATACAGGGTGAGATAAAAGAAGGACCAGATCTCTCTCATCATCTAAACGAAGCCCTTTGGCAACTCCAATATGTATGAGTTCACCCTTCACATATAAAATGGTAAAGTGTGATGCATGCAGTTCTCTCCAAGCAAGCCTTCCAAATCCTTGATGGATAGTGGGGAGTCTTCAGACACAGGGTCTGAAGAAAAATGCTTAAACTGATTAGCCTGTAGGCTGCATGTGCATACAATATTTAACACGTTTACTTTTTTTCTGTTTAAAAATAGCCCTTCCTCCCCAACCTCACACTGATCCCAGGAACAAGAAAGGTAAGGAGAAAAAGAAGTCCTCAACCCCTGTATTCCAGGTCTGACAGGAAGAATTTTAATGGCCTGTTAAATAAAAAAAATATCTGCAATTTTTGAGGAAAGATCCCTTGAACAAGGCGCACCATCACTGAGAATTTTGAGGAGTGAAAATTGAATTCATTAATGATACCACACATGTTGCAGAATGACGTTTTTAAAAATGAAAGGAAAAATAATGTACAAAATGAGCTGAACCAAAATCCAAATGAAAATGCATAGTTTTTACTGAGAGAGATCATTTTCAGATGGGCTCTTTAATCCATTTTTGTATCTGATGCATGGGGTTTGTTTGCTTGTTTTGGGGTTTTGTTTGTTCATTTGCATTTTGGACAGGCAGGCTCTTTTTTCATTCCAGACAGAGTTTTTTTTTTTCATTCTAGATGTCTTAAAGGACAAACGTCGTATTTTTTAAATGATGGTTTGAGCCATTATTTGTGAAATCATTTTTCTTCAGGTTTTGTTATGTGGTTACATTTCTGAGTTGCAAGAGAGGCTATCTGAACTGTTTGTATCACTTCATAATGAGCCACTTTATTTTCCCCACCTATTTTTATGTTGTTGTTTTTTTAAAAAAGAAACTGAAGCAATATTCTTATATAAAGGTACATCAGTTCATCGACATAGTGCAAAACTGAGTGAGAAAAACAAAAAAAAAGTCAGGTGCCATAGGAAAACATGACACCGTCTGAAATTCAGAATCCAATCCAAATGTGGTGTGCAGACAATTCAAAGAGCCCATCTGAAACTGCCCCTCTGAAACAATCCCACTTAACTTTCACAAAATGGGGCCAAAGCTGATGCAAAATGGGACAATGTCTTTGTGTAAGTGCCCAGAGTCATATAATAGTATAGCTGGAAGGGTCTTTGAAGGGCTTGGTTTCTAGACCTCCTGTCATCCTGGTTGCTTTCCTCTGGACAGACTGTAATCACTCAGTCACACTAAGAATTCTGTGGTGTGCCACTGGACATATACAACTTTATTTAAACTGGGGCTGCCCTGTTCTTTTCTGTATTTGTACAAGCTCTGCATACAAAGTGAGAACAGACTTTTTTCAGCATGAACATTATTATTGCTGCACCTGCATGCACTGTGCACTGTGCATGTATTAAGGCACCAGCAAGTATTAATTTATTTATTTGATTTTTACCCTCCCCCCAAATTACATAAGTTGAATGTCTGGTGGAATAATTCTATCTCACATGCCCTGCAGAATGCAGACAAGTCCCTCAGGACATGAGTCTTCTCAGACAGAGCATTCCACCAGGTTGGGGCCATGATGGAAAAGGCCCTCACTCTTGTGGCCCTCAAATGGGTGGCTGAGCAAAGACACCGCAGGGTGTCATAATGAGACAGGTGGCCATGACAGCCTCAGTCCATTTAGGGGTTTAAAGGTTAATGCCAGCACCTTGACTTAAAGTTTAATGCCAGTGCAGTTGCCCCAAAATGAGCTGGATGTGTGCAAGCCATGGTAAATTGCTCAACAGCCTGGCAGCCATATTCTCAACAACCTGAAGTTTCCAAAATGCTTTCAAGGGCAGCCCTGCATAGAGGGAATTGCAGTAATCTAGTCTGGAGGTGACCATCATATGAATCACTGTGTCAAGGACAAACCCTGACAACAAGGGGAACAACTGATGGGCTTTGCAGAGATAGAAAAAAGCCTCTTTCACTACCAAGGAGACCTGCTTGTCCAAGGAAACAAGGCAGTCAGCCAGACCCCCAAATATTTCATGGAGACCACTGGAATAAGCTGAACACCATCCAGAATAGGCAGCCACAACCCCACCACCACCAGCAGCCCAGTCCTTCCCAGCCATGACTTCAGTCTTAGTTGGATTCAGCTTCAGCCAGCTCTGCCTCAACCACCCCACCATGGCATCCAGACACCCGGTCAGGGCCAAGAGGGCTGTCTATCCAGCAGGAGGAAGAGCTGAGTGTCATCTGCATACTGATGGCATCCAACATCAAACCTCCTGACAAACTCCTCTAGAGGCACATATAAATATTAAATAATATTGGAGACAGGATTGAACCCTGTGGAACCCCACAGTCTAGAGGGTGCCTGGTTGAAGTCCTGTCCCCAAAGGCTACCTTCTGAGTGTGTCCTTGAAGGAACGAGGTGAACCAAGATAAGTCAATGCCTCACACCCCCAGTGAGGCTAAGCAGCTGCCCAGGATCAAATGATCAACTGCGTCAAATGCTGCTGGTAAGTCTAGCAACATCAGCAGTTCTGAGTCACCCCAAACAAATATGCCACTGACACTGAATTGAGACTAATGTGGAAACATTATTTGCATTTTTCTATTAATGATATTGATGAAGATCAGGTCTACACGGTATTTTCAAGCTGTCACTTTTAAAAATCTGTTTCTTCTTGCAGAGGTGAATATATTTGGCTCTGGACCACAAACTGATGGTGAATGGATAGTTTTCTGGTGGTACATGTAGACAGTGGTGGTGCATGTAGGCAGTGCAGGCCTGTATTAAAAGAAGTGGGCCATGAAGTTAACATCCATAGGTACTGACAGAAACAGTGTAATCTGGGAGGTGTACTATGGAATTCTTGTAAACATGTAAAGTGCACAGAGGTAAAACTCCTGTCTTCTGTCCTGTAGCCCTGAAACTCTTTTCCCTAGGTCTGGAGCCAATGTCAGAAGAAAAATGAGTTTTATTTATTTTGTTTATACCCCGCCCTCCCCACATGCAGGCTCAGGGTGGTTCACAATGGTGGCACCAGTTGTCAATAGAACAAATATAACATTTAAAACATTATAAAACAATAAATACATTACTAGAGTCATAAAAACATTGGAACTGTCAATATAACATACATCATGTGCTTAGCGTGTCCATAGCTGCTACCATTCCAGTTCAGTGCTAGATGTTAAAGCTGAGGGCCGGGCTCATTGGTGGTGATCACAGGGCGGCTCCTTGTTGAAGGCCTGGTGGAAGAGCTCTGGCTTGCAGACCCTGCAGAACTGCAAAAGGTCCCGCAGGGCCCTGATCTCCTCTGGGAGCTCATTCCACCAGTGAAGAGCCGCCACCAAGAAGGCCCTGTCCCTCGTCATGGCGAGCCTGGCATCCGTGGGGCCTGGATGGGTCAGATGGTTCTGTGACCCTGATTGCAGTATTCTCTGGGGTGTATATGGGAAAGGCGGTCCCTCAGGTATGCCAGACCCTGTCCATATAGGGCTTTAAAGGTAAGTACCAACACCTTGAAGCGAATTCGGTATGCTATTGGCAGCCAGTGCAGAGCCTTCAGCACAGGCTGGATGTGCCCCCATCATGGTAGGCCCATCAACAGCCTGGCCGCAGCATTCTGCACTAGCTGCAGCTTCTGAATTTGCAACAAGGGCAGCCCCACATAGAGAGCATTACAGTAGTCCAGTCTCAAGGTGACCGTCGCATGCATCACTGTGGCCAGGTCGTTGCAGTCAAGGAAAGGAACCAACTGCCTCACCAGACACTCTGTTCATAAATAAACCCTAGGTTTCCTTTCAGCATTAAAGAGATTTGGAGGTGCAACTCTTTTCTGGGATGTTCAGTTTGTGACCTCACACAGGAAACAGGCAGTAGATTATATGAGGAAAAAAACACACATACCCCTGGTTAATTGTCTAAACAGAACTCTGCCCTCTCAAATGGTCACTAAAAATCTTGATTTACTTGGATACACCTCTCATTTGTCCATGCATTAGACAGCCCAGTCTGTGACTATTTTGCAGAACATTTTTTCTTTTGCTTTTTTTTAAAAAAATCAACCCAATGGATAGCTCAAATGCCAACCCAGTGGGCCACAGTGGTGAAAAAGGAAAACACTATGTTGGGGATTATTAGGAAAGGAATTGAAAATAAGACAGCCAATATTATAGTGTCCATATATTGTGTGGCTTCATTTGGAATATTGTGTGCTGTTCTGGTCTGAGGAAAGGTTGAAGAGTTGTGGACTTTTCTTTCCAGAAAAGATACAACTAAGGGGGATATGATACAGGTTTATAAAATTATGTGCTGGGCAGAGAGAGAGGACAAAAAGAACCTTTTCTTCCTTTCCCAAAATATTAGAACTTGAGGGCATTCAGTGAAGTTGATGTGCATTAGACTGAGGAAAGACAAAAGAAAATAATATTTTATCCAATGAGTGATTAAAACCTGGAATTTGCTGCCAGAGGATGTACTGATGGCCCCAGGCATAGACAGCTTTATTTATTAGTTTCAATTTATATCCCGCCTTGGGGGGTTGGACAGATTCATGGTCTATGAGTGGCTACTATCCATGGGGACTAAAGGGAACCTCCACGCTGATGGTTGTGGAAAGTGCTGTCAAGTTACAGTCTAGTCATGGGCACCCCATAGGGTTTTCAAGGCAAGAGGTGGTTTGCCATTGCCTGCCATTACATCACAACAATAGTATTCCTTGGAGGTCTCTCATTCAGCCAAGGCCAACCCTGCTTAGCTTCCAACATCTGATGAGACTGGGCTAGCCTGGGTTATCCATGTCAGGGCAACCTCCACATGAGGAGGCAGTAAACCTCAATACCAGTCCCAGGAGACAAAATCAAGGAAGGCCTCAGCCTCTATGTTCTGTGGTTGGCCCTTCAGGATAACTGGTTGGCCATTATATGACATAGGATGCTGGACTATATGGACCACTGTCTGATCCATCAGCACAACCTTAAGTTTTTATGTTCTTAACCCTGCTTACTAGAAAAGCCCATCAGAGATGGACATGGGGACCGCAGCAGGCTGTGTTTCTTCTGTATTTTCTTCTGATTTTCTTCTGATGATTTTCTTCTGATGTCAAAGCCTGCTAATGTTTTAAGAGTTGAAGGAAACTGAAACAATAATTCATTTGGCAATTTCTTTGTCATTTGTTTAAGGAAGTAATTTGCTAGGATATAACAGCTACGACAACATGCATATCCCAGAATTTTTGTATTTTTTTTTTATTTAGCACCTTTTAATGTCCTAAATTCAAATTGTCTAATCTGTGATTTGTTGTATCAAAGAATCTTGTGGCTTGAGCTGTCCCTTGTGTCCCGGTCAGGGTTTCACCAGTGATGGCCCCCTGAGCAGATTATTATACAATCCACAACAAAGTGCCAAATCTTTTCTATCATGCATTAACTATACTGTACCAAAGAATAAGTCAAAGGACAATAACCTGAAACTGAATCCAAAAAAGTTGGATGTGAAGTTTTTTGTCATAGCTGATTGTCTATACAGAATTGTACTGCCTGTTTTGGATGGTGGGAGTCTTTCTTAAACAGATGGTGAAGGACTCTGGAGACTGGACCTAACCCTTCTGGCAGAAAAACAACATAGTGGTCAAAAGTGCCTTGTTTCCGCTTTATTTAGAATGAAGGTTATCTTCACTTTCAGACTCGGCCAATCTAGCCGCAGTGATTCTTCCAACGGTTGCCTCAAGGCTAAACTACTGTATCTTGCTCTGCCTGAGGTTGTGTTTGTGTACAAATAAGACTTTTTAAACCTGCTTTGGGTCTTTCTTTTGCTAGAAAAGCAGTTAGGGAAAAAAGTTTAAATTACTAAATAATCATTAAGAAATAAATAATAAATAAATGAAGAGTACGAGTGTGTTTTCACATGTATGGGTCATGTTTTCTTTCCTTACTGATTTATCTTGATTATTCTTCAAGAATGCCATCATAAAATGGTAATAAGGCCTGAGCAAATCTACAGATGAGCCCAAAACATTTTGAGAAGCAGGAATCTTCCTGTAGACAGTATAGTGTAGACAAGACACCATGGTTCATTAAAGGTATTAAGCATGTTTGTACAAAGGTCTTCTCTTTAATCAGAGGTAGTAAGGCCTTGCTGTTGCATTAGGAAACTGTGATCTATTAGGGCCTTATATATGGCTGCGCTTGGGAAACTTGTCCTTAGTGATCTCATTTCATTTAAGAACCCAGAATCTGAACTCATATAGCAGTACTGCAGAAGCTAACCCTTACTGGCCTTCTTCTCTGGTTGCATAGTTATGTCCAGGGCTTTTTTTGTAGAAAAAGCCCAGCAGGAACCTATTAGCATAATAGGCCACACACAACACCAGAAACTTATTAGCATATTAGGCCACACCCCTGACAGTGCAGCTCATTAGCATATTAGGCGGGGGCTGGGAAACCACAGGGCAGCCATGGAAGCTTGCCCCTTTCCCCTCCTGAGCTTCTCTGCCCCACTTCAGCATCACCTTTCTAGTCTCCTACCCACCCCCGCACAAAAAAAGATCAGGAAGAGAAGGAGGCATGTTTGCCTGGCTGCTCTTGGTCTCCCCAGCCAGCCTGCCAAGGTGCGCAGCCTGGGGAGACTGAGGGCAGCCAGGTAAACATGCCCCATTCCTTCCCTGAGTCTCTTAACTTTTGTGAAGAGACTTGGGGAAGTATAGGGGGGCATGGGTAAATGCCCTTCTCTTCTTCCCCCAGATCAGGGAGGGAAAGAAAAGCATTTTCAATGTGCCTGGGTTCCCCTCCTGATCTTCTTGCACCTGGAGAAGATCAGGAGGGGAACCCAGGCATATGTGCATGCCTGCCCTCTTTCCCCAGCCTGCCCACCAGGGTTTTTTTTGTTAAAAAAGCCCAGCAGGAACTCATTAGCATAATAGGCCACACCCAACAGCAGAAACTCATTAGCATATTAGGCCACACCCCCATGTTACCAGAAGAGTGGTTATCCAGCCACACCCACCTTTTGCTTCTTTTTCTGTTTACAAATGTTTGTGTCAAAACCCAGGGCTTTTTTTGCAGCAGGAATTAATTTGCATGTTAGGCCACATACCTGTAATGTAGTCAATCCTAATGAGTTTCTGCTGTTGGGCATGGCCTACTATGCTAATGAGTTCCTCCTGGGTGTGGCCAACTCAGGAGCCAGCCGGAACTCCGTTCCTGTGCGTTCCTGCCCAAAAATAGCCCTGCTGCCCACCATGGTGGACAGGCTGGAAAAAGGAAGGCATGCATGCACACATGCCCCTTTCTTCCTTGAACCTCTCTTCTATTGTGGAGAGACTTGGGGAAGTGCCGGGGGGCATGGTTAAATGCCTTTCTCTCCCTCCCCCAGATTGGGGAGAGAAAGAAAGGCATTTTCAATGTGTCTGGGTTCCCTGCCTGCCCTTTTCCAGCTGCGACACGTCAGCTAGAGAAGGGAAGGCAGAGAGAGGCTGACTGGCGGGGAGTGAAATTGACAAGGAAATCCTGAGGGGCTCCCAGAGGGAAAGACGACATTTGAACATGCCGCCTTTTCCTCTTGTGTGTAATGTGGGGAGGGCAGCCTGCTCTGTAGCTACACATGCCAGAGGTTTTGGCTGTGGGCATGGCCAACTCAAGAGCAGACAGAACTCCATTCTTGTGCGTTCCTGCCCCCAAATAGCCCTGGTTATATCTGTTTCTATGTCTACATTTTATATCCCTTATTTTAAATGTTGTTTTAATGTTTTCAATTTTTGATGCTCGCCTCCTTGGGGGCCATAGTTGAAAGGAAAGGCAGCACGAAAATGTTTTAAATAATATAAATAAATAATTAGGTCTCAATCTAGTCAGTGTTTGGACAGAAACTACCTGGGAACCACATGTTAACCACCTCGAGCTCTTTCAAAGAAAGTTTAATTTTTTTTTAATTCAACTTACAAACATAGAGATAAAATGTGACAAAAATGGTATATAGTGCAATTTTTCTAGAAATAGATTTTTGATCATTGAGCTCAGAAATGTTTGATGTAATGCAAGGAAGTCAGCAGTGGATCTACCACCTTTGACTCCTTAAAAATTGTTATCCTGATCCCTGACCTGACATTGAATTTTTAAAAAAATCAAATGCAAAAATCAATGGCAAGTGATAGCTCGGTTATTAATGTAACCCATAATTTGTTTCCTAATGACACAGGAATAATCATAAGTATTTAGCTGTTCTGCATGCAGAAAAAGAAAAAAGAAGCGGAGTTTGCGACAATAAGGTAACGGTCATGTGCGCCAGAAAAACCGGAGGGGAAGCAAGGCTATTTCCTCTGGAAGAATTTGACCCGCAGTTGCACGATCTCACCTCCCTTTGAAGGTGCGGGCGCAGTCCGTCAGTGTGTGATCAGACGCAGCTATGGGTGAGGCATTTTTGGGGGGGTTCCATTTTTTCCCCATGTGCTTAAACAAGGGATTGTTGAATTGCACCTCCGCACCGAGGTCTCCCCATGGAGTTTGGGATGATGTGCATACTGCGAAGGGGGGAAAACAATGGCACAGAGTCAGGATAGCCTGATCAGACCCTTCTGACGCTGTGAAAGCCTGCTGGAGCGATCAGACATGGAAAAGTCCATCCGTAGCCTGTCGCAACCTGTTTACTACCGGATTTTCCCCGGTGTCTTTTAACTCCGCTTCTGCAGTGGAGCACAATGGCTGTGGGGTGCTTTCCAGATGTTGTTGTCTGATCACGCCCTTTAAATCCACCCGGCATTCACACTTATGTTGGGTCTAATTGTGTGTATGATATATTGGGGGAGGGGCACCTCTTATTACAGTACACAATGCAAATGCCATGTTATTATTTTATTTATTTATTTTTTATTTATTTTATTTATTTTGCAATTTATATCTTGCCCTCCCCGCGAACGGGCTCAGGGTGGCTTACATGGGCCCAAGGCCTAGTCAAACATTAAAACATTAAAACCAATAAAACATACAATAAATACAATTCATACATGTAAAACTTCCATAAAAATCCTTCAGATGGCCACTTAATGGCAGGTTTAAACCCCGCTCCCCCCCCGTGCCGGAACCAGACAGGACCAGGGTTACAACACTGATGTCAGATGGTAAATAGTTTCGGCGGCAGCTCCTATTCAAAAGCCTGGCGGAAGAGCTCCGTCTTGCAGGCCCTGCGGAACTGCCTCAGATCCCGCAGGGCCCTGATCTCTTCCGGGAGCTCATTCCACCAGATAGGAGCCGCCACCGAGAATGCCCTGGTCCTTGTACTGGCTAGCTTTACGTCCTTGGGGCCAGGGACACACAGTCGATGTTTTGACCCCGACCGTAGTGCTCTCTGGGGTACGTACGGAGAAAGGCAGTTGCTAAGGTATGTTGGACCCTGGCCATATAGGGCTTTATAGGTCAGAACCAGCACTTTGAAACAGACTCGGTATGCTATAGGCAGCCAGTGCAGTGCCGCCAGCACAGGCCCGATGTGGTCCCGCCTTGCAAGACCCATCAAAAGCCTGGCTGCGGCATTCTGCACTAGCTGCAGCTTCCCGGTCTGTACCAAAGGCAGCCCCTTGTAGAGAGCGTTGCAGTAGTCTAGCCTCGAGGTGACTGTCGCATGGATCACTGTGGCTAGGTCATCGCGGTCGAGGTAGGGAACCAACTGCCTCGCCAGCCTCAGATGATAAAAGGCCGATTTGGCAGTGGCTGCTACCTGGGCCTCCATTGATAAGGATGGCTCTTTTTTTATTACTGCATGTGTGTGTGTATTTGAATATTAATAATATATAAGCTAATGCAGAATGCCGTGGCCAGGCTACTGATGGGTCTCTCTAAATGGGACCACATCCAGCCTGTGCTCGTGGCGCTGCACTGGCTGCCTATAGCTTACCGAATTTGCTTCAAGGTGCTGGTGCTTACCTTTAAAGTCCTATATGGCCAGGGTCCAACATACCTGAGGGACCGCCTTTCCCCTCATATACCTGAGAGAGCACTTCAGTCAGGTTTGCAACATCGACTCTTGGTCCCAGGCCCCAGGGAGGTCAGGCTCACCAGAACCAGGGCCAGAGCCTTTTTGGTGGCAGCTCCTCTCTGGTGGATGAGCTCCCAGAGGAGTTCAGGGCCTTGTGGGATCTTATGCAGTTCTACAAAGACTGCAAGATGGAGCTCTTCCACCAGGCCTTTGATTAGGAGCCGCCACCACCTACCACCAACCATCACTATTATCATCAGCAATGTGGGCTGACCCTGAATGAAGCTCGGGCCTTGCAGCTATGGAGGGCCGGATTATGACTTTAGGGCCTGGCATGGAGGGTAACTGTAGGTAGTCATCTTACTGTTTATTAATTACCATCTGCGAGCACTTTATTTGCAATTCCATTGCAAATTGGTTATATTGTACTGTAGTTGTATTTTAAACTGTTTTAAATTGTTTTATTCTGACTAGGCACTGTGTGCCATATTGTAAGCCACCCTGAACCCATTTGTGGGGAGGGCAGGGTAAAAGTATGACATAATAAATAAAATATAGTATTTTTCATTAGGTATTGATTTAGTTACTATGCTTCTAGCCAAATCACATGCAATACTGGCAAAACTTCACTCCGAATTAAAATAGTCTTAGGAACAAAACCACTTTCACCCTAAATAGTGATTAGACTGGAAGATCAAGCATTCTGGGATTACCCCCCCCCCCCCTCATTCAACAGTAACAGATGGCTAAATTAAAGAGGAGTTAGAGAGGAACCACTGAGTGGGCTGAAGAGCTGATTAGCAGGATGGACTGAATATACACATCCAGGGGTCATTTCATAGAAAAAGAGGTGCAGGAGCTCATTAGCATAACTCTTTATTTGCATATGCTACACCACCTGACATCACTGGAAGTATGTCAGAAGGAAGGAAGGAAGGAAGGAAGAAAGGAAGGAAGGAAGGAAGGAAGGAAGGAAGGAAGGAAGGAAGGAAGAAGAGGGAGAGAGAGAGAAAGAGAAAGAAAGAAAGAAAGAAAGAAAGAAAGAAAGAAAGAAAGAAAGAAAGAAAGAAAGAAAGAAAGAAAGAAAGAGCTGGCAGACAGGGGACATTTACTAATCCACGACACCAGCAGGCATTCCCCCATGGGGGGGAGGGGGTTTGGCACCAACTCCCGGAGCTGCGTCCCCCCGCGCTCCTGCTTGAAATGACTCCTGCACACATCTACAAATTGGCAGAATGCCTGGCACACGCAGTGACCTGTGATGGTTTCTGAATTCTTACAATATTAAGTCAGCAGTCCTCTATAGACATAAAAGACGTAACATTCTTTTTCTGGAAAACTGGGACATTGTCAGAACCAAGCACATGATGATTTATTTATTTATTTATTTATATTTATTATCCCACCCTCCCAGCCAAGGGTGGCTCAGGGCGGCTTACAATTGATAAAATTCAACACATATATAACATAACACAGTCAATATAAATACAATATTAAAACTCAATATTAAAACTACAAGTAAAATAACACAGTGCTAGTCATCTCAAGAACTCTGCACTCCATGAAATTGCTGAGCAGTCGGGTTAGAACGGATAAAAGGAAGTACTTCTTCACCCAAAGAGGGATTAACACGTGGAATTCACTGCCGCAGGAGGTTATGGCAGCTACAAGCATGGATGGCATCAAGAGGGAATTAGATAAACACAAGAAGGGGGGACCCGCGATACTCGTGGGGGGAGAAGCTGTCAGCCACTTGGGCCCGCCGCTTCTCCTCCTGCCCCCCCCCCGCTCTTGCTCGAGGCCCAAGTAGCTGTCAGCCACTCAGGACTGGCGCTTCTCCCTCCCTCCCACCCACCCCCTCCTGCACCAGCAGCGAGGCCTCCCAACCACTGGCCGCTGCAGTTCCCAAAGTGTTCCCTGTGCATGTGCAGGGGACACTCTTTTACTTTTGGGGGTATTTAAATATCCTACCGAAAGTTTTTAAACTTTTAGGATTTTTCTGCACATGGGGAGAGTGCCCCACATGTGCAGAACAATCTCCCTGTCCCCCAGGTGCCCCCTGTGGATTTAGATATCCACACACAGGGGGCGCCTTCACTATTAGTATATAGATATGGAGCAGTGGTCCATCAGTGGCTATTAGCCACAAAGTATAGATAGGAACTCTCAGTCTGAGGCAAGTGATGCTCTGTATTCTTGGTGCTTGATGAGGGGCAACAGGCTTCTAGTATCCTGGCCCCACTGCTGGACTTTCTGAGGGCACCTGGTGTTTTTGGCCACTGTGTGACTGAGTGTTAGACTGGATGGACCACTGGCCTGATCCCACATTGGCTTCTCTTATGTTCTTATTGTGGTGTCGACTCCTTTTGGCTTCAGATGACATAGGAGGTGCTTCATGTCCTAAGTCCATTTGGCTTCAGATGTCATAAGGTGCTTCAGATGTCCTAGAGGGGGGTCAACTTGGGTGGTAATTAGGGATCCAGCAGATCAGGGCTCTTCCAACATGAGATGTCAACTGCTATCACTGAGCAATGATAGTCCTGATGGTAGTGGTGATGGCAGCTCCAAAAGCCTGGTGGAAGAGCTCTGTTTTACAGGCCCTGTGGAACTGTAAAAGGTCCCACAGGGCCCTGATCTCCTCTGGGAGCTCATTCCACCAGAGTGGAGCCACCACCAAAAAAGCACTGGCCCTAGTTTACAGTTTACAATTTATTATTATCACAGCCCACGGCCAGCATAGATCGAAGCAAACTAGTTTACATAAAATACAGAAAGTGCACAGCCATTTGAACGGGAATAGTATAATAAAATGTACAAGACTTAAGAAATAAGTATTTAAAAGAAAACCCTGGCCCTAGTTGTTGCCAGTCTGGCCTCCTTAATACTTGGGAGGACCAGCCAGTTCTGGGTCCCTGTTCGCAGTGCTCTCTGGGGTACCTATGCGGAAAGGCAGTCCCTCTGGTATGTAGGTCCCTGGCCATAATGGGCTCCCGATAGCCCAGCACAGCCGTGGCGCCCGGGGGCCACTTTGCCGCCTCACACGACGCGAGGCAGCAACAGAGCTGCGGCGCGCGCTGCATGCCAGGTGGGGGCGGGGCTTGAGTGGGAAGAGCCGTTGCCCCACTCCCACCTGCTCAGTTCACTGCGTGCTCGTGGGAGCATGCAGAGGGGGACGCTGCACTCTGCCCACCTGGGTCTTCTGAGGCCAGGTTTTGGCGGCAGAGCTGTTGCCGGCGATTCGGGCGGCGGCGGCCTTCTTGGGCGCAGCGGGGATCGGAGGCGTCGTGTAAGGAGCAGGGATCCTTTACCTGCCCGGGCGGCTCTCTCGGGGGCGACAGAAGGGGCTCCTTGGGCAGCCAGGTGGCAGCCGCACGCGGCCTCAGCCACAGGGTCTCGCCCCCACAATTTTTTCGGGTCCCCTCAGTCCGCTGGCATGCTCGGTGGACTGCGAGCACGCTGCTTAGGTGTCCTTCGGCCCGGGGGCTTGTTGGCTTGCAGCGCAGCCCTGCTCTGGGCTGTGGGCGGGCTCCAGCGTTTGCTGCGTGCTCGGCAGAGCACATCTTTAGGAGCTCCAATTTCGGCCTTGGGGCCGTGCTGCTGAGGCGACGGTTGCTTCGGCTCTGTACGAGCCCCGGGCTTTCTGTTGTCAGTGGCTGTTGTCAGAGCTCTTCTTCAGCCGGTTGCACTACGGGGCGGAGGCAACGGCCGTGGGAGCAGTTGGTTGCTCCGGTCTTCGGCCTCTTGGAGTGAGGAGGCAACGATGACGGCAAGACAGGGCAGTTGATCCCTGTGGCGGCGGCTGCCTGGCGGCCCCCCCACACTCCGTGAGTTTGTTGGCTCGGGCTGACTGCCCCTTTTAGAGTGTGGGGGTTTGGTTAGGGGCGGTGAGGAAGTCCAGGGCTGACAGCTCGGGTCGGGACCTTCCCCCCACCCCCCTTTATTCTTTCACTGCGGCGTGTTTCACGCCAGTATTGACACCCGGCGGGATCCTGAGGCGGCTTTTCCCGGCAGCTCGGTGGGGCCCTTTCCCCCTTCCTTTTGGGCTTGTCGGCAGTTTTGACAGTTTCGCGCCCCCCCCCCCGCTGACGGTGTCGTCAGTCGTGGCAGCAGGTCTTAAGGCCCTGGGGCTCTATTTGGGCGGCAGCTACTGCATATAAGGGGTGGTGGGCGGCCTGGACAGGGCTAAGTGCGCCTGGTTAACGGTGCTTCCCCTCCTTGCCTTCTCAGGTTACTTTGGGTACCTTTCGACGCCTCGGGCCCTACCCAGCATCTGCCTGTCTTTGTGGTCACAGTTTGCACACCCTCCCCCCCCACTGTTTGTTGATTGGCCTAGGTTCGCGGGACTGCAGTTTTGCTCCCTGCGTGGGTTGCGGGCAGTCCCGCAGGCTTGGCTGTGCAGCCTATAGGACGGCCATTTTGAGAGGGTCAGCTTGGCCACCTTTGGTCGCTCCAGTTTGGGTGACAGGCGGCCATTTTGGTGAGGTCTTCAAGCCTCATGCTCGGTGGCCATTTTGTGGGTAAGGCGGGGCAGCCATTTTAGTTAGCACCTTTGAGTCCCCTCATAGTTTTGCTTGATGACAGCACCTAGTGTATTATCTCTGGCTGCTGTTCATTTACAGGGGTTTAGCGTTGTAAGGCTCTGTATTGTTATACTTCGTGTTAATTCAATTGCTGCTTTCGGGCTAGGCAGTGGCAGCTAAGGTAGAGAAGCGTCTCCTTTGCTGCCCCATGTGGGTAGTACTGAAAGTGAGCCACTTGGTAAACGGTTTGATCTCCTTCACCCCTGACTTATGTTGCTTTCAGGCTAGGCAGGGGCAGCTAAGGTAGAAAAGCACCTCCTACGATGCCGTGTTTTTCTTGGTTCCAAGGGGTCTTGAGTGCAGTTCTGTAGCCAGGAATAGGTTCATCAACTCTGGATGGGGAAATACTTGCAGATCAGTCGCAATGCCTGGAGAAATCCAGGTGCTGCCTGGAGGTTGGCTTATGTTGAATCGGGGCTATGCAATGGCAGCTAAGGTAGAAAAGCATCCTTGCTTAACTCCCCTGTTCAGGGGAATTCACACTGACACCTTGAATTGTGTACAGAATCAGATAGGGAGCAAGAGGAGACGGGCCAAGACTGGAGTGACATGGTCCCTAACACCATTACTGGCTGCAACATTCTGTACCGGTGGAAGTTTTGGACAGTTTTTTAAGGGTAGCCCCATATAGAGCACATGGCAGTAATATAGTCTACATGTAACCAAGGCATGCACCACAGTGGCCAATCCTTTCTGCCCGGGAAAGGCAGCAGTTGGTTAACCAGTCGAATCCTGAATAGGCACTCCTAGCTACAGTGGCCATCTACTTATACAGCAGTGGATCGGGTTCCAAGAGTATACCCAAACCTATTCCTTCCAAGGGAATAAAACCCCAGCCTAAACAGGTGTTGGGATGAGATCTGTTCACTATTAGCACCTTAGTATTTCTGTTTTGTCCCATTCTTGCCATTGTGCCACTGTGGCACAAACTGAGCCAGTTTGGTGTACTGGTTAAGTGCGCGGACTCTAATCTGAGAGAACTGGGTTTGATTCCCCACTCCTCCACTTGCACCTGGCTGGATGACCTTGGGCAAGCCATAGCCCAGTACCAGCTGTTCCCTCAGGGTCAGCTTGGTAAAGAGCTCTCTCAGCCCCACCTACTGCACGGGGTGTCTGTTGTGGGGCGGCGAAGGGAAAAGGAGTTTGTAAACCGCTCTGAGACTCCCTTGGGGAGTGGAGGGCGGGGTATAAATCCAATCTCTTCTTCTTCTTCTCTTCTTTAAGTTCCACCCTCTAGGCTTCACCACCAATCCCAACCCATGAATGCCATCGCATCTAGTTGGGCCCTCAGATAGGGTTTATCTAGGGATAGACATAGGGATAGAAATAAGCATCATGTCCTAGGCAGGTAGGTTTATTTCAGCAGGATAATAGGTTTGTTAGAGGATTAAGGCAAGATCAGCTGTACTATCTGCTGTGTCTAAATCCAAGAGTAATTGAGCTGGGAAGTGTTAAGCCAGACTTATAGTATTTTTGTCAATCCGGTAGGTTAGCAGTGAAGGGATCAGAGATCCTAGGGTTTGGGGAGCCTTTCCCAGATAACATCTGGTTGGGTCTCGAGCAAGGTGGGAGCCCTGCTCGGCCTGGGGGGGGCAATGCTCAGGTCGCGAATAGGCATGAGCAACACACCCTCATTCTCTTGCCACTCTCTTGACACCACCCAGGGCATGCAACCCACCCCCCTTCCCCTCCCCCCAGCAGGACGCCCTGTGGGGTGGGTGTCGCTGAGAGGGGTCTTTTTTGGGGTTGCTCGTGTGGGGCCAGCTCTGAGAGGCTTTAGGGACCCTAGCAGGGCTTACAGCAGCACAACAGTAGCCTAGTAAGAAGTCTGAAAACAGCTCTGAGTTGGTAAACAGCAGCTGTTAAAAAATGGAACCCTTCATTACAACCTTGGTAAATTAGGAAATATTGGCCCTCACAGGATGGAAGGAGCCAGGCTAGCCTCCAGGGTGGGCATTTTAAAGGCAGGGGCCACCACTGTAAAGTCCTGTCTTTGGTTACCACTCCTTAACTTCTTCTGGTAAGGCACAAATGGCAGGGAAGCCGAGGACAGGGTGGGGGGCTTGGGCATGCGCCACCACTGGGCTCTTCACTCCCAGAGCTGCGCTCCTTGTCCATTGCCAAGCTGTGCTCCTTGTCCATTGCCAATAAGGAGTAAATCCTTACCGGTAAATATATGGATGTTTTTGTCTTGGATGTCTATTTAAGCGAAGTGGTTTACCTTCGGCCTCTGCACTAAGTCGGTTCAATGGTTGGAACCAGTTTTAAATCATATTTCTCTTCTTGTCTATTGTCAACAAGGAGTGCATCCTTAAAGGTGAATACGTGGACGTTCTTTCGTCTTGGATGTCTCCTTTAGCAAATTAGTTCACTTTTCGGCCTGCTACACTAATCGGTTCAATGGTATGGAACCAGGTTTTAATCACATTTCTCTTGCAGATGCGGTGGGTCATGAGGCAGGATGAAAGGTCCGTTGGCGGCCATGGCGCACTTTTTTCAACAGCTCTTTCATCAGGATGGACACTCGTCAAGTGCTGAGGGCGGCTTTGGGTTGTTGGAAGAAGGGGCTTTGGGCCCCCCTTTTTTCTTTTGGGGGCCTGCCTGACATAATGATGAGGAGAGCGAGGCAGCTCGGCCCTTGGGGTAGTTGGCCACGGCACCTGGTCAGGATGATACCAAGGTGGCCTGATGTACCGTGGACAGCCACGGCACCTTGGAGGGCAAGAGCACAGTGGCCTGACATATGGTGGATGGCCACGGTACCTTGTGAGGATAAGAGCAAGGTGGCCCGGCATTCGGATCAGGGGCAGGCCAGGATCGCACTTTGTGATAAGAGCAAGGTGGCCTGGCGTACAGGTGGTGTTCCATGCCATAGATCGACCATGTGATGATAAGAGCATGGTGGCTTGGCATGTTGATGGGGTCCACCTAGGCTTCCCTCCAGGTGTGACCCCACAGATCGATGAGGCGGCTTCTGGACTCTGGGTGTGGGTTTGTAAGGCCGATAGTCAGTTAAAGAAAACCACGGAGTCTAGGTTGTTTTTTTACCACACCCCAATATACGGGTCGAGTTCCCGGACCTGTATAGGCCTGATGGGATGCACCTCGCAAGCAAGGGCAATGGGATAGTTATAGAGGACTTGCAGCACGGGATACGGATGGCACTCGGTTGCTGTGTGGGGTAGCAAAGGCCAAAGCAGAGGCTTGGCTTTGCATGTGGCAGGTTTATGCAAGCAAGAAAATGGAACTGGTGGGTGCCTCACGGCATATCCTGATTGGGAACAGGAGGTCATCAGGAACCACCCTAGGGCCTTGCGGTCTGGGGAGGTGAATGGTGATCGCCTATGGGACCCTCTCAGACTAGGCTCCTCCCTGAAGGTCTGTGCAGCCTCAGGGGTAGGCGCCCCTGGGAGGTGGCGCCATTATGCTGGGCCGCCGGTTACGAGCCAGAATCTGACTGGGTCAAGACTGGGGCTAGGTGTCCCGCCCATATCAAGGGCAAGGAGGCCGTGTCTAGGAAAGACACCTGCCTTGCCTGTTCCTGTGCTTGCTTAGTTTTGCCCGTTGCTGCATGTTCTGTTTAAATAGTTAATAAAGTGGCCCTTGTTTTGATTCCAAACTGTTGTCTGTCTCGTTATTCGTGCTGGGGTGGCAAAGGGCTTTAAAGGTAATCACTAGCACCTTGGAGCGGATCCAGTATGCTATAGGCAGCCAGTGCAGTGCTTTTAGTACAGGCTAGATGTGCTCCTAAATGTGCTCCATCAATAGCCTGGCTGTGGCATTTTGCACCAGCTGCAGCTTCCAGATGATTCTCCATTATGTGATCTATCTATGCTACAAAAACATTCAAATTTATTTCATTAGCAAGCAGTTCTTGTTTAAATGACATGAGGTTGTTGTTAGCATCTCAGCAGAAGGAGACTACAATCATGAGATTTGAATATTGTTTTCAACAAAGTGCTTGAAGGTGTGGTTACCTTAAGAATGTGTTATTCTTCAATTCAGGTTAAAGAACAAGAGCCATATTTTCTTAGAACCAAATGATATGGCACACAGGAGAGCCACAATTACAGAGCCATTGATCTTTCATTTTCTTTTTTAATGAAATGCAGATCGGGTGTCTGTCAGTTTGCTTTCAGCAACAGCACTGAGAGCTGTATTTTTCACCTGTAGAGCTAATATGAGTCTGAGATGAGATGATCAGGAAAACTGTGTGGCGGGGGAAAAGATTAATACTGTCTCTCCCAATACAACTGCTGTGAGCAAACTGGTAGTCGCCAGCAGCTGCATTTGACAGTGCAAACCTAAAGTCACACTCAATTGAAGTCAGTGTGTTGGCAGAAATTAAATATGCAAAGGAAGTGGAGCATGGACTGTTTAGAGAAAAATAAGTAGGACCGATTTCACACAAGCCGCTGCTCCGCCCCCACTCTTCCCTTTCCCCTGGTTGCATGCATCAATTTCCCACTATGTGCTGCGTGGCCGCATTTTGACCTACAGCTTTGCCCAATCTCCTCTGCATCTTCTAGATCCTAAAAAAAAAAAGATCGTAAAGATGCGGAGGAAATCAGGCAAAGCTGCAGGTCAAAATGTGACCGTGCAGCACATAGTGGGAAATTGACATGTGCCATGGAGGAAAAGGGAACAGCGGGGGCGGAGCAGCGGCTTGTGTGAAATCAGTCTAGGTTTATTAAAGAGGAACAAACTGTTATAGAATGTAGAAGAGAGAGGACCTTGTTTAGTCTAACTGCTTGAAGGAGGAACAACAACAAGAAGGAAGCTTTGCAGCAAGGACAGAATTCAAAAAGATTGAAGACTCTAGTCTAGCTATGCTAACTACCAGCCCTTCAGCTGTCCCCCAGTATGGTGATCTTCAGATCTTCTTCATAAGGCTGCGCTATAGACCTTGCATATTCCAACACTTAGAAGGGGGTATTTTCTTTAGGATTGCACTACCAGGCAAAATACTGGGAGAGCCAAGTATAAATCCCCCAAATAATGTGCAGTTTGAGTTGTGTCAGGGCTACACTACCTAGAATTTTTTCCCCCCCCAGCACTGGTATAATTGTGTTCATTAGACTTTTTTGGCATAATAAAGAGCATTAGTCATCTCTTATCAGCCACATTTGGTTTCTTTTTCCAGCTTCCATCGGAGGCCCTGCAGTAGTTTCTGTTATGCAAAGGGGACTGCATCCCCTTTCCTTCTTTGAATTCATCCTCAAAACCATTTTTAAAAGCCTTTCCTGAACCAAACAGGCTTTAACTCAACCACAGTTCTGTTCATCTTTGATATGCTATTCCCCACTCCTTTCATTATCAATTCATAAATGCTATTTCCATCATCTCGTTCTAATATTTACTCTTGGTTTTACATTAAACATAATATATTCTTAGATTTGGCTGAAAGTGGGGCATAATATTTCATACATAGTGTTAATCCTAGTAATGCTGCTAATAACTTTTCAAAATTATCATGAGCAATGTATGAGTTGTTAAATGGGTTCTGATGGCTAGCAACATTTCTCAGAGATTCCTTACATCCCTAGACTCTCACTGAATTTGTCCAAAAAGAAATGCAAAGTGTACCTGAAGGTTCCTTCTCAGTTAAAATGCCTGAGAAAGTCTGCAGAAACCAAGAGTCTCAGTAATGGCCAGAAGGATCTCATATTTCCTTACTCCCAACCAAAGAAAAGTTATAGTATCACTGGATGGGTAGAAAACACACACACTGTCACACAGACATTTCTTCAGCCCTACTTTTAAAACCCTTCTAGCACAGATATGTATGTACTTCACCAGAAGTTTTGGTCTTGACACAAGATTTACAAGATAAAAGGATTGTAGTTCTTATCCTTGCTTCATAAACTGAGCTCATCACTATGTACCCAACATACCTATTGGCATAATTCAGTGCACTACTAGATCTGCTGATATTCCGGATCTTCCATTTGCAATACATCTCACTACTGCCATATTGTGGTTGTTAAGGCTATATTCTCTGTATTCCTTCTGATGTTAGGAAGAAATGTTATTTCTGAACAAGGATTTTTCCAGATGGATACATTAATCAGTCTTCCATCTGGTTTTATTCTGAAGGTCGAATTGTTTAGATTGTAAACCGCCCTAAACCGGCTTTGCTGGAAGGTAAAAGTTTAACAAACAAACAAACAAACAAATTTTAGATGCACTGATTAACTTTTGCCCAATGCTACTTCTCTGGTGGATTACAGATCTTGATACCTGTAGTTATGTACTGCATAGATTTTGACATTTGTATTGCCACCCCAGCCCAAATAACGAGACAGACAACGATTGGAATTAAACAAGGGCCACTTTATTAACTATTTAACAGAACATTGCAGCAACGGGCAAAACTAAGCAAGCACAGGAACAGGCAAGGCAGGCGTCACTCCAGGACACAGCCTCCTTGCCTTCTGATGTGGACACCTGACTCCGGTATTGAGCCAGCCCCAAGTCTGGCTCTTAACCGGCAGCCCAGCATACTGGTTGCCCCGCAGGAGTGCCTACCCCTGAGACCGTACGGACCTTCAGGGAGGAGCCTAGCCGGAGAGGTTCCCAGAGGGGGCCACCATTCTCCGCCCCGAACTATAGAGCCCTGGGGCAGTATCCTGATGACCTCCTGTTCCCAAACGGGATATGCCATAAGGCGCTCACCAGTTCCTTTCCAGCTTGCACAAACCTGCAAAGTGACCAAACTATTAAATTCTCATCCACCATCTAAGCCCTTAACAACTGTCACAGTGTAAGGTAGGCAAAAACACCTCCACTAAACGGCCAATTCAAGTAGAGGTGAAAAATTCCTACCCGGCCCCAATTGGCGACCAGTTGAAAACCTACACTGCAAACAGGGCAGGCGGGTGGGCAAGCACGCGGAGCCGACGAACACGTCCGGGAGCGGGGCATTGCCTTATATAGGCAGCCCCACCCCCAGGCTCCCAGATCGTGCGAGAGTGCGTAACTCGTCGCTGCCTCGCACTCAAGCGAGGCGGCAAAACAGCCCCAACGGCGCGCCGAGCGCGCCGGGACCCGAGTTTTCAATGTTTCATCTGGATCTTTTATATTGCTAAATGGGTTAGAGAATAATACCATTGTCATCAGTCCTTTGACTATATTGTGTTAATGCAAGATGGATTTATTTGATTTTGTTTTTATGGTGCCGTTTTATAGTATATTTGTTCCTTTGCAAGGGTTATTTGGGGCTAGACTTCTTGTGTTTCTAATTCAAGATTAAGAACTGTGTTTCTAATTCACTGACTATTCTAAACCACGTCTTGGTTTTAATATGCTAATGCAAACCTGTGGGATAAATCTATTTAAAAAACACTTTCTGTTACGACATGCACCTTAAATTTGCTGTATAAATTACTTCTAATTCTATGACAAACCTCAACTTTTTAACTTTCTTAATCACAACATTAATAGGGATACATAATAGTACAGTGTAAGTGGCCCTTGAAATTCTATATAACTTTAAGTATTCTTATATATGGCTGCAGTCAGCCTCCCAAATCCAGCTACACACAATCATAGTTCAGGGTCATAGACAGTCAATAGAGTCAAGGAGCTGTTGGAGGAGGTGAGAAAATTATGGGAGGGGGGACACTGTAGTCTTCTGCTCCCTCTCCTGAGTTGGAGATAATCATTATCATCAGATTTTTGGCTGCTGTTGATTCAGTCTACAAATTCTCAAACCACTAATCTGCAACCATTTGTTTAGAGAAGTTCCTTATCCAGCTTGAATACTCTGCACACCCCTTTTTGTTGGCTCAGCTTGAACCAACTGCCACTTGTGTTCCCATCCCTTACAGAATTACTTTTATCAATGGTAATTTAACTTCTTGATATTGGGGGAAAGATAAGAGAGATGCCTCTTCCATCAGTCTACCTAAGATCAACTACCATGTGGCTGGTTCCATCACAGAATTACCCTTCATCATTAGCCATTCAATGTGGCTATATGACATGAGTGAGCAATACCATTTCTATCAGCCTACTTGGGTCTCAATGGACCACCTGTCTCAGAATTGGCCCATTAATAGCATCAGAAGGAATCGATGAACCTGACTTACCAAGGGCTGAATTTGTGACCCAGGCCAGGAGACAAGCCTAGGAAGGGCTTCTTCTGCTTGCCCCATATCCATTTGCAAACTGGGCACTGGTTTCATGCTGGCACTGTTGGGCAGGCTGATCAGTTTCACCAGCAGCGGCCAGCCTATGTGCAAGGGGCATCTCTGGGGAGGAGTGATGATGCAGGTGCCACATCAGCTCTCCTCACCTCCATTTAAATAGCTGTCACCAGGTGCCTCCTCCTGCCGCTCCCCCCTCCCTCATATTATATTATAATTGGTGTCTTTTTATAATTATAATTTTTTATTAAGTTTAACATATTATAGGACTAGAAAATATAGGGATAGGAAGGGTACAAGGTAGGGATAAGACATAAAGGAAATTTTCATTATAGATGTTACAAGTTTTCAGTCTTAATTCTTTGTTTCAAGTTTTATACTCTAATTGCTATAATTTTCTGATATGTTTCCTGACAAGAGTCAAATTCTAAGGTTGGAGTCTCTCCAAAATTATATTATAAACATTCATTGTTCTTGGTGTTTGAAGTTCCTTTCCACCCAGTCATACAATAGTGTCCAATTATTTCTTACATTTTGTTTACTGCTGTCTTTCAGTAGGTTTGACAATATGTCCATTTCTGCTGTTTCATTTTTTTTGTCAAAAGTTCATTTTTCATTGGTATTTGCTTTCTTCCGGTGTTTCACATACAGGATTCTTGCTGCCGTAACTATGTGTATAATTAGATATTACGTTTTCTTATCTTTTACATCAGGCATAATATTTAGCAGAAACATTTCAGGTTTAAATGGTAGCGGTAGCAAACATATTTTCTGTAACATTTCATGAACCCTTCTCCAATATAGCATCACCTCTTTACACTTCCACCAAACATGAAAATAGCTTCCCACCCTTACCTTACATTTCCAGCATTTGTCAGACATTGTAGGATACATTCTAGCTAGTTTCTCTGATGTTATATGCCACCTATAAAACATTTTATATAAATTCACTTTAAAGGCAACCAATTTTGTTATTTTAACATTTGTTTTCCATATTTGCAACCAATGGTCAAGATCAATATTATAACCAAAATTCTGGGCCCATTTTAACATACATTCTTTAATCACCTCATCTTCCATCTTTATCTGTAACAAATACATATAATTTTTTAAAATCAATTTCTCATTTGTTTCATTTAAATGTGTGTCAAACTCTGATTGTTCTGCAACAAACCCTTGAGGTTTATCTTTAGCATATCTTGATTCTAGCTGTATTCTTGTCCACCAATCCAAATATATATCATGTTCCTTTAGTTCTTCTTTGGACCTCAACCTATCTTCTTTTCTTAGTAAGTCTTCATATTTAAAAACGTTGTTCTTCTTCAATAGTCCAGGTTGAGTAAATGTTTCCACTGGGTCTTCACATATATTTTATGTCTGATTCTTTCTCATACTAACAATAATGCTTTCCGAGTCTTCACATATATTTTATGTCTGATTCTTTCCCATACTAACAATAATGCTTTCCTCACCAAATGGTTTTTAAAGTATTTGTGGTTATCTGCTGTTTGATACCAGAGATAGGCATGCCATCCTTGCTTCCAATTTTAACAGTCTCATACTTTTAATTGGTGTCTTTATGTTCTCTATTTTGTCACAGATTCTGCAAGTTAGATTGTGTGCCTACCTCCTCTGGTTGGGGAGTCTTGAATGTGGAGCTGTCATGGCATCCCCAGATTGGGGGGCTGTAATCTGGCTGTCACTACCAGGTGGCAAGAGAAACCACTCAACTGCTGGTGCCCAGGTGGCCCCCCAGGTGGCCCCCAGGCAGGCTGGAGGAAATGGGTTCATTGGGCAACAGGTAGGTTGTTTAATCCTGGATCCAGAGATTCAGCATTGTATGGTGATTAGAGTATTAGAATAGGATCTGGGAGAACCAAGTTCAAATCCCCACTCTGCCATGGAAACTAGGTGGGTGACCATGGGTAAATAGAGTTGTCAACCTCCAGGTGGGGGGTGGAGATCTCCCAGAATCACAAATGATCTCTAGACAACAAAGATCAGTCCCCCTGGAGAAAATTGTTGCTTTAGAGGGTGAAGTCTATGTGTCATAAATCAGTCTATGCTCAGTGACAGCACAGATTACTCAGACAAAGAGATGCCTGCAGCTAGCCCTCCACCAGTAATTGAAGAACCAGTTGCACCTAGCTCTGAGGCATGAGAGCAACAAGAGATCAGGTTACCAGTTGATCAGAAGTCACAGCCTACAGCTGAAGTTGAGACATTGCCTTGTAACTCTGAAGCAGTAAACAAGTCTTCAGAAGCCACTCCCTCCCACCTAGCTCACCCACACACCTGCAGTGCCAATGCTGTCAGAGGCACACAGAGTTGCAGTACAGGAGAAGGAGTGCAAGACTCATGGCCCATCATCAGCTGTCAACTGACGAGATGGATGAATAGTTTCAGGATGACTGCCAAGGAATGGCTGGAAGTATAGGTCATTAATTGAATGAATAAATAAATAAATTAAGACTTGGCTAGAAAATCAGCTGGAAGAAGCAACAGTTTTGTGAACATGACAAGAACACAGTGCTACTGAACCGCTGACCTTGCTGTTATCAGACCACTGGAACCTTGACCCTTGAATTGGACCTATCAGCTTTTCTGAAACCCCTGACCTTGGACTGGACTTGCTGCCTGGATTTCTTGACTCTAGACTGGATTTGGCATACCTGCTCTTTGGAACCCCTGACTTTTGGACTGGATCCTGGTTACTCTTTGCAACCTTGCCCGTGACCTGCCCTGCTGAACCCCAGTCCTTGCCTCCTGGGAAGGCTGCATCAGTACACTATGGTATTACTGCTTGGTGAGGTCCCTCCCCTCCCCAAATGCTACCTTCCTCAGGCTCCACCCCCTCCCAAATCTGCACAAATTTTCCAACCCAGAGCTGACAACCCTATAAGCTTCACAGAGTTGTTGTAAGAATAAAACAGGGGAGAGGACAATTATTCAAACCACATTGGATCCCCATTGTGGAGAAAAGCAGGGTATAAATGAAGTAAGTAGGCAAGTAAGTAAGTAAATAAATCCCCCCATTTCCCCAACTGCCTCTTGCAATGGCCATTCTGCTGAATCATGCAATCATGATGAAGAGAAGAAGAGAAGAGATTGGATTTATATCCTGCCCTTCACTCACTTGGAGTCTCAGAGCGGCTTACAAACTCCTTTCCCTTCCCCTCCCCTCCTCACAACAGACACTCTGTGAGGTAGGTGGGGCTGAGAGAGCTCTGAGACAGTTGTCATTGAGAGAACAGCTGGTACAGAGCTATGGCTTGCCCAAGGTCATCCAGCAGGTGCAGGTGGAGTAGTGGGGAATCAAACCCGGTTCTCCTAGATTAGAGTCCGCACACTTAACCACTACACCAAACTGGCTCTCTGATATATATTATCTAAGAGTTGGTGTCTGAAGTTGTTTTCTTCTTCCCTACACATATGCAGGGAGAGAAAATCATTAGTTTGAGTATCACTGCCTTTCATGAAATGGTTTCCTAATTGTCTTATTATGTTTCTGTTGGTATATTCCAAATTAATAAACAATTATATAACTTTGACAGCTGTCATAAACAGCTAATAGTAATACAAATAATAAACACTAATTAAAAACTCAAAAATCAGTCAGTGATGAAAAAATTAGTTCCTGCAAATTTGTAAAAGGAAGTAGAAAAAAAAATACAAGAATCTTGCATACATTATAATGCATACATTAAAACATATGATGGTGTTTCAGAAGCTAATGGAAAGAATGGCTGCTCATGATGTAAATTCATCAACTTTCTGAAATATTATATACAATTGCTATTTCATTCTTGTATTAATTGCTGCTGTGAGCTTTATCAGTTTAGTTGATTTTAAAATTTAATGTTTATGGGTATCTATTGTGTTGCCTCAAGAATCTATTGACATGTGGCAAATAAACATAATTAATAAGCAAATGAATTTCAAAAAGTTTTCCTGATTAGGCTCTCTATTTCTCTGTTTCTGTGTATGTGTGTATCTAGCTTACAAATAAATGGTAGATATATGCATAGTTCTCAGCATGAAAAAGACCCCCCCCCCAGCTAATCATGTTGTATGCATAGCAATAAAACAGACTGGGTTGGTCGGATCCAGAGATACACAAGTTGAAACATAAACAGGTGGCATTTTTTTCTACGTGGGCAAGAGCTACTTCACTGGTTTCCTCAGGAGATATTCAACAATGATATTTATTAATTATTATTTCTGTAATTCCAAATAAGTGCTATGTTCAAAAGATGGCACAAAAGCATATTTTCAGGGGAGGAATATTATCAGCAAAATTATAGCATGTTATCCACCAGAGGAAAAAATGGCTCAGGATAGACCATGTGTGATTTATAGCATAATCCTAAACAGAGTTACTCCTTACTTAGCCGATTTACTTCAATGGATTTAGAAGGGCGTAACTCTGCTTAGGACTGCACTTTTCATTCAGTAGAGCAGTGTGAGCTTTTTATAATGGTTTCAATAGTGAAATTTTATAATACATTTCAATTTAATGAAAACCCAAGGGAAAAAAATCCAGTAGATACATCCCAGTAACAGTAGGGAAGGAAATGAACATGGAAGAGTGAACCTCTCTACATGGGGCTGCCCTTGGTGCAAACCCAGAAGCTGCAGCTGGTGCAGAATGCTGTGGCCAGGCTACTGATGGGTATCACAAGGCAGGACCATATCCGGCCTGTGCTGGCGGTGCTGCACTGGCTGCCTATAGCATACCGGGTTCACTTCAAGGTGCTGGTTCTTACCTTGGCCGAGGACAGACTGGCAATGTAAAGCGGGGGCAAAGTGGAGGGAACTGGTGCGGGGGAAAAACTCCACAGAGCTGGCCGTTCATACTTGCCAGAGCAATGCGCAGTGGTGCCGATACGGAGCGGTCAGACTGCTGCGGAGCCGGCGCGCGCGGCTCTCGCGTGCCATTGTGCTTTTTTTGGTGCCGGCGCGTTCACACTGCCGCCTCCGGATGCCTCCCGCTTCTTCCGGTTCATACTATTTGGAAGCGGGAGGCATGCGGAGGATGGCCCCTGAACACCGGTTTTACCCGGTGTCCTGTTAAAGCGGATGGAAAGCGACTGGGAGACGGGTAAGTGCGAAATGGAGCCGAGGGACAGATGCGCATGTCTGAACGGGCTCTTTTCTTCCACTTCCGATGCGGGGCTGCCCCGCTTTACATTGCCAGTCTGTCCTCGGCCCTTTAAAGCCCTATATGGCCAGGGTCCAACATACTTGAGAGACTGCCTTTCCCCGTATATACCCCAGCGGGCACTTCAGTCGGGGTCGAGTCATCGACTTTGTGTCCCGGGCCCCAGGGAAGCCAGGCTTGCTGGAACCAGGGCCAGGGCCTTTTCGGTGGCAGCTCCAGTCTGGTGGAATGAGCTCTCGGAGGAGATCAGGGCCCTGCGGGACTTAATGCAGTTCCACAGGGCCTGCAAGATGGAGCTCTTCCACCACGCCTTTGACTAGGAGCCACCACCAGTAGTACCATCCATTGTGAGCAACATCTGTGATGTGGGCTGGCCCTGAATGCAGCCCAGGCCCAATGGTCAGGGGGATCGAACCCAATGAATAGGAAGCCATCGGATTAGTGATAAGTGGAAGCATTTTATTGTAATTTATGGTAATTTGTCTGTAATCTATTGGAACTGTTTTATTATTGTTGTTGATTTTAACTGTTTCATGATGTATTGGATTGGCACTTTCTGCCCTTGTGAGCCGCCCTGAGCCCACTAGCGGGGAGGGCGGGATATAAAAATGAAATATAAATAAATAAATACAAACCTCTCTCTTTGTCTCTCTTGTCTACTTCCTTAATTGATTACCAGCTACATTGCTGAATATCTGACTGCTTGGTGCATTTTTAAATATTTACAACTACATCTACTGTCCCTCAATAATGCTCACTTTTATTATTAGATAGAGGCCATATTATTGACTGGTAAATGTTATTGGAGTGTGCCGTTAACACAGAATTTATAAAGTGTCTCTTATTACAATGTTAAAATACTTTGAACATGTCCCATAGAAGCATTAAGCACTTTCACAAGCTTTCTAACATGTTATTAATATTCAATATTTTGCAAAAATATTTTTCTAAGAATAATATTTGCTTATGATTTCAAATAAATCATGCTGTGTTGCATATGCGTAGAACCGAAATGTGAGTTTAATGAAACATTTCCCCCCTCAAATTTGTTGCATTTCTAAATTTCATTGCTGGAGAGACATACTGAAAATAATTGGCAATGAATGTTACAGAGTAAATAAATCTTTCATAGGACCTAATGACATGATAGGTACAGCAGGTGTAGATTAAATCTAATTTAAGATAGCTTTTTCAAAACTGCTGAAGGTTATTTATGCTTTTACTATCAAAATAATTCAGGCCTATGTTCAGAATTTCTGGAAATGTATTGATAAATCAATCAATTTATTCACTTCTGGAGAAGGGCCATTTTTATTTCCTCGAATCGTTTCCTTTACCAGGGCAGAGAGGAGGCAGAATAATGACGTTATTTTTCTCCTTATAAGTATTTCCACAAGATACTGCATATTCAATTCGAATAATCTTTTAAGACAAAATATTTGGAGTTAATTTGCTGTGGTGGACCACATCCTATGTGCTTCTTAAATCAAGGGGGAATTAACAAATGAAACAAGAAGAACAAGCAGTGAGAAAATTCACAGTAACTTGCATGCATCAACAAATGATTCAAAGTAGTAAGCCCTCCCATTAAAAACAAAACAAACAAACAAACAAACAAAAACGCCACAAGCCTGCTTATGAGTACAGTGCCTGCACATGGCATAATGATGGTTGCTAAAACTGAGTTTACAATGATTCATATCCATCCAAAGGTAGCTGTCAAACACGGATACAGATAGTGGACCTTAGTAGTCATGGATCAAGTTTACAAATGGCAACAAGAAATATTTGAATGTGCTGACTAGATATCTCATGCAAGATACATTGACATTATTATGACTACAAAAAGTGCCTCAGTGGAATTAGAAGATCATGTATTACGCACATCATTGTATTTGTGTAGAAAAATTGCCAAAAATATATGCTACATTACTTGTTTAGTTGTCCTGTTACTGAAAATAGACAACACAAATATCTTCTCTCTAGATACAGGGATCAATCCAATTTGCAATTTAGAGAGGGGGGTCTGGTGTATTTCTAAGGAGCCATACGTCTCACATGCTGCATGTAGCTACAAGCCCAGAAATCTAAACAAACAGGCCCCTTACACATGTACATCTTACTGCAGATTTTCAGATTTCAGATTCTGTGCCCACCTTATGCACCATTCTTTTCCCTCTAGAGTATTTATTCTGCCATTACTACTTAAAACAACAACAACACTTTTTAAAATTGGGGTGGAATGTCACTTGTGGCATGTGGGGGTGGCATCCATTTAAAAAAAAAAAATTATGCAATTGCCCTATTACAGTTGCACAGTAGTGTCCAGTATCACCTCCCATTTAAATCCTAGTGATTCAGGTTTTATGCATGTATTTTAGCATTAGCTTGTTGAATGAAAGGGAACAGAAAGGAAGGCAGGCAAAGGGGGGGAAACCCACTGTTGAAACTGATCAGACTTTTCCTGAAACTGACAAGCAGCTGTGAAGCCCCGTTTTCCATATTGCTGAGCACTAGGAGATTCTCTGCTGTGTTATTGGCCACTGTGAAAAATGGGAGTCACACAATCTCATAATATGGGGAACATGTTGAGTGTACAGAATGCATGGTAGAACCCACTGACACTGGCATTGATCACTGGCAAAGTGTGTGTGTGTGCACACGCATGTGCCTGTGCAAAGCTGGCTGAACCTCCACCACACTTTTTACAGAGTTGCAATTTGTACGGGGGAAGAGTTCTCCAGCAGAAGCTCCGGAGAGCTTTTTTAGTCTTGTGCCACTAAATTGAAAAAAAAAATGTGTGTGTGTGGGAGGGGGTATTTTTGCTGATGCCTCAGTGCAGCTGCATAGTAACACTAATTTCCTGCCCTCCTTGCAAATTTGCATGGTTTTCTCTTTGTGATTCTCTAATTTGATCCTACACACTGGCTGTGATCTTGGAAGATTTTTTAGAGCCTATCCTGTGCAGATTGCACTCTGTCCTCCAAACAGATCAATCCCAAGTGATTCTCAAGTTCGGTGGTTTGCAGAAGGTCCATGTGGCTCAGAAGCCATTTTAATATTAGGCTTCCCCCCCCTGTTGTTAGCTTCTGACCCTTATCCTACATGGTGCTCAAAGACAGCTAATAAAATTAAGCTGATTGGTTCAGACCCAGAAGGCCTGTTGATATGGGACTCAACAATGCAAAAGCTCTAATTACCCAAAGACTAACTGATATAGAGTCCCAAAATAATGATGCAATACTCCCTTTAAATTATAAAAGTTTAAGAAAAGGACTGAGCTACACTATATCCCCATATCTTTCAGATATTACAAACAAAAGATGTATATGGTCCTTTCCTAGCGGATGGTTTAATGCATTTCCCTCTGCAGTTTTGTATGGGAAATCCTCGCATCTGCCCTTGCAGCAGTGTTGCTGTCCCTGTTCAAATAAAGTGGTTGAATCTATCACACATATACTATTGCACTGCGAATTCTATCAAGAAAAAAGGCTATAATTAATTATTCCATTACTCTGTAGATTTAAACCACTACAGTTTTATATAGATTTTAGTCCTGAAACCCTTTGGGTATATCTATTAGATGATAGCCAGAGAACTATATCATACGCAGTAGCAAAATTCTGTGCGATAGCAATCAGAAAGCGGAATCACCTGACAAAGGAAATGTCAGTTGCTGGGGGGAAAAATTAATGGTGAGTGTGTTTTTCACTATTTCGATACATATACACGTTTTTCATCTTTTGTGTATTTATCCATTTTAAAATTTATAAACTGTCCTTTTTATCTGTACTTATTGTGGCTGGTATTATGACTGTAATAAACTTTGATTTGATATTAGGCTTCCGGAGACTGCCAAAATACCCCCCCCCCCTTTGTTCACTAAAGCATGAAAGGGAAAAATGTTTTCAAAGCTTTAAGCTTCTCATCTAAGCGTCTGTCTCTATTTACATCTCATGTCAATTTCATTCAGAGCTGACAATTTTGGAAGCATGCAGCACTGAAATCCTTTTATTTATTTTTTTGTATTGGGTACACTGCTATTTGCCTCCTCTCCAACCCCCTTTCAAGTCAATACCAGCAGGGAACTAAACCTCGCACACCTCCTTTTAAACTTTCCCTGTCGTTTTAAATGTTTTTCATTCAGACATCTACTATAACTGTATTTGAATATTAAGTATTTAAGGAAGTTTACCCTATGGGGATGCAACAATTATTCTACTACTACTACTACATATGTTTGTAAAGAAGAGGAGGAGGAGGAAGAGACTGGATTTATACCCTTCCCTTCACTACCTGAAGGAGTCTCAGAGTGGCTTGCAATCTCCTTTCCCTTCCCCTCCCCACAACATCCTGTGAGGTAGGTGGGGCTGAGAGAGCTCTTTCGAGAACTGCTCTTGACAGAACAGCTCTGAGAGAGCCACGACTGACCCAGTGTCACAATATCAGCTGCATGTGGAAGAGTGGGGACTCAAACACGGTTGTCCCAGATTAGAGTTCATGCTCCTAACCACTACACAAAACTGGCTTTCTTTAAATTAAATTAAAATAGTTATAACCACTAATTAGTGGTTCTTTCAAAACCTACAGTGAACCCACTGCAAAGACAGCACCAATAGATCTCTAATATTATGTACAGTAAATATACTGTTGGACTTGACACTAGAACACTGAAAGTATCCTGAGTTACACACTCCTGTCCTACAAATACAAGAAAAGGAGAAAGACCTGGTTCTTATGTTGTCCTGCTAGCGTCTTGTAAGAATCCAAGTTGATGCAGTTGAAGCATAAAAGCAACTAGACATAAAACAGATGTCTTGTGAAAACTTCAATGACTTCACAATGGCAAGTCATTCAAGGACGACAGCTCATCAAAGAGATTGGGTTATTTTCACAGATGCACTTTTATTTGTAGGGACACTTTCCTGTATTCACAGTATTGTATGTATTCATTGTCATCCATTTCAGTTTGCCCCATTTTCATTGCTGTCAATTATTTTCCTGGTTTTAAGCCACTTCTAGGCCATTCATGCACCCTTTTAATACTGGTTTATTTTATTGTTATGCAATTGATGCAAAACAAAATACATTTGAGTGGGAACTCTCGGCATAGGGAAAGCCAAACTTCAAAAATACTAGTAAGAATTTTTTTTTCACAAAGGAGAAATGAAATGAAACAGGGATGTTTTGATCGGTCTCCAAAACTTTTGACATTTAGTCCCATTTCTTTGCTATGCTTGCCATGGCAAAATGAATTATATGAATTATATTGTCATGGATATGGCCGGAAATATAGGGAAACAGTTGGTGGACTTGACCAACGAGATTGTAGAGGATATTTTGGTGCACATACATAGAACAAACCTAGCCTCTCAGGAAAGCATGCCAAGAAGGGACCCAGAATGCAATAGCTTTCAAACTCAGTAAGAAGAATTCAAAGTGATAACATGGCCTTATGTAGATTAAAAGCTGTTTAACCCATCATTACTAGATACAGGGTTTTTTCAGCCTGTAGCCACCCTTTGCATTTTTGCACGTGTTGTGCCACTTCTACTGATCGTGCTATCAGTGGGATCAGTTTAGACTTCCCCTCAAGAGTTCTATCTGCTCTGCACTGCGGGGAGGGGGGTTGGCAGGGTTTTTTTCCCACACGCGTTGAAACATTTGAGCATTTCAGCAGTCTCACTCGTTCTACCTTCTTTATGTGAGAGTAGCCCCACTTACTCTCTTGTAAAGCACAGTAGCTGAAGCACCAAAGATAATTTATTTGCACCATTGGCTTTGGTATTGCAAGGCAAACAATTGCTCCCCTAGTAATTTGGGGAATGGGCAAACTCCTCCAGCAGAGGTGGTGTGTATGCTTGTCTGTAGAACTAAGGAGCAAGAACATTTTCTAAGATGGCTGCCTTCCTCATGGGACAGTGTCTACTGGGAGAGGACTAAAAACAAAACTTCACGTGTGTGTGTCCTGGTGAAAGCAGCTGGGTTGAGGGATGTGGTTGATCATGAGACACAGCAATGGTTTCTCCTGTTTGGGGGATTTATTTTTAAATTTGCCTTCACATAATGTATGCTGTACCTTTAAATGTACTTCAACCGTCTGTTAAAAGTAGCACAACACAGAAAGAGAGTGTGAGTGAGTGTGTGAGAGAACAGTGGTTATTCCTCCAAGGGCTCAAAACACATCTGGTTTATAACAGAGGCAGATAAACTGGGAGCTAAATAATAATTAACAATTATCATATGGCATTGTGTGTAGTATAGCCAGGATATCCTAAGATTGTCTGGAAGCCTTAAATTCTAGCTCTTTTAGTGGTGAGCTAGACTTATTTTGGGGCTGAGAGAGCCCTGAAAGAGCTGTGACTGACCCAAGGTCACCCAGCTGGCTTTGTGTGGAGGAGCGCAGAATTGAACCTGGTTCTCTAGATTAGAGTCTGCTGCTCTTAACCACTACACCACACTGTAACTGGGAGCTGCTGTGTCAAAAACACTGCAATAGCTCTGTACAGAGAGAGGAGACCAGACCAGACTGAGAGAGCGAGACGTACACTCGCAAGGCAGAGCAGAGGAAGCTACGCCAGGGCAGGCACCTTGGATCACTGAAATGTTTTGCCATTGAGATGCAAATTTAAAGCAACAACAACACCCCCCACACTAGTTTGTGTGTTCTGACAGGCTAGTGGATCCTGCCAGAAGCTACCAAGGCTGTGGTCACAGACACTAAACAATCCACTTTCAATGCTGGATTTTGCCAGTTCACACAGTAAAAATCCAGTTGGAAAGTGGATTTAAAGTAGATTATTTAGTGTGTCGGACCACAGCCCAGTGTGAAAAACTTGGTTCAGGTTATAGAGCAGAGGCTTTGTTGTGAATACATTTTGCTCCCCCCCCCCAAAAAAAAAGACCCCACAATTTGTTGAGACCCAGGTGCAGAAACATCTGAGAATTGCATGACTGTCCAGGTTCATAGAGGCAAAGATATGATTCAAAGATGGGAGCATGGGTTTAGGGCCCAAAGTATTCATAGGTATGAGAAACTTAAAATCATTATTTTTAAACGGGCTTTGACAAAATAAGAAGTAGCAAGAATTAACTAACTTTTAAAATATATTCTAAACAGACATTTTAAGTATAGATAACCTAGTATGGTGTTTAAAGTTATAAGATAATGAGTTAGCCAAGAATAGGGCTGCCAAGTCATACTCACGGACTGGCGGGGGGGAGTCCTTTGCCATCCGGGAGCCGCCCGGGAGCCTCCCTGGTGCGCGCGTCAGAAGTGACGTCACCACATTGGAGACGTTGCCAGGGCGATGCTCTGGCAATCGCCCCAAATGGGGAAGTCGTCCAGCCTGGACGACTTCGGGGGTGGGGTTCCCCCCACCGGCCAAATGCTCTGGCAATCGCCCCAAATGGGGAAGTCGTCCAGCCTGGATGACTTTGAGGGTGGGGTTCCCCCCGCCGGCCAAATGCCGGCCGGCGGATCGGGAACCCCTATAGCAGGGGATCCCCCGCCCCCTGGGCTGATTTGGCAGCCCTAGCCAAGAATGGGCACCCTTGTCAAGAGGGACAGTTAGCTATTGTTAGATGATTTTTAAAATCCTATAAATATGTGAAGTTTTATTGATTGAGAGCTTCTTCTTGCCTGTGACCTGCTTATTTTGGGGGTAAGAAACTCTTTACGGACTCATGTAATTGCTCTCCTTTAATTATCTATTGATAAGTATTGGAGTCGGGAGTCCATGGAATAGTGAAACAGCTAGATCTTTATTGCTGGTCCGGATGAAGCATACAACCCAGGGCTCGAAGCCCTCCTTTTATGCTGGTCAGGGACAATCCCCTGACCTCACCCAACTGGCCTGATAGGCTATTAGAAGTCTATTTACATTTCATAGGTTCCCTGGGAGAAACCTAGGTACAGGATTGGTGGCCGGTTTGAATCCACCTGGCCTTTGTTCTACCTGGCTGAAGCTCAGGTAGTTTCTTGGCCATGTGCTCTGGCCATGCTCTGGCCATGTGCTCTGGCCATGCGGTCGCAATTAAGAGAGCACATGGCGACCGCATGGTCAATACATAACACCCCTCCCCTCATAGTCCAGAACCCCTCTGCACACATAGTCTTTGAGATAGTCCGGGCGTCTGCACTCACGTCCAGAGCACCGGGGGGTTGTAAGGCGGGGCGTGTTGCTTGTGTCGGCAGGTTGTGGTGTGGGTAGTTGTTCTGCTGGTGGGGCCTGTCTGCTCGGGGGTTGTTCAGGTGTGGATGGTGCGACTGCTTCATCCGCGGGCAGGAGCGGCATCTCCGCAGTCTCCGGATCAGGGTCTGGCGCTGCTTCTGGAGTTGTGTTGATGACACGGTCTGTTGGTGCAGGGAGTTCGGGGGCCTGGGTATCATCGTGGTTCTGGGTACGGCGTCGAATCTGGTCAATGTGCTGTTTCCAGACTACGCCATCTTCCGTAAGGACCTCGTAGGAATAAGGCCCTGTGACTCGGACGATCCTCGCGGGGAGCCATGTCGGACCCCGCGCGAAGTTCTTTGCGTATACGGGGTCTTCGGGAGCGAATCCTCGGGCAGCTGGCCGGTCCTCCATTGTCGGGTTTCCCTCGATTGCTCGGTCGGGATGTAGGCGGTCCAAGATGGTTCCCAGTCGTCTTCCCATCAGAAGTTCGGCTGGCCGGCGCCCGGTCCCTGAGTGGGGTGTGTTCCGTTGGCCGAACAGGAACTTGTACAGCTGCTCTTCCCAGTCGCCATGCTCCATCTTCTTTAACGCATCCTTCGTTGTCCTCACCATGCGCTCGGCCTGGCCGTTGGTTGCGGGGTGGAACGGAGCAGAGCAGATGTGGCGCAGACCGCAGGCTTCCACAAACCGTTGAAACTCGCCGGAGGTGAAGGCGGTCCCGTTGTCGGTCATGAGAGTTTCTGACATTCCGTGTGTCGCGAAGATCGGCCAGAGACTTCTTAAGGCAGCATTGGTGGAGGTCGAAGCTACCGGCACTACCTCAAGCCACTTGCTGTAGCTGTCAACAATGATAAGAAACAACCGGCCCTGGACCGGTCCCGCGAAGTCTAGGTGCAGGCGGGACCAGGGCTTGTTAGTAGATTCCCAGGATCGGACAGGAGCGTGTGGCGGATCTGGCCATGACTCCTGGCATTTGGTACACTTCTGGACCCGTCCCTCAATGTCTTTGTCCAGGCCTGGCCACCATATGTAACTCCGGGCCAGAGCTTTCATGCGCACAATTCCCGGGTGAGCCTCGTGGAGGGCCTCTAGCACTCGGGGCCGCAGGGGCCCGGGGATCACCACTCAAGATCCCCATAACAGGCATCCCTTGTGGGCCGATAGTTCGTGCCTGCGTGCCGTGAAAGCAGCAAAATCTGGTCCCGGTTTTTCCGGCCACCCCCTTCCCACCCAGTCCGAGACACGGGAAAGGATGTGGTCCCGCTGCGTGCGACGGGCCACATCCGATACCTGTACGGGACGCTCCGGTAGATCCTCTAGGAGCGCGACGTGGAAAGCGGGAGCCGGATCAGGGTCGCAGGACGGGAGGGGAAGACGGCTGAGGGCATCTGCATGACCCATCGCCTTCCCCGGGCAATGTACCAATTCGTAGGAGTAGCCTGACAAAAAAATTGACCACCGCAGGACCCGCAGGGACAGCATGTGAGGGGTCTGCCTGTGGGGGGCAAGGAGACCCAGCAGCGGCTTGTGATCTGTGGCCACGGTGAACGACCGTCCGTAGAGATAGTCGTGGAATTTCCTGACGCCGGCTACGATTGCTAGGGCCTCCTTGTCGATCTGGGCGTAGTTCCGTTCTGCCGATGACAGGGTCCTGGAGTAGTAGGCAACCGGTACCTCCTTTCCGTTGGGTAGCCGGTGTCCCAAGACCGCCCCAACACCGTAGGGGGATGCGTCGCAGGCCAGGATGACAGGGAGCCTCTCATTGAAATGCGCTAAGACCGCATTTGAAAATAGTAAGTCTTTGACGGCCCGGAAGGCTGCATCATGCTTGGGACCCCAGGCCCAAGCCGCTCCCTTGTCCAGGAGATGATGCAGGGGTTCAGCGACCGCCGCCTTGTGTGGAAGGAAGGTGTGGTAGAAGTTCAAAAGTCCCAAGAACGCCTGGAGTTCCGCCTTTGAGGACGGGCGGGGTGCACCTGTAATTGCCACTACCTTCTCCTTTGTAGGGTGAATGCCGTCTGCGGTGACTTGGAACCCCAAGAAGGTCACCGAGGAGACTCCCAGGGTGCACTTGTCTTTTCGAACCTTGAGACCCGCGTCCTGGAACCTTTGCAGCACCATCTGGAGGCGAGCTGCGAACGTGTCGCCGTCCGGGGCGGCGATGAGGACATCGTCGAAGAATGGCTTCACTCCTGGAACATCTTTTAGGAGAGAATCCATTAGATTTTGAAAGATTCCGGGTGCTACGCTGACCCCAAATTGGAGGCGTTTTACCTTGAACGCTCCCTAGTGAGTCACAATCGTTTGTGCCTCGGCCGTTGCTTCGTCTACGGGAAGCTGCTGATAGGCTTGGGCCAAGTCTAATTTTCCAAATATTTTGGTGCCCGCGAGGGAGGCCAGAACATGGCTGACCACCGGTACCGGGTATGCGTGGTCCTGTAATGCCTTATTAATTGTACATTTGTAATCCGCGCAGATGTGGACTTCCCCGTTAGCTTTGAGGGGGGTCACGATTGGAGTCTCCCACTTGGCGTGGGAGACCGGCTCAAGCACCCCTTGTGCCACGAGCTTTTCCAACTCCGCCTCCACTTTGGGCTGGAAGGCGAATGGTGGCCGGCGGACAGCCACGCAGATGGGCCGGACTGCCGGGTCCAGGTCAAAGGAAACCAGGGGTCCTTTGTAGCAGCCCAATGAGCCATCGAAAATGGCAGGAAATTCCTCGCAGATGGATGAGAAGTCAGTAGAGCCCATGCGGTGTATTCCGGTCCACTGCACTCCGAGCGGCTTGAACCAGGCGCGACCTAGGAGACTGGTTAGATTGCGCTCCACCACGAGAAGGTCCAGCAGGCCATTAAAGGCGTGGTACTGGACCCGGACCCTGGCTAGCCCCTTAATAGCCACTGGGTTTTTCTGGAAGTCCCGGAGGACCAACCCAGCCGGCAGCCGCAGCCAGCATGCTCCCTTCGGGCAGAGGAGGCGGAACGTAGCTGTGGACACAATTGAATATGCTGACCCTGAGTCCATGGAGCAAGGAACTCCCTCTATTCGGAGAGACACAGAAATTGCGCCCGGGATGGGCTGAGGCAAGTTCATTACCGTGGCCGTGGGAACGACACTACCCACTTCTTCGAAGTTTGCTGCTGGGGCATGGTGGCTGTTCCTCAGGCGGCAGGCCCGGGTGAGATGTCCTGCTTTCCCGCAGGCGTGGCAGATGGCATCACGGAAGTGGCATGTCCATCTGTCATGGGAGTCCCCGCAGCTGGCGCACGTTGGGGCCTGCCTGTTGAGGGAAGCAGAAGAGGGAACAGAGACAGATGCTGGGCGCCGGCCCTTGGGCCTGGGGACGCCGGGCTCACCCTTCTTCGAGCGTGGTTGCATCCGGTGGACGTCCTCTTCTTCGCTTGAGTCGGGTTCAGGAGGAGCCGCCTGGTGGACTTTGGTGGCTGCCTTGTCCTTTTGCATTGTCTCGAAGGCTGCCGCAGTTTCGAGCATCTTCTCCAAGGTTGGCTCCGGTATTGCAAAGAGGCGCCGGCGGAGCTTGGCTTCCCGGACCCCTCCCATGAAGGCGGTCTCCACGTGGTCATCCATGTGGCGGAATTCACAGCCCACGGCTAGTCGACGGAGTTCAGCCAGGAAAGTGGCGGCCGACTCCCCCGGCTGCTGCTGGCGCTGTATGAACTCCCAGCGCCTGGCCAGTTTTGATGGCTTCGGGGCAAAGTAATCGCCGAGGGTCTTGGTGAGCACGTCGTAAGACACCTCGGTGGGGTCTTGCGGGGCTAGTAGGTTCTGGGCCACCCGCATGACCTCCACCCCTCCGGAACTCAAGAGCCAAGCAGTCTTCAGGTCCGCATCTATGATTCCGCGGACCTTAAAGGCGCAACCCAGCGTCTTGAGCCAGGACTCCCACATCTCAGGGCGAGACGTATCGAAAGGGGTAATTGGTCCCGGAGCGTTCGCCATATTTACCAGAGCAGGAGCAGCGGCGGCTGTTTGAGCGATGTCCTCGTGTCTTGCGGCAGTGCCGGGGAGCGCTGAGGCTTGGCGCTGGCTAGTGCCGGAGGATTGGGCTCAGAGCGGCTTGCGGCGAGGCGTTGGAGCGCTGGAGCTCGGAGATGCCTGCGGCCGGCGGGACGGAGCTCGCTGTGCTGCTGTGGTCTGCTGGAGAGTCGCTCATCGGGATCCCATCCTCGTCGCCACTGATAAGTATTGGAGTCGGGAGTCCATGGAATAGTGAAACAGCTAGATCTTTATTGCTGGTCCGGATGAAGCATACAACCCAGGGCTCGAAGCCCTCCTTTTATGCTGGACAATCCCCTGACCTCACCCAACTGGTCTGATAGGCTATTAGAAGTCTATTTACATTTCATAGGTTCCCTGGGAGAAACCTAGGTACATGATTGGTGGCCGGTTTGAATCCACCTGGCCTTTGTTCTACCTGGCTGAAGCTCAGGTAGTTTCTTGGCCATGTGCTCTGGCCATGCTCTGGCCATGTGCTCTGGCCATGCGGTCACAATTAAGAGAGCACATGGCGACCGCATGGTCAATACATAACACCATGTAATAATGATAGATGGTATAATGCTTTGTTTCTTAGTCTTTGCTAAGAATACAATAATTATGCTTCAAAAACAAGCTTAGAATGGAAGCAGAGACTCTCTAACAGTGTTTGCTTGTGCACTATATCCAGAAGAAACCTGTAGTGTTACTGAGGTATACCTCTGGCTAGGAGTTATGATCTGTTATAGGAAGGCTAACTAGACACCTAGGGTTTCTTAAATGCACACCTATACCTGAATCAGGCTGAACCAGAGTCATCCAGAATAATACGACTTATATGTGAGAAAAGTTGCATGGAGAGCCAATGCAAAGGTCTTCCTCACGGTAACGATTTCTTGCGTGTTACTTACAAAACCGGATCAATAATAGGAGTTACCTAAATTTGTATTGTGTTCTTTTCATTATTATTTTTTTTAGTTCTAAGTTTTGCCCCATGGCCTTTACACAGTAATCAGGAGAGACAGGGTACTGAAATTTGAGAAACAGAATTTGGAAAGGCACTAGGAAAATTGTGCATTACAGCATGGAAAATGTGCAGTTGTAAATAATTGGAAAAACTCCTCAGCAGCTCTAATGATGGCTTGCGCCTTTCAAGCAAATCATTCCAGTTAATTCACCTTCTTGCATAGTTATTCATATGGATGGTTTAAGCATGGCAATAATTTTCATGACCTTTTCATTTTAAATGGTGAATCTGTGTGCATTCCATATGGTTCACAAAACCTGCCAGGAAACTTTGGGAAATTATTATACAACTATACATTTGTATTTGGTGCCCACTTAATGAACAATCACATCCTTTGATTTCATTAAGAAGAACACTAATGATCAACAGTGCAGTCCTAGGCAGAGTTACACTGCCCTAAGTCCACTGAAGTCAGTGGGCTTAGAAGGGCATTATACGTGTCATTATAAGTTGATTTCATGATGTGTCATTTTGCTTTCATAATTTAAACAGCATGCAGTATTTCTGTCAGAGTTATTCTAGAGTAGGTCTTTACTTTGGCATTCATATCATAAACCGAAGACTGTTCCTATATTAATGTAAAAAAGAATATGCTCCCCATAAGAATTATGCTAAGTTAATTTATGTGAGGTTATCTGCTTAGCTTACAAATGCCAAAAAGAAAAACAATGGAAGAACAGGCTGAATTTAATGCTACAATGTTATTGATGAAGTTCGATGCCTAAGACATAACTTCATAACACAGCTATTAACTCCTCAATGAAGGCACTAAACTGAACTCCTCAGACTAGTTAGCTATCAAAAGGTATTTTGTCTTCAGCCAGACAATTCACCCTAGAAAATCAGGTAAACAGGTACATATTGCAGAAGAGGCAGCCAAGGGCCAAGCAGGAGCGTTCGGGGGGATGTCTCTAGTTTATGGTAAAACAGTCAACCACCAAATGCAAGGAAACTTTAATACTTACCAAAAAATGTTTCAGGCAACATGGTATCCAATTATCAGTTATCTCGAAGAAGCTAAAGTGATCCCTAGTACTACAAAGATTTGTTATACTTTTGATTATTATAAGCAGGGGCCATTTCGTAGAAAAAGAGGTGCAGGAGCTCATTAGCATAACTCATTTGCATAACTCATTTGCATATGCCACACCCCCTAACATACCGGAAGTTGTCAGAAGGCAACACCCACCCCTCAGGCTCCACTCCACAAGTGAGTGAAACTGACCTGCTCTTCCTCCATTCCCTTCCCCATCCAATACTTTGTACAATAAAAATAAGCATTAAGAACACACCCTCATTCTCTTCCTGCTCCCTTGAAACCACCAGGTTTCAAGTAGACTTGAGATACCCAGAACATGTGCACCACCTGTCCCTTCCCCTTCCCCTCCCCACAACAAGACACCCTGTGAGGTAGGTGGGCTGAGAGAGGTCTTTTGAAAACTGCTCAGGAGAGAACAGCTCTGAGAGAACTTGTGACTGGCCCAAGGTCATACCAGCAGCTGCATGTGGAGGAGTGGGGAATCAAACCCGGTTCTCCCAGATTAGAGTCCAGCTCCTGACCACTACACCAAACTGATAAGGTGGAAGCTGCTGAAGGGTTGGTGAAATTTCTCCAGTACTTATGTGCCATGTGCCCAGATAAAAAATGGTATATGCCACCTTGAGCAAGTCTCTGGAAAAGCAGCACACAGTCATAAAAGGAACAATGATAAAATTATCAATATTAAAACAAAACATTTAAAACAATAAAGACCCTAGCAGGGCTTTCCCCGGGGCGCTGTGCCTCTGCACTGCTCAGGGAAGCCGAGGAGGGGGTAGGGCTTGGTCATGTGCCCACCTCCTGGGCTCCTCACTCCCGGAGCTGCGCTCCTGTGCGCTCCCGCTCCAACGGACCCCTGATTATAAGGCAGTGTTCTAAGTTAGTACAAAAATGTGTTAGATCATTGAGGTATTGCAGACATCCGTGTTAAATGTGTTGTATCTTTTTTACTTATACTGCATTTACTGTACAGTTTATTTGAAAATTTAAAAAAGGAAATGTCTCTAGTGGGCTGTGTGGGACTCTTTTTTCACCTGCTTCAGATTTTTTCACGGAGTGGAAACTTGTTTAAATAGACGTGGTCAGAATAGACTGGCAGATCCTAACTAAGGTTTGTTGTGATTTGTTGGTGAAGTGAGTTTAATTCCTACAGTTTAGACAGGGCTGATTGACAAGAACCCTAAGATGAAGGACTGGTCACAAACTAGCCCATCACTGACAACATAGGATGGGTGGGTTGGTAACCATGGCTCCAGGCAGCATTAACTGAGCCCTAAGTGGCTGAAGTGGCATGCTGGGAGAGGAAGACAAGACTTACCAACTCTGAGGTGCAGGCTAACAGTCACACTCTGCAAGTAATGCTGGCCAAGTTTGGAGCCAAGGTAGATTTGCCCAACATGCTGGTGGGCCACTAGCTGATAGCAAGTCACACCCAAATTCTGGTTATTCATTGGAAAATAGATAAATTACTTAAAAACATGAGGGTCCAGGAAAATGTTACAGTACTCCAAGGGTTCATTGGTGCTCCATAGCCTCGTTGGGGGTACACTTTTTGGACCTGAATCATCACTTCAAAAAATGAACATTATATTCTTGAGCTGCAGTCACACAGGCTAAATAATCCATTTTCAATCTACTTTCAATCCACTTTCTGACTGGATTTGTTGGGAAGTGCATTGAAAGTGGATTATTTAGCCTGTGTGACTGCAACCTTGGGGAAGAAAATAGGCTTTGACCATCCCCCATATTTGAAACATACCTGTCTGGAAGATTCAAGAGAGATCACTGGCAATGAAAGGATCACTGGCAATGAAAGGATCAGGTCAAGATATAGCCCCCTGTTTTGAGATCTCTCATTTTCCCCTGCAGATGACCAGGACACCAGCACACACTCTTCCAATTTTAAAAATGCATAATAACTAAATCCAAAATTTTTGTTTGTTTTTACACAAACAGTAGGCTGTTTGTTCATGTGCACGTGTCCATGTATATAAGGCCGCAGTCACACGGCCCCTTTAAATCTGGGAGGGCTCCCGGATTTAAAGGGGCTGCATATTTCTGCCGCGGGTTGGGATGCTTATACATCCTAACCCCTGTGGCAGCGTTGGCGGCCGTGCCGGCGGTGAAAGCGGCGGCCGCAGCCACGAAGAGCCAGCCGTGGCGTGAACGACGGCTGCGGCCACGATGGCAGCGGCGGAAGTGTCGGCTGTGGCCGTGGCGGAAATGGCGGTGGCGCCTGCGGCGGCTGCCGCTGAAGAGGCGGCGCCCGCGGCAAGAACGGCGCCTGCGGCCGCAGCGGAGGCAGCCCCAGCATCGGGAGAGGCGGCAGTGGCGGCCAAGGACCGCCAGCCGCTTGGGTGAGTTGGGGTTTTTTCCCCCCTTTTACACTTGGGCGCATGAGTGGCCATGCGCCCAAGTGTAAAAAGGGGGAAAAAATGGCGGGGGGAGGCCATCTGGACAGCCCTACTCTCGCAATGCTTGCGAGAGAGGGCTGTCCAGATAACCTCCAATGCGGGTTCCTCCCGCAACTCCCGGGAAAACACTAGTTTTTCCTGGGGTCGGTAAAAGCGGGAGCAACCCGCATTGGAGCCCGCTTCGCTGCGGGACTCAATGCGGGCCTATGTAGACGGCCCCTTTAAATGCGGGAGGAAGCAGGACTTCCTCCCGCATTAAGGGGCCGTGTGACCGCGGCTTTAGAGAGATAATATAATTTGTATTCACACAAATAAAGTTTTATAGCTACTGATTTTGTCTAATCACTTTCTTAGTATATGTTTTGGCTATCATCAAATAAAAAGCAAAATGTAAAACAAAAATCTGTAAAAAAAAAAAAAAAAACCAACCCCCCCAACCATATATTTTGCATTATTTCAAAGGTAGTGAATTTCACTAATGTGTAGTTGACTGTTACTCTGCATGGGCCACTAGACAAAACTTCTGAGTAGGGTTTGAATTCTGTTCCTGTCTTGAACTAACTGGGCTGCCTTTGCCAATACACCCAATAGTAAAGTGGAATGCTGCTGTTGTGAGATGTAAGGGGGGAGGCACATTTTGTATATTATTAGATGTGCTAAGGGGAGGGAAATTATAAATAAACATGCATTTCCATAGGACCTAGAAAAGGCATTTATTGCACTGAGATATGCAAACATGAAATAACCCTTAGCCCAGGCACCAATTCAAAGAAGACATGAGACAAGAGCTTGGGTTTAACAAGTTTATTTAATAGATCTGCATCATTTAAACATGCTAACATATTTAAATGGACAGGCTGTGCTAAGGCATCTTCTGCCGGCTTTGCTTATCATCATTTGCACACAAGGTGTTGAGAGGTGCCCAGACCCATCCCCTCACCTGATGCACTGCATAGTAACTACCGGGTTTAGAAATACGTTATTCAGCATCAGGGGCCGCTCCTTCCCAGCTGTACCCCACCATACAGCCAGTGACATGCTGTTCCAGACATGCCCTCCCCCACTTCAGATGTCTCAGGGTGCTTGCCAATCATCCCTGCCTATTGTGATCAACCCACTCAAACCCTGCCACACAAGGTGATTAGTGTAGCTTAACACCCTTTGACCCCACATTCTATGAATGCCTTGAGTGCTGACACTGGGCAAAGCTGGGGATCCTAGGTGGTTCCAAACCATGTCATACCCCTTGCCTCAGTCAAACTAATGTGGACCTGTATCAAGGGTGACCCATCTGTATGCTAACACAGGCCACCCAGGCTGCAGCCCTGCTTTTGAATGAACACCCAGGGTGCCTGAACTGGGCAGCAGTGGGGAACCCTGGTGACCATCATCAGTATTACCGTATTTTTCGCTCCATAAGATGCACCTGACCATAAGACGCACCTAGTTTTAGAGGAGGAAAACAGGGGAAAAATATTCTGAACCAAATAGTAGGTAGTGGGAGGGGGGAGAGAGAAGGAAGAAAGAAGGTAAGTAGGTAAGTAGGTAGGGGGGAGAGATAGAGAAGGAAGGAAGGAAGAGAAAGAAATGAAGGAACAGGAAGGGAGGGAGGGAGGGAGGGAAGAGAGAGAGAAAAGGAAGGAAGGAAGGAAGACAGACAGACAGAAAGACAGACAGACAGACAGACAGACAGACAGACAGAAAGAAAGAAAGAAAGAAAGAAAGAAAGAAAGAAAGAAGGGGTGTTTCCCTCCCCCCCTTGCTTGGGCCCAAGTGGCTTAACGCCACTCAGGCCCAGCTCTTCCCTACCTCCCACCCCTGCAGCCTGGGAAAGGTGAGTGGGGAAGGGAGGGGGGTAGGGAGGGGTGAGAGAGAGAGAAGGAAGGTAGGTAGGTAGGTGGGAGAGAGAGAGAAAGAAGGAAGGAAGACAGAAAGGAAGGAAGGAAGAAACAGGAAGGGAGGGAGGGAGGTGGGGGGAGAGAGAGAGAAGGAAGGAAGAGAAAGAAAGACAGAAAGAAAGAAAGGAACAGAAAGGTAGGTAGGTGGGGGGGAGAGAGAGAAGGAAGGAAGAAATGAAGGAAGGAAGGAAGGAAAAAACAGGAAGGAAGGTAGGTAGGTGGGGGGAGAGGGAAGGAAGGAAGGAAGGAAGAAAGGAAGGAAGGAAGGAAGGAAGGAAAAAAGAAAGAAAGAAAGAAAGAAAGAAAGAAAGAAAGAAAGAAAGAAAGAAAGAAAGAAAGAAAGAAAGAAAGAAAGAAAGAAAGAAAGGAAGGAAGGAAGGAAGGAACAGGAAGGAAGGAACAGGAAGGTAGGGAGGAGAGAGAGAAGGAAGGAAGACAGACAGAAAGAGAGAGAGAGAAAGAAAGAAAGAAAGAAAGAAAGAAAGAAAGAAAGAAAGAAAGAAAGAAAGAAAGAAAGAAAGAAAGAAAGAAAGAAAGAAAGAAAGGGAGAAGAAGAAGAAGAAGAGATTGGATTTATACCCCGCCCTCCACTCCCCAAGGGAGTCTCAGAGCGGCTTACAAACTCCTTTTCCCTTCCCCTCCCCACAACAGGCACCCTGTGAGGTAGGTGGGGCTGAGAGAGCTCTTTCCCGAGCTGTCCTTGAGGGAACAGCTGGTACAGAGCTATGGCTTGCCCAAGGCCATCCAGCCAGGTGCAAGTGGAGGAGTGGGGAATCAAACCCAGTTCTCCCAGATTAGAGTCCGCGCACTTAACCACTACACCAAACTGGCTCTCAGACAGAAAGACAGAAAGACAAGGTGTTTCCCTCCCCCCCTTGCTTGGGCCCGAGTGCAAATGTATCTTCACAGGATTCTTGCTATTCCTAGCAATACTGTCTTCTGTAACTGAGTTGGTGTTATTTGCTCAGTGTCTAGAATGTCCAGGTGTTTCTTGAGACTTCTAGGCACTGCTCCAAGGGCACCAATGATAACTGGCATGATGGCAGCTTTCTTCTCCAAGAGGCACTCTGTTTGTAGGTCCTAGTATTTGTGACCTTCTCCTGCTCTTTCTTTTCTATTCTGCTGTCCTCTGGGATTGCAGTGTCAATGATCCAAACCCTATTTCTCAAAACTCTGTGATCAAAACCCCATTGTCATGATATCTGGGGCGTTATGTTCCAGGTGCTTATCTGTTTGTAATTGGAAGTTCCAAAAAATCTTGTCTGGTATGTGTTCCCCTGAATTTCTGGCTGATGGTAAGCCAGACTTCTTGCCAAGATTTTAGTGCAACATACCTGGAACACTATCATTATGTTCTTTATAGCCAGTTTGAGCATTTTTACTGCAAGCACTACCCATGTGGTTTGACTGTTTTATCTTTTATCTTGCAGTGTTGTCATTTGCTGATATCACTGGTCTTCTGAATCTTGGCTTCCATAGTATCTGTTTCGACTGCTTACTCTTGTGTAACTAGAATGAGTCCTTCCATTTCTTTTTTCAAGTGCCCATTTTGGAGCCACTTCCAGGTATTTTCACTCTCAGCTTTATTCTCTCTGTCTTTCAGAGATGCAAGTGCTTTTCCTTCCAGTTGTCAAAGTGTTTTAAATTTCAATATTTTTGTTGCCCTTTTTGGTTTCTATAACTTTAAATGCCTGCCTCATGCATCCAAGCCACAAAAGACTTCAGATGCTAAATGTGACCCTACTAAGGGGTGCTAAAGCCCTTAGTAGGGCTAAAACCTTCAGCTGGTATGCCTGAACCCTTCAGTTGAAGTGTTGCTCTCATCCAGAACCACAACTTAAACTGCCCAAACCTATGTACCGTATGTATGTGCTGCCTATGTAGTCAACTCTGTAGTCGCTACCCCCATGTCCACCTGAATTCCTTGATCATAGCCATTAGGGATGGCTACCTGTGATGGACTGCACTTTTAAAAGCTTAGAAGTGCTTTGTAAACAAATAAAGGACTGTAAAGGATTGATTCTTCACACAGCCAGAGAACTTGAGTGACAGGCTGTTCCAAGAGATCTGATTGGTGAGCATCAGTTGAGCAGAGAGAGAGACTTGAGAGCTGCATGTTGAAGAGAAAGTCAGTCAGATTTCGGCCTTGACTGAGTTCAATCTGATTTCAGCCCCAACTGAGAAGAGTCACGTACTGACAGTTTTGGAATTCAGCCCAACTGAGAGCATTGAGCTCAGAAAGTAGAATTTTTGCTCACAAGACACCACAGCTTAGAGGGAGCATTGGTCCCCACTGTGGAGAAAGACCATAGTTTTTCTCAGTAGAAGCTGCAAGGAGATGGAAAGCTGAAGCCAGAGGGGCAGATTAAGGTAGGTTGGCTGTTGGGCGGGAAGGAGATAGGGATGTCAACACCAGGTTGGGAAATTCCTGGATATTTGAGGGGTGGAGCCTGGGGATTTGTGGGGATTGAGGCAGGGAGGGACTTCAGACTGATATAATGCCATAGACTCCACCATCCAGGGGAAACAATGTTGCCAACCTCCAGGTGAGGGCTGGAGGTTTCCTGGTATTACAACTGATCTCCATATGACAGAGATCAATTCCCCCAGATAAAATGGTCACTTTGAAGGATGGAGCTTATGGTGTTATATCCTGCTGAAGTCACTTCCAAGCTTAAATCTCATCCTCCCGAGGCTCTACCCCCAAATCTCCCAGAATTTCCCAACATGGAGCTGGCAACCCTAAGAGGAACTGATCTCTGTATTTGGGCAATCCATTGTGATTCCTGGAGAGTGGCTGCTGCCACTGCCGCTGTGAAGGGGGGAAGTAGGTGGGAGGCCAGGAGAGTGCTGGGGCAGGAAGAGTGATGGGGTGGGGGCAGAACGGAAGCAACAGGCATGGTGGGGAGAGAGAAGGGGGTGGCAGGAAGGAGAAAGAGTGTGAGAGAAGTAGGGGGAGAGGGGAAAAGCAGAGGTGGGGGATGGGATAGCCACTCCCACAAGTCTCTTGCCAGTCCCGAATAGTCCATTCTAATTACCCAGTGACGCTTTGTGCCTTGCCTGAACCCTAGTGGGCCAGGTCAAACTACTTCCTAGCAACAATGCCAGGAATTCTACTTCTCGGTAGAGTGAGTGCTTAAATCTCTCTCTAGATTTTTTTTATATATAACAAACACTTATAGATGGCTGCAAATAGACTTTGGGAAAAGTAAGGGGACATTCTTTGACAGTATCAGTGAAGTGGAAGTATATGCTAGCAGCAGGCGATTGACTCCTTCAAAAAAATGTAATGGTGGTAGCAAGAGCCAATCATCTAAGATAATTGCCACCATTTCAGAATGCTGTTCTAAAAGTTGCCTTTCTTTTAAGATAACAAGCTCTTCGACACCCAGGTTCACAAAGAAGGGAAATGACATGTGGGTCTCTGCAAATAAAAAAAATATTAATTGTGGATTATAAAATACCTAGATGTCCTTACATATTATATACATAAAAGATGGAAATTATTATTATTATTATTATCATTATTATTAGAATAAGCACAGCCCCCATCTTCTCTAAGGCAAAGAATTATATATTTATATATAAAAATAACTCTGTTTGGTTCATTCAAAAGAGATAAAAAAAATATATGAGCGAAGGCTTCATTTTCAGCCTGCACTGCAGTTCTTTGTTTGTTGCAGTTTCTTTGAACTTATAGAAGAATTTTTAAAAATAGCCACTACAGGCAACATGTCGTCAAAGCAAGTCAGAGGTGAGAATTGTTTTCACAGTGCAACAAATGAAAGTGAAACCAACCCCCCCCCCCCAAAAAAAAATAACATATCTTACAATATTTTACAGGGAAAGGACATTTGGGAGCTTGTTGAACTGTTTTGTTAGAATATGTATCCTGGCTTACAGTAGGGAAATAGGATAGGTAATTTGAGATATATTTGAAAGAGATGTATGACTGGTATTTATTTTAGACACAAAACATTCGTAATATGCATTATTTTAAAAATATGACATTGCCTGGCTCAGAGCAGTTAGTTTAGTTCTGTCTACTCTACCTGGCACCAGTTTCTCAGGGTCTTGGACATAAAGATCCATCTCTGCATTATTTTAGTCTTGGTTTGCAAATTGGTAGTAAGGATGAGAAGGCCGTACAATTATCAGTCTTGGACAGGCTTGGACTAAACTTTTCTTTTCTTCTTTTTTGCTGATGACTGGGTGATGGTGATGCTGGTGGCTGAACTAAGAGGGAGCAATCTTAAGCAAGTCTTCTTAGAAGTAAGTCCTGATTTATTCAATAGGGGATAAGTCCCAGGAGGGTGTTCTTAGAACAGCATCCTTAGTCTTGGCAGGCTGACTTCATGGCTGAGTTGAGGTTTAACCCAAACAGCTACTTCATAGCGAATCAGGTCCTTGCTCCATCTTCCCCAGTATACTCTATTCTGATTCTTAGAAGCTCTCTGGGGTCTTGGGCAGCTCTGCAGGACAGTGTGGTCAACAGATAATCAGTGTAATCTAGAAGCACTATAAATTAATTATAGTCTGAACTTTGAACTGTACTTGTGCTTCAGCAGATGGATGAGTGACAGGATGAGTGATTTGAACAACAAAGGACTGTGAATGCCTGAAGAGGAAGTAGCAAAGATGTCTCCAGAGAAGTCTGAGAAAAAAATAATACAAGATGAAGGAACATAATAACAGGACCAAATTGCAGGATGGGGAAAGGCAGAGTCAGCAGCCCAGATGTTAAAAGATAAAAATCAGCAAGGATGAACAGATGCAAGTTTCGTACATGTCAGCAGTATATGACAGAGTTTGAGGTTTACAGGTTTTCTGGTTTCAACCAGATTCTGCTTATGATGCCAGCCCCTGGAAGAAGAGAGGGCTGTAGGAACATGTTATGTATTGACCATGCGGTCGCCATGTGCTCCCATAATTGTGACCGCATGGCCAGAGCACATGGCCAGAGCACATGGCCAAGAAACTACCTGAGCTTCAGCCAGGTAGAACAAAGGCCAGGTGGATTCAAACCAGCCACCAATCATGTACCTAGGTTTCTCCCAGGGAACCTATGAAATGTAAATAGACTTCTAATAGCCTATCAGACCAGTTGGGTGAGGTCAGGGGATTTTCCCTGACCAGCATAAAAGGAGGGCTTCGAGCCCTGGGTTGTATGCTTCATCCGGACCAGCAATAAAGATCTAGCTGTTTCACTATTCCATGGACTCCCGACTCCAATACTTATCAGTGGCGACGAAGGTGGGATCCCGATGAGCGACTCTCCAGCCGACCACAGCAGCACAGCGAGCTCCATCCCACCGGCCGCAGGCATCTCCAAGCTCCAACGCTCCAACACCTCGCTGCAAGCCGTTCTGAGCCCGATCCTCCGGCACTAGCCAGCGCTGAGCCTCAGCGCTCCCTGGCACCACCGCAAGACATGAGGACATTGCTCAAACAGCCGCCGCCGCTCCTGCTCTGGTAAATATGGCGAACGCTCCGGGACCAATTACCCCTTTCTATACGTCTCGCCCTGAGACATGGGAGTCCTGGCTCAAGATGCTGGGTTGCGCCTTTAAGGTCCGTGGAATCACAGATGCAGACCTGAAGAGCGCCTGGCTCTTGAGTTCCGGAGGGGTGGAGGTCATACGGGTGGCCCAGAACCTACTAGCCCTGCAAGACCCCACCTAGGTGTCTTACGACGTGCTCACCAAGACCCTCGGCGATTACTTTGCCCTGAAGCCATCAAAACTGGCCAGGCGCTGGGAGTTCATACAGCGCCAGCAGCAGCCGGGGAGTCGGCCGCCACTTTCCTGGCTGAACTCCGTTGACTAGCCGTGGGTTATGAATTCTGCCACGTGGATGACCATGTGGAGACCGCCTTCATGGGAGGAGTCCGGGAAGCCAAGCTCCGCCGGCGCCTCATCGCAATGCCGGAACCTACCTTGGAAAAGATGCTCCCAATGGCAGCAGCCTTTGAGACAACGCAAAAGGACAAGGCAGCCACCAAAGTCCACCAGGCGGCTCCTCCTGAACCTGACTCAAGCGAAGAAGAGGATGTCCACCGGATGCAACCACGCTCAAAGAAGGGTGAGCCCAGTGTCCCCAGGCCCAAGGGCCCTAGCATCTGTCTCTGTTCCCTCTTCTGCTTCCCTCAACAGGCAGGCCCCAATGTGCGCCAGCTGCGGGGACCCCATGACAGACGGACATGCCGCTTCCGTGATGCCATCTGCTGCGCCTGCGGGAAAGCAGGACATCTCGCCCGGGCCTGCCGCCTGAGGAACAGCCACCGTGCCCCAGCAGTGAACTTCGAAGAAGTGGGTAGTGTCGTTCCCACGGCCACAGTAATGAACTTGCCCCAGCCCATCCCGGGCGCGATTTCCGTGTCTCTCCAAATAGAGGGAGTTCCTTGCTCCATGGAACTGGACTCAGGGTCAGCATATTCAATTGTGTCCGCAGCTACGTTCCGCCGCCTCTGCCCGAAGGGGGCACGCTGGCTGCGGCTGCCGACTGGGTTGGTCCTCCGGGACTTCCAGAAAAACCCAGTGGCTATTAAGGGGCTAGCCAGGGTCCGGGTCCAGTACCATGCCTTTAACGGCCTGCTGGACCTTCTCGTGGTGGAGCGCAATCTAACCAGTCTCCTAGGTCGCGCCTGGTTCAAGCTGCTCGGAGTGCAGTGGACCGGAATACACCGCATGGGCTCTACTGACTTCTCATCCATCTGCGAGGAATTTCCCGCCATTTTGATGGCTCATTGGGCTGCTACAAAGGACCCCTGGTTTCCTTCAACCTGGACCCAGCAGTCCGGCCCATCCACATGGCCATCCGCCAGCCACCACTCGCCTTCCAGCCCAAAGTGAAGGCGGAGTTGGAAAAGCTCGTGGCACAAGGGGTGCTCGAGCCAGTCTCCCATGCCAAGTGGGAGACTCCCATTGTCACCCCCCTCAAAGCTAATGGGGAAGTCCGCATCTGCGTGAATTACAAATGTACTATTAATAAGGCATTACAGGACCACGCGTACCTGGTACCGGTGGTCAGCCATGTCCTGGCCTCCCTTGCGGGTGCCAAAATATTTGGAAAACTAGACCTGGCTCAAGCCTATCAGCAGCTTCCCGTAGACAAGGCAACGGCCGAGGCACAAACGATTGTGACTCACAAGGGAGCATTCAAGGTAAAACGCCTCCAATTCGGGGTCAGCGTAGCACCAGGGATCTTTCAAAATCTGATGGATTCTCTCCTCAAAGATGTTCCAGGGATGAAGCCATTCTTCGACGATGTCCTCATCGCCGCCCCGGACGTCGACACGTTTGCGGCTCGCCTACGGATGGTGCTGCAAAGGTTCCAGGACGTGGGTCTCAAGGTCCGAAAAGACACGTGTACCCTGGGAGTCTCCTCAGTGACCTTGGGGTTCGAAGTGACCGCGGATGGCATTCACCCGACAAAGGAGAAGGTAGCGGTGATTACAGGTGCACCCCATCCATCCTCAAAGGCGGAACTCCAGGCGTTCTTGGGACTTTTGAACTTCTACCACGCCTTCCTTCCACACAAGGTGGTGGTCACTGAACCCCTGCATCGTTTCCTGGACAAGGGAACGGCTTGGGCCTGGGGTCCCAAGCATGACGCAGCCTTCCGGGCCGTCAAAGACTTACTATTTTCAAATGTGGTCATCCTGGCCTGCGACGCGTCCCCCTATGGCGTTGGGGTGGTCTTGGGACACCGGCTACCCAACGGAAAGGAGGTACCGGTTGCCTACTACTCCAGGACCCTGTCGTCGGCAGAACAGAACTACACCCAGATCGACAAGGAGGCCCTAGCAATCGTAGCCGGCGTCAGGAAATTCCACGACTATCTCTACGAACGGTTGTTCACCGTGGCCACAGATCACAAGCCTTTGCTGGGTCTCCTTGCCTCCCACCGGCAGACCCCTCACATGCTGTCCCCGCGGGTCCTGCGGTGGTCAATTTTTTTGTCAGGCTACTCCTATGAATTGGTGCATCACCCAGGGAAGGCAATGGGGCACACAGACGCCCTCAGCCATCTTCCCCTCCCGTCCTGTGACCCTGATCCAGCTCCCGCTTTCCACGTAATGCTCCTGGAGGACCTACCGGAGCGCCCTGTACAGGTACCGGATGTGGCCCGTCGCACGCGGCGGGACCGCATCCTTTCTCATGTCTCAGACTGGGTGGGAAAGGGGTGGCCGGAAAAACCGGGACTGGATTTCACTGCTTTCATGGCACGCAGGCATGAACTATCGGACCACAAGGGGTGCCTGCTATGGAGATCTCGAGTGGTGATCCTCGGGCCCCTGCGGCCCCGAGTGCTAGAGGCACTACACGAGGCTCACCCGGGAATTGTACGCATGAAAGCCCTGGCCCATAGTTACGTGTGGTGGCCAGGCCTGGACAAAGACATTGAGGGGCGGGTCCAGAAGTGTACCAAATGCCAGGAGTCGCGGCCAGATCCGCCACACGCTCCTGTCCAATCCTGGGAATCCACTAACAAGCCCTGGTCCCGTCTGCACCTAGACTTCGAGGGACCGGTCCAGGGCCGGTTGTTTCTTATCATTGTAGACAGCTACAGCAAGTGGCTTGAGGTAGTGCCAGTAGCATCGACCTCCACCAACGCTGCCTTAAGAAGTCTCTGGCCGGTCTTCATGACACACGGAATGCCAGAAACTCTCATGACCGACAACGGGACCGCATTCACCTCCGGCGAGTTTCAACGGTTCGTGGAAACCTGCGGTCTTTGCCACATCCGCTCTGCTCTGTTCCACCCTGCAACCAATGGCCAGGCCGAGCACATGGTGAGGACAACGAAGGATGCATTAAAGAAGATGGAGCACGGCGACTGGGAAGAGCAGCTATACGAGTTCCTGTTCTGCCAACAGAACACTCCCCACTCAGGGACCGGACGCCGGCCAGTCGAACTTCTGATGGGAAGATGACGGGAACCGTCCTGGACCGCCTACATCCCAACCGAGCAATCGAGGGGAACCCAACAACGGAGGACCGGCCAGCCGCCCGAGGATTCACTTCCGAAGACCCCGTATATGCGAAGAACTTTGCACGGGGTCCAACATGGCTCCTCGCAAGGATTGTCCAAGTCACCAGGCCTTACTCCTATGAGGTCCTTATGGAAGATGGCGTAGTCTGGAGATGGCACATCGACCAGATTCGATGCCGCACACCGAACCACGACGTGACCCAGACCCCCGAACTCCCTGCACCAACGGACTGTGACATCGACACGACTCCAGAAGCAGCGCCAGACCCTGATCCAAAGACTGCGGAGACGCCGCTCCTGCCCACGGATGAAGCAGCCGCACCATCCACACCTGAACGACCCCCGAGCAGACAGGCCCCGCCAGCAGAACAACTACCCACACTGCAACCTGCCGACACAAGCAACACTCCCCACCTTACAACCCCCTGGTGCTCTGGATGTGAGCGCAGACGCCCGGACTATCTCAAAGACTATGTGTCAGAGGGGTTCTGGACTATGGGGGGAGGGGTGTTATGTATTGACTATGCGGTCACCATGTGCTCCCATAATTGCAACCGCATGGCCAGAGCACATGGCCAGAGCATGGCCAGAGCACATGGCCAAGAAACTACCTGAGCTTCAGCCAGGTAGAACAAAAGCCAGGTGGATTCAAACCGGCCACCAATCATGTACCTAGGTTTCTCCCTGGGAACCTATGAAATGTAAATAGACTTCTAATAGCCTATCAGGCCAGTTGGGTGAGGTCAGGGGATTGTCCCTGACCAGCATAAAAGGAGGGCTTCGAGCCCTGGGTTGTATGCTTCATCCGGACCAGCAATAAAGATCTAGGTGTTTCACTGTTCCATGGTCTCCCGACTCCAATACTTATCAGAACATATAAAAGAGAGAAGAAGATTGAATTAATTTGAAGCAGTTCATCCACATGCATCAAGCTGACTCTGTGGCCTGTCACAACTTTGCCAAGTCAACTATTCGTATGAAGTATAGATGTGCAAGAATAAGGAACAAATGAGTGAAATCCTTCAATATATGAATAAATGTTACATGACTAGTGGATGAACCATAAATCACTTGTCTTCTTGATCATTCTTCCATCCTGGGAGCTCTCTCAAAGTCTCCCTTATAAAAGAAAGGCTACCTATCACCGAGGTGCCCAAGTCTGAGCTCCTGCAATTATTCTCTCAGGTCTCCGCCACTCTGCATAGTTCCCAGTGGGTGTAAGCAAAGATCTTACCTCTGCCCCCCATGGAGAGTTAATATTATTGGAGGCGGGGGGTGTTATAACTTAACACTGAGATTCTGCTTCTGTCCCCTGATTGGATATGCAAGTAAAGCCTCTGCCTAGAAGGCAGTAGGCACATAGAAAACAAAATAGGTCATGAAAATGGGCTTACTCAAAAAGCCCTCCTAAAGTTAATAACAGCCAGAGAAATGTGGATCCACCACCACCACCCTTTTGTTCTCCAGGCTCTGCATTTGGGACTCTGTTTTAATCTCACCCCCACCTTTTCAGTTTAGCCGTTTCCCACAGGAGAATCAGGCCACTCGGCCTAACCTCCCCCCTCTCTGTTGACTGGATCCACTGCATGGCTCTGCCCCTTCCTCACCCCCGTTCTTAGATTTCTTGCCAGCCAAGGCCTAGGGAGTTGTTTTTTATTTATTTATTTTTATTAATCATGGTGCTAATCATAGTGGGAGGGCATATAGATTGTGGAAGGTGGTGGTCACACACACGAGATAAAGTGGGGGGAAGCAAGGCTATTTGCGCTGGAGTAACTTGACCTCCTGTTCCCAAACGGGATATGCCGTAAGGCGCTCACCAGTTCCTTTCTAGCTTGCACAAACCTGCCACAGCCAAGGCCAAGCCTCTGCTTTGATCTTTGTGACCCCACTCACCATCTGAGGGCCATCCGTATCCCGTGCTGCAAGTCCTCTAAAAATAACCCGTTGCCCTTGTCCGAAAGGTGCACCCCATCAGACCTATAAAGGTCAGAGAACTGGTACTTAATACTGAGGTGTGGCCAAACCCAACCCAAGCCTGCCTCCATGGCCTTCCTCATGTGCGTGTTGGCTTTGCGCCTAGCCCGATCCATGCATTTGGGATCCTCCACGTGCCGCCAAATTTGGCGGGGGAGCATGGCTGACCAGACAATCTGAACCCCAGGCCACCTTATTTATTATTTATTTATTTATTTAATTCAATTTCTAGGCCGCTCTCCCCGCATAGCAGGCTCAGAGCGGCTTACAAAGTTAGGTGAACATTGTTCACAATAAAACAATTAAAACAGTTAAAACGAATTAAAACATTACAACATTATATAACAAAACCTAGCAGATGTTAAAGTGCTCAGTGCTATCTGATGGCGTGTCAGGTGGTGTTACTCGTAGCCGACTATTGGTAGCATCAAGGTCCTCAGCGACTTGAAAGTGATGTTAAATAGCGCATTCGGTGGTCACTAAGTGGCAGGGGGGCATGGCAAGGGCCATGCCTTTATAATCTTGCCTTTATAATCTGGAGGTCAGCCTTGGCTTGCAGGAGAAGGGCTATGCCTTTCATCAGGCCCAAGTCATTGCCCCCCAGATGAAGAACTAGGATGTGAGGAGGAGGCCCCCGCCTCTCCTCAAACAACAAGGGCAGGAGGGCAGGCCACCTCATGCCCCTCCTACCCAACCATTCAACCGTTGCGACCTCGCTAAGGCCGAGCTGGGAGCCGATGGCTGTCCTTCGGGCCCGATGAGCTGCCCAGAAGACCATGCTGTGGCCGCAGACTGTGACCCTTCATCTCACCTCGTGGCCTTCAGCACATGTAAGAGGAACCTAATTAACCAACAGAAAGCAACAAAACTCTCAACGGAGGTGGTACCTGGAAGGCCTAACTTTTGTAACAGCTGGATTTCCAGCACACAATTCTCTGTATCTCTGTACCTCTGTACCCCATCACGGAGGCAGTCGACGCCACCCCAATCCTAAACGAATGGGTCCCAAAGCAGACCCCACCTAGACCCAGCCGTACCAGCACCCTCTGTGTCACGAACCAAAACTGAAACTTGGTCAAGGGAGAGCCATCCAAATGCTGGAACAAGTAACCGGGGCAGTCCCCCCGAAGTGTTATATACCTGCTCAAAGTGGCCACTGGGCACAATGCCGCCTCAGAGCATCGCTCCAAAGCGATGACTGTCCCCTCCCCACGTTGGTCAGTCTTCGACCTACGCAGCCCAATCTGAATCCCAAAATTTTGGAGAAAAATGTCCCCCCACTTCAAAGCTCTACCTGAGTTGTCGTTGCGCGACGAGGGCACCAACTCGCTAATCCTAAGTGCCCCCCCCAAAAAAGGCAATCAGTGACGCTGCATGGAAAAGCACAGCCTCATAGCCATTGCTGCAACACACGACCCACTGAGCGTCGAGCCCTCGCAGTACGGCCGGGGTTAAAGGCTCCCTAGTATCCACAACCCTGCCATACTCGCGGGACCAACCCTCAAGCATTTTTCGAATTTTCCCTTACAATTCACTCCATGCCTATGACAGACTTCAAATTGGAAGCGAAATAAGGAGCCCTAATACCCGTGAACGGGATTCTAAAACCAAACTTAAAGCCCTGCCACAAATAAATGCTATCCTGGCGGCATGGGTAGCAACCCAGCCACCACCGTAGGATGTCCAGTTTAACTGGGCTGGGACCCTTTGTCAGCAGGGGGGTTTGGGGTCCCCCTGCCTCCAAACGTTTACCTCCTCTCCCCTTGCCCCCACCTTTCGGTCTGGGGCAGTTGGATAAGGCATGGGGCCCAGCGCACAAGGGGCACTCATGCTGAAAGGAGCAATTCTTGCACCCACACGTGCCATGGGAGGTAAACTTCCAACAAAGCGGGCGTCTCGAAGGAGCCTGCCCAGACTGCCCATGAAAGACCGCCGGCGAGGGGGCCCTCTTTAGAGAGTGGCCACTGTGAGTCCTCTCACTTCCTGAAGCCCTATCATGGGACATGATCTGAAGCCACAGATCCGGATGGATTTTATCCCATCGCATAGCAGGATTCATGGCTGCCCGCATCCTAAATTCTTCGTCATACAAAGACCAGGCCAGGCTTGGAAAGTCAGAGTAGGTTTTATAAATGATGTCCATGTATTGGAGCATCACAGAAGCCCTCCAGGCCTGATGCTGCACAATTACAGCGGCATAAATAAGGAAACCGGGAAACCAGTTCGCCCAGGTCCTGTCAACGACACAGCGCTTAAGGCGCTCTTTCTCCCTGTCATCCAGGTTGTCCTTATCCTTCTTCTCCAACTCCTGGAAAAGAAGGCTAAAGACATCTACATACTCCCCTCTGAGAATCTTCTCTTTGGTAGCGAGAGACAGATGATCGCCCAACGGCAAATCCGTGGCTCCGCTGGGCAAGGCCCCAGGGGAAACAGCATCATAAGCTGCAGATCCCGTATTTGGGTAGGAGATGCCGTATTGGGGGTAGCCCCCGGCTGACCAAGGTACTGGTGAAAAAGGAGGAAAACCAGACATGCTATAAGGTGACCAATTAGTCTGCTGTGAAGGTAAAGCAGCTGCTCCAACCGGCGCAGAGTACTGCGGCCAAGCCGACTGCTGTGCAGGTAGAGCAGCTGGACCTGTGGGCATAGGGCCCCAAGGCCATTGAGACCCATTCCCACTCGCTGCTCTACGGGTTAGTTTTTTTTGGGGGGGGGGTTATTCACTTGTTTCCAGTTCACTTAAATGGGGGAATCACATCTTCACCCTGAGGGCTTCCTATGGCAGTATGCGATGATGCACATACTGAGAAGGGAAAACAAACAATGACATAGCATCGGGATAGCCTGATCAGACTATCCCGATGCCATGAATGCACACTGGAGTGATCACACAGGGGAAAGTCCATCTGTGGCCTATAGCAACCCGTTTGATACTGGATTTTTGCTAGTGTGTTTTTACTCCACTTATCCGGCAGCAGGGCAAAATGGGTTGCCGACGGGTGCTGGATGCTTGCCAGATGTTCTCTTGTGATTGTGCCCTTAAAATCTGTCCGGTTAATTGTGTGTGTGACCGGGGCCCAAATAAAGTCAAGGGTTAAAGACTCCATCACCCAGCATGCCTTTGTCAATTGAATTAGCAGCTTCATGCAGCTGCTTTGAAATAAAGAAAATGAGGCACTTGTGGATCTGATTAAGGATCTCCATCTAACACCGGTTTTAGATCTATGAGAAGACATTACATAATCATGTTAGTTACAAGCATGTTTTTTTCTAGTTTCCAGTTTTAAAAATATTCTTGAGTGTAACTGATTTCTGATACTTGTGTCACTACAAGGAAAACAAAGTGGACAGAGACATATCACTTACTCAACACACCTTTTCATTTGGAAAACGACCCACCCAGCCTCCAACCATATTTTATTACATTTGAGACATCTTTGACTGTCTATATTTGTGAAGCCTGCGGTACTGTTTTAGCTGTTTAATGCTTCTTTTTAAAAATTGCCATTTTCTATCTATTTTATTACTGTTTTACTTCACGTGCTATAAACCTCCCACTCTCCAGAGAATATTTCAAATAGGTACTCACGCTTTCACTATTTTTCATCCAGCCTGCACTCAAAGCAGTACACACGGGGAGTTGTGATGGACATTCCAAAGGCTGCTTTATAAGACTCAAGGGAACTCTCCTGTCCCTGACATAGATAACAAAAGCACTGTTGCCCATGACCTGGAGGGAAAATAGCAAATAATTCAAGGGTGCTGTTGAAAACACAACAAACCCTACCAGGTTCCAAAACATCACACAAAGCATTTGCTTGAGCATGGAACCTTTTCAGTCCTCCTTTCCAACAGAAGTTATATGCTGGCTGAGAAATGCTAGCAAGAAATGCTGCATTCCCTGCGAATATGGAGAAGCATTTTTGGCTCATGCACCATAGGATCTGCTCTAAGCCAGAATTATATTTCCAGAACAATAAACTGAAAATATATGGGTTCTTTGGTTAAGCCCAATATTCTTTGGTCCTCCATTCCTTCCCCAAACCAGCTTTGCTAGTTTGAAGAACACTCACGCAATGCATCTCTACTCTGCAGTACTGACATAACATTAACTTTTCCAGATCCAACGAAGTTAACCTACTTGTGGAAGCAGTTGCACACAAGCATGATTACCCTTCTGGTTTGGGAACAATCTGTGATAAAGGTTTTTTTATTCGGCAAATACCTGCACTAATCACCTGCACTTGCACATACATATATGCATGACAACTTAGGTCCAATAACATGGTGCTTATCAGATGCCCACCATTCACTACATGCAGGTCTGTGGAGGAAAAAAGTAACTGTTCTCTATAATACCAACCATTTGTTTGGGGGACATAGTAGGTTAGATTTCATTTCAGATTATCACTGCTTAATTAAAACGGCTGCATTTTTTGTCAGGAAACCAACACTGCAGCCCTAAACAGAGACCATTGTCCATTGCAGTGAGAGGACAGTGAGGGGTACGACACTGCTTAGGACTAAAGCAACTGATTGTGCGTTCTGTAACCTGACTAATTACAGGCTAGCAAAAGGCAATGCAGTCATCATTACAGAGGTGAATATACCAGTGATTGACCTCACTTAGGAAATTTAATATGTGATTAATACATTTGTGCAAATTAAATACACTCTTTTCATATTTCCAGATGTCCATATTGTTTAAAATATCAAAATCCATTATCTTTAGCTCATTTGGATGAGTAAAATGAAAATTTGCTCTTCTTTTTGCATATTCTTGGTAGGCACTATCAGCTCTTGAATACCTTAGTGTTATGGGTATGATTTATCTGTATATTTTTCCTGTAAATCTTCTCTTAACCTCCCATTGCCAAAATGTTTTCATTAATGCTGTCAACCTAAACTTTGATAGTGGTTGATCTGCCAACAGGGTCATGCAACACTATGTCATGCTGGAAATCAATGCATATGACCCCTCATTAATTTGCAGATACAGCTAAGAGGTCAGTGCTGCTGCTAGGAATGCTTTCTTTCAGTTACATCTAGCTTTCACACTGGGCCCTCAAGATTCTGATGACATAACCACACTGATCCAATCCAATCATAACCTCTAGAATGAATTGCTGCGCCAATTGCACTGCTTACCTACGAGTGTTAAGATTCAAATCAAAATCCTAAGTTATTCTCTTTAAAGTACTTCATGGCCTTGGGTACTCATACTTTACCACATCTCTTGGTATACACCCAGGGCTATTTTTGAGCAGGAATGCACAGGAACTTCCTGGCTTCTGAGTTGGCCATGCCTACAGCCTCCCGCCCCTCCCCCGGTTCCCTAAGTGCCTCTCAAGCCACAGGGCGCCTGGGGAAGCCAAGCTGATCCAGGGAGGGAAGGCAGTTTAAACTGCCTCTCCTCCTCAGGTTCCCAGGAACCCTGCAAGCTGCGGGGCACCTAGGGAAGTAAATACTGGGAGGGAGCTGTGCTGTCAGGGGTGTGTCCTATTATGCTAATGAGTTCCTGCTGGGCTTTTTCTACAAAAAAAAAGCCCTGTATACACCCATGCACTAGCTGTGATCTTTAGATAGCTTTCACCATGTGATACCATCACTTAGAACTGCCCATATGGCTACAGTTAGGTCACAGGCTTATTGCGGACCCAGTGCTGAGGGGAAAGGTGGAGGCAAGGAAACAACCCACCTCCCATGAATGAAGGAGACAACACACAACATTATGGATTAAAAATCTGGCCACAATGCTGAGAGAAGGAGAGTTGAAAAATGACAGTTAAGGGTCAGCAGCAAAGAGGGAAGCTGACAGTTTGAAGACTGAGGTGAAAGGGTTTTTCTAATAAAGGGAACTATATACAAAAGCTGCTTGGAACAGGCTGAAAATAGTAAATTTTTAACTGAAAAGTCCCAGTTGCAGGTTTAGGTGACTTTAACTACCGATACATTGATTGGGTCAATATGTGTTCAAGTAAGGAAAAAGAGATTGAGTTTCTAGACACTCTCAGTGACTGTGCTATGGAGCAGGTGGTTACAGAACCGACCAGGGGAGAGGCGATCCTAGATTTGGTCCTAAGTAACACCCACAACCTGGTGAGAGATGTAAAACTGATTGCACCACTTGGGAATAGTGACCATGATGTTATTGAGGTCAACATTTGTATAAATAGGGAGTTGCCCCAAAAGGCTAACACAACCACTTTTAACTTTAAAAGGGGTAACTTCTCTGATATGAGGGGACATGTAAGGAGGAAACTGAAAGGAAAAATAGAAAGGGTCAAAACCATTGGGGAAGCTTCAAGACTATTTTAAAATTATAATCCTAGAAGATCAGAAAAAATATATACCATGGCTTAGGATATAGGTATAGAAAAAAGCCTGCATGGTTAACAAACAAAATAATGGAAGCAGTAAAAGGTAAGAAGGATTCCTTTAAGTGGTGGAAAGCTAGTCTCAATGAGGTTGATAAAAGGCAACACAGGCTGTGGCAAATAAAATGCAGGTCTATGATCAGGCAGACAAAAAGGGAATATGAGGAGCATATAGCAAAAAACATAAAGAACAGCAATAAAACTTTCTTCAAATACATTAGAAGTAAGAAACCAGCCAGGGAGGCAGTGGGGCCCTTGGCTGACCAAGGGGTAAAAGGTGTGGTGAAGGATGATAGGGAAATGGCTGTGAGGCTGAATGCATTTTTTGCCTCTGTCTTCACGGTGGAAGATGAGAAGTGCTTGCTCATTCCAGAACCGCTGATTTTGGGAAGGGTGTTGAAAGACCTGAATCAGATTGAGGTGATGAGAGAGGAGGACTTACGACTGACAGACAACTTAAAAACTAATAAATCACTGGGACCGGATGGCATACATCCGAGAGTTCTGAAAGAACTCAAATGTGAACTTGTGGATCTCCTAACAAAAATATGTAATCTTTCATTAAAATCTGCCTCCATTCCTGAGGACTGGAAGGTAGCAAATGTCACTCCCATCTTTGAAAAGGTTCCACAGGAAATTTAAAAAACAGGATCACTGAAGCCGCGGGGGAATTTAAGTGAAGCTGCGGGTCAAAATGCGGCACAGGGCAAATAGGGGGAAATTCAAGCATGCAATCAGGGCAAAGGGAAGAACAATGCCGGAGCAGCGCCTCGTGGGAAATCGGTCTCTCTTTCCACCTCTTTCATTCTCTCTCTCTCTCTCTGACAAATAAATATAATTAGCAAACAAATAAATATAATTGGACAAATATAATCAATATCTGTTTTTACCCCTTTTGTTTTTATTTTTGGCAGTCTCCTTTAAAGTTAATAAAAAGCAAATCTGCATATTTTTCAATAAAAACATGTCTGTAATATTTGTTCCTGTCTTGTGGCTCTAAAACATCTGACGTTTATTCTTTCTGGCTCTTATGTTAAGCAAGTTTGCTCCCCCGGTCTCTCTCTCTCTGTGTATTCTAGGATATGAGTAACTGGAACAGTGCTTGAGCCCAAACCCCAATATTCTGTTTGAGTGAAGGCTGATTTTTAAAAGGGCTGGGCTACCCTGTTTGTGGATATCTCTGGGAGTAAGAGGACCTGAAGTATGAGATGGTCATAACTTTCTGTAGATTTTGAACGGGACAAGAAGGGTTGGTGAGGGTGATGCCCTGACCTGCTTATAAACCTGAAGAGAGGTTGTAGAGGGTGATAGGCTCTCTGTGTGAGTGGACAAGGGGTGTCATACATGGGATGACAGTATGCAGGGTTCTACGTGGGCAGAAGCCACTGCGTGGTCTCCCTTGCCACTTGAAAGTGAGGGTGCCCTGGCAGTCCCTGAGCTGGGCATGCCACCTGGAGCCCTCGCCCCCGCAAATGTTATGGGGATCCCCAAGATGGGGGGATGGGTATGCAGGCTGTTTCCCCCCAACAATGGATCTAGCCTCATGCTGATACAACCACAAGAGATGAGTGTGGTGCCTGACCAGCTCCCATCAAAGCTCCTACAGCTGCAACCAAACCTGTACGCCATGCCTGACCTCATGCAGCCAGATGTCCTGCTTCCACTCTGAGAAGTGGACACTGTAGCGGGAAGGCCAGCCGGCCCAAAAACCTCCTGAATAAGCCGCACCAGACAATGGATGAAAAGGTGAAATAAAGCTTTATTGGTCCAGCAGCACAGCGTGCTCGTAAAGGCCGGACCCCATTTACGTACAGTATACAAATCGGGGCGCGTTAATACAGCAAGTTTAATCATTTTCCTGTAAAGTCAGCCACACGTTCTTATTTTTATCCAACATCTGCTACATTCCCCGGCGTCTCCCCCTCCCCGTCACCCCGACTTCTCCTTTCTCCCATAGCAAAGAAAGGGACTTTTGCTCCAGGCTTCTTGCCAGCCTGGCTACTTCTGCTTTTTCTTTGGCTGTCAGCAAGTTATTGCGTTCCATCAGCAAAGCAAGCATTTTATCTGAGCTAAAGTTCAACAGAGTGAGAAGAGGCAGATCTCTGAGTTTGGTTCATAGGCCTAGGGTCGAGCTGGGCCTGGGTCTCTGGCTAGGCCCTGCTTCAACACCATCCAGACGAAACATGGCCTCCTGTCTAAAGGGGATGTCAGGGTGATGAATCTGGCGCCTTCTGAGGGCCTTGACCACCCTTGCCTTCCTTGTTGCTGACCTTCTTCCTGTCCACATCCACCTTGTCAGGCAGGCAGCTCCACTCCAGGAACACCTTTCCAACCAGAAGAACTTGGTGGCAAGGAGCCTGGACTGCAGAGCGCAAACATCAGGTTCAGCCCGGTGTGCAGACTCCCAGATCATCCTCACCAAGCTGAATGAGCAAGGCACCGTAGGCAAGAGACCATCACAGTGCATTCCTCTCAATCCCATTCAGGTGAGATGCAAAGACCTTTTGAGTCCCAGATGGCAACCCCAGATGGAAGACGCTGCATAAACTCCAACCCTAGACAATACTGTGCCCACAGATCTGGACCAGCTTATACTGAGGTGCTGAAATTAGAGAAGAAATACATCAGCAGCCAAGTCTCGAATATGGACGAATGTATATTTTATAAGCAGAAGAGCACCACCTGCCAATAGCCCAGATGTGTGAAGGCCAAAGCCCCAAACCAGGAATGGTAGTGGCCGTCCTGATCCTAAATGAGTGGAGCCCAAACTCCCTGTCAGGGAGCCCCAAGGCTGACAAACAGGTCCTGAATATGCTGGTAAATTAGTTCTTGGTGAGTGCAGACCTTTTGGCATGAATAAGAAGAGGGGTGGGCTGGGCAGGCATTAACCCTTGGGGGGCCAGGCATGCGGAGGTGGCCTGTACAGGGCATGGGCCTGCTTCAGTAGAGTGCAAAGGAACAAGCGGGGCCCCAACACTTCTACTCCATTTTAGAACTCCTGATAAGTAGGTGTGCCTTGGTGGCATGGACCACCACATCATGCACCCCCAGAGCCCAGCTTGAACAGTCCTCCCTTGGATTAGTGAACTACTCTTCAACCCTGAACATGCCAGAAAAGGCCAAGGTGCAAGCTGCCTCGAACAACATGGCCTCGAACCCAGACCAGCACAGCCTGGGCAGTAGCTTGATGAGCTGAGCGAAGGTTTCAAACATAACAGGCCTGCGAGAGTTGAGTGCCCAAGGCAACAGCCTCCTCCAATCCTTGACGGCCCCGAGGGACGTAAAGGATGTACATTGATCCAGGAAACCGAAGGCCTTGCTAAAGAAAGAGATGGCTGCTATGTGCCCAAGCATGGTGTGAGGTGAAACATCATTCTTCCCCCCCCCCCGCCCCCCAAGGGTTAATGCATAAAGTAACGGGCCTGGCTCTTTCTTGCAGATCTCATTAATGAAGGACTTTGGCCTGCCTGGCACTTTATTAGTACAAAGTCAGGGGAATTAGCTTCTCATGCGAATGTGTTCCTAGAGTTGGGAGGGGGGAGATCAGGGGTAGGGCTGCCAAGTCCAGCTTGGGAAATATCTGAGGACTTTGGGGGTGGAGCCAGGAGAAAAGAAGTGACATCATTTTGTGATGTTGCTTCCACAGGCTGACACATGAACTCATGAAGTTTCCTAATACTGAATCAGGCCACTGGTCCATCAAGGTCAGTATTGACTACTCAGACTGGTAGTGGCTCTCCAGGGTCTCAGGCTGAGATCTTTAATGTCACCTATTACCTGATCCTTTTTTAGCTGAAGAGGCTGATACCTCCTGCATGTCAAGCAGATGCTCTAGCACTGAGCAATGGCCCTACTGAATCCTTCCTCATCTCGGCAGAATATGAAGCACTAAGTGCTACACAAGTGCTAAATATGATTTTCATATCATAAGAACAGGAGAGAAGCCACAGTGGATCGGCCCATCCAGTACAGCCCATCCAGTACAACACTCTGTGTCACAACAGTGGCCAAAAATACCAGGTGCCCTCAGGAGGTCCAGCAGCGGGGCCAGAACTCCAGAAGCCCTCCCACTGTTGCCCCCCAAGCACCAAGAATGCAGAGCATCACTGCCCCAGACAAAGGGTTCCATTTAGACCTTGTGGCTAATAATAGCCACTGATAGACCTCTGCTGGATGGGGACAGAGAGAGAGAGAGACAGACAGACAGACAGACAGAAAAAAGAAAGAAAGGGGGAGGGGAGAGAGAAAGAAGGAAAAGAGCTGGCAGAGGCACTTACCCCAGCAACCTTGCAAGCCACATGCAAAAGGAGGCCCTTCAGTACAAAGAGCCTAGTCCCTCCTTAATCTCTGGGCGGGGGTTTCTCTTGCTGGCTCTGCTCTTAAAGGGGAAATGTCTGGTGAGGCTATACTGCAGGCTCTCTGCAGACATTTCCCTTTTAAGACAGTTCAGGCCTGGCAGGGAGAGGGCAGGGCAGGCTCCGATGTTCCCCTGCGTTCCTGCTGGCAGCCATTGCCTCCCCCGGTGGCCAATTTTGAAAAAGCGGGGGTAAGCATTAAAAATCGGTGTTTCCCCCGCCCTCCCGGGGGACTCAGTAAGCCTAATCAGGAGCAATGATGTAAGATCCTGGAGAATTCTCCTAAAGGTGTGCTGGGACTGGATGTCACCATTAACTTACTTGAAGGGTTAAAAACTATAATTATGATATCCCCCTAAGGGCAAAGTTTCCACTCTGAGAATTCATGAGTACTGGCCTGGGAAGGGCCGGTGCCAGGTTTTTTTGCAGACTAGATGAGGCTACCTTCTGGCACCCCCCCCCCCCCCACATGCACCTCTCCTAGAAAAGTGTGGTTACCCCCCCCCCCCCCTTTGTTGGCAGGCCAATGCAAACTCTGTGATGGACCTGAGAGCCATTTTGGTGCAGCGGTTAGAAGCGCAGACTCTGATCTGGGAGAACCAGGTTTGATTTCCCACTCTTCCATGTGCAGCTGCTGGTGTGACCTTGGGCCAGTTACAAGTTCTTTCAGAGCTGTTCTCTCACCAGCAGTTCTTGAAAGAGCTCTCTCAGCCCCACCTACCTCATAGGGTGTCTGTTATGAGGAGGAGAAGGGAAAGGAGATTGTAAACTGCTCTGAGACTTCCTTGGGTAGTGAAGGGAGGAGGAGAAGGTAGAGAAGGGAGGAGGAGAAGGGAAAGGAGATTGTAAACTGCTCTGAGACTCCTTTGGGTAGTGAAGTGTGGGTTATAAATCCAATCTCTTCTCCCTCCCAACAACCCGTATTTTGCCACTCTGGCTTCTGCTGGTTCTGAAGTATTTGGAAGACACCAGCAGAATTGGGGGGGGGGGGGGGGGGGGGAGAGGAGGAGGAGGAGGAAGAAAAGAAGAAGAAGAAGAAGAAGAAGAAGAAGGGAATCTCTTCTACTATGGTTGCCAACCTCCAGGTAGCACCTGGAGATCTCCTGCTATTTTAATTTATCTCCAGGCAACCAAGATGAGTTTCCATGGAGAAAAGGGCTGCTTTGGAGGGTGGACTTGATGGCATCATACTCTGCTGAGGTCCTCCCCAGGCTTCACCCCCCCCCAAATCACCTGATATTTCCCAACCCAGACATGGCAACCCTACCTGCTCCCCAATTTTTGTAAGGTAGGGGTCTCTTGGCAGTGGAGTTGCCATCTCTGGGTTGAGAGATGCCTGGATATTGGGGGGGGGGGTGGAGCCTGAGGAGGATGGGGTTTGGGGAAGTCAAGGGACTTCAGTGGGATATAAAGCTCTAGAGTCCACCTTCCAAAGCAGCCATTTTCTCCAGGTGAACTGAGCTCTGTCGCCTGGGGATCAACTGTAATAGCGGGAGATCTCCAGCAGCCACCTGGAGGTTGGCAACCCTACTTGGCAGGGGACAGATTTCTCTCCCCCCATTGGAATCAGGAGAGGGGGTTTCAGGAGCACTGTTGGCAAGACAACCCCCACACACACCTCGGGGCTCTGGGCTCTGCTGCTGGCTGGTGGCCGGGGAGAGGAGCCGCAGCCATCCCCAAGAGGGCACCTCTGTTTATGGGCCGCGTGGCAGAGGCAATCTTTCAATTGGGCACATAGAGCATCAGTGGCCAAACGAGGAGTGTCTCGCCCAGTGGGGGAGGTGGACCATTATCTCTGTTGCTGACAGGAGGACTCCTCTGGCAGCCCAAGGCCAGCTGCTATGCTTGCTTCATGGACCAAGGCTTGGCTTGGCCAAGAGTCCTTCTGTGCGGTCCCATCCCCCCGCACCTGTTGCCCCCTCCCCTAGGCGTGAAGCACACTTGGACACTCAGCAAAGGTGTTGGGTGAGGACGAACGCACTGAGGGCCACAGCATGGATGGTTGCCAGCTTCCAGGTGGGACCTTAGGATCTCCTGGAATCACAGAATCATCTCCAAAATACAGAGATTTGTTCCCCTGGAGGAAGTTGACTGCATTGGAGGGTGGACTCAACGGCATAAGAGCCCACTGAGGTTTCTCCCCTCCCCTCCCCAAACCCCACCCTTCCCAGGCTCTACCACCTCCAAACCTCCAGGGCTTTCCCAAGTTAAAGCTGGCACCCTTGAGACAAGCAGGCACAGGCCCAAGAAGAGCAGGGGGCACCTGAAGCAGCCTCTCTCCCCCACCCCGGTTGCTTAGCAACAGCCAACCCTTCCCCCCCCCCCAGGGGCTGCCTCGCTCTCTCTCTCTCTCTCTTTGGCTTCTCCCTCTCCCTTCTCATTTCTGTTCCAGGGAGTTCAATGCACTAAGCAAAGCCACACAGCCGGTCTTCTCAAAGGCCCCTGGGCAGCCTGCTAATGGCCGGGTGGCTGACAAAGAAGAGGGGAGCTCCAGCTCTTCTCCAGCTGGCCTCCTCTGAGCCACAGCCTTGGCGGAGAGCACCCGAGACACTTACTGGCATCCACAGGCAGTCCCCCACCTGATGGTCCTGCCAAGACACAGAGCAGGGGAAAACCAGGGGGAAAGGATGGCTGCTGTGATCAGAAATTCTAGGGCCCGGGACATACTGTCAAGTGAAGCCCAGTGAGGAAGAGCTGCAGCAGGTGCAAGGGGGAAACCCGGCGGCTTCGAGGGCCATGGCGACAAGGTGGGAAATGTGCTAAGAAGGGGGGCCCTCAGGAGCAGGAAGAAGGGGGAGGATGGGGGAGGCCTCTCCATTGTCCCACGTGGTGAGAGCCCCCCTTCCTCCGGGAAGCACCAAAAAGGCAGGAAAGCAATGTGTGAGTGCCACAGGCAGCGTCCCTCAGAGTGGCTCTCATGGTGGCTCTGAGATAGGGTTGCCAGCCTCCAGGTGGAGCCTGGGAATCTCCTGCTTTTACAATTGATCCCCAGCTGACAGAGATCTGCTCCCCTGGAGAAAATGGCTGCATTGAAGGGTGGACTCTATGGCACTGGACCATCCTGAGGCCCCTCCCCTCCCCTCCCCAAACCCCACCTTCTCCTGGCTCCACCCCCAAAGTCCCCAGGTATTTTCCAACCCGGACTTGGCAACCTTACTCTGAGAGGAAGAGGAGGGGCAGCACCAGCAGCCTGCCTACCTGAGTCCTCTGCTCAATGGCGCCACCCCCACCAGGGTGCCCAAGAGAAGCCAAAAGAAAGGAAGGCACTGGGCGGACAATCACCTTCCCCAGGTGTGTAAAGCAGAGGTCTTCACTCTCTGCCAGACCCCCCCCCCCCATCTCTCCCTGCTGTTTCTGGATGGGACCACGAGGCTACCTCCGCACTTGGGAGGACTGAGCTCCAAGCCGGGGATGCAGGGAGCCGGCGGCGACTGTGGTGACTTTTTTGGCGAGGGGTGGGGCAGCAGGCCAGCGGGTGCTCAGCTAAGGTTGTGCCCTTAGGCAATTGCCTAACCCCACCTTGTGGGAGCGCCGGCCCTGGGCCTGGGTCTATGCTTGGCAGATCACTAAAATCGTAGTCTACACTAATTTGAGGCCTGCTTTTGAATGTAAATTTTGCACCAACTCACATCCCTTTTGGAAGTGTCTGTGGACTGGACTCTAGGATAGTTTAGTGAATAGGGGAAACTGGTTGGAGAACCACACTCAAAGAGCAGTTGTCAATGGCATTTCATCTGAATGGAAAGAGGTGTCCAATGGGGTGCCGCAAGGCTCGATTCTGGGCCCAGTACTTTTATGAATGATCTGGATGAGGGTGTGGAGGGGCTACTCATTAAATTCACAGATGACACCGAATTGGGAGGAGTAGCAAACACACTAGTCCTACCACGTTCTTTATTCAAATATATTTAGGAACACAATAGGACTAATATGAAACTGTAACTGAAGTTTGAGGCACTTTCTGGTTTTAGGATCTAACACCTAAACTCTATCACAAAGCAGAAATGGCTGGAATATTCTAGTACTTTTTTTACAGATACTTGTTACCCAGGATAGTTCTTCTCCCTTTCCTTTGGATTTTTCAGAATCCTTATTGATTAACTGGACACTAGCTTCTGCTCTGGACGGAAAGCTGTCGTAGCTGTACAAAACATAATAAGAGCCCAGGAGAAATTTTATCCCAGCAAATACATTTTATCTAGAAACAGGCTGTTGATCACTTATCCTAGGGTAAGGATCAGCTTTCTTTGCTTGAACTTCCCACAATGCCATTGGGAATATTCCTGAAGCATAGGCCTTACATATACTTACCCATTTTTTTAAACTAGCCCCAGCAGAATGGATGGCAAGTTCTTGTTACAAAACTGGATGACTGTTCTTGATCTCTACAATACTATTGCATTTATTTTAGTTGATATTAAAATAGTTTTGATTTCATCACCAAGGAAGTTTTCAGCTGCCTGGATAGTATGTGTGTCTGACCTTATTGATGAATGCCTTATTTCTCTTAAGATCTTCACATAAAAATATGAGTTAAGATCAAGAAAGGGATTCAGATATTGAATAGAGTATTTGTGTTGTTGATGGAGGGATTAGGCAGCTATTTATTTACCCTTTCTTGCTCAGTACTCAGTATTCATTTTGTAAAAGGCTAATGGAGATTTATTTTTTGCTATTTTGAAAAGCAGTACATATATTGCACAATGTTGCTCAGTACAGATAATAATGTCTTGATTCCATAGCATAGACTGGTATAAATGCTAATTCATTGAATTCATCCTTGCCTGGGTAAAACACTGTAATAATACCAAGTAACAAGACAGTGCCGGTGGAAATAATGAGAGCCACTACTCTGAAATAATTGTGGTTTATTTTCTCACTTTGCAAATTTCCCACCACAGTTAAGTAAAAAATGGCAACTCCATTACTTTATGAAGTTCTCCCCAAGGAGCTGAGGGACAAATGGTCTACTCTAATGACACATACACCCCTTTATTACCACTGAATCAGTGGACATCAAGGAGAGTTTTTGGAATTTTTCCATGTCACAGATACTACAGGAAAAAGGTCTTTCAAGTACTGTTTTGGGAAGGGTGCCAAAAAATATGGATTGTTGATGTCTAATGTTTCTGGCCAATGCAGTGATAATGATGCCAAAGGAGAACAAGGTATTATTCTAGGAAAAAATCCCCAGGCATTCTTTGTAACTTGTTCTTCCCACAACTGGAATTGTGTTGTTGCATGCTACAGACACTTCTGGCCAGGCAAAGGATCCCGGGGGTGGGGGGGTATTACATCACATTTATTCATTTTTTTCTGGAGCAAGATAATGCTGGGAAGTGGCCTCACAGCATTTCCCAAAACTGACCCTGAAAGTTCTGTCTCAGACATCTTGGACTGCTACATGTTGAAGTAAAGGTAAAGGTTTCCCTTGCTTAAAAGCCAGTCGAGCCCAATTCTAGGGGGTGGTGCTCATCTCCGTTTCCAAGCCGAAGAGCCAGCGCTGTCCGAAGACTTTTTCCACGGTCATGTGGCTGGCATGACTAAACACTGAGGTGCACGGAATGCTGTTACCTTCCCACTGGTGGTACCTATTTATCTACTTGCAATTTCTTGCTTTCGAACTGCTAGGTTGGCAGTGGCTGGGGCCAGAGACAGGAGTTCACTCTGTTAGCTGAATTGCTTTAATTTAAGATGAGCAATTGGCAAATTACCGGTTCACAGCCAACTATACCAGGGTCCCAGCCCTCCCGGGAGTTCTCCAGGAAAGAGGCACTGAGGCTGAGGTCTATTTAAATGACGTTTACTATAAAATGTTGTTCAAGCATACACAAAACAGAATCTCACACACAAACACACAGGTCTAAGGAAATTTAGATAGAATGTAGCACGGTTGCATGAGCAGGAGTTTCATTGAGGGGTGATACGTTACCTATCCTGGAGATGGATCCTTGTTCCAACAGAAGATTGAGGGGCTTGAAAAGGAAAAATGGGGAGCGTGTTCTGAACCTGCAGAAACACACTTTTCTCTGTCCAGCCAGACCAGAGATTAAAGATGGAGGGAGGGTAATGAGATAGCAAGCAGGACCTGAGAGGTATATAAAAGTAGATAGGGGTTGTGGAAGCTCAAAAGAGCAATTGCATGCTGTGCAAGGTCTTTTATTAGGTGGTCTTGGGGGCGGGCTGAAGGACTTGCACACGAGACAAGTGAGTTTGAAGGGGAAAACTCAAGTCTGCTCTCTGGCAGTGAGCAGTTTATTTTTAAACATACACAGACTTACACGCCACGCCCTTAGGTTGCTGCGTCAGCATTCAGTAGACAATAGGGTCAACATGGAATCAACATGAGGGGATAAGGAGGGGATGAGACAACTGTCTCAGGAGCCTGCTGTTTGCAGAAGGAATTATCAGCCTTAATGGGGCAATGCTCATTGTGTAGCAGGGAGGGTGGAATCCACATGAATGGGAGACATCTGTCTCGAGAGTATACTATTTGCAGAAGGGTTTATACAATGCTCATTGTGTAGTAGGGAGGGGGGAGAAGCATGGACTTTGACCTGGCTAGCATCCCAGTCTCAGATCTTCCCTACAGTGGGCTGCGCTAACCACATCCCCTTGACACACCTTTCAGGTGGTCCATCCCTACAAACCCTACTACTGGTCAAAGTAAAAAGAGGAGGGGATGCAGAGGGGTGGTCAATATTGCAAAACCATGAGCTAAACAGGAACTGACACCTGGGCAAAGTCCGATGAATCACTGGTGCCATTCTATTATCTACTGGGGGAGAGGAGGGAGAAGGCTTGGTGTTGGTGCCGGGGGGGCTGGGAGAAGGCTCACTTGCAGGTGCTTCCTCCTCCTTCACGTGGAGCTCCTTCTCTCCCCCCCTGCGAGTATCATGGGTCCCACCTCTTGTATTACACTATTACTGTGAGGTAGGGAAATATCTTTTCCAATACTTGAATATCTGAGATTCTTTGACTGAATATTAAACCTGTCTCCTGTGCTTCGCCATTAACCCGTGACTGTGCCCTGGAAGAAAACAAATGGTTCTGTCTATGGTTACTAGCTCTAGTTGTGCATTTTGCATGCAACCAGTGACCACAGATGCAAAATCGGTTTGGTCACAGTCCCAAGTGCATATAGCCATGCTGATGCACTTCGACATCAGCTATGCATGGGACCACTGCAGGATGAGAGTGCATGTCCATCAATAATTCATCAGAGATTTATTACAACCTACAACTCATCGAATACCTATATTTACTATAGCGCAGCAATAATATCTCATCCAACATTTTGTGCACATTAAGAATTAAAATGTTAACACCCATTTTTTGTCTGAAAAGAAAAAAAAAATCTGTACAATAAAACTCCAGAGGTTAGAATCCAGAACATTTGGAAACAAGTTATTGCTTTTCAATTTAACACTCACCTCACTGATAACAGGTTTTGGTAAATTCTAGCTGGATCCTTTGTCTTTTACACAGTGGTTAAAATTGGTAGCAATCAGTTTCTCACTTTTAGATTATTGTGAGCCATAATTGCATTTGATTTTGGATCTCCCAGTGTCATTAATCATAGCTGACCCTAAGTCTTCAAGCTACCTTGTGTAATTTCCTGCTGACCTGTCTAACACACTGTTTCAAAACTTTCAGCCAAAGCAAATCAGCCATTCCCCTACACTGAGTTTGAATATGCTTCCAGATACAATAATGTTTAATATCTTTAAAATACAGATATATTAAAAAAAGGAAAGTGTGCCATTGCATCACAGCTAACTCCACTATGTGGGGTTTTCAAGGCATGAGATTAGCACAGGTGGTTTGCCATTACCTTCCTCTGCATAGTATCTCAAGTTTTCCTCAGTGCTCTTTCATGCAAGCACCGATGCTGCTTAGCTTCCAAGCACTGATGAGGTTGGGCTAGTCTGGACTATTAAGGTTGCTATGCAGACATATTTAGTGATGGGTAAACTCCCCTAGGGTCACATTGGGCTCAGTAACCCAATTTATTTCCATGACTCTTTAAAAATCAGAAGATTCATAAAGATATAAAGAACACAAATAAGTCATGGGGACTAAAAGTAGAGTTGCCATCCCCTCAGTTGGAGCAGGGGACCCCCCAGTTTCAGGGGACCCAATCTGCCACCAGCCAACTGGCCAGAAGAAGAAGCCCCTCCTCCAAACAGCAACATCCCATGGGGATGCCACCAACACAATGACATCACCAGTAGTGACTTCATCCTGCTGGGGGTGTTACGCAGTAAGGCTCTAGCATTTGGGGGGGTGGGGGTGGCAGAGAGCACAAAGATGGCACAGAAAGAGACAGAGACATAGAGGCATCCAAAATATGCAGAACCCCCCCCCCATTTACCAAAAGAGCATGTGCCTTCCAACACTGATGAAGGTGTTCATGAAGATCTTGCCCATATCAAAAACTATGAACTCAAAAACTGACATGAACTCTGCTGCATGCCTGGTGTATAATAAATTTGTTTAAAATCATATGTTTAATGAAATAGCTGTTTTTTTCACTCATTATTAATGCCTCTGTGTTCTGTGTATTCTGTGTATGGCCTGTGTTCTGTGTATGGTCAGGGGCCTGCCTACCTATGGGACCGCCTTTCCCCATACATACCCCAGAGAGCACTGTGGTCAGGCACACAACATCGCCTGACCCTTCCTGGCCCAAGAGAGGCCAGGCTGGTGACCACCAGGAATAGGGCCTTCTCAGTGGCGGTTCCCTACTGGTGGAACGAGCTCCCGGAAGACATCAGGGCCCTGCAGGACCTTTTGCAGTTCCGCAGGGCCTGCAAGATGGAGCTCTTCCACCAGGCTTTTGGGGCCACCACTGGGGGAAATGGCCACGGGTAAGTGGCCAGTTGAAGTATGGGCCCGGTACATCTGCAGGTGATAGCCTCCTGGCTGTGGGGCTGTAGTTGCTGCCCTGGTGTTGGATTTTGTATTTGCCGCCATTTTTAGTGGGTTCTGTGGTTTTATTGTAATTAGTTATTATCGGAATTTTTTGTATGTTACTGATTTTAATGCTGTGAGCCGCCTAGAGCCGCTTTATGCTGGCTAGGCGGGATATAAGTCTAAATTAAATAAATAAATATAAGAATCTGCATTGGCAAAGAGTGGTCAAACAGTCACATTGGTTATATTATTTATTGTTGTTGTTTTCCATCATCATCTAACTGTGGCCAAATGCAGCACTACTAAATTTATCTGTTGTCTTTGTAACAACTATTTTTAGATGGAAGCCAGGGGATAAGAGTTGTTTTGCTAGTCTTGATAAGATGTTTGATATAAAGAGTTTGTCATTTTATATAATAATCTCAGGAATCATTCTTGCAAGAAACAGGTTCAGAACTAAAATATACAGTTGTAGGAAGAAAACTAGAATGTTAAGCCTAAAGGAAATTTTGGAGGGAAACAGAAACTGATATTAGCCAGTAAATTATACTGACTTTCCTAATGAGCACTAAACAATTTTTTTTTCCATTTGAGATGGTGAATAAATCACGGATAGTGAATTTATAACTGAACAGCACTCTGATGCTAGAACAGGGGAAATTAGCAATCATATCAGAACGGGTATTTGAGAGGTACACAGATTTATTAGAAACAAGTGGGGACCCGCAAGAAACTTGAGGGAGTGGCTATCCCATTCCCCCCACCTCTGCTTCTTCCTCTCTCTGCCTACTTCTCTCACATTCTTTCTCCTTCTTCTTACTCTCTCTCTCCCCCCCTCCATGCCTGTCACTTCCTTTCTGCCTCCACCCCATCACTCTTTCTTCCCCTGTCACTCTCCTGGCCTCCAACCTACTTCCTGCCCCCCAGCAGCAGCAGAGGCAGCAGCCACTCTCCAGGAATCACAACAGATTGCTCAAATACTGAGATTGGTTCCTCTTAAGGTTGCCAGCTCCATGTTGAGAAATTCCTGGATATTTGGAGGTGGAGCCTTGGGAAGATGGGGTTTGAGCTTGGAAGTGACATCAGCAGGATATAATACCATAAACTCCACCTTTCAAAGCAAGCCATTTTCTCTGGGGTAACTGTTCTCTGTCATCTGGAGATCAGTTGTAATTCCAGGAGACCTCCAGCTCTCACCTGAAGGTTGGCAACTGCTCCCCTGGAGGGCAGAGTCTATGGCATTATATCCATGAGCCAAGTCTCGGTGGAAAAACTTCTGGGTTGGAGAGCCTCTTGATGATGTCATTGATATAGAGGTTGAAGAGAAGGGGGCAAGAACACAGCCCTGTTTCACACCTCTGGTTACAGGAATACTGTCCGTCAAAGAGCCTGAGGTGCCCACTGTTATTTTTACTGATGTGTTGTTGTGAAGTTCCCTTACTAAGTCAGCAGGCGTTTGTCAATGTTGGCATTTGCCAGTCTAGACCACAGCCGTTCTCTGTCAATTGAATCAAAGGCTGCTAAGTCAACAAAAGCTGCAAATAAATGTCTAGTAGGGCCCTTTACACAGTCAATAGCTATATGATACAATGTCTGGCAATGATTGACTGTGCCTTGGCCGTTCCTGAATCCTACTTATTCTGGGAAGATGACTTGGTTGTCAACCTCCCAGTCTTCCAACTCTCTCAGTAGAAATTTCCTATAAAGTTTGGAGGCAATATCCAACAAGCTGATAGGTTGGTAATTGTTAGGATCTACTTTGTATCTGTTTATATCAGTCTGAAGTCCCTCCCTGCCTCAATCCCCACCATCTCCAGGCTCCACCCCTCAAATATCCAGGAATTTCCCAACCTGGAGTGGTAATCCCTAGCTCCTTCCCACCCACCTTAATCTGCCCCTCTGTCTTCAGATTTCCATCTCCTTTTCTCCCTGCAGCTTCTACTGAGAAAAGCTATGATCTTTCTCCACAGTGGGGGCTAAAGCAGTTTCTATTATTCTCTCCTCCTTTTTATCCACACAACAATCCTATGAGGTAGGTTAGGCTGAAAGTATGTGACTGGTCCAAAATCACCCAGTGAGCTTCCACACCAAGATGGGGATCTAAACCTGGGTCCTGTAAACCCTACTCTGAAGCTCTGTCCACCATACCACGCTGACTTTCATTGGGTGCTGCTGTTGAACAGTAGCAAGCAGCCAGGGCTAGTTGAATCAGGCAAGTCAGGTGGTATCAAGTCACCCAGAGGGTGCTGCCAGGCCTAGGTTTGCCAGCCTCCAGGTGGGACCTGAAGATCCCCCAGAATGACAACTGAACTCCAGACAACAGAGATCTGTCCCCTAGAAGAAAATGGGTGGACTCTGTGGCATTGTATCCAGCTGAGGCCTCTCCCCTCCCCCAAACTCCACATTCCTCTGACTTAACCACAGAATCTCCAAGAATTTCCCAACCTGGAATGGTATTATGTATTGGGATTGAATTGTCTCTGATTGAATCACCCTAGATTCTGGCTGAATTTGGAGCACAAGAACAATAGCCAACCAGGACTCTGGAGTAAACCAATCAAGTAGTAATGTTTTGTAAATAGCCTATGGGTGTGTGGGGGCTGGAGTGTTTTGCATGCATATAAGCAGGGCTTTGGCCCTGCTTGTGTTGTCTGGTTCTGGCTTAACTCACTTAATAAACTATGAGCTGATCACTCTACACGTCTAAAGCCAGTATATTTTAAATGAGCAATCCTAGTCCCAGGCCTGGCTCCAAAACAGGCCTGGAAAATGCCCTGCCTCCTCCTCTTGCCTTTTTAACCCAATCCTCCTGCTATTTAGCCATTCATATTGCAGGAGGAATCCTCCCCAATCCCAGCTCCAGATCTGCTTTTGCTTCTTGCCCTCTTCCCCCATTCATCATCTCTCTGTGTCTCTGTCACTCTTACTATCAGCCTGTCTCTCACTGTCAATGTGGCAGGGTCTGGAGTAGATCCCTGTGGCAGCCATTTCAAAAGGTATTGGGAGGGATTCAATACTCCTCAAATTTGTTTGTTTTTACTTTTTGGATTTTTCTGCAGACTACGGAGTCCCCTGTGTCTATAGAAAACCTGGTTAGGGGAGACTGTGCCCTCTGCTTGCAGAAATAAGTATCTGCATGCAGAGGGGACTGTTGAGAATTAGATATATAGTTTTAACCAACCAAGCCAACAGTTCTCCACTGTTTCATATTATTGTGCTGTTTTGTGGCTTTGATGTTAACTATTTATATTATTGTGCTCTGATTGTCCATTTTTGTGGAAAGGGGATAAAATACATGAATTAATGGTTGAGGTATGAAATGAACCTGGTTTCAGCATTGGAACATCTGGCTGGGTGGTACAGTCAATTTGTTTTTCCATGGCCCACATTTACATTTGGCCATGAAATGGTATGGTAAAATACTACATTGTCAAATACCGCAAACATCAGTGGATGCTTCCATCCAACACTAAGGTCCCATATGTTGAATAGCTTTCTGTAACAACACCCAAATCGCACACTGTTACAGATAATATATTTGCATTTTTAAAAATCATTTGGCTATGCAAGACGTTGATGTTCCTTGGTTATAGCAGATTTTGTAAACAATTTCTAATAATTTTTGGGATGAGTTCAATGCATGTATTAATCTGGCAGCAGATTTTTTTTAAAAAAAATACATATTTTTAACAGAGTATCTACAAAAACCATGACTGGGAGGGACCACCTTACAGAAGGAGTTTCTCATTCCTTCCCAAACAGGAGTGAATGCCTCTTTGTACCAATAATTAGCTATGTGTTCTCTAGTAGAGTTCTGTGTAACTCAAGAGTTTACCTACTTTACACCGGCAGGTGGTGGTCCAGGTAAATGTGCTCTTTCCTGTTTTGTACAGTTTATTCTCTAGCACCCATATATTAACAACTGTCGGTACTATACAACCCTCCTGTTATACAGAGGTCTAAAAGCCCTAGAAAGCCATTTTCCTTACATTTCTTTGAAATGAACATTGGACCATGCCCTGTAAAAGATGAATTTCCTTTAAAACATTTCAGTAGGCTCTGATTTTGATATATAATTGTAACTGCAATTGTTAAGATTTGTTAAGTGTAAAAAGAGTGCCATGTAAATTCTATTATTGCTATCAGGATTGTAGAATGAAACAAAATATTATCCTTATATTGATAGACTATCATTTCTTTTCTATTCATATAATCAATTCTCTTTCTTGTGTATGTGATATAACCAAGAAGTTCTCTCCCCCCCCCCCTTCAAGTGCCTTAAACTTTGCATAGGAATTCCAAATCATAAATTGTTCTGACCAAAGGTTTGACAGGTAGCGCTGAGGTGGGGAAGATCTCCTGGTACAGAGAGACACTGAAGGGGGCCCAGTAAAGTTGAACTCTCTGTGACTTAGGAGTTGCTAGGGCAACCAGTTAAGGAGTCTTTAGATGAGTGTTTGTAATCCTAAACTTTACGTCTTATGCTATATATGTGATGCTGTCCAATCACCTTGAAAAGAGCTATTTCTGACGCTGTTCACGTAATGTAGAATTATGTTTTTCATACTGTATAAAAAGGGGAAGAACAAAGAAATAAGGGCCAGCCAATTTTGATTTGAATGTAACTGTGTCTCCAGACCTCAGATTACAAAGGCTGGTCAGACGTCTTAATAAACACTTTGTCTTCTGATAGAAGCTGGCATTTCTGTGTGTTATTGGTTCCACCTGCTACAGGATTAATATTGGAGGAAGCAGAACCATTGTTTAGATAAAATAGAGTTTTAAAAGATGAAAAAAGCTAATTTCATTTAAAACACACACACATACCCCTAGCTTTAAAACTGCTGTTTTACATTTTGTAGACTTGAATTATGTAATTACACAATGCCATGCTTCTAGTTTTGGGGGGATTTTTAAAAGATTTATCTATGTGTTTAAGCAGATGAAAACTGTTGTGACCTATGAAGTTGAATATTTAACATCACCATTTGTGATCAAAAAAGGACACAACAGAACGGGCCGTGTGTCTTCTCCAGTGTCCTTGCTCTTTGCCATATGTGGGGCTGACTATGCACTCCTTGGGAGTTTGTATGACTGAGCATAAATCTTGTAGTAAGTCAAACAGTCTTGAAGACCCCTTGGTACAGCCTTGTTCAGACAAAAGGCGTGGGGTAGATGAGTTTAAATTTTTAATTTTAGAAATTATACAGAGTCCTAAATACAACAAAATGGACATTCAGAGAAAATTACTGCAGAGAGAAATTTATTGGATAGACAGACGAAAAACATACCATCCATTTGGATTAAACATGACACAATTTTTCCAGCTTCTTATAAAGTCTTTTTTGATCGGTTTCAGTTGTCAATTTTGGGGGGAGTAGTTCCCTTTAATTAGCATGATTTGGGTGGGACAAGCAGCGTTTGGATTACATATAGACTGTTTGAGAGTCAACCTAGCAGAAGCCAATTGGATTTTGTAATATATGCAGCTCTCCTTGAGAGTTCTTCAGAATGATATTAGGAACATTCCTGTGGTAAGCTTACTTTTTGTTTTATACAGTATGTATTTTTGAATAGGAATTGCCTGTATGAAATGTAATGACTAAGCATTTTTTGTATGTTTGTTCTTCGAAGACCTTGTTCTTAGACTAATTTGATCTTTGGAAATGTATGTTTTTCATATTAGTGTTTTGCAGGTATACATTTTTAATTATTATGTTAAAATTACATTTGCATTACATAAAAATGATAAAAATTGCAATATTGATACAAAATGTGTAAAAATGAACACCTTTGGGTCACCCTATTGTAACCCTATTATAATTGTATTTTTAATGTATTTTTGATCGTTCGTATGATGACCCCAACCTGACGAAGACCCTTAGAAACAAAAATGACTACCGGACACTTGGTTGTTATCTCTTTGGACCTTTACTGTCAAATAGATATTGGGCAAACATTTTGTATTAAAATCTTTATTGAATTAATTTTCAGTACATTTGATTCATGTTAGCAAACATACAGCTATGCTGTTTCTGGATTTGTTTAGATTTATAGTTGTTGACAGCTGGCACCAGTCATGATAAGTATCAGTGATTTAGATAGACCATTTATCTGAGATGGTATACCACAGCTAAATTTTATGGGATGGTTATGGCTCAGAGAAAGAGCACATTTTGTGTATTTATCAGCCTCAGATTCAATCTCTGACATCTCCTGTTTTTTAAAAAAAGTCTTGAGTAGCTGGACTAGGAAAGACCTCGGTCAGACTTTGGTGAGTTGCTACCAATCATGGAATCTGACACAGATGGGTCATTGATGCATCACACAGCTTCCTATTTTATATCTGCTGAATCCCTACTAGAGGAACCCTATAAGGTATTGTGTCTATTTGTTACCTTTCAGACAAAAGCACGAACCATATATTCGTGATATCAAGGATGGGAGTGAAACTGACCTTCCAAAACATGGACTGAGGCAGACCAAATCTTTTACAAATAGACCAAGCTGCTTTTTTTAAAAAAAGAAGGAGATCTCTACACCTAGATTGCTCATCATACAAATCAGAATACATTTGAAATATACAGCAGCACTGAAGGTCATCATGCTACTATGAATATGACTCTAACAAGTGGCCTTCTACACGTTGCCATGGGAATACTTTTCACGGCTTGAGCAGCTGAAAACTGCTTATTTTTATGGAAATGCAAATTGTTTCTGTCGCTCTCTGGACAATCAAAATGTACTGAGTGCCAAAAAACAAACCATCACTTGCACAGCTTTATGATCAACCTGATCTCATTCAGCTGCATATCCGGAAAAATTGCTTCACATTTGGCTTTTTCTGACAATTTGATGGGTTCACTGAGATAACAAAACACTTAAAAAGACAAAAGGTTCTCTTAATATTTGGCATTTCTTTGTAACGCATTCAGTTGTCTATCCATTTTATCATATCTATACCAATATTTCATCCAGTGTTACAAGATGATTTTCACCCACACAAATTATTTTCCTGTCATTTATTCATGATTTAGCTTTAATTATAAGGATTTTGGTAACTTTCAAAGCAAAACTCAATGTTGATTCTAAAGTGGCACTGAATATGTTTCAGTCCCATGGTAGAAAGAAAAAGTAGCTTTAACAAATTTAGCCTTAATTAAAATGTTTCCCTTAAGATATATAAATTAAATAAATAAAATAATAACTCAGGAAGCAAAAAACAAAATATTTAGAATAATCAGGTACTGAGAGTAATGATAGCACTGTGTATACAGCAGTAGTGCAATGGATTTGGATTCAGAGAATTTTTATGATCAAGATACATTAGGCAACACAAGTAAACTGCACAGAAATCAAGGCTATCATTCCATATATTCAGGCTCTCTCAAAGGTCCAGAGAGGGCCAGGCCACTTCAAGCTTTTGAGATCCCTAACTATAATTAAAAAATTAAAAATGACATTACATGATGAACAAGTTGTAAAACTTACTGAATGTCAAAAATTAAAGTTGAGGTTCCCTTTGAACTTGAGGCTTCGGCCCAATTGCTCTTGTGGCCTCCCATCTGATTAGCCTGCATGTCATGAATCCTGTCTTCTTGTATTGCGATCTTCCCTGGAACCATCATATACGTCTGCAACCTCTTTAAACAGACAGTTTATTTATTTATGGCCTTTAGTTGAATGTTATCCGTTTTAAAGATTAGCATCAAAATGACACAAAACAAGCTCGACAAAATTAGGTTTCTTTTGTACCTCAAGGCATTATGGAATAAAATGATTCCAATCCCATAGACCAAAAAAATGAAGATCATTTTGTAAAACATTTTCATTCCAGAAGTAACTGAAAATAAACTAAAAGCCTACAACTATCTTTGTGCCCTCTAACCTTGAATGAAAAGCTGAACAGTGTTGATATTATGAAGATCATATAGAAATTTGAGTCAGGGGCACCCCTAGAAAGACAAGTTCTGAAAGCAAAGTGTTGGTAAAGATCATTATAAAGTGCAAGTGCAAGGATTCTTTGATTGCTTTAAATAAACATGCTTTATAGAATAGAGATTAATAATACTGGGAAATATATTTACCTTCTTAAAAAACTTATACACAGCCATGGCTGTAAAAATAACAAATCTGTCTGCCAGAGACTTTGAAAACTCATTTTTCAACCATTGTAAAATCAAAGTGTCTCAGGTGATAATTAGTCATACATTTCCATTTGATAAACATGTGGACTTGTGGATCTGTAAATTATATGATCCTGGTGGAATCTGAATTCCTGGGAATACTTTATTGCCAAGGATGTTCTCTTCCAGTTTCTGTTCATTGTACTGTACCACCCTGTGAGTAGCTTCTTTATCTTCTTTATCATTCAACTAGGAATAAGGCCCATTGTGGAAATAAATGGAATGGGCTCTAGAAAGAGGCTCTGGGAGAGGCCCCACCCCTCCTCAAACCTCACCCTCACCAGGCTCCACCCCTCAAATATCCAGAAATTCCCCGCCTGGAGTTGGCAACCCATTCTCCTTCCCATCCAAGCATCAACCTAACTTAATTTCCCCCTCACTCTTCAGCTTCCCATCTCCTCCCCCACCTGCAGCCTCTACCGTGCTCTGAAGCCCTGACTGCCACATCACATTGGCTGTCATGGGGGGGGGGGATCTCAGTAGGATATCTGAGTCCACCATTTTCTCCAGGGGAACTGATCAATGCCATCTGGAGAGCAGTTGTAATTCTGAGTGTTCTCCAGCCGTCACCTGGAGATTGACAACAGTCATTACCAAAGAGGGAATAGCTGGTTTGGAGGGCAGAGTCTATGGCATTCTACCTGTCTGAGGCCCCACCTCTCCTCAAACCTCACCCTCTCCAGGCTCCATCCCTCAAATCTACAGGTATCCCCCACCTGGAATTGGCAACCCATTCTCCTTCCCAGCTAAGTATCAACCTATGTTTATTTTCCCCTCACGGTTCTGCTTTCTATCCCCCCCACCTGCAGCCTCTACCGTGTTCTGAAGCCCTGACTGCCACGTCACACTGGCTGTCATTGGGGGGCATCTCAGCAGGGTATAAGGACACAGAATTCACCATTTTCTCTAGGGGAACTGATCAATACCATCTGGAGAGCAATTGTAATTCTGAGTGATCTCCAGCACTCACCTGGAGATTGGCAACAGTGGTTCCCAAGAGGGAATAGCTGGTTTGGAGGACAGAGTGTATGACATTCTACCTGTCTGAGGCCCCACCCCTCCTCAAACCCCACCCTCTCCAGGCTCCACCCCTCAAATCTCCAGGAATTCCCCACCTGGAGGTGGCAACCCATTCTCCTTCCCAGCCAAGCATCAACCTACTTTTATTTTCCCCTCACAGTTCAGCTTTCCATCTCCCCCTCCACACACCTGCAGCCTCTACTGTACTCTGAAGCCCTGACTGCCATGTCACCCTCTTTTTCCGCGTTTTTTGGCCTTCGGGCAGCTGGGAACTGTGGGCCAGCAGATGAGGAAGCCCCCTTTAACCCAGGGAGTGACACCCCTGCAGGGCCCTCTCTGGAAATGCAGCTCAATTGAACTTTATGGGGGAACATTTTAAACAAACAACCACAGATAGCAGCCATCTTAGAAACACAGGTAACTGCCATTTTGTTACACCTACCAACAACCATTGAGGGAACAGTTGGTCCCACACAGGAGGCAAGCAGGAGAAGCGTCTTCGTCAAGAGAGAAAGCTGTCTGCCAGAAATTCTGACAGGGCACAGTGGCTGAAGGAGTGGGCAGGGAAGAGGAGCAGACCCAGCACCCAGCCAATGGCATGTGAGTATTCACAGCCAATGGATGAGAGACAGCTTCTGAATGACACTTCAGGGAGCCAACTGATTCTGGACCATGTGGAATGTTCAGGAGAGTCCATGGTGAAAACAGAATTATATATAACCGGAGGATAATAATGTTTCTCATCTTATGTAGCCTCATTTGTCTACAGTACAATTTTCATCATTATTAAATAAAGCCATTGTAACTGCCTGGTTGGCTGTGTTTTATCCAGAACCTGGGCAAGCCTCCCCATGCCTGTTTGGGCCATTAGCTAACCCAGATTTCTTCTCATCTTCTTCTAATGCAGTTATCTAGACCGTCTAGATCAGGCAAGAGAAGATAAAACATGAGCATGGTTTTCTGCTCTGTTTTGCTGGGAAGAAACATGACTTCCTTTTGTTCTAGCAAATGAAGGAATCCCCACTGTTCTGCCTTCTCTTTCTTACAATCAATAGAAGCTGGGGCGGTGATCGGCATGGACAGCAGCAGCCATTGGTAGTTTCATTTGTATTTTCTGCTTATTAGGCTTTAATTGGCTTCTAAAAGTAAGTAATTTTATAGCAAAGAATCCCACACCTTCTCATTATTTTTCAAATGATGTTTAAAACAAAAACTAATGTCATAAAGATTGTCTCCCTCTTTAAAAAAATGGAAGGGCAGTGTTTATCCTTTTCTCAGCTGTATCTCTAAGACTGAGAGCAGTGGAAGAAAGAAATCCGTATATTTTCTTTAAAAAAAATTATAGCAAACACAGGGAACCATTGTTTTAAAATATGCTCTATCTAATCTCAAAAGTGCCCATGGCAAATTGCTATACCAGTTAAGATAGATGATCACCATGGCAAATTGCTATACCAGTTAAGATAGATGCAAAAGATTCAAACCCCAAGGACACTGCTATTTAAGGGACCTTGAGAATTTCACCTGTCCAAAATACCCTTGTGTCATTCATGGCTGGTGTCAAAACATAACCAGCCTCATAAGGTCTTAAGCCACAATGGGGTGGTCATCTAAGAAGATGAGTTGGTTTTATACCCCGCCCTTCACTACTCAAAGGAGCCCTGGAACAGCTTACAATCACCTTCCCTTCCTCTGCACAGCAGATACCCTGTGAAGTAGCTGGGGCTGAGGGAGGTCTGAGAGAGTTGTGACTGACCCAAGGTCACCCAGCTGGCTTCAAGTGGAAGAGTGGGGAATCAAACTCAGTTTTCCAGATTAGAGTCTGCCACTCTAACCACTACACCAAACTGGCTCCCAAGGCCAATATGCCTTAATTGAGGACCAGTAGCTCAATCACAACCCTGACAAAAGCTAGGGATGACGGAACACCTGCCAACTGGGCTCACTTTCCATTCAACAATGGGCAGTTAAGACAGGCAATTAACCTGTGGGGTGTTCAGCTTTTTGCAGTCTGTTTGTGTGTATTTGCAGGAACAGACTCCTTGAATCTATCACCAGCCAACATCTAGCTGATGAAGGAAAAAGTTGGCTTGTGATCTCCTGAAGGGGGAATATTGCCCTGTTCCCAGCAAAGTATTTTAGGGGGGAGGGGATCAAAATCCAAATTCCTGCTGATTAGTTGTGAGTTGGTTTCTACTGATCTCCCATCCCAGAAAGTTTGTTCCTCCCACACTTGATGAAATACACCAGATTTGGAGATGGGGTGATCAGAAGCCCAGCTGACTTCCCTTTCCTCCCCCCCACCCCGCCGGCCCCAATAAACTGTCTTGAGCTGCAGAGAAAAGGGGATAAATTAGCAGCTCTTTCTTTCCTTCCTTTTGCAAAGGAGAACTTAGACACATTGGATCTAGGGGTGTGTGTCCCAAAATCCCTGAGCTGAAAATATACAAAAAAACTGTTTGCTGGTTTCCAGGATCTAAACTCATTTGTATATGCCTTAACTCATTTTAAACATGCCTGCCCTTTGTCAGGGGGTGTGGCATATGCAAATGAGTTGTGCAAATGAGCTCCTGCACCTCTTTTGCCAGGAAATGACCCCTGGCACACACCATAGTCCTCCCTTTATTCTAAAGACCCTCTCTGTTTTAACAGAATGGACAACAAGGTTTGATTTTAAACCCCCCAAAGTAGGTGCTCCTAGGCACGCTTCTCTCCAGTTTTGCCTGGGGGGGAGCAACACATCAGGAAAGTGCTGGCTTCTGGCATTAAAAAAATCCTGACTTCGTTATGTACTCTTACAGTGACTGACTGACTTGTCAATATTTTTTAACCTTTCTGCTGAAAATTCCCCGTTTGCTTATCTCTCTTTGTTGGGATCTGTTTTCTGCTTTCACAAAGTAAGGGACACTTCCTTTGCAGAAAACGGCCCCCTCCCCCTCCCTGCAATCTTTGAAAACAGTTTGAATTTTTCAAACAGAACATGGGTTTGTGTGATTGTTTGTGATAATGTGTGATGAATCAATAATCTAATTGCTATGAGACATGTCTTCATGCTAGGCATCCACTCTAGGGGCACCTTAATTACTACTACTATTTAAGAAGTTCCTGGTGGGTGGCGTTTCTCGTTCCTCTGAAAATGTTGTTCAGCCTACAGCAACAGCTGCAGGCCTCCCTCGATCTTCTCGCGGACGTGAACCACCCATCGCCAAGATAGGTAACGTATTCCCCCTCAACGATACTCCTGCTCATGCAACAGTGCTATTTTCTGTCTGATTTCCTTAGATCTTGTGTATATGCGGTTTTATTATTATTCCTTGGATGCTTGAACAACATTTTATAGTAAACATCAATCAAAGAAACCACTCAGCCTCCATGCCTATTTTCTGAGAACTCCTGGAAGGGGCGGGACCTTGGTATAGTTGGCAAGAACCCGCTACTCTGCCAATTGCTAAGCTTAAATTAAAGCAATTCAGCTAACAGGGGCTCTGTGGCAGTGCACCCCCCCACTGAGAGGCCCAGGCTCCACCCCCCAACTCCCAAGAGTTCCCCAGCCTGGAGCTGGCAAACCTGTGCCCCATCTTCCCCCCCAGCCTCCCATCCCTGCCACCCCAGTGACACACCCTAACACTGCATGGGCTCCAGTCCAGCTGAAGGTGCTGTGGGCCGGCCTCTCTTAGGCCAGCACAGCCTGCGGGGTGCTCAGCGGTGGCTCGTAGGGTACCAGGCGGCTCCTCAGCACGGCGCTTAGCTTGCACACTCGCTGCTCCAACTCCAGCACCAGGGTGGAGGAGGAGCACTGTCCCCACCACTGGCCAGCCATCCCACCACCACCACCACTGCCACCATCCTTCGCCCGCCCAGAGTCCCCTGGGAGGCCAGCGCCCAGAGCTAGGAACGGTGCAGGGGGGCTTTGTGGGGCTTCTTCTGCCCGCTTGCTTCAGCAGGTGGGTAGAGGAAGATGGGGGGGGGCATTTAAATGCCTCTCTGCAGCTCCCCAGGCCCTTCCTAACTCACATGTCTCAGCGTGCAAGCTAGGAACAGTGTGTGGGGGGGGGCTCTGTAGGGCTTCTTCTCTCTAGAGTCATGCCACTGCTGCAGCGTGACTGTAGAGAGAAGGAGCATGGGGGGGGAGCTGGGGGCAGGGCTTGCTGCCACCATTTGTGCCTGCTCGTGGGCTCCTGGAGCAGCACTCCAGCATGCTCCGGCCCCAAATGACCACTAGTCTGTGTGAATTTGGTGTCATCATCTTTAAAAACAGCTGCACCAGACCCAGAAATCGGTTGATCCATTGAAAATAATGGTCCCAAAATTCCAAAACTTGAAACATTTAAATCCTGTACTGGTATTGTCCTACCCAAGAATAAACAGTAAAGGTGCCTCAGATCCATTTTTTTTCTTGATGCACAGAGATCAAAAGCCTTGTTTCTGTTCTTGACCAGCTGGGAGAGGGGAGAGAAAAATAAGCGTATTCCTCTCCCTTTCATAAACTATAGCTATTTTTTCTGAGAGGGAGCTAAGGTTGCCAGGTCATACCTAGATGCCTGCGGGGGGCTCCAGGGTCCATTCTGGGATCTATGGTTTGAGTCCAATTTTACCATAGAGTTTTGCCCAAAAACTAAAGTCCCCCCCCTAAAGTTAGCAATGTAATGACATCATTTCTGGGTGATGTCATTATGTCACCTTTGGAGGCATTTGCGAGTGGGATTTCCCCTCACCGACCAGCTGGCTGGTGGCAGAAAACAACCTGCAAAAGTGGGAGAAACCCCTCCCAGTCTGGGGCCTGTCAACCCTAGAGGGAACCCAACCCAATGAAATCTTAAAATATCCCTGACTGACTCACAGCCTGATTGGGAATGTCAAAATAGGTACATTCAAGTGCCAAACATGTTAGCAGAGAAATTCATTGCATCCCTAGCCATAACTAGGCTAGAATATAAATACCATAACAGATAACATAAAACACCTACACCTAACCCACAATGATACACAACCCCCCCACACACACACAGTTAATAAGCATAATTAAAACCAGGGCTACCTATGAACCCATCTACTTGAAAGTCTTCAGGAGAAATAAGGCCATACAATTATACATGATCATAAAAGACAAAATAAACCTGGGCTGGGGGGCATAAATAGTATTTAAAACTAAAATCACTACCCCAAACATTAGATCTTTTAAAGAAGAGACAGCTGTATAAGGCTACCTCACTTAAACAAAGGGCCACCATCAAAGACTACACCAAACATAACAAAGACTCCCAGGTAATATTTCATGGAGTATGTGTGTTGTAAGGTAAACACCTAATGTCCAGCACTCCTTAACATAGGGATACAGTCAGCCATCAATGCCAGCACCAGTCTATCCAAAGATGGAAACATGCAGGACTATTTTTGGGCAGGAACACACAGGAATGGAGTTCCGGCTGGCTCCTGAGTTGGCCACACCCAGCATAACAGGCCACACCCAACAGCAGAAATTCATTAGGATTGGCTACATTAGGGGTATGTGGCCTAACATGCAAATTAATTCCTGCTACAAAAAAGCCCAGGGTTTTGACAACAAACAAGGTAAACAGAATAAGAAGCAAAAGGTGGGTGTGGCTGGATGACCACTCTTCTGGTAACACAGGGGTGTGGCCTAATATGCTAATAAGCTGTGCTGTCAGTGGTGTGGCCTAATATGCTAATGAGTTTCTGCTGTTGGGAGTGGCCTATTATGCTAATGAGTTCCTGCTGGGCTTTTTCTATTAAAAAAACCCTGGAAACATGACAAACAGTCTAAGCAGAGGATAGGAGAAGAAGAGGAGGAGGAGGAGGAGGAAAGAAGAAGGAAAGAAGAGGAGTAAGAGGAGATTGGATTTACACCCCACCCTTCACTCAGAGTCTCAGAGCAGCTTACAAACTCCTTTCCCTTCTCCTCCCCACAACAGACACCCCCTGAGGTAGGTGGGGCTGAGAGAGCTCTTTCGAGAACTGCCCTTTCAAGAACAGTTCTGACAGAGCTATGGCTTGCCCAAGGTCATCCAGCAGCTGCAAGTGGAAGAGTGGGGAATCAAACCTGGTTCTCCCAGATTGGAGTCCGCGCACTTAACCACTACACTAAACTGGTCAATTCACAATTCCGCCTAATTTGTTGTTGTCAAAAAAGGCTGTGTAAGCAATCCTCTTCTGATCAAACAAATGAAGGGAGCTCAGAATCACACCTGACTCCCCGTCCAGCAAAACAAAATAAGATCCAAAAATTACTTGTTCAAGAGAAGAGTCTTGAAAATAGAACTTTTTCTTGCCTCATGCTTGAGCATGGTGCTTCCTTCACTATATTTCAGCAGCATTGACATTCATGAGCCCAAGCTACTTATCCTTGCTGTTCAGCTGAGAACCACCATGTATCTGAAAATCAACCAACAGAAAGCATATTTTGCTTTTCAGTGGAATAAATGGGAAACAGGGGTGAAAAGAACAAAATATAACATGTTATGCTGTCCCTCCCAATATTTAGAGTTTTGTGCATGAAAGCATGGACACATGCAAATGTAAAGGTACTCCACATGCATTTGCAATGTTCAGATACTTCACAAATATGAAATGCAGAGGCAATCTGTAACAGTTTAACAGAATCCAGTTTTTATACATCTTATTTGGCTGTTCTTAATATGACTTATCAGACTATAATATTGTATTGATCTCAGTTAATTTTCACTTAGGCAGTTTGTATGTGTTCATACCTCTGACCTCCCTCATTGCCCAATATGTATAACTTCTGATTCTGTTATTTATTAAAGGACTTACACACCTAACCTTTCTACATCAAATCCTATCTTTTGCCTTTACATTGAGATTTACATTTGAAGCATGGCTGAAGACTTACCTCCACCGTCGTTTGAGGTGCAGGATGTGGGGGAGGCTGGAAGGAAGCACATCTGGCCACATGGTGCCCTCTGGCTAGTCAAGGTTCTCTCACAGAATGCCACGTCAGGCTGTGTGTCAGGCATGGGTGCCGGCTGCAAAGCCCAGGGGGGCTATTTCAGCAAGCCCCACGTAGGTCGTCATCCTCTGCTCTTCAGATCACCAGCTTTCCCCCCTCTCCTTCTTACTTGCTTTGGTATGACGTATATTTTATCCTGTTCTGCTCTTTGCTGTCACAGCTTAGTGGTTTGGGCATTGGGACAGATCCTTTGGGAGGGAGGCCATGCCTCCCCCATGCCTGCCTCCCCCATTTTGGGGGCTCCCATTTTGGGGGCTTTGGGGATGTGGAGCCACTCAGCTGCATGCCCAGGCAGGGGCTGCTGGGTGATTTCCACCACCAGGTGACAAGGGACCAGATAGAGGCCGGCACCCACACGTGTTCCGGGATCTTGTCACTCCTCTGTTTATCCCCCAGCAGGCAGGCTGGGTAGGGATTTATTGGGCAGCTGGCGGGCTGCTTGATGCTTGGGTCCATTCCTATGCTGTGCCATTGCTCCTTAGTCTGTATTCAATAAATAAACTGTGGGCCTGTGGCCATGTTTGCACTAAAAAAAAAAAAAATCATGTATGTGTTTGTTCCCCAAATAGGCTCGTTGCCTGGTATGCTAAAGCCCAATAATGAACACAGCCGAATGAGCTTCCAAAAATCAGACAGAACTTTTATTGCAACAAAAGGAGACTCTCGGGTTGCATAAAGATACCCAAGGAGTCTGAGGCTGTTGTCTCTACATTCAGTTTTTATAATTTTTGCTGTGAGCCGATCCTTAGACATGTGCAGATGTCTGGTATTACATAGGTCACGTTTTCCTGGAATATCACTGCCCAACAAACATACATTTAAAACATAGTTTATCCTTGTAATCCTTGTTTTATATTTCCTATGGTCTGCGACTGTCTGGTTCCAGTTCCTCAAAAGAGTCTGCCAGACATTCGCTTTGCCTGTGACCCATTCACTTGGCTTATCATTTTCATTCCGCCCAACACCTCACACTCTGTCCCTCCTTGAATCCACAAAGACTCATGGAGTAATTCACGTCAAGCCTTGGCTCTTCTCCTCCAGCTTTTCCTGCAAGATTTCTCAGGACAATTTTCCTTCCAAATATCTCTCTGAAGAAATGGGATGTGACTCACTTAAACACACATTGAAATAGACGTTGTTAGAATTTTAAGTGCTCTATTGCCAGCCAAACCAAGGTGGCTGTTATTCCCAATTCCGAATTTGTAAAAGAAGAGGGAGGAATGTAGAGTCTTAGTAGACACATCCATTCCCTAATGGGGGAGGGATATGTTACATTGACAAGCAACTACTTCTTCTCAACAGTTTCCCCTGGAAAATGGGCAGATTGAAAGAAGAAGAAGAAGAGGAGGAGGAGGAGGAGATTTGATTTATACCCCACCCTTCACTACCCAAAGGAGTCTCAGTGGCTCACAATCTCGATTCCCTTCCCCTCCCCACAACGGACACGCTGTGAGGTAGGTGGGGGCTGAGGGAGCTCTTTTGAGGGCTGATCTTGAGAGAACCGCTTTGAGAAAACTTGTGACTGACTCAAGGTCACACTGGCAGCTGCACGTGGAGGAGTGGGGAATCAAACCCAATTCTCCCAGGTTAGAATCCGCTGTCCTAACCACTACACCAAACTGGTTCTTGACAAGCCCTCTGAATAGTACAGGCTACTTAACGTTCTCTGAAGCCTGTCGTTTGCAACCTTAAGCAACAGAGACCATTGTTAATGGAACCAGTTAATCAGGAAACCTGAAATATACTATCCTGTGTCCAAGTCCAACATCATCCGCATTTCACACTTATACCGTCACTGCGCTCCAAGCAGGGTCACACACATTTTGCAAATTTATGCATACATATTCTATATACTCCACTTTTTTATGTCATCCCCCCTCCCTGAAAGCTCTACACACATTTTAAAAACTCCTCCAGTTCTACTTATGGTAGAAAGGTAGCAGAAAAGTGGCCTAATATCTAAAATGATGGCACAACAGGGGGGGAATTTTACAAGGTCTTTCCCAAATAAAACTTGGACATCCCTAATAAAGCCATCTCCCAGAAAATAACAATATGGAGAAAGAAAAGTGCCCTTTCTCATTTAAATGAATATTCCCTTTTCCCCTCAACAGGGCAGCCACAGCTTCAGGATTAAGAAGCACTCTGAATACTCACAAAAACTTTAAAGTCCAGACTAACCTTTCTTCACAGTTGGACTCTTTCCTTTTTGTATGCTGTCTGAAGGAGAGCTCTTATTCCTGTTACCTGATGTTCTTTCCTATACTGATCTTTAGCCATATGCTTTTGTAACCCTTACCTATGAATGGAATGAGCCAGGAAGGGTTGGAGCCGCTAGATGTGGAAGGGTGCAGACAGTGGAAAGCAAAAGAAAGAAGCAAGACTGCCCTGCTGGGGAGCTTGAACTTATGAGCTCTTTCTCCAAAGACCTCACAACAAAGGTAACTATGATTTATGGATGGACACTGGTAAGGGAGGGAGACATTTGTTCTAAATTGAAAAGTTTAGAATTATTGTTTCAGGGCTGTGCAATCTAATGGGGAGTTCATTTGGGATCTTCATCTTGGAAGCTGGTGGACATTCAGCTGGAGACATCTTGGGCCACCAACAAGAGGAAAGAGATGGATTTTGGGGGTGACAAGCTGTGAAGGAGGGAAAAGTTAATGCTTTGGACTTTAAAAGATCACTCTTCTATTGTGTTACTAAGATCTATGTTTTTCTTACATGATGCTAAGTGAAAAGTAAAAATGTTTTATTTCTTTTAGATTACTGCAAGATGTATTCCAAGTTCTGCCTCACAGAACCCACAAGCTGAGGTTACACTTTGATTGGGTGTACCAATTAAAAAGCACATTCAGCTTCTATAGGCTTGGGATGGAATGACAGGATGGCTTGCTGCTGTCAAGGGATTCATGACAGCAATTCTTGGGCTTCAACTGTCTAGCTGAGGTAATGGACTGATATTAATCATGATTACTGTAGTCAGGTTTTTAATTGTTTGTGCATATAAACTCTTAGTATTATCTGTTTGGAGCTATTTGAGATGTTTCAGGCTGTATACACTTATTTGGAATTTAGTCCCATTTAAATTGACAGGCTTGACTTCTGAGTAAATTAAGACTGGACTTTTAAGGCTGAAGTCATTTTTACATAACATTGACATTAAATTTCATGGACACCAATGAAACCTCTCTGAAATCAATAGGAAGAAGGTATTCACTGGACAGTAGCCCAAATCTTATTTCAGGTTCACTGTAAGGACATTCCATTTCTAGTGAAGTAAAATACCAAAAACAATGCTGTGTGTGTGTGTGTTTTCTTTTCTTTTTTTTGCATGTAACTATCAAGGGTTGAATAGCTGGGACAAAAGCAAACAAGAGCTTCCTACACATGAACTTCTTCATGCACGTTCATTGAATCGTCGCAGAGCCATGTACTGCTAAAGCAACAAAACCAGAGGCCACAGGGCGCAGTGCCTTCATCTGTCCTTTATTCCGGTTCCAGACAAACTTTGCTGTTGTCTCAGGGGTGTTTGAGAAACCACAGCTTGAGCAAAGTACCACATTAAGATATGTTTCATATTACTTTCTTTGTGGTAGGTAACAGGAGACCCTGCAAAAAAAAAAGTTAGATTAAACAATAATTAATGTCCTTGATTTGCATAATTAACAATTTGCACAGTATGCAAATTAGATCACCCACATTTGGGGATCTTGAATATGGCATCCCTGTCTAAGGTACTGGCTAATTTGGAGGGACTAGTAAGCCACACACACAAAAATGTAGTAACAGTAATAATGTAGTACCCTAGGCAATGGCTGCAAGGAGTCTGAGGTCTTCATTTCTATAATGGCCATTCCTGTGCATTATTGTTGCATTATAATGTTGGTTGATAATATCAGCCTACAACAAATTTCAAAATAGAAGCATTGAGGTAAATGAGAATGAGTTGCGGGGCATGACGTAGTTGTTCAATTCAAGTAGTTGTTCAATTTATTTATGTTCACTATAAAAAGATGATATGTGAGTTCCCAAACACCAAAGTCATTGAACTCCAAAAAATAAGCTTGCATATTCCAGATTCAAACTAATTTTGCTTTCACATTTCAATGATGATTTGGGTACATCTGCATGCCTTACCTAGTATTTGTATTAGGAATTCAAAAATCTTCCTTGGCTGTATACCCTACATAGTCTTAGTGAAACCCACTGGAATCTACAGAGCAAACTTGTTTATCCATTTGTTTAGTGAAATGACAAGGCAGAATGCAAACTGACAAGAAACATAAGAGCTATGTAAACAATTCTACTTTTAGTAAACCTTACTCCTTCATATTCCTCAGTTCCTTTGATCTGACAGGTCAAAGCTCTTGTTCATGGTAATGCAAAATGCAGATGGGTGTCAGAATGAGAAATCCTTGTTCCTGGCACTATCATACTTCCAGACTTATTGCATGTACGCCACTTGATTTATCCAGTTCTTTGAAATGACTACCTTTTTCTATATATCACAGAGGGGAAGTTCCAGATTAGCAGCGCTGCTTCCTTTGCCTAGCTGACCAAGGCTGCAGTTCAAAAGGAGGTTTACCAACATGTTAACACTTCAGGTGTGATCACAGGAGCAGTTTGGCCTGACATAGCCACCCCTCCTCTCCAGATTAAAAGGGCACAATCACACAGCCAAGTCTGTCAGGCATTCCCCAGGCATACGCACCCCCTCATGGTATGACCTGAAGCCGGGTTAAAAAAGCACCACATCAGAAGTGGTGTGTTTGGTTCCCTGTGCCTTCATTGCACATAGCTAGATGTCTAAACGCAGGGAAGCACACGCAAAATGGATTGGTGGTCTGAACCTGCAGATCCGTTTTGGCCACTGGGGTGGGTTTGGGGGGAGTTTTTGCCTATTTGCACGTAAGTGCACACATGTACATGAGGGCATAAGCACATATGTGCATGCATGAGCACATATGCGCCCACTTGGATTTTAAAAACGACTGGGCAGCACACTCTGTGGCTGAGGTGCTGCAGTACTGTGGATGCCTGACCAGGGAACGGCCACAGGGGTAACCTGCAGCAGGATGTGCTGTCTTGATTATATGCCCTGCAACATTTTAAACCGGTATGATTAGAGGCGGTGCCATATCATGCCAAGCCGCCAGTGTGATCACACCCTTTGTGTACCAAGTGATGTAGCTGTAATTTTGCTTTTCTGTGTGGAAAGTACTGGAGTCAGGAGGCCGTGAGCAGTGAAATCAGCATAGCTCTTTATTTAGTGGTCAGATGAGGCATGGACAACAGGGCTCCGGGGCCCGTTTATATGCTGGCTGGAGCCACACCTCTGGCCGCACCCAGATGATCCGATAGGGTCATACATGTACAACCTTTTGTCATAAGTTCCCCGGGGAGAACCTAGGTTCCTTATTGGAGACCCCTTAGGATCCGTTCCTCTATTGTTCCCCTCAGGCCACATGGCGATCGCCATTACACACATTATGCATGGTAAATTACACTGTGTCCCTTTGCTCCATCCCTCATTTAAGCTATTGCCTATCACTGAATACAGCACTGGTGCCTCATGTCTTATGGGTCATATGGATGATGTCATATCTTAGTGGTACAATATCTATGAGAACAACAGCTATGGAACAAGTTAAGAGCAGAGAATCATACAGCTGTGACAACACACTCTCCTATTAAAGCATATGCATCAAAAATTTCAAAAACATACAAAAATATTGCAAAATATAATTAATTTAATATAATAGGTGATGGGGTCCAAAGTCATCAACAACGAAACATCTGGTAGATACATTTGTTTCCAAAAGTCTTCATCAGGTGTGGACCAACAATTATAATATCTTCAAATGTAATAAAAGTACTTCTACTATATCTGGCTGATTCAACAATGGCATTTTTTCAACTCACAACATGTCTGGAATACTCCTAAGTTAATGCATGGCACTCAAAGGCTTTACCGTGTGACTGACACTAGCCTTCTTAGTTGTGTTTTTCCCCACCCCAAATTTCAGACACTTGTTTATGACAGAATTTAGTTTCCAACCTATGTGGCTGGTGCACCGCTTTGTGCCATTCCTGATCTTAAATAAGGCACATGAGCACTTTTGGCTCTTGATGAGCCATTCACTATCTCTTGTGCAGCAGTCAGTCAGAAGGCTTCTGGAGAAGCTATTGATCTCTGCCTCGCTCTCCGCAGCAGGCTTTTTCTGCAAGTTGGTCTATCCACTGTTCCTGAGGATAATGAGGCATTAGGTGTTCACCTTTGGGGGTGCTAAGCTGGAATTTTTTCAGCATCCTTCAAATTGGCCAGGAAAGGGGTCTTTTTTTTCACCTGCTCCACAGTGTCCTGGGGGTGGTGGTATTATCTTTTTGACTGCTTGGGCCATAACAAGTTTTGGCACAAACAGTGTGAGTTGCTACATTTTAGACAGAATTAATTGGCAAGCACTCTGAACCATCTAAGGGTGGAGGGAATGGTCCCCTGCCAGCCTGTCATTGGCTTGAGTAGCTGGATGGGCTGGGAAGGGTTTGGTGGTTAAGCAGCATCAACCAAGCCATTTGTTGCTTTGTAGGCACATGGACAATGAGTCTGAACACCTCCCAGAGCTGTGTTACATCCAGGCGAGGATAAATTCACAGTGAGTTTGCCCAAAATACCAACTTGCAGTAATTCAGGGATGCTTAATTGATGCAGATCAGCCATTAATAAGCAGGTTAACCCACATAACAGAGTCCTGAGTCCTTAATGCGGGGGGGGGGGGGGGAGTGAAGGCCAGGATTTCAAATGACTTTTAAACAGAGGTACCATGCTGTGTAGTTTGACCAGAGTGGTTTCTATCCCAGCCTTCTTATTTCTATATATAATAATTGTAATTTTGGTAAGGGACTCTCCTGAACACTCCACACGGTCCAAAATCAGTTGGCTTCCTGATGTGTCACTCAGAAGCTGTCCCTATCCACTGGCTCTGAGTACTCGCGTGCCATTGGCTGGGTGCTGGGTCTGCTCCTATTCCCCGCCCACTCCTTCAGCCACTGTGCCCTGTTAGAATTTCTGGCAAATGGCTTTCTCTCTTGAAAAAGACACTTTTCCTGCTTGCCTCCTGTGTGGGACCAACTGTTCCCTCAGTGGCTGTTGGTAGGTGTAAAATATGGCAGTTACCTGGTTGTGTAAGATGTTCCCCTAGAAGGTTCAGTTGAGCTGTAGTTCCAGAGAGGGGCCTACAGGGGTATCACTCACTGGATTGAATGGGGCTTCCTCATCTGCTGGACTACAGTTCCCAGCAGCCCCAAGGCCAAAAAGTGCAGGAAAAAAGGGACCTTCCCAAGGGGTGGGGCACCATCAATATAGACTCCAGCCCATCCAGGGAGGATTGCATTTAACCCCTGTTGATTTATGCCCTGTTGATTCATAGAGTGTGCTTGCTCCTACAGTTGTGCCTTATTAATTTAGTGTGTGTGTGCTCCATAATTATATAAATAGTTAAATAAATTATTTTATTTTGGCTAATAATCTGTATTGTGCTCTGACCACATAATCTACCCCACTCTGCACAATATCAAAGGGAGGGGGGTAGCCCAGGGAAGCAAGGAAAGGCCAGACCCTTGGGTTGCCAACTTTCCAGGGATCCCCCAAAGACTGGGGATTTCATCTCCAAATAGGGAGATTCATCCACAGGGGACTCACTGTCCCCCTAAAAAGGCAGTGACAATTCAGTGAGTGGGTGTGAGTGAATAAGATACGCCCATGGGATGAGGGTGGGAGGCAAACAGCTGAGTTGTAAACTGGAGCCTGTCTCGCCACAGTAGGCAACCAAGCTTGGTTCAGACAAAGGAAGGTATAAAAGAATTAAAGATCTGGGACCAGAAAAATGTAAACAAGGAACACTGCTGAGTCACATGACTGAGTGAGGAGGGGGCCACTTGGCTCAGAACACTGACACTTAACTGGCACAACGGACCCATTTGGGGCGGACAGTGGAGCGTGAGGGTCTGTGGAGGGAACAGTCCTCTGTAGCTCTGTGTGAGCAGCCTAAAATACCAGTTGGAGCAGATAACTGGGGGCTGGATAGTCTGGTTCAGGGGACAGTGAACAGACTGGTGAAAGTAGAGCACATAAGTGATCCCAAACACAAAATACATCAGTCCTGAAGAACCTGGGATAGGTGGTTAAGTGAGGGCTGAGGAAAGGTCTGGCAGAGTCTGGACAGCTGGTTGGTGGCCAGTTGGGACTCAAGGAAAAAGGGGCCAGGAAGCCAAAACCAAGAGGCTAACCACTAAGTAGGACAGAAGAGTGTACATATGAAGATGTTGAATGAATTTATGGACATCTAAAGAAACCGGAAACAATATAGCCTGCTGCCTAAGTATAATCCAAGCCAAATGTGCCAGCCTATAAATAAATAGTCAACTGTGTATACAATCCCCATCCTCCTGTTGTGTCCTGAAAATAAAGTACTGTTTTGTTTTGAAGTGAAAACGCATTAGTGCCTGACCCTTAAAACCAACAACAAATATAGCTAGCATTGGTCCTCAACATACCTATAAAGAAATTTAAAACAAACCCTGAAGAGGCTATTAGGAAACAGAGGGAACTGGTCAGTACAGTAAAGGCAAGCCTGATCAGTCACGTCACAGAACGTCACAATATAGCAGATTATAAGGCCATGCGCCATAGAAGGAAACCCTTCACAGGCCTCTGTGAGGAACTCATTGGGACCAGTCCTGACTAGGGTTGCCAGCTACAGGTAGGGAGATTTCTGGAGATTTTCTAGTATAGTCTATGGAAGCTAGGGTTTGGGGAGGGGAGAGGCCTCAGCTGAACAGAATGCCGCAAAGCCCATCTTCCAAAGCAGTTATTTTCTCCAGGTGGGAGAGATCTGTTGTCTGGAGTTCAGTTGTGATATCTGGTGATCTTCAGGCTCCACCTGGAGGTTGACTACCCTAGGTGTAGCAGCCAGTGCTTCAAAGCAGGGTCTGCTAGATCCAGGTTCTTGCTGTAGAAGCTGAGTGGGTGATTTTGGACCAGTCACAGACTTTCAGCCTAACCTACCTCACAGAGTTGTTGTGCAAGTCAAAAGGGAGAAAGGAGAATGATGTAAGCTGCTTTGGTCCCCATTGCAGAGAAGGACTACTTTTCTTCCTTGGAAATGTATTTATTTATTTAAATTTTTATCCCACCCTCCTGGCTAAAGGAACCATTGTTGCCAGTCTCCAGGTGAGGGCTGGAGATCACTCAGAATTACAACTGCTATCCAGATGGCAGAGATCAGTTCCCCTGAAGAAAATGGTGGACTCTGTGTCCTTATACCCTGCTGAGATGCCCCCCACCCATGACACCCAATGTGACATGGCAGTCAGGGCTTCAGAGCATGGTAGAGGCTGCAGGTGATGGTTGGGAGATGGAAAGCTGAACAGTGATGGGGAAATAAAGGTAGGTTGACAATTGGCTGGGAAGGAGATAGGGTTGCCAACTCGAGGTGGAAAATTCTTGAAGATTTGAGGGATGGAATCTGGAGAGGGTGAGGGTTGAGGAGGGGTGGGACCTCAGACAGGTACAATGCCATAGACTCCACCCTCCCAACCAGCCATTCCCTCCTGGGAAACCACTGTTGCCAATCTCCAGGTGAGGAGTGGAGTTCACTCAGAATTACAACTGAACTCCAGGGGGTGGGGGAGGAGATGGAAAGCTGAAATCAGAGGGGCAGATAATGGCAGGTTGATGTTTGGCTGGAAAGGAGATAGGGTTGCCAACGCCAGGTTGGGAAATTCCTGGAGATTTGAGGGGTGGAGCCTGGAGAGGGTGAGGTCTGAGGAGGGGTAGGACCTCAGACAGATATAATGCTATAGACTCCACCCTCCAAACCAGCCATTTCCTCCTGAGGAACCATTGTTGTTGTTGTTTTTAAAAAATAATTGTTATTATTTTTCAACAAACCATGACAAACATACAAAACATATATGAGAGTAGCAGTACCAACACTATACCCTTTAAGTTACCTCATACCTATACAAGCAATATCTAGTTTTTCCTATACATCTCAATAGGTTAACATGTTTTCTGCTACTTGCCTTTTTGTCTGAACATTCTAAATTAGTCTTCTACAGTTGCCTTTAAATATCATTTCCCTACTTCATAATAAAGTTATTTTTGTACCAGTTATCAAGTACTTCTGGAATCTTTAAATCAGAGTTAGTTGCATTACATCTTTTATAAGAAATGCGAACCTTAAATTTCCATAAATTTCCATTCTGCATATTTATCAATTATCAGCCTTGAATACTCTTATTCTAGTAGGCATATATATATATTTCCTAAACCAAATTTTCCCTTAGACAAATCATACTCTTTTTGGCTAAACCTTTTAAACAACCACAAAAAAGAGAGAGACTAGTTTTCATCTTCCCATAACTATTTTAAATGTGGGCTAAAATTTTATAAGGACATACACAAATGTTCTTCAGCCTATCTTAGCCAGTTAATATGGGCTACGGTTCCCTAAACCACTCTTATACAAAGTTCCCTAACCCAAACTCAGGTTGACTTATTTTTTTTTAATAAAAAGACTATATAAACCTTTAAAATTAATCTTCCCTTAGATTTTAATATAGGCTATATTTTTTCTAGCTCATCTTAACCAGTCAAACCCAACCAAACTTATAACAAAATCCCTAAGCCAGTCTTATTCCTATATCTTTTTTTTCTCTTTTTCTTGTAGTTTCTTCTTTTTGGTAGAAACTTGGATCTGTGCCTCTTCTCCTTGTACATGTAAAGGCTTTCTTTCATGGGTTGTCATCTGTATTCAATGTTTAGGTTTGTTTCATCTTCTCTCTGGTGTATTTTCATCCTTGTACTTTTAAGGGTTCCAGAGTTTAACAGTCCTTTAGTAGAAGTATTTTTCTCACTGCTAAAATCAGTGATTCTCAATGTAGATTAGTTCCTCTTGATTGTAATGTTGTCCAGCACCCTGCACAGCTGAGGGCTATAATTCCTTCTCACTGCAAGTTGGGTCAGTTTGACTGTAGAACTGTTCTGTTTCTTGAACAGTTTGGTGTTGGGTTTCTTGTCAATGATTTGATTTGATGCTAAAAGTCTTTGGTCTAATATCCATTCAAGAATCTCCTTGACTGCCTGGTTCACTGCTTCGTTAATCACAGCCTGGATTTGAAGCTTATTGGATTCTGTGAAGTTCTGCATAACTGTATTATCTGGCATATTTTCCTGATATACTTCCATACAATAACAAAAAGTCTCAGTTAAATCTAGCAAAACCCCACATCTCTTTCAAGCTGTCTGCCTCTGCCTGATAATCCTCCTCTCAGCAGTCAACAGTCACTCCCATAAGTCAAATGTTTTGCAGCTTTATCGTAAAGACTACACAGAGTGCACTTCTATTCTGTTCTCAGCAGTAAAGCATAACATCACAAAGAGCTATCGCAAGATGGTAAGTTTCACTGTATTCCTTCCTTTCTTCCTTCCTTCCTTCCTTCCTTCCTTTCTCTCTCTCTCTCTCTCTCTCTCTCTCTTTCTTAGGTTTATGAAGAAAATTTATAGTTCTCTTGTAGAAGCTCAAGTCCCTCTTTGCCCCAGAAAATGTTTATCTCAACAGCTTTTAAATAGCTCTATCTCATCTTGGCTGCCTCGGGCAGGAAAAGGTGTGTGGGGGGATTCGACCTCTCCCTTCTGCATCACTTTGAATGTTAAAAGGGGCTTATTTGAAGAAATCATCAGACTATTCAATGTTGCTGTTGCTATTTACAGGTGCATGTCTTCATTGGTGTTCCGGATGAGGCTCAAAGTTACTCTCCTCCTTTGGAGTTATTTACATGTTGTGTTTGTTATGGCGGCCATAATTGCACTTCTCCCTTCTCTGCTTTTGGGATGATCCAGGGGCCCGAATCAAGTCTCTTGCACCAGACCTCCCTCCAGGATCCCCTGAAACCCCCCTAAAAAGAACAAAGGAGCAGTTCCCAGTGTCGACCGGGTCGATGCAACATAGCCCTGCCCCCCATCTCCTGGGGGAACCATTGTTGCCAATCTCCAGGTGAGGGGTGGAGATCACTCAGAATTACAACTGATCTCCAGGAGGGAGGGTAGAAGTCACCTGCAGTCAGAGGGACAGATAACAGTAGGTTGATGGTTAGCTGGGAAGGAGATGGGGTTGCCAACTCCAGGTTGGAAAATTCCTGGGGATTTGAGGGGTGGAGCCTGGAGAGGGTGGGGTTTGAGAAGGGATTGGTCTTCAGACAGTTACAATGCCATTGACTCCACCCTCCAAACCAGCCATTTCCTCCTGGGCAACCATTGTTGCCAATCTCCAGGTGAGGGCTGGAGATCACTCAAAATTACAACTGTTCTTCAGGTAGCAGAGATCAGTTCCTCTGGAGAAAATGGTGGACTCTGTGTCATTATACCATGCTGAGGTCACCACAGCAAATTGACCCTGAGTGCTCAGGGCTGGGGCACTCTTCCAGACCCTCTTTCTAGAGCCCGTTGTATTTATTTCCACAATGGGCCTTATTTCTTGTATTTAATATTCAGGACTTCTGAGAAAGGATTTTCAGCCTGACCCTCTGCAAGCATAAACTCCAGGCTCCAGACATTCACTATTTTAGCTTCCCCACAATCAAGGCAGACTCTAAAACAGGATCCCTCCAGTCTTACTCTCTGACAGTTTAACAGATCCTTATTTCTCATTCTATCCTCCCATCTGGTTTCTTCAGCCACCCTTGTTCCCTGATTGGCTGTTACTTCCTCTGCACTGTTAAATATTGGGTTCCATGGAAGTGCAGACCCACAGCTAGTGATCAGCTCTACTTTATTGTTTCAGCTAGTACAAGACGAAACTCCAGGGCAAAAGCCCTTTTTTATAGCATGCACACACCACACCCAACCATACCCAATTCCCAATGATAGGCTATTTACATTACATTACTTCCTCACTGGTCACCTCTAGAGTCCTCGTGGGCTATTGTTCTGGAGCTCCAAACTCAGCATGTCTCTGATAGACAATCCTGGGTCTATCCCCAATACATAACAGCACATACACACACTGCACATAACAAACAGACATATATGAGATTGTTGGCTGATAGAAAGGGACAGAACCTTGAATCATCCATCCCGGGGGGGGGGGGGGTTGATATGAATATTGTGTGGGTCTAGAATTTCTCCTTACAGAAAAAAAACTGTTGGGGCAGGACTGGAGGGTAAAAGCAGTGCAGAAGAAGAGATTATATTCCTCTCACTTACTCCTTCTCTCATGGCAATTATCTTCATCAAGTCCTGGTTTGTTATTTGAGAGAGCTAAAAATGTGTCCTGGAGGAGTCTCAACTTTCTGTAACTTTAAAGTCTGGGTCATTGAAACATTCAAATTCTACTAAAACAGTCTTGCGTCTCTTAGTGAAGCTGAGCTGGGTGGGGGGGAAGTATTAGAGAAAAATATTCAAAATAGTTAAATATTCAGAGTTTCAATGGATCTTTGCTTCACTGGAAATGAGATGTTTCCTTTAGTTTAAAAATGCTTTATTTCTAAAGGACAGGGATCACAGAGGAGCTACAAAATAACAACATAACTAAGAGCTACATTTCTACATCTTACTAGTTACAAAGCATGGTGAGAACAGAATGGAGAATCTCTCCTTCTTCTTGACCCCTAGAAGGAAGTCACCTGAATACAGTAACAAATCAACACAGCAATACCTGTTTACTTTCCCAGGCTTCTCTTACATTGGCTGCCTGCCAGGTTTCCCTTCCAGGTCAGTCTAAACAATAGCACTGAAGGTAAGCAAGTTAACCCTATAATGACTAGAATGTCAGATCTTGCTAACACACACATTTCCAACAGGAAGTGCTGAGAATACTTAAGCAAAGCAAGGTAAGGGAGGGGACAGAATTTAGCTGTTGTCACGTGCATGTGCCATTCTTATCTTAAAATAATTCTCTCATTCTATTTTAAATGTGAATAGATGGATGCATACTGTTGAAGCTCTTTACCTACTTTCCTGGGTTGCCGGATCCCTATCCCTGCCCATTAAACAAGTAAAGTAGGGAGGACCAAGGGTTGCCAGTGGGCCTGGAGAAAGATATGCCTTTAACAGAGATTTCATGTGCAGGAATGAGAAAATGTTCATGGTGTGGAGAAAATGTTCATGGTGTGGAGGCAGGGTGGACTTGGAGGTAAAAAAACATCCCAAAGAAAGGGCCCTGCCCTTCAGCCAGCCCTGGCCCTCCTAAAGGAGGGAGGGAGAAATAACCAGCTGCTGCCCAGGCAGCCCCCCTCCTTTCATGGCTTAGCCAGGTGCCCCACTCCTCACCACTGAGGGGCAGGGCTCAGGTGGGAGGGACAGGTCATCAGCCTACTGGGGAAAGTCCTGGTGGTCGTGATATCCAATCTGCCCCTACATGGAGGTAAATAGCACTGCCTGGCACACGATATCCCATTAAGAGATAGGACATACCTTAAGCCTCAATAAAGGAGGATGCCTTTTGTGAGGGGTTCTTTTCCTGATGATTTACAAGTAGAAATGTGTTTCTGAGAAACCAATGGGTATGAATAAATAAGAAAATTAACACAGAATAGGAACACTCAAGAAAAAGCATAGAAAAGCTAACACTAGAATGCATGTAAAACATTTTTGTAGACCTGTCTGCCATTTTGATAGTAAGATTACAATGACCATATTAAAGGTGGTTCCCCATGAGGACTACACTAGTGTACATGATCATTATCCCCTAAGAATACTAAAAAGAATCATGATTATGTGTATCAATAATATAATCAGTTTAAAGAGGTGAGCCAATTTCTCAAAAGGTGCTGGGGAAAAAATCTTTAACATGCTTCAAATATGAGAAATAATTTTTAAAATGCTTCTGTGGACCATTCTATCAGATCAAACCTTTCACCTTTCTGGGAGTTATTTAATAGCCTTCATCTCTAGAAATAAGAAGAACCATCTAGTAATTTGCAAGTTCTGATAATACATCTCTGATGAAAGCTTGCATAGTTATCTTCAATCTCAGCTACATTTTGGCAAAATCATTCTTGATTAATGTCTTTCACAATTTAAAATTAGCTATTTTTACATTAATTTTCAAATATATTAGTGCTATGAACAGTGACACACTGAGGAAAATATGACTGATAATGTTTATCATCATCACACTAATTAGCTTAGAATATCAGACAGGCAGAGTTGGAAGACAGGCCTTGCTTTCAGTCATTTTTTATTCACTATCATTCTTTTATGCAGTTAACAGGCTGAGCTCTCTGACTGCATATTGAGCATTTCCAGAAGATTAAAATAAAGCTATTTTACAGCAACCTGTAATAACCTCTCACTAATTAGTTTTCTTGACATCTGTGACCTCCCTACAGAAAAATCAAAGCAAGAACATGTGAAGGCAAGCACATCTGCCCTGCTTGTGTGACATCAGAATTACTATTTCCTTTTAAACTATTTTGTTTTGATATTTTCTGTGGCATATTATTGAAAGAAGACCTAACAAAACTCAGTGTCAAACATCTCAATACAGCTGAATTTTGAAAAGGGAGACAGGGCTCTTTTTCTAGGAGGAACTACTTTGCGTATTAGTTGACAAACACCTAGCCAATCCTCTAAGAGCTTACAGAGCTCTTCTTACAGGGGTTACTGTAAGCTCTTGGAGGATTGGCTACATCAGGGGTGTGTGGCCTAATATGCAAAGGAGCTCCTCCTAGAAAAAGAGCCCTGGGAGGAAACAAGCATGCTGCTGAGTATTTGCTTCCAATATGGTTAGAAGTAGGGTCTATGAAATTTGGAGAAATGAATCTTCAGCCAGATGGATTTCTGAATCATATATATTGTTTCCTTTTAGCTAGCTGGCACAGACACAGGAAATTTATTAGGGAGTGGTGGCAGCTCAGAGGTAGAACATCTGATTTCAGTGTAAATGGTCATAAGTTCAGTCCATAGCATCTCCAATGAAAAGCTTAGATTGTTGGTCTTATTAAAGACTTCTACTGGGATACTTTAGTTCCATTTTAGAAATAATCCAGAATTTAAAACCGAGGGAGATGTGGATAAGGAATATTTTGGAAGTGTCTCTACTTTCAAGTTACGGCAGGCTATTGACCATACCTGATCACTGTCTGCTCTAAGTGAACATTTTGCTGCTCTAAGTAAAAAATAATTAGTTGTTGTCCCTATGTGACCCTCCCCAACACATATCCTTTTGTGTGCTGAAGGAGGAATTGCATCTCCTACTTTAGGGTGTTTCCTTTGTTACTGGAATCATTGAAAAGGGACTGTAATCAAGAAAATACGGTGTGGGGTATAAATTGCCACCCCACTTCAAGCTCTGTTGTATTAATGGTAGGAATGGTATATATACATATGTGGGGGGAAGAATTGTGTTTCCTTCAATGGATTTTCCAGTTTAACCTAAAGTCTCAAGAATTATGGTACCCCTGGCAACTTCTTGTACTATCTATTTAGTTGGCAAGACTCTGCTATTAATGATAAATATGCTTAAGTTGTTCCTGTTGGCAACTCTCTGCAAATTACTCATCCCTTATCACAAATCCACTTATCACAAATTTGTTTCAAATGAAGCAAATTAATTTCATATGCTTTGGAGCATGTCATCCTTCAATTAATAAACATTTTATATTGGTTGATTTTCATCCCTGTCAAAATTCATGCACCAGAAACTGTTCTGATAGTTTCTGAAGCTGCTTGACTGAGGAGTAGATGTAGGGAAGGGCAAAAATTGGCAGGACAGAAGTGCTAAGAATTAATACTGCAGCCTGAAAGAGTCACACTGTTCTAAGCCTATTGACTTCAGTGGGTTTAGAAGGATGTAACTCTGATTAGGATTGCACTTTAAGGATATTACAAATTGCATTATGCACTCAGTCCAGTATTCCACCTTTTCTAAACCCTGACTGATAGCTAAAAACATACAAATTCAAACAGGGTTGACTAGAACAAGGGATTTTTGTACAGGGCATAGTATTGTCTTTTCTAGAAATCCAACAAAAGTTTAAGGAAGTAACTCTTATGGTGGGCACGAACCAGCTCATAAACTAAAGTTTGTGACAAATTTTGGCCGGTTCGTGGTTCATGAACCATAGTTCATGGCAGGTCAACTAGCATTAACTTTCCATAAACTTTCAAGCAGTTCATGGAGGTTTATGCTAGTTGGTGAATTGATACATTTCCAAACAGACTGTCTCTGCTCAAACAAAATGTTTACCAAACATCAAAGCAACAGGAGGGGGGAATTCTCCAGCCTTAGAAACACTCTTGTCAATTTCAAACTAGTCAAGCCAGTTTCAAGAGGGCCTCTCCCCCTTTGCTGGTTTTCCTTTGTGTACTGTTTCCATTTCCTTGTAGAAAGCTTGCAAACACTCCCTTGCTTGAATTTCTTGTGACTCTGCTTTGAGATAAGTCCCTTTAAGCTTGCAGTGCCACAGTGGCACTGGGTTCTGCTGGGCATTCTGTACACTAAACTGGTTGTACTGAGCTTGAAAAAAATGTTGCCCCCCCCCCTCACCTTCAGTTTCTACTGCAGGTATTCTCTGGTTGACCTTAGTCCTGTTGGGATTGCACTGCCAGAGTGGCACTGGTACTGCTGGGCATATTGCAATGGTTCTGCTGAGGCTGCAAAAATGCCCCCCACCTTCAGTTTCTACTGCAGAGATTCTCTGGTACTTTGATTCTGCTGGACTTCTATTGCCCTGTTTTGTTTTGTTTTGTTATGTTTTTGCTGTTCTCCCCCTCTATTGGAAACAATGGTAGATGGGGGTACCTTCTTTAGAGGGCCATAAATCCAATCTTCACCAAACATGAAAGGCAGGTAGAGGAGAGTTAGTCAGAGATCCCTTGATAATGTGGTCTCTCTAGCACACCAGTAGAGTGTTCTATTGTACCACGATCCTCACAAACTGAACCAGTTAATTTGGCTCTTAAATGTTTGTGAAGGTTCATGGTTCATAAACTGGGCAAACCATGAACCAAGAACTAAACCGCATTTTCTCAGTTTGTCCCCATCCTTAGTAACTCTACTCTTTTATCAACATTTGCATTTATCACTCTACAGGCATAGAACCTTGAGAATAAACTGGACATAGAAAAATGGCTTAAGAAAGTTAGCTTTACAATGCTTATGGAAAAACTTTCCACTTACAAAGAAAAGGAATAGACTTCCTCAGAGTCAGTTTATTCAAATGTGGCTTTGATTTATTATATACTAGCCTGATACCTGTGCTTCGCTACGGTATTTAACTTCTATAAATCCAATTATAATACTGATGATGTGAAGTCTGAAGTGTAACATTTGTTGTAGGAATTCTAATGGAGAAGACTGTAATGTAAAAAAAAATATGGAGACATATGTACTGTTTTTCTCTCTCTCTACTGAAGGACCATATTGGTGGTTCTGCCCTCAGGTGCTAGGATCACCAGGCTGCTTGGTGAGCTCACTCTGGAGCAGGCCACATAGAACTGTCCATTTAAGAAGCTGTTAAGTCAACTCCTGCCACCTTCCACGAAAGTGATGGCCTTTTTACTGGTATTCCTGGATTGTGTTGCTCATAGGGAGACTGTGTTGTTCTGAGCACCTCAGGGTACTTGGCCTGCACAGCTCAGTGCCCTGAAGGAGTACTATGTGTAAATGTCTTTGCTGCATTCCTAAGTTTCCTCCTCCTTGTAGCATTAAAATACCCTAGCCCTGCTCCAACACCTGACAGACACCCACCTGTCTGATATGTGTGGGGGGATTATGTTTAAAGGAATCCGGGAGGCTGGGCCAGCAGCAGGGCTAAGGCAATCCTGCTGAGCAAACCTCCCCGGCAGCTGTAAGCATCCCACCTCCTCTCCTACACCTGACAGGCAGCTGCCTGTCCAGTGTAGGAGGGGGGGGGAGGAATATTATAAGCCACTGTAGAGGAGGGGCCAGCAGGATCACTAAGGCATTATAGCTGGGGCGGGCTCCCTGATGGCTTTAAGCACCCTGCAACCGTTGCTGCACCTGACAGACAACCACCTGTTAGGTGTAGGAGGTGAGGGGGAGTGTGTTGGAAGCCATTGGAACTTAGGCTTTTTATATGATGTATTGCTCATGAAACATATCTGCTTGTGCAACAACTGGAAATCTGATCACCAGCCTTCCTGATCTTTTTGTGTACCTATTTTAGGGTTGATAAGTGTTATTCACACCAATACATTCACAACAACTACACCTAATATCAGTTACAAATCTAGATTTACCGGGGGTGGGGGGAGGATAACAAGCTTCCAGCATCAAGGCTTAGAACTGTTTTACTGGTTGTGAATGGTTGTTGAGTGAGCAGATTGCATCTAGAACAGAGCAGTGTTAGTGAGCCAGGCCAGGCCTATAACATGCCTTTCTCATTTCTCATCATTCAGAGACTAGAGAAATCATTATTCCCCCTCCCCCCACCCACCCCCACACATGTACGGACAATAGTGTGATCGAAATCTTTAGCAATAATCTCAGGCATGAAAAGGATTGCCCAGTTGCTGAGTAGCCCCAGCTGTTTATAAAACTATCATTGTCTCCTGTGCCCATGGTAGGGTCATTTTAATTTTTACTATTTCTCTGACATTTTTTCTACTGTAATATAAAACTTATAACAGCATCAAACCTCAGGAAAATACAATATTGTACTTAATTGACTTGGGAGAAATATTGGCTAGAGCTTACACACACAGAGAGAGAGAGAGAGAGAGAAAGAGAGAGAGAGAGCTTTAATATACTTTATTAACTTATAAATGCCTGAAAGTTATTACCATGTCCAGCATGCTTTATAATTCTCAGAAAACATAATTGCCCTTATGTTTTATATGCAAAATGGCAAACCAGTTTTTATTGCTAATATTTTGGCTCGATATCAACTCTAAATTTCTTTAATTTCCCCTAGGCTTTGTTTCTAATCATATTTATTTAGATCTTCCTTTTAATATGAATTATCTATAACAAACTATTATTTCCTTTAAAAAATCTGGAATATTCTTTTACTATTCCCTTTTGTGGGTGTTTCAGGGTTATATGTACACACTCAGAATAAGATTTTCAGTTCCTCTTATTGAGTAAAATTAGTGCCTCACACATCAGGGAAATTCATTCTTGCTTGAAGCTCAATCAGTAATTCTCTCCATTTTCTCCCCAGAGGTGACACTCTATTTTTTGTCATTTGTATATGCATATAATATTTTTTTAACAGTCTGTAGGTAAGTGAAACAAAGGATCCATTTTGGACTCATAGGTAATTAGAAAATATTGTTTTCTGAACTTTCTATAATGAACTTATGCATGCATTGGTCTTTGATGTTTATTATAGAATCTCTCATATATAAAGCTGTTTTCAAAGCGGCAAGATTCCATGGGGTGCCAAAATCAATAGGCTGCAAGAACTGCCACTCAAAATGGCATTCTTGCCCACTGGCTGCATTCTCTCCCTGCATTGCCTCACTCCCGCCCACAGATAGTTGCACTTTGGGACTTGTAGTTCTCTGCTGGCTTTACTGCAACCATAGCAAAGGGAATTAGAACTACAACTCCCAATTTGGGAGTCCCAAGAGGCAGTGGGCCAAAATAACTAATTAGCTGGTGTTAAATGGGAAGCAGCTTTGCAATTGAAAGGGCTTGTGGGGAAACTAAAGGAAAACATCCAGCACAGAACCTTGCGGTCAGTTCACTGTGCATGCCCATGAAAAGCTACCTACAGCTACACTTTGGGGGTCTTAAAGGTGCAGCTGGACTCAAACTTTGATCTGGAAATCAGTTAAGTGCTGGCTTGCAACAAGTCTCTGGCTCCATCGCTTTGCACCAACCTCTGGGGAGTTCTGTAGCTTTGGGAGATGAGAGAAGAGCTGCAGACAGTGGGGCTCACCACAGGAGGAAGCATTTATTTGCTTTCAAAACAGACGACAGGGGAGAGCCCCTCTGCAAGCCCTTTTGCGGTGCCTACACAATGGAAATAGGTGAGCTGGCCCCAGCTTTAGCCCTAATAATGTGTGTGTGTGTGCACAGCCTGTTTACTTGGGAGTAAGTAAGGAAGAGAGATGCACTCTGACACCCACTCAGTTAATACATGCAACGGCCTCTACAAAGAGGCTCTGTTGGGGGGGGGGGAAGAAAGCAAGGGTGCGGGGGGGGGGGGGAAGAGCTGAGAGGGAGAGGGAAAGAAGTTGAGATGAAGAAAATTGCTTCTTTCCTTCTTTTTCTTCCTCTTGCTAGCGCCCGTTGCATTGTTGCCTGCAACGGGCCTTGCCCCTAGTCACAGAATAGAATCGAAGAGTTGGAATAGGCAATACAGGCCATATGGTCCAACCCCTGTGTTATCACCAATGGTACCACCTTATTGTTTGGGGAAGTTAGCTATATGGCAGAATAGGCCAGAGGGGTACAGGAATCACACACCACTTGTATACCAAGGTCCGGCACAGTAGGAAAACTCCAGATTCAAAGAATAAATTAAATGGTTTTTTAAAAAAATTTAAAGTATTTCCCTATTATAAGCACACTAAACATTCAAAAAGAGCAAGGAATACAGAACTAAGAAAACAGAGGTGATTGATAGTGAATAGAGGGGTCAGTTACTAGGTAATATTACCTGCCCAGACATGCAGAAGTCCTCAAAGAGAATAGCGCCAATGGCCAGTGTTATGTGCCTGCTGTGCAGGGAGAGCGGCCTAGAAATCGAATTAAACAAACAAAAAAATAAATAAATGTGCTATGAGGGGGCAGAGAAAGAGAGAGAGTGGTGGGTTGTGCATGTACAGATATAGACTTTGGAAAACAATGCAGACCAATAGAAGGCCTTGGGGGCTGGTCTCTGGTGAGGACAAAAGATCACCTGGGCCAATCCTGGGTCCCAGGGGGTTCAGCATCAGGAGGATCCAGACCTCAATGTTACCAATGATGTTCCAGAGAGGAACATAGCCTTGATTAAATCAGCCAGGTGCTGGGTGGCTAGTTGAATGGGTTTCTGACCATTAATGGTTCAGTCAGGGCAGTTTCAAAAGTTCCCAAGTATAGACAAAAGGTGGGAGATGAATCCCTGATTAGCGTCAGGAAGGATCACTAAACATTTCAATGTATGATTGGTTTATCTTGGTATCCTGAGAGATGGAGCAGGAAAAACAGCTTTGGAGCACATGGACATGACATCACACAAAAGGTCTGGGTGAGGTACTGGAGACAGGAGGACTATTCGCCCGGTGGCAACTGAATAGCCTTTAGAAATGCAGATACCTACCTGGTGGAACTCATTGTTTCATATGCATACCTCTCCTGGGGTGGAGAGGGAAGTTGGATATGGCCTTGTGTAAAGCCTGAGTATGAAATCCCTTTTTGCAGAGTTATGACTTGCTCTGTTTCAGAACCAGGAGTGCCTTCCTTGGTCTGGGTTTGTGGATCTCTGGCTCAGGTTAGAAAGTGGGGTGTCCCTGTTGTTGGGGCTACCCTAGGGTGAAGGCAGAACCTCTGAGCTACACTTCCTCAATGCAGGATCAGAGTAAAGCACTCCTGACAAGTGTTTTTCCAGCTGCTGCTTGAAGACTGGCAGTGAGGGAGAGCTCACCACTTCCCTAGGCACCTGATTCCACTGCTGAATGACTCTTACTGTAAAAAAAAAAAATTCCCCAGTATCCCAGTTGTATCTTTCCACCTGTACTTTAAACTCATTATTGCGAGTCCTATCCTTTGTTGCCAACAAGAACAGCTCCCTACTCTCCTCTGCACCCACTCCATTTTTGTCTATACCCTTTTTGAAGTGAAGCCTCTTGAACGGCACACAATAAATGTGTGCAAATTGGGGAGGGGGGGGGGTTTCAGGTGTATTTGACAGGAAAAAATTGTTATTTTTTGATATTCCCAAACCCCAGTATTGGTATGGTATTTGTATTCTGGATTTTTTGGGAATCTCAATTTTTTCTAGCTCCATTATACCCTGATAGAGTATAATGGGGAATTGATCCAGGGGTATCCAGGGGACTGGGGTGGCCTGGTGACTCTCCTCAAAAGAACCCCCAAGTATCAAAAATATTGGACCAGGGGGCCCAATTCTATGGACCCCAGAAGAAGGTGTCCCCATCTTCCATTGTTTTCAAAGGAGGAAAAAAGACATTTAAAGGGATTGTGGTCCCTTTAAATGCCTTATGCATTATGGACTGTTAACTCCAAAGGCATTTAAAGGGACTGAGAACTCTTTAAGTTCCCTTTAACTGCAGCCATCTGACATTCCTGAATATTTACGAGATTATCTGGGAATGGCTATATTTAGCTGAGAATATATCTGAAATATACTGATAAGGTATTTTTCATGTCTTTTTGCAGCAGAATGCACATCCCTAGCACACAATCCTCCAGGTGAGGCCCATAGCTACAGTGAGGCATCTTGGGGCCAGCCCCCCAACTTACTGCCGAGGCTTCCCAACTTTTTGCTGAGCTGGGTAGAGAGTACCACCACTGCCACCAAGGAGCTTACTGCCTCCCTGATATCAACAGCAGGAGTGCCAGCCAAAAGCCCCGTGGGCACCAGTAGAGGGGATGTGCATGCACCCCCTTTGGCTCTCCCTACCCACCACTCTACCACAGTGAGGCCTGAGGCAGGCTTGTGGAGCGGAGCAGGTGGCTGGCCGTCTGGGTGGCAGGGGAGACAATGAGGCTGGGCAGGCAGTTGGGAAAGTTCATTCCTTGTGCTCATTCTGCAAAGAGATGTTTGCTCTGGTAAGCTTTGATGCCAATAATCAGCTGTTTGGGAGAAGGAGAGTCAGTTTAGGTATTACTTCATCAAATTATACTGCCAAACCATTAACCATCTGTTTGCCAGGCAAAGGGTAAGGTTACAAGCTTTCCCTTGGCCCATTTCTTGCACAACAGTAATATAATTTGTAGACAAGCCCACTGCAAAGGCAAAATTGAGGCAAACTGCAATAATGGCACCAATTACTAAATACATAACTAAATATTTAATACTAAATACAGGATATACCACAGTTGTATGTGGGGATTTGTGAAATGAAATAATGATGTCCTATCCATGAATGTTTCACACTTCTTGTCAACTATTATTTCTAGCATTCATATATACTAGATATTGGAAGTTACCCTTAAACTGTCCTTGATATGTTTCAAGACTAGTCGATGGAGAGTTCTGTTCTTTCACTTTGTTATTTCTTTTCTTTTTTAAAAATTACTCCATTGGCCTAAGGGGAAAAAACAGTTGAAGAGATACTCCTACTTCTGTGGACTGTTGAAGAACTTTGGTATATTGAAGAATGAGCAAGGACATCTCTAATGAAAAATCAAAGAAGCAATTTGAGTTACTAAATTTACATTTCAGAAAGGTTATCAATAGTCCAGTTAAATCTTGGAAGTGATATTACATTTTAATTGCCCTATAGAAATAAATTCACCTACATTAATTTTCTATTATGTCTATTCATGTTGTCTCTATCCTTGCAAGGCATGACAAAACTCCCTCATCATGAACTTGTAACAAAGATTTCAAAATTCAATGTATGTAAGATCAAATATTAAAATATCATTTACAGTATTGAAATGGTATTCTGTGGGATTGAATGATGGGCTTTATAGAGATAGGGAAAATGACTTTCAAATGTAACAGATTGCCCTTAAATTATCAAATGGCTTCAATTTGTAAATTAAAATATAAAGCTAATAAATTGCATTTAAGAGCTGCAAGATGAATTTAAAAGATGAATTCAAAATTATTTCAGACAACACCTTCAGTAATGTTCACAAATGACAATACAGTGCCAAGAAAACACCATTTGTGTTCAAAATTATACAAATACATACAATTTATATAAATGAAACTTTATATTATTAAACAAGGAATGAAATGGGAAGGATTGGGCCATTCTGTGAATCATAGGAATATATCAGGAGTGAATTTGACTAACAGCCAAAGAAAGGACTGCAACTTCATAAGTGAAGAAAGTATAAACTAGAGTTTCCAACTCTTTGCTGGGAAATTCCTGGAGACTTGCAGATAGAACATGGGGAGGGTGCGGTCTGAGGAGGGGAGGGACCTCAGCAAGATATAATTCTATAGAGTCCAACCTCCAAAGAAGCCACTTTCTTTGGGGCAGGGGTGGGCAAACTGTGGCTCGGGAGCCGCATGCAGCTCTTTCACATATATTATGTGGCTCCCGGCAGGGCGGCTGGGGAAGCTAAGTATCATTAGCAAACAAATATCATTGGACAAATTAATATCATTATCAATATCTGCTTTTACCCCTTTTGTTATTATTTTTGGCAGTCTCAATTAATGTTAATAAAAAGCAAATTTGCTTATTTTCCAATAAAAGCAGGTAATATTTGTTCATGTCTTGTGGCTCTCAGACATCTGATGTTTATTCTATGCAGCTCTTACGTTAAGCAAGTTTGGCCACCCCTGTTCTAGGTGGCTCTTACGCTGAGCAAGTTTGCCCACCCCTGCTCTGGGGGAACTCTGTCATCTGGAGATCAGTTGTAATAACGGGAGATCTCCAGGCACAGCTGGGGATGGCAGCCCTAAATATGGCCAAAGTGACCGTTAGAGTCTTTACAGATCAAGAACAGGGAATTTTCTTATCATTTTGCTTTCGGCCCTTTCTATATTGTTTATTCATTATTCAGATACTCAGAGATTTATGAATCTATATAATCTTGGATACTCACAAAAAGGATACCGATTCCTTCATTTAGGGGCAAATGGATATTTTCCAGTCTTGTGGTCTTGCTGGAACTTTTTCCTTGGCAGTGGTTGGCAAGAGGGGCTTGGATAGAAAGGGGAAAGAATAACTCAGCAACAGTGATCTATGTATTACTGCTATGTTTGGAACAGGTTAGGGTTGCCAGCCCCCCAGGTCCAGGCAGGGGTTCCCCTGCTTCTAGGGGCTTCAGTCCACCCCTGTTGAGCTGGTGGGTGGGGGAAGCCCTGCCCTCAGCCCCAAGAGCGAACACCCGAGTGACCACCTGCCCGGCCACCCCCTCCCTCCCCTCTTACCCAATTTAAAAGGCTTCAGCTGGTCAGCGGGGACCACATGGCCCACCGACCAGCTGGATGGCCCTTTAAATCCAGCAGGAGAGAGGGAGGGGGAGGTCGTGGGCACAGTCTCTGCTCAGGGGGTTGTGGCAAGCAGGACTGATTTCCCCTAGCCTTGCGTGCCGCAGTCCCCACTCCACTCACAAAAGTCCCCTTAAGGGGTCTTTTTATGAGTGGAATCTGCACCTACGACCTCCCCCTCCCTCCCTCCTGCTGGATTTAAAGGGCCATCCAGCTGGTTGGCAATCCATGTGGTCCTCACCAACAAGCTGAAGCCCTTTAAACTGGGCAAGAAGGGAGGGAGTTGGGTGGTCGCTCTTGGGGGCGGGGCTTGGGGTGGGGCTTGGGGGCATCCCCACCCACACCCAGAATGCCCCCCAAATCCCCCTGCCAAAGCAAGGAGGGGACCTAGCAACCCTAGAACAGGTTCATCCCATTTGACACTTTTATGTGTAATGTTTCCATCTTGTACCAGTCATTATATCCCACTGACTTCAAGTAGACTGATTCTACTGATTCTGATTCTACAGTGTGAACCCTCAAGAATTTGTGGGAGGCACCTCATTCCCCCCCCCCCCCACACACACACTATTTTCTCTTTTTTCTTTCCTGAAATCCCTCATATCCTCTTCCCTTTTTCCTAGAGTTGCCAACCTGGAAATCTCTCAGAATCACAATGGATCTCCCAACTACAGAGATCAGTTCCTCTTAGGGTTGTAAACTCCAAGCTGGAAAAGTCCTGGTGATTTGCAGATGGAGCTTTGGGAAGGCAGAGTTTGGGGAGGGAAGCAACCTCAGCAGCATATAATGCCAGAGTCCACCCTCAAAAGCAGTCATTTTCTCCAGGGGAACTGATCTCTGTCATCTGGAGAACAATTGTAAGGAGGCTGGCAACTCCAGTTCCATTGGAGGAAATGTTGTGGAAGGTGGAGTCTATGGCATTATACAGTTCTCACCTCCTGTAACCCCACCCTACCCAGGCTTCACCCCCCCCCCCCAATCTTCAGGAATTTCCTCACCTGGATTTGCCAGCCATATTTTCTTCCTGTCCAACAGCCAACATCCCTCCTCAGTTTTGGCTGTTCGCCAGGGCTCCGTTGGGGCCGCGGCACGCTGGAGCCCCGCTCCGGGAGAGAGGAGGCGAGGGGGGCGGGCACTTAACAAAGCCCCGCTCCCCCGGCTCACTCTTCCCAGGCTGTGGCAGGCCGGGAAGCCCCTTCCCTTCACCATCACCCCGTCAATGCTCCCGGGGCCGGCGGCGCTCCGCCGGCCCCGGGAAAGAGAAACCCCTTCCCTCCCCCCTCCCACTGCTCCCAGGGCTGCGGCAGAGTGCCCCCACCCCGGGAAGCCCCTTCCCTCCACCCACCCCCCGTCAAGGCTCCCGGGGCGAGAGCAAGGGGGGGAGGAAACGCCGGGGGAGGAGGAAGTCAAGCAAGGGGGGGAGGAAACGCCGGCCCCAGTGGGGTGAGAAGCATCCCTCCCTCCCTCCCTTCTCTCTCTCTCTCCCCCCACCTACCTACCTACCTTCCTGTTCCTTCCTTTCCCCCTTCCTTCCTTCCTTCCTTCCTTCCTTCCTTCCTTCCTTCCTTCCTTCCTTCCTTCCTTCCTTCCTTCCTTCCTTCTCTCTCCCTCTCCCCACCTACCTACCTACCTTCCTGTTCCTTCCCCTCTCCCTTCCTTCCTTTCTTCTCTCTCTCTCCCCACCTACCTACCTTCCCATTCCTTCCTTTCCCCGTCCTTCCCCTCTCCCTTCCTTCCTTCCTCCCTCTCTCCCCCCTTCCTTCCTTCCTTCTCTCTCTCCCCCCACCTACCTACCTACCTTACTGTTCCTTTTTCTTTCTTTCTTTCTGCCTTCCCCCCTCCCTCCCTCCTTTCTTCCTCCCTCCCTCCTTCCTTCCTTTCTTTCTTCCTTTCTTTCTTTTTCTTTCTTCTCTCTCTCTCCCCCACCTACCTACCTACCTTCCTTTTTGTTCCTTTCCTTCCTGTTCCTTTCCTTCCTTTCCCCTCCCTCCCTTCTTGCCTTCTGACACACTGCCAATGACGTCAGGGATGTGTGGCCCTTTGACACTTCCGGTGACATCAGGGGGTGTGGCATATGCAAATAAGTTATGCTAATGAGCTCCTGCACCTCTTTTTTTTACAAAAGGACCCCTGCTGTTCGCGATTAGAATATACAAGTAGGCAGGGGTCCGTTGGAGCGGGAGCACACAGGAGCGCAGCTCCGGGAGTGAGGAGCCAGGGGGCAGGAACATGACCAAGCCCCACCCCCTCCTCGGCTTCCCCGAGCAGTGCAGAGGCGCAGTGCCCCAGGGAAAGCCCTGCTAGGGTCTTTATTGTTTTTAATGTTTTGTTTTAATATTGATAATTTTATCATTCTTCCTTTTATGACTGTGTGCTGCTTTTCCAGAGACTTGCTCAAGGTGGCATATAAATTTTCTAAGTATACCATTTTTTATCTGGGCACATTGCACACAAGTACTGGAGAAATTTCACCAACCCTTCAGCAGCTTCCACCCCATCAGTTTGGTGTACTGGTCAGGAATTGGACTCTAATCTGGGAGAACCGGGTTTGATTCCCCACTCCTCCACATGCAGCTGCTGGTGTGACATTGGGCCAGTCACAAGTTCTCTCAGAGCTGTTCTCTCATGAGCAGTTCTCAAAAGACCTCTCTCAGCCCCACCTACCTCACAGGGTGTCTTGTTGTGGGGAGGGGAAGGGATGAGTGGTGCACATGTCCTGGGTATCTCAAGTCTTCTTGAAACCTGGTGGTTTCAAGGGAGCAGGAAGAGAATGAGGGTGTGTTCTTTACGCTTATTTTTATTGCACAAAGTATTGGATGGGGAAGGGAATGGAGGAAGAGCAGGTCAGTTTCACTCACCTGTGGAGTGGAGCCTGAGGGGTGGGTGTTGCCTTCTGACACACTTCCGGTATGTTAGGGGGTGTGGCATATGCAAATGAGTTATGCAAACGAGTTATGGTAATGAGCTCCTGCACCTCTTTTTCTACAAAATGACCCCTGCAAGTGGGTACCTATTCTCCCCACCTTTTCTTTCTCCCCCTTCTACTCTCAATTTCTCACTCTTTCTCCTTCCTGCCACCTCTTTTCTTTCTCTCTCCCCCATGCCCACCAATTTCTGTTTTTGCCCCTCTATGCCATCAGTCTGTCTGCCCCCAATCAGTCTCTCAGCCATCCACCAGCTTCTCCCCCACAGCTGTGATGGCTCTCCCAGCCATTTGCCCACTTCCTCCCCCCAAATCCACAGCATCAGCAGTAGGGCCCTCCAGAGCTACTGCATTGGCCACAGGGCCCTCTGGAGCTACCAGGTCAGTGGCTCAGGTAAGTAATCTGTGTGCCTGTAAAGACAACATTCCTGTTTGAGGGGATATAATTTTTGCAACTTTTTGCATTTTTCTGCAACCTGAGGGGCTCCCCAGGTTTGGAGGGGAAAAAATCTCCTTTCTTTCAGTGTGGGCCTGATCCACAGATTTAGATATCTGCAGTGCTGCCCACACTTGAGAAATAGTGTGCATGTGTGTGTGAGAAAGAAAGTGACTGAGGCTGCTCAAGTCCAGAAACTATGTGGTGAAAGGGAGATATCTAATGTCTTGAAACTAACAAATATGGGCCGAGTTCAGACTGGAAGTTTGGCCCGATACAGGCACCTTTCTCAAGTGGATTAAGTGGGCCAGTTCACACAGCCACAGCTGTCCGGCATTCTCCTGCCACACTCACCCCATCCTTCAATGATTCGATCCCACTTTTTATAAGTACCAGGTGAAAGCTGGGGCAAGCCATGGAGGGCTTGTTGATCGCGCTTCCTGGAAGGGTGGACGCGAAAATGCTGCAATCAAGTGGCACTGGTAATGTGAACCCACTGATCCAGCAGGAATGCGCATAACCGCCCATGTGTGCTGTGCACTTGAGCGCAAAACTGCCTGTAGGGTGGTGGTGGGCATCACAGGATCTTGTCCTAATTGCTGCTGTGCCTACGCGCCTATGCATTTATGCACAGGTCGGTGGAGCGGACCAAAGCCATGCACAACCACAGCACTGCCAGGGGCTGCCCCACAGTGCGACGGCTCCATTCTGCCTCCTCCGTGGTATGCTGCCACTTCAGTCAGTGCAGTGTGACCAGTAATCCCCACCACAACTTGGCCCGAGTCTTTTTGCCCCACTTCCCTTGCACTTTATACTGCCAGTCTGTCCTCAGCTATGGGGATGTATGGTTCTTGAGCCAAGTAATCAGGAAGATTCTTTTATGTTTGAAATCCAAGTGGTTGTGTTTTCCCCCTGATTTCAATAAATGCCTCTGGTTTTAAATCTGCCTAATTTTAGTATTCTCTTTTATGGCTAATATAAACTGAATTTAGAAAAAATGAAGGCTTCCCCTAATGCTGAAGGGTGTTAAATGGAAAGTTAGAACTCCAGTTTGGAATGATACCCATACATTTTTTTTTTATTATTTCAGATTTTATTCAGTTAACAAAAAATAATCTAAGGTCAAATCTACATCTGACTTTCCCACTGGAATCATTCTAGTTTCAAAAAAAACCCTCGTCTATACCTGTTTCTAGTTTCAAACCATACTTGTTCTAGTTTAAAAATTACTATTTACATTCGTTAATTGCCCTCCTGTGGTCAAGTTAGCATTATACTGCTTTAAACAAATCCTGTTGCTTAGTACTCTTCAGACTCCCTGGAGTGAAATTTGAAACCAGCGTGAAATGAGCATAGGAAAAGACAGCAGTCAAACTACTCCAGAGGGGAGGTGTAGATTGGGCCCTAGGGAGAGGATCTAAAAGACTGGGCTACTAACCTTGGGTGAAGATTTTTCTTTGTTTCATTTTGCATTCCCCCAAAGACTGCTCCTTCCTACCTTATGTTTTAATTGCCATCTTTGTATTTTATATATGTATTTAATTATGGTTTTGATTAGTTTTATGACCTACTTTTATAATATTCCATTTATAATTGTTAGCAGCCATGGTGGCCCTGATGCAGCAGAAGGTCAGAGAAATTTATAAATTAAATAAATTAAAAATCATGCTATTATTTTTCTGGATATCTTTTTTTTTAATCCTTCAGACTCTTTTGAAAAACAAAGGCTACTGCTTCATTTGATGAGCTGTCATTTTACAATTCACAGTTTTGGTGAGAGGCAAATTTACCTGCAGGCCAACTACTGACAAAACACAGGCTCCAGGAGATTAGACCAAATCTCTCCTTATAGTCTCTAGGGTTTTCAAACTATTCTACTCTACAGTAAGTTTCATATTTTCACCAAATATATTGCCAACAAGAAAGTACCCAAAACTTATGTGAATTCAACTGAATTTATTTCTAAAAAGACACAGGTTGTTATCTAAGAAAAAAGAGAAAGAGTATCATGCAAGTATTCATTTTGTGTGTGTGTTGGAGGAATTACAGTAAGCTTGCATGACTGAAATACCCATCTGCTGGGAAACTGAAAAAGGCAAGGGGTTTACTTGAATTTATTTGTAATCGTAGGGATCTGTAAGGGAGATGGACATGTTTACTGCTTGGGAGGAAAAGCTATACACCATTGCTATTCTTCATTCTCCTCCTTCACACTTGATTTGCAGAGTGGAGGATACTGGAAAACTGTAGGCCTTTGTTTCTAGTTAATTTTCTTTTGTGTAGAGCTAAAGAATGTTGGTAATAATAACATACTGAGAAGAGTTATATCCTTGTAAGCCAATTGACTTTTGCCTAGGATGGCACTGTAATTTGCCCCCAATTTTGCAAGCAGACACGTAAAATTGCATTCTTAGACTCTAATTTCCAATTTGAATGTGAAAATTTTAACTTAAAATGTAAAATTCTAATATTTTAAACTTACTGGCATCTCCGGGTATATTTTGACTTTGAAAGGCTTCAAATAAGAGTGCTCATGAGTTGTCAAATGACAAATACTACTACCACCATTGCATGTTACAGGGTAGCTGACAGATACTGGCATGGATCCCACGATCCATCAATGAAAGGCAGTGAGCAGAGGAGAACGAGTGCATAGTGTGGATTTGGGAGGCTAAGAGGAGAAGTCTTGAAGAAGGGAATGGAAGGACATAAGAGTGAAGTTTATTGATTGTAGTAGGAGAAGGGGGGGTGGAATAATGCCCAGGAACTAATTGGAAGGGAAGATGAGTGCAGTGCTGGCAGAGGGTGAAGCAAAAAGATATGCAGAGCAAGATTCTGATAGTCTGTGTGTGTGTGATTTTGTTTTATAAAAGATGAGAGTGAAATCAGTAGGGGAAGAGATGGAGAAAAGGGTCCATATATTGCCTGATCCTGGTGCACAAGTATTACCAAGAGTTGTGTAGAGAAGGAACAGTCTGGGGGTGGTGGTAATTGAATCTAAAATTCTCAGGTAAAAAATGCACCCTTTTCTGCCAGTGGTAGAAACAAGCATACTTCAGTCACTCTCTAGGGCATTAGTGGGGCTGGAGATGGTTATTGCCAGCCCACCCCTTGAATGAAACACAACACAAGTTATGGGTTAAACTGGGAGGTTTATTTATCATAAGCTGATCTGCACCAACACATTAAAGCACGGGTTGCATTAGGCTTGTCATGTAAGCCTCCTGGCAGGGCAAACCCACCCCGGCTCAGAGCCAGGTCTGGCATCCTACTGGACCACACTCATCATGGCCCACACACTAGTGCGTAGAGGGGAAGGAAGAGCACACTCCAGCCCACGGCTGTGAAGCCTGTCATATGCTCCTCCCACCCCAAAGAGACCCCCAACTGAGTCACCCTGACTGCCAAGCCCATAGGCTCCCAGTATGAGGGGGCCCCATTGCTTATATCTAAGGGTGCTTGCCAGTTCAACCTCCCCTCAACCCATGCTTTTCCTGCCACAGAGGGGGTTAGCCCTGGCTTAACTCCCCTTCCGCCACCCATTACCCATCAGTCACTCAGGTGGCCTTGCAGATCAGCTTGGCAAAAGACCAACCTGATAACTCCCACTCAGCTCTAGTAAGGGTGCAGCCTAGAAGGACTGATCCCAGGGTGGAGACTGCCGACCTAGTGCAGCAGCTTGCCGCTGCCAAACACATGACTCCAGCCTGGGGCAGGGGGATTCCTGCCAACTGATGATCATTTGTAGCCGCAGACCACAAACTGCTATACTGGTGACCTCGATCCGTGTGCCACATCCTGCACAGAGATCCAACATCCACCTGCACCGGTGGCTGCCCTTGGCCTCCTGCAGCCCAACATCATATCTCAGAGGGACAGGACCTCCATCCCATGGCCATCCAAGCCATTCCAATGCCCCCAATCCATTCAGGCCACCCCTATGGCCACCATGACCCCAAAGGCTGCATGGTGCCAGGCACCCATGGTGCTGCCATGTCTAGCTCCCTGTGCCCCACCCTGAGTTTCCCCAGATTGCCCCCCCCCAATCCCTAGCTGAATAGCTGCTGACCCTCATGCCTCCCCATGGCCTTGGGCCATGGTGGCACCCTCACCACAGTAGGATGCTGGGTGTGAACCCCCACATGTGCTGCAAGCGTGTTTAAACTTGCAGGGCTGCCTTGAGCATTGCCCCATGGCATTGAAGCCCCAGCAGATGAGATGGGGTGGAGCCCCCTGCTTTTCGCTGGCCTTCTTCCACACTCCCGAGTGCAAATGTGTCACCATGTGTCCACTGTCAGCATACCTGCCTGCGATTGCCCTTGCGGAGCCCATGCATTGTGACCAGAGTTGATGGTGCTCCCAATCCCAAGGCAGTGCAGGGTCCAAGGCTGCTCGAGAGTGAAAACGCTCATCGTAATGCAGCCAAGCAGCCCCGGAGTATTCTCTATATGCCCTGTGGATGAGGTCCAGACACACTACCAATGCTGACCCCTGTCCTGGGTAGGCCTGCAGTGCCACCGCCCTGTAAATGGTGTAAGTTGAGAGCCAATTATCAAAGTTCTTGTCAATTTGCATCCGCTTTATTTTCTCCAGCTCCCTGGGGTCATCCCTCACACTTGCCATCACCTCAACATCCCTAAAGAGAAGTGTGAACATGTCTACATACTCACCCCAGGAACAGAACAAGGAATCAAAGGTTGTGAAAATGCCACTGTGGAATAATAATAAATATTTCAGTAAATAAAGCTGTGATACAAAATATAGTTCATTATTTAAAGTTTCCACAAAAACTTCCAAAGTTTTCCTTGATCAAAATGGAGTCTACCTGTCCCTCAGGCTGCATTGGCTCTAGGAGTGTAGGGAGCTCTATAATCCCTAAATTCTCCTTGTAGCCTTTGTGTTATATTAATGTATTTAAATTCCAGCCTTCTCTTATGTTTATTTCCTAGATTTAAAAGTGCAGTTAGTGGAAATATCATCTTTAAAACTGACTGTTCATTTCTATGTTTTTGCTCAGCCTAATTTAAAGTGAGTTTAGAAAAAAAAATGTCACATTACTTAAAGGAGGCCATTATTTATGCTGAAGATATGTCAGTTCCTCTCTAAAAGTGATATTAATAGAGACTTATTTTTCATATTTTCAGATATGCTGACAGTGTTTATGGATGACTCCTACATCTTATTTAGATTCAGAACTAATTAATAATAGCAGACTTTAAAGCTTTACCCAGTTCTATCAGAGGGTCGCCCATAATGACCTATATTCTAACAAAGAAAACATGCTTTCGATATCTGTTGTGAGTTCAACTGAACTGAAAGTATGCAAGGAACTTTCTCTGAAATTTTCCAGTCCACAACAGAATTCAGCAAATAAATTATTCTGACTATGCCTTTGTTGCCATTCACATTCCATTTATCATGACACAATGGGCAGTACAATTCTCTTTAGAGTAAAAGTTTTATAAATGCAAAGGCGTCAGGCAGGAAAGATGATATTTATTTTAACTTTCTTTTCTCCCCTCCCAATGGGCCCGAAGTAACTTACAACAAGATTTAAAACAATAGTCATGAAAGTACTATGCCACAAACCAAATAACAATCTCTCTCTGTCCCTCTATCAACTCAGACTTGCAAAGTATCCCAGAGGCCAAAATGGAAGAGCCTTGCCTGTCTTTCCACAAAGACTATCTTACAGACTTGGAGCCTCAGAAATGGCAGTTCTATCCAACATACAGGATGGGACAGCAAAACAAGAACTGCTGAAAGGACACACCAGTTGATACACAGATGTCTTCATGGGAGATCGTAATGACAGGGTTTGCCTTGTCTGTATTTATAGGTTTAATTTGTGTAAACAGTTTATCTCCAATCTGAGCCATATGACCACCAATGGTCAACAGATCACCTGACATCACCAGTTGCTTGAAATATCTAATGGAATTCAAAACACTTTGTAATCAACATAATTCAATATCAAATGAAACCAAGGTCAAATCGTCCTTGACAATCGTCAGCATCAGTAATTTACATTCCTCAAAGAATTTCTACAGGTTTAGGGCAGAAATCATTGATGTAGTTCTGGACAGTCTACAGCAGCCTTTTTGCATTATTCTATTTATATGCATTTCCTTATTAATCTACATTTTATACACTAAATCACAAAGTAATGCCATCTGTGATGGGGAGGTTTGGATTACCACTCCCAACAGGGGTTACAGTTTAGTTCATCATTAGCCATTTTATTCAACCAGTGTCACAAAGAAAATAGTGGGAGATTAGTACAAATCAGTCTTTCTCTGTGATGAGGTAGCCATTATATGGTTAGGGTCTTTTGCTGGAGCTTCCCCGCTGTCACAGAGGCATCAAAGTTCTCTCAGCTTTTGGGAGTGCCACTCCTTGCAGCCACTTGGCAACTCTCTGTTTCTCTAATAGGCCCATTTAGCTCAATTTGAACCACATGTATAGGAAGGCCAAGTGTGGGGTGAGCCTTTTCCCAAACACTAGAAGTGCTCCGTCACTTCTAGGAATGCTTGAATACTTGCCTGTTCAGTTCACATTCTGTTCACCAGGTAGGGAACCAGTTTTTGTCTGGTTCTTTAGATGTTCACAAGCAGTTCAAGCCTCTTCCCCAGATTAACTAAAGCAGTACAGTACAGTGCCATCAGTAATACTTCATATGCACACATTCTTTTCAATAAATGAGAGGGGAAGGAAAAGGGGGGGGGAAGCCATACAAGCTGGAGAATTCATGGTTTCAGGCACACTGAAGGCTGAAAGTTGCTTCTCCTGCTTTATTTTTTTTATAAAATTTAGTAAAACAAATAGTTGATTTTTCCTTGCCTTAATAAAATTGTAACAATTTTGGGTTGCCAGGCCTAGCAACCGGAAGGGAAAGGACATGGGTAGCAGCTGTTGGCAATGGCATGATGTCACTTCCAGAAAAATCTGTAAGTGATGTCATACCTCTCTAGGAGTCACTGGAAACTATGGTAAAACCACTCTGAGCAGTGGTGGAAAATATGAGGCAGGGGTGAAATTCCTCTGCTGGGGGACTGGCAATGCTAGGATGTGAAAAAAATACCACTTGCAGTTCATTGTGGTGTTAAAAACCTCTGCAGACAAGTTTTGCAGCCAACTACTGCATATCCTTTGCATCAAGCTAATCTTTTACAATTTTTTAGAATCCAGATTAAGCATATTTCTAGTGCAGCATGTAAAGCATAAGTGCCTGAATGAATGTTTGATCATTAAGATAATTGCTTCTTCTAAAACTGAAACTGATAACTGTAATAAGAACTACAACCTCTGCCTACACTACATTTCCATGCAGGCCAGTTTGCAAATAGTAGCTCCTCAGGAATGTCTGCCAAACAGCACTGAGGGGAGGGGACTTAATCTTCTCTGCCTGTGTTTTGTGCTCCCAGTCTGAATTGGGTCCACAGATGCCTGGAACTTCCAGACCATGTCTCTTGACCCAACCTAGGGGCATAGCCAGGGGCAACAAAATCTGTGTCCTTACAATAAATACACTAGTATGAGCATTCCATATAAACCCAGTGCCTTCATACATGAAGAATGAACTAGCACCTAAACAAGTTCATTGTGGAGGTTAAGGCTGATTTCACATGTGCATTTTTGTAACAGCTTCATTCCAGCGCTCCCTGCACCGGTAACACATTGGTGTCAAAGCTGTTGTAGGGGAATGCCCACGTCTGATTGAACTGGAGTGAAAGGGGTCATTCTTTTGAAGTGCTGTTAAGAACAGGATTTGTTTACAGAGGTGTGAAGCCAGCTTAAGAGCTAGAGGGCAATTAGCAGATATGGACAGTTGAGAAGGAATGCAGATTCACACTTGAAAGAGATGTGGGTGAGTTTTTTTGGAAGTAAAATGATTCTAGCAGAAAAGGCAGATGTAAAACCAGCCTAAGAGTTATAAGATGAAATCTCTAATTCAAATAACTAAACTAGATTGCCTTGGTCATATTTCTGGTGCAGCACCCAATCTCTAATATAAAGACAATAATGTTAACTGACTTCAGTTTCTGGAAGGTTACTAATGCAAGGCATGAAAGCACTAAGGGAAAAATACTACAGCAATACCAAGTATAAGTCTCTAATCCTCAGTCTCATGTGTGCATGGGAATTCACTTAGGAAATAGGTTCTGAATAGCTGTTCATATGTGCAGCATGTCTGAAAAAATCCAAAAGTAATGATGTACAATTTTTTCCAAGTATTTTTTTTAATCTTGTTCTGGAATTCCTTTTTGTGTTTCACTTCTGCTTATTTCCAGATTAAAAAGTGAGAATGGGTAAAACTGATTTTAGAATTGGAGCATGGACTAGCTTTTGGTTCTTTTTGCTCATTTGCTGAACTCCTTCAGCAGTTCGAGACCTGAGTGCTGCATGACGGAGTGAGCTCCCGTCTCTGGTCCCAGCTCCTGCCAACCTAGCAGTTCAAAAGCAAGAAATGGCAAGTAGATAAATAGGTATTGCTTCAGTAGGAAGGTGACAGCATTCCGGGCGCCTCGGTGTCTAGTGATGCCGGCCACATGACCACGGAAACATCTTTGGACAGTGCTGGCTCTTTGGCTTGGAAACGGTGATGAGCACTGCATCCCTAGAGTCATATTCGACTGGCTTTCGAGCAAGGGAAACCTTTACCTTTACGTACATTACCGATGCACACATGCACATTGACAACACAATGCAAAAAAGTAACTCATGGTCTTCTGTACGTTGTTGCAATACCACACAAAAAGAGTGCTGATACAATCATACATATAATCACATCATGACTGTCCTTGCACAGTGTTTTATCTCTGTGCACATGCAGCAGCATATGGGGGTAGGGAAAGATACAAATGAACTGAATGAATCAGAAAGCTATGGCAAAGGGCACATTCATAGTACTCTGTACAAAACTGGGAAATAAGAAAATCCAACAACAGCAGAGGACTGAGGTACCAATGTCATTTCAGAAGGAAGACAGAACAAATAAGAATTTCAAAAAGTTAGGGGGAAACTCAGTTTTGACCCCCAAAATCCAGAAACAGGTTGAAAACATATGGTCTCTCTCAAGTTTCCTGCTGGTTGACCCTGGATATTAATACGTGAGCTTCTGGAAAGTCCAGATTAAAAAAAAAATCCACTTGGATTGCATATGGATCAAAAACCACGGCACTAAACTTCACAGAGTTTCCAGGGACATGGATGGGAATTTCTTATCCATCAAAAATCAGCTGCCTAAAAGGAGAAAGGGTAAGTATCTTTACAGTTCAGGTAATCCTTCTGGCAAGTCTGCTCCTCCCCTCCTCACAGGAAAATATCTTCTTTAAGATTTAAAAGTATAAGTTTCTAAGCTATCCAGGACATTTTGTGACTACTAGTTTATAAAAGCTTCCTTCCACCCCCAAGCCTTCGATTCATTACGCCCTAACTACATAGGATTAAGAGTCCTGTTATAATATAAGGCTAGGTTATATTTTCTATTCTTGTGTGAGATGCTGAAAAGTATTTCAGGCAGCCTTCAGCTTGGTTTTATAGTAGAGCTAACTTGGTGGTACAAACTCAACTTGTGCCTCTCTATTATTTCCTTATGATAACACAGGTGACATTCTGAGATACTATCTTTGCCTGGTCAAAGTCTATCAACATTCTTGATACAAATTTGTTACAAAATTGATGTGTCAAACATGTTTTCCAATTTCTCATATCAAAGGAGATCCAATATAACTGTTTAAAATCAGAAGTCTTTATAATGCAACTTCAGCCAGCCACACAGGCACTGCAAATCATTCTCAAATATATTCTGGTCTGAGTCACTGGTTTTTTTGTCTTTTTCCCCTTGTAAAGTGGGTGTGATGAATGTGGACACATGAAAACTAAATGAGTGGAGGACAAAACAGGAGAGTATTCCTCCCAGTAATAGATCTCCTTATTCTTGCAGAAAAGGGGGTGGGGGTCATAGAAACCCCTTACCTTCCAAAAAATCCCAAATAGCAAAGAATAAGGGCTGAATTTATGTGGTGACAGAAAGGGGGGAGGGGAATCTCAGTCCCATGATTCAACATACTATTTTGTTTTCCTTTACCCCAGCAGCCCCACTGCCCCCATGTTAAGTTTTAAAATGAAACTGCAGCAGCCATTTTGGATTGTTTAGGCAGTTGTCTAGGCAATCCAGAATGGCTGCCAAAATCCTGTGAGGTAATCTTGCAATTTATCCAGCTTCTTTGCATTTTAAAGCCTTTTGAATGTGTGTGTGTGTGTGTATGTTTGCAAACTACGGGTTCTCCTGGATTTTTAGAAAAATCTATTATATCTGGGCATGTGTTTTGGCCCCTTAAAGGACCCAGATAGGGTTGCCAGACTCCTGGTCTGGGTGGGGGTTCCCCTGATTTTTCAGACTTCTGCCCGCTGCTGGTTAGTTGGCCAGTGGGGGAAGTCCTGCCCCCAAATAGGGATGTCGTGGAAGTGATATTATCATGACATGCTGTTGCATGGTGATACTCTGCTTTGGGGTCAAAACTCTATGGTTTTAGGCCAAAAAAACCTCTTAGAGATTTGCCCAAAGTGCAGAGCATCACTGCACAATGATGTCGACATGATGACGTCACTTCAGCATGATTAGGGATGCCATGCAACATTCCCACCATCCCTGGAATGCCCCCCAAATTCCTCCCCTGGCAAGCTGAGGGGACCTGGCAACCTTAGATCCAGGAAAAACCTAGCCTTGGATGTATGTGAATCAGCTGCGGCCCTTCCTGGACATGCTCTGGTGCATGCCCTGGTATCATCTAGATTAGATTACTGCTTTGTGCTCTAAATAGAGCTGCTGTTGAAGACTGTCTGGAAGCTGTAGTTGATACAGAATGCTGTGGCCAAAGTGTTGATTGGAATAGATCATAGGGACCATATAATTCCAGTCCTGTTTCATTTATACCAACTTCCAATTTGTTTCCGGGCTCATTTCAAGGTGTTGGTATTGACTTTTAAAGCCCCATATGGACTGTGATCATCATAACTTAAGGACCTTGTTCTCCTATATGAACCTCCCTGTTCAGTCCAGCCCCTGAGGCTAGATGGGTGGAGACCCAGGAAAGGGCTCTCTTGGTCATGATACCAAAACTTTTGAATTCCCTCCCCAGGAAGATTCATATGCCGCCCACTACTGGTGTCTTCTGCCAGTGGGTGAAGAAGACTCTTTTGTTTCATTTGGAATAACCCCAATAAATGTTATAGGCCCTCATCCCTGGTTCTAGTGTTGTTTTTTAATGTGCTTTTATCAAATTATTTTATAATTTTAATGTTTTTATAATTGTTTTTATGTGTGTTGTTCTGGGGACACTGATTGGGCGGAAAGGTGCCATAAAAACATTTTAAATAAATAAAATAAACCTTGCATTTTCAAAAAGCTTTCTCATCATATGAGTGAGGCTATACATGTTAATAGCTCAATGCCATTCAAGGTTACATGTCAAAACATTATAAACTTTTGCTCGCATTACACCAATTTGGTGCTTTATCCATAAATTAGTTCAGCTGAAGTATTTCAAGTATTCTGATTTAAAATCAGAAAATGGCTTTGCTGCCATGAGTTCAATCAGGGCTGTAGCCAGCGGTGAGGCACTGGGGTCTACACCCCCCATGGATGACCCCCACCCCTGGATGACCCCGCATCCAACCCCTGGGTCCTGCAAAGAGTTGTGCCCTCCTGCTCAGTTCTCCTCAGCAGCAGCATGGAGAGGCTTAGCTGGCTGCCGCAGATGCATCTGACTACACGACTGAGTTCAATCAATGCTACCACAATTGCTTCCTAGCCTTATTGACTTCATTGAGACTTCAACAAGAAAGCCCTTCTACAAGGCTTCCTTACTACTCTTTTAATGGAAACCAAGGAAGAGCCAGAATGGTGTAGTGTTTAGAGTACTGGTCTAGGACTGGGGAAACCTGAGTTTAGATCCCCACTCTGCCATGAAGCTCAGTGGGTGAGCTTGAGCCATTTGCTCTGTTGCAGCCTATCTCACAAAGGGCTGTCATGAGAATAAAACAGAGGAAAAGAAAGCCAAGTACACCAACCTATACTCTTTTGAGGAGTGGGGCAACAAAAACATGATTCAGAAACATGTAGAATTCCTTAGTTAGAACTGGGAACCTTAGTTAGAACTGGGAACATAATGCATATATTTGTCTTTGAACTGTTATGACAGTAGTCCAGAGGACAACTATCACAGAAATTTCATCCCTGATGAAGTGGAAACAAAGGTTTTTAGATGTTTTGAAGACTCTTTACTTCCCACTATACTGTAGCATGAAGCCATTTGCTTTAGCATGAAGCCATTTGCTTTAAATTCCATATAAAAACAGGCTTCAAATCCTGGTTGACAATTTTCAATATAGAAATTTCTTGCTCTATTAATAATTATTACCTCACAGAACTTGCAGCTGGGGAAATGGAGGCCTGTAACTTTAATGCACGGGTCATTCATTTTTCTCCATGCCACATTTCAGCCCACTAGGAGAGACATTCTGTAATTTGTAACAAGGATCATAATCAGTGATTAATATACTAGTCCTAATGACACATACAGAAAATAACTTCCCCACTCTGATGAGTCTTTCTAATGGATATTCAGATTAAAATAAATTTAAGCACCTTTGATGTCTGTCAGAACTATGTGGGGAAAGTACAGAATTACACATTAACAATATTGCTCATTTGCTTCCACCAAAGGCATTCCTATCAACTTTCACTCATGCCCTATGCCTACATACACTAAAAGACTATTGGGCCATAGGAAGAGCTATTGCAATCACTGCATACCCATGAAAGGGTCAACTGTCCTGGTTATACATCTGTCATGCACCTTGCAATTATGTAAGATTAACACTAGAACAAGGAAGCTGGCAACCCAACAGCAGAGCAGCTAACTACATACCTTGCACTGTCTGCAGCTATTGGTCATGTTGCAGCCTCAGCATATCGTTGACACTGTTCTGGAAATGCAATCCTTCCTGGCCTCACTCCTGTTGGATAGCTGCCTGTGGAGAGTCCAAAGAGAGACAAGTACAATACTGAGTAAGGTTCCACAGTAAAAGCAGACAGCAAGTGGGCTCCAAATGTCTGCATATGGTGCTTTTTGCAGAATCTTCAGCTCCCCACTCCCCTTTGTGGTTCCCATTTGGTGGGCTGACCCTGCAGGGGAATACCCCATAGCCACTGAACCACTACTTACCCATCCTTTGTAGGGAGTTGCATTGAAACTAGTGTTTGCACTGCCTGCTCCCTGGGGCTCTGATCCTGAAAGGCAACTGGCAATGTAGGGTATTTTCACACACACACTAAATAACGCACTTTCAATCCACTTTGCAACTGGATTTTACTCTGTGAAATGGCAAAATCCACTTGTAAACAGTTGCTGAAGTGGATTGAAACAGCATTATTTAGCACTAGGAATAAGGCCCATTGTGGAAATAAATACAATGGGCTCTAGAAAGAGGCTCTGGGACAGTGCCAAGGCCTTGGTCACTCAGCATCAATTTGCTGTGGCAACCTCAGGAGGGTATAAGGATACAGTCCACCATTTTCTCTCAGGGAACTCATCTCTGCTACCTGAAGAGCAGTTGTAATTCTGAGTGATCTCCAGGCCACACCTGGAGATTGGTAACAGTGGTTCCCCAAGAAGGAATAGCTGGTTTGGAGGGCAGAGTCTATGGCATTGTACCTGTCTGAGGCCCCACCCTTCCTCAAATCTCACCCCCACCAGGGTCCACCCCTCAAATATCCAGGAATTCCCCACCTGGAGTTGGCAACCCTATCTCCTTCCCAGCCAAGCATCAATCTACCTTTATTTACCACTCACTCTTCAGCTTTCCATCCCCCCCCCACACCTGCAGCCTCTACATTGGCTGTCATGGGGGGGCGCATCTCAGCAGGGTATAAGGATACAGAGTCCACCATTTTCTCCAGGGAAACTGATCTCTGCTACCTGAAGAGCTGTGGTAATTCTTAGTGATCTCCAGCCCACACCTGGAGATTGGCAACAGTGGTTCCCCAAGAGGGACTAGCTGGTTTGGAGGGCAGAGTCTGTCAGAGACCTGTCTGAGCCCCAGCTCTGACTGCCATGTCACCCTCTTTTTCCTCACTTTTTGGCCTTGGGGCAGCTGGGAACTGTGAGCCAGCAGATGAGGAAGCCCCATTCAACCCAGTGAGTGATACCCCTGCAGGCCCCTCTCTGGAACTATAGCACCCAACCAGTGGATAGGGATGGCTTCTGAGTGACACATCAGGGTGCCAATTGATTGTGGACCATGTGGAATGTTCAGGAGAGTCCATGGTGAAAACAGAATTATATATAAATGGAGGATGTGTGAAAATGCCCGTAGTGTTTGATCATCAGTAGCATAGATAAGAGTGGAGTGGATGGTATTGTTCCCTCTAAGCTGAGTTAGCGTGAGATAGCTCACAGATTTTTAGCCTCCGGCTCACACCTTTTTGTCTTAGCTCAGGAACGATGGCTCCAGAGAAAACTAATTTATGCAGCAGCCAAATCGCTTGCTCGCCGCTTCAATGCTAGTAGCTCACAAAGTAGAATTTTTGCTCACAGGACTCCATAGCTTAGAGGGTGTATTGGATGGTAGTCAGCTCAGTCTGTAGTTGTTTATTCTCTGTCCCCACTTGGAATTGAGTGGATTACATCAGCACAGTATTGTGCTACCAGCACAGCAGGCCTGTAGCTACAGCGGGGCATCTTGGGGCTAGGCCCCCTGACTTACTGGCAAGGCTCCATGACTTCCCATTCAGTCCAGGGCCCCTGAGCAGTGGCAGGTGCAGGGAAGGAGCTGGGTATTCCTGCACAGTTGTCTGACATGAAGAGCTAGCTATGGTGGCCACACGGAGCCAGACAGCACCTCTCTATTCCCCCCCCAGAGTAATTAAATTGCCTTAAATTCCATTAGCCAGTGCCCCCTAAGAAATTTAAATGCCCCCTGACTTTAAAAAAAATCCTGGCTATGAGCCTACAGCACAGTGATATACTACCAGCATTTATTTATCTAAAACATAAATACCCAGCCTTACCTCTGCAAGCTCAAGGGTGCTAACTGTCCACTCTCTCTTTCTGCACTGACCTACTTTGTGCTAGCAACTGTTGTGGGAGGCAAGGCTATCAAGGCTATACACAGATCATTTACATGTGAGGAGAAGGATAAACAGTTGCAGCAGCCATAATTTGGGGCAGGGACTCTCCCTGCCTTTTTCTTTTGGGTGTGTGTGTGTGCATTGTTCTCGCACTTTCAGTCCCCCTTTATTGTTTGTGCCTTGAGATGGAGTACTTGTAAAGGTTCTGAGCAGAACAGTGTTAGACAAATGCAACATCATTGTCATCATGGGGTGGCAGGAGGGAGAAAGAGTGAGAGACTGAGAGTAGTAAGGAGAGGAAGAAAAGGTGGGGAGAATAGGTCGCCACTTGTATATTCTAATAGGGAACTTGGCCAAATCTGAGGAGGTAGGTTGGCTGTTGGATGGGAAGAAGATAGGGTTGTCAACTCTAAGTCAGAAAATTCCTGGAGATTGGAGGGTGGAGCATGGGTAGGGTGGGGTTTGAAGAGGTGAGGAACCTCAGTATAATGTCATAGACTCCATCCTCCACAGCATTTTTTCCAGAGGAACTAGGGTTGCCAAACTCTAGGTGGGGGCTGGAGATCACCCATAATTACAACTGCTCTCCAGATGACAGAGATTAGTTCTCCTGAAGAAAACAGCTGCTTTCAAGGGTGGGCTTTATGGCATTATATGCTGCTGAGGTTGCTTCCCTCCCAAAACCTCACCTTCCTGAGGCTTCATCTGCAAATCTCTAGGAATTTCCCAACTTGGAGCTTGCAACCCTAAGAGGAACTGATCTCTGTAGTCGGGAGATCCACTGTGAGTCTAAAAGATCTCCAGGTTGGCAGCCCTAGAAAGAGAGAAGGAAGCAGGAAAAGGGGAGAGGCTATAAGGGCTTTCAAGAAAGGGAAAGAGACTATAGTGGAGGAGGGGGAAATGAGGTGTCTTCCATAAATCTTTGTGGGTTCCTACTTGTTTCATATAATTATTTTCTAGTATTTGGGTCACATACCATGTTGAGCTAGGTCTGGAGTTTAAATCCAGATAATAGACAGACAAACAGACAGACAGATGATGGATGGATGAGAGAGAGAGAGAGATTCAAATTTAGATCAAGATTTCAACAAGTTATTATTTACTTGGTTCAGTGTTTTTGGATGAACTTCATGTTTAAGACCTACGAAGAAGTGTTCCTTTGTGGTGAAAACAACTTTTCTTAATTGTATTGAGTGTATTCTGAATAATCATCCAGCTGGTTACAGTTACATTGTGTTGATTTGATTGTTCGATAATTCTGTACAGTTACTAGAGTTTTCTGTGACTGTAAACAAGTCAGCCATGATTGGTAGCTGTTTGATATTCAAAGGTAAGAGCTCTCCACCATGTTATTAGAATTCTGCTGTCTTTACATAAAGTGATATAGTGGAGGGGGGAGAGGATTGTTTTTCTCATTTGTAATTAGTCCAGCAACCTGTGAACTCCATTTCATAAATATACTTTTTATTGTACTAAGTCATGTGGAAACACCTCAAAATGATGAGACTATTATTTGGTTGGCGTATGGTACATAGTATCCGTACAAACTCAGATGTGTGCACACCAACTCAGAATGTTGGCTTGTCATTCTGTCATCATTTGAAGATATTTCCACATGAGTTACCATGGGAATTACAGTGTACTTACCTAACCGGTTGTCTATCTCAAAAGCATCCATTCCAATAAATACTTCAAAATGGCCCTGCAAATCATAAATATGAAATACATTCTTCATAAACTGTTTTTTATGACCTCATATAGAGTGAACTGTATAGTACATATTTTAGTGTCCTCATCAATGTCCATTTGAACTTTATAATCATGATAGTTCTTTAAGCTTTATTAAAGAAAACTCTTTTTTTGTTATCCTGAGCTCTCTGGCCATTTCTAAAAATGCACAGTCAAGGAAACACATAGGAGCCAAAAATGAAAAAGAGAAAAGGGTAGTAAGTTAGCAAGATAGCAAAGCCACAAGTGTTTCTTTGAACTATAACTGTTATGGTTTGTTGTACTGAAAGCCTTCACACAAGAACAATTGCCTTTCTGCCATGCCATGCTTATACTGAATCTTCAGGATTCCATGATTGGCCAAGGAATGTGAAAGGATTTCACATATTGACTGATCTGACTCAAACATTGATAGTTTGATAGTTTGAGCAGGTTCTTTTAAGATCAGGGACAAATATGCCTCTTCGGAACATGTTCAATTTGTATATGAACTTGGGCAAAATAAATAGACTTCACTATTGATGCCTGGTATTCAGGGTTTTGAAATTAAGTAGCTTTCTTTGTAATCTACACCTACTGGCTGATCATATTTTTGTAATGGGATAACTGAATTATAATTTAGGAGATAAGAAGAGCTCAAGGCTATGGGAAGGAAATGGATTCACTTCACAGTTTAAAACAGAATTGAATGAAACAAAGATTGTGTCCAGTGGAACCTTTAGGACCAAAAAAAATTATTCATTTTATTTATTCTTTTAATTTATATCCCGCCCTCCCTGCCAAGGCAGGCTCAGGGTGGCTCACATAAAATATAAAACGATTAAAACAGAATTAGATAAAACAGAGCAATACAATTATAAATGCTGTAAAATATAAAGTGCTAGTTTATGTCAGGTGGCATAAACTTAGCAGCATCCTCAGAAATAGCCGGCCAATAGTATAGTCTGGGTTAACTGGCTGTTGATGATGTTGTTAGTGTTGGGCCAGGGCTACAATTTCTTGGGTGCAGCTCCCTAATCAAAGATTTGGTGGAAGAGCTCCATCTTGCAGGCCCTGCAGAACTGTAAAAGGTTCCTCAGAGTCCTGATGTCCTCCAGGAGCTCATTCCACCAGTGTGGAGCCACCACTGAAAAAGCCCTGGCCCTAGTCAAAGCCAGCCCGGCTTCTCTAAAGCCCAGTTGGGCCAAGCGGTTTTGGGACCCTGATCGTAGCGCCCTCTGGGGAACATGTGGGGAAAGGCAGTACATTAGGTATGTAGGTCCCTGAGCATATAGGGCTTTAAAGGTAAGAACCAGCGCCTTGAACTGAATTCGGTATGCTATAGGAAGCTAGTGCAGTGCTTTTAGTGCAGGCTGAATGTGCTCCCACATAGGAAGACCCAACAACAGCCTGGCCACCGCATTCTAGAACAACTGCGGCTTCCAGATTTGGGACAAGGGCAGCCCCATGTAGAGAGCATTACATTAATTCAATCTCAAGGTGACCATTGCATGGATCACTGTTGCCAGGACATTGCATTCAAGGAAGGGAACCAACTGCTTGATCAGCTGAAGATGGTAAAAGGATTTTGCAGTGGCTGCTACCTGGGCCTCCATTGTTAAGGAGGCATCCAGAAGCACTCCCAAACTCCTAACCTCTGACCCTGGCAACAGCAGTGCCCCATCGAAAGTTGGGATTGGGATCCCTACCCTCGGGCCACTCCGATTCAGGCACAGGACCTCTGTCTTCATTGGATTCAATTTCAGTCGACTCAGCCTAAGCCAACCAGCCACAGCTTTCAATGCCAGATCCAGATCTTCTGGGTTAGAATCAGACTGGCCACCCAACAATAGATAGTGCTGTGTGTCATCTGCACACTGGTGACACCCCAGCCCATGCCTCTGGGCAATCTGGGCAAGGGGCTGCATACAGATGTTAAATAACATTGGGAAAAGCACTGCTTCCTGGGGCACTCCGCAAACTAGCAGGTGCCTTTGGGACAGCTGCTCCCCAATGGCCACCCTCTGTCATTGACTCTGAAGGAATGAGGTGAGCCACTGCAAGGCAGACCCTTGGATCCCAGTGTTGGCGAGGCGGTGGGTCAGTAGTTGATGGGTTTAATTCTGGGTATAAAACTGGGTATAAGTTGGGTGTAAGTGTATGCACACTTCTTCAGATACAGTGAAACAGACTTCACCAACCATTACATATAGGTAGAAGGGGAGAGGGGGGTTAATTGTCAGGAAAAGCCAACTGGAGTCAAGAAACATAAGTAACAGCAATAAGTATAGCTAAAGTTGGATTAAAGTGGTTCATAAGACATGTGAATAGCAGCAAATTAGTATATACATAATAAAAGAGTTAACAAACAGATGGGAGAACTGAGTGACTTAGCATGTATAGTGAGATAAGAAACCAATATCTCTGTTAAGACTTAGGGGTTCCTTTGTCCTGACTGTTGTAATAACTTGTAATTCAGCAATCTCCTGTTCCAGTCTGTTTCTGAAATTCCTTTGCAATAAAACACTACTTTGAGGGGCCCCCATTGAGTGTCAGAGGGTGAAATGTTCTCCTACAAGTTTCTCAGTTTTGCAATTCTTGATATCAGATTTGTGCCCATTTATCCTTTTGCATAGGGTTTGATCTGTTTGCCCTATGTAGAGAACTGAAGGGCACTGTTGACATTTTATGGCATATACAATGTTAGAATATCAATTCAGTTATCTTTATTGGCATTGACATGCCAATTAAAAAGAGTAATATTCAGAAGATAAGGCATAAAACAAATACTACTACTACTACTAATAATAAATGCACTGCTAGAATATCAACAAGTGAATGAGCTTGAGACGGTACAGTTGATATTGTTAGATCCAGTGGGTTTATTGCAAGCTCTGGTACCAGTGTCCATGACAAATTAGATGTTGTATTATTGTAGGTGAGGAGTTGTTTAACATGAGGGGGCTGTCTGTGGGCAAGAAAAGGTTTGCTCCCCCAGTACTTGTGAAAGAGAACTGTCATTATCCCGTAGAGGTTCTAAGTCACTGATGATGCACTGAACTGTTTTAATTTGAGAGCTGTATGTGACCACTAGTGTTCTTTGTTATTGTCTCTTTTGGTCTTGCCTTGCAACTGGATTTCTCTGGGTACCATTCTGGCTTTGTTAATCTGTTTCTTGACTTCATCGGGTGGATATTTTAGTTCCAAAAAGGTTTGTTGTATCGATCCTTCACGTGAGAATCTCTGTATGTAAGACTGGAACATACATGGCTGAAGCATAGAGCCTGGCTGTATACCATGGATTGTTTTTTATGTTTAGGATGGCAGCTGGTGGAATGTAGGTATGTTTGTCGGTCAGTAGGTTTCTGGTATACAGTGGTGTCTATGCATCTATTGTATATTTTTTACAGTAGTGTCCAGAAAATGTATTTCTTGCATAGATTGGTTCATTGTCAGGCTGATGGTGGGGTGAAAGTCATTGAATGCCCAGTGGAATATGTCCAGGGCTTCTTTACCATGTGTCAAAACAATAAAAATGTCATCAATGTAACACAGTTATAAAAGAGATGTGGAATGGGTAGGAGTTTAGGAAGTGTGTCTCCAAGTCAGCCATAAAGATGTTAGCATACTGTGGGGCCATGTGGGTACCCATGGCTGTACCATTGATCTGAAGAAGCACATTGTTACTTGAATTGAATGGAGGGAATAAGTTTTGGTAACCAGAGATACAGATACAAAAGGAACCAAGAAGCATAGGTGGTATGCCATATTGGCTGCAGTGGAATGGTGATTGCTTCACTTTTTTTAACAACCCAAGTGCTGCATGAATAAATTGTTTTTCATCCTTTTCCTTGTGCAAATTATCCATTTACCTTCTGGAATTAACACACCAGTATCATGGGAAGGGATTATTTTCTTTTGCTTTCTAATATTGAAGTTCTAATGCTGAACATGAATGGTTTCTGATTTTTTTTTTAAAAAACCCAAAACTCTTAATGGCAATTATTAACTTGTGTGTTGCGTATATCAAGAAAATAATTAAGAATACTGCATATTATTGAATGAGCCATTTGAAAACTTTAAAAAAAAGAAATTTGGCATTTACATATATATTCTTTTGCTGAATCAAGATGTTTACTATTTTTAGCCACCTGTGTTACAAAAGGGTCAGGACAGTGGAAGATAATTAGCAAGAGAGGAAATATTTCCCACAGAAGATTTTCAGTGCAAACTTGGGGGGGGGGGGGTGCATAGGAATATGACAAGCTGGGTACTGAGCTGGGTACTGGCATGATAATGGCATATACAAATGCTGGTAGGGAAAGGGGTAGACCTGTGGGCACGCTTAGAGCACACAGCATTGCACTTGGGTGGCAGGAGAGGCAGCTGCCCCTCTGTGCTCTGCATATCAGCTGCCCGAGTAACTATGCAGGATTAGAGCCCTGTGTAGCAGCCACAAATGGAGCAGTTTCAGTTGCAGATCATTTTCTTATGAGATCAATAAGTGTTATTTGGATGTTTACCACATGCACCTGGGGGGGGTCCCCCTGGCAACTGGAGCCTTTATAGGGTGGAACCACAGACCCTGCTGTCGCCCCCACAGGCATGGTTGTAGCAGGCATGGTGTCTGCCCTGCCTGCCATCAATGCATATGTTTCTGTTTGGCATTTCTGCAGGTAGGGATTCAACAAGGAAACCTTGAAGCATAACCAGTGCAGTTCCTACCACTGCTCAGTCACCATAGACATAACTATGGCATTTAACAGGGCTTGGTTTAGCATTGTGAAGTGGGTCAACAATGTTCCCTCTAAGCTGTGGAGTCTCGTGAGCAAAAATTCTACTTTGTGAGCTACTGGCATTAAAGTTGTGAGTGAACTATTTCGCTACTGCATAAATAAGTTTGCTCTAGAGCCATCCTTCCTGAGCTAAGACAAAAATGTGTGTGCTGGAGGCTAAAAAACAGTGAGCTAGCTCACACTAACTCAACTTAGAGGGAACATGGGTCAGGATGTACTGCACAGAAGTGAGCATCAACTCTAGCAATGCATGCAGAGTCTGTTTCTACACAGAGATGTCTCTTAGTGGACCAGTGCATTTAAATTTAGATTTAAAATTCTTGTTTCTGTCTTAGATGTCATTGGTTTTCATAACATCCTTTCCTTCTCCACTAACAAACTGGTATCTCTTATAGAATTCTCATATTCACAGTCTATAAACGTCCTTTTTCAGGTCTGCACTCTTCTGTCAAAAGGTACTCCCCCCACATTTTATTTTATTAGTTTGTTCAGGGCACAAGCTGCAATCCACGTCCTCTGCCCTCTCACTTGATTGTATTTTTCAAAAAGTGGTGCAGCAGTCAGAAGTCCCACTGAGCTCTGAAAAATTGGTATTAATAAACACATTGATTTTCTGTTGCACTGGCAGGAGGTATTGTTAGTTTCTTCTCTGTGACTTTGATGAAATGTAACATTACCCAGCATGTGCATCATTCATGGGCTAGGCTGTTAAAATGCTGGTGTTTTTAAATACGTCTGGTTGTTCCAGGATGCTGAAAACTTCCATGCAAATGCCATTGGCAGCTGAATTTACCTTAATTCCTTGTTTACGTGTAAGTTGAGCCCTCTCACCTGATCACCTCAACTTTGTTGTTCAATGTTCAACTTGAAACAGTGTCCCAAACAGTTATGCCATTGCATAGTAGCCACTTGTGCTCCAGAACCATGGCCCAACTGTGCCTTTGTACGCTACAGTTCTAACTTCTGTGATTCAGCTTACATTCACCCAGTTCTTGCACTTGCACAGTTGGATGCATCCTTTAAATTGGCTGTGGTGGATTCAATGTTCTCTTTCTGTGCCTGCATGTTATGCAAGCTGGCTCTTGTATAAGACTATCCCTTGATGGGGGCAATTAGACTACCTTTCCTTTTCATTTTCAATGTGGGTGATGAGTGTCAGAAATAATGCATTGCAGGAGTTCCGGTTCCGGTCGCGGCGACAGCAGGGGCTTCGGTGTTTCTCCGCTCCCTTTTGCTGTATTCTCCTCTTTCTTGGTGGTGGTAATTCACTAAACCCCGCCGGGTACTCTTGTAGGGAGACCCGGGCATAGCGCATCCCCCGAACGGGCAACGGGTGGCGGTCCGTGCCGTATCAGAGGCAGGGCTGAAGCGAAAGAGGGGGACAAGGAGTTCAAGGACCTTATTGAACAGTAGCGGCGTACCGGTAAACCTTTGGAAGCTTACCTTAAACTCAACTGTACGACCTAGAGACGGTGTGCTGTTATTCTTCTTTTCTCCTTAATTTTTGTTCGAAAGTATACATGGACTAACGACGGGACGCGTGGAAGATGCCAGGGCTTACAAGCCGAGCACCGAGCACTGGAGGAGCCAAAAGGAGGGCTCCAAAAAGCGGCTAGGAGTTTTGAGAGTCGGGATTGGCTGGAATCGGCTGGGGCCATTCTAATCGTTTGGAAAGCTATTGGAAATTGACTACTCTGGCCTGGCAACGGACTTAAGAGTAGAAACTGTATTAAATTTTGCAGCGTGATTAAAGTTTATTTTTGGCACCAATTACACCCGTGTGGAAAGAAGAAGAAGGAAGAAGGAAGATTTGAAGAGGAGCAAGAGACTTGGAGAAAATACCCGGAAACACCCATAGTACAGACTCATAGTATAGATTATAGACTATATCGAAGGGGGAGAGTTGGTGCGCAGCGGAGCTTTTACCTCTGGCGTCATCCCTTCAAAGACCTTTGTTTGAGTTTATACCTGGGCCAAAGACGGGACGAGTGGAAGACACCAGGATTTATAACGACTATGGGTGTGTGGGAATAGAGTGTTTGTTAAGAGGAGGCTAATTGTTAAGAGGAGGCTAATTGATAGAGCATATTAAGGTCCAATAACTGAAAATAGAGAAGGGTAAACTACAAATTTTAGAAAATTAAAAATTTAATTAGAAAAATAACCTAGCAGTATACAGAGTCCATAGCATATAGTATATAGAAGGTTGAAATATAGTTTAGCTTGGGGGGGGGGGCAGGTATAGATAGTATAGAATAAGCTATAAAGATAGAGTGTAAGGTGAATAGCGTAGGGTAGTGTAACATAGAGCAACATAGGGTAGAATAGATTAGAGTAGTGATAGATAGATAGTGTAGTATAATGGTACATAGATGAAGATAGAAAAGACAGGATAAGATAGTGATTTAACAAAAATAAAAAACAAGTAAATAAGAAACAAAGAATCACTGCCACAAGATATTGGAGAAGGTTCTGAGACTTTGGGTGAGTGATATTTCTCACTGGCATAGACCCCCTCAAGAGTTGTTATTTTTGATTTTTGTCCTTGTTCTTCCTTTCCCTTTTCCCCTCCTTCTCTTTGGTTGACAAGATGGCCATGGGGGGTAGGAAAGGCTCTATATCGGGTATTCCCACTGGTCAATCCAAAACAATAACTCCTAGTACGGAGTTATCAAGCTTTAAAGAAATAGGTAACCAAATACAAGAAAACATTATGGAAGCAATGAACCAGATGGTTCAAAATACTTTGCCTGAATTGATAACAAAAACTATAGAACCGTTACAGAGTAAACTAGACCTTTTCACTCAAAAGATGTCCTCACAGATGGAAGAAATTAAAACCCAGATAGTGGAAAACAAACAAGAAATAGCTAATTTTAAAGAGACAACTGAGAATAGATTTGAGATGACTGACCAACAAATCTCTGACATTAAATCCAAATATGAAATTGTTGAAAACTCCCTGATAACTTTGGAAATGGAAAAGGCGGCCCATACTCTCAGATTTCAAAACATTCCGGAATCGAAGGATGAAAATATAAGAGAGATTATGGGGACCACCTTAAATGAACTTTTAGGACAAAAAATAGCTACAGATATAAATACTGAAATTGAGATAGTTTTCAGGAGAAATTCAGCTTACGCTCATAAAAATAAGGTACCACGGGAGGTACATGTAAAATTTTACAAGAGATTCATAAGAGACAAAATTTTAGAAGCTATTAGGGACGACCCTCTGAAGATCCAAGAAACAGAGATACCAGTACTCAGGGAGGTCCCTTGGAGAATCAGAGAGAAAAGACACAAATACCATACTCTGATTGGTCTACTTAAAGACAACGAAATTTCATATAGATGGTTAGTCCCGGAGGGGGTCTCCTTCTTATATAAAAGTAGGAGATATAACCTTACCTCTATTTTCAAAGTAGAGGACTTCCTTGAGAAAAATGGTCATGATTTAGGCCTAAAAAAGACTGATGTGAGTGATGACGAAGAAGAAGAAGGATGCTTTACTCTAGACCAGGACAAAGGAAAGATAGGAGACAAAAGTAGTAGGCCCAAAAAACGGATACCTTTGGCGGTAACAACTAGACTTCAATATAGCAAGGAGGGGTGGAAAGGGAACGGCAATAACTACCATGGCCAAACAGAAAATTAAAATAATTTCTATAAATGTTAACGGACTCAACTCACCACAAAAAAGAAGAAAGATTTACACACAATTAGTAAAACTGAAAGTAGACGTTGCCTGTCTACAGGAGACCCATATTAGGGAAAATGACAAAAAAAATTTAGAATATAAGAAATTAGGTGAGAAATTTGTATCATCTGATAGTCAAAAGAAAAAGAGGGGTGTGGTAACCTATGTCAAATCCTACTTGCGGCCCGAATTAATTTATGAGTCTAAAGATGGTAGAATAGTGGTGGTCAGGATCTTCAGGAAAATCAAATCAACTCTACTTGTAAACATATACGCACCAAATAAAGGCCAAGGGCAAGAAAAATTCTATCAGTCTCTACGAGAGTTATTGGCAAAGTTCGCTGGGGAAGAAATTTGCATAATAGGAGACTTCAACACTGTTATAGATGGAAGACTAGATAGGAGGAAGAATGGAAATAAGACTGCAAAAGGAAGCGAACCTCCCCAATCTCTTAGACTACTTATTATTTAATATTTTTGATGTTTGGCGTGCCAGAAATATTAGGAAAAGCGATTTTACTTTTTTTTCCGCCCGACACAAAACCTGGTCACGTATCAATATGGTTTGGGCACCCCTGTCAATCTTTCCTGACCTTATAGAAATAGAAATTCTTCCCTCCACGTTTGCTGACCATAACCCCCTCTTAATGACGCTTCAAGACAGACCAAAAGCAATAAGATGGACGATGAAAAATTGGATACTCAATAACGAGGCTTTTATTGAAAAATGTAAGGAAGAGTTTAGAACCTTTTTCTCCCAAAATATTATACCTGAAACAAATATAGAAATTGTCTGGGAGGCCTTCAAGGCCTTTGTGAGGGGCCGGTTAATTAGTGAAGAGATTCGGTGGAAAAAGAAAAACAGAGAGAAATACTTGAGCCTGGTTGGGGATATTAAGAAAGATGAACTTCAGTTTAAGAAAAATCCCACATCCGAGCTCTTTAAAATGAGATTAATGAAATCCCAACATGCATTAAACAGTTATCTTACTGAAGAAATAGCAAAAAAAATAAATTATACAAAACAGTCTTTCTTTGAGAATGCAAATAAGATTTCCCGGTGGCTGGCGTATAAATTAAAAAAAAACAGGGTTGATAGATACATAAAAGCTCTCGTTAACGACAAAGGTATAGAATGTTATTTGCCAGAGGACCTTAAAAAAATTATTGAGAAATATTATTCGCAACTATATAAACAAGAGGTACAAGATAAAGCTAAGATTAAAGATTACCTAAATAAATATGTAAAAAAAACAATTTTCAGAGGAACAAAAAGAGATATTGAACCAACCAATTACCCTCAATGAAATCATGGAGGCAATTAAGAGACTCAAGAAAGGTAAAGCTCCTGGGCCTGATGGTCTTCCAATTGAATTTTACTCGAAATTCATAGATTGTGTTGTGACGCCATTAATGAATACAATACATAATATACAGGAGGAAAGGAGAGTACCCGAGTCTTGGAAAGAAGCTCTAATTGTATTGATCCCTAAAAAACAAATTCCCAACGTAGATATCAAAAACTACCGTCCAATTTCACTACTCAATGTCGACTACAAGATCTATGCCAACGTCTTAGCAGACAGGTTTAAAAGAGTGTTGATACAAATAATACATCGCGATCAGGCTGGCTTTTTACCCTCCAGACAGATAAGACACAATATGAGAATTATTTTGAATGTCTTAGAATTTTATGAAAAACACTCGGAAAAGCAAATGGCCCTTCTCTTCGTTGATGCGGAGAAGGCTTTCGACAATGTGAGTTGGGAATTTATGTTAACACAATTAAGACAATGGGATTGTGGAGAACCCTTTTATTCTATGGTAGAGGCAATATACGATGAACAGGTGGGCAAAGTCTCTTTCAACGGGGAATACACGATGCAATTTCCAATCCAGAAGGGCATGAGGCAGGGATGTCCCCTCTCCCCCCTCCTCTTTATTTTTGTCTTGGAAACATTAAACGAAAACATTCGTGAAGAAAAGGATATAAAAGGACTCTGTATAAGGGGGGAACAGTATAAGCTTCAGGCTTTTGCTGACGACTTGGTGTTCATTTTGGAAGACCCAGTACATTCCATAGATTTATTATTACATACCTTATCTCAATTTGGTAGTGTGGCAGGCCTTAAAATAAATTCACTAAAATCGAACATTCTTACCAAGAACTGTCCGATCGAAGTTATCAACACATTGAAAGATAAAACGTGATATCTAACAAAGTAAAATATCTGGGTGTTACTTTAATGAATAAATGTAGCTCTTTATACGACAACAATTATAAGAAACTTTTACAAGAAATACAAAACGATTTGGAAAAATGGAAGGGTCTACAACTCTCCTTACTGGGTCGTATAGCCACGATTAAAATGAATATTCTTCCCAGATTAATATTTATGTTCCAAGTATTACCTATCCTAAAAAATCAGAAATTCTTTTTAGAACTAGGGAAAATTATAGCACGTTTTATTTGGTCTGGTAGAAAACCCAGAATAAGGCTAAAAGATATGCAGGACAAACAGGAGAGGGGTGGATTGGGGCTTCCAGATTGGTACCTCTATTACAAAGCCTCTGCATTGGTTTGGATGAAAGACTGGGCAATTTTAAAAGACAGGAGATTATTAATTATAGAAGGTCATGATTTAGCATTAGGATGGCATTCTTTTTTTTGGTACGGACAAGAAAGAAATTACTTTAAACATCATATAATCAGAGGTTCCCTTATAGAGATCTGGAATGAAGTAAAATCTATTGTTTATGCTAAAATTCCATGTTGGGTCTCACCTATGGAGGCATTCATCATGCCCACCCTACTAGTAGACGGAAAGAAAAATACATATCAAGAGTTGTTGGATAAGGACAATAATCTAAAATCTTACCAAACACTAGCCAACCAAAGTATCTCATTGACCTGGTGGGAAAGGAACCAACTACAATCCCGGTTTAACCTAGATAAGATACAAGGATCTGATAAAGAACCCTCAGGTTTTGACAAAATTTGGCTGAACACAGAGGTAAAATGTATAAAAAAAATTTACAACTTTCTCTTGGAATATAAGATGGTTGAAGAAACGGTCAAACCCACAATGGTGTCTTGGGCCAGAGATTTGGGTTACAACATAGAATTGGAAAAATGGTGCAGGATTTGGAAGACCAACATAAAAATAACAAGATCCTCCTCATACAAAGAGAACCTTTATAAAATGTTTTATAAATGGCATCTAACACCGGTAAAATTAGCAAAATTCTCACACTCTTCAAACAATTCTTGCTGGAAATGTAAAAAAAACCTTGGTACATATTTCCACATGTGGTGGCTTTGTGAGAAAGCACGTAAATATTGGAAAACAATACGGAAACAGCTCTTTGAGATAACTAGAGTGAACTTACCTTTCAAACCTGAAACCTTCCTTTTAAATATCTTACCTGAGACATGTAATAAAGACGATAGGAAATTGTTTCTGCATGCGTGTACAGCGGCAAGAATCATATATGCTAAACATTGGAAATCAGACAAAGTACCTGATAGAAGTGAATTTGTGCAGAAACTACTGGAAGTAGCAGAGATGGATAAACTTACCTTGATTCTAAAAGATAAAAAGGATGAGTTTCTAAATTCTTCATGGTCCAAGTTATATAGTTGGTTAAATACGAAGTTATGAATTTACCTGTATTGATGGTCAACATACCGTGCTCTAAGTTACCTTTTTTTTGGTTACTGAAATATAAGTTTGTTTCTTGAGGATGCTTTCATTTATATATGATAACAGTATGAGTGTTATATCTTGGAAAATGTATAAATAAAAGAATTTAAAAAAAAGAAAGAAATAATGCATTGCAGCAAGTCCTTTTGTAGATGGATGGAGGAGAAAATGCCTTGAGATAGTGCAAGAACATGCATGTATGAACTGACATGGACAATTTGGTTGATGGTCATTGATGGTCACTGACTGACACTGCCATGAGACGCACAGACAGTACCATCCTAAGCAGAGTTACACCTTTCAAAGTTCATTAAGGTCAATGGGTGTAGAGGATGTACCTCTGCTTAGGATGGCATTAAAAGGCACTTAAGTAATGTCTGTTAAAGATTTGAGGCTCTGGCAGATATAGGAGAGAGGCAGCTGGAGCAGAGAAGTATTTAATCATGTGTGTACAGTAGTTACAGTTGAGTGGACAATCTGAACACTGTGTAGAATGCTCAGCTCCAATGACTGCACTCAGTACCTGTTAAAGCAACAGAAAATTAAGCATACTTTGTATTGGAGCAGTTCTTGTTCCAGGTGTATAGGAACCAATGGAATCTAGCATCATTTGGCATTTAAGATTTTCAGAATCACTTCATACACTAGAAAGACATTACAGATGCATTGCTCTCTTTGTGTATACAACAAAGACTGTTATAGTTCTTTTGTGAGGGTATATGTATGATACACATTGACAAACACATACTCACTGCATTCACACATTTTGGCCGAGTTCAGACTGGCAGTTTGGCCTGATATAGGCACATTTCACAAGCGGATTAAGAGGGCGGATTCACACAGCCACGGGTGTCTGGCGTTGCCATGCCGTACTCACCCCCTCATGAAGTGTTTTCATGCTGTCATTCTGTGACAGAGAAGCCACAAGTGCACTGTCTTGGATAGTTGTTGTGTTGCCTTGTAGGAGTATCTCCACTTATGCTTTATTTTTACTTTTTAAATGTTTTATAGTTGTAAATAAGTTAACACAATAAACATCAAGGGCTCCTTCATCCCCTCGAAACAACACCTGATGGCCTCTTCCGAAACATGTCCCACTCAGGAAAGAGGGAAAGTATAACACTATTGCATACAGCGTGAACAACAGAAAGTATATAAACAAATCACTATGATCATTCCCCAAGGAAAAAACCAAAAGACTACACCTCCCCCAGACTGATTTGTAGAGGAATATTTTTAACTTTATTCAACTAAACAAGAAGCAAGTGAGAATTAATGTTTGTAATTGATGGTGTGATGTGTAAAAACATTGTTGGAAGTGCTAATATAAATCCCCGTTCTGACATGTGTAATGAAGCATAAATCATGCTTCTTCAGGAATAAGTGCAAATGTGCATTCTTGCCACTGATATCTAATCAGTTTAAGAAGCTGAGTTATTTACAGCCACAAGTAAGTAATGGCCCTTCTTATTTATTCAGTGTGAAACAGCACAGAGTGGAATTCATTTGTCTTCCCTCCTGAACACTGATTTGGGTGGATCACAGTACTATGTGTCATTCTTTTTCTTGAATTCTTACTAAGATGTCACTCATAATAGGCTCCTCAGTATTACATCCTTTTGTTCAGGGCTTTCTTCGTTCTTATGTGATATTAGGCTTTGCTCCTTCAGCAACTTGAGAACGATACATTCTACAGGGCTTTTTTTGTAGAAAAAGCCCAGCAGGAACTCATTAGCATAATAGGCCACACTCAACAGCAGAAACTCATTAGCATATTAGGCCACACCCCTGACAGCACAGCTTATTAGCATATTAGGCCACACCCCCATGTTGCCAGAAGAGTGGTCATCCAGCCACGCCCACCTTTTGCTCCTTATTCTGTTTACCTTTTTAGTTGTCAAAATCCAGGGCTTTTTTGATAGCAGGAATTAATTTGCATGTTAGGCCACACATCCCTAATGTAGCCAATCTTAATGAGTTTCTGCTGTTGGGTGTGGCCTATTATGCTAATGAGTTCCTGCTGGGTGTGGTCAACTCAGGAGCCAGCCGAAACTCCGTTCCTGTGCGTTCCGGCCAAAAAATAGCCCTGCATTTCTATAATGTAGAACGCTTGATTTCAAATCCACAATTCCTTATTTTTAAATCCAAATACATGCAAGCTGGTTCAAGTTACTCCATGGTGAGGAAAACAAACATGTTCAGAACTATTTTTCCCTTCATCATTATTTTTTATATACCATCTTTGAATCCTTCCAGAAAGAAGAAGATCCAATAGTTTCTCCGCCAAAGTATTCTGACAAAGAGAAGAATAAATCCATGCAGCTCCATCAGAATCTCAGAGTAGACTGCAGATACTGAAGTATTCTGTAATGTGAAGAAAGGTAGGCCCAGAAGATGCTAATGTGCACTGGAACAGTAATATCACTGGGCTTCAGTACAGGAGTTAGACAGAGTGCTCTCTGGGGGGCATTCTAAGTTGCACAATAGCTAACATATTTTTAAATGGTCCAGAATGCGCTGGACAGCAGCAGGTCTTGGTTCGGATCCAGCTCATTCAGAGGCTGTGCTTCCAGGTCTAATTCTAGTTTGAGACGGAATTCCACTCCATCTCTTTTTAGCTCAAATGAAGCTTGTCCCAAACAAATTCCCATAATTTTGTGAAATTTCTTTTTCTTCCTTTCCCATAGTGAGAGCTCTGCATCAATAGCAAACCCCCCCCCCCATATGCAGCTTAATTTAGCTCTAATTTAGCTCATGTCCTGATTTCATTACTGTGCATTTTCTCCACCCCTGTTACATATCACTGGCTTTCCTGGCAGGAGTGCTGAAACAATCACTGTGACAAAGTCAGGACATGTGGTAAATGACTCATGTTACAGAGGGGAAACATTTGACATGATGTTGGCATTTTGGGCAGGAATGTGTCCTTGTTGCCCCGCAAAAGGAGGGGAAAACACTTCTACTTTTGTTTCATTCTTTTGAATAACAAAATATAAAGGGGTCCATTCATTGTCTTGCCCTGAAGACTCTCTCCCATATTTCTCAAGATGAACCAAGAGGGTCAGCCTAGACTTTACTTTTTTGCAAGCTGTGCCTGGGGTACCCTGACCCACTTTGTGTTCCCTGTTGTCACTCAGCAGCTGCAGGGAATGCCATTTTAAAAATCCAAGGGACCCTTATGAGCTTAGAACCCTAACCCTACCCTTAACCATCCCTCCATGACTTTTTGAGAAACTGAAATGGCTCCTATACAGCTACTGAGTGACAACAGGGAACACAAAGTGGGTCAGGGAACCCCAGGCACAGCTTGCAAAACAGCAGAATGTCTAATGAGGCCTGAAGTCAAAGATAGAGAAGACAGAGATTAGCTGGCTGGCCAACCCTCGGAACAGCAACAGTCCCAGGGCGATTTTGCATCTGGCATTCACTCCACATTTCCTCAGCACTGAAGAAAAGGTGCAGCTCAAAACCACATTCAGATACCCCGGGGCAACGTCATACTGACTGCAAAGTCACCCCTGAATGGCCATAAATCTATGCAGAAGGTACCATAAAACCCAATGATCAAAGAAAGTGAAAGCAGCATGCAATGCAGAGGGGAATTTCTGTTCCAATGTGGGGTTTGGTAAAACAATGGAGGGAAAAGCCAATGCAGAATCGCCCCCAGTCTACAGCACAATAAGGTTGGTTGGGAAGGGGAAGAGAGGAGAGGGCAGGTCAAAAGGTGGAAAGAAAGATAGGTATGAATACCAAAGAAAACAAAGGGAAGACTAAGGGTCATTTTACACCTCCCCTCTAAAGTTGTTTGACTGCTGTCTTTTCCTGTGCTGATTTCACAGTGGTGTGAAATTTCACTCCAGGGGGTCTAAGTGCACTAATCAACAGCAATTGTTTAAAGCAGAATCAAGCCGGTTGAATACTAGCTTGACCACAGGAGGGCAATTAGTAGATGTGGACATTTCAGTAGCAGCACGGTTTCACACCACACAGAGGTGTGGGCAGGTTTTTTTGGAACTAGAATGATTCCAGCGGGAAAGTCAGATGTAAAAACAGCCTAAATTAGAGGATTTTTAAAATGGAAGTAAGGCAAAGCGGGGGGGGGGGGGAGGGGGGAGATCACAACTCTGATGTTGGTAGGAGCAGGTGTTGTTGTTGTTGTTGTTCTTAAATATGTCTCACATCGTGAATTTCCATCCTTCTTCTGCCCTACCTCCTCAAACCCCATTTAGCTTTTCAATTCAAACTTTTCACCCTAGTTCCTCTAGCTCTTAACTTTGTGTGTAGGAGTTCTCTAAAACAACTATGGGAGCAATCTTAAGCATTTTTACAGTGAGGCAAATTCTCATTTTAATCAGTGAGGCAAATTCTCTGGAAACTGTTCTTAGGGTTGCAGGCTCTTGTCACATCCATTACGGAAGGTGGATTCTGTTGAGAGCTCCATTATCTGAGATGTTTGAATTCCTGGAAGTTCAGAAAACCATCCCATACCACCAACGTATTGCCTCATGACTATTACCATTATTTTGTGTGGCTCTTTCTTTTGTTCTCACATTGCTTAGTTTACCCCCTATTAGCATTTCAACACCTGTGATCTAACAATTTCTCAGACTATTGCTTGGATCTCACGACATTGCTAGGTGGCAGTACAAAGTTTATGCAGCATTAAGCCATTCAGACTGAGAGATCTAATAGCATTCTGCTGTCGAAATTATGATGCATACTACACTTCCCAAAGCCCACAGTTGTTAAGGAGTGTACATTCTGAATTATAGAGTAATTCTTTTATACTCATTTGATGATCTATCTGTATAAATTGTTCTGATTATTTGAAAATATGAGCTTCCTTGTTTTGATAGGATTTACATATAGTTTTATCTTTCATGTCTTCTACATATCTACTATAGTATCCTTTGATCCTTTCTCATTACTAATAGCTGGCATCCGGGTCCACCACTGCACACACACTGGGTGAAAAGGACAATTTCACTTTCTATTTTTTTTAAAAAAAAAATCCTTTCCTGTGTTTTCCTTTCTCTCTTTCTTTCATGTTTTTGAAGTCTCTTCACAGGTTCTTTTTTCTTTTCATCTGGTTATCTCCTCCTATTTAGCTTGTAATTTCTACCTTCTCTTTGTTGCTAGGACCACTTTTAGTGTTCGCATGATGAACAGGAGGCTGTCCTGCCTCTGAAGGGAACAGAACAGCCACTCAGCTGAGCCTATGAGAATGCTGCTCCAGCATCCAATGACCTTTCAGAGGGGGTTGGAATGTTGGAGGGAAGCACAGGGGGAGTTCAGGTCTGCCTCAGGGAGAGGGCCGTGATTGTCAGAGTCTGCTGGACTAAAACAGCCGACTGTTTGAAGGGTGGCTCTGCCAGGTAGCATGGCAGAGTGTTTAAACTCTACCTCTGGGAGAGAATAGAGCACCCAGTTGTTAGGCCTGAATCTGGTAATAAGCAGGCATTGTGCCATCTATATACTAATAGCCAAGTGGCCCCCTCTGTGCGGATATCTAAATCTGGGGGGGCACTTGGGGGGCAGGGAGATGTTCCTACACACGTGGAGGAGTCTCCACATGTGCAGAAAAATTCTAAAACTTAAAAAAAAACATTGGGGGGATGTTTAAATCCCCCCAAAAGTAAAAGAGCATCCCCTGAGCATGCGCAGGGAATGCGCAGGGAATGCTCTTGGAACTGCGGCAGCCCGGTGGTTGGGAGGCGTTCAAGCCTCGCTGCCAGTGCTGGGGAATGGGAGGGAGATTGGTGGGCCCAGCGAGAGTCACGCAGGCCTGCTAGAGCCCATGGGGGGGGGAATGGCGGAGGGCCCGGCAAGAGCTGCACAGGCCCGCCGGAGCCTATGGGGGGGAGGGAAAGAGCAGTGGACCCAGCAAGAGCCATGCAGGCCTGCCATAGCTGGGGGGGGAGAGAAAGAGCGGCAGGCCCGCCGGAGCCCGTGGGGGGGAAAGAAAGAGCGATGGGCCTGGCGAGAGCCACACAGGCCTGCCAGAGCCCGTGGGGGGAGGGAAAGAGTGGTGGGCCTGGCGCGAGTTGCGCAGGCCCGCCAGAGCCTGTGGGGGGGGAGGGAAAGAGTGGCGGGCCCGGTGAGAGCTGCATAGGCCTACCAGAGCCCATGGGGGGAGGGAAACCAGTGGCCTGAGCTCAGGCCTGCCGGAGAAGCCATGGGGGGAGCCGTGGGGGGGAGAAGACTTACCTGAGTCTGCTTCCTCCTCCTCCTTCACATGGAGTTCCTCCGGAGGCCAGGTCTACCAATAGAGTGGAAAGGTCTGGGTAGACCTGTTCTTCGGAGGCCAGGTCTACCCGCCCCTTTCCACTCTATTGGTAGACCTAGCCTCCGGAGAACAGATCTACCTGCCCAGTCCACTATATTGGAGCCGGGGGGGGGGGGGGGGTATCTCTAGGATTCTAGTATCTAGTTCCTGCCTCAGTGATCTTCATGTTTTACTTGCTCACCACAGAATTTATCTCATAGTAGTTAACCCAAAGCCTTTACACCTGCTACAGTTCCCAGAATCATGGAAGTCTGTGTCCCCTCCATTGGTAGAAAAGGCCTGTCACAGTCTCCCTAATGAGTCTTACATTGTTTGTAAGGTAAAGGTAAGGTTACCCTTGCTCGAAAGCCAGTCGAATATGACTCTAGGGATGTGGTGCTCATCTCTGTTTCCAAGCTGAAGAGCCAGCGCTGTCCAAAGACATTTCCATGGTCATGTGGCTGGCATGACTAGACACTGAGGCGCATGGAACGCTGTTACCTTCCCACCAAATAGGTCCCACCTATTTATCTACTTGCAATTTCTTGCTTTTGAACTGCTAGGTTGGCAGGAGCTGGGACCAGAGACGGGAGCTCACTCTGTCATGCAGCACTCGGGTCTTGAACTGCTAAACTACCAGCCTTCTGGTCTGCAGTCCAGCGTCTTAAGACCTTGTACTTCCAACTAAATGTGCCAACAACCTTAACCTACTTGAGAGTATAGACATAAAATGTATATATGTAAAAAGCAAAAATTCTAAATTTGGACATAAATTCAGTCCAAAGCAGAGTTACACCATTTTAAGTCCTCTGACTTTGTGGATTTAGAAGGGTGTCACTGGCCATGGTATCTGAAGGTATATGTTTTGTTTTATCTGAAGGGAGCTTCCATATCCAAAGGGAGCAGACCTCTGAATACCAGAGCTAGGAGGCAACAACAAAGAAGGACCTCTATGCCCTGTTTGCTTTCCAGGGCAACTGGATGGCCATTGGCTGGATTGTGAAACAAGATGTTAGACTAGTTGGTGACTAGTCTCATCCATCAGGCTCTTCTTATGTCCTCAACTTTGTTCAGAATAGTGTCAGAGGGTAGTTGTATTGTTCCACAGTAGAACACCTAGATTCAAGTGCAGTAGCACCTTAGAGAACAACAAGGATTTGGGGGTATGAGCCTTTGAGACTGAAAGCTCCCTTTGTCAGATACGAGTTGGAATAGTGATCTCTGAGTCCTTATATCACAGTCAGAAGGTGGGAGGGGAGCTGCAAAGAAGGAACTCAAGATGCTGATGTACAATGAGCATTGTAATTAGCTTCATTAGAGGGAAGGAGAAATGCTGGGGGGGGAGAGAAAATTAGCATCTGTGGTGAGATAAGAATCCTATGTCTTTATTCAGACTTGGGGGGGGGGTCCATTGTTCTGAACTTCTGAAAGAACTCCAGCAGTTTTGTGTAGTAATGTCTCTTTGAAGCTTCTAGGTTTGAGGACTTCCACTCCTAAATCAACAATGGAATTACCTGGAAAATGAAGATATTTCTCCCATTGGTTTTTTAATATTATGGGGAGTTGGGTTTGGATTTATGTCCATTTATTTTTTCCTTCTCCCTCCAACTACCCAGAGCCATAAGATGGTAACGGGTGGGGAAAAGACTAAGTTTGAATTCTAATAATAAATATTTTTCAGTGATTTAGGAGATGGTACATCCTCTCAGATTAAGGAATTGTTTAGTGACAACAAGATACCACGTCCATTTATAAATGGATCGATGAAAAATTTGATACATAAATTTAGATTCAAAATGATTATAGTAGAAAATGTAGGGTTTTTGTTGTAATATGTTAAAAATTCATAAATAAAAATATTTAAGATACCATGTCAAAAAGTAAAATAATAATGACCAGTGACTGTTTATTTATTATTTATTTATTTAATTCAATTTCTAGGCCTGTAAAATAAATCCTTCATTTCAACAAAGTAACAGGTTTCATGAGCTAGCATAAAGATATAATCCTACAGCACACCAAAGGAACATAAAAAGTAGCAAACCATCAAGACAACATCTCTTACGTGTCTAGAATAAGTAGCGGTATAAGTAATTCTTACCCCACAATTACATGATCAGAATATTCATAATCAGGAAAAGCACACAAAAAGTCTAGTTCCAGACTGGTGAGAGCCAGATGTGGATTGGCTATTTACTATTCCTTAAAGAACAATGGTAGGTTACAGTCCTGGAGTGCTGCCTGTTCTGGAGACCCCCCCCCCCCAAGGGATGGACTGGGAGGGGGGAAACAGCCCTGAAAAAGGCCCCCACCTTTCAGCCAGCCCTGCCCCCCCCCCCAGGAGGGAGAAAGAACCAGCTGCTGCCCAGGCAACCCCCTCATTTTGCATGGCTTGACCAGGCATTCCCCTTTTCACCAGTGGTCTGGCCCTGGCCAGGTGGGGGGTGGTCAGCCATCAGCCCTCTGGGGCAAACCCTGGTGTCCCTAATGGCCAATCCACCCTTGCCCTTGCCTCTGGAGTGTGTTAACTCTGTTAACAATAACAGTCTGTGATTCGTCTCACTGAGGTCCAGATAGTTGGCCACTAAGGTAAACATTTGTTTCTCACTAGGCAAATTTGGTCAATAAGATCAGTGCATCCTTACTAGATGGTTTCCTGTTATCTCATGGAGCAATGATTTTATAGTCCCCAGGAGCTTGCCACCAGCTGAGTTCCCTTTCTGACTGCAGTTCAGTCTCACTGATGCCCTCTCTATCGTCCTTCTCTGTGTTGCCTACTTTGAAAAGCTCTGCGTTTTTTTCCTTCCCCTTTAGTACTTGCTGTTCTGTAAGTGAAGCTGCCTCCACTCTGTTCTCTTTCTCCTTCCTCACAGCCATTGCCTCCTCTTGCCACACCCTTCTTCCCACTGTCCCTGCGAAGCCCTCCACCAACATCGGACTCCACCCATGTGATCGATGACTGCCTCCCTCCTTCTGCTGGCCCATCTCTTCTATCGAGTTGGCTGGGAAGCTGTCCTCCAGAGAAGTGCCAGTGCTGCCGAGAGGCAAGCAGCTCCTGGAGATTAATTCCTCCTCTTTTATTCCCTGCTGCCACTCTTTCCCTTGCAGCATTCCTCTCTCATGCTCCATTGTTTGAGAGGTCTCCTTGTGAGCAGAAGAAGAGGCATGGCTGTCTTAGCTCCTGATGGAACAAGCTATCCCCTCCCACGCCCGCCTTCTCATTTACACCAGAGGTTCGTTGGAGCGGGAGCGCACAGGAGCGCAGCTCCGGGAGGGAGGAGCCCAGGGGGCGGGCACATGACCAAGCCCCGCCCCCTCCTTGGCTTCCCCGAGCAGTGCAGAGGCGCAGCGCCCCAGGGAAAGCCCTGCTAGGGTCTTTATTGTTTTTAATGTTTTGTTTTAATACTGATAATTTTATCATTGTTCCTTTTATGACTGTGTGCTGCTTTTCCAGAGACTTGCTCAAGGTGGCATATACATTTTCTAAGTATACCATTTTTTATCTGGGCACATGGCACATAAGTACTGGAGAAATTTCACCAACCCTTTAGCAGCTTCCACCCCATCGGTTTGGTGTAGTGGTCAGGAGTTGGACTCTAATCTGTGAGAATCGGGTTTGATTCCCCACTCCTCCACATGCAGCTGCTGGTGTGACCTTGGGCCAGTCACAAGTTCTCTCAGAGCTGTTCTCTCTTGAGCAGTTCACAAAAGACCTCTCTCAGCCCCACCTACCTCACAGGGTATCTTGTTGTGGGGAGGGAAGGGGAAGGGATGGGTGGTGCCCATGTCCGGGGTATCTCAAGTCTACTTGAAACCTGGTGGTTTCAAGGGAGCAGGAAGAGAATGAGGGTGTGTTCTTTATGCTTATTTTTATTGCCCAAAGTATTGGATGGGGAAGGGAATGGAGGAAGAGCTGGTCAGTTTCACTCACCTGTGGAGTGGAGCCTGAGGGGTGGGTGTTACCTTCTGACACACTTCCGGTATGTTAGGGGGTGTGGCATATACAAATGAGTTATGCAAATGAGTTATGCTAATGAGCTCCTGCACCTCTTTTTCTACGAAATGACCCCTGATTTACACTATTACATCACATTTCTTTGGAATATTATGGATTTGATTCCTTGATAGAACTACTTAAGATAGTTCATTTCATCAATTAACTTCAGTTTAGTTTATTTCAGTTCTGGCCCAGTGATCAGAGTACACAAATCAAACATGATCAGCCTTAGAATATAAGCAAAATACCCTCTTGCACAGGGCTCATTTCATAGCAGGAGCTCCTTTGCATATTAGGCCACACACCCCTGATGTAGCCAATCCTCCAAGAGCTTACAGTAGCCCCTGTAAGAAGAGCTCTGTAAACACTTGGAGGATTGGCTACGTCAGGATGTGTGGCCTAATATGCAAAGGAGCTTCTGCTACAAAATGAGCCCTGCTCTTGCATAGACCTAGCCTATTTAAACCACACTAACTGCAATAGAAAGGAATTTTGCTAGTGATAATATAAAATAAACATAGATAATATAATAAATTAAGGGTTGGTTTCCATATTCATTTTTAATGCCACTGAGACAGTAGTCCTTTGCACACTTTCTTCAGAATAAACTGGGTAAATATGTACATGAAAGAGCTGTGATTACTGTTTTTTCCTTGTATTCTGTTGATACTTAAAGGAGTAAATTTGGCTTGACTTTTGACAATTCCTCTTTCCCGGAATTATTCTTCTTTATTATAACCGGCAAGCTTATCGATATGAATGTTCAAAGCGAAAAAGTTCCAACTTTTAAAACTTTTTACAAAAGACAGCCAGAGGCCCACTGAGAAGCTTTTATTAGTTCTGATTAAATCACACTTTTCAGAGTTATATAACGATCTGCTTTCATTCCTGGGAATTCCTACCCTTGTTCTTAGACTCCCTTCATGGGGACTTTGAGTCAAGCCATTTGATTTAATTGCAGTTTCTCTGCACACCTAAGGCTAGCGCTGCAGGAAAACACAGTTGGTGCAGGCCTGGCTATTGACTTCCTCTTCTAGAGAGGGTGATGGCATGACTGATTAAAGCATTGCTGCATATGACACACTGGCATGCGCACACAGAGAGAGAGAGAGAGAGAAAGAGAGAGAGAGGTGGTAGAAATGAAGCCTCAATCTATTCCTGTTTTATTCCAAAATCAGTTTATATTAATAATCTCTGTCCTGTGTCTTCTTCAGATTAACAACACTAAAACCTTGTGCAAACAAAAGTTGGATTTGCAGACTACCAAACACACTAGAGAGAAATGCTCAGTATTAAGGAATGTCTGGTTTTCTCTTGTATCACCTTGTGATCACAGTGGTCCCTTTGTGTTGGTAACCTGAGGAATAACTACAAAGGTGTGAAACTTTCTGTATCAGGGGCCTCCTTCCCACTGCAGTATTCCATCTTCCTCTCCCTTCCCTTCCCCTCCCAAACAACCAGACACCAGAAAAATAAGTAAGTCTCCATGCAAATCTTAAGCAGGTCTGCTTAGAAACCTCCTGAAGTCCAGTCAATGAGGCTAACTGTCAGGAAAGTGTTTTTAGGATTGCACTGTCCATCTTTTAATGCCATGAAATACTTTTGAAAGAAGCTTCTGGGCTTAACACTAAAGAGACCTACTTGCCAACCAACAGTTATCCTCTGTTGTCTCCCTCAGATCTAGTCTCATCGCTGAGGCAGGATCCCTTCCAAAGTCATCTAGCTGAAGTCTCATGCTTACAGGGTATGCCTTTATTGCCCTGCTGGAGCGGCCTACAGTTCTCCCTTTCTACTGACTAGGAAATGCTTCCATCCCTGGGAAACTCTGGTATCCTTAGGCTGTGGTATCTCCTAGTCTTTCAGCTACTATCTGCCTTTCAACTACTTCCTCTCTGCCATGTCTGCTTCCTGCTTTTCTTGCCTTACTTCTGAATTGGCCTTTTCTCTGGAGTATGACTATTTTCTTGAGAAGGCTGATGCTAGCCATGTTTGCTGCTTGCAGGGCAAGAGTAGGTAACCGCCACTTCAAAACAGTGGGCAGCCACCACTTCAAAAGAGTGGGCGGCTGCTTGCAGGGCAGGCTCAGGCAGTTTGCATTTCAAAAGAGTGGGTACTGCATGCACTTGCCCTGCCAGCAGCGAATTCATCGCTTGCAGGGCAAGTGCACATGCCCTCCACATTTTTCAAACGGGGCCACAGAAGACTATTGGGGGTGGGACTTCCCCCTCACCTACCAGCTGGCCAGTGTCTGGTGGGAAAAGGAAAAACCAGAGGATCCCCTGCCCCCACCTGGGGACTGGCATCCCTAATAGGGATTGAGGCTAGCTCTTCATGTGGGTTTTGATGAAGCCCAGGGCTCTTTTTTCCGCTGAAATGCACCAGAACAGCATTATGGCTGGCGTCTGAGCCTGCCCTGCCCCTCCCCGCTGAAAGGAAAGGGCCCTGCACTCCGGATCTCTGTGCGGAGATCGAGCACGGGGTCTGGGCTCTTTGCACTCAAAGGGAGCTTTCCCTTTAAGTGCAGAGAGCTAGCAGGAAAAAGCCCCGCCCCAGGCCTGGGCTCTGTGCACTGAAAGGGAGCTTTCCCTTTAAGTGCAGAGAGCCGGCAGGAAAATGCCCCACCCAGAGATTGAGCACAGGGCCTGGGCTCTTTGCACTGAAAGGCCTGGGCTCTCTGCATTTGGCTTGCTGACATCGCTGTGCCTACACTTTCCCTGCTCCCGGTAAGTGCCTCCCCCATCTCTTCCCCCCCCTCTCTCTTCCCCCACCTACCTACCTACCTACCTTCCTTCCTTCCTTCCTCTATCTCTCTCCCTCTCTCTCTCCCCACCTTTCTTTCTCTCTCCACCTTCCTACCTTTCTCTCTCTCCCTCTCTCTCTCCCCACCTTTCTTTCTCTCTCCACCTTCCTTCCTTCCTTTCTCTCTCTCCTTCCTTCCTTCCTTCCCCCCCTCTCCCACCCTCCCTCTTTCTTTTCTCTCTCTCTCTCTTTTCCTTCCTTCCTTTCTCATTTTTCCTCCCTCCCTCCCACCCTCCCACTCACCCACCCTTCCTTCCTTCCTTCCTTCCATCCTTTCTCTCTCTCTCTTTTTCCTTCCTTCCTTCCTTCCTTCCTTCCTTCCTTCCTCTCTCTCTTTCTTATTTCATTTTGTTCTTTGTGTTTTTGTAAAAAAAAAATGTTGGAAAAGGGGAGGGATGTAAAAAAGCAGAGAGCTCAGGAAATGCTGGTTTTGACAATATCTTTAATTTTTGAGAATCTCTTTAGTTTTTTCATGGCATCTTCTGTTTAAGAAAAGTAAGTTTGAGAAAAGTTTAAGTTCTCATGGCATCTTCTGTTTAAGAAAAGTAAGTTTCTGTTTAAGAAAAGTAACTAGTTCATTGTTGTGTCTTGTTGGGAGTGGCTTGCAAATATATGTGTGTCTAAAGTCTGTATTAAAGTTGTTTGGTGCTAACTGCCATGCAAGAGAAAACATCTGAAAAAGTAGCTTCATTGTTGTGTGTGTTGGCAGAACACTTGACTGTTGCATGGGGGACTTTGGGGGACATCTGCAGAGAAACAGAGATGTAACTAAAAATGAGCATGGTCAGCAGCACTTTGGAGACTGCCTGTTTTGTGAAATTTAAAAAGTGGGCAGAGTTTCTGATGAAGATGATTGTCCCTCTTCTCCTACCACTGGGCTGACATCTGCCTTTAATGGGCCAGCAAAGTTGATGTTCTTAAACCTCCTAATAAGAGAGATTTCTGCTTCTGAGGAGTTGACTTCCAATGACTGAGGATCTTGTGATGGTAGAGATACTTTTATGTGGTAAAGCCCACCTTTTCACAGGATAATTTTACCTGTGGGACAGACTTTGCATGGTAACCACTCCACTGGTACATAGTTGCTTGTAAAAAAAATATTATAGTGTAATAATTCAGGTGGGTAGCTGTGTTGGTCTGAGGCAGCAGAACAAAATTGGAGTCCAAAGTTTCATCCAAGGTATAAGCTTTTGTGTGCATGCACACTTCTTCCATCTGAAGAAGTGTGGGTGGCACGTGAAACCTTATACCTTGAATAGATTTTGTACCTTGAATAAAATAGTCCACAAACTACTCCCGTCCAGTGCATCCACAAACCTAGGGTTGTTCTGCCAGTGAACTAGGATTGCCAACTCCAGGTTGGGGAAATCCCTGGAGATTTGGGAGTGGAGCCTGAGGAGGCTGGTGTTTGGGGGAAGGAGGGACCTAAGCAAAGCATAATGCCATGGACTCCACTTTCCAAAGCAGCCATTGACCTGATCTTTGCAGTTTGGAGCTCAGTTGTAATTCCAGGAGATCTCCAGACCCCACCTGTAGGTTGGTAATTCTAAAAATTCATATTCAGCGTACTAGTTCTGCAGGAAGGCAAGCTGATTTCCATGGGAACCTAATCTTTAGGAATTGATTCAAATCCAGTGTGGGAATAATTGTTGGACATAAGATATTGTTGGACCTAAGATAAGTCATTGGACATAAGAATTGTTGGACATAAGATAAGCCACCTTGAGCCAGCTTGCTGGATAGGCGGGATAAAAATGTAATAAATAAATAAATAATAAATATATTGGTTCAGGCAAGATTTTATATAGATGGGACAGAAAATAATGTTTTTATTGGTTTTGTCAAAACCGTTTTGACAACAAACAAGGTAAACAGAATAAGAAGCAAAAGGTGGGTGTGGCTGGATGACCACACTTCTGGTAACATGGGGTGTGGCTTAATATGCTAATGAGCTGTGCTGTCAGGGATGTGGCCTAGTATGCTAATGAGTTCCTGCTGGGCTTTTTCTAGAAAAAGAGCCCTGATGAATCCTATCATCTATATATAGCCTTCTTTGGATATACATTATCATTCTGATTTACACAGATTTTGTGCACCATTTATAGCAATAATTCTCATGCTGTGGGGTGTGTCTCAAAAGCAGGTTACTCCTGTCTTGCAAATGAGCTGGGAGAGGAAACTCTGGAATCACCTGCTGGAGTAAAGTGGTGAGAGAAGGGAGTTGCTGCATCCCTTCTCCTTCTCCTTCTCCACTCTGTGCCCCTGGTCATTCCTAAGAGTTTAGCTTGTGAGAGGAGACAGGCATATCTTATATCCATTGTTTCCTAAATCCACACTGCTGGAGGCCTAAGGTCCTAAGTTGCTGATAGGGGTGCCGAGTGCCAAGGGTGTAGACTTTCCAATTTCCAGGGGGGGGGGGCTGAGGCTGGGCCAGAGACATTACAGGCCATTGTCTCCAAGGGAGGCTCAGCACATCCTGGAAAGCTTCGGGAGGGGGGGCTCCAGCTCCCCAGCCCCCCTGAAGTTGACGCCTATGCCGAGTGCCCAGGTTTGAACTGGACAATCCAGTATTTTCCATTCCTGGTCAGATGTAGCATCCTCTGGATGTAGATGCTGGGAATGCATTACTATTCATAAAAGTATTATTTGGGAACACAAGAGATCTGGTGCAGTATAGTGGCTAATAGAATATGCTACGAATCAGGAAGTTTCCCAGTTCAAATTTCACCTTCAACGTATGATCACTAGATGATCTTAGGAAAATCTCTCAGTCTTCCCCCCATCTGTGTGTAACACATATCACTTTCTCTTTAACATGTTATTTTTTTTTCTATTAAAAGATTAAAAAAATTGGGCCCAGGAAGCAAAGGTCACAGAGCAAAGTTCTGTCCCTGTTCTACTAACTGCAAGAGCCCTACCCCTTCAATCAGTCTGTATTGCAGCAGGAGAGAGAAGGCCTAGAGTTTAATTGAGGAAATTGTTAATTTCTTTACAAATCCAAGCAGCAGCCATTGAAGTAGCAGCAGAGGCCGCTGAAAGAAGCCCTGAAGAAGAAGCCCTGAATTTCCTTTAAGTTAATATTTTGACATTCCTCTTTTCTTTGTGTTCCTGGGCCCCATCTGTTACAATTTGCCTCTGTTCAGAGCGCCCTTTCTGAAGGACATTGATGATCACGGCTGTACAAATGGTGTTATGGTAATAGCACTTATGATTCAATTAGATCAGTGGTTATAAAGTTGTTGGGTTTATGACAAATTTATTACCTTGAGATTATAATGCCTTGAATGTTTTCTTTTAGAAGCAATTTCATAATCACTTGACAAGCCTCAAGGGTGCTGTCATTTATTTACTTGAACCACCCCCCAACTCTTCAGTTGGGAAAGAAAATTTAGGAGAGGGAACTGTGTAGCCTTGGCTCTGCTAGGTTACATGTGTATGAGAACAGTAACCTTAAAGAAGGCTTACTGCTAAGCTAACAACAGTGCAACTGGCAATAGTTGTAGGCAGCCTTGTTGGATTGAAGCAGATATTCAAAAGTCAGCAACACTGGACCAACTGAAATGTTACAAAGTAGTGGTCCACTTGTTACGCTCCCCAGAACTCTCACTCAGTACAAAAAGGGGGGAGGGAGAAAAATATGTTTCAGGTCATCTTTTCCCACCCAGAACCATTTTGCATCATTAAGCATGCAACACCTGCTCTACTCTATTTTAAAATAAATTTATAATAATACTAATTTTTAAATAGAGTACAGCAGCTGTTGCCGTGCAGACTTAATTATATTAGATGATTTAAGTGAAAAACAGATTTCATGTGGCACCATAGGCTACTTGGACACAGAAGCATAAACAAAATCTTGTCCTGCTGAAATTATAAAAGTCAGCAGCAATGCAGACCTCTCCCCAGCACAGAGACCCTTGAAATGCAGACAGCAAAAATAAACAGTTGTGGTAGTTGTTATAAAAACAAAGCTCCAGATTAATTTTAGGTGATCCCCTAAGGTAAAGAGTCAACAGAACCAAAATTGTGTCACTGTATTGAGTGGTTGGAAAACACAAATTTCCAGTAAGTGAACTCCCATTGATAGATGGTAAAAGGTCTTCCAACAAGTGCAGAAACCTCTCTGTAAGAGGGTGAAATTTAATGTACTTTTTATTTTATGTTTCTCAAAAAAATAGCAAAAACTGTAAACAGCCATAGAGGAACTGAAAAAAGTTAGCAGTAGTGTAATCTTTGTGTTTGGACCAGCAAAGCCCAAGACTACAGTTTGTAATAGTTCCAAAATGTGTGCATTCTTATAATACATGTGATATGCTCTCAAAATTGGCAATCATTATATAAATAATTATTATCATCTATATATCTAATAGCCAAGGGTTCCTCTGTATGTGGATATCTAAATCCACACATTGGGAGCACATGGAGGGTAAACAGATTTTCCTGCACACTTGAGGCACTCCCCAGGTGTGCAGAAAAATCTGAAATGTTGTAAAACTGTATGGGGGATACTTAACACCCCTAAAAAAAGTAAAAGAGCATTCCCTGTGCATGCGCAGAGAATGCACTTACCACTGGGAACTGGTGGCTGGGCTCACTGCCATCGCCAGTGTTGTGGGGGGGGGGGAGCCTTGGTGGGCCCAGCAGCTGGGATTGGCACAGGGCTTGCTGCCATTGCTGGTGGCAGCGGGTGGGGGAGAAGCCTTGGTGGGCTGGGCAGCTGGGAGCCACGCAGGGCTTGCTGCCAAGGCTGCTGTCAGGGGGGAGAAGCCTTGGTGGGCTGCCTGCTGGGCTCACCTGTGGCCACCTCCTCCTCTTCCTCCATGTGGGGTTTCTGCTGCTTCAGCAGGCCAGGCACTCAAAAGCTGTAGGGAATACTCCCCCCCCCCCCCCGCAAGTATCACAAGTCCCCTGCTTCTTGTTATAATCATATTGCTAAATTAGTTTGGAACAACAGAATGAATTGGTTGAGAACATGGAGACTAGACATTTGGCAAGTTGGGTCTGGTTTCTCCTGATCCACAGTAGCTACAGGGAATGTCATTTGAAATATCAGAGGGATCCCTTTTCTGCATAGAACTGCAGCATGGGGTGCATGCATCCATTTTTAGAAGTTGCAATAGCCTGGGACAGGGAGTTATTTACAGAACTGCAATATGTAAATAACTCCCTGTTGCAGCTGCTCCAGGTTCTGAAAATTGGGGAGGAGGCAAGAGCCCCTCTTTCTCCCATGCTGCAATTCCAAGCTGAAAATGACTTCCTCTGATCTTTAAAATGACAGTCTCTGCAGCTGCTATGTGCCTGCCAGGAAATGAGCTGGTCAAAGGTATCCAGACTCAACTTGCCAAAAAATGTAATGCCTAGTTTGGCCTTTTATGGCCAAAGTTTAGTAAGTTTGATAACCTGAAACTTTAAAAAAAATCTAGTTGCCTACAGCAGGGGTGGGCAAACCGTGGCTCGGGAGCCGCATGTGGCTCTTTCACATATATTATGTGGCTCCCGGCAGGGCAGCTGGGGAAGCTAAATACTACTAGCGAACAAATATCATTGGACAAATTAATATCATTATCAATATCTGCTTGTACCCCTTTTGTTATTATTTTTGGCAGTCTCATTTAATGTTAATAAAAAGCAAATTTGCTTATTTTCCAATAAAAGCAGGTAATATTTGTTCATGTCTTGTGGCTCTCAAACATCTGGTGTTTATTCTATGCGGCTCTTACGTTAAGCAAGTTTGACCACCCCTATTCTAGGTGGCTCTTACGCTGAGCAAGTTTGCCCACCCCTGGCCTACAGGATCTGATATGATTACCAGAGTGGGCCATCCACTGATTTGTGAACCTGCTCCATTAAGTAGCTTGCATCCACTGGAGAATTTCTACACATGCATGCAGAGGGTGTGTATTACTAATTCCTCCCTCCAGCAGATATATGACTCCCCACTTGTGCTGTTTCAGGGGTTTACCAAAAACTGTGTTTCAGGGGGCATTTTGAACTTCAGGGGGCTGGGAGAGGCCAGGAAGTCCCACTTCACTGACAGAAACCCTTTCCATCTGTGGAAACCTTCCAGTGGACCAAAGTCAATATTTTTACTATGAAGATAAGATTATAAAAGAGACCTTCTTTTCCCAGAAAGCTGCTTTGGCTCAATGTTGTACTAAGATAAGTCACCATTTACTTATGTTTTGGACACTGTCTGTTCCTTATCTGCTGCTTGCTCCTTGTCTTAGATTTACTGTGTCTGTAATTATAACGTCTATTGCTTTGGGAATTTCTTTACAGCTATGCTACTGCTTGACATTTGTTGGTTATGTGACTTAATAAAATACACTTGTTCTCACTTCGGTCATCTCTTTTCTCAGTATTGAAATAAATTACAGTCTGTCGGGAATTGGTAAATTGACTCCATTCACCAGCCATAATTGTGTAACTTCTTCAGAATCAATTAGAATCTTATTGGGAATCAAATCAGGAATAAAAGCAAATGGCTGTGATAAAAGAGGGGAGGTCACCTTCTTTACATAGTTTTATGCATGCTAGTAAATATGGTATTTTCTGAATTTGTGGTAATTAGTTTATCAAAAGGCAGGGAGAAATGGAAGCCAACCACCAGGGTTTTTTTAACCATTTCAAGAGATGGCTTTGTCCTTGTCCACTTAATCCCCATTCACATACACCCTTCTTTACATACTTGAAGTGTCACAGAATATTGGTGATAATATTAAGGTATTATTGATGCTTCTTAAAATGGATTTATTCCGTGGCATTGTCTGAAAGTCTTGCGCTATAAGATGAACAACTGAAAAGGTTAGCTTTGGCAGGAGGATTTGCCACCCTTAGCAGAAGGTGCTGCTCCTTTTCTCAAAGCTAATTGGGAACCCATGGGAACATTAAACAGTCACAGCTCACTGAACTGAAGGAGAGAAAAGTGAAGAGGCCAGTTAGCCACTCTCCAGGATTGAAATGGAGTTTTGACGAGTACAGTTAAGCAACAGGGACTATGAAGGATTTTTTATTAAGGTCATAATGCTTGTTATATAAATAAGTGGGCCTTGGGAAGAAGACTAGCCCTGGAAAAAGCCAATTATCTGTTGATAAGTATGAATGACACGTGCAGCATTCCTCTAAAGGATGAGCTATTTGCTATACATCTGGTTGTTTTCAAATCCCTCTGTCAAAACAAACAAGGGAAGCAGAAGAAACTGAAAAAAATCTAAATAATGTTCCTTATTCAAACAAAGGAATGTTACCACCACCAGAAATGGGGTGCCATCATGAGCAAACTACATTTCTTCTTGTGAAGGAGGACAGCAATATTATTCTGCTGCCTCTTTTCTGTATGTTTTGTTATGTACCATCTCGGACAGTGTAGGTGCTGGTGGCCAGCATATATCTGCAGGCAACCTTATGAAGGGATCCTGTTGGAAACCTAACAATTTGTCCAAAAGCTGTTTCTCCAGGCCAGGCATACCTGAAATATTTAAACTATATCATGAAGGTAGTGACCTGGGTGGCAGTAGTGACTTCATTCCCCTTATATGTCCCTTTAAGATGGGCTCCTGGTCTGACAAGATGGCTCTTATTATCTGGAGGTCTGTTAGTGGGGCTAGGGAGAGGCCTTGATTGAACATGGAGTTTTTTGCTCCATTATTAAGATCAGCTAACTTTCTGTTTGAAATCTATGTACTGAAACAGGAGGGTGTGAGCATGGGAAGTATGTGTTAGAATATACAAGACCTGCTGTGTGCATGAAGCAAGAAGGATCAGAAGAATATCTGGCTGAGGACAGATTGGGGATCTGGAGCGCTCTGCCTCCACTTTAGAAGCGGAGGCAGAGAGGGCGCCCAGACAGCTGCAGCTGTCCCCCGTTGGCTGGCTGCACTCACCCGTCGGCGAGGCGCTGTCCGTGCGCTGCAGCCAGAGACCCCTTGGATCTCGTCTCCGGTCATCCAGGTGTGCGTCCCTGCCACTTCCTGGCAGTGTGGATGCGTTGACAGCACTCCGGAAGCAGCACCAGAAGTGTGGACGGGCCAGCAGCCACGCGCCTCCTCCCCAGTACGTTGCAGCCAGTGTGCACGGGACACCCTGGGCTGCTTTTCCTGTGCGCCTTCCGGCCCCGCAGCTGTTCCAGGACAGATTTTCAGTCTGTCCTCAGCCTCAGTGTATCAGAGAGTTAAATAGCTAGCATAGTCAGATTAAGGACTTCCTGGTAATTTCAAATGATCCCCTTCTGTCTCCTAACTGGCTCATTGGAGACTTCCTCTTTTTCAGCCCATTTCTTCCCTAGTTGTTCATTACACAGTTACATGGTTAGATAGTTAGAACCTTCTCTCTTCTCTCCTCTTTGCACCGTTGTTTCTCTTCTAAATAAAACTGTTCATTCTTTCAGCAGCTTGAACTCCACTCCTTTCTGCATTTTTAAAACTCTGCCGACAGTATGGTGGTGGGGTAGTGTTGGGGCCAGTCACATTTCTTTCAGAGCTCTCTCACCCCCTAAAAATAAGTCTAGCTCACCATTTAGTGGTGCATAACACTAAGAGCTAGAATTTGCAGCTGCCAAACAATCTTTGGATCTCCTGCTATTCTACACACAATGCCATATGATAATTATAAGCATTATTATTATTAGTGTTGGGGAACAAAGACAGATGGAGAAATGTTGAGGTTCCCTTTGGACTGCCTGTCCAAAGAGATGCAAGTGCTGGCTTTCCTTGATGTCGAGTCTATTAAAAATGATACCTCCATCTAAATGCATAATTGTTTAGTTGTAGACTGGATCTCCAGTTTTCTTGTCCATACAATAAAATCCATGAAATGAATGATTATAAGTAATACATGGATCCAAATTATCCTTATCAAGTGGTTAAAGGTGAATAAGTTGAATCTGAATTCAGACAGGCACAGATGATGCTGACTGAGTTCTGACTTACCAAATTTAGATGGAGTTTGGCTATCTTTAGTTGATCATGTGAAAAGTCTGTGGGTGCTCTTAGTCCAGCTACTGATGGTGAAGTAGGTTGTAACAGCAGCTAGGAATATACTTTTTCTGTCTTATTCTTATTTGGGAACAGTTGACCATGATTTTGTAACATCTAGGTTGGATTCTATGCCAAGCTCTATGAGACGCTCTTAAAGACAACTCAGTTGCAGTGTAAGGCTGCGCAACATGTTATGGACTTTTGCTAAGATATGAGGGCTACACATGAACTATGCCAGTAGTTATGTGAGACATGAGAGTACACTAGGTGACCAGTGGGAAGATGGGAAGAGATGCCTACACTATAGGAACAAAGCACCATTTTCTGAGGTTACCACCTCCAGGCGAGAGGATCGATATCAGAGATCAAAGACACTCTCACACACAAAGATAGAAGGCTGTAAACTTACATCTGTAACTCTATACACGCATACCCCTTTCATGTATGCCTCCTGGTGCCCCTTCCTGCCAGTCTTCATCTCCATAGGATACATCAAAGAGCATCACACCTGGGTGTGAAGACACTGAGATGCTTCTTGAGGACTGGTTCCCATGGTCGCCATTCCTGTGATCCAGAAGATCGGTGCCAGATCCTGCTGGCAGTGACATCCTGCTCTGACCATCAGATAGATCTGAATATTGACCCATCCCCTGTCACCCCCTTAGTGGCTAGAGATAACATACAGACCCTCTATAGGTTTTCTAGGGATGACATTATATCATGCCATCCTCCCAGGTCCCCCCCCCAGGTACCACCTCCCAATAAAAGATGTTCCCCAAGGTTAGAGTTCTCGCTAGAGCTCCCTCTCCAATCCCCGATCTCGTCCCTCCCCCTCACGGATTCCTGGGTGCACCACTGGGATCTGCCTTGTGGTTCTCTGCCAGTTCAGAGCCACGACCCTTATCGTCTTCCTGAGATTTCCTCATCCCCATTTTCCAGCCGGATTCCATTGCATCTATATAGGTAAATATCACCCTCGACGGAAACCATCAATTACCTGCTCATGCACAAGTCTCTATAACTCCTACCTAGGTTCCTAGTACTGTATGTATGTATGAATGACAGAACAACATTGCTTTATGTAATCTTTTTATTATATCTCAGTAAACAAATTATTTTACATCCTTAAATTGAGTCCGTGTCAGTTTCTCAGAAGCATCGGTTAGCGCATCCTCTGTATACACTGGTTAAAGGTTCCGTAAGCCTGCTGCATATTGATAATAGCTAATATTCCCCAAATATTCCCCAAATAGCTAATATTCCCCAAATAGCTAATTTTCCCCAAATATAATAGCTAATATTCCCCAAATATTAATAACATAAAAGAGCAGTGAGGCTAACAGCAGATGGTACAAAATGTGACAATATGTTTGTTGACATAAGAACATAACATAAGAGAAGCCAATGTTGGATCAGGCCCATCGAGTCCAACACTCTGTCACACAGTGGCCAAAAACACCAGGTGCCCTCAGGAGGTCCAGCAGTGGGGGCCAGGACACTAGAAGCACTAGAAGGGGGACACTGTTGTCCCCCTCAAGCACAAAGAATACAGAGCATCACTTGCCCCAGACTGAGAGTTCCTATCTATACTTTGTGGCTAATAGCCACTGATGGACCTCTGCTCCATATGCATATCTAAATCCCTCTTGAAGCCGTCCATGTTTGTAGCCACCACCACCTCCTGTGGCAGTGAATTCCATGTGTTAATTACTCTTTGGGTGAAGAAGTACTTGCTTTTATCTGTTCTAACCTGACTGCTCAGCAATTTCATGAAGTGCCCATGAGTTCGTATATTGTGAGAAAGGGAGAAAAGTACTTCTTTCTCTACCAGCTCTATCCCATGCATAATCTTATAAACCTTGATCATGTCACCCCTCAGCCATCATTTCTCCAAGCTAAAGAGCCCCACGCGCTTCAACCTTTCTTCATAGGGAAAGTGTTCCAACCCTTTTATCATTCTAATTGCCCTTTTCTGCACTTTTTCTAAAGCTATATCTTTTTTGAGGTGTGGTGACCAGAACTGTACACACTACTCCAAATGAGGTTGCACCATCAATTTATACAGGGGCATTATGATACTGGCTGATTTGTTTTCAATTCCCTTCCTAATAACCCCCAGCATATTGTTGGCCTTTTTCATTTCAGTCGCACACTCTCTCAACATTTTCATTGAGTTATCTACTACAACTCTAAGATCTCTTTCTTGATCAGTCTCTGCCAGTTTGGACCCCATCAACGTGTATCTATAGGTAGGATTTTTGGCTCCAATGTGCATCACCTTGCACTTGGCCCCATTGAACCCTATTTGCCACATTGATGCCCACTCGCCCACCCTCGACAGATCCCTTTGGAGTGCCTCACAATCCTCCCTGGTTCTCACTACCCTGAACAACTTCATGTCATCTGCAAATTTAGCCACTTCACTGCTTACTCCCAACTCCAAATCATTAATAAACAAGTTAAAAAGCATTGGACCAAATACTTATCCCTGTGGGACCCCACTGCTTACCTCCCTCCACTGAGAAAATTGCCCATTTATACTCACTCTCTGTTTCTTTTTAATTAGCCAGTTTTTGATCCATAAAAGGACTTGTCCTTTTATCCCATGACTTACTTAGGATCCTTTGATGAGGAACTTTATCAAAAGCTTTCTGGAAGTCAAGGTAAACAACATCTATTGGGGCCCCTGTCCACATGTTTGTTTACTCCCTCAAAGACCGGCACCAGCCATTTGGTTGGATTCCATGAGACATTTCTGCTCACACAAGAAATAATCACAAGTAGTCCTTCCACTAAGGCTATGTGAATGTACCTTTATGCATGCTTGCATAGTGTAACCGGCAACCACTTATTGATTAATGGTTGTTATTGTTGTTATCTAATCAATATATTGATATACAAATTATACTCAAGGTGTGTATGAGAACATCACTAAAGTAGTTTCTGGAAGAGAAGGAAGTATGTGTGAAATATGAAAGTAAGATAAGGTTGGAAGACTGAAATTCCTGGAAGATTACAAAAGATATGATCATAAATGGACTAAAATCCCTGAAGATCATGAGTGCAGTGAAAATAAACAGCAAGGGGGCAGTTACGAAGAAGAAATAACAAAGAATGGAAGATTAGGTCAGGTGGCTAAAATCAGAAATATTCATCAAGTTGTGATGGAAAAGCAGAACAGAAGGTTAAAAGCAGGAGTGGAGTTAATGAGGTCAAGGGCCAACATGAGATGGTGAGCTAGATTAAGTTGGTTAAATCCAGCAGGGATGTACACCTTTAAAAAAATGGTATTTTTCCAGTTCAGATTTTGGAAAGGGCCTGAATACCAGTACTGGGGTGGGGGGGATTTGGGTTTTATGATACACTTTTTGGCATACAAGTTCAATGTTTTTCAATGTTTTTTCTAGAACTGAGTTCCATTATTCGCTATGGGATTATTTTTTTAAAAAATGGGAGGGATGGAGTTGCTGTTTTTTAACCAAAGGACATAAGGATTTCAGGAGCTTTCGTGCTACCTGTCTCCTGAGAAGTTTCAAGCAAACTGGACCAAGGGATGAAACTCTATGGGCCCCTGAACAAGGTGCCCCCAGCCATCCTTCTTGTCTCCATGGTTTCCTATGGAAAAAATCAAACATGCCAGTAACCAAACACACAAGAGCAACCACTGGCCAAAAGCCTCCAAATCCAAACAGAACCAACAAGCTCAACATGATCAAAGCCAGACCAGAGAATCCTTCAAGACAATATGAGCAATGGACACTGATGCAAGCCAACACAACCAATGTCAAGCCAGAGAATCCCAGCAGGACCCAGGGTGAATGTAGCAAGCCCAAAAGAAGCAGCCGTCCTTTATTACTGGGAATGGGACTCTGGTTCCTTCCTGCCCCTGTAAAGAAGAAACACAATAGCAATACAGCATGCATGCATGAGATTCATTTCAGATGCTTTTGTGGGATCTGCTTGTACTTGTTTAAACTGAGATACTTGCCTAATTTCCTCATTTTTCTTTCAAATGATATTTTGGTGACTTTGTGAGTGGAAAGAACATCATTTTAGCACTATATTTAGAAGAAGAAGAGGTTTTAAATCCTGCCATTCACTACCCAAAGGAGTCTTGGAGTGGCTTACAATCGCCGTCCCCTTCTTTCCTCACAACAGACACCCTGTGAGGTAGGTGGGGCTGAGAGAGCTCTGAGAGCTGTGACTGACCCAAGGTCACCCAGCTGGCTTCATGTACAGAAGTGGGGAATCAAACCTGGTTCTCCAAATTAGAGTTCACCGCTATTAACCACTACATCATTGACTCCCCTAATATGCTCCCCCTAATATCTGATCCCATTGCCTATAAGAGCTGCTGCCCTCCCTCCCTCTTATTATCCAGAAGACCTGTAAAATTGAAGAGAAATGGGCCTAGGAGGCTTAAAATGTCAGCCCAAAATATGTTGGGGTATTCCCAAATACTTTCAGAATTTTTCAGGAATCAATATTCAGTATTCTTGAATCTGAATATCACCTGGATACCTGGATATACCTGAAAAAATACTGATAAAGTATTTTTAGAAAATATATTCTGACTGGGAATATCTGAAAACACATCCCTAGAATCCTGATGAAAAGGTAAAGTTCTTGAAGACCGACAAAGAACTTGAAAACCTATATGAGGCTCATGGAATCTGAGGTTCAGAGACAGTATAGAAGATTTGATCTCTTCTGCCAGGTCCAGAAATAACCAGTATCTGTTTTACCTTTATTTTGTTACATAAAAATACACTGGGCTTGTTCACACATGTGTGTTCATTTGATGACTACTACATCATGCTGCACTGAATTTTTGTAATTATGTTCTTTATCTAGAACAATCTCATCTCCATTTCCTATAGATTTCTCAAGCAACCAATTTCTTCCTCAACCTACTGAATGATTTTTTTTTTAAAAAAAATCAGATCATTATTTTTAAGGATTACATTGGAGAGTCCTCCATGGGGAAATATTCCTTGGCAACAGATTTGTCTGGCATGATGGATCATGTTGAAATTTAATAGATGCTGAAAAAATGCAGATAACTTAAAATAATAATCCCAGAAGGTTCTCCTTTTAAAACACTTAAGGCTCATTAAAATCTCCAGCTATGTGATGGCCTCTGCTGGAGAAGAATCATCATATGCACATGGAATGCAGAATAAAGTCTGAACTACTTTATAACAGTAGTTTCACTAATACTCCATTCCTCTGAAAAGTTTCATTTTGTTTCCAATGCTTCATTACCGAACAGTAGAATTTATTTCATTTTCAGGGCTAAAATCACTTTCCCCTTTGATATAAGAAACTGGTTGTAATTCAGCTCCCATATGGTGAACTGGAAAATCATTTTGAGACGTGAGGTACAAAGTGGATAATGTGATGGGTTTTGCCAGGAAAACTTTGTTCCAAAACACCTGGGGAGATTTGGGCAAATTAATTTCTTAGCTTATTCTTACAGAACTGCTCTAAAGAAGTAAGACTTATAAAGCACTTTTGTATAGAAGAAGTACACAGTATATATTTCCACACGTTTGGTTAGAATAAATTCCAGAGGAAGAGTTAACATACAGCACATTACGCTGGCTAGCTCAGAGTTGCACCAGAATATCTCTAATATGACATCAGCATAGCAGAGATATGCCAGGGGCCAGTCACTACCACATATATGCTGGCATACTCATCACACCAGCATAAAAACATGTAGAGCTTGGGCATGCTGTAGGTGGAGATAGGCTCTTCCTAAAATGTTCTAACCCTGGAATCATCCCCTGAATCAGCATAAAGCTATTGCAGCAAAATGATAGCATAGCCCATAGAAACCAATGTAAAGATCAAGTCAAACAGCTCTCCCATATTTCCTTTTCTGCCCCAAGCCTTGGCATAGCTGAGGATCCTGGCTATGAGGGCAGCATATCTCACCACTCCACACACATTCAATCACAAACACTTCACCCCAAACACTACACACACACCCCAACTAGGACATCCCTAGCTCAGATGATAAGGAGCACAGCATGAGACTATGTCTCTCAGGCCCCTATTGGGCACACTTAGAGCACATAGTGTAACATTATGGTGATGGGAAAGGCACAAAGAAGGAACTTAGCACCACAAAGGGGGGAACTTTCCACTGACACCCAAGGGAAATAACAAATGTTGCTGTGTTCCTAACACGGAACATGGGGTACCATACCCCAGACAGGTAAGCAGGGATGAGGACAAGCAGCCCCCAAACAGGAGTCTGCAATTGTCTCCTCTTGCCCCCTCACACCCACCTTAAGTGCCTCCAAAGTAATGCAGACTCCCACACATAAGGCTAGCAGCCCATGCATTTGTGGGCAGCCCCAAGCGGGCCTGCTCAGCAGGAGGTCCTGCATCTTGTAAGAAAGCATAGGGTTGCAGTCGATGGTGCTGCAGGGGAAGGGGCTGCTGGTGCTGCTGGGAAACTGATACTGGGCTATCAAAAGTTTACTCTGTCAGTGTGCTCTCTCCCCTGCAGGTGTGTGTGTGTGTGCGGGGGTACCAGAACAACTACAGTTTGTAGCATATGCATCAACTACGGGAGGGCTCGAGCCACCCCCGAAATTTCCCCGGGGGGAACTGAGCCCCCCCTGGGAAAACAGAGCACCTGCCACTGTGAGTCCCTGGGCACTTCCTAGGGCCACCGCGCCACCACTGCCGTCTCTCTCTCTCTCTCTCTCTCTCTCCCACCCCCGCCGACCTGGCTGCCTCCATCCATCTGTCCCTCCCTCCCTCAGTCCGTCCAGGGGCGAGCTAAGCAAATGCACAGCTGGCCCCTGGACAGATGGAGGGAGGGACGAATGGCCAGGCGGGGGGGAGGCAGCGGCAGCACGAGCCCCCCTGGGGAATATAAAACTTGACGCCCCTGTTCCAAATCACTGGTAGCAAATACCATAGCTGAAATTCAACACTGTGTTTGGCTCAGTGTTCAAACATGTTCAGTTGTGGCTCAAACATGTTCAGTTGTGGAGAAATAATAACTTTCATGCACAGTTATGTACTACTTTGCCACAGCTGCTGTCCCCCCCCCCCCCCCATGTATCCATGGTTCCTTTCTCCAGTTATGAAAATGCACCTTGTTAAAAGGGGGGAGAAGACATTTTGATAGATGTGTTACTTAGCTATCTCTCTGTGGCAGCATCATGTGTTGTATGTTTGTGGCTGCTGGATTATCTGGATCCCTCCTCCATTAATTTTTTGGAATTGTAAGTCCTATACAGTACAGTCCTAAGAAGACATACGCTTCACTGAATACAGCTGAGTAGGATTATGACTGTATCTGCTTGGGATTACAGTTATTTATATACTACCTTTCAGTACAAGTTCCCAATAGATTTGTCGGCTATTGAAGGGCTTAAAACATAATTTGAAGATGTGTTGTAGATATTAATAAGAAAATGAAAATCAAACAAAATCTTGATTATGTTGTACTTACCTCTAGGCTCAATTTGTGGTGGATATTGTTGATGTTATTATTTGTATCTGTTCAAGCTTTTCAATAAAAAATTAAACAACCCCCCCCAAAAAAGGTGCATGGTTGGCCTATGAACCTGTGATACAGATGTATGAATCTGTCATTCAAAAATGTAAAATGTTTGGGGAGCCTTGCTTCATCTCCCCCTTAGTTGCGCCAACTTTTAGATAACAGTATAAAGCTTATTTTACAAATGTTTCACACCTCTGAATTTTTGTTTTTGGCATTTATCTAATTGATTGTAAGGTCTCTTGGTGTGCAAATAACATCAGCAGTTACATGATGGGTTTTTTTTGTTTTTTTTTAAAAAAACAGTGATAATTCAAAAGTATTCTAATTTAAACCCAAGGTTTTTTCAATCTGTTGAATGTAACCTAGAGCTCTTATCTGTTTCCCAGTTTAGAATCATTGACCAAATATTGACCAAACATTCTGAGTCCTCAGAATAGCAAACTAATAGGTGCAGGGGTAAAACATACAGAGATGAACGCTCTTTTCAACTCTTTCAACTTTTAACAATAAAACAACAGATTGAAAACAACAATATATAACATAAACCAACAACATAAATATACAGATTATAGAGCAACACGTTGCAAGAACAGCGATTTATAAAAGTTACAAATACACCATCATAACAATTGTGGCAAGAAAGTTAAGAATGTTAATGCAAGAATATACCACATCAACTGTAATCTCACAAAGTTAAAGATTAAAAGTGAGCAAATAGACTGTAATACTGTTAATTGGAAGTTGTCACATATGGACCCTTTTTAGTGGTAAGATAAGACAGAACTGGCAACCTGAATTATAATTTGGTTATTCAGAGAGATGAATGTGAACTGAAAGTTTAGCCATTACAAAGAAATCCTACAGTTGGTTAATCCATTGAGTAATAGTTGGAACTTCTCTGTCCTTCCATTTTTATGCCAACACCAGTTTTGCTGCAGTCAAAAGAATAGAAATCAAGTCTTATCTATTTCTAGGAATATTGCGATCATGCAAAAAGTTAAGAAGAATGGTATCTGGAAGCATCGGCACTTAATAAGTAGTAATGCATTTGATTTGTCATGTTATTTAATGCCAATATTTGTCAGAATCTGACATCTCTCACCCAGGAGGTGGGATGCAGCTATCTGACTACGAGCTTACTCCCCCGCTCCTGTGGAATGTGTTCCTTTCCCTTGCTTTCACCTGCGCTTCTGTATCCTTCTTATCTATGGCCTTGACTATGTCTTCTCATGGGCTATGTTGCTAATTGGAATATTCCTGCAGGTGCAAACCGCTTTTCCTTTCCGCTTTTCTCTCTGGGAATAAACAAACCGGGGTTTTGAGTGCCTTTTTTCACTGTGTAATGATTTGTAGATATCTTTGCTGCATTGCAGTTTGAATACACTATAACTGTACCAGTACCCAGCACACCCCTCCATTACTGACTCAACAAGTGTGTACCAGTGGATCCACCAAAAAATAAAAGAAGTTCTAAGACCCTTTGTTTTTGGTTTGAAATCTATTGGACTCTCACCTATTCCTGAATGAAGGGACACTCCCACCAAGTATGGATATATGTACCCTTTTGGTTACATTGTTTCCAACAATAAGGTTGTATAGTCGGGTTTACATAATGTAATTTAACTGGTGTCAAGTACCAGCGAGTCAATAGTTTAAATGATTATTGCTTAATGTTAATTATATTTGTAGAATAAATATTTGAAAGCCAAAATTCAGACCATTGTGATTCACAGAGAGATTACATTTGCAATCACTGTTCCACACCTTCTGGTATGGGAACAGGTTTGGTTTTTTTTTTGCCTAGACAAAGCAATATATTATAGATTTTTGAAAAATCATTCCTTTAGTGTTTTAGTGAGTGATTTTTCAATAATTGTTCAAAGTCTGTAAGAGGAGTATGTAAAGATTTTTGTACTGAAGCATTTTCTATCAGGTGCTTAATTTGTAAATATTGGTACCAAGGCAAATTAACACCTATATTCTTTTCTATAGCAGATTTTCCTAAAATATGACCATTTTTAGAGACATCTGGCAGGGATTGATGTTAAAAATCTTTTTTTAAATCTACATACCTGCTGATTGTTCAAAGAATTCTATTTACTTACTTACTTACTTACTTACTAATTTATTTGATTTATATGCCACCCTCCCCAAATGGGCTCAGGGTGGTGTACAGTTAAAATAATACATTAAAATAATGTTAAAATAACAATTGCAATAGAAAAACAGAGAGCCCAAAATTTTCATTTTCAATTGCTCTCCAGAAGATTGTAGAATAAGATTCAGGTGAAACCCAGGTAGCAAAGTTTGAAGATGGCAGTATATTATTTAGAGGATAAAAAACTTGGTGGTGGATATCCAAATAGTGTAGCCTGGAGTGCTATCTATTTCCTATTATTCAACCACAGACTAAATGTTGGTCAGTCATTTGGGATCATCTACAAAAGAATGATATTCAGCTAGCAGGGTTACAGATTAGAAAAAAGAGAGCTACTTAACTCCCCAAACCTTGAAAAAACAGATGTCTATTTTCTTTTCTTCTTTTTTTTTGGTGAGTATTGTGAGTGTGTGCTTGCGAGCCTGGAAGTCATGGTAACTTTCGGTGGCCCCTAGAGTGGCTAGGACATTTCACAGAGGTGGTTTATATTACCTGCCTCTGTGTCCTCGTCATCCTTCCAAGTACTTGCCACAGTCGGCCCTGCTTAGCTTCCAAGATCTGATGAGATCGCGCTTGCCTGGGCTGTCCAGGTCAGGGCTATGTCTATTTTTCTTTTGGAGTTCATCTATAAATTGAACATGTTCAGCTTCTGCAATTTTGTCCTTCAGCTTATAAGAACCTCCTTGAACCACCAAAGTTCAACTTAATCAACAAATGTGGTAAATTCTTTCACATTCCTATCAAAGTTTTCTCCCCTCAAACTTAATATTGAGAAGCAGGTCTTTTAGGACAGAGATGGCGCCATGGTAAAACTGAGCAAACAGCATAAGATACTCCCTTCAATCATAACCTCTTTCAGTGGCCTTAGACAAACTGCTATAGTTGCTGCTTTAGCAGAGCCTACCCATATACTACCATGGAATCATGCTGACGTTCCTTACAAAACTATTATAAGTAGTAATGAAATAATGTATGTGAAGCAAATGAACTGTACAAGATAGAAGTGAAAAGCAAAATGTTATGGCATTGCTTCATCAAACATAGGGGGAGGGTAGCACTCCTCATTTTTGAATTAAGCACTGGATTCTTCATTATAGCTGCTCTATTGTAAAGGTCAAGCCCAACTCATAGAGAGGTTGCTATGTGTAGTTGCCTCCCACTTCTCTTCTACTTGCCAAGTTTTCCAGAAGGAGGAATTCATGACTGCTGGCTTCAAGATCCTTTTCAAAATGCATCAGGTCATGCTGCCCTCTCTCCAAATTAACTGTGGCTGTCTAATCCAAGAGGGAACAAAAATAAAAAAGGAAATGCACTAGAGTGTCATATCCTAAAGTGTCAAATTAAAAACATAAAGCCTCAAAAACTTGTCAGTGTCACTCTTGTTAATCTGCATTCAAATGATTTTTGAACAATTTGGCCCATCCGTAATCATCTCTGTGCTTGAATAAAACTGATGACAAAAACCACAGATATCTGGTGCAAGAATTAATTATAGATGGATCATTTCATTGGCATTAAAACATTCGTCTTTATTCAGCAGCAATAAAAGCATCGATGTATCATGATGAGCAGTTTCTTTTGAGTGATTATAATTTCATAAATCTCATGTAATAGGCTATTACATTTCTTGAAAAAAAAAATTAAAGAGGATTTGTGCTTTACACCATCTTTCCAATTTTACATGGATACGTTCTTTTAAAGAAACTAAGGAATATTCTCTAATGGTTTTCTGTGAATGATGCTGCCACATTGTTAGATGGAGGAGTAAATTCGTCAAGGGAAATGTGAGAGTCTTGTACATTGTCTTGGAACACAGTGAAAATTAGTTAGAGGGGATAGGAGGCTGGGCTAACTGTGGAAAACAGATTCAGGTGGGTAGCTGTGTTGGTCTGAAGGCAGTGGAAAACAGACATGTGTGTAAATTGTCTCACTAACCTGTTGAAGTTCTTTAAGGGAGGTGAACAAACATGTGTATAATGATAACCCAACAGATGCTGTTTACCTAGACTTCCAGAAAGCTTTTGATAAAGTTCCTCATCAAAGGCTCCTAAGTAAACTCAGTAATCATGGGATAAGAGGAAATTCTCTTGTGGATTAAAAACCTGTTAATTAACAGGAAAGAGAGAGTGAGTATAAATGGGCAGTTCTCACAGTAGAGGGAGGTAAGCAGTAGGGTACCACAGGGCTCAGTACTGGGTCTGGCGCTTTTTAACTTGTTCATTAATGGTTTGGAATTGGGAGTGAGCAGTGAAGTGGCTAAGTTTGCATATGACAGTACGTTGTTCAAGGTGGTGAGAGCCAGGGAGCATTGTGAGGTGCTCTAGATGGATCTGTTGTGGCTGGGCGAGTGGACATCAACATGGCAATTTCAACATAGACAAGTGCAAAGTAATACACACTGGAACCAAAAATCCTAATTATAAATACATGTTAATGGGGTCCAAACTGGCAGGGACTGACCAGGAGAGAGATTTTGGAGTTGTGATAGATAACTTACTGAAAATGTCCACTTGGTATGTGACTGCAATTAAAAAAGGCAAATGCTATTCTGGGGATTATTAGGAAGGGAATTAAAAAGAAATCAGCCAGTATCATAATGCCCTCTGTAATGAATCAATGGTGCAGCCTCATTTGGAATACTGTGTACAGTTCTGTTCACCGCACCTCAAAAAAGATATTGGGGAAATGGCAGAAAAATGATTAATGAGATGGAACACTCTCCCTATGAAGAAAGGTTAAAGAGGTTAGGGCTCTTTAGCGTGGAGAAACAATGACTATGGGGAGACATGATACAGATTTACAAAATTATGCATGGGATAGAGAAGGTAGAGATAGAAGTACTTTTCTCCCTTTCTCACAATACAAGAACTCATGGGCACTCAATGAAATTGATGAGTGGTAGGCTTAGAATAAATAAAAGAAAGTACTTCTTCACCCAAAGAGTAATTAATATGTGGAATTCATTGCCACAGGAAGTGGTGGTGGCTTCAAGCATAGACAGCTTCAAGAGGTTAGATAAACATATGGAGCAGAGGTCCATCAGTGGTATTAGCTGCAAGGAAGATGCTGAACTGAAGACTGGTAGTTCAGCAGTTTAAGACCCAAGTGCTGCATGATGGAGTTAGCTCCCATCTCTGGTCCCAGCTCCTGCCAACCTAACAGTTCGAAAGCAAGTAGATAAATAGGTACCACTTCTGTGGGAAGGTAACAGCATTCTGTGTGCCTCGGCATCTAGTCATGCTGGCCACATGACCATGGAAATGTCTTTGGACAGTGCTGGCTCTTTGACTTGGAAATGGAGATGAGCACCGTATCTGTAGAGTTGTATTCGACCGGCTTTCAAGCAAGGGAAACCTTTACCTATAAATGGAACACAGTGATGCTCTGTATTCTTGATGCTTGGGGGCAACACTGGGAGAGCTTCTGGAGTACTGGCCCCACTGGTGGACCTCCTGATGACACCTGAGGTTTTGGCAACTGTGTGACACAGAGTGTTGGATTGAATGGGCCACTGCCCTGATCCAATATGGCTTCTCTTATGTTCTTAAGTTAGGATCCTTTTTCAAGGCCAGAGCAGACATGATGGAAGCCTGCTCCCCAAAGATGCCCATGTCCCATACCCATAAAGACAGCAGCTGCCATCTGAGGAAAGGCACCTTTTCTGGCAAACTTGTCTCTCTAGCCTTCCATGCCTAGTGCCCTGCTCAACATACCTACCATATGCAAGCATCAATTTCTTAGCACCAAGCACCACAAGATCAGGGACACGATTCTTCATTGCCTGCTCTTTAAGATGTGTCAAGGAGTTCAATTGCTGTCTTTAAACAACAGGGACAATGAGGGTAACAAGGCCAAATGGCAATTTTCTTCATCATACCTACTTGGAGTAATGCACCATAATCTCGGGTTTGGATAAGTCCCCTTCACCATTCCAGTACTTTTAAAGTCATCATCAATTTGCTTTTTTGTCTCTATAATTTGCACCAAATTTGCCAAGTCATATTTTAGTATGAAGGGAAATTGTTCTGAAATCCTAAGACCACTTTCCTAGGAGTAAGCATCATTCAATTGAATAGGACTTACTTCTGAGTAGATATCCTCCCTAAATCAGACAATCTGGTGATTTGACAGTGCAGAATAGATAAAAAGTAGGGGTCCTCTAGTACCAGACAGTTCAACACATTTTTCAGTTCTCCAGTGGTGATCATGCAACAACTTAACTGATGGGCTATTGAGTTGCTCACCACTCATCCATGTTTATTCTTAGGAAAAGGCTATTCGCTGCATTCAGAAACCAACCCCCAGCTGATGAAGGATCAGCTAGGAGTTGGCATGTGATCTCCTGTTGATATTTTTCCCCCTCTCTACACAGATTTTTTTTTGGGGGGGGGGGGGTCAGGAGCAAACTTCCAGATGATCTGCTGGAAATTCTTTTCATCATGATCCTGCACTTCACTGTCTCCCGGACCTCAATTTATTAACCAGCTGGACATTTACCATCAAGCTGGGTGGGTAGGCAAAACCGACTTATAAGAAGGGGTGCAGTTGCTATTGAAGAGCTGGATCACTGTACCTCTGGACTGGGCCGGTGACCCTGCTTTTCCTCCAAGAGATGTGAAGGCCTTGGTGAGAAAAAAAAATCAAGAACAAAAAAAACTTTTTGGAGGGCTTTCTTTCCAATTTTCCCAACAGGAAAAACTCAGAAATTCAAGGAAGCACTGAAAAAAAAAAGTGCTATGAAATACTTCTCTTTTTGAATAATGAAATTCTTTTCAAGCTAAGGTTTTACTTTTTCAAAATGTGTAGCATGGACATTTTTAATGTAAGTGAGTATATAGCATTAGAGAAAGATAAGTGGGAGGATCTGCAAGGACTTACGGTAATCACCCCATTTTCCCTTCTCCCACTATTTTCTTGTTCCTTTCGTTGAACACCACCATAACCTCTCCCCTTTCACTCCTTGCTTCTTTCCATTCCACCCACCAGCCAACCTACCTTTATCCACCCCCTGTCCTCAGTTTTCCCTTCCCCCCATCCCCTAGTAGAGTCTACCTGGGAAAACTATGGCCCAATTGAGAAGTGCTGCCTGCCAGTCTGGGCCCAGTGTGTGGTCTCCAGACTGGGCCCAGTCGTGCAGTGTGGAATTCCCAAGGACATGCAGAGGCACCTCATTTTCACCCCTATTTCCCCTCCCCACATTAATTTCACTTTCCCTTCTCCTGGCAACACCCATACCCTCACCTATCCTTGCTTCCTTCTTTCCTTCCTAAACACCAACCAACCTACCATTTATTTGTCCCCCTTGAGCTATATTTATCATTTCTTTATTTCATTTGTATTCAAACTTTATTAATAAGGAGACCCAAAGCAGATTACATTACTCTCCTCTCCTCCATTTTATCCTCACAACAAATCTGTGAGGTAAATTAGCCTGAAAATGTGTAACTGGCCCAAGGTCAACCAGAATTGCAGTATATTTGGTATCCTGATTTGATGAGCACTGCAAATATACTTGTGAAGGAGACATATTCAAGCTTGCCTGCCAATAGTCCATAAACTGTACCTACTGATTAAAATATTTCACCATCTACATTGATCGGTTAAAATCTTTTAATTCCTCCCTGGGGATAAAGGTCACCCTGAAACAAAAGCAAGTTGAATTGAAATGAGTTTGTTTTATTTCTAAAAATAATTGGGTTTATTTGTTTTAGAAAAAGAGAAATGGCCTGCAGACATTCATCTTATATTGGGAAAAGGAGACCTAGTTTACAACATCCACTGACAGGAAGTATCATTTTAATCTCCTTTGATTTACACAGGAGAGTTTCACATTCTTTTTTCTAGTCTACCATATTTACTCACTTCAACATTTATATGCCACTTTCCTCCACCGGGGACTGAACACAAAGAAACAGGTACAAAGATGTGATTTAAATACAATTTAAAGAAAACAAACAAGCATATACAACCCAAATGCCAAGTTGTCCCTGAACCTACTGGACCAGCTGACTCAGGGCCACAGGCAGCAGGCCACCAGTTGAGCTCTTTTGGCTCATATCAAAAAGGCTTACATCTCTAGATATGCACAGACTTTAAATACCAGCAAATAAGAAGAGAAAGAGAAGCTCGGCTTTGACGTTTTGCACATGGCAGAGATGTTCCAAAACCAAACTGTCACATAATAAGTAAAGTCTTTATAATTTGGCATCAGATGGGATATAAAATTGTGCCTTGTTGTTTTCTCTGTACAAGGCTTGTAATTGGGAGAAGAAGAGAAGGTGACCCTGGAGGTTCCTTCCAACTCTGTTATTCTAAGATTTTGATAATTATTTGCCAAGTAACTTTATTTCCAACAATACACATCAATCACCTAGACAGAGCTAACACAGACCTATTAGGGGAATAACAAAACTGTCCAGCACTCATGATACCTTTTGTCTTCTTTGCTGAATCTCAGGCCAGCCATAGTGGGTCTCCCCCTTTGTCTTCTCTGCCCTCTTCAGCTCCAGGGGAGGAGGAATAGAGGCAGTGGTCCACCAGTCATAGCATCACACCACTTCTGGCCCGTCTCTGTTTACATCTGGATGTACCAGCAGAGATGCATTACCTTCACATGGTACAGGCAACTGATCCCTCACGCACAAATCAATGAAAGATCTGGTAATGCATTCACGCACCACTGAGATCAAGCTATATGATGTTGCCTTCCCTCCCCTGTATTACTATGGCATAATTTACACTAACAGGGCTGTATTTACACTAACAGGGCAATACACTGTATTGCTCCTAACTTGGTTGGATACATATGAAGTTACTATTTCCTTGAGCCATTTCTAGTGAACCTGTGACAATCCTCATCAATCATCCTTCTCATAGATTATATCATTTTTTCCACTATGCAGATTAATCTCCAGGTCAGAACATTAACATGAAACAAACATTACCGTCAGGTGGATCAATAATTGTCTGATGGCTCCATTAATGAAGAAATTGGCCATTTTCTTCCAAAGTGTGCCTCCAGTGTTTTTTGATTTTGATTCTAAGGCAAAAGTAGTACTTTTGGGTGGCCTGACACAGTCCATTTACTCCCACTCTCCTACATTTATCTTGTTCATTGTCTGTCAGTTCCAGAATAAGCTGTCTTGGCATAATTAAAAAAAAAAAAGTTGTGCCCTCGATGGAAATAGTGGCCTCAGCAATTGGCGCTGCACAGTGAGTACCAAGATGCTACAAAACAAATCAGATGTGGCTATGTGCTGACATTGTTTTAAAAAATAAATCCATTCCACACAGAGAGTAATGTTTCTTGCATTGCATTGCCTTCAGTCTGAAAGAGCCATGTCAATACCATCCCCTCCAAACCACCATAAGTATGAGTGTTGTTTACTGCTGTTGAGAATCTTCGTGAAAAAGCATGCATTCTGTTTCTGCTTAGCCCTCCTTTTTTCACAGCACTACCGTCACGTTCTCTTGCAAACACTCTGTGTTTGGAAGGTCAGAGCTAAAGTTGCTGCAGCTCCGACAAACAACAACAAAAATTGAGCTGTGTCAATTTAAGGACTGCAAAATACAAATAGTAGTAATATTAAGAACACAAGATGACTAAGCAAATGAGAGATGAAAATGAAAGAGTAGATCAGAGGTGACATTTTTGACTATGAGGTTTGCTTTGGACTAGAAAAGATAAGGGTTAGATGGGAAAAGAGCAACAGAAGAGCCAACACAGAGAGATGAAAGAGGAGGGGAAATGCAATATATATTACCTGAATAATTTTTTTTAAAAAAAAACACATGGAATTAGTTGGTGAGATTGTTAGACTGCCTGCAGAGGAAGGAGAAAGAGAAAGTAATCAGAGGGCAAAAATATTGCTTAGATGATCAAAAGATAGATTTTAAAAATAGGGAGTGATTAAAATGAGACAGCCAGAGACGATTAGAATAGCGAGGTGATAATTAGAATAGGCTTTTCATTTTCCCCTATTAATTCACATACCACTGATATTCTCATTTGCAAGTTTATGAATTTTTAGACTTTTAACCCAGATTTTGCACAGCCTATTTGCTCACATTTCAGTTTGGAGTCATCTCAAAGCTCCTCAGTCACAAGAACTAAACGTCTGCTGTATCTTATTACTTTTATGTTTTGAAGAGGTCCCAGTTTTTCATCTTTTTTAGGTTCATGGCATTATTGAGTTAGACATACAGCACAGAAGTGCATTTATCTAAATAATGAAAGAATCTATTGCTGCTGACAGTAAAATTAGGGTCCTTTCATTGTAGCTGGGGAAGCTATCATGGTAGTCTACATAGATTTTCATCTACAAAGCCGAACAGAAATTTGCTTTTGCTATTCGCTGCTCCTTGGAACACCATTCAAGAACGTTTTTTCTCATCAAGCAATGTGGCTATGTTTCTTTGTACATGCACTGGCATGCCTCTCAGAACTGTGAATGTTTGCTGATTTGGGGGGGGGGGTATATGATTCTTCTTGTTCACTGAGTCTCTTTGTATTGTTTAGGTGCCTGCCGTAAAGATTACTATGTCATCTTTATTGATCAGTGAGTGTTGTGCTATTGGGATATATTGAAATCATTCACTGTATATCAAGAACCAAGTGATGGGTGGACAGAGCCTCTGAGAGGATTTGTGAAGCCTAGGGTTAGCAGGTCCTGCCTCCTCCCTAGTGTGGGACTTTGGGAGGCATTCCTGGAGGGGGTGGGGATGTCGCCAATGAGATGACATCTCTCAGAAGTGATGTCATCACATTGGGGACATGCCTGAATCCCAAGCGGCAAATTCGCTGCTTGGAATTCAGGTGCCTGCCCCCCCTAAAACATTTAAAGGGACATTTAAAGATGTGCAGTTGGTGGCCACCCATCTCCCTCACCTCCTGCCAGGTTTAAAGGGCCTTCCAGCTGATTGGCGGGCCACATGCTTTAAATCTGGACCCTCTAAATCTGGCAGGAGGGAGAGGTATGGCCGTGGGTGGCTTCTGTCAGCTCCACTCATTGGAGAGGGGAAATTTCCCCTCCCCACTGAAACTCTCTTCTGTATGTGATTATTAGTTAATTTGGATCCTGCAACTCTGGGAATTAAATTTTTAATGTGTCGGAAGGGGTTGTCACTAGGATGACAGTGAGAAAAAAACCCATATTCCTTCCATTGTCAGTACTCACAATCCATTCTTCTATGCTTTGGCTGTTCACCTAATGAATGTAAAGGTCATCCCTGCTAAGGTGTCAGTGTCAAATTCGGAAAGGCCAGAGAGTGTACAGGTGGTAGCAGAGCATTTCCTTCCATGTTGTCCACTCCTTGCATTCAAGGGTGCAGTGTGTTAATAAGCAGCATACTTTTAGCTATGGGTTATGCCATTTCCTAAGAATTATTTATATAATTCTTAATAAATGAGAGTGACATACCTTTGCTTGAGCATTTTATCTAACTCCTGGGCATTTTTATGAAGAGAATGACGTGTTCAGTTGTGAGATAACTCTTCTTGAGAAGACATCTGTATGTGTGCTATGCCTGATATTGCTCTCACAAAATGAAATTCTGAATACCGGACTGACTCCAAATGTTTTGTACTATTTCTGCTTTCATCAAGGGGTTTCAAGAAGAGTACAGCCCAGATTACATACTTTGGAAACAACAAAGATTACCTTTCAATGTGAATGTTTCATTCCTGCTTCTGATCGCTTAATCATGGTGGGCAGTCACCAGTTGCTGGATTTAACAAAGAATGTACAGTTAGTTGCTTATCTTTTGATCTTTGAATTATATACAACAAAGTATCTACTTACCCCCCATTGTAGTTCTTTAATAACAGGTTTCTTTGTGGACTTGTTAAATGATAAAGGAAAGTTCAGGAGGACAGAGCTGTTCCTCATGATCTGTGATATCAAAACAAGCCTTCGGGGGCCAGCACTGTAAGCATGTGAGAGATCCAAGGTGGTCAAAGATCAGTTTTAATGAGGCTTTGCTTACCACATATTCCTTAATTATGCTTATTGAAGGCTTTTAATTGGTGGAAATATTCAAGTATTAACATTTGTTTGACATTATTATGAAACTGTATCCCCTTAGAATTTGTCCTGGACTAGGGTAGAATTTTCAGGATAGAGTGCAAAGGGGGCTGCTGGAACAGCATATCTCATGAACCTGGCAAAATCATAGCAAAAGTGCCTCCTCTGTAATTGCTACATATCATAGAACACCTAGGGACAGAACTAACTCTGTGTTGAAGGGTTCTTGTAAAGATTACAACATTGTATTTGAAGATTTTGGAATACTTCACAGTTCTGTGGGGTTACTGAAATAAAGGATATTATTGAGACACATATATTCCCAAACCCAACTTTGTCAAGGTAACAGCAGGGGCGTAGACTTTTCTAAAGTCCGGGGGGCGGGGGCTCTTTAGCGTGCATGCTTTGCGCGTGCGCTCGCTGGGGCGATGTTCCTGCCCCCCCGAAAACCTACCGCCAGCCGCCGTGCCTCCCCGGCCCTTCCGAGGCTCACCAGCCAGTGCTGCTGGTGCCTTTCCCTCCCCCTCCACCCTGGCCACTCTCTCCCTCACCCTTAAAAGAGGAAGAGGGAGAGATAAGGAGGGAGGAATGGCCAGGCCGGTGGGGAGGGAGAGGCACCAGCTGGTGAGCCTCGGAAGGGCCCGGGAGGCGTGGCGGCAAGGCGCCGGCGGCAGGTGCGACGTTTTCCCGAGGGGGCTCAGTTCCCCCTGGGAAATTTGGGGGGGGGGGCTCGAGCCCCCCCCCCCCCGTAGTTTACGCCGGTGGGTAACAGGAATGTGGAGGTAGAGCACACTTACTAGGGAATGCCATAGGGAAGTAGGAGAAGGGGCTTTTAAGATGACAGGGGAGAAATACATAGACCTTGCAGAGAAGAACCATGTACTGGGGAAGCAGCAAGTAGTTCCCTCCAGCTCACTGATTCTCCCCTGAAAGTTTCTCCAGTTCCTGCCTCACTGTCCACTTCTTCTGTAGAAAAAAACTAAGATGAGGCTTCTGTACCATAACTTAACTACTTTTTGGTGTTCTTTGCATGGACAGGAAGGATTATATAAAAGTCACCCTGTGCTTTCAGAAAAGGAATTTAGACATACCCTTCCCCCCCAAAAAAAATCCCCAAAATGTTTTAACAGAAGCTGCCTTGGCCAAATTAGCAGGTGAATTTGCCAGCAACAATGAGACAATACTAGCTAGGCCAGCCCCAGAAAAGAAAGTGAATACCAGTGGATTTGGGCTTCCAGAAGACAGATGAAGAACAGAAAGAGAGAATAACTGAGAGTTTGCAGAATGCAGAAGGCACATGGCATGGTGGAGTTGCATTAGGCTGCTACGTGAAGAAATAAAGTTCACACTAAGCCTTTTTATCTCAGTAGATTAATGAGAGTCCTTTGTTATAAGGAACTCCATGCTAGACAGGATAGAGATAGTATTCTAAATTAGCTAGCTAAACTGGAATGGATGGAGATACAGGAAAGCATGGCCTGTTCTCATGGTGCCAGTATGGAGAGAGAGAGAAGAAGACATCAGCTGGAAGGAAGATTCCCTGAGAGTAGCAATCTACACATGAAAGGGACAGTTATCAGAGCAGTAGAAAGGAAGGGATGCACAGGCCCTCACCTATCCTTCTGGCTCTCTGTAATCCCCCCTCTGAAGTCTGAAGCTAAGAGCCAGTACAAAGACCTTCATGTCTATTAATAACAAAGTTTGAACAGTTCTGCAGCACACAGCACAGGAGCCCCATCCCAGGAGCAGCTGCCAAGTAAAGAAGAAAGCATATTGTGGTAATTGGCTCTACTAAGCAGAGATACTGAGGAGTAACCTTTGCAGCACTAGCAAATAATGAGGAAAACAGTCAGTTCATCATATCAATTCACTTCATGGGCAGATTACTTCTTTATTTTATTGAACATACAATCCCTACCCCTGCCACTATTCCTCGAAGGAGCTTAGGATGATCTAAATGGTTCAGCTCTCTTCTGCTTTATCATCTCTCTCAGGTGGGGTAAACTCTGTGTGAGAGAAATTAGGTTGCCAGCTCTGAGTTGGGAAATTCCTTACAATTTTGGGGGTGGAGCCTGGGGTTTGGAGAGAGGAGGAAATACGGCTGGGCATAATACTGTTTTCTGCAGGAAGGTGGGTTTCTGTTGTCTGGAGGGCAGTTATAATCCTCAGATTTCTCCAGGCCCCACCTGGAAGTTGGCAACTCTGAGTCACCCATAGCTTAATCCTAAAATGAACTACCATAACACAAAAAAGATATGATGGCATTAGAAAAGGTTTAGAAAAGGGCGAATAAAATGATTAAGAGGATGGAACACCTTCCCTATGAAGAAAGGTTAAAGAGGTGAGGGCTCTTTAGCTTGGAGAAATGAGGACTGAGGGGTGACATGAGGCTTACAAAATTATGCATGGGATAGAGAAGGTAGAGAAAGAAGTACTTTTCTCCCTTTCTCACAATACAAGAACTCATGGGCACTCAATGAAATTAATGAGCAGTAGGTTTAGAGCAGATAAAAGGAAGTACTTCATTACTCAAAGAATAATTAACACATGGACTTCACTGCCACAGAAAGTGGCAGTGGCTACAAGCATAGAAAGCTTCAAGAGAGGATTAGATAAACATATGGAGCAGAGGTCCATCAGTGGCTATTAGCTGCAAGGTATAGGTCAAGTGGTTAAGATGCTGAACTTCAGACCGATAGTTCAGCAGTTCAAGACCTGAGTGCTGCATGATGGAGTGAGCTTCAAGAGGGGACTGGATAAACATATGGACCAGAGGTCCATGAGTGGCAGTTAGCCACAAAATATAGATGAAACACTGTGTCTGGGGCACTGATGCTCTGCATTCTTGGTGCTTGTGGGGCAACAGTGGGAGGTCTTCTGGAGTTCTGATCTCATTGGTGAACCTCCTGATGGCACCTGGGATTTTGGCCACTATGTGTCACAAAGTGTCGGATTGAATGGGCCACTGGCCTGATCCAGCATGGCTTCTCTTATGTTCTTCTGTTTTCGAGCTCAATTTAAGGTGCTGGTATTGACCTTTAAAGCCCTGTTTGGCCTGGGACCAACATACCCATATGAACTTACTTGCTCAATTTAGCGATCCTTGGAGGTCCCGCTTTGGTTGCTCCCACCATCGGAGGCTAGATGGGTGGCAACCCTTCTCCTCTATGGCACAAAATCATTGGAACTCCCTCTAACAGTGCCTTTTGTCATCCAGTGAAAACCTTTTTGTTTCATCTGGCATACCCCCAATAATGGCATTCTCCCTCATCCTCCTGCTGTATTTTTATGTTTCGAATTGAAATTCACCCATGATGTAGTCCTGCTGCAAAGAACCTGGCAGCTCAACAAAGTTTACTTCTCTCTGGCTCCACTGTGTGTTCCTTCAACACTTTAAAAAAACAAACAAAAACGAACTAGGGTCCATTCTGCACCTAGCATTTGCTCCATTGTTTTACCAAACTTGCACTGGAACAGAAAAAGATGCCACTCAAAACCACATTCAGATACCCCAGGCCAAGCCGGGTACTGACTGCAGAGTCATCCCTGAGCGGCCATAAAATGGCTATAAATCTATGCAGACAGTACCATAAAACCGAGAGATCAAAGGAAATGAAAATGGCATACATTGTGGAGGCTATAATAAAATCCAACAATCAAAGAAAATGAAAATGGCATGCAATGTAGAGGGGAATTTCTGTTCCAGTGTGGATTTGGTAAAACAGCTGAGTGAATGTTAGATGTAGAATGGGCCTAGGACCATTTCCTCAGTAGTGAAATTCCCCATGTTGACATTTTTAAAATTGTGCATTATGTGAAAATTTCTGCAGTAGATTTTTCCTCACCAGATGCAAACCTGATGTTTTCTCCTTCTTACCCCATGTTTTCAGAACCCCCAGTTTTAGCAAGTTTCAAAAACACAGGGTAAGAAGGAGAAAACTTGTGGGTTTTGCCTGGTGAAGAAAAATCTACTGTGGAAAATTTCACATAATGCACAATTTTAAAAATGTCAAAGCGGGGAATTTCACTACTGTGGAAATGGTTTAGGTCACCCCTCTGTAGGAATTGCCTGTTTGATCTCTACTAGCTTATTGGTCAATATCACGGTTTTACTGAGTGAACCGCCTTACATGATAGCTTTATTCCTACAACTATGAATTTTTACATTTATTCTGGTCAATGCTTATATCCCCCCAGCAACTCATAAATCAGCCCTGGCATATTACTGGGGCAGTTTGAATATGTGCATCCAGAAAACTGGGGATACACACCCATGTTGGATGGTGATTTCAGTGCTTGGATTGGTGCAACCTATGAGCTTTCTGTTTTCTTCCCCCAGTGTGGCAAATACTGATGCATTTGTTTGTATTTTCACTAGAACAAGAAAATTACAGAAGGCACAGAAAGAGATGTGTTCAAACTTGCCTGAATATATTGTGATGTGCAAACAGAAAGATAAAATAATCACATTATTCTACCACTATTCATGTAATCCTGTTGCAAAATCTGTTTTTCAGACAACACAAGAAAAAAAGATAGTTTTAGAGTGTAGTCATGTTGGTCAGCAGTAGAAGAGCTGGATCAGAGTCCAGTAGTACCTTAGAGATCAGACCAACAAAATGTTGGAGGTATAAGCTTTCAAGAGTCAGTGCTCTCTTTATCAGAAAAAAGATACTGTCATAGATGATCTACTGCACCCAAGTTTCTTTCTGCTATACAATTTCTGAAGGAAAAAGTTATATGAAAGAAAAATGCTGTAAGTATACTAAATCATGGTTAATGGAATTGTACAATGTATAACATGATAATATGCCAATAAACCTTGTCATGAGATGGAATGTTGGATTTGGTTGTGAATTCAAATATTACATCTGCTATGAATTCAATGTCATCATTGGTCATCATTCTTTTATCTGGAGACTGAATAGGTTACATCTATATGGCTTTTAAACATGCACTTCCCAAATCTTGCGACCCCAATCTTTGCCTACATAGGCACCATTCTAAAATGAAATTTTGGGTGGAATTGTGAAAGGATAGATATAAATCAAGACAGAAACTTGAAATGAATTAGATTTAATTTTTATTTGGCATATGAAATACAGAAAGGAAAATGAGAAGGAAAACAACACCAGTTCAAAGTAATACAGTTGAATGCAAGCTCACAAAAATGTTTAGTGAATAAGCAACTGATAAGTGAATCAAATAATTTCTAAGCCATCCCACTTATAGTAGAAATGTCATCCTACAGTTTTCCACTAGAATTGGATGGCACTTTCATATTTAGCTGCTTTTCTACCATGCTGGGTGTAGTCAAGGTAAATTATTATAATTTAAGAGACAATTAAATTTTCAATTCTTCTTCATGTTCACTTTGAAGATTATGATATTCATGCTGCTTTTAAAGTGCAATTTGAAACAGAGCAGTGAGCCAGAACAAATTTTCATTTGGATTAAATGGACCAGCCTAATTCGGACCATATTCAATGGGTCTTACCAAAGGTTAAAAAACTTAAGGTCATAGTAACAATATAGTTTTTCATTCATGGTTTAAAGAGCACTACATAAAGGTCAATTTAAGAAATATATCTGGTGTTATGCATATGGCTAAGGCCATCACTGGCTGTGACTTGCAAGTAAGAGATCTTTTTACTGCATGAGGTCAATCAACCTTTTCAAAATTTTACAATTTGGAGCCAGTTTGGTGCAGTGGTTAAGTGCGCAGACTCTAACCTGGGAGAACTGGGTTTGATTCCCCACTCCTCTACTTGCACCTGGTTGGATGACCTTGGGCAAGCCATAGCTCTGACACAGCTGTTCTTGAAAAAGAGCAGTTTCTGTCAGCGCTCTCTCAGCCCCACCTACCTCACAGGGTGTCTGTTGGGGGGTGGGAAAGGGAAAGGAGTTTGTAAGCCACTCTGAGACTCCTTTGGGTAGTGAAGGGCGGAGTATAAATCCAATCTCCTCCTCCTCCTTCTCCTCCTCTTCTTTTTCTATGCCTCTTTATCATGCTTTTCTTGAGGTTTGGGTAGGTCATCCATTTCTAAAAGGATCTGACTGGCATAACTGTCATGATTCTGTAATGTTGAATGAAACTAGAAGAAAATCTTGTATCAGCACTATTTGTTATGGAAATGAGACAAAATTACAGATGAGTGGATTTTGCATGACTGTTATTAATAACAAGTTTATATCACGTGAGGGGCAGTAACCTACCACTTCATGGGGGGGGGGGGACAACATCTCATTTTCCCATATTCCTGTCTGTTTTTACAGCCCATTCTGACCCCTGGAAGGTTCATTTCCAAGGCTGTGGAACTGCATGGAGGAACAGTTACAATAATAGAATCATAAAATCACAGAATTGGAAGGGATCTCCAGGGTCATCTAGTCCATCCCCCTGCACAATGCAAGAAATTCACAAATACCTCCCCCCACACCCACAGTGACCCTTGCTCCATGTCCAGAAGATAGCAACCCCCTTCTAGCATCCCTGGCCAAACTGGCCTGAAGGAAAATTGCTTCCTGACCCCAAAATGGTGATCAGCATTTCCCTGGGTATGTAAGAAAGGGCCATGAGAACTACGGACTGATGCAACCCTTCCTACCCTCCCTTCTTGTGATCTGCCTAATTTCATAGAATCAGCATTGCTGTCAGATGGCCATCTAGCCTCTGTTTAAAAACCTCCAAAGAAGGAAAGCCTACCACCTCCCAAGCAAGCCTGTTCCACTGATGAACCCCTCTGTCAGGAAGTTCTTCCTAATGTTTAGCCGAAAACTCTTTTGCTTTAATTTCAGCTGACCTTCTGGTTTTGGTCCAACCTTCTGCGGTAGCAGAAAACAACTCTGCACCATCTTCTGTATGAGAGCCCATTAAGTACTTGAAGATGGTGATCATATCACCACTGAGTGATATCACCACTCCTCTCAAGGCAAAACATACCCAGTGTGAGACTTCTGATTAGATCCAATAAGTCAGGCCTTGTAGTTCAAAACAAAGTCTTTATTTCTTAATGGTCTTTCAGGAAACACTTGAGTTGTTAGTGATACCAGATACAGAAGAGGAGGAATTGATATAGTAAATTCAAACTAGAGTAAAAACGTGGGTACCAATGAAAAAAGATCAATCAAGTGCCAGAATGCACTACCGTTACTTTCTCAGGAAAAAAGCGCGTAAGCAGAGCTACTTTCCCATCCCCGGCCCTGTGGTTTTTTCTACATGCATTCCCATGCAAAAGACACCTGGAAAAGCGGAGGCCCAGTTGCCCAAGGTTACAAGTGCAGCAACAGAGATAACATGAGTCTAGCAAAATATCTGAGCTCATTCTAGTGAAGGAGGGGGGAGGGGGGAAGGAACCGTCAGAGCGGAAGCTGATGCCGATCTCCCGCCGGGACCTGCAACCGGGATAGACATAGGGAAGCAAAACATGACAGGGAACCTGACATCCAGCTCCATCAACCAGTCCTCCTCACCCAGCTGATCTAAGGGTTTTGCCTGGGTTGTGATCAGTATGTAGATGACACCCAGCTCCATCTGTTGATGGATGGCTGCCTGGACTCTGCCCCAGAGGATTTGATGTGGTCATTGGAGGCCGTGGCTCAGTGGTTGAAACTTAATCCAATGAAGATGGAGGTCCCATAGTTGGGGGGGGGGAGTTGATGGTGCATTACTTGTGCCATCCCAGAAGGTGAGGAGCCTGGAGGTGGTCCTGGATACCTCGCTTTCTATGGAGGCCCTGGTCACCACAGTTGCCAGGTCTGCCTTCTATTTCTTTGGCAGATCAGGCAGCTGGCTCCCTACCTCTCCCCTCAGGACTTGGTGTGAGAGTCCTACAGAATCAGTCAACAACAAGTGTCCTTAAACAGGAAAGCTTTATTGAGAAAGGTCTGCTATGGTAATCTGCACTTCTTGTGTTAGTAATGGTGGGCACTACTGAAATCAGGACAGATACAGAATTCAAAGAGAGGTCTAGTAGTGCATTGTAACCAATAATTAGGTCAGGGGAAAGGCGCTTAAAATACTGGTTTACTGTTCCCAGGGAAAAAACAGGAAACCTTAAGCCAGACAGAAGAAAAGACAACAGTCTCTCAAGGTCGGAGCAGTAGGGAGAGCAATAAGCATGCCATCAGAACTATAACATAACATTCCACAGTACTGACATCAAGGGTTCAGTCATCCCACCTCCCGGTCAGGAGATGGCAGCATTAGCTGACACTTGGCTACAGTGACCCATGTAATGGTCACTTCCAGGCTTGATTACTGTAACTCACTTATGCAGGCTTGCCCTAGCTGTTGATCCAGAAACTCCAGCTAGTACAAAATGCAGCGGTGTGCTTGCTGACTGAATCGTCTGTTCAGGCGCACATTTGTCCAGCACTACGCCAATTGCACTGGCTACCAATTGAGTACCAGACCCCTTTGTAAGCTGCTCTGAGATGCCTTCAGGTAGCGAAGGGCGGGATATAAATCCAATCTCTTCTCTTCTTTTCTTCTTCAATACTAGGATCCAGTGCCCCATTCTGTGCCAAGGCTTCTTACAGATATAACCAATAAAGTTGTGGCCATTTTATTCCAGAAGTTTGAGAGTGACTGTGTTTATTGGGGGAGGGGTTGCCATAAGAGGGATCCAGTGCCTCTACTGCCCTTTCCCCTTCCCTAGGTGCTGCAAACTGTGTGCCTTCTATGCATAAAAGGTAGGATACTGCCCAGTATTTAGGACATATAAGGAAACCTCACCAAGTAGTAACTTTGATTTTTGTCATTTCTCTCTTATTTGGTCTTGTATCTTATGTATATAATTTGCTTAGTGCGTTGGCCGTTTCCAGCTCTCCCATTGGCTGTGCAGTGCGCTCCATCAGCCACTGGCCCATCAACTGCCACTCAAGAGTACTTGTGTGCCATTGGCTGGGTACTGGGTCTGCTCCTCTTCCCCGTCCACTCCCATTCCAGCCACTGTTCCCTGTCAGAATAACTGCCAAACAGCTGTCTCTCCTGATGAAGACACTTCTCCTGCTTGACTCCTGTGGGACTATTCCCTCAGTGGCTGTGGCTAGGCAACCAAGCTTGGTTCTGTCAGTAAAAAGACAAAGGAAGAAAACCCTTTCCAGGCCTTTGTAAGGAACTCATTGGGGCCAGTCCTGACTAGGATTGCTAGCTCCAGGTTGGAAAATACCTGGATATTCTGTGTCTAAGGAAGCCAGAGTTTGGGGAGGGGAGAGGCCTCAGCTGAACAGAATGCCATAGAGTCCACTGTCCAAAGCAGTTATCTGTTGTCTGGAGTTCAGTTGTGATACCTGGTGATATTCAGGCTCTACCTGGAGGTTGGCTTCCGTAGGTGTAGCAGTCAGTGCTTCAGAGCAAGGTCTGCTAGACCCAGGTTCTTGCTGTGGAAGCTGGGTGGGTGATTTCGGACCATTCTTTCAGCCTAACCTACCTCACAGGGTTGTTGTGCAAGTCAAAAGGGGGAGAGGAGAGTGATGTAAGCTGCTTTGGTCGCCATTGCAGAGAAAGACTACTTTTCCTCCTGGGAACCTATTGTTGCCAATCTCCAGGTGATAGCTGGATATCAGAAAATTACAACTGCTCTCCAGATGGCAGAGATCAGTTCCCCTGGAGAAAGTGGTGGTCTCTGTGTCCTTATACCCTGCTGAGATCGCCCTCCTATGACAGCCAATGTGACATAGCAGCCAGGGCTTCAGAGCACAGGAGAGGCTGCAGGTGTGGAGGATATGGAAAGCTGAAGATTGAGGGGAAATAAAGGTAGGTTGATGCTTGGCTGGGAAGGAGATAGGGTTGCCAACTCCAGGTGGAAAATTCCTGGAGATTTGTGGGATGGAGCCTGGAGAGGGTGAGGTTTGAGGAGAGGTGGGACCTCAGACAGGTACAGTGCCATAGACTCCACCCTCCACATATAGCTACCCTGAATTTTCCATTTTCCATTTTCCATTTATTCAGGGTAGCTATACTTAAGGATTAACATTCAGTTTTTACGTTAAAAGGCACAGGTATTTGTTTATTTAAAAATGTAGCTCTGGGCTCCATTCAGCACGACACAAAAATTGATGAGTTACAGTTATACAAATAGTTCACTCCATGCTAAGTCAGCACGGATGAAATAAAACAAAATGAAATAAAACAAATCACAGCTGCCAGGATCTCCAGTGATCAGGTGACTATGATGGGTTGGCAGAGAAATGCCGGTTTAGAGCATTAACATGGCTATTTCTGAAGCCAAAATGTCACCATATGGTGGATCATTTTCTTTATTAATATTCACATATGCAAATATACTGGACTGTAGCCAAAGGTGGCTTTGCCCAAACAATGCCCAAGTGATCCTCAGTTTCCATAGTTCTCACTTCATTTGTGTACTTTGCGCAAGAATTCCCATGCCCACAGGAACTGCTTTATGTGGTAGAGTGGGGTGCTTCAGAAGACAGCAGGAGATGGAAAGTTGTATTCCATTAGCTCCCTCTTGCAGTTATTTGGATCCAGTACATTATAGGTTTGCATTTATCACTGTAATATCATTAATAACTGCATCCAGAAAAGTGCTAGAAAACAAGCATATTCAGAATGTGTCAACTTGTGATCTTATCACCTGGTGAATGGTTCAGTGACATAATTTCAATATGGAGAAGTACTGAGGAGGGCCACCATGAAGTGATGAATCCTTTCTCTTAAAAGGCGTCATGAATTAGCCTACGAACTGCCAAATCTATTGCACGGTGAACTGATAGTTGCTGGCAATTGTCCATTATCCATGAAGTGGGTCTTTCATATAAATAACAATAAACCTTTTAAAAGTGCCAAAACCTGTATACTTTGCAATGCTATGCAGCAGGCCCATAGCTACAGTGGGGCATATCGGGGCCGTGCCCCCTCACTTAACAACCACACCCCACAACTCATGCTGCCACAAACCCTTTATAAAAACTATTTTCGGTGTATTAATTCAGTTCAGTTATGGTGCACTGCGCTGTACCCACAGCCTGCATTGTCTCTCTAGTGGGCATAGCTTCCCAGCACCATGTAAACAGAAGGCATGGCTGCACCATGATTGATTGGTGCAGCTCTGGCAGCAATGGTGATGGCCTCAGGGCCAGCATCAGGTGATCCAAGCTTGAACAGCACTGATCCAGAGTGTGTGGAGCCCATATCTATGCACCAGTGCCCAACTTAGATAACTGTCCTAGCCCAGCTCATGGATGAGATGAGCCTCTTGGTGTCTCCGGAGTATGGCCCGGCCCCAGGGTATGGGCTGCGTGGGGGCACCATGTGGTCCCCTTCCTGCTCTGCTGCCTTCAGCATTCCCTCCAGTCCTTGCCCCTGTCCCTACCTGCCGGGGTCTCCCACAGGCGGCCGCCAGGAATTCTCCAAGGTGGTGTAACTGGCAGAATTGGCCAGTAAACCCGGCATCTGTTGGGTAGATGATGCATATCTCTTCATACTGTTGAGCCCAGAGAGGGATGAGTGGCTGCCACTGTGTGTGTGACATACTTGCCAGATATCAATGAGTTTGCTTGCACCAGGGTAGGCGGCAGGGCTGTGCCCAATGACCCTAAACTGTACCAGCAGAGCTGCGCCAACAGGATATATGTCTCTCTCCCCCACCCCTTGCCCTCCTAGATTTCGCAATGCCCCACCAACCAAAATTTTCTGGCTACACCTTTGCTATGCAGGCAGTGTGTCTTGCTGTGGATTATATCTCTTCCAGTGTAGCCATTTATTAAATTATTTCCACACTTGGTTTATACATGTTACTTGTGTTTTCCTTTATTATAGAAGAGGCTAAATATTCTCATGGGAGATAATTGAATATTCCATTATGAAAAGACTATCTATATATTAATAGCCAAGTGGCCACCCCTGTACAGATATCTAAATCCACGTGGGGGGGCACTTTGGGGCAGGGAGATTTTCCTGCACACTCGGGGGACTCCCCCCATTTGCAGAAAAATCTGAAAAGTTTAAAAAACTTTGGGGGGATATTTAAATTAACCCAAAAGTAAAAGAGTGTTCCCTGTGTATGTGCAGGGAACGCCCTCAGAACTGTGGTGGCACCCATGGGGGGGAGAAGCTGCAGACCCAGCGAGCACTGCTCAGGCCTCGCCAGTGCCCATGTGGGGGGGGGGGGACAAAGCTGTGGGCCTGGTGAGCACCGCTCAGGCCTCGCCTGTATGTGGGGCGGGGCAGGGGATGAAGCTGTGGGCCCGGCAAGTGCTGTTCAGGCCCACCGGTGCCCATGGGTGGGGACAAAGCTGCAGGCTCAGTGAGTGCCACTCAGGCCTCACCAGTGCCCATGGGGGGGACAAAGCTGTGGGCCCAGTGAGCACTGCTCAGGCCAGCCAGTGCCTGTGGGCAACCAGGGGCAGGGGGGGAAGACATCAGTGGGCCCCATGACTCTGTGCCTCATGGGCCTTGCCGGGGCAACCGGGGATGGGGGGAGAGATCGGCGGGTCCAGGGGAGGGGAGGAAGCCTTACCTTTGGCAGCTGCTGCCCCATGTGGAGCTCCTTCTCTGTGAGACTTCTGAATCTGATCAATAAGCCAGACCTTTGATGAAGCAAAGAGTTCTTTATTTTTAATGATGGTTCAGGTACTTCATGTTTGTTAGAGCTACTTGGTTACAGACAGTTAGGACTAATATACCCCCCAGCTCCAGGTAACAGTGGGCAGAGGACCAATCAGAATGGTTACAAAAAAGTGCGAAATTCCTTGAGCCGTTGGTTCCCACCGAAAAGGCGCAAAAGCACTAAAATCCCCCCATGTCCCTTAGTGACCTCTAATTGCAGATTGCAGACCAGACACCTGGTTAGAATAACAGTTCCACAGTTCCCCAAAGTTACAAAAGCAGATAAAACCTTCGAGTCTCCGGAGAGAGAAAAGGGAGGTGACGAGCCCAGATAGCCAGGCTGTTTATGATGCGATGGAATGCAGCAAGCCATCCTCCCAGGGAGAAAAAGATACATTAAACAGGACAGGCAATAAACCTCAAGGCAAAGCGTAAATTATAGATGAACACTCCAGATACCAAGAATTAGACTTTAAGAGACTCTGACATCCTCTCCCCCCCACGGGTTCCACAGGTCCCGCCTCTTGTATGTTCTAATTTCCCCAAATATAATGACACAACACATTTAGGAACAAGATTATCCTGTAAACTATCCTTCCTGAAAACAATAATTTAGAAAACAGTCCTCCAGATAAGGACAAGGGTGATTTAGACATGATCTGCTCAGTATTCCCTCTAAGCTGAGTTAGTGTGAGCTAGCTCACAGTTTTTTAGCCTCTGGCTCACAGATTTTTATCTTAGCTCAGGAAGGATGGCTCCCGAGCAAACTAATTTATGCAGTAGCCAAATCACTTCCTCACAACTTTAATGCCAGTAGCTCACAAAGTAGAATTTTTGCTCACAAGACTCCATAGCTTAGAGGGAGCATTGTTTTTGAGTATAATTGCTTTCAAGAAGACATGATAGAGAAATAGAACAAGTTAAAATGTGTATGGTGAAAGGGATCCAGAATTTTTGAGAAGAACTTTTCTCTGTCCCAATACCCACTATGTGATTAACTGCACTTTGTGTCTTGCCTGCATATCGTTTAGCAAAGCACAACTTGCACATTGTGCTCACACCTAGGTGTGAATTCCAAACATTTGCTTTCCTGTCCTGTAAAGTTTAACTGTTGCTTGTGTTAAAGTGCTCAGATACTTTTGTATATATCAAAGGTAAGCATGACTTCAACAAACTGTTGTCACTTAAGATATCTCACAGTTCCTAGTTCTTCCCAGGGGTCCGTTGGAGCGGGAGTGCACAGGAGCGCAGCTCCGGGAGTGAGGAGCCCAGGGGGCGGGCACATGACCAAGCCCCGCCCCCTCCTCGGCTTCCCCGAGCAGTGCAGAGGCACAGCGCCCCGGGGAAAGCCCTGCTAGGGTCTTTGTTGTTTTTAATGTTTTGTTTTAATATTGATAATTTTATCATTGTTTCTTTTATGACTGTGTGCTGCTTTTCCAGAGTCTTGCTCAAGGTGGCATATAAATTTTCTAAGTATACCATTTTTTATCTGGGCACATGGCACATAAGTACTGGAGAAATTTCACCAACCCTTCAGCAGCTTCCACCTTATCAGTTTGGTGTAGTGGTCAGGAGTTGGACTCTAATCTGGGAGAACCGGGTTTGATTCCCCACTCCTCCACATGCAGCTGCTGGTGTGACCATGGGCCAGTCACAAGTTCTCTAAGAGCTGTTCTCTCATGAGCAGTTCGCAAAAGACCTCTCTCAGCTCCACCTACCTCACAGGGTGTCTTGTTGTGGGGAGGGGAAGGGGAAGGGATGGGTGGTACACATGTCCTGGGCATCTCAAGTCTACTTGAAACCTGGTGGTTTCAAGGGAGCAGGAAGAGAATGAAGGTGTGTTCTTTACGCTTATTTTTATTGCACAAAGTATTGGATGGGGAAGGGAATGGAGGAAGAGCAGGTCAGTTTCACTCACCTGTGGAGTGGAGCCTGAGGCGTGAGTGTTGCCTTCTGACACACTTCCGATATGTTAGGGGGTGTGGCATATGCAAATGAGTTATGCAAATGAGTTATGCTAATGAGCTCCTGCACCTCTTTTTCTACGAAATGACCCCTGGTTCTTCCTCTTCTAGCCTTCCTGCAAAAGCTGCTTTCTCTTGTAGAGGCAGACATACATTCCACAGCTTTGAACTCTCTTCCATTTGTATTGGAACTTTCAGTCCTGGTATTGCATAAGTATTAATAATCAATACACACAAAAATTGCTGTATAACTTGCATTTATTAATTACAATAAGATGAGTTTATAATTAGTAAGTTTTCTAGAAAATTTGCAGCAACATTTGCAGCAGTTCATTGGATATGTTTTTTTTAACCTGAAGGGGAAAAATTCTATGATTAACTTAGGGTCTTCACAAAGTGCAGTCTTTGAAATGACTTACCAAACAGTCTGATTACAAAGAAGGAAGAGCGGTGGAGCAGCCTTGCTTTTGTAAGGTATTAATAATTTATTTAGCTGGTTGGAGAAGGCTTTTGACACAAGAATAATAAATGAAATCTATTTCATCATCACTGTTGGTTTGACAGCTTTCTAGACAGGTCTCCATTGATCTGATTGAACATGGGAGCTAACAAGAATTGAGTAGAAGCAAAGACCTGAGTGAGTGTCAACACCAAGCTGCAGAAATTCATGAGAATAATAACTGGAAAGGGATACAGTGGAAACAGTCAAAACATAAATTTAAACAAAGGCTGAGATGACCAACTACAATGTGTGCAAGAACTCATGAAGAATTCTGAAGCCACTAAATTACTTCATGTTGGATTTGCATTAAAGTAGGATTAAATGTGCAATTGCAAGAAAACTTACCCACACACACACACACACACAATGGCTGCATTCAGACTGGCAGTTTGGCCTGATATAGGCACCTTTCACAAATGGATTGAATGGGCCCTTTCACACAGCCACATCTGTCAGGCGTTCCTTGGGTGTATTCACCCCTTCAGAGGACAACTTGAAGCCGGGTTAAAAAGCCACCACCTCCGAAGTGGAGTTTTTGTTTCCTCGCACATTCGTCATGCATGGCCAACTGTCTGAACACAGGGGAGTGTGCGCAGAATGGCTTTTTTAAAAATTGTCCATGTGCACATGTGTGTGCATGGATGTTGGCCATTTTTGCAGTGTGCTCATGGCTGATGCGCTACAATAGTGTGGATACTTTCCCATGGGATGTCTCCATTGGTAACCCATAGTAGGGTGTGCTGGTGGCTGATACGTCCCACAACATTTTTAACTGGGCCAATTAGAGGCAGCACTATATCGCAGCAAGCTGCCAGTCTGTCCACAGCCGTTAAGTGGATTCCGTTTTCCTTGGTCACTCTGTGAGGCAAAGCACCCTAATTTCCCTCAATGGCTAACATGATTACTAGTAGGCCTGCTCCAGCTCGCATGAGTTCATTGTTAAGCCTTCCTGCAGATACTGTCCTTATATTTTTGAAGGCCAGTGTTAAGAATTAAGTAATAGGTTAATCACAAGAAGCTGTGCTCAGCTGTATTATCAGATGGGAGTGGAAATTAGGAGCAGGCATTGAAGTCCTCTGGAAAGTTCTATCAAAAGGGATTCCTGATCCAAAGGACCCACTTGATGCAAGAGAGCAAAGAGCTATAATAAGGATATAGACCAAAAGGAAGCCATGCTAACTTAAGCTAACTGAGAGAGCCAGTTTGGTGTAGTGGTTAAGTTAATGGACTCTAATCTGGGAGAACCCACTCTTCCACTAGCAGCTGCTGGATGACCTTGGGCAAGCCATAGTTCTAGCACAGCTGTTCTCTCAAGGACAGCTCTGTTTTTTGTATTATGGAAACCAATATCTGATCCTGGAAATAGTATATTCCAGGTGATTAGCCATGTTGGTCTGTAGCAGTATCACAAATTCAGAGATGAGTGGCACTTTTAAGACCAACAAAGTTTTATTCAAGGTATGAACTTTCATGTGCACACACACTTTTTCAAATACATTGGAATGGTAGGTAAGGTTCAAATTTATAGATCCTGTCTTTCGGTATGCAGAAAGGGCCCAAGCTGATAATTTGGGATGGTAAGGAGAGAATGGGAATCAGCATGGCTTCTGACCTCCCCCCCCCCAGCTGCAACATTTCATGTATACTTGAGAGCCAGTTTGGTGTAGTGGTTAAGTGCGCGGACTCTAATCTGGGAGAACTGGGTTTGATTCCCCACTTCTCCACTTGCACCTGGCTGGATGACCTTGGGCAAGCCATAGCTCTGTACCAGCTGTTCCCTCAAGGACAGCTTGGGAAAGAGCTCTCTCAGCCCCACCTACCTCACAGGGTGTCTGTTGTGGGGAGGGGAAGGGAAAAGGAGTTTGTAAACTGCTCTGAGACTCCCTTGGGGAGTGGAGGGCGGGGTATAAATCCAATCTCTTCTCTTCTTCTTCTCTACTTTTGCTGGGTACCACAGTAAAATTTCCCCAACAGGAGAACAGAAGCTGACTGCTAGCTGAACCCCCATCATCTGGTAGCTGGGTTCTAGTGCCTGCAGGCAGGGGTCCGTTGGGGCTGGAGCGAGGCGGAGCAAAGCTTCGCCAGCTCAGGACTGGCCAGTAGGGCAGCCACGGGCTGAATCAGGTTCTCTAATCTGATTCAGCTCGCCGCCAAATTGCTGCTGAAATGCAGTGGCAACTTTAAAAGCCACTGGAGGGAAGGGGGTTTGAGGGAGAGGCTCCAAACTTGCAGGGTAGCTGCTGGGGCCTCTTCTCGAAATATCCACCAAGTTTCAAGAAGATTGGACCAGGGGGTCCAATTCTACAGGCCCCCAAACAGGTTTCCCCCATTCCCCAATTGTTCTCTATGGCAGGAAAACACATTTTCCCCTCCATAGAGAACAATGGAGGGGATGGGACAATCTGTTTGGGGGCCCGTAGAATTGGACCCCGTGATCCAATCTTCTTGAAACCTAGTGGGTATTTCGAGGAGAGGCCCCAGCAGCTACCCTGCAAGTTTGGAGCCTCTCCCTCAAATCCCCTTTCCTCCAGCCCCTCATATACCCTATGAGTTTTTGCCATTGATTTCAATGGCCCATAGGGTATAATGGGGCTGAAACCGACATTCCCTTTCTGACACACTTCTGGTGATGTCAGGGGACGTGGCATATGCTAATGTTATGCTAATGAGTTATGCTAATGAGCTCCTGCACCTCTTTTTCTATGAAAGGACCCCTGCCTGCAAGCAGCATGTTCCTGTGAATAGACATGAACAGACTGCAAACAGTCAAGCAGCCTTTTAATCAGCTGCCTGGTCACCACAGCTGCACAGAATGTGAGCCAAACTCACATGTATTCAAACTTCCCTGGCTTCCCTTGCTCACACAAAAACGGACTAGTCTTTTTTTCCCCTCCCTCCCTCATGAAATTTGATGGGATCATTACTGCTAAATTTGATGTCTTTTTTGTGTATTCATTACATACATATTAAAAGGTGTAAAATTACATAGGTTCTAAAATAATATTAAAGTTTTACATTATGCATCAATGGCAAATTAACTGCATAAATAAAAGCAGCAAATAAATTAGGAAAACATGAAATTGGACAAAACACATGAAAACATAAAAGGAAACAAATAAAAAAAGGATATATGTGTACATTCCAATGATACTGAATTTCCATCTATTGTTTATGAGCTCAGCTCTTACAATCATTTGTATTAACATTGCATTGTTGTGGAAATAAATACAACGAGCTCTAGAAAGAGGCTCTGGGCAGCTGCCCCAGCCTTGGACCCTCAGAGTCTGTCACTGGTCTCTTTGGTGTGTAAGATCCTCTCCTTCAGCTTTGCATACAGTCTACTTAACCATTGCACAGTCACAGGATACAGTCATTAGGGATGTTACTAAATATCATGAACACACACTTTCTACAAAAAATAATAATTTCTGACATAATTTGTCCCCACTTAGGATGGTATTAAAGTCATCTTCATCACAATTATTACCATTTACATTTATACTTGTTTCTGTGCCAGCTGGTAGGAATCCAGTCTGCTTTTGTGTTCAAAACTGTACAATTCTTATCCTTACTATTGTCCCCAAACTATATGCATTTTATCCCTGCAGAATGAATGGTCCTCAGTACAGCCTCTGGGGGGAATGACGGCAGGGACCCTTTCCTCTTTTTCACCATAAGAAAATCTAGTTGGATCCATCCAGATGGTATTAAATGAAGAGGAGGAGGAGAACTGGTTTTTATACCCCATGTTTCACTACCTGAAGGAGTCTCAGAGCAGCTTACAATCATCTTCCCTTCATCTCCCTTTAACAGACACTCTATGAGGTAGGTGGGGCTGTGAGAGAAGAAGAAGAGGTTGTATTTATACCCCACCCAGCACTACCCAAAGGATTCTTAGAGCGGCTTACAATCTCCTTTCTCTTCCCCTCCCCACAAGAGGCACCCTGTGAGGCAGGTGGGGCTGAGAGAGCTCTGACAGAAATGGCTGTTTCCTGAACAGCTCTGAGAGAACTGTAACTGTCCCAAGGTCACACCAACAGCTGCTTGTGGAGGAGCGGGGAATCAAACCTGGTTCTCCCAGATTAGAGTCCACACTCCTAACCACTGTGACTGGTCCAAGAACACCCAGCTGACTGCATGTGGAGGAGTGGGGAATCAAACCCGGTTCTCCAGATTAGAGTATGCCACTCTTAACCACTACACCACAGCTGGCTCAGCTGGCATAAAAAACTATAAAAGGCATGTGTCAAAAACATCAGCAATGAAAATGCCATAATGGAATGGCTGTCAGTGACAACACACAATAACAACAACAACAAGAAATGCAAAAAGGCATAATAGTTTATCCCTGTGTTGGGTGCCCCCAGCTTCTTCTGAGACTAGCAGTCCATTCATATCATGCAAATGAACACCTCTGAAGGAGAACAAGAGTTGGTTGATTTGTACCACTTTGTGGAAGTAAACATTGGGGGGGGGCATGCTTCCCAGTATCACTCTGAATTTCTACTAGCACAAAGGGAGGGAGGGGAAACAGTGTGCTTACAAGTGAAGCTAAGGACGGATCCCCGCAGCTGCTGTAGGCCGGCTTTTGGGGGGGGGGGAGATGAAGTTGCCTCCTTGTAAGGAGGACTGATCAGACTGGCTGCATTTGCAGGCTGGTTTTGCTGGGGGGAGAGGCTAGCATGCTGAAGGACAGCCCCGGCCCCAGCAGCCTCATTCGTGCCTTGTGCTCGACAGAGAAGGAGCCCGAGGCTTTTTTCGCTTGCTCCCTGGCTTTTGGCCTAGAGCCGGCAGAAACTCAAAGGGTTTCCCCCACCCCACCCCAAAATCAGCCTCCCTTCCCTCCTTTCTTGGAGGCTGTGGCTCGGCTGGGACTTGGACTGGCAAGGGGTTTTGGGGGGTATTTCGGGGGCTGTTTTTGGGGCATCCCCTTGCCGGTGGAGGCAGCACTTGGGTCTGGAGCACCTGCAGGACGGAAGACACGTCGGTGGCTGGGCAGCGACTGTGGTGTAAATTAGAGTCGGCTGTGCTTTGGCTGGCTGCTAGGCTGCGGCCTGTGGGCTGTTAGCCTTGTCAAAGCAAGAATTACATGCACATACACTTAGTGGGAGTTTTCTTAGGCCCAGGGCTGGGGGTTAAGATGCAGTTGGTGAGGCTGCTTGGGGCCCAGTTGGCCATTTGCCCACTTCTCCCCCCCCCCTTTTTTTTTTCTCCTTTTGGGTTCTACAGATCTACAGCCAGTTCCTGGCAGTTAGCTGTTGCTGGGCAGTTTTTTTGCTGTTGTTAGGTGGTTAGACATTAGGTGGGGGCGGACTTTGCTGAAATCATCAGGGATGACGGCCATTTTGGGAAGGTCTGCTCCTGTGGGCTGAGTGGCCATTTTGCCTTTAAATTGTTCCTCTAGGGTATCCTTAGGATCGGCCATCTTTGGAAGGTCCTTTTAGGTGGTGGCCATTTTAGGACAATTCTATTAATTGAGGGAGGCCTCCTGGCTCATTGTGTTTTGGATATGGCTTCTAGAAAGGGTCAAGGCCAGTCTAAAGGAAAAGGGCCTGCACTGAAGGTACCTAGGCATACTGCAGCACCCCTTCCTGTTGCTCCGTCATCCTTTGAGGACGAGGATGAGGTGTGGGAGCAGCAGATTATATTACATAAACTTGCAGCCTTACAGCAGGCCAGGGACACTGGGTCTCCCCCCCCCCCTTTTCAAGCAGTCATTCGAGCTTCAGGAAGTACTGGGGGTAGAGCGGAGCAGAAGAAGTTTCGTGAGGAGGTGCTTAAGAAAATATACCTTCTTGAATCTTGTGCTGTAGAGTCCACTGGTCATGGTGAGCATGAAGGGGTTCCGACAGTTGCATCCGGGGCAGCGACAGTGATGCCGGTTTCTGAGACATCTGCAGCGACGGCGGTGGCTGAGGTGGAGGTGCCTGGGCCCAGTGGTAAGGATGCACAGCCAGCCATGGTTTGGCCCTGGGGACCTTGGGTGCATAAGCCAGGTTTTATGCAGGACCCCTCGGGGTATGGGCATGTTGCCTAGCAAGGCACTTTGCGTGCTCTTATGGACTCTTAATGTTCATAAATTTGAACTTTGGACTGTGCTAAGTGTATGCTTAAAGGACTGTATTGTAATGCCAGCCGCAAACTGCACACATACCCTCTTACCTGCTGCAAGAGGTTCCAGTCTATTCCTGACTGCCAAGAAGCACACTCCCGCCATTGTCTACACAAAGACAGAGACAAGGAGCTGAGGACCCCATTGCCCAAGGGTGTTCCTGTCAACTTACGCTAGGCAACGCCCCCAACATACCTGTGGGATTCCACACATTCCAGAGAGATGCTGAATTAGGTTGCTTGGTGTGAGTCCAATTTCCAATTTCTACATTGCTACAGGTCCTCGGATTATTGTCAGAGATAACACATACAATAGAAGCAGGTCTAATATACCCTCCCGTACAATTCGAATTGCCCATAGGTAACCAATCAACAGGGGGGGAAAACCGTGGGCAAAAGGTTCTTTGACCGTTTGCTTCCCACAGGAAAAAAGGTGAGGTGTGAAGCAGTAAATTTCCCTTCTTAAACCAGACCTCTTAGATGTAACCATCTTTCACATAACAAATAGTTTCCCCAAGGCTTTCGCACATTGATAAGAAACTGGTCCCTGTCCTCCCAGCAGGGAGGAAAGGAATGCGGAGGCAGGAGGGTGAGAGGCCCATTGTTCTCATGCTTTGAAGTCGCCACTCTCCCGGGCAAATGGTTACATAGACCAGACCTAGTCAGGGCCATAAATCCAGGACCATTGAATATACAATCACATGGGTCAAACTAATAAGCAATATGTATGATTACAGAGTGAATACAGAGACAGGTTACAAAGCATAGCATGAACATAGCATGAATCCCCAGAAACCCTTGTTAGAATCTGCAGATCCTGACACAGTGCCACCCGAAAATTCAATCTACCCCGGTTTATCTGGAAATCTATTATGAAAAGCTTTAACTAATTTAGGAGCATGGACATTTTCAGAACGAACCCATTCATTCAGCTCCGGACCAAAGTCTACCCATTTGACTAGATACAGTAAGCGGCCCCTACGCATTTTAGAATCTAGGATTTCGGAAATCTCAAAATGAGGTGCCCCCTCCTTCATCAGTGGAGGAGGAGTCGGAGGAGTTGGATGCCATGCATTCGGCCCAGGATTCTTCTTCAATAAGCTGAAATGAAAAACAGGGTGCACAGAGCTCAGTGATTTAGGCAACTCCAGTTCAGAAGACACATCAGAAATTTTGCGCAACACCTTGTAGGGGCCAACATATTTCCACCCCAGCTTCCTGCTGGGTTGCAGTCCATGTATATTTTTTGTAGACAGATAGACCGAGTCCCCTGGTTTAAGGTCCCAACCCTCAGCCCTTCCATGATCCGCATACTTCTTGTAATCCTCTTTTGCTTTGTCTAGAGTCTTAGCAATCAATGGCAATGAGTCTTGCAAATTCACCCACCAGCGTTTGAAGTCTGAGGGAGAGGTGTCTGACGTTTCCTCTATGGTGGGCAGGGGTTTCCCCTCGAATCCTCCTACCGCCATGAAAGGAGACACGCCCGTGGATGAATGAATAGCATTGTTATAGCTATATTCTGCAAACGGTAGCAACTCTACCCAGTTGTCCTGATGGTATATAACAACTTAGGAACATATAACATATATAGGAACGTATATAACAACTTATAACTTAGGAACGTATATAACAACTTAGGAACTGCTCCAGTACCTGATTAGTTCGCTCTGACTGGCCATCGGTTTCTGGATGGTAACCCGAGCTCATGGCTGGTTCAATGTCCATCAGGTTCAAAAGCTCCCGCCAGAAGTTGGCAACGAATTGACTGCCCCTGTCGGATTCTACACGTCGGGGAAAAGCGTGTAGCTTAATCACGTGGTTAAAGAATGCTTTAGCCAGCCCCTTGGCGGTAGGTAATTGCTTGAACGGGATAAAATGGGCTTGCTTCGAAAACATGTCCACCACCACCCAAATAACAGTTTTTCCTTTCGAGGGTGGCAGGTTGGTGATGAAATCCATAGCTATCGCTTCCCATGGGCGAGAGGGGGTGGGCAATGGGTGTAACAGTCCCGGGACTTCCCCCCCCCCCTCCTTTTGCACATGAAACAGGTTTGGCAAGCAGTAACAAAATCCGAAACATCTTTGCACATGCGTGGCCACCAGAATTGCCTTTGGATTAAGTTGAGCGTCTTCAGGAACCCAAAGTGTCCTGCTAGTTTCGATGAGTGACAAGTCAGCAGTATGTCCTTTCGTCGAGCCCTAGGTACCACGAGTTTGTCTCCATGATACCAACATTTGTTCTCCCGGAGGGAGCATTCCTCTATGCTCTCTAATTCTTCTGCTTCTTCCGGGGAATAGTCCCCCCCCACTTGTCCCCCCACGATTCTACCGCTGCCTGCTTGCTTTGGCTTCGGGTAGTAACGGCTCCTCCCAACTGCTGGGGGGAAAACATGGAGTCAAATACTTCTTCCCTTTGACTCTTGTGTTGGGGCAATCTGGACAGAGAGTCTGCTAACGAATTGGCTCTTCCAGGAAAGTGTTTGAGCACGAAATTAAATTTCGAGAAAAAATCAGCCCACCGGAGTTGCTTGGCATTCAGAGACCTCTGGGTATGCAGGGCCTCCAGGTTTTTGTGATCGGTCCAAATCTCAAAAGGGGTCTGCGCTCCCTCTAGCCAATGCCGCCAGGTGGTTAGGGCCAGCCGTATGGCTGCGGCTTCCTTATCCCATACTGACCAGTTCCTCTCCGTCTCATTAAACTTTTTTGAGATGTAAGCCAGAGGGTGTAATTTATTATCCTGCCCCTTCTGTAGAATGGCACCCCCCATGGCCACATCTGAAGCGTCTACATGGATCATGAACTCTTTAGTCTCGTCAGGGTGGGCAAGGATGGGCTCTGAGGTAAACAGTGTCTTTAGGGTTTCAAATGCTTTTTGACAGTTCTCAGACCAAGCTATTTTCTCCCCGGGTTTCCCCACTTCTGGGCCCCTCCCCTTGGTTTTAAGGAGTTCGGTTAGCGGAAGGGTAACCGAGGTGAAGTCTTTCAGGAAGGTGCGGTAGAAGTTACAAAACGCTAATAGGCTCTGCAACTGTTTTCTAGTTCGGGGCGCCTCCCATTGAACTACTGCCTCTACCTTGGCAGGATCCATCTCCAACCCCTTCTGGGAAATGTGATACCCCAAAAAGTCCACTGAATCTCTATTGAATTCACATTTAGATAGCTTAGCATACAACTGATTTTTCAACAGTGTAGATAGCACTTCCCGGACCAATTTTACATGCTCTTTCTTATCAGTAGAATAAATCAAAATATCATCTAAGTAACACAACACCCCCTTGAACAAATGCTTATGTAGCACTTCGTTTATCAAACTCATAAAGACCCCCGGCACGCCACTTAATCCGAATGGCATCACCAGGTATTCGAACTGACCCAGAGGTGTATTAAAGGCAGTCTTAAATTCGTCCCCCTCCTTGATGCGCACCCGAAAATATGCATCTCGTAGATCCAATTTGGTGAATACCATCCCCTTGGCCGCTTCTGTTAGCAGGTCCTTGATAAGGGGGAGGGGGTAGGCGTTGGAAGCCGACACTGCGTTTAGTCCCCTATAGTCCGTGCACAAACGCAGCCCCCGTCTTTCTTTTACCTGAACAGAACAGGGGCCACAAAGGGGGATTTAGCAGGGCGGATGAAGCCTTGCTCCAAGTTCTTGTCTAGGAACTTCCTTAGCTCCTTCCTCTCCGAGGGGCTCATGGAGTAGAGTTATCCCTTTGGTAACTTTTCTCCCGGGAGCACCTCTATGGCGCAATCCGATAGTTGGTGAGGGGGTAGTTCATCCGCCTCGGTTTCGCTGAACACCCCCATTAAGTCTCGATATTCCTTGGGGATGGTGGAGGGCGGTATAGGTATACAATTGGATTTGCAGTTGGATGTGTGCACCGCCGCTCGTGTGCGCCGCCGCTCGTAGAGGTGCCAGGGGACCCAATCCCCATCCCGTATGTAGGGGTCGTGGGAGCTCAACCAGGGGCTTCCCAACACCATGGGGAACTGGGTGTTGGGGGTAATGACGAAAGCTCTCTTCTCCAAATGCTCCCCGGTCCCCACTATTAGTCTCTCAGTCTCTGCCACACATGCCTCTTTCATTTCCGAACCGTCCATTTGGGTAAACGTGAGTGGCTCCCCCAACGGGGTGACTTTGGGGCCTAGCCCATCTACCACTAAGGGGCTAATCAAGTCCCGGGCACACCCCGAGTCAATTAGGGCACGCACCCAGACGTGGGTTCCGGTACCGGGTGCTATTACAGTCACTACCATATACAATAAGGGGCCAGGAATGCTCACCGGAGATGGCGCGTCGCGAATGGGGACCTGCAGTTCTGTGCCACTCACTGCAGGCCGTTGGAGTTTCCCGACATCTGTGCCTCCATCAGCTCCAGCTCCCCTTGCTCGCTCGCAGCCCCTTCCAGCTGTAATGCCCGGGGCTTGAACGAGGTCTTTCCTTTGCTGGGGGTGCTCCCGGCTACCGGGGTGGAGGTCTTGGGGACTTTTCCACCGCCGCGGGGACATGCCGAGGCATAGTGACCGCTCTCCCCGCACTGCATACATAGCCCTTGCTTGAACTGGGTGTCCCGGATCTCTTGGATGCTCAGCTTGAGCTTCACCTTCTGGGCGGTTTTGGCTTGGGCAGTCGCCAAAGTTCCCATCTTGATGAGGGTGAAGCGTTCCTCCACGTCTGCGGCCGCTCTCATCCAGGTGGCCAACGAGCCCGGTCTCCCTCCTCGCAGCACCGTCTCGTACACCTCGGGATGAAGACCTTCTCGGTACTTCTCAATGAAGAGGTCCTGGGTCCAGCCGCGAATCTTGGCTGCTATGTGCCGGAACTTGTCGGTGTACTCCCTCACAGAGGACCACCTCTGGGTCAGCTTCCGCAGCTGTTTCCGAGCCTTCTCTTCTCCCAAGGGGTCCTCGTAGTGTTGCCTGAGTGCCCACATAAAGTTGTGCATGGAGCGCAACTCAGGCCCGGGGGCGTTGTGCAGGCTTACATACCAGTTGCTGGCTGTGTCCCTCAACTTGGACCCGATGTAGCCAATCCGGTCCCTCTCGGTGGGGTAGAGGTGCCCCCAGGTGTCTAGAAACCACTCGATTTCTATGAGGAAGAACCGCAGCTTCTCGGGGTCCCCATCGAAAGTAGCCGTCAACGGATCGGCGGGTGCCTGGCAGATCATCGGCCCTGCCGGCGCCTGGGCTGGTGCCGGTATGGGCGCGGGAACCGGGCGGGGGACGGGTTGCGGGACCTGCTGTGGCACTTGTTGCGGGACGACTCCCATGGGAGCTCCCACGGGGGGAACTGGTTGCAGCGGGGCTCCCCCTCCTGGGGCTCCAGCCCCTCCTGGGGCTCCAGCCCCTCCTGGGGCTCCAGCCCCTCCTGGGGCTGGTCGGGCTGCCTGCATAGTTGTCAGAGTGTCGTGGAACTGGTACTGCAGGTCGAGGGCTATCTCTCGCAATTCCGCGGTGAGTTGCAGTCGTAAATCTCCCATCATATGATCTAGAGTTTGGGTCTGGTCTTCCCTGTAGAGATTGGGCCTGTAGGTCGCGCCTCTCTCCTCTTCCAGGGGTGGGGGACGCCAGTCTCCTCCGTAGATAGTCTCGCGCTCGTCTCTCAAAAAGCTCGGCTTCCCGTGCTCGATGCGGTCTCCTTGGATCGAGACCCGTGCCCCCTTCCGATCGTGGACCCACGAGTCAACGGTCCCGCAACCGAAATTGCTCCATGAGTACCTCGGGGTCACGCTCTGATGAGGAGGTGGTCGCGGGATGTAGTAAGCCCCCTGAACCATAGTCACTGGCACTTTGGGCTCCCTGCCGCCGCCTCCACCACCGGCACCCTGGTCTGCCGGGGTCACCGGTTGATCTTCGGTTGTAGGGATGGGAAGAGTACCGTCGTCCGACATGGTCAGGAACGGCCAAATCCCAGTCAGAGATCTCTGACAATCTGTGAGGCTTCTGCTCGAAGTAGTCAAGGATCAGATCTTTGTTGATGAAATACAGTTCTTTATTTCCAATTTCTACATTGCTACAGGTCCTCGGATTATTGTCAGAGATAACACATACAATAGAAGCAGGTCTAATATACCCTCCCGTACAATTCGAATTGCCCATAGGTAACCAATCAACGGGGGGGGGAAACCGCGGGCAAAAGTTTCTTTGACCGTTTGCTTCCCACAGGAAAAAAGGTGAGGTGTAAAGCAGTAAATTTCCCTTCTTAAACCAGACCTCTTAGATGTAACCATCTTTCACATAACAAATAGTTTCCCCAAGGCTTTCGCACGTTGATAAGAAACTGGTCCCTGTCCTCCCAGCAGGGAGGAAAGGAATGCAGAGGCAGGAGGGTGAGAGGCCCATTGTTCTCATGCTTTGAAGTCGCCATTCTCCCGGGCAAATGGTTACATAGACCAGACCTAGTCAGGGCCATAAATCCAGAACCATTGAATATACAATCACATGGGTCAAACTAATAAGCAATATGTATGATTACAGAGTGAATACAGAGACAGGTTACAAAGCATAGCATGAACATAGCATGAATCCCCAGAAACCCTTGTTAGAATCTGCAGATTCTGACACTTGGCAACTAATCCTCAACCCATCAACTGGCCGAGCTAGGGCCATCAAGAGACAATAGGATGGCTCAGTGACTCATCGCAAGCTTGCCCAGGTGTCAGTTCCTGTGTAGCTCCTAGAGTCTCAATACTGACCACCCCCCAGCATCCCCTCCTCTTTCTCCTTTAACCAATGGTAGGGTTTGTAGGGACGGACTACCTGGTAGGTGTGTTAGGGGTGTGTGGTCAGCGCTGCCCACCCCCAGATCACCTAATAAAAGAGGTTGCTTACCATGCGGCCGGTCTCTTGAGCTTCCATGACCCTATCTGCTTTTACCCCTCTCAAGTCCAGCTTGCTATCCCAATACCCTCTCTCCATCTTTGATCTCTGGGTCTGCAGCCAGAGGTAAGCATGCTTCTGCCGGTTCAAAACACATTCCCTGTTTTCCTTTCAATCCCTCAATTCTTCCTTTGGAAAGGACAACCCATCTCCAGGACAGGTAAAGTATTGTCCAACCATCAAACCTGCTAATGTGAAAGTGCTATTTATCTATCTAAAGTTTCTTAGGATCTCTGTGTTAGTGTGTGTGAATCTGTATTGTGTGCCTGAGAATATTCTTCAGTAAAAATCATTTAAATGGACCTCCGCCTCAGTGCCTATTTACTGGGAACTCTTGGAAGGGGCGGGACCTTGGTATAGTTGGCTGTAACCCGGTTATTTGCCAACTGCTGACCTTAAAATCACTAACCCAGAGCAATTTGGCTAACAGGCAGTCAAGGGCTTGGGGCCCTCCTTCTATGATGCAGGATTCACCTGGGACTACTCAGCCGTGGGTCTGGGGTCCTCCGCCTATGGGCTGGCAGTTGCCTTGGGGCCCTGTGCTGCCTCCAGGCATGATGTTGCCTCCTAGTCAATGGGGGCATGGGTTTTTTCTCCCACTTATGACAAACCCTATGGGGCAACTTCTGCAAAGGCACACACCCTTTGGCGATGCAGCCTTGCCCCTTGGTTACCACCTTTTGCCAATCACTAGGGAAAAGATTTGCAAGGGTGAGTACATTGACCTCTTCAGCCTTCTTTACCGGGAATTGGAGAGGAAGGATAAAGAGGAGATGGATGACAAGGACAAGGAAATTTTAAAGAAAAGGAGGGTTGATAGGACATGGGCAAATTGGCTGGCAGGGTACATTGTCTATGCAGGGGTGATTTCTCAGGCCCAGAGCTGGAAGGCTGCAGCACTATACCAGTATCTGGATATCATTTATAAAGCGTACACTGGTTTTGTGGGTTCAGCCTGGCTCAAATATGACGAGGAGTTTAGGATGAGGGCTGCTATGAACCCAAACCTTCCACGGGACCAGATACATCTGCATCTTTGGTTACAGCTGATGACCTAATGTTGGGGAACGCTCACATAGTGGGCACATGGTGCAGAACCTTCTGGCTGGTGCTAATACTGCTTCCTGTGGGCCCACGGGGCAGGCGGTTCAACCCCGCTTGCTTTATTGGGAGTTTGGTTCACAGGGGGTCTGCAATAGGAAGATGTGCACTTACAGGCACAAGTGCCCAATGTGCAGTGGATCACATGCATTCACTGCATGCCCCAAAGGAAGGTCCAGGCATAGCCAACAGCCCAGGGGAGGTGGTGGTCCTTCAGCAGCTACTGGAAAGGGGGCCCACACCAATTAAGCTTGGTCCATTACAGAGTTGGTTGAAGCGGTATCCTAATAAAGAGGATGCTGTGTATTTGCTGGAGGGTTTTCAAGGCGGTTTTAGAATTCCATTTTCGGGGTTGAGGGCTCCTTTTTAAGCCTGCTATTTAAAATCAATTAATGGCATGAAGGCTGTGGTTGCTGCGAAGATTGCCAAAAAGGTTCAAGAAGATAGGGTTCTAGGTCCATTTTTGGCACCACTACTTCCTAATTTGCGGGTTTCACCTCTGGGTATAGTACCTAAGAAGGCACCTGGTGAGTTCCGTTTAATTCACCATCTTTCTTATCCCCGAGGTGGATCAGTAAATGATGCTATTCCGGATCATCTGTGCACAGTGAGGTACACTTCATTTGACCAAGCTGTGCATGTGGTGTGCCACTGTGGTCGTGGGGCGAAGCTGGCGAAGTGTGACATCAAATCCGCATTTCGTCTCCTCCTTGTGCACCCAGATGATTTTGAGCTGTTGGGATTTTCCTTTAAAGGGCAGTTTTTTATGGATAGGGCCTTGCCCATGGGATGTTCTGTGTCATGTGCTGCATTTGAGAGCTTCAGCACATTTCTGGAATAAGCAACACATTTTAAAACAGGATTACTGGAAGTGGTTCATTATTTAGATGACTTTCTTTTCGTGGGTCCTTGTGGGATGGGTAGATGCACCCAGCTGTTGCAGGGTTTTACACAACTAGCAGAGGAGCTGGGAGTTCCATTGGCCCACAAAAAGACAGAGGGACCTGTTCAGAAGTTAGTATTTTTAGGGGTAGAATTGGACCCAGTTGCCCAGACATCTCGGTTGCCATTGAACAAGATTTAGGACTTGCAGGTCCGGCTTTCTATATTTCTTAAAAAGAAGAAGGCCACTTTGCGTGAACTTCAGCAGATTGCTGGGCACCTCAATTTCGCGTGCAAAGTAGTGGCTCCTGGGAGGGCTTTTGTTAGACGGCTCTGTGATGCAATGAGGGGGCTACAGCACCCGCATCATAGAGTGTGCATTAATGTGGAAGTGTGGGCCGGCCTTGGGATCTGGCAGGAGTTTTTAAGTTCTTTTAATGGTGTCTCCTTTTGGAGGGAGGAATTGTAGCTGGAGGCTGAGCTCCAAGTGCTGCTGGATCTCTGGGACTTGGTGTGTACACTGGTAGACACTGGTGTGCTGAGGAGTGGCCTGGGGAATGGGTTTCAGCAGGATATGTTAGGGATCTCACCTTTTTAGAGTTCTTTCCCATACTAGTGGTGGTTTGGTTGTGGGGTGAAGAATTGAAAGATCACACTGTCCACTTCTGGTGTGACAATTTGGCGGTTGTTTATGTGATCAATTCCCTCACAACTAGGTCTCCACGGGTCATGGGGCTTGTCCGGGCTTTCACCTTGCAGTGCCTTAGACTTAACTTGCTAATTTTTGCCAGGCATGTGCCGGGTGTGGACAATGGTGTGGCTGACGCTCTCTCTCGCCAACAGATGGCGAGGTTTCGTCAGCTTGCATCAGAAGCCAATCTTCATCCAGCTCAAATGCCTCAGGAACTATCACAGGTTGGAGGGCTGATGCTTGCAGGGCTATAAGCCTCGCCATTGTGCCCAGCACCAGAAAAGGGTATGAGCGAGCAGTTCGCCAATTTGAGGTCTTTTGGGCAGCTGAACGTTATCCCAAGGTCCTTTAGATTAGCTGATGCACTACTGTGTATCGAGCAAAGAAGCTGGCTTAGCTGTCTCTTCAATCCGAGGCAAGCTTGCTGCACTAGCCTTCACGAGCAAAGCCTTGGGCTTCACTGAAGTCACTTGTGACTTCAGGATTAGAAAGATGCTTGAGGGTTGGACTCACGAGGGGGGTGCTGCTAAAGATGACTGACAGCCTATCTCGCCCGTGATACTTAAGGGGTTGCGAGTGACCTGGGGTGCGGTTTGCACTTCTGGTTATGAGGCATGCTTGTTTCATGCAGCCTCTTTGCTTGCATTCTTTGGGGCTCTTCAGGTGAGTGAGTTGGTCAGTCTAAGACAGACCAGTCGAGCAAGGCTTTGCAGGTGTGGGATGTTGATATTCATGGCAATGGCATGCTGGTCATGATTAGGAGCTCTAAGACAGATCAGATGTGAAGAGGAGCCAAGGTAAAATTGGGGACCTGTCAGGATTCGGAGCTCTGCCCAGTTCTGGCCCTGTTGCAGTATTTGGCCCTGAGGGGTCTGGAAGCCGGTTTCCTCTTTAGGCATGAGGATGGGAGCCCTCTGACTAAACATCAGTTTTGGGCAGTTACTTCCCTGGCTTTGGGGAAGCTGGGCCTATCAGGTGCGTTCAATGGCCATGCAGTGATCTGTTCTTTTGGCCTGGAGTTTGACTGTCCTTTCCTTTCAGGTGCTGTGTCTTGTGGCAGGCGGAGAACCATTCTCATCTGTGGGCACAGCTTCATTTCTTGGGCTGCTCACTGGGCTAACAGATCGGCCATCGGCTAGCAGTTGGGCCTAAGTCGATGGGCCACTGTTGAATGGAGGGGATGCAGCGGCTTGTGCTGGGCGGGCCTACTCCATCTATTATTTGGTTTGAATGCCAGTGCTCCTTCTGACATATTGCTAATTCACCTAGGGGATAATGATTTAGGAATTTTAAAAGGGAAGGCATTAGTTCTACAAGCCAGGGGGGATTTTAACTTTATTAAAAGGCGATGGCCTAATACCACAGTGGTTTGCTCGGCCATGGTTCCACGAAGGGAATGGTGATGGGCCTTGGACCCTAAGTGGATTGAGCGGGCTAGATGTAAGGTAAGCGGGGAATTTAGGAGCATTTTAGTAATGGGTGGTGGCCATTTCACACCCCATCCGGCTATTAGGGCTACGCACACCGAGTTATATAGGGGTGATGGCGTTCATTTGTTGGAGCAGGGTATGGATATCTTCCTTAAGGATTTACGGCAAGGGCTGTTAACAGTGTTAGGGGTTTAGTGGGTGCAGGGGCCTAAGCAGAGGCTTGACCCTTGCTGTGGTGGAAGTTTAGTAAATAGTTGTTGCGGCTTGGTAAGCCCCTATCAGCAATTCTGGTGGGAAAGGGGCCTGTTCGGATCATAACTGCAGCCTTGCGGCCTGGGATGAGGGGAACAGGCTGCCTTTTGGAGTGCTGTTGAGGGATACTCAGCGCTGACCTTGCGGCTGTGTGTGAGGGATCATCAAGGCATGTTCCACTTACAGCAGGCTACGACCCAGGGGCCAGGTGCATTGCCCATAGTATGGCAAGGGTGGGGTTAATGGTAACCCCAGGCCTTGGCCATGCCGCTTGTTAGGTTAAGCCCTTGCCACGTTTTTGTTAATAAATAAAGTGGCCGTTAATCCCATGTTTGTTGTCTGACTCTTTCTTCCGTCTATGGGGGCAAATAAGAATGCTTGTAACTTTCACTGTCAGTAATTTTAACAGAAATATAATGAAGAGACTAAATGATAGCTAAATATGAATGATCAGCAGTGTTTTTAAAAAGTCTTTCAATTTTGGTCTCTGTGATATTTGCTTGTTTGGTTGATTTCCCTGCTAGAAACCATCTGGTGTGCCAGATGCTTTGCTCTTCCTTTTCCTGGTATGGCGAGCAATAGTGGGAAGCTTCCAAATTCCCAGACAGTATTATCCTCTTTTGCTTATCACCATCATCACTATCATCATGTTCTGTCTTGCATTTTAATGTATAATGCCACTTCTGGGGGTTGTGTATTATAATCCCTATTATTGTGGTATACTACATCAATCTCTTTCTATTAAAATATCAGTAGGGTTTTAGTGGGCAAGAAATCTGGAAAATAGCTTATTATGGTATTGTTTTTCATAAACTCCAATTTTCCTGTGTGTATGTTCCCTTTTATGCTAAGTGCTGACTTAATTTTCATTACAATATTTGTCAAGCTGTCTTTGTTCAACATCTTTTATTTTCTTGGAATAAAAATATTCAAATTCTGGAAAAGCCTGGTAGTGTCTTTTTAAGATAAATCATATTTTATGTTTAGATGTTCCCTGAAACTTCCTGTAGTGTCACCAGCAAATGAAAAGCAAAGACAAAAGTCTCGCCTTTCATTGTCAATTACTGTTGTACATACTGTTGTATATATGTACATCCATACAATGTTGTAGCTAGATTAGTACCTGGAGGATCTGGGTTGAAACCCCAGCTCAGACATGAAGCTTACAGAGTGCCCTTAGACGTACTGAACTCACAGGATTGTTGTAAGGATAAAGAAGGGGGGGGGAGAGAAATGTGCATGTCACCTAGAGTTTCTTGAAGTAAGCATAGCCTAAGAGAATACAATAGATAGAGCCCAGTAGTATGCGAATTGTCTTTTAGCTGCAGCCCAAAGGTCCTAAATTCATGGCATTGGTGCTGTGGATTTATTTACCCTTGCACCTTCATTCACAGGAGTCATGAGAGAGAAGTGGCTGTGCAGAAGATCTACGTCCCCTCCCTCCCAGGCAGACTTTTGCTGACTGCTGTTGGCTAGGGATGGGCACAAACCAGGGAAATGCGGTTCATTTTGGTTAATGGTTCATAGGGTACCTGGTTCACAAACCACAAACCATCACGAACTTTTAATAGTTAAACAAACTGGTTTAGTTCATGAGGTTTGTGACCTGGTAAAACACCCCTCCTGGCATGTTAGAGACACCAAACTCACAGGGAATCTCTGGCTGACTCTACTCTACCTGCCCTGCAAGTTTGGTGAGAAATATATTTATGGGGTCCTAGTTACGCCCCCCCAAAGGCACCCCCAGAAAAGTGCTGTCTGGGGAAATGACAACCAGATGTTTTTCTGCATGCCCTCCAAGTCCCCCCCCCCCCCCGTTGCTTTAAAGTTTGGTAAACATTTAAAGTGAGCAGAGAAAGTCTGTATGGAAATGTATCCATTCATGAACCACCATGAACAGCTTGAAAGTTTATCGAAAGTTCATCCTGGTTGACCTGCCACAAACTTCACTTCACAAACCATGAACTGGCCAAAATTCATCACAAACTTTAGTCCGTGAGGTGGTTCATGCCTATCCCTAATAGCAGGGGTCATTTCGAGCAGGAGCTTAGGGGAGCGCAGCTCCGGGAGTCGATGCCAGCTCACCCCCCCCCCCCCCACGGGCGGGGGAATGGCTGCTTGTGTCATGGCTGCAGCAAAATGGCCCCGTCCCCTGGAAAGGTCCTTGTTCCTCCGACCACTGAAGCTATCCTCCCAGAATAGTGGTATTTCTGAGGCTTGGATTAGTTGCTGTCCCCTCTCTGCCAGCTCTTTCTTTCTTTCTTTCTTTCTTTCTTTCTTTCTTTCTTTCTTTCTTTCTTTCTTTCTTTCTTTCTTTCTTTCTTTCTTTCTTTCTTTCTTTCTTTCTTTCTTTCCTTCCTTCCTTCCTTCCTTCCTTCCTTCCTTCCTTCCTTCCTTCCTTCCTTCCTTCTTTCCCTCTCTCCCTCTCTCTTCTTGCCTTCTTGCCTTCTGACATACTTCCGGGGATGTCAGGGTGTGTGTGGCATATGCAAATAAGTTATGCTAATGAGTTATGCTAATTAGCTCCTGCACCTCTTTTTCTACAAAATGACCCCTGCCTACTAGTGACCTGCCCACCCTCCCATAGAACATAGTGGGGTTAACATATTGCTTTTAGAGGGCCAAGCAGGAATTTGGAAGCAGGTTGGGGGGAAACTCTTTTCTGCATCCTTCATGAGGTCCCAGAAGAAGGAATGTTTAGGTAAATAGGCCTGGTCTTAGTGAGCCCACAACTAATTGGCAGGAATACAGTGGGTTTCTCAAGATTGGTAGGGATAACTGGCAAATGTGTTGAGGTATTGGGCACAATGAGATGTGCTGGGAAGAAGCACACTTGGTCATGAGCAGCATCATTCCAAACCTGGTAAGAGTCTTGTGGAATATTAGGGGAGAGAGGAGAGGCTTGGCACATCTCAGCACGTAATGTATGTGCAGGCGAAGATAAAGAAGTCTGGCAAAAGCACTAGCTAAGTTGGGAGCCAGGATGGACCTGCCTGTAAAAGACAACCACTGGTGGGCTTCCTAGAGCAGGCCAACCTTTAATAGGTTAGCATATTTTAATAAGCAATGGTGTAGATCAGCCATTTAAATAAACTACCTGAACTCCTACTGAATCTTGTGTCTTTATTTGGGGGGTGAAAGGGGAAATATTTGCTGCTGCTGCAGTGGGAGCGGATCCCAGGCTGGAATTTTTGTTTGGACATCAAACATTCCTGGTTGGGGCTGTAACAGCAGTGAAGCTAAGGAACCATCCTCTCTCTAAGGAAGTGCATTCTGTCTCTTACTCCACTTTCATATCACTGGCTACTCTGGAAACTGCTGTTCTGTGGCCCAAACTAAGCCGCAGTGATCAGCCTTGAATTGTCACACATTAGAGGAGTGTTTCAAATATAGATGCCCTACATCCTTTAATTTTCACATATTTGTGACAATACTTCAACACAACTAAGTAAATCTAATTGGTACTTTAGAATAGCCAATTGAGAAAGATCACCTACTAAGAGAACCATAACAGCAATTTCATTTATGGTGGTGAACAGTGCCATCAAGTCACAGCTGATTTGTAATGACCCCATAGGGCTTTCAAAGTAAGAGATTAAGACAGGAGGTTCGCCATAGCCTGCCTTTGCATTGCAACCCTGTATTACCTTGATGGGCCGCCATCCAAATACTAACCAGGGCCAACCCTGCTTTGCTTCCAAGATTTGATGTTTACATTATACATTTATTTATACGTATTCAAATTATAATGTAAACATCAGCATATATATATATAAGGTAAACTTCAAAATCTGGAAGGTACATCTCCACAATGCCATGTTTTAAGTGTACTTTGAAATACTGAGACTGTGGCTGGATAATAGCATCAATGTAAGCTACTGTGAGGCTTCTGCTCAAAGTAGTCAAGGATCAGATCTTTGTTGATGAAACACAGTTCTTTATTTCCAATCACTACATTACTACAGGTCCTCGGATTATTGTCAGAGATAAAGCATACAATAGAAGCAGGACTAATATACCCTCTAGTACAATTTGAATTACCCATAGGTAACCAATCACAGGGGGGAAAACCCACGGGCTAAAAGGTCCTTTGACCGTTTGCTTCCCACAGGAAAAAGGTTAGGTGTGAAGCTGTAAATTTCCCTTCTTAAACCAGACCCCTTAGATGTATCCATCTTCTGCATAACAAATAACTTCTGCCAAGGTCTTCACACGTTGATAAGAAATTGGTCCCCGTCTTCCCCGGCAGGGAGGAAAGGAATGCGGAGGCACGGAGGTGAGAGGCCGATTGTTCTCATGCTCTGAAGTTGCCATTCTCCCGGACAAATGGTTACATTGACCAGACCCAGTCTGAGCCATAAACCCGGGGTCATAAAGAAAGTCAAAAGCGGAACATTACATAGTGAAATGTTACAGGTCAAAACAGGCAAGCATCAAACATAGGTTGCGTACAGGGACAGGTTCATAAGGGGGTGGGGGGGGGAAGATTGTGAACAGCATCACACAACACAGAAACCTTTGTTAGAATCCGTAGATTCTGACAGCTGCCTGGAGCCTGTTTTGGCGTATAAATCAAATAAATAAGTAAATAAAATATTGTTTCCCATCTTTTATAAAGGCTAGCTGTGTTCTTCAAAAGGAACTATTGTATCCAATTTGTTTTCACCACGTACCTGTTATTTATATCCCAGGCAAGATGTGGGGGATCCTCAAGACATTTATCAGGAATGGCTGAGCCTCTGAGAGAAGAGAACTTACTCAGTGAATTTCCTGTTTTCCTATATACTCAACTGTGCTGACATTCAAGTTTAATGACAACAACCTCAGCAAACTCTCTGTAGCTTAAACTTATGATCTTCTTGCTTTGCTCCAATGAACATGACTCCAAAGTCCATGTCACTTTAAGTGCTTTAATAGAAATGACTAAAATATCATTTGTAACAGACAAGATGGATTTTTGTTCGTGACTGTGTAATTGGGGATGCAGATGATGACAACATTTGCACATCTCAGGAGGTTTTACTTCCTGATTGCCCACTGAATATTGTCTATATGATATTAATAATTTAGACACTGTGAATTTCAATGGCAAGCTTGTAGCTTGTTCTATCAAAGAGACTGACATAATTAATAATGATAAAATGCTAGCATTTCTGAGGGTAGAGTCTGAGTTAAAAAACATGAATCATTGGTCCTTTTAAATGCTGCCTATGAGTTAGTTTGCCGTGGAAAACCCTAAAAAGTGTATCTTTTTAATGAAAGCAAGGTGGTTAAGAATTAATGATAAGCATTTTCACAGTTGCTACAAAGCCTCTAAAGATAAGTCACCGTAATAAAAAAATGAAACTTTTTTTTAAAAAAAGATATGACCTTTCTACTCATTTATACTGACAAGAATGACTACAGTTTGGTTTACAGCACTTCTCTACTGTCATGTTAATATAAAGCTCCTTTTAATGAAAGGCCTAGGATGTGACATAATGGATTTATGTTTTCTATAGATGGATGCCCAAAAGCTTTTAAAGCCTAAAAACAATTTATTACTGGCAAAAAAGCAAATACATGCTATTACCTGAGCAGAAGGAAAAAACATAAGCTTACCATGATTCACAAGTAAACAACCTTGAAGCATAACCTCAGGTTTAGATTATTCTTGTCTGAAACTTTGACATTAAAAGATCACAGGTAACAGGAAAAGATATTGCTCTGCCTTAGCCCCTGGAGAGTCAAAGTAGACAATACTGAATGACATCGAGCAATGGTGAATCAGTACAAATAACTTTCATTACCATTGTTCAGCAATCTTTTTTTAGTTCAGCTGTAACTCAGAATGTGTTCAGTGTATGTACGTACTCTGGAACATATGCTTAAACAAGCTACATTCAGTGGCGGGGACTGGACATTCAATAACCCATTTCCTGCTTCTCAACTAGACATTCTTGATTATATTATTGGATCTGCACAAGCACAGCCTTACTTCCTGAATGGGCTTTCCAGTCCTTAGAAATGTGCAGAAAACATCTACAGCTGCTGTGTGTGTGTGTACTATGTATTTCAGCCATTCCAGTGCATAACAAACTAGTCCTTCAAAATACTGAAATAGGAATTATGAGGCTACCTCTCCCACTCTGTTTTCCAACATAAGTAAGTCAATACATATTAAATTGTCTATAGAGGGCTATAGTCAGATTTATTTATTTAATGAAAATATTTATGCCCCGCCTTTCCTTTGTACCAAATACAATTAAAAACTCATTGCCCAAGAAAATGAATGCAACCTAAACCCCATAAAAAGCCCTTGTATATAAAACAGCCCTTACGACACCTCATCAAAACTGCTGAAGACAGGGCTCCCTCCCCTCCTCAGGTAGCCTGTTCCATAAGGTGACAGCCACTATAGAGAAGGAACAGGATCTAGCTGATACCATCCAGTCCATCGTAAGCAAGCAAACAACTATAAGGTGGTAACTGAAAGACCACAGCTAGCCTATGAGGAGATATGGGGAGAGATAGTCCTTCAGGTATGTGAATCCTAAGCCATGAAGGGCTTTAAAGCTCATAACCATTACCTTGAACTGAACATGTAAATAAAATGACAGTTAAACTGTTTTAAAATGGACAATATGTTTCAATTGGTCAGCCCTAAAAACTTTCAGGCTGCCTTATTCTGGAGAAGCTGCAATTTTCAGGCTTTCTTTAAGAGCACACTATGTAGAGCATGTTGCAATAGTCCACCATGAGGTTACAAAACCATGGATTAACGTGGGCAGGCCAGTTGAGTCTCAAAAAGGAGAAAGTTGGTGAACCAAACACAGTTAATAGAAAGCACTCTTGGCCTGTTTTGTCAGACAGCATAGCTGGGCCCATGAGCACTACCAAGCTCTTAACCTGCTCTTCAGATGCCAACTCCATCCCATCCAAGATACATTGATTCTGGCCGAAGACAGACTGGAGCTCCACTGCGCCACGGAAGCGGAGGCAGAACAAGCCGGGGGCAAAGCGTCCCAGAGCTTGCCATTCACATTGTGGCGCAAGCATTCTGGGAAGAGGCGGCCCGCAGCGTCCACACTGCAGGCAGCTCCTGGTGGCAGTGGCGTGGCGGCACATGGCTGTGTGCTTCCGGGTGCATTCACACCACCCAGAAGTGGGAGAAGCGCGTGCCCAGATGGCCAGAGACCTGTTTCAAGGGGTCTCCGGCTGAAACGGCATGACAGTGCCTCGTGGATGAGTGAGTCTGCGCTGCCGACGGGGGACAGCTGCAGCAATGTGCACGGCCCCTCTTCCTCCACTTTTAAAGCGGAGGCATAGCGGCCCACATTGGCAGTCTGTCCTCAGCATCAGTCTCTCCACTTCCAAAGTCCTCCCCCCAGAAAAACACACAGGAATAAGTAAATCAATGAAATAATAATAAATCAGTTTAAAAAGATAAAAAATAAATCAAAACTGTAGAAAATAAATCAGTAAATTCAAACCAGTTCAGTACTGAAGTGAAGAAAAAAAAGCAAGAGAGGCCAGTCTCCCAGGTCATTGTCAGAAACAGCCAGCAACAACCGGTAATGCTTGGAGAAAATATCTGATTTGACTTGTGGCCTAGCAAGCACCCATTTAAATAACCCTCCTCCAGGCTGTGTGAAGCTATATGACTCCTGCTCATTGGCCAAGAACAGTTCTCCTGATCCTTCCCTGGCATCCCATTGGCTCAGAGCCATTTGAACCCTTGCTTTCTGTTCTTCATGAACTGCCTTAAAATTCATGGAAGTTCATGATGGCTCTTCAGTTCACAAATTTCAGTTCAGCAATCACAAACTGCCCCAAATTCGTCACAAATGTAGGTTCGTGAGCAGGTTCATCCCCATCCCTATGCCGGTGTGTCTTGCTACATTCTGATTTAGTTCTGTTAGTGTGATTCAGTTTGTGTCGGGGCTGGGTCTGATGAATCCTCATTGGAGGATGAAGAGTTTTTGCTGGCTAACTCTGTGGAAGTTGAGTCCCCTGGCAGACTCAGCAATTCCGGAACCCTCTGACCCCCAGGATTTATTGGAGGGCAAGCAGCCAGCTATGGCCGCCAGGCCAAATGTCCAGATGATGGACAGGAGCCGGAGTCAGAAACTGGGGCTGTTGAGGAACCACAAAGGAGATCTATCCTCTCTCTGGGGAGCTCATAATCATTCCCAGAAACCCTGGGAGCAGACATAATGCCTGCGCAATAGCTCAGTTTCAGTGGTAGAGTGTACAGCTTGTTGCCTGGGATTTCTCTTCTGAAATACAACATTTCTATAGGGGCACCATCAACATTTCAACATTTCAATAAAGAATTCAATCAGACCTCCTGGAGGCTATATCCATGGGAGAAAGTTCTGACTGAACTGAAATGTTGATGGTGCCCGTTTAGAAATTCTACAATATCGCTGTTTAGTGAACTGAATGTCACTTTTGATGGTATATTATACATTTTGGAGAATACCTTTTACTTTACTGTAAAATAACTGTTTGTCTCACTGAAGAAGTTTATCGAAACCGGGATCCTCATGTGATGACTCATATTGATTGACTTATGCTGATCGATGACTGATGATGATGATTCTTCTGTGAATAAGAGCACTTACACCGATTGATGATTTTTGCTTAAGTCCTTCCTTTTGCTTTTGGATTCACTTCGTTCTTTGTATCACTTTATTGGACACATATTGTCAAAATATTGTAAAATATACTATTGTAATGAATTAGAAAATTTACTAAGTAGTGTCTCATTGAAGTGTTTTCCCCTTTTGATTTTCACTTCTTCTAATGAGCCTATTAGGTAAGCAACTTACCTGAAACAGATTGCTTCACCTAAGACAGTCAAGCAGCCCACTAATCCACAGGCCCTTGATCTAGACTGAGCTACGGAACGGATTCCAGTGAAATTTAATTGACTAGTTATGAGGGAATATCCTAGGACATATATACATATTAGATGAGTGGGTTTTTCTGCTGGAGGGGGAGTATTAATTCCAGTATCTAGGTAATTAGTGTTCTCAAGTTCAGCCTCTGAACTGAATGCTAGTTACTACTTCTTTGTCTCTCATAAGAACAGTCCTTCTGGATCAGACCAGTGGTCCATCTAGTCCAACATCCAGTCTTACACAGTGGCCAACCATTAAATCTGGGGGGCTGTGAGGCTTCTGTATTGACAGCAAGAAATCAGACCTTTGTTGTTGAAGCAAAGTTCTTTATTGTTCCAATACTGCAGACAGGTTCTCGAATGTTTGTTAGAGATGCTTAATGGAATACAGACAGCACTGATATACTCTCAGGCTTTCAATTGAACCCCGGACCTAAGCCAATCAGGGCAAGAGGGTGAACGCGGGAAAAGGAGAAAGGACCATTGGGGTTCCCACAGCAAGGTGAGAAAGTTATAAATTCCCCTCTTGATCTGAGTGACCCACATGTGTGAACCTAGGCATAACATCTCCAGGCACCCGGCCATAAAGAACTCTCAAGGTTTTAACAACAAGATAACATGCACTAGCCCGGAAAAAAGGAGGATGGAATGCAAAGGAGTAACCACCATTTGTTTAGAGATGACGCCTAGGAATTTGGGTCGCCATCTCCCGCCAAGTCATTGCAACATAAACCAGAGCAACTAACATACTTCAAAGCGACATTTATAGCACTGAGCAGGGAGGGGGAATAAGACAGATAAGGGGCACAGGCGAGGGTCTGTGAAAACAAAGGAATCGAAAGCAAAGTACAGAAGAGCACAGAGGCATCTTTGTCAGAACCTGACAGGGGCCAACAATGGGGCATCGAGGCTGAGACCATTGCTAATGTTGCCTCCTGGCACTGGGATTTAGAGGTTTACTGCCTCAGAATGTGGAGGTTACCCTTAGTCATCACAGCTAATAACCACTGATAAACCTATCCTTCAGAACAGTACACAGTATTCCAAATGAGGACACCATAGATCTATACAGGCAGATCATAATATTGGCTGTTTTATTTTCAGTCCCTTTCCTAATAATAGCTGATATAAAGTTTGTCTTTTTTCACTGCTCTGGCATACTGGGTTGACACTTTCATTGAGCTATTTACTACGACCAGAAGATCTTTTCGCCCCTCAGTATCAGCTAGCTCAAACCCCTTTAGCCTACACTTGAAGCTGGGATTTTTTTGTCCCAATGAGCATCACCTTACATGGAGGTTCCCCGCAGTCACCAAAGTAGTAGCCTATCCTCTATGAATCTATCTAATCCCCTTTTAAAGCTGTTTATTCCTGTGGACATAAGTACTGACTTTAAGCTAACTTTTCAATTGTGATAGGTACTTCTACTTGAGGAAGAAAGGGAAAGTGATTTGCACTGACTTCTCATTGTAGCATCCTAATTTGACCACCATGGTGTTCCTGAAGATCCACTGGGATCACAATATTGGAGGGCATAAATAATTGCAGAGGGAGGTGGAGACAGAATGTCACTGTTTACTGCATAGGATCCAAGCTAAGGGGTGTGTGTGTGTGTGGGGGGGGGATATATATATATATAAAATTTCCATTTATATCCCACCTTGCATGATGAATGTTAAAGCACAAATTATCTTTCAAAATTCATATATTTTATGGAGAAAGATGAAAGAAAACATAAATGGTTAAAAAAGAAATTATCACAAGTTCAGTTTGCTCAAGGAACAAGCAGAACTATAAAACAAATTTGTGGAACAAAATAGGAACAGATAAGAGTGTAGCCCAGAGGTGCTGCCTTACTATTAGTGGGTAGCCCCAACAGCAGGGGCACCCCACTACTGACTTGAACCAAAGTCCCCAAAAGTAAAGCACTCTCAGCTTGAGCCATGGAGTCAGCCTGCAAGCACTCTGCAAAAAGGGATTTCATACTCAGGTTTCACACAAGCAGACCTCCAAAGCCATATCCAACCTCCCTCTCCACCTAGAAGAGGTATGCATATGAAACAATGGGTTCCACCAGGTAGGTATCTGCATTTCTAAAGGCTATTCAATTGCCACCTGGTGAATGGTCTTTCTATCTCCAGAACTTCACCTATCCCTTTTGTGTGGCCCCATGCCTATGTGAGAAGCCTTTGTCTCTAAACCTGTATTTTTCTGCTCCATCTCTCAGGATACTGAGATAAACCAATCATATGTTCAAATGTTTAGCGATCCTTCCTGACACTAATCAGGGGCTCATCTCCCACCTGTTGTCTATTCCTGGGAACCTTTTCAAACTGCCTTGACTGGACCATTAGTGGTCAGAAAACCTATTCAACTAGCCACCCAGCACCTGGCTTAATCTCATAAGGCTATTGTTAAGCCTGACTCTGCCCCTCTGGAACTTCAATGGTAACATTGAGGTCTGGCTTCTCCTGATGCCGCACCCCCTGGGACCAAGGATTGGCCCAGGTAATCTTTTGCCTTTACCTGAGACAAGTCCCTCAAGACCTTCTATTGGTCAACATTGTTTTCCAAGGTCTATATCTGTCCATGCAACCCCGTCTCTCTTTTTCTCTGCCCCTCCATAGCACATAATGCTGACTGTTGGTGCTATTCTCTTCAAGGGCTTCCGCACATCTGGACAGGTAGCATTACCCTGTAACTGAACCCCTCTATTGGCTATCAATCACCTCTGCTTTCTTAGTTCTGGATTGTTTGCTGTTTTTGAATGCTTAGTGTGCTTGCAATTAGAGAAATACTTTAATAAAAACTATTTACTCTTCAAATCTGGAATCTTTCTACTGTGATGGACTGTAATGTAGTATGTTCTGTGTAGCAACCAGCCTGCCATGTGCTCCCAGGTAATGGCGCCCGCCGCATGGCCAGAGCACATGGTCAGGCAGAGAGGGGAGCTTGAATCTGGAGGAACAATAGACATCCGGATTGAAAGCCTCCACCAATGTGGGACCTAGGTTCTCCCTGAGGAGCCAGTGCAATCAAAGGCTCCTCCAGGGAACCTATGACAAACATGCACATATGTTAAGCCCCTATCAGGTCTTTTGGCTGCGGCCAGAGGTGTGGCTCTGGCCAGCATATAATGAGGGCCCTGGAGCCCTGGAAGCATGCTTGTTCTGACCATCTACTGGACATGCTGAATCACTCAATAAAGGCTTCATGATGTCACCGTTCCTGGAATCCCAAGTCCAGTACTCTTCATGGACCTTAGTATAAAAAGGTGTTCAGATCCCTTGTATCCCTCTGGCCTTGCCTGCTGCCTAGCTAATTCTCCAAACAAGAAGGCAGGCCATTGGCGGTAACAAGAGCAGGGATGAAAAACTCTGGATCATCTCAGAGTAGAATACAAAATTCAGTATAGCATAAAATGGCATTTAAAAGTTGTGAAGGAAACAAACAAAACTGGGAAATTTCCCAGAGAAAATAGGTAGGATGAGAATGGCCTTCTTGACAATGCATAAAATTTGAAAGAAAGAAAAAACACCTTACTTTATATACTTAAATTCAACACTGCATTACACATTTTACTTTATTATATATTCATGTAGAGATTATTCACTTGCAAATGTTCTTACTTTCTAAATCTAATTCATTATGTCTTTTCTGCAGTCTGCAGTTTAACTGACAAGATTTTCTTTTTAGCAGGAATAGAAAAAATGTTTTATTTGGAGTCTAGCTATGTGGTAGAATCATTTCTTAAAAGGAACTACTTATTTCAAGTATTTTGCTACTGACAAGTATTGTTCTGCTCAAGATTTGAGTTTCAAGACTCTTGAAAGTTGTAGATCGTTTTCATTCTGCACTAGCTGTGATCCTACTTCCTCCTTGTATAACAGACAAAAATAATGCTGCTCAGTTTTCCCAGTCAGTTTGAGGCAACCATTGGCTGCATTAATGAGAAACATCAGCATTAGTGAGGAGATATCTGGAAATATTAAGCTCTTTCTGGATTTTTGGAGTGGAATGCTAGATTTTAGGTATCTATTGATGGGTCCTTGAAATAGATCCATATGGACTTCAGTATCTGTTATAACATTCCATGGAATCCACCTTAATTTGGGCCAGATTGGATAGCCAAATGGCCATGGAAAGAGCCCCACCCCCACTGGAGGGGGAACAAAGGAGGAAGCATGGTTGTAGTGGTAGCTGGGTTTGTGTCTGCTTCCTGTGAGGGAAGGGCTATCTGTTCCCACTGGCTCTCAAACATGGCTTCCACTGGCTTGGGTCAGAAGCTCCACTCACCTTGCTTACAGCAGCAGCAGTCGCTGCTCCTGCCTGCCTTGCTTGCAGCAGAAGTTACCAACTCACAGTGGCTCCTGCTCACCAGTAGTAGAGTGGCCATGGGGCAGGGTGGCCCTGTAGAGCAGCACACCAATCCATCAGACCCCAGGACCTTTTTTGGTGACCTTTGTGGTCAATCTATCCCAATCCTTACTACATTTTAATCATATTTATTTCCTTCCTGAAATCAACAGTGGTGTCAATTTTTTTTGTTCCTTCTCCAGTAACTGCTGGAGCCTAGATTCACAGCAAAACAGATTTGGGTGGGTCTACTCATCATTGTGTGTTTGCATGCATGTATTAAAACAACCCTTAGGAAATCCTGCCATTCAGGAGCACTCTGGTAAGTGAAAAAGGCCCTGGAGCAAGTCAAGCTGAGCAGTCCATGCTGTGCTATAAAACAGCACTGCATGGTCACTTGGGGGAGGCAGCAAGCATTAGCTCACCCAAAGTTATTAATCCCCAGATTGGAAGCAGTGCAGGCAGAGACAGTTGGTGATCAGACATAAACTGCAATGGCTGAGGAGGGGTCTGAACCAAGTAGAACCTGAGACCTGAGCAGAGTTGCTAGGGCTTGGTCAACTCTGACCAAGAGTACTAAACTCTGACTAAGATACTAAAAAGGGAAAACAGCCAGATTGGGACTATAATATGCCACAAGCAAAGAACTTGAATACGAGGTATATTTAAAAGGTCAACCAGAAATAAGGGATTAGATACCCATATGACTCACTTAATATAGTCACATCACAGATGGTGAATAACTTCCAGTATAATGCATTTAAAAACATGTTACATTTGCTGATTTCCTTTGTAGCATAACCAGTTTCCTCCCTTTTGTTGTTGTCTTGTGTCTTTATTTTGTCAGGACAAAGAGGCAGCAGGAGATAGGGCTGCAAAAGGGGTAAGTGTTTTTTATTTGCTTTCAGCTGAGGGCTCTTGGCCTGTGGCTCTTAGCCTTGGGACTCTTAGCCTAGGGGCTCTGTCAGAAGCCAAAGAAGAGCCAGAACACCAGGGCCCTAGTCTCCTTGGGTTCCCAGTAAGGTAAGTAAACTTCTATAAGGAAAATACAAAGGGTTTAAAAAGGGGAGTGTGTGTGTGTGTGTGTGTGTATATAAGCAGTTATGAAGCCAGAATGCCAGCACGGGGTTGGGGGCTATCCAGCATTTTGTATGATGTGTCACATGTATGTTTATCTGCCCACTGGGCAAAAATCTTGGGTGTGTGCTCAGTGCAATGAGCTCCTGGTTCTCAGGGAATGAGTTTGCTCCCTTGAGGCCAAGGTGGCTGACCTGGAGAAGCAGAGACAGTCAGTTAGGCACATGGAGAAGACTCTCGGGGACTTGTTAGATATGTCCCACTCTGAATCTGGCAGCCCTGCCACTGTCAGGGAGCATGAGGGTTGAGAGGGAACAGGGCACTGTGCTGTGAATACGGGGAATGCACCCTCAGAAGGGACCTCTTCTTCAGCTGGTGAACAGGTATCCTTTTGTACCAAGGAACCATACCTGGCAGGGAGGGAGGGGGGCTCTTAGTAGTTGGTGATTTGATCCTTTGGCAGGTAGACAGCTGGGTGGCAAAACCATGTACTGACTATATGGTGACTTGCCTGCCTGGTGTGAAGATAGCAGACATTACGCGAGTTCTAGATAGGCTGGTAGATAGTGCTGGGGAGGAGCCAGTAGTCATGGCAAACCTGCAAACTGACTGTATGGTGACTTGCCTGCCTGGTGCAAAGATAGTGGGCATTAGGCATGTTCTAGATAGGCTGGTAGATAGTGCTGCAGAGGATAGTGCTGCAGAGGATAGTGCTGCAGAGGTCATGGTACATGTTGGCACCAACGATGTGGGGAAATGCAGTTGTGAGGTCCTGGAGGAAAAAATTAGGCTGCTAGGCAGGAGACTCAAGGCCAGGACCTCCAAGGTAGCCTTCTTGGAAGTGCTACCTGTTCCAAGCGCAGGGCCAGAGAGACAGGCACAGGAGTCTCAATGTGTGGATGAGACGATGGTGTAGGGGGGAAGGGTTCAAGTGTGTTAGGCACTGGGATGTTTTTTGGAACAAGAGGGAGCTGTACAAGAGAGATGGTCTCCACTTGTCCCAAGAAGGAACCAGGCTCCTGGCACTTAAAATCAAAATGGTGGCAGAGCAGTTTTTAAACTGAATATTGGGGGAAAGCTGACTGAAGATGAAAAATCACTGGTTCGGGATGGCTCATCTCAAAGAGATGAAGGGGTAGCTGTTACTTTCCTACAAGGAAATGGATTAGAATTGTCCACTGAGACTGTGGCTAATGATAGGGACTGCCTGGCAAGGTCTCAAGGCAGCAAGAGAAAGGTTGCAGGCTTAACATGTATGGGAAACTATAGATATTTATATACTAATGCTAGAAGTGTCCGAAGTAAAATCGGGGAGTTGGAATGCTTGGTGTTGGGGGGGAAACATAGATATTGTGGGTATTTCAGAAACTTGGTGGGATGAGGAAAATCAGTGGGATATGGTAATTCCTGGTTATAAATTATATCAGAAGGATGGGGGGGGGGAGGTGGCTCTGTATGTCAGAGAGGGTATACAGTCCAGTAAGACTGAGAGGATAAGATAATTGGATTCGCTTCTGGAAATGCTGTGGGTTGAATTAGTGGACCCCAAAGAAAGCTTAACATTGGGAGTTTGTTATCGCCCACCAGATCAAAAGATAGAGAGGAGGATTATAAAATGATGAATGAATTAAAGATAGCTGCTAAATGAAATAACTGTGTTGTAATAAGTTACTTTAAGTTACTGTGTTGTAATACATTAATAATAACTACCCATACGTTGATTGGGACCAGGGGTCATTTCGTAGAAAAAGAGCTGCAGGAGCTCATTAGCATACCTATTGGCATAATTCATTAGCATATGCCACACTCCCAGACATCACTGGAAATGTGTCAGAAATGGAAGCAAAATGGGGGCATCTTCTTCACTTCCCCAGCTGGCCTGCCAAGGCGGGCGGGGGGGGGGGAAGCAAAGCAAGAAGGGCCCCATAGAATACAATGGAAAAATCATGCCACCGCTGCCATGTGACTCTAAACAGAAGGGGTTTAAACTTTAAATCCCTTCTCGCTTTGCTTCCTCCACAGGCCCACTGGGAGCTGTGGGAAGGGCATGCCCCCACTGCCATTTGTGCCCAGTAGGGGTGTGCAAATACATTTTTTTTTGGCCCAATTCAGATTGGGCCAAATCAGGCTGCATCTGTTCCAGCTGCCAAATGACCCCCACATGTCAGTTTTGGCAATGCAAGCCCATTCAGACAGCTGAATGTCAGTTTCTCCCCATTATACCCTATGGTCCATTGACGTCAATGGCAAAAACTCATAGGATATATGAGGGACTGAAGAAGAGGTGGTTTGAGGTAGAGGCTCCAAACTTGCAGGGTAGCTGCTGGGGCCTCTTCTCGAAATATCCACCAAGTTTCAAGAATATTGGACCATGGGGTTCAATTCTACAGGCCCTCAAACAGTTTGCCCCATCCCCTCCATTGTTCTCTATGGTGGGAAAAAACATTACAAACCCCCTCCCCTCCAACTGCCTTTTAAGCTGCTGCTGAATTTCGGTGGCAATTTGGCAGAGGGCCGAATCAGATCAGAGAATCTGATTTGGCCCGTGGCTTCCCTAGTGCCCACTCCTGGGCTGGCGAAGCACCACTCTGCCTCACTCCGACCCCAAATGACCCTTGGTTGGGTCAATATATGTTCAAGTTGGGGAAAAGAGATTGAGTTTCTAGACACTCTCAATTACTGTGCTATAGAGCAGATGGTCACAGAACCTACCAGGGGAGAGGTGATCCTGGATTTGGTCCTAAGTAACGCCCAAGACTTGGTGAGAGATGTTAAAGTGATTGCACCGCTTGGGAACAGTGACCATAATGTTATTAAGTTCACCATTTGTATAACTAGGGAGTTGCCCAAAAAGACTGGCACAACCACTTTTAACTTTCTCTGATATGAGGGGACATGTGAGGTGGAAACTGAAAGGAAAAGTAGAAAGGGTCAAAACCAGTGGGGAAGCTTGAAGACTATTTAAAATTACAATCCTAGAGGCTCAGAGAAAATATATACTGCGGGCTAGGAAATGTACAAATAGGTATAGAAAAAAGCCTGCATGGTTAACAAAGTAATTGAAGCAGTAAAAGGTAAGAAGGATTCTTTTTAGTGGTGGAAAGCTAGTCTCAGTGAGGTTGATAAAAGGCAACATAGGCTGTGGCAAATAAAATGCGATCAGGCAGGCAAAAAGAAAATATGAGGAGCATATCGCAAAAAACATAAAGACCAACAATAAAACTTTCTTCAAACACATTAGAAGCAGGAAACCAGCCAGGGAAGCAGTGAGGCCCTTGGATGACCAAGGGGTAAAAGGTGTACTGAAGGATGATAGGGAAATGGCAGAGAAGCTGAATGCATTTTTGGCCTCTGTCTTCACTGTGGAAGATGAGAAGTGCTTGCCCACTCCAGAACCACTGATTTTGGGGAGGGGTGTTGAAAGACCTGAGTCAAATTGAGGTGACAAGAGGGGAGGTCCTATGACTGATAGACAACTTAAAAACAAATAAATCACTGGGCCTGGATGGCATATGTCTGAGAGTTCTGAAAGAACTCAAATGTGAAATTGTGGATCTCCTGACAAAAATATGTAATCTTTCCTTAAAATCTGCCTCCATTCCTGAGGACTGGAAGGTAGTGAATGTCACTCCCATCTTTAAAAAAGGGTTCCAGAAAATATCTGGGAAATTACAGGCCAGTCAGTCTGACGTCAATACCTGGTAAATTGGTGGAAACTGATATTAAGGAAAGAATTAGTAGGCACATTGATGAACAAAATCTATTGAGGAAGACTCAGCATTGTGAGAATGTCCCAATGAATATAATCCACAACAGGTTTTGTAAATAAAAGTCCTTTACTTTCAGAAAAGATTATTGGAGTCACACACTTCTTCTGTTAGTAATGAGATGCTTTGGGTTACATGCATTGATATACTAAACTCATAAACAGCTACAGACATTCTGCCAATCAGACTACAGTACTTTAGGTGCGCAAAAAGAAGGAGTAGCAGTTCTCATAGAATACACGGGAAGACCTTTTCTCAGGGAATAATGATGCTGAACATTCTAAAAATTAGTTCACAGAGACCTGAGATCATAACATCAGAACAGTTTCTCTCCACACCAGAGCCTTTCATGTTCAAGGACAAGACACGAGATAACTGGCCAGAAGGTAGCTAACTGTTTATGCAGGTGGAGGTAGCATGCCAAGTGAAGCATAGGGGGGGTAGTGGGCTGAGCGCTGGCTGACTCCGCATTCCTAGGGGCCGGGTAGGAGTCCTGTTGTGAACTCCCAGGCAGGACCTGTGGAGAGGCTTAAAGCACGGTTAAATGAGGGTAGGCTCAGGGCAAGATTAACATACTGGTATGGCGTAGACACACAAGAATATATGGCAGGCACTGAAATATATGGCAGGCACTGACAAGCATGGGTTCTGTAAGGGAAGATCTTGTCTCACTAACAAACATGTGGACAAGGGGGACCCAATAGATGTTGTTTACCTTGACTTCCAGAAAGTTTTTGATAAAGTTCCTCATCAAAGGCTCCTAATTAAACTCAATAGTCACGGGATAAAAGGACAATTCCTTTTGTGGATCAAAAACTGGCTAATTAAAGGGAAACAGAGAGTGAGTATAACTGGGCAATTTTCTTAGGTGAGGGAGGTAAGCAGTGGATCAGTACTCAGTCCAATGCTTTTTAACTTGTTTATTAATGATTTGGAGTTGGGAGTAAGCAGTGAAGTGGCTAAATTTGCAGATGACACGAAGTTGTTCAGGGTGGTGAGAACCAGGGAGGATTGTGAGGCACTCCAAAGGGATCTGTTGAGGATGGGCGAGTGGGTGCCAATGTGGCAAATGGGGTTCAGTGTGGCCAAGTGCAAAGTGATGCCCATAGGAGCCAAAAATCCTACTTATAAATACATGTTGATGGGGTCCGAACTGGCAGAGACTGACCAAGAGAGAGATCTTGGAGTCATAGTAGATAACTCAATGAAAATGTTGAGACAGTGTGACTGCAATAAAAAAGGCCAACATTATGCTGGGGGTTATTAGGGAAAGAATTGAAAACAAATCAGCCAGTATCATAATGCCCCTATATAAATCGATGGTGCAATTTGGAGTACTGTGTACAGTTTTGGTCGCCACAACTCAAAAAAAGATATTATAGCATTGGAAAAGGTGCAGAAAAGGGCAACTAGAACGATCAAAGGGTTGGAATACTTTCCCTGTGAAGAAAGGTTGAAGCGCTTGGGGCTCTTTAGCTTGGAGAAACAACAGCTGAGGGGTGGCACAAGATATAGATAGGAACTCTCAGTCTGGGGCAAGGGATGCACTGTATTCTTGGTGCTTGGGGAGACAACAGTGAGAGGGCTTCTGGTGTCCTGGCCCCAGTGGTGGACCTCCTGATGGCGCTTGGTGTTTTTGGCCACTGTGTGACAGAGTGTTGGACTGGATGGGTCAGTGGCCTGATCCAATATTGGCTTCTCTTATGTTCTTATGACAAAATTAGGAGCCCAAATTTAAATTTGCATTAGAACATCACATAGATGTGGGAAACCATCAACAGTGCCACAAATAATAATCTATTTGTTAAAAAAATAAGAGCTCTATGTCTAGAAAATTAACATTTGTGCATGCAGAGATTTTGATTGACATGTGCAGTTGAAATCGGAATCTTTTTAAAGTGTAGGCTGCAATCCAAATTTGTAAACCAAATCTACAAAAATTGGCTATGTTTTCTTTTCCTTGTTGTCAGTGCTAAGATCTAACAGGGCAATCCTAAACAGAGTTACACTCCTCTAAATTAATTCTGTTTAGGATTGCACCGTAAATATCCTAAGTAATGCCTTTTAAATCATGTCGAGTGGACAGATTTTTAAAAAATGTAATCAAGAAAATAAAATGAGAACTACTATATCAGGCAAAAGGCAAGATTTCACCATCTGTGTCTGTGCTTCCAGATACAGCTGTAATTTATGTGCATAAATGCAGTAAGCCTTACTCTACAAGAAGACTCTAAAGGTAAAAATAAAACTGTTTTGGTACCAAGCAAAAACTGATTCATGAACATACTGGTCTGATTCTTATATCTACTCTGTGTACAGTAGCTGCCTGCTGCTGCTGCTGCTCCTCCTCCTCCTCCTCCTTTTTCTTCTTCTTGCATTATGCATCCCACAAATGGTATGGCTGAATTCTTTGTCATAAGCATAAGTAATGCTGCATGCTAACTTACATTAAGACCTTCGTTTTGTCAGAAATACCCTTTAGTGAGTGTAATAAAACTGCTTCTATAGCTTATCCATGTTTCCTGTCTGAGGAATTTACTTGGCTGGCCAAGGTCCAAAGTTACCAGACCAGACCAGACCTCAATGAGGAATTTTCTTTCCCAGTCTAATTCCTCCAACCTCTACCACCAGTAAAGTTCAGAAAGGAAGTGCTGTATAATCTCTTTGGAATAATTTCCCTCTTCTTCTTTAAAACTTTTTTTTCATACTTTTCCTTCATAACTTGGGTTCTGTGAGCATAATGTATTTGTGGGAACTAAGCCTGTTTTAGTAATCAAAGATAGGAATGATTGTCGTAACCTTCATTTGATTCCTGGTGAAGTAGAGACCACAACAGGAATATACATGTGGTATCAAATGTTGTGGAGAACATATAACAGCAGTTTTAAAACAGCCCTCAGGGTTACAATAAGCCATAAAAACAACTAAAAAGGATGGTATTATAACCTTTAAATTAAAAGCCTTGATGAAAAGAAATATTTCAGCCTTGAAGACAGGTAGCAAGCAAGCTTGAGTGAGGCTTCCTGAGGTGAGGCACCAATACTGTGAACACTTTGTTTATAGTCCCTGCCTGACTCACCTCTGCAGACAGGGATACGAAGGCAGGACTTGTGACTGTGATCTTAACTGGTGGCCTGGACATTACAGTATGCCTTTAAGTATCCCAGCCCCAAGCCACTTATGAACCAACATGTTGAACTATGTCTGGAAACAGAGAGCAGCCACTGCATATCATTCAGCACTGGGTGATACAGTCAATAGCCCTATTTGCAGGTTATATCCTGTATATAGATACATACATATGCATGTATACCTTGTATGTAGATACATTCTTATGTCTGTAAGAAAGAGGCAACTCTCATTTACTTTCCAAATGAAACTGAGGACCAGTAACTGTGTGATGTTTAAATCACATGTTAATTGTAACTGCATTGAGAAAGAGAATTATTCAGTGCATGTATAAAGGAAAAGAAAATGTGCATTGTACCCAGATTTTATGTGCATTCACTATGACCTGTGAACTGGGATTCTGTATCCAGCCTTCAAGCATAGGGCTGCTATGTTTTGAAACAACTGGACATTTTGAACAGTTTTCAAAAGCAGCCCCATCAAAAGTGCATTAATCTTTAAACAAAGCACTTAATCTGGATGTGATCAAATTGTGAATCATGGCCAAATCATGCTTTTCAACAAACAGCTGTAGCTGGTGTATTAAGCTGATAAAATGCTATGTGGCATGGAGAAGACCTGGCTCCCAAAAATCCATCAGCTCTCCCAACCTACATACCTGTTTCTTTGTGGAAGTGCAATCCTGTTCTGAACACACTGGCTCACCAGTCTTCAAATAGCTTTTTCATTGGCCAACAGACCGTCAGCCTTTTATGGACTCATGGACTCCTCCATCTTACTCCAAACATTTGTTTAAGACTTCCACAGGCTCACTCAACTCAGCTATTAGGGAGAAGTAGAGCTGAGTGTCATTTGTGTATTAGTGTCACTTCATTCCAAATCCCAACATGATTTCTCCCAGCACTTCATTCCAAATCCCAACATGGACATGATAAAAAACATGGCAGGAAAAAAAATTGATCTCAATGAGGGCCCCCAACGTAAACAACACAGAGTTGAGCAACAAGCCCATAGAACCACCCTAAATAAGCACATTCTTACTGTAGCAAGGATGAGAATACATAATGATTTTTTACAATTCAGATTACTCATATTATATTTTCTGGTTTTCTTATGGATTTTTATATTCAGATTTTATTAGGATTTAGTAAAGGCCTATTAAATGGTAACACCTCTCTTTTGTAGGTTAAAGGGCCTTTCTAGCTGTTGCCAGCAGACAAGAAGTAACATTCTTTCCCCCTCTTCAGGTTATTTGGATGGGATGGCTGTCTAGCTGTCTGGTGACTCTTTTAGTTTTCTTTTTAACAGGTTTTCAATGTAGTGATGCTGGTACAGCATAGAAATATTTGCTTGAAGTACAGAGTTCATGGGTTTAGTGGTTTGGCGTAAAACTCTGCTGTGTCTGGGTCAAAGAGGGCTTTTTAGCTTCATATCCGAAACCAACTTTTGTTTGGGTAGGAAGGATCCTGATGATTATTATTAAGGTTAGGTTAAGTAAACATTTAAGATATTATGTAGTCACACCTTTTTCTGTAACTGACCAATGAATGTATGGTTGCCTAGAAGATGCTCCATACCTTTGGTGATGTACCTTTGGAACCAATTATGATCTCTGGATATTATCTCTCTGTCATCTTTTTTTTTTTTAATAATAATTTATTGATTTTTCCTATTACATACTCAACACCACAAGTATTAATTATATAGAAAAAAAAGAAGATAGACCGTAGCTATAAATTGCCATTTAAGATACTTAAATTTGCTTATGTTTCTCGTACCAGTTATAGAACATATCCCATGAAGATATAAAGGCTCTGTCTTGTTTATTTTTCAACTTCAAAGTTAAATTGTCAAGCTCTGCTGTCTCCAATAGTTTTGTTAAGTATTCATCAGCGTCCGGAGTTCTTTCTGATTTCCAATACTTGGCGTATAGAAGTCTTGTAGCGGTTGTGCCGTATACCAATAGTTTTTTAACATTTTCCCCAAATTCACTAGGAATCATGCTCAATAAAAATAGTTCTGGTTCCTTTGGAATTTTTGTCTGTGTTATTTCTTGGAGCATTCGCTGGATTAAAGACCAAAACTTAGAAGCTTTCCTACATGTCCAGCACATGTGGTAATATGAGCCCACGTTACGTTTACATTTCCAACAGGATTTTGAGACGTCCTTGGAGAACTTGGCCAGTCTGTCTGGTGGATAATGCCACATGTAAAACATTTTATAAATGTTTTCTCTATAGGTTATTGCTCTAGTAATTTTAAAATTTCTTTTCCAAAGCTCTGACCACTTTTCAAGTTCTATGTTATGGCCTATCAATTGTGCCCATTTAACCATGATTGGCTTAACCCATTCGTCCATCATTTTACTTTCCAATAAGCAATTATAAACCTTCTTTATACCTTTTGTTTCAGAGTGTAACCAAGCTTTGTCTAGTTCAGTTGGAGTGTTATAAAAAACCTCTCTTCTTATCTATACAAAACCTTGATTTTAACTGAATTATTTTCCACCAAGTTAAATCAATACCTTGTCTCTTTAACTCTTCACCTGTTTTCAAATCCAAATTCTTATCTAACAATTCTTTGTAGTTTTTAATTTTCTCCTGAGTTTTCAATATTGGTAAACAGATAGCCTCCAGTGGAGATACCCATTTTGGGATTTCCACGTAAAATTTTGGTCTAATTTCCTCCCAGATTTTTAGTAGAGGTCCTCTAAGAGCATGTTGCCTAAAGTTTTTATTTTTTTGCCCATACCAAAATCTCTCTGTCATCTTGAGTATAAAACTTCATGTACTTCCTGATATTATTCAGAAAGCAGTCAGTTTTTGGAGGCTAGTTTGGCCTAACTAACTGTTTTCCCAGTAAATACCAGAAAGAACTTTCCTCCTCATTGTGATTTCAGTTTAATTTTGGCTTGAAAATTAATTTGTGTAACATTATTTTCTCTAAATCTGAAAGTACGAAGTGATTGAATCCAGATAGGAAAAGACACTTGGTTTCTTTTTCCCCCTTATGTTCAAGAGAAAAAAATAATCTTCTATCATTCTCTCTCTATATATTTTTAGACATATATGGTTTGTACACCCCCCCCCCCCCCGGTCCTCAGTCTGACTATTTTCCTCCTCCCCATCTCAACTTTTTTAAATACAAAGATTCCACTCACTTCTATTTCTATTGGAGTTCCTTTTTCTTTCTAGTGGCATTTTCCAGACAAAGCTAATATGTTCTGTCTCTCAGAGCCAGTTTGGTGTAGTGGTTAAGTGTGCGGACTCTAATCTGGGACAACCAGGTTTGATTCCCCACTCCTCCACTTCTTGCTGCTGGATGATGTTGGGCAACAGGCCTGTAGCTAGGATTTTTTAAAAAAATTCAGGGGGTCTTTAAATAAGTTGGGGGGCACCCACACATACCCCAAATAAGCACCATAAATAAAATTTAAAAATGAAAGTCGGGGGGCCTGGGCTGGATGGGGGGTCAGGGGGCCTTGGCAGTAAGTCAGGGGGCCAGGCCCCACTGTAGCTTCTGGCCTGTTGGGCAAGCCATAGTTCTGTCAGAGCTGTTCTTGAAAGAGCAGTTCTTGAAAGAGCTCTCTCAGCCACACCTACCTCACAGGGTGTCTGTTGTGGGGAGGGGAAGGGAAAGGAGTTTGTAAGCTGCTCTGAGACTCTGAGCGAAGGGCGGGGTATAAATCCTATCTCTTCTTCTTCTCCTCCTTCACTTGAGAACATGACACCCAGAATTTACCGCATCAAGAAGATCCCCCAATCAGTCATTAAGAGGCCATTGTTTTCTGCTCAAAGCAGAAAATGTGATAAAATGTATAATGGGAAAACAAAAAGAAAATTAAAGGTGCATATTGGTGAACACAAAAATTGGGGCGTCATTGGTGCAACATTTTTTAGAACAAAACCACGCTCCCACATACATATATATATTTCTTTTGGGGCAATTTATAGCTCATACAGACATAATGATAAACCCTTCTTAAAAAGGAGGATGGGTGGATTTTTAGACTAACAACTATGGCATCACATGGATTAAATGAGAGCATTATTTGGCCTGCCCTGACTTTGATAAATGTGTACAAGGACAGCAGTTTTTTATTCACAGATGGCTGGCTGGGAATCATTCTGACACTGTAAAATGGTGCAGGTTAGTTTTGATAACTTTTCTGTTTTCAGTGGATTACTGTTTAATATAATTTGTATGATTATATGATTTGTTTAATATAATTTGTATGATTATATAATTTGTATGATTATATGATAATATCATATTGCTCCTATATTTTTTCTATTCTAGAACATGTTTAAATTATTTTGCTAAGTGCACTGCATTTTCAAGACATCATAATGCACTTTGTTCATTCTCAAGAGCCCTGTCTATATTTTTCGTAAATATGTTTACATAAAATATTTTTTTACATGTATAACCTTTTAACGTGTCTTATAGACCTGGAATTTTTTTTTGCTTATTTTAATGTTTCTATAGACCCCCCCCCCCCGAGGAAGCACTGAGTGAAATGTGTTGAGGCACATAGAGTGAATAAAATTTATTCCCAAGGCACCACTGTTTTGTTTCTTCATTCCATGGTCCCAATACCTACAAATCTACAATGGGAATTGGTGCCCTTAAAATAAATTAAAAATGGACAGAAGTTTTTGAACGATTGGCACGCAAGGACAAACAAAATGAAAGTTCTCTGGACTAGTGGTACTTACTACGGGTGACATTCAAGACAAATTTCATTATAATTTTGGATCTGGGGGGGGATTTTTACTGGTTTTGGGTTGGACATTACCCATTCAGGATTCATATTTGTATGATTTTTCAGGTTCTGGAATTTGGAGACCATTATTTTTAATGAGAAAAAGTGTGGCAGCCTGGGGCAGCTGTTTTTAAAGAGAATGCCACTAAATTTGCCCAGAATTTAGTCCTCCCTCTAATCTAAAGCCTTCTTAAATTTCAAGGAGACTGAAGAAAGGAGATTTTACAGATCCCAAAGTAGGTGCCTTTTGGTATACTTCTCACCACTGGTTCCTATTGAGAGGAAATATTTCTGGCCACCATCATTAAAAAAGAAAAATCTGACTTAAATTAAAATTAATTAAATTAAATTAAAAAAGAAAAATCTGAATCATTTCCCTTGCATACTCTTACAGTGGTGACTGACTGACAATAAACAAATTTTGCCTTTCTGCTGAAAACTGCATTTCCCATCTTTTTTTTGCTGTGTTCTGTTATTTGTTTCCTTCCACAAACTGAGGAAGGAGTGAGAGAGAACAGCAGTTCTGCTATTATTGCCTATGGGGGGACTTTTCAAGAAGGCTGGAGAGGCTGTTTTTCAACCAAATGACACCAAAATTGCAGGGGAGCTAGTGCTGCTTGTCCACTAAAGACTACCCTGGATAAAATTCATCACATACATCCACAATATACTATATCATGCTGGAAAAATGCAGGCAAAACATTTTTTTTATCTACATCATTGGTAGTCTTGCATAAAGCTGCGGAGGTTCCAGAGCAGAATTCTTACTCCAGAGAGATGGGCCTGTCTTGTTCTGTTGCCATCTTCTACCAGTAGGTATAAGCCTTTTTGTTTGTTTGTTTTCTCTGGCATTCAATGAGACAAAGCATCACTCTTGCCTCCTCTCAAGGGTTAATGTGCAAATAACAAGCCTAGCTTCCTCTTGCAGGTGTTGTTAATTAAGGGGTTTGGCCTGTCAGTTTAAGGTCAGGGGAAAGAGCTTCTCATGAGAATGTGTAGGGAGGAGAGACATCAGGAGCGATGATGTAAGATTCTTGAGCATTCCCCTGAAGGTGTATGGAGATTGAATAGGGCTGCCAAGTCAGCCTGGGGGGCGGGGGATCCCCCACTACAGGGGGAACCCCACCCCCAAAGTCATCCAGCCAGGATGACTTCCCCAACGTAATGACGTCACCCGGAAGTGACGCCATCATGTTGGGGGTGTTGCCAGGGCGACGCTCTGGCAATTGCCCCAAAACTCTATGACACTATAGAGTTTTGGGGCAATTGCCAGAGCGCTGCCCTGGCACGCCCCCAACGTGCTGACGTCACTTCCGGGTGATGTCAGTGGGCGCGCGTGCTTTGCATGCGCGCCGGGGAAGCTCCCAGACAACGGAGGACTCCCCCCCTGCCGGTAAGTAAAGAAGACTTGGCAACCCTAAGACTGAATGTTACCATCACCTGACTTGAGGGGTCAAAATCTATAATTGTAATATTCCCCAGACAGCAGGGTTTCCTCTCTGAGATTTCATGGCTGAAAGGCCTGAATCTGTGCTTTGGAAATTGCTGAAATCATAGTCTATGCTAATCTGAGGCCTGCTCTTGGATTAAAGTTCCCACCCCTCAAGTACCAGTGGGGGTTTCTCTGCTTTTGAGGGCTTCAATTAGCCTGGTAAAAATAATGAGGACTGGTTTGCTACTACAAAAAAATTTAGTGTTTCATGGATAGCATTTCGGCCAGAATGATATAGGAGGCTTCTAGCACCTGAGAGAAAAGACTGGCTTGCTCCTAATATAAACACTGGAATGGAACCAGAAGTTAAAATGCAGAAAGTAAAGAAGAAGTTTAAGCATTGGTTTGCTTTTTATAACAAACATTGAACTGCATCAAGAGGCTGATACCTTTCCACACAATAGAACTACTCCTGAGGAAGATGTGGATGAAATGAGCTTATATCCAGGTGCTCACTGGGTATGGACTTTCCTTGTAGTAAACTTTTATTGAGAGTATATTCTTGTAATCTTGTAAATTTGATAAAAATAATATTGATTAAAATAATATAAATATTTATGTCACAATGGTTTGTTTGTTGTATTTTCAGTAGGGGAAACCCCACCCTCAAACATCATTCCACTGCCAACATCAGGGATGACACTCTAGTTTTTGGACAAACTGTATGGTTTTGAAGGCTAAAACGATAGAGCTTTGGCCAAAAACCAGAGCACCCCCATGACATTGGCAATATGATGATGTCACTTCCAGGTGATGTCATTGTGGTGTGTGCACTTTGTGCGCAAGCCAGAACATCCCAGAATGGACCATGGAGCCCCTCACCAGCAGCCAGGTAGAATCTGGCAACCCTATTTTGGATGTAATTTTTGTACCACCTGACCAACGTCTGAAATGTTAGGTGGTATAAGCCAGCTTTATTGTTTTGTGTTCTGTGTGACTTTTGATAATCTGTTGGCTATTATCTTATCTACTTGCCTATTCTTTCAATAAATTACATAAGTATATATTTTAAAATGACATCAGTCTGGTTACTTGTGTGGTCATGGCCTGGGGACTTAAAAGGTCAGCCTGTGCAGTTTCTTGACACATTCTCTCAGAGATCTCTACTTCCTGCCCTATGTTTTAATTGTTGTTTTTAATGAGTTTTTTGTATAAGTATTTGAATTTGGTTTAATTGTCTGAATGAGTTGTTGTGTTAATGGTTTTTTAAAGATGTGTTTTTATTATGTGTGTATTGTTGCTGCTTTTCATTTGTTAGTCCCCTGGGTGGCCCTGATGAGGGCAGAAAGGTGGGGTATACAATTTGTAAATAAAATAAATTTATAGTGCTATCCTAAGCACTTAGTCACACTGAAAAATAATAATGTATGAAATTGCACAACATAAATTATTTAGAGGTATGTAGAAGACTCATATTCCAAATATTCACAAGGAATTAACAAGCTTCTTCCTTTTAGCTGCAAAAATACAAATGAATAAATCCTGGAAAAGCTAACTTATACCTGCCATAAATATTTGATATGTTATGATATGAAGAATTTTAACAGTTGACAAAATATCATTCCTGGAGTGGGTCCCCTGTCCTACAGGAGCTGCATTCGAGGAATGGGGGCATTTGGGACTGCAACAGGAGAAGGGGGGGAGGCAGGGGAGGGGAATCCTGGCCTGCACCTGGCAAATCCAAGCCTTTATCTTTTGTCTACCTATACTGAAGAATGTTATGATGAATTTTTTTTTAAGTTTAAAAAACCCTAACAGAGCATGAAAATTCAGGGAAATAACTGGAAATGTATTGAAATTACTTTGATAACTTAAATTATAATACTTAAAAACCTGTAAGGCTTAGGCATGTACAAATCAACAGCTTGTTGAATATTGTTACGCTAGTCATAAATTTGTGCAGATTGATTGCAGACCTCTTGTCCATTTCTTCAGATGTGCTCTTCTGAGCAAATTGATTGGATGCAATTAATGTATTCTAATATATTCTACTTGCTGCCCCATCTAGCATATACTTCTATATTTTAAAGTCTTCCTTTAGAATATGCAATTGGCACACTATTTTTACATTTGGAAAAAATAACATCATTAAAATGAAATATTTCCATATGGTACTCTGAACAATTAAGCAATGTAATACACAAAACCTGATGGTCTAATAAATATATGTACAAATGGTAGATGCCCTCTAAAAAAGAAAAAGGGATCAGCTCTGAAATTAGCTATATATTTTATTGGAGAAAAAAATAGAATAGAAGCCTTGTGGGCTTAGTCCTGATTCTCAGAATATTTCTTTCATCGCTATCATTCTTATTCTACACTGTTTTGCATATGTATATAACAAGTGTGGCTTGGATCTGGTTTGGTTTGGAAATAAAACAGCATTGGTTGCACCAGTGGACACTTTCCCTTTAAATCTGGACTAGGATTACGTGTTTAATTTAACCATAGATAGTATTCAATATATCTAATTCTCAATGTGACCCCATCTCTGAATATTTTAATGTGGAGATTAGAGTCATGGACTGACAAGGCAGATTTTCCCACAAACCTGAGAAAATCCCCAGGTTTGCAAAAATCTGAACTCTAAAAAAGGGGGGTTACCCCCACAAACAATAGAAGCCACACCTTTAGTTTTAAGAAACAAATGCCCTCAATGGCTGTTGCTAGGCTACTCTGCAGGATTGCCAATTTTCAAGGCTTGGTTTCTGTCAGTAAAAAGCTGGATTTGTTTTTCCATTGTGGAGAAAGAAGAGGTATAAATGAAGTAAATAAATAAGAGATATAGTTGAAGATGGGGAGCAGATAATGATATGTGGGAAGGCAAAAAAGAAGGAAGCAGGGAAAGGTGGGGGATAGTGGGATGCCAAGAGGAGGGAAACAGAAAATAGTGTGGAGAAGGCGGGGGGGGGGGGGTTAGGTACGGCTGCAAGCCTTTGCTGGTTCCACACCACACAACTGGGCCTAGTCCAGTGGCTATAGCTACACTACCAGGATGTAGTTATCCTGAATAGAGGCAGCTGGGGGAGGGAGTGAAGGAAACTTGAAGATGAGGTCAGATAAAGGTAGGTTTGCTGTTGGGTGAAAAGGAGAGAAGGAAGCAAGAAACAGTAAGAAGCTATTGGGTTTTCAGGATACAAAAAGAGGAAATAGTGGGGTAGGGGAAAATGAGATGTCCCCACAAGTGTTTGTGGGTCCCTGTTTGTATTTTAAATTGGAAATCACAATACACTGTTACAAATGGTCTGAAAAAGGTCCCCCCCCCCCCCCCCCACCACCAAAGAAATCCTAGGAGATGAACTGGAAAATCCATTTTTGCCAAGATCCTACTATTGCCTTTGATGAGGAACATTATCAAAAGCTTTCTGGAAGTCTAAATAAACAGCATCTACTGAGCCACCTTTGTCCACATGCTTGTTCACCACCTCAAAGAACTCTAAAAGGTTAGTGAGACAAGATCTTCCCTCACACAATCCATGCTGATTTTTCCTCAATAGCTTTTGTTCATTAATGTGCCTACTAAATCTATCTTTTTTTTAATTTCAAATTTTGTTTGAAAAGCTTGAACAGATACAAATAATAATATCAACAATATCAACCACAAATTGAGCCTAGAGGTAAGTACAGCATAATCAAGATCTTGTTTGATTTTCTTTTCCCTATTAATATTTATGACACATCTTCAAATTATGTTTTAAGCCCTTCAATCATGTGATTAGATTTAATCTGTCAGATTTTATCTTCTATGAGAGATCTATCCCTTCCTATAGGTTAGAAGTTGGATCAGAAGTGTAACCATGAAAGATAGGCTGTATTTGTTGGGAGTATATCTTTTTCTGTCATATATTTAAGAAGGTAAAACCATATAGATTCAAAGCAGGATGATGCAGTGGGAGAATCTTTGTTTGATAATTGAATGACGTTTGTGATTTTAGCTAAAATAAATTGTACCTATATTTTGTTGTGCCAGGTTTGTATAGTTGGGGGAGTGGCTAATTTCCAGACTGAAGCTATTGTTATTCTTGCCGTAGCTAATAAAATTGAAATCAGTTCTTTGAGAGCTACTGGTTTCACCATCGGATCTGTAAGATTGAAGAAAGCGATTTCAGGATTGATGAGTAAGTTATGTGAGGGATATATTTTGGGGCATTCCCACCAACAGTCGAAGTATGATCCTGTATGACCACAGTTTTTTCAGCTCAAGGGGCTGTTAGAAAGTTTCATTTTGTTTAAACGATCTGGATTATAATACCAGTGTGAGATTGTTTTAAAGAATTGGAGTTTAATATTGATGATTTTTGAGGAATTTGCAAATGAGTTCCAGATTTTTTGCCATTGCATGTCTGTTAATTCCATGTGCTGATCAGCTTGCCAATGAAGTTGGTATTTTAGAGGTGATTTGTCTTCAGTTCCTAATAGAGTTTTGTATAGCTTGGCCATCACTCCTTTGATGCCATCAGTATGCATTATCATAATTTGTTCAAAGGCTGATTTTGGTTTAGTAAAGGCTCCTTGAGATTTTAAGATCTTTAATAACAGATTCCACCAACTTTCCAGAGCTTTGTGGAAAAAAGGGACACAGTGCAGTAGTGGAGTTCTAAGTAGAATTACACTTTTCTAAGTCTATAACAGAAATCCATGGCCTAGAACATTGTAACATTGCTTACCACTAGAGTATTATAATTTTAAATTCTTCTTATATGTGAAATCAACACTGCAAATGGCAATGAACTTCCAACTACATATTTATTAAGATTTTAATCTTTATAGCCTATATAGCAAGAATCCTCTCTATCACTTGCAACAAAATTAGACAAACACAGCTTTCTACAAAAAGATATTAAAAATTTAATTTATCAAATTTCTGAGCTCCAATATACTAAACACAAAATAAGGTGATTTCCTGGTATTCTATTTCATTGCACTGTATGTGCCAGAATAGCATTCGGCATGTTTGTTTTGCCAGCACAGGCTGGAATTTCATGTTTTGTCATCAGTAAATGCTATGTATTTAATGTCAGATAATATTATACAGCATGCCTTGCGAACCATTAAACTGAATGCAGCTCACCAGCCATGCATGGCAGCTCACCAGGGACTCAATAACCTCCTGTTTTTACTGCTTGCCTGGAACTGTAAAAACAGGGAATTTTCAAACACCTGGCAGAGTACAATACATTTATTGTCTGCCTTGTGTTGTTTTGTGTCTCACAATCTGAGCAGTATATGATCTGAATGTCTTAATAATTTAGCAGAGACACAAGTGCCCCTTACATGGACAGTCACAGATATCTCATCGAGCTGGGATTTATTTTTGAAAAGGCTGTGTATTCTTTCTTTCTTTCTTTCTTTCTTTCTTTCTTTCTTTCTTTCTTTCTTTCTTTCTTTCTTTCTTTCTTTCTCTCTCTCTCTCTCTCTCTCCCTTTCTTTCTTTCTTTCTTTCTTTCTTTCTTTCTTTCTTTCTTTCTTTCTTTCTTCTATTATGCACGAGTGTTTTCCTTTGCTTTCACCGTGTATGTCTGTTGGGGGGTGGGGTGGTCATTCTGCATTGATTTTTCTCCTTTCAGCACTCAGTTCACTTTCTGGTCATTGTTTCCTCGTGTTTTCTGAGAGTGCTTTTGTGCCAATCCCCCCCCCCCCATTTCACTTCCAGACTGAAGGTAATTTAAAAGCATACAGATTCCCTTGGATTCCCCCACCCACCTTCCCACCCACCCTTTTGCTGCCCCATCCACACTGAGGTCATTCCACCCACTCTGCTCCTTCTTCCATCCTCTCCCCATCATCGGTGTACGAGCTCTATTTCCCCTTCATTTAAAATTTTAAAATAATTTTTGACAAGCAGCATAAGTCCTGTGATATGAGACTATTGCTAGCCTTGGATTGCTGAATTAAAAAATTTAAAATGATGAGGGGAAGTTTAAAAGGAGAGGCATGAAGCTTAATTTGCTACTAGTATTGACTTGAAAGGGGGACCAGAGAGGAGGCAAACGGCAGCACCCCCAGTGCAAAAAAACAAAAAGGATTTCAGTGCTGCATGCAAACAAAATAAAGGGGGAGAGGATGGTCAGCACAATGAAATTGACTTGAGAGATAAAGAGAGAGAGAGACTGGGATGGGAAGCCTAAAGCTTTGAAAACATTTTTTTCCTTTAATTATTTAGTGAACTAAGTCTGAGGGGAAAACATTTTGGCAGTCTCTGAAGCCTAACATTAAAAGGATGGCTGAGCCTCATGGACCTTCTGTGACCCATTGAACTTAAGAATGTCTTGGGATTGATCCATTTGGAGGAGGAGCACAATCTGCACAGAACAGGCTTTAAAAAACTGCCAAGATCATGATCAGTGCTCAGGATCAAATTAGAGAATCACAAAGAGAAAACCATGCAAAATTGCAAGGAAGGGCAGGAAATTAATGTTACTATGCAACTGCGCTAGGGCACTGGTAAAAATACCCCGCTCCCTTTTTTTTTCTTTCAATTTAGTGGCGCAAGACTAAAAAGCTCTCCAGAGCTTCTGCCAGAAGACTCCTCACCCATACAAATTGCAGCCCTGTGCAAAGCATGGTGGAGTTGCATCCGACTTTGCATGTGTGCACACACACACATGTTGCCAACGATCACAGCTTGTAATGCCAGTGAGTTCTACCGTGCATTCTGTACACTCAACACATTCCCCCATATTATGAGATTGTAAGACTATTTCCCATTTTTCACAGTGGCTGATAACATAGCAAAGAATCTCCTTGTGCTCCACAATATGGAAAACCATGCATTGCAGCTGCTTGTCAGTTTCCAAAAAAAAAAAGTCTTGTCAATTTCAATATTGGGTTCCCCACTTTGCCTGCATTCTTTTCTGTTCCCTTTCATTCAATGAACTAACTCTAAAATGTATATGCAAAACCTGAACCACAGTGATTTAAATGGAAGGCACTTGCTGGACGCTACTGTGCAGCTGTGATATGGCAACTGCGTATTTTTTTTAAAAAAACTTTTGGATACCACCCTCCCCCATGGCACAAGTGACTTTCCCCCTTGATTTAGAAAAGTGCATTTTTAAAAATTGTAGCTGCAGAATAAATACAATGGAGGAAAAAGAATGGTACTTAAGGTGGGCTTACTGCTCTGAAAATCTGTCATAAAATGTGCATGCATAATGGGCCTTTCTTTCAAATTTATAAACTGCCTTACTCCCAAAGGATGCAAGGCAGTACATACAAACTGTAAGCACAAATATATATATATTTAAAAGCTCATCAATGTCCAAATGAAAACATTCACATGACCTCTACTCATACAAAATACCTCTTTAAAAAAGTTGTTTCATAATCCTTCCTGAAGGTAGACAGGAGCCTATGTTTCTAGATAAATCCTTTTCCGTAACAGCATCCGGGCTATTTTGGAGAAAGTTAAGAAAGAGTATGCTACCAAATTAGCAGTGTTGACAACTTCAACATGAACTCAATTCCTAAGAGAATTTACTTTGCTCAGTCTCCTGATCATCTTCATATTCTTTTAGTGGAGTTCATGTTGAGCATAACACCCTGCTGAACAGCTTTGCATCTAGGTTTTTGTATTTGCTGGCTGCTTTTGCTTATTTTCAGTAACCAGATCATCTCATTCACTGGATGAGATAGTATTCTCAGCATCGGGGCTGGGTCAATAAAATGCCCTGTTTGTATAGCAGATATGGATTTACTTGGTAGTTTCAGGCAGGGGTCATTTCGAGCAGGAGCTCGGGGGAGCTCAGCTCCAGGAGTTGGTGCCAGCCCCCCCCCCCGCGGGGGAATGCCTGCTTGTGTCATGGCTGCAGCAAAATGACCCCATCCCCTGGAAAGGTCCTTGTTCCTCCGACCAGCTTTCTGAAGGCTTCAGCCACCCCTGAAGCTATCCTCCCAGAACAGTGGTATTTCTGAGGCTTGGATTAGTAGCTGTCCCCTCTCTGCCAGCTTTCTCTCTCTCTCTCTTTCTCTCTTCTTTCTTACTTTCTTTCCTTCTGACATACTTCCGGTGATGTCAGGTGGTGTAGCATATGCAAATAAGTTATGCTAATGAGATATGCTAATGAGCTCCTGCACCTCTTTTTCTATGAAATGACCCCTGGTGTAGCTATGTTGGTCTGCAGTAGAAGAGTTAGATTTGAGACTATTCAAGGTGTGATTCTTGTGGTGTAGCAAGAACTGGTGACAATGAGCTTGGTTCATGGGCAGATACTGAAAGCACATAGAGATGCAGACATAAGAAGACACAACTAAAATATTTCAAACAGATTATATTTTTTCTTTTAACTATGTGTCTTTAAAAATGGAGGTTGTGGGGTAGAAGGAATTTGGCAAGAAAGCAATATAATTGTGTGAGAAGAAGGTAGTGTAATTATGTAAATAAGATGCATCTCCATTCACTCTGTTCCATTTGAGTAACATGCTGAGTGATCAGGTCTCTGTCTCCAGTGACATGAGACAAACAAGTGGGTGTTTGAGCACAATTATATAAAAATTGCATTTTTAGCTGAGGGATTACCAGTAAGAGTTAGTGAGAGCAACATATACTGTACATGGGTAAATAATGGCAGAGGCACACCTTCAAATGGCATTCTGACAGAGGTGGTCATGTTCATGTCAAAGTTCTCAGTGTGCCTAATTTGCTAGCAACCTTTTCCCGTAGACTGCAATAACAGCCTTAAGGAAAAGCTCATGAGCACTAGCTGGTTCATTGCAATTACCATTGTCTTGTCATTAGCGTTATCAAGATAAACTATCTTGATTCATTTTTACCCAGTTTCTCTCTGAAATCCAACAATCCATTTCTTTCTTTCCTTTTAGGAATTTGGAGTCTGCATCAATTCCATTTTGATCAAAGACAAATTCAAAAAGAAGAAGAAAATGGAGCATCTGGAAAATTTTAGTATTTTACTCCATAGATACTCAGAGGTAGGCAATGTGTTTTCAAACCTTCCCATCCTCACCCCAGAACATCCCTCTGTGGTGTGGAACATTAAACAGTGGCAAGGGCTGAAGTTATAAAAGAGTGTATTTAGTTACAAAGACAAATGAAAGAAAAAAATATTCTAAGAGAAAAAAGAGAATAAGAAGCATCCATGTATATATCTTAAAAAGTGAATCTATATATCGAATAGCGAAGGGCCCCCCCCTGTGCGGATATCTAAATCCAAGCTAGGGGGCCCTGGGGGGGGAGAGGTTTTCCTACACACAGGGGGCACTCTCACCATGTGCAGAAAAATTAGAAAAGTTAAAAAACCCTTCAGGGACCATAGAATCCCCCAAAATACCTTTTGAAATGGCCTCAGCTCCAGGTGTCAACTGTGAGGAGATTAGAATGTTCGGGGGAGGGGGGGAGGTTCCAACTGTTTCTGTCAGTCAAAGGCAGGGATTTTACTGGCAGCAGTCTAGGGTTGCCAAGTTACCCCCCCCCCCAGCCACCAGCAGCGGATCCAGAGCCAAGCTGGGAAACTACTGGAAATTTGGGGGTGGAACCTGGGGATGACAGGGACCTCAGTGGGGTACAAAGCCATAAACTCCACCCTCCAAAGCATCCATTTTCTCCATAGAAAGTTATCTCTGTAGTAACTCAGAATTACTGAGGGGGAGAAGGGAGGAAGCAAAGGTATGAGGAATGGGATAACCATCCCGCAAGTTTCTTGCGGATCTCCAGTTGACAACTGTCAAGTGCGAGGGGGCACTTGGGGGGTGGGGTTGGGTTTCTACACATGGGGGCACTCCCCCCATGTGCAGAAAAATCCTAAATGTTTAAAAAACTTTTCGGGGGATCTTTAAATCCCCCGAAAAGTTAAAGCGTTCTCCGTGCATGCGCAGAGAATGCTGTGGCTGCTGTAGGGGAGGGGGTGGGAAGCGGCGGGACGAGGACTCACCATCGCCGTTTGTGGGGGGGAGGGAGGGAAGAGCCTCGGCGGGCGGCAGGTCTCTATGCCTCCACCGCCATTTTGAAAGCAGGGAGGGAGGGGGGAAGCCTCAGTGGACGGCGGGTGCCTTACAGGGGGGAGGAGCCCATGGAGGAGGGGGAAGGGGGCGAGCGGCGGGCCTGGTGAGAGGCGCTGAGGCCCGCTGGGAGTCTCTGGAGGGAAAAGGGGGTGAGCGGCAGACCCGGCGAGAGCCGCTGAGGCCCGCCGGGAGTCTCTGGCAGGGAGGGGGTGTGCTCCTTCTCTCCCCCCTGAGGGAAACACGAGGGCAGCGGCAGGGGGGGAGGAATGGTGAGGCCCATTTGGCTCTGCCCCGGAGGGGCCTCGCCGGGGCAGGCTGCAGTGCGGGGGGGAAGGGGGCAGAGGAAGGAGGAGCAGCTGTCAGCTTTCCCCCCCGTGAATATCGCGGGGCCCCCTTGTAATAATAATAATAATAATCATAAAAGAATTCCCCTCCCCACAACAACATGGTTTATTATATTAGCTTGGTGATGGTACTAGCAATGCTTGTGAGGTGTGAGAATAAGTCACAAATTCTGCATTCATGTCAGGAAAAGTGCATCTTCAGAAAGCCTTTATAAGTAACCTCAAGGATATCAAAGAATTGGGATAGCACTTTCAAGTGGACCAATTTTAAGGTGACTGTATTCAAGAACTAGATTTCTGTATACTAATTTTTTAGTGTATGATTTTTTTACAAATCTCATATTCAATTGATTTCAATCATGTTATCTGACTTTTATTTTATATATATAAATGTCTAGCATACATGAGCTATGATTTATCACCATTTGCTCCTCATTTTCTACATAAGCATGCCTTTGTAAGGTTACATTCCTCAATGGACTCCATTATAAGGAAACGGAACAAATTTTCAGGTAAAAGATCTATTGGGAAGCTTTAATTAACTGCTTTCTCGAATATCGTATTCTTTCTGCCTACCTGTCACATTTCAAATATAAAGATAAAATAAACCTTTATGGAAACATATCTCCCAGAGACGTGTGAAATAAAATGCAACTGCTCTGAGGCACCGCCTTCATTTTTGAAAAGCTCCAGTGCTGATGCTGGGTTCAGGAGGAGAAAGGCAATATTGGGCTTCATTAAGAAACCTTCACATGTATGCAAAGTCCACTGCTCAATGTAAGCTAACAGAGGCAATAACAGGATTCTGGCTACTGACTTGGCTTTTTTATTATTTGATCATGTTTGGTTTTCTTTAGTTATTAACTGGAGTTTCATGCTCTCTTTTGCCCAAGGCAAAAAGAACTATTGATACTGAGCAATGGATGGTAGGAAGTGTTTCTTATTAGTTTCCAAACTGCTTTCAGAAATACTGCCCGAGGCTTTAAATACTAGTGAGGGTCCTTGGTGTGCAGCTTCTTCAGCTGTCTTCCCTGCAAAATTGTTCATGCTGCTGGACTAGTGCTAGATGATATAACTTAGCAGCATCGCACAAGAGTGGATATTTTGTGTATGTGGGGAGAACAGAATGTGAGAAGGGCTGCTTACTTATTTTTAACACTACATGCAACACTCTGAGAGCTGTCTGGATGCTTTGGTGTCAGCTTGTGTTTACACTTGCAAACTGTAGCAAACCTATTAAGTAATCTTAATAGCTTTGCTAACCAGCTTCCTGTACTTTCTTCTGAAGAAAAAGCTACAGATCTGTGGTAGCACAGTAAGCTGTGCTTCTACAGAAAGGTCCCCCCCACAAAAGGGACTCAGGTGTACTTATGAGAAAGAACCCAGTTTGCTAAGTGCAATAACTAATATCATGACTGTGGTGAAGCATCAGTGTTGTGATCGTGACCGTAAATGAGTTAATCAGTAGGGATGGGCACAAACCAGGGAAATGTGGTTTGGTTCATAGTTTGTGGCATGCGGCGTGCCTGGTTCATGAACCACAGACCATCATGAACGCTGAAGAGCCAAACAAACCAGTTTGTTTCATGAGATGTGTGGTGTGATAGAACCCCCCCCCCCAGCAAGCTAGAAACAGCAAACTCACAGGGGATCTCTAGCAGTCTCTCCTCTACCTGCTCTCCAATTATGGTGAGGATTGGACTTATGGGGTCTGAGTTATGCCCCCCAAAAAAGGTACCCCATCCTCCATTGTTCCCAATAGAGGGAAACAATGCAGCAAGAAAAGCAAGGGCAATAGAAGCCCAGCAGAACAGAATCGAAGTCCCAGATAATCTCTACAGTAGAAGCTAAAGTGTGTGTGGGGGGGACATTTTTTCAAGCTTAGCAGAACCTGTGCAATGTGCTCAGGAGAACCATTGCCACTGTGGCAGTACAAACTCAACAGGACCAAGGTCAAACCAGAGAATCTCTGCAGTAAAAGCTGAATGTGGGAGGCATTTTTGCAAGCCCAGCAGAACCAGTGCAATGTACTAGTGCCCAGCAAAATCTGGTGCCAATGCTAGCTCAATCACAATCCAAACAAGGGGGCATTTTTGCAAGCCCAGTAGAAGCAGTACAATGTTCAGAGTGCCCAGCAGAACCCAGTGCCACTGGCATTACAGACTTAAAAGGACTTATCTCAAAGCACAGGGCCACAAATCAAAGCATGGGGTGTGTGTCAGATTTTGCAAGCTCTGTGCAAGAAAATGGGAAGTGAACACAAAGGAATGCCAGCAATAGTACGCGGGGGAGGGACCCTCTTGAAACTGACATGACTAGTTTTAAACTGACAACAGTGTTCCCCAGGCTGGAGAATTCTGCCCCCCTTGCTTTGAAGTTTGGTAAACATTTTATTTGAATGGAGACAGTCTGTCTGGAAATGTATCCATTCATCAACCGGTATGAACCTCCACAAACTGCTTGGAAGTTCATGGGAAATTTGTGCCGGTTGACCTGCCATGAACTTCAGTTTGTAAATCACAAACTAGCCAAAATTCATCATGAACTTTAGTTTATGAGCCAGTTCATGCCCATCCCTATTCATCAAGCAAACTTAAATAGAATAGAATAGAATAGAATAGAATAGAATAGAATAGAATTTATTGCAGTCCACAACCAGATACAAGAGCAAACTAATCTCATTCAGTGGGAATCGACTATGATGAGTCAAACCCAGGATTATTTTACTGCCCTGGCAATCATCACAAATATTGCACAAACTAATTAGTGGCTGTGCAACAGTCTCTCCCTCCCCCCTCCTTTCTCTTTAGCTGTATTATTTGTTTGATCTCCAGGAACAATTAACAGAAGGAGAAGCCACAAGTTGAGTCTGAGAGCAGGATAAGAAAAAATAGAAATTGAACTACAGGAGGGGGGAGTGTAGTCTTTGTGCTTCCTATCTACTTTCAAGTTTCACCATAAGTCACCTAGGTTTCTGGCAAACCACCTAATACGAATCCTCTGGGAATTTGTCTGGCTTCATAACCTGCCCCATTGCTCACTGGGATGCAAATGAGGAGCAGGCTCTTTTCCTACGCTCATTTCACGCTGATTTCAAATTTCACTCCCTGGCTCTGAAGAACACTAAGCAACAGGATTTGTTTAAAGCAGTATAATGCTAGCTTGACCACAGGAGGGCAATTAATGAATGTAAACAGTAATTTTAAAACTAGAACAAGTATGGTTTGAAACTAGATACAGGTATAGATTTTTTTTTTTGAAACTAGAATGATTCCAGTGGGAAAGTCAGATGTAGACTTGACCTTATTGTTTCTCCGCTGACTTTTACACTGCATTGCACTGGTTTTGGGGGTACAGTCTGTGAGCCTAACTCTGATGTGTGATTTAATGGCAAGTTTGGGGTAACACCATCTAAGAATCATGAGGATCCATTGAAAATCATCTGGTCAGTGATGTAGCACCATGAATGGAACCCATCATTTTTGAACACGTGGAAAGGGCTGTTGCCTGTCCAGTTAACCACAGAATTTCCAAATGTCCATCCAAGGAAGAAGGAACAGACTAGGAGGTATGGCAAATGCTTCAATAAGCCACTGCTAAATTTAGAGACAGACCTGTATACAAGGTGTGCTTAGAAGGGTTTCATGATGAAATAGAGGCCCAAAATGGAGAGAAAATCACTTGGGATGAGGTAAAGTTTCAACTGCTGAAACAAAGCCACCCACAGACATTTGTATTGTAAATTGATGCTCACAGTATGTATGTGTGTGTGTGGTGTGTGTGTGTCATATGCTTAGACGGAACCACCTTGGGAAAGTTCTGTTTCCACAAGCATTTTATATGATACAATCCACTGACCCTTTCTTCTCTTATCCAAACACATTCTGATGACTATTTTATAATCACCAATTATTCTGATCATTCATATTAATTACTGCTGTGTGTTTGCAAGAACAATCCTTTTCAAGGCTAGAATCATCCTTTTAGGAATCTTTTCCATTTTACTATATAATTCACCTACAGTACTCACTGCCCCAGAGTCATTCCCAAAGTGGAGTTTATTTATTCACTTCATTTACTATATTTACTCAAATCCAAGGCTAGGTTTTTTTAAAAAGATATGTCATCAAAAAAGGAGAGTGGAGCTGTCTTAAATTGGCATACAGCTTACAGTTATGCCCAATAATAAAAACTTTGGGGACATAATATTTTTAGGGGGGCCATCTTACATTCAGGGTCATCTTCCTTTCATGTAAATATGATATCTTTTTTAATCTTGTTGAGACTCAAAGCAGATTACACAACAAGAAGATCATGCAAAAACCATCTAGTACATTCAAACAAGTCAATAAAATCACTGTAATAAATGCTACAAACAATACAAGCAAAATGGATTATGCCCAGAAGATGAAAAAAAAAAGAAAGCCTCCCCCACCTCTTCCCCTGCTGCCTGTCTCCCTGCTCTCCTCCTTCCTCTTGCTGCTTTGGACTGCCTCTTACTGTCTCCCATCTTGGCCTTCCCCATGTCCAGCCTCAGCCTTGGGTTCTAACCACACCCCTCCTCACTGCTGCCTGGCTCCTGGCCTTGTTCTGGGTCAGATCAGAGCACTCTGTCCAAGTCCCAGGCACCTCTGTCTTTCAGCCCTCCTTTCATGGGTGAGTCAGGCCCTTGGCCATCCAGGGTGCAGGCAGCTGGGGCAGGGCCAGGCATTGCTCCCCAAGAGTTATATACAAGAATGCTGTGTATGTGTGATCAGGAATGCTGTCTTTTGCATGGTTTTCAGCTGCCTGACCAAAGCCTACAAGCTTACATTTATTTATGTACAGGGCTCTTTTTGTAGAAAATGCCCAGCAGGAACTCATTAGCATAATAGGCCACACCCAACCGCAGAAACTCATTAGCATATCAGGCCACACCTCATAGTGCCGCTCATTAGCGTGCTAGGCCACACTCCCGTGTTACCAAAAGTGTGGTCATCCAGCCATACCCACTGTGCGCCCACCAATTTTCAAACATAAATGCATTTTTAGGAAGAATGGAAAACACAAAATTTGAAATTGCCGTTCCAGTACGTTCCGGCCCCAAAATAGCCCTGTTAAGAATTAAGTAATTGGTTAATCACAAGAAGCTGTGCTCAACTATATTATCAGGTGGGAGTGGGAATTAGGAGCAGGCATTGAAGCCCTCTGGAAAGTTCTATCAAAAGGGATTCCTGATTGGATCCAAAGGACCACTTGATGCCAGAGGGCAAAAAGCTATAATAAGGATATAGACCAAAAGGAAGCCATGGTGACTTTTATGCTTATGCCATGCTAGTATGCTTTGATATGCTATGCTTCATAATGATGGCCTGTAACATATAGAACACTTTAAGCTACAGCTTGGACATTTATGTTGCAAGAAGGTGTGCCATCTAATACCAGGTCAGGAAAGTAAAGTTTTATCTGTGCTAAACTATAGAGATTGGAATGCATAGTGATATCCTTTTCTAAACTTTTGAAATAAGTCTTTGCATATTTTTATAACGGTCTGCTTTATTTGAGTGCATTTACCTTGCACACCCACAGGACTGGGTGCTGCTTAAGTAAGGAGTAATGACCCAGCGGGACCCAGGCTTCGTTCTCTGACACACTCAGAATAACTTCTAGCAATGGAAGCTGTCTGTGCGTTAGATATATAGAATAACTTTCTTTGCCACAATCTCTTAGGACAGCATTTCCTAACCTGTGAGTTGGGACCCCAAAAGTGGGTCACAAAGCCTCTGAAAGTGGGTTGTAGACCAGCACTCCCGAATAGTTGCCCCACCCTTTCCATTGCTGTTTTTTTGTATTATGGAAACTAATATCTGACCCTGGAAACAGTATATTCCAGGTGGTCAGCCATGTTGGTCTGTAGCAGTATCACCAATTTAGAGATGAGTGACACTTTTAAGACCAACAAAGTTTCATTCAAGGTATGAGCTTTCATGTGCACCACACTTTTTCAAATACAATGGAATAGTAGGTAAGGTTCAAGTTTATAGATCCTGTCTATAAGTTTGAACCTTACCTACCATTCCAATGTATTTGCAAAAAATGTGCATGCACACAAAAGCTCATACCTTGAATAAAACTTTGTTGGTCTTAAAGGTGCCACTGGACTCTAAATTTGTAATCCCGTGTCATATATCAGTCAATATTTTTTCTTCACTGCATATACATGTTGGTCAGGTAAGACATGTCCTGATGATTACTACAGCGAGTTTCGTAGAATCTTAGAGGGGATTAGAGGGAGTAATGGAGAAGGAGAGGGTGGTCAAAGGCTGGAATGTAACCTCCATATAAAAGCTGAGTGTGTCATAGTGGGGGCAGCTGTGCCCTTTGCGCAATGGAGGACAGAAACAGATAATTCCTTTTTGCTCAGCCCAAGTTCTCTGTTTTAAATGGAGGGGAAAGAATGATCCTTCTTTTCTCCCCACCCCACCATAGGCTTGGCTGCAGCCCAAGGTGTATTATGCACTGGTCTTTTCCCTTGCTTTCATCGTGCATCACCATTGGGGGGGGGGATTGGTTGGTCATTCTGCATTTCCCCCCACTGTCACTGTACACATCTGCTGGGCTTTCTTTTTTGTTCTGCGCTGTTTTTCCCTCCTTCAGTGCTCAGTTCACTTTCCACTCATGTTTTCACTGGGGTTTCTCAGAGTGCTTCTATGATAGTCTTTCCCCTTGCTGTGTTTTCAGGGCAGAGATAAAATTCAAAAGCATACAGATTTCCTCAGTTTTTTTCACCACACTCTTTCTCCACCCCTTTACCCGTTCCTTGGAGGCCACTCCGCCACCCACATCAAGGTCATTCATCCCACTGTGCACATTTCAACAACTCCACCCCCCTTTCATCGGTGCTTACTTGTAATGTTTTGTTTTGTTTTTAACAAGCGGGATGAGTTTAACAGTAGATGTTTCTCAGTAAACTCGGAACACTGGGCAAAAATTTTTATTGAACCAAGAGGTGGTTGTGTGTTCTCAGCTGCAACTCTCTCCACAGGATCAGCTCCTTGGCGGGCTCTTTTGGGCAGTCTAAACCAGGCTGCCCAGCAGATCCCCAGCCAAGCCTATGGGGAGAACTCTCCCTGCAGGATTGGCTCCCAGGAGGGGTCTGTTGGGCAGTCTGTCAGAATCTGCTGATTCAGACAAAGTATTTCTATTGCTTACAGCTATGCTTTCTGTCTTATTGCTATGCTTCCTATTGCCATGTATGTTTTTATAGATGCTTCTATAACACCTGCCATGTAGTTGCCCCCTCCCTTAGGTAAACCCTCACTTTGGCCAGTATGTATGTAGTCTATGTGACCCCAGGTTTATGACCCTGACCAGACCTGGTTTGTGTAACTGTCAGAGCGGGAGGATGACAACTTCAAAGTATGGGAACAATGGGCCTCTCACACTCCTGCCTCCGCATTCCATTCATCCTGGCTGGGACTCCAAGGGAGGACAAGTCCCATCTCTTATCAACGTGCGAAAGCCTCGAGGCCAGCGATTGTTATGTGAAATGGTAACATCTAAGGGGTCTGGTTTGGGAAGGGAAATTTACAACTTGACACCTCACTTTCTTTCCTGTGGGAAGCAAACGGCCAGAGACCCTTTTTGCCCGCCTTTTTCCCCTTTAGTGATTGGCTACCTATGGGTAATTCAAACTGTCTGGAAAGGTATAATAGACCTGCTTCTGTCATATGCGTTATCTCTGACAATAATCCGAGAAGCTGTACCAATGTAGAGATTGGAAATAAAGAACTGTGTTTCATCAACAAAGATCTGATCCTTGACTACTTTGAACAGAAGTCTCACACAGTCCAGCTTCAACCGGGCAGTGCAGCAGAGCCTGCTGGGAGAGTTCTAGGGGGCTCTGTTGGGCAGTCTGGTTTCAGCTGCACAGCTGTGATAGGGCAATTGTGTAAATAAAAAGATTGAAGAACACCCTCCACATCACGTTCCCTTCTTAATTAAGAAAAACTGCATTTTTTTCATTGTAGCTGAAGAATGAATCCATCAGAGAAAAAAGAAATCTACCAGAGAAAAAAAGAATATGCAGATGGCAGGCACAGAAATCCCAAGTCAAGCTTAAAGGCTTGACTGCTTCAAGTCTCTGCAGTAAACTGCAGTAAGCTATGCAGAAAGGGCCTGAGCTGATAATTTGGGATGGTAGGGAGAGAATGGGAATCACCACGGCTTCTGACCCCCCCTGCCTCCGATTGCAACATTTCATGTGTACTTTTGCTGGGTACCATAGTAAAATTTCCCCAACGGGAGAACAGAAGCTGACTGCTAGCTGAACCCCCATCAGCTGGTATTTATTTATTTAGATATTTTTATGCCATTTATGGCGGGCTCAGGGCAGCTACCAACCAGTTCAAGCAATATAATAAATACATATATATGATACAAGACCAATCATAAAACACTGCTATAAAAGCTGAAATACTGAAAATCCAAAACAAAGAACAAAATGGCGAACTCCACTATCATACCCATGGCAGTCTGCAGGCTGTGAGGCTTCTGCCCTAGGCAGTCAAAGATCAGACCTTTGTTTTTGAAACAGAGTTCTTTATTGTCTTAGTACTGCATGACAGGTTCTCGAATGTTTGTTAGAGATACCGTATACAAAACAGCTAGGGTTAATATACCCTCCAGTACAGTTTGAAACCCCGATAGTTAACCAATCACAAAAAGGGGAAAAAGCGCGGTTACAGGTCTTTGGCCGTTTTACTTCCCACAGGAAAAAGGTGAGGTGTTAAAGTTATAAATTTTCCTCTCTTGAATTAGGTGCCACAGATGTGCCCCCTCTATCCATAACAAAGGCCATTCCAAGGCTTTCTCACAGCGATAAGAGGTGCCGTGTTCCGGAGGGCGGGGGAGCGGAGGAATGCATGAAGGGATGAGGCCATTTGGTCTCGGGTGATGTGTCAGCGTTTGAGGACACCACTCTCCCGGATGGAACTGTTACATTGACCAGACCTTCACAAAGCAATATAACTCAAAGCAATAAAGAGGAAACCTGAGACAGCTTAGTGCAAGATAGCAAGGGAATGCATAGAGAAACAGCAAACGGTTACAATTGTGATTTAGCTATGTTGGCATAATACATGTAAGACATAAAGGAAACATTGTTAGGATCAGAGATCCTGACACAGGCACACCATCTTCCCAATTGGTGTCAAGTGGGTAGGTTGGCGGTCGATGTTAGTTAGGCCAGGGCCGAACTACAAAGCCAGGGTGGCCCCTACTTGAAAGCCTGGTGGAAGGGCTCCATACTGCAGGCCCTGTGGAACTGCAAAAGGTCCAGCAGGGCCCTGATGTTATCTGGGAGCTCATTCCAGCAGAGCGGGGCCGCCACTGAAGAAGCCCTGGCCCTGGTCACCTCCAACTGGGCCTCCTTCAGTCCTGGCAGGACCAGATGGTTCTGGGAGCCTGACCACAGTGCTCGCTGGGGTACATGCAGGGAGAGATGGTCCCTCAGGTAAGTGGGCTCCTGGGCTTTATAGGTAAGCACCAGCACCTTGAACCGAATCCGGAATGCTATAGGCAGCCAGTGCAGTGCTTTAAGGGTGGGCTGGATGTGCTCCCGCATAGGGAGACACAGTACCAGCCTCGCCACTGCATTCTGCACCAGCTGCAGCTTCCGGATCTGGGACAAGGGCAGCCCCATGTAGAGAGCATTACAGTAATCCAGTCTTGAGGTGACCAGTGCATGGATCACTGTAGCCAGGTCATTGCATTCAAGGAAGGGAACCAACTGCTTGATCAGCCACAGATGGTAGAAGGCCAACCTTGCAGTGGCTGCTACCTGGGCCTCCATTGTTAACAAGGGGTCCATGAGCACTCTCAAACTCCTAACCTCCGACGCTGGCACCAGTGGCACCCCATCGAAGGTGGGGAGAGGCATCCCCATCCTTGGTCCACTCCGACTCAGGCATAGGACCTCCATCTTTGTCGGCTTCAATTTCAGTCGACTCTGCCTAAGCCAACCAGCCATGACCTTCAGCGCCAGGTCCAGATCATCTGGACTAGAGTCTGACTGGCCGCCCAACAACAGATAGAGCTGGGTATCATCAGCATATTGATGACAACCCAGCCCATGCCTCCGGGCAATCTGGGCAAGGGGGCGCATGTAGATGTTAAACAACATTGGTGGAAAGTACTGCTCCCTGTGGCACACCGTAGCTGGGTGGTAACTGTTGCGGTAGTTGGGTTCTAGTGCCTGCAAGCAGCATGTTCCTGTGAATAGACATGAACAGACTGCAAACAGTCAAGCAGCCTGTTAATCAGCTGCCTGATCACCACAGCTGAACAGAATGTGAGCCAAACTCGCATGTATTCAGACTTCCCTAGCTTCCCTTGCTCACACACAAACGGACTAGTCTTTTTTTTCCCTCCCTCCCTCATGAAATTTGACGGGATTATTACTGCTAAATTTGATGTCTTTTTTGTGTATTCATTACATACATATTAAAAGGTGTAAAATTACATAGGTTCTAAAATAATATTAAAGTTTTACATTATGCATCAATGGCAAATTAACTGCATAAATAAAAGCAGCAAATAAATTAGGGAAACATGAAATTGCACAAAACACATGAAAACATAAAAGGAAACAAATGAAAAAAGGATATATGTGTACATTCCAATGATACTGAATTTCCATCTATTGTTTATGAGCTCAGCTCTTACAATCATTTGTATTAACATTGTATTGTTGTGGAAATAAATACAACGAGCTCTAGAAAGAGGCTCTGGGCAGCTGCCCCAGCCTTGGACCCTCAGAGAGAATTTGCTGTGGCAACCTTAGCAGGGTTCATTTATTTTGATTTCTTGACCAACCTTCCCCAGGAGAGCACATCTGGTGTGGTGGGGCTCTACTCAGAAATGGGAGAGACACCACTGTGCAGGCGCTAGAAAGGCCAAGCCCCACCTGACAGCCCGAGCACTGCTCTCCAATGCCCCAGATCCCCCAAGAGCTCCTCTTCCCCTCTGGCCTGCTCACCTGCTTCCACACCCACCCGATGACGGCCATGGACAGTGCCACTTTCTCCCTTCCTCCCGGCACACCTGCGGCACTTGGGGTGGGGAGATGGCAGGGCAGGGAGCTCTCCCTTTAAGTTCAGGGAGCCAGGAGGCCAGGCCTCTCACCCGATCTCCATGTGGAGATCCAGCATGCGGGGCCCTTTCCTGCCGGTGAGGAGGGGAGGGGCGGGCTCAGACGCTAGCTGGAATGCTGTTCCGATGCATTCCTCCCCAAAAATAGCCCTGTGTATGTATAAGAACTCTTTGTATGCCTTAAGCTGAATGGGGATGTGAGCAATTGACACCATTTTGCTCACATCCTCCACACATTCACTGGAGGCTTCTAACATCTTGTGGCTAATTTCCTTAATTTATCAATTACTTCCAGTTTGCTTTACATCTAGTATAAGATCCATCAAGTTGAAGGATTTTTTCCCCCTGTATGTGAAAGGCATAGTTTTATGTACTCATAAACACACATGCATGCATACATGCAAGAAGTGAGAATACTTTGACACTTAGAAGGTCAAATATATTGTTTTAAAAACCCTGGAGTTCAGTATATATTTAGAAAGGGAAGATGCCTAAATAAAAAGATACTTGCTGCACTTTTCTGAAATCAAGGGCTTCTAAGATGGGTGGGTGTGCAGCTGTAAAGAAAAGTAATTCCAATCTCAGTAGGCTACCACAGTGTATTTTCAGAAGTTTCTAATTGAAGGTATGCTTCATTTGCTTTGGCTGTAAAAGAAGTAACATTTGAACATGATTATGTCTGTAAATGACCTCATAAAATGTAGACTTGCAAAAAAAAAAATCCAGTTTCACAGGTTATTCAGGAAGCATTTTGTAAATGTGCATGTTTCTGCTTTCCAAGCCAGCTTTTCAACTATCTTCCAAAGAGTTGAAGCAGTCAGACTCCATTAGCTGCACTGCAGGTCCTAACAATATCGAGTGCCTTCTGAAGTTGTTTGTAAGGCACATACATGAGAAACCCAGAGTCATGTGCATTTCTTTAGATAAGAACTAAATAAGTTCTTGGGGCCATGTACTTTTTCCCTACCTTCTGGGGCTTTGGATCTAAAACCCAAAGTATTCTGGAGGATAAGTTCACACTGTTCAAAACATTTTCTGCCAATAAATATTTAGCAACTTCACTGACCTTTCATTGCTTAGGGCCATTTCTTGTGTTCATTTGATTTATTTAAATCAGTTAAATCTTGCCTTTAAAGTGGGGTGTGTGTTTTCCCCTTATGCAGATACTAGGGGGAAATGAAAAGTATAGCATCACAATAAAGATAAGCATAATAAAGACAAGGGCTTGGATCCAGCAGCGGATCTTCACAGATGGAAGAGGGAAAGCAATTTGCACCAATTCTCCATTCCCACTGCTGTTCCTGGGGTCCCCTATTCCTCAGAAGTATCATTTGCAGGGGAGGGGGTGTAATTTAGGCTAAAGCAGGAAGGGGAAGGTATGAAAGTTCTGTTTTTGTGGCAAAATTCCCTTCTGTCGGCAAAAAAAATGACCAGTGAATCCAAGTCAAGTGCTAAAAACACTTATGAAGACATCACCACCACCACCACAATGGGTAATAAAATGGCGGGTAAAATATCAGAAAAACAGCCACAGAAGCAAGGATCTTCATTAAAAGCTTGAACGCATAGTACTTTCGTCCTATGCTCCGACATATAAATAAAGTGTATATTCCATAATCATGATACCACTGTTGAAAAGGACCTTTATCAACTCATACCTGGCTGATGACAGGAGCACCTAGGAGAAGACAAAACTTGTGATAAAGGGTGTGGCAGAACTTGTGGCCTGGAGGCCCCATTTCCTCCCTGCCCTCCTAGGGGTTCCCAACTCTCTGGAGGGGCTTTTCTTCTACTCTCAGGTTAACTCACTGGCCGAGGACAGACTGGCAATCTGAAGCGGGGCAGGCACGCTTCGCAAACGGAGGAAAGGAGCCCGTTCAGACATGCGCATCTGCCCATCGGCTCCGTTGCGTACTTACCCGTCTCCCAGCCGCTTTCCTTCCGCTTTACCCGGACACCGGGTAAAACCGGTGTTCAGGGGCCTTCCTCCGCATGCCTCCCGCTTCCAAACAGTGTGAACTGGAAGAAGCGGGAGGCATCCGGAGGAAGTGTGAACGCACGGCAAAAAGTTTTGCGCATATGCGCATATGCGCATATGCAAATATGCGCATATGCGAAAAACATCAAAGGAAAACAAAAAAAGGTGCAGCGGCAGGCGCGAGCCACGCGGGCTGGCTATGCGGCAGTCTGAACTCTCCGTGGGCAGTCTGAACGCTCCGTATCGCCACTGATCCGCATTGCTCTGGCCAGTGTGAACGGCCAGCTCCGTGAGTTTTTTCCCCCGCTCCAGTTCCCTCCGCTTTGCCTCCGCTTCAGATTGCCAGTCTGTCTTCGGCCACTGTTGCCACCTGCCCTTTTTCCAGGAACTTTCCACTGGGATGGATAGGACTCCCAGATTCCTTTCCAAGATCTGAGGTCTTGCCTCTGTGTCTCCCACTGCCCAGTGCCTGGCCACTGTGGGGGCAGATTAATGCCTTGGGCACCCTTGGAGGAATAGCTGCTGGCCAACCCCCCCTGGAACCCCTTTTTAAAATAGTGTCTGAAATGGCGGAGGTCTATGTGGTACAGAGATCTGCTCCTAGCATCAAAAGTTTAAAGTATTTATTTAAAAGAACATGTTTACAAGCATACTTTTAGCGCAATGCCAGAATGAACAAGAAAAATGAAATAAATTGGTAAAAAAACCCACAAATCCTCTGTCCCTATCTATATCTTGTGGCTAATAGCCACTGATGAATATCTGCTCCATATGTTTATCCAATTCCCTCTTTAAACCATCCACTGCCACCTCCTGTGGCAGTGAATTCCACGTGTCAATCACTCTTTGGGTGAAGAAGTACTTCCTTTTATCTGTTCTAACCTGACTGTTCAGCAATTTCATGAAGTGCCCACAAGTTCTTGTATTGTAAGAAAGGGAGAAAAGTACTTCTTTCTCTACCTGCTCTATCCCATGCATAATCTTATGAACCTTGATCATATCACCCTGCAGCTGTCATTTCTCCAAGCTAAAGAGTCCCAAGCGCTTCAACCTTTCTTCATAGGGAAAGTGTTCCAACCTTGTTATCATTCTAGTTGCCCTTTTCTGCACTTTTCCCAATGCTATAATATCTTTCCTGAAGTGTGGTGACCAGAACTGCACATAGTACTCCAAATGAGGTCACACCATCGATTTATACAGGGGCATTATGATACTGGCTGATTTGTTTTCAATTCCCTTCCTAATAATTCCCAGCATATTGACGGCCTTTTTCATTGCAGTTGCACACTGTCTCGACATTTTCATTAAGTTATCTAATATGACTCCAATATCTCTCTCTTGTGGTCAGTCTCCACCAGTTTGAACCCCATCAACATGTATTTATAGTTGGGATTTTTGGCTCCAATGTGCATCACTTTGCACTTGGCCACACTGAACCCCATTTGCCATGTTGACACCCACTCGCCCATCCTCGACAGATCCCTTTGGAGTGTCTCACAATCCTCCCTGGTTCTTACCACCCTGAACAACTTTGTGTCATCTGCAAATTTAGCCACTTCACTGCTTACTCCCAACTCCAAATCATTAATAAACAAGTTAAAAACCATCGGACTGAGTACTGATCCCTGTGGTACCCCACTGCTTACCTCCCTCCACTGAGAAAATTGCCCATTTATACTCACTCTCTATTTCCTTTTAATTAGCCAGTTTTTGATCCACAAAAGGACTTGTCCTTTTATCCCATGACTATTGAGCTTACTTAAGAGCCTTTGATGAGGAACTTTATCAAAAGCTTTCTGGAAGTCAAGGTAAACAGCATCTATTGGGTCCCCCTTGTCCACATGTTTGTTCACTCCCGCAAAGAACACTAACAGGTTAGTGAGACAACATCTTCCCTTACAGAACCCATGCATAGTCTTCCTCAATAGATTTTGTTCATCAATGTGCCTACTAATACTTTCCTTAATAACAATTTCCACCAACTTACCCAGTGTGAGAATGTCCCAATGAATATAGTCCACAACAGGTCTTGTAAATAAAAGTCCTTTATTTGCAGAAAGGATTATTGGAGCCATACACGTCTTCTGTTAGTAATGAATTGCTTTGGGTTACATGCATTAATATACTAAACTCATAAAATGGCTACAGGTGCTCTACCAATCAGAATACAATACTTTAGGTGCACAACCAGCAAGAGAAACAGTCCCCACAGAATCTGCAGGAAACCCTTTTCTCAGGGAATAATGATGTTGAACATTCTAAAAACCAGTTTACAGAGACCTGAGATCATAACATCAGAATAGTTTCTCTCCACACCAGAGCCTTTCATGTTCAAGGACAAGACATAAGATAACCAGCCAGAAGGGAAGGTAGCTAGGCATCTGCGCAGGTGCTAGGAACAAACCAAGCAAAGCATAAGCAAAGCTGAAGCAAAACAAGAAAGGAGGCGGGGGTTGTGGGAGAAGCGCCGGCTGACTCCGCATTCCTAGGGGTTGGGTAGGAGTCCCATTGTGAACTCCCGGGCAGGACCTATGGGGAGGCTAGAAGCAAGGTTAAATGTAGGTGGGCTGAAAGCAAGGTCAACATACTAGTATGGCATAGATATAATATAATGTATGGCAGGCACAGAATATATGGCAGATACTGACATTCTGCTCCCTCAGAAGTTAGCTCCCTGGGTCTGTAGATTTTAAGGGATACAACATGTGAAACACTTTGATTTTACCAGGGACATGGACATGAGAAGCTTCAACCCATTCATTATCCTCAGGACCAAAATGAACCCATTTAATCAGATAATATAAATGACCCCGTTTAATTTTAGAGTCTAGAACTTGGTCAGTTTCATAGTGAGGTTGGTCATTCTTCATCAGAGGAGGAGGAGAGGAGGAGGGCCTCCATTAGTTTGGACCAGGATCTTTCTTCAGTAAGCTGTAATGAAACACAGGGTGTACAAATTTCAATGATTTGAGCAGTTTCAGTTCAAAAGACACTTTGTTAATACACCTAATCACAGGAAAAGGTCCTACATATTTCCAACCCAACTTTCTACTGGGTTGCAGTCCTTTGATATTTTTTAGTAGACACATAGACAGAATCTCCAGGTGCTAAGTTCCATCCAGGATCTTGTTTTTGGTCAACATATTTTTTATAAGTAGCCTTAGCATCCTCCAAAGTTTTAGGTAGCAATGGCCAAGAGTCTTTCAATGAGTTTCACCAATCTGTGGAACCTTCAGTCTGTGGAACCTTCAGCAGGCTGCAGTAGATTCGGGAGGGGAACACCTTCAAACCCCCCAACAGCCATAAAAGGAGAAACTCCAGTAGATGAATGCACAGAGTTATTATAACTGTATTCAGCAAAAGGCAACAACTCAACCCAATTGTCTTGTTGATAGTTAGTGTAACAACAGAGGTATTGTTCCAAATTTTGATTAATTCTTTCGGTTTGGCCATTGGTTTCTGGATGATAGCCACTACTCAATGCAGATTTGGTCCCCATAACCTGCAAGAGCTCCCGCCAGAAGGTGGCAACGAAGTGAGGGCCCTGATCCGTAATTACCTTCCTCGGTAAACAATGGAGCCTGAGCACGTGGTTCACAAAAGCTTTAGCCAACGTTTTAGCATTAGGGAGAGCTTTAAAGGGGACACAGTGAGCCTGCTTTGAAAAAGTGTCCACTATTACCCATATCACAGTCTTTCCTTTGGAGGGGGGTAAATCAGTAATAAAGTCCATAGAAATGACCTCCCATGGTCTATTGGGGGTTTCCAAAGGTTGCAGTAGACCAGGGGGCTTTCCCCCTCTAGATTTACTCATTAAACAGGTTTGACAAGAGGACACATAAGTAGACACATCCCCACACATTCTCGGCCACCAAAATTGCCGTTGCAATAAGTTCAAAGTCTTTAAAAAACCAAAATGTCCAGAGAGCTTAGACTCGTGAGCCACATACATTATTTCTTTACGGAGGTTTGCAGGGACCACTAGTTTTTGATCTTTAAACCAACACCTCTCTGGACTCTGTTTCAGGGTCGGTATGGCCCGGAACTCACAGTGATCTTCCTCTGTGTATGCTTGGATGAATTCGAGAGCCCACTCCGACACTGAGCTAGGCGGTTGGGATTTAGCTTGGCTTCGGGTTTGCATCACCCCCCCTAATTGTTCCGGGGTGAACATTGTTTCTACTACCTCTGCTCTCTGAGAATCATGTTGAGGTAGATGCAATAGCGTATCCGCCAGGGAGTTAGCTTTGCCAGGAAAATGATGGAGGGTAAAATTAAACTTAGAGAAAAAATCAGCCCACCGTAACTGTTCGGCATTAAGGGAATGTTGGGTTCACAGAGCCTCTAGGTTTTTATGGTCTATCCAGATTTCAAATGGCTGCCTGGCCCCCTCCAACCAATGCCTCCATGTGGTGAGGGCTAGGCGGATAGCTGCAGCCTCTTTGTCCCACACCGCCCAATTTCTTTCGGTCTCCCCAAAATTCTTAGAGACATAAGCCAATGGATGCAACTTCCCATCCGACCCCTCTTGTAGTATGCCCTCCCCATAGCCACATCAGATGCATCCACTTGGACAATGAATTTTTTGGTCTCATCTGGGTGAGCCAGAATCGGTTCTGAAGTAAACAGTTTCTTTAGATCATCAAATGCCTGTTGACATTCAGGAATTCATCTCAAGTGGGCTCCCGGCTTAGCGGCTTCAGGACCCTTTCCCTTAGGACCCTTTTAACAAGTCTGTGAGGGGCAAACTATATTGGGCAAAGTTGTTGATGAAGCCACGGTAGGAATTGGTGAATCCGAGAAATATGACTGGAGTTGTTTGCGGGTTTTAGGGACCTCCCAACCCTCGACCGCCATTACTTTCACTGGGTCCATTTCCAAACCCGAGGGGAGATTCGGTATCCCAAAAAATCAATCTCAGTCTTATGGAAATCACACTTAGATAGCTTAGCAAACAGCTTATTCTCTTTCAAAGTGGCTAACACTTCTCTCACCAATTTAACATGTGACTCTAAGTCATCAGAGTACAGTAAGATGTCATCAAGATAACAAAGGACCCCTTTGAAAAGGTGCTTGTGTAACACTTGGTTAATGAGATTCATAAAGACCCCTGGAGCCCCCTGGAGACCAAAGGGCATAACGAGGTACTCGAACTGCTGCAGAGGGGTATTGAAAGCAGTCTTGTATTCATCCCCCTCCCGTATGCACACTCTGAAGTAGGCATCCTGGAGATCCAGTTTAGAGAAAATTTTCCTTTTGTTGGCTTCATTCAACAAGTCTTTTATTAAGGGGAAGGGGGTAAGCGTTGGACGTTTATGGATGATTAATGGAATAGAAGAGAGAAAAATATATGATTGTGTCTGATATTTTTCCTTTCACTTTCAAAAGAAAGTGAAAATGTGCTATAGCAAACACAATACCAGGGGACCTGTTCGTTCCATTATAGTACCATTCCCAGAGACTCATAAAGAGAAGAAACACTAGGGTTGTTTATTAGAGAATTAAATGTGGATCATTACACTCTAAGCTGTAATTTACTGGGATAGAAATATAGGAGTTCATTTTGAAAACAGAAAAAACAGACCAAAATCTATTCCAGTCATTTTTATTTACCACATTTTCTGGAATGCTGGTATTAGTGCTGAACACCAAAGGAATATGGAGCACTGGTATTAGTGCTGAACATCAAAGGCATATGGAGCAAATGTATCAAAATCTAAAGCTGAGCTAAAACTATTCAATTTTTTTAATTAGTATTTTTGGCAGTAATAAAATGCCTCAACTTTGGGGTGATTTTTCATCAGCCTCTTTGAATATTTTCATTTATTCATTCATATTGTCTTCATTTATGATAATTCTCAATTGCCTTCACTTGTTCTCAGTGTCATGCATAGGGGTGTGCAAAAAAGGGGGGTATTTTTTGGGTTTGGGTATATTTGTGAGAGTTCTACAGAGTCAGTCACCAACAAGTGTCCTTAAACCGGAATGCTTTATTGAGATAGGTCTGCTATGGTCATCTACACTTCTTGTGTTAGTAATGGCTGACACAACCCCAAGCAGGACAATTATACATAATTCAAAAAGGGATCTGGTAAGGAATTGCGACCAATTACCAAGTCAAAGAAAAGGCACTTAAAATACTGTTTTACCATTTCCAGGGAAAAGGCTGGAAGAATTAGAGTCAGACAGGAGAAGAGATACATGGGCAGGCACCATCAGTCTCCCAAGGTCACAGCAGCTCGAAGAGCGATAAGCATGCCATGAGAAATATAACATAACATTCCACAGACCCGATATCAAGAGTTCATTCATACCACCTCCCAGGCAGGAGATGGCAGCATTTGCTGACAATATTAAATCCCAAAATATCAGTATTTTCTGGTTTTCCCAAATACCACTACTGATATGGTATTTGGATTTGGGATTTTTCAGAAATTCTGAATTTTTCAGCTCTGTTATAGCCATTGGAGACCATAATAGTCAATGATTCCCATAGGGTATAATGAAGAATTGATTTGGGGGTATCTGGAGGCCTGGGGGAGCTGTTTTTTGAGGCAGAGGCACCAAATCTGTAGCATAGCTGCTGGTGCCTCTTCCAACCCCCCCTACCCAAGTTTTAAAAATATTGGACTAGGGAGTCCAATTCTATGCGCCCCAAAAGAAGGTGCCCCCAAGCTCCATTGGTTTCAATAGAGGAGAAAAGGCATTTAAAGAGATTGTGGTCCCTTTAAATGCCTTCAACAAGCTGTGAGTGTATGCCAAAGGCATTTAAAGGGCTCACAGTCCCTTTAAACACCTTCTCCAAGTGGTGAGTTCACCCAGAAGGCATTTAAAGAGACTATGAACCATTTAAATGCCCATTAACTTCAGCAATCTGGCAGTCCCGGAAAATTCCAAATGTTTTCAGTATTTGGGGGGCTCAGCTATTTTGGATAGCCAAAAATTAATACTCAGATTTAAAATTGGCTGAAAGAATAGTAAAAAAAAAAACACCAATAAGGTATTTTCAGGATATATTTGCAGCTCAGTGTGAGATTGTCCCAAAAGATGCCGTCTGCAACAGGTCTCCAGAACCAGAAAGTCCTTTATTTGTACAGAAGTTCTTATTGGAATGGTTACACTTTTCCTGTTAGTAATGATTTTATTGTAAACAAACAGTTAGTATTATACTAAGCAATCAAAATCCCCCTCCCTGTGACTACACCAATCATAAAACGTAAAAGGTTGTTCCAGCCCCTGAATAAGTTTCACACAGAAATGGCGGCAAACAGGTTATTGTGCTTTTTGTTCCCAAGGAACTTTTACTAAATGTTTTCAAGAGCAGCTGCAAAAAGAATAACATGGTAGGGGAGGATTTGTCCCAGACCTTGAGCAAGCTGGGAGCGAAGCAGGCAAGCTGGGAGTGTAGCAGACCAAAGCGGGGTATGATATGGAAGCCAGACAACTAAACAGCACATGAGCACATTTCAACGGGTGGGGTTACTGGTCAAGTCCCAACCCCTGGGCGGGAAATGGCAGCATAGCTGACATTCAGATATAACAGAATGCTCACCCCTAGGCATGCAGCCATATTGCCTAAACAGCATCATGTTGGGATATCCTGCTGGGAGTAGCAGCATGCAGAAAATGTGTTTATTCCTTGACTATATAAGTAATATTTAAAACCAAAGCATTTTCAATGTGATTATTTCTGAAAAAGTCTGTCAAAAAATTCATCCCCCCCCCCCAATCAAAATTGGAAAATATTCTTTGCAGCTCTGGCAGGACATTTTCTTTAAGTATTAATGGTTAGAATCTATTTTTTTTTGTAAGAAAGTTTTTATTTTTCAAAACATTAAAATTAATACATTTGTTTTATACAAATCCTTTTTTCCATATTATATAACATTTTGTTCTATTTGTATAGTCTTGCTTTAATCTTGTATTGGTGGTTTCCCACCACATCTGAAGCATAACACATTTTCCACTTTATCCAAAATAGTAATATTTATCTCTATGTTTACATTTCTGGTAACGGTTATATATCTTTAAAATACTTATATACCAATTCTTATTTTCTATATTCTTATATAATTCTAAAAAACAAGTTCATTATCTAATTATCCTTAGTACATTCATATACTCAATTTCTATTCCTTTATGCTATTATAACCATGTATAAATGTAGTTTTTCATGTCCCAATATTTTTCAACATATTCTTTCAAATCCTCCCAATCTTCTAAAAAAGTCTCTGAGTACAGATTATTCAAATTTCTAGTCCATTTATCCATTTCAGCCATATATAACAATTTTTTCAACCATTCCCACACTTCTGGTATTTTTTCATTTTTCCAATTTTGTGCATACACCATTCTTGCTGTTGTAATCATATAAAATATTATTGTCCTTTTCTTTACATTTATCTCTTCTAGTTTAAGTCCAAGCAGTAACATTTCAGGCAACTTCTTAAATGTACATTTCAAATTTTTTTCCATTTCTGCATGTATTATAGACCAATAAGTCTTCGCTTTATCACAAGTCCACCACATATGATAGAAAGAACCTTCTTTCTTTTTACATTTCCAACATTTGTTAGACATATTTTGATTAATATTTGCAATTTTTTTTGGTGTCATATACCATCTGTACATCATTTTAAAACAGTTCTCTTTTAGATTATAACATGTAGAAATACTCATTGCATTTTTCCATAAAAATTCCCAAGATTCCATTTCAATGTCTTTGTTTAGGTTTATCGCCCATTTTATCATTTGTTCCTTTACCATTTCATCAGCATTAAACCATTTTAACAATACTTTATACATTTTAGAAATCATTTTTTTCCCATCTTCCTCCCAAATTTGTTCTATTTCATTGTTTTTTTCTCTAAAACCAGATTTTTTATCACTTCTGTACATATCATATATTTGTCTGTACCTTAACCAGCCATAATCAAAGTCCATCTGCTGCTGCTCCTTCAATTTAAAGTCTTTACCATGTCTTGTTAACAGGTCTCTATATTTCAACCAGTCTTGTCCTTTGTAGTGAGATGATGGATTTAAAACTTCTGCAGGTACAATCCACATAGGTATTTCTTCTGGAAAAAAGTTTTTATATCTTGTCCACGTATCGATTAATGTTCTTCTCAAATAATGATGCTTAAACATATTGTCCATTTTTGTTTTACTATAATACAGATATGCGTGCCACCCAAACCTACAGTCATGACCTTCCAGGGACAATAACTTTCTCTCTTGTAACATAGTCCATGTCCCTATCCAAGTCAAACATACTGCATCATGATATAGCCTTAAGTTTGGTAACTGAAACCCACCTCTCTCTTTAGCATCACACATTATTTTCATCTTAATTCTTGGTTTTTTCCCTCCCCACACAAACTTAGTCAATTCCTTCTGCCAGCATTTGAATGTTTTTACATCTTTCACAATTGGAATAGTTTGAAACAGAAACATTATTCTTGGTAACACATTCATTTTAACCACTGCAATTCTACCCAGCAGTGACAAATTTAATACATTCCACCTTTTAATATCTTGCATAACTTGCTGCCATAATTTCTCATAATTATTCTTATACAAATCAATGTTTTTCATTGTTAGGTTTACACCTAGATATTTTGTCTTTTTCACCACTTCACATTCTATAAGATTTTGTAATTCAATTTGCTTATTATTTGGCATATTTTTACACATCACTTTCGATTTGTTCTTATTTACATAAAACCCAGCCAAATTACCAAACTCTCTTACTTTCTGCAACAAATATGGTAGTGTAGTCATAGGGTCTTCAGCTATAAACATCACGTCGTCTGCAAAGGCTCTATATTTAAAAGAGAAACCTTTTATTGTTAAGCCTTTAATTTCTTTATCTTCTTTCAAATTTAGTAACAAGACTTCCAAAATCCAAATAAATAGCAACGGCGAGAGTGGGCATCCTTGTCGTGTTCCTTTTTCCACTTTAAAGTAATCCGTTTTTTCAGTATTAATTATTAAAGAGGATTTCTGTTCTCTATATATTGACTTAATAAGATTAAGCATATAGTCTCCAATTTCAAGATGTTCCAACACTTCAAACATAAAATCCCAATTTAAATTGTCAAACGCTTTTTCCGCGTCTAAAAAAAGAAAGCCCACTTCCTTCTCCGGATGTTTATCATAGTACTCTATAGCATCCACTACTACTCTTATATTGTCTCTTATTTGGCGATTAGGTAAAAATCCTGCTTGTTCTGTCTGTATAGTCTCTTTAAAATGTTCCTTAAGCCTATCAGCTATAATCTTGGCAAAAATCTTATAGTCATTGTTTAACAAAGAAATTGGTCTATAATTTTTAACATTGGTTAAATCTTGACCTTCTTTCGGAATGAGTGAAATGGTGGCTTCTTTCCAAGTCTCCGGGACCTCACCTGTCACTCCTATGTCATTCATTAATAGCAATAACACTGGTGAGATCGAATCCTGTAGTGATTTATAAAACTTAGCTGTAAATCCATCTGATCCAGGTGCTTTCCCTAATTTTGAATCATTTATTGCATTTTTAATCTCTTGTAGTGACATTGGGCAGTTAAGTATTTCTTTGATTTTCTCCGTTGGTTTTGGTAATTTTAATGACTGTAGGTATTCTTTAATCCTTCTTCTGTCTTTATTTCCCTTCTTAAAAAGCTTTGCATAATATTTAAAAAATTCTCTTTTTATTCCCTTATTGTCTATTATCTTAATATTGTCCCGTATCACTTTAGTAATAAATTTATTTTCACTTTTTTTCTTTAATTGCCATGCTAAGTACTTTCCAGGTTTATTTGCACCTTCAAATGCTTTTTGTTGCAATTTTTTCAGGTTCCAGTAAGTCTCTTGATTCAAAATAGCTTTTGCTTGGTCTTGTAACATCCAAATTTCCTTTTGCAGTTTCTTTTTTCCTGGTCTGTTCTTCAGTTCCTTTTCTTTTATTTTAATGGCTTGAACAATGTTTTCATATTGTTCTCTTTTCTTTTTATTGTCTTTAGCGTTCAATGATATCAATAATCCTCTCATAACTGCTTTGTACGCATCCCACACAGTTTGAATTTTTACTTCTTTTTGTATGTTCGCTTGAAAATATAAATCTGTCTCTTCATGTAATTTTTTAACTATTTCTTGGTTGTCTAATAAGTCCTCATTTATTCTCCATCTCCCTTGCCTTTTTATTTGCCCAGAAGTCCATAGACAAGGATTGTGGTCTGAGATTATTCTAGGTAGAATTTCAACTTTTTTTGTCTTAAATGTTAGATTAATAGACATCCAGATCATATCAATTCTTGAATGTGAATCATGTCTGTTAGAGTAAAAAGTATAGTCTTTCCCTTGTGGGTTAACCTTCCTCCAAATATCCTCCAGCTTTTCCTGTTTTATCAGTTCAAAAAAATTTTTTGGAAGTTTCCCTACTGTGTCGTCTTTTCTCTTTGAGCGCCTATCTATTTTATTATTCACAGTCCCATTAAAGTCTCCCAACATTATGATTTGTTCATAGTTTACACTGTCCAGTTCCATTTGTAGTTCTTTAAAAAAGATTTCTTTAGCTCCGTTGGGGGCGTAAATATTTACAATCAAAGTCTTCTGTCTGTGTAACAGAATTTCAATAGCTAAGTATCTTCCTTCTTTATCTTTAAATATTAGTTTAGGTTCCAAGTCTTTTTTGGCATATGTTACCACTCCATTCTTTTTATTACTTGCCAATGAAAAAAATTCTTCTCCCAACTTTTTTCTTATTAAATATTTGTAGTCTTGTTTCTTAAGATGGGCTTCTTGTATACAAACTATACTACATTTTTGTTTCTCCAGCTAGTGTCCTACCATTCTACGTTTTTGGGGTGAATTAAGTCCATTTACATTCCATGAGAGTACTTTGTAATCCATCTTGTTGTAGTCTTAAATATCACCAAATTCTTCCTTGTTCTCACCAACAAAGGCATACATTTCTGCTGAATTTTTAATCACCATTCTGTTGTTACCATAATAAAAACTCAGTCCTTGTGGTATTTCCCAACTAAATCTTATTTTTTTCTCTTTCAGTTTGTCTGTCAGACGCTTGAATTTTTTCCTGTCTTGCAAAATTGCTCTGGGCAATTCTTTCATTACGATAACTTTTTTTCCACCTATTTCAAAAGAGTCTGTAAAACATTTCTTGTAGATTTGTTCTTTTGTTCTCTTCATTGTAAATTGAACTACCACGTCCCTTGGTATATTTTTGTCTCTCATGTATGTAGAATTGACTCTGTAAACAAGATCCATATGTTCTTTAACAACTTCCTCTTCCTCTTGTAAAAAATCTGCTAATGCTTCTTGCATTCTTGTAAAAATGTCTTCACCTAATTTTTCCTCTATACCTCTAAATCTCAGATGGTTTTGCATGTCTCTATAGTGCATCATCTTTTCCATTCTGTCATTTTCCTTCATTGTTTTTTGAGTATTTTCTTCCAGTTCTTTTACTTTAATTTCTATGTCTTGTGTTCTAGTGGTTAACTTTTGTAATTCAGCTTTTAAATCTATAAAATTTTTGTCTGCTTGTGCAGCTATACCATTCATTTTAACATTTACCTCTCCTATAGCATCTAACTTTTTTTCCCCATTGCTTCCATAACAGCTAGTAATTCTTTTTCTTTTTTTGCTGCCATTGTAGGAGAGGACCATGTAGCTGCTCTCAATCTTAGCCCGCGATCCGTCTTGTCTCTTTAAAAAAGATCGATTTTATTTTATTTTCCAAATCAAACACCGTTTAGTGTAATCACACAAGCTAGTCTTGCCATGTCAAATTTCGTTGGTTTCAGCCTTCTAAGTTATATAGTTTATGAGATATTACTGTTTAAAAATTTTATAAATCCAAAATGGCGGGCGCAACTTCTCTATGGTTTGTGTCAAAGGTTATAGTCTTTTTACCTTGCTTCTGGCTTGCCGTAGTTTCCTTTTGTCCCTTCCTCTTGCTTACTTGTCTGCTCTCCGCATGCCACTTCCTGTTGTAGTCCTTTTGGTTCGGCAGTTTTTACAGTCCCCTTTGCTCTCTTCTGGTTCTTCTCCGCTTCCCTTCTTGTCTGCTCCTCAAGCCGTCACTTCCTGTCTCAGTCCTCACAGCTTGGTCTCGCGATGCTTGGTTCCCTCCTCCCCTCTTTGTCTTGCGATGCTTGGCTCCCCCTCCCGACTCTTCTTAACCGCAGGAATGTTAAACAACTTGTTTTTTTGGCTTTTTAAATTCAAATTCAGCTTTTTAATGTTTCAAAACTGCACTCATCCAATCTGCAACAGTCTATTGCTTCACCAGATCTGCTTTTCATCTTTCAAAACACGGTAATGGTAAGGCAAAAAGTTTTTTTCCGTTACCTTATGTTGTTACTTCTCTTCAGATGTGGTCCCAATGTTTAAACTTTGTCTTCTTTGTTAAGGAATCAGGGGAATTGGAGATTTTATGCTGATTAATCAGCCCAGCTCGGCTCCTTAGAGATACTTGCAAAAATCTTCTTCGGCTGCAGTGCTCAAGGTGTTGTAAAAGTCTCCTCCGAGGCTTTTCCTTCACCGAGCTTGCTCAAACCTGGATTATATTGCTTGCTGGTCCTCACACTACCTGTGTGAGGTTGCGTCAGGTGGATTTATCCACCCAAGCTGTCAAGAAGAGCCGCTGTCTGCCCTGCGCATTTGCAAAGCGTGTCAGACCTCCATTCCTCCGACCGGAAACCCCTTAATGGTTAGAATCTAGAAAATGACAGAAGTCCCACGGTTTAGAACTTAAATATGAATTATACAAATACTTTTATTTAGGGCTCCATTGGATTTCTGTTGCTACAGGACCAATTGGGATGTTGAAATGAAACCAGCAAGCTCTCAAATTTATTTTGAATACGGATTTAATGATGGGATTTTTGCGGGCACTAACAGGTATAACTTGCCTTACCCACATGATGTCTAATTTTTTTCTCCCCAAATCTAGAATGTGCTGCTATTACCAAGACTGGTTTCACATACTAAAAAAAAAAAAATATACCAAAAAAATAAAGTGTAGGAGTTTGTGTGTGATACTATGGCTGAGGACAGACTGGCAATCTGAAGCGGGGCAGGCACGCTTCGCAAACGGAGGAAAGGAGCCCGTTCAGACATGCGCATCTGCCCGTCGGCTCCGTTGCGTACTTACCCGTCTCCCAGCCGCTTTCCTTCCGCTTTACCCGGACACCAGTTTTTCCCGGTGTTCAGGGGCCTTCCTCCGCATGCCTCCCGCTTCCAAACAGTGTGAACTGGAAGAAGCGGGAGGCATCCGGAGGAAGTGTGAACGCACCGGCAAAAAGTTTTGCGCATTTGCGCATATGCGCATTTGCGCATATGCGCATATGCAATATGCGCATATCTAATATGCGCATATCTAATATGCGCATATGCGCATATGCGCATTTGCGCATATGCGCATATGCGAAAAACATCAAAGGAAAACAAAAAAAAGTGCAGCGGCCCGCGCGAGCCGCGCGGGCTGGCTACGTGCCAGTGTGAACCCTCCGTGGGCAGTCTGAACGCTCCGTATCGCCGCTGATCCGCATTGCTCTGGCTAGTGTGAACGGCCAGCTCCGTGAGTTTTTTCCCCGCTCCAGTTCCCTCCGCTTTGCCTCCGCTTCAGATTGCCAGTCTGTCTTCGGCCTATGATTCTCTTTGTACCTTCTGGGCAATATAGTCATTAAAAAGCCCAGGTATTTTTGCGAATTCTCTTTTAGAGAGTCCAAACATGTATACACTTCCAAGAATTGTGTAGGAACATGGCTATCAGTAAGTTTATATGTGTGAATACAGTTAAAATACATCCCATTCTTTGTCAGCTAGAAATTTTATTTATTATTTCGAAACTTCTTTGCAGTTTTAATGAAAGAAAACATTCCATTCAAACCAAGTGCAACTATCTGGTGCTTATATTTAGAAAATGGTTGTAACTTCTAAACACAGCACTATATGCTCATGAATGGGCAAAAGAATGGAAAGTGTTGCTAAATGGTCAGCCGCATTGCCTGCAAAAGTGATTGAAAGTTGCTACTCAATGAAGTTTATAGTTACTTTTCCATATCTGTTCAATTAGAGTTGCCTACCAAGCCAACATATGCATTTTAATGGTGCAATTTGCAGATGTGACAAAAAGTAGAATTCCTGCTGAAAAGCTGAAGGGTGCTCACCTCTTTTCTGCTGCTATTAGTTCATATAATGGCTTTCAAGATGAGATAACAGAGCAAGTAGTACAAACAACACACTGGTGATGCATGACTTCCACCAACTGCTTGAGAAATGGAAGCAGATGTGGACGGTAGGAGGTTGCTTTCCTCTAGATGGAGTTTTAGTAATTGGAAGAAAAATAACATTAACCACTGGGGAAGGAATAAAGAGAAGATGTCTGGAGATTTCATGTTTTGATTTTAAATTGCCCTGCTATTAGGAAGTTGCAAATTGTCAATCAAAACTATAATTTTGACAGTATGAAGGAAGCTCCAAGAAATGCATCATCATTTGCAGTGACATATTTGCTTAGAAACTTAGTACAGCAGAACATCATACGCAAGAAGAAGTGACAAAACTCTTTTAGTTAAATGACTGTACAAGATCCTTCTTAGGCCTGATTTCTTCATTGTTAGATTACTATGAGAACATACCACTCTAATAATCTCTACAGAGAGGAGTCACACAGTCTGTTGCATTCCCATGCTGGCATTCCTATGCTGGCATTGCCCATTTTCTGGCATCAATAGTACTACCACATTGGCCCAAATTATGTGGTTCCTCTATAGATGTGACCAGGATAGTGTGGGTATTTGTCATGGGAAGCATCTTTCGTACCATGTGTAAGGGATACACAGGGATTAGTAATCTACTACATTGCTATGAATTATACCATTAATGATTGATGGGTGACTACAACTAGGTTCTTATATTATTATTATTATTTTGAGGTGGTAAAGTCACTATGAAAGATTTCTGGATATGAGATACATAAAAAGAAGCCTGCCAATTTAAATAATCAAACAGCCCCGATCCAATACACAAAGTAGCAACCCATATTTGTCCTACCACTTTCCCCACTCCATACTTCAGTTTAATTAGTTTATTCATTTTGAACTTGGATGATCTATATCAGTATTAGGTTCTCCTTCTGAGGATGGGTTGTGCTTGGAAATCCTTTCCTGGCTACTTTATTTGGACAGTTACACCATGGCTCCAAGTGAAGTCAGCAATTTATTGTTGGTATAATATATCCTCACCTATACATGTCTGTGCCAAGAGGCACTAAGCTTCATCTCCCTCTCCCAGTGTATTCTAGTGACAACTAAGGGTTTGCTACACACCACTGAGCACACAGGACATTTCCCTAACAAAGCCGCAGGGACAAATTAGCTGTTCAGGAATGTCCCTTCATCATGCCTGATGCTCAGTGTACTTGCACATTTGCTCTGCCTACCAAGAGAAATCCACCTTACTCCTGCCAAACTAGTTATTGGCCAAACTGGATTTTTGTCCCATCCCATCCTGGAAACATGGAGAAGGTAAAAAAGAGTTCTGTAACAAGCCAGTCATAAAATACCCTCCAAAATACCTGCTCATCCCTAAAGCAACCAGCTAATCTCATGTTACTTACAAAGAGAAAGGGTAGGTGGCAATGCTCCCTGAAAGCAGTGGAATCTTGTGAGCAAAAATTCTACTTTGTGAGTTACTGGCAATAAAGCTGTAAGCAATTTGGCTATTGCATAAATTAGTTTGCTCTGGAACCATCCTTCCTGAGCTAAGACAAAAATGTGTGAGCCGGAGGCTAAAAAAAACTGAGCTAGCTCACACTAACTCAGCTTAGAGGGAAGACTGGTGGGTGGTAATTAGCATAGGCCAAATGCTGTATGGTATGGATAGAGTGGGAAGTCACCAATATGGCTTTCCCTTTAGCCTTTCCTATAGGCTGGGCAATTAACTGCCACTAAGGCCACATGCCTGATTTGAAACAGAAGGGGTGGCACAAGAGCATTCGTGGCCCCAGTGGCACTTAATGAGCTTCCACATTTATAAATGGGGCAGGAGAGTAAATAAAATCAAAAATATCTTCTGAACCTGAAACTTGCTTTTAACTAGAAAAAACAATTACTTTTTCTTCTTCTTTTCCCCTTCTTTGTCTCAGGCAAAAAACGAGGAAAATACTCTAAGGTGTTAGGCTGCTAGGCTGGCTTCAAGGCATGTCACCAATTCACCCTTTGTCTATACTTGTGACATGTATGCCATTGAGTTAACTATTGCAGATCTACACATTATGACTGCCATGTGAAGGTCATTTGAAAGAGTTTCAGGGTGACTGCTCTGTGCGATACCTATATGCTATAGAATGACTGTGCTTCATCGTGTGAAAAACAGAAGCTGGTGGTTAATGCTCACATCAGTTTCAATGTGACTGCTCCATGGTACACAACCTGTAGACTGGCCTTCCTGAACTGAGTATCTGTGCTTTACAGCACAACATCTGGTAGTATTATAATGCCAGCATGGTGTGGTTGTTAGAGTGTCAGGCAAAGATCTGCGAGACTCAGGTTCAAATCCCTGAATTGTAATGGAAGCTTGCTGGGTGACCTTGGGCCAGTCATATACTCTTAGCTTAACCTATCTCACAGGGTTATTGTGAGGATAAAACAGAGAAGGGGAAAAATATGTAACACTTTGGGTCCCTTTTGAGGGAAAAGGCAGTGTGTAAGTGAAGTCATGGGCGTCAACTACAGGGGGGCTCGAGGGCTCGAGCCCCCCCCCAAATTTCCCGGGGGGGCTCAGCCACCCCCGGCAAAATGGAGCGCCCTGCCGGCCTGCCCTCCTGCCTCCCTGGGGCGGGGGGCGGGGGGAGAGAGGCGGCGACGGCCGGCTGACTGGCCACCCTCAGGCGCTCCATTTTGCCGGGGGAGGCTGAGCCCCCCCCGGGAAACTTAGGCGCGAGGCGGATCGGGAGCCGGGGGCCCGCAAGGGCGACGTGCCGGCCCCCGGCTGCAGGCGGCAGCAGCAGCAGTAATCCGCCGGCGCCCGAGGTGAGCGGGGAGAGGGAGGGAGGGGGGCGGGGAGCGCGGCGGGCGGGCACAGCCCGGGGGAGGGAAGCAGCGGCGGCGGCTCCCTGGGGCGGGGGGGGGAGAGCGGCGGGGACATGGTCCCCAGCGTGCACACACGAGAGAGCCCCCGCCCCCCCCCGGGGATTTTAAAAGTCTACGCCGCTGAGTGAAGTACATGATTAAATGAAACATACATTTTCTATGTAATGGGGAGTCACTCTATGGCAAACCATATGCTACAGATACTCTTTGAAGGAATAGTCAGAGAAGCTGTTTCACACGACTTTCACATGATGATCATAAAGTGCAGCTCAGGACTTGAAATCAATTAAATGTGCCTATATTTGGTTCATGTACTATAGTTGTAGCCAGACCACTGTACTACACTAAATTAAGAATGGATAATTGGGTTGATCGATCAACTAATAGCCTAGATTAGCCTGATCTTGTCAGAGCTTAGAAGCTAAGCAGGATCAATACTTGGATGGAGGCCACCAAGGAAGACTGGGGGCTGCTACACAGAGGAAGGCAATGTCAAACCACCTTTGCTTATCTCTTGCCTTGAAAACCTCATGAGGTAGAATTTCATGGGCTCACCGTGAGTCAGTTGTGACACAATGGCAGACTTCACTTATCAACTATAATGTAGTAAAGTCATCTCTCTTATACATAATTCTCTGTTGGAGGTAGCACGTTCCAGAACATTCCACACGCCACCCCAGCCTTTGGTCCCCTGGTATGTCAATCAGAAGCTGTCCCTATCCACTGCCTGTGAGTACTTGCATGCCATTGGCTGGGTGCTGGGTCTGCTCCTCTTCCCTGCCCACTCCTACAGCCTCTGTGCCCTGTCAGAATTTCTGGCAGATGGCTTTCTCTCTTAACAAAAACGCTTCTCCTGCTTCCCTCCTGTGGGGGGATTAACTGTTACCTCAGTGGCTGTTGGTAGGTGAAACAAAATGGCAGTTACCTGTGTCTAAAAGATGGCTGCTGTCTGTGGTTTGTTTAAAATGTTCCCCCATAAGGTTCAATTGAGCTGTAGTTCCAGAGAGGGGCCTGCAGGAGTATCACTCACTGGGTTGAATGGGCCTTCCTCGTCTGCTGGCCTACAGTTCCCAAGGCCAAAAAGTGCGGGAAAAGAGGGATTGTCCCAAGCGGCGAGACACCATCAATATAGACTCCAGCCCATCCAGGGAGGATTGTGTTTAACCCCTCTTTTATTTATTTATTTATTATTCATATTTGTATCCCGCCTTGCCGGGCAAGCTGTTGATTTATGCCCTGTTGGTTCATAGTGTACTTACTCCTACAGTTGTGCCTTATTCATTTAATGTGTATGTGTGTGCTCCATAATTGTGTAAATACTAAAATAAATTATTCTACTTGGGCCAATAATCTGTGTTGTGCTCTGACCCCATAGTCACCCCCGCTCTGCCAATACCAAAGGGAGGGGGTAGCCAGGGAAGCAAGAAAAGGTCAGACCCTTTGGTTGCCATCTTTCCAGGGATCCCCCAAAGATTGGGGATTTCATCTCCAAATAGGGAGATTTGGCCACAGGGGTCTCACTGTCCCTCTAAAAAGGCAGTGACCATTCAGTGACTGGTGGCAGGGAACTTAATGAGTGAGATACGCCCACGGGACAAGAGTGGGAGGCGAACAGCTGAGTTGTAAACTGGAGCCCATTTTGCCACAGGAGGCAACCAAGCTTGGTTCAGACAAAGGAAGGAAACCCTTCACAGGCCTTTGTGAAGAACTCATTGGGACCAGTCCTGACTAGGATTGCCAGCTCCAGGTAGGGAGATTCCTGGAGATTTTCTGGTAGAGTCTATAGAAGCCAGGGTTTGGGGAAGGGAGAGGCCTCAGGTGAACAGAATGCAATAAAGTCTACCTTCCAAAGCAGTTATTTTCTCTGGGCAGGAGAGATCTGTTGTCCGGAGTTTAGTTGTGACCCCTGGCGATCTTCAGGCTGTACCTGGAGGTTGGGTACCCTAGGCGTGGCAATCAGTGCTTCAGAGCAGGGTCTGCTAGATCCAGGTTCTTGTTGTTGAAGCTGAGTGGGTTAATTTGAACAAGTCACAGGCTTTCAGCCTAACCTACCTCACAGGATTGTTGTGCAAGTCAGCAGGGGGAGAGAATGATGTAAGCTACTTTGGTCCCCATTGCAGAGAAAGACCACTTTTCCTCCTGGGAAATTTATTTATTTAAATTTCTATCCCACCCTCCCGGCCAAGGAAACCATTGTTGCCAATCTCCAGGTAAGGGCTGGTGATCACTCAGAATTACAACTGCTCTCCAGATGGCATTGATCAGTTCCCCTGAAGAAAATGGTGGACTCTGTGCCCTTATATCCTGCTGGGATGCCCCCCACGTGACAGCCAATGTGACGTGGCAGTCAGGGCTTCAGAACATGTTAGAGGCTGCAGGTGGCAGAGATGGAAAGCTGAAGAGTGAGGGGAAAATAAAGGTAGGTTGATGCTTGGCTGGGCAGGATATGGGGTTGCCAACTCCAGGTGGGGAATTCCTGGAGATTTGAGGGGTGGAGCCTAGAGAGGGTGAGGTTTGAGGAGAGGTGGGGCCTCAGACAGGTACAATGCCATAGACTCTGCCCTCCAAACCAGCGATTCCCTCTTGGGGAACCACTGCTGCCAATCTCCAGGTGACGGCAAGAGATCACTCAGAATTACAACTGCTTTTCAGGTAGCAGAGATCAGTTCCCCTGGAGAAAATGGTGGACTCTGTATCATTATACCCTACTGAGGTTGCCACAGCAAATTGACGATGAGTGCCCAAGGCCTTGGCACTCTCCAAGAGCCTCTTTCTAGAGCCCGTTGTATTTATTCCCACAATGGGCCTTATTTATAATCTGTACTTGTTGATCATATTTGTTTGTTTATTAAAACATTTGTATCCCACGATTTATGTTGGTTCAAGGTAGCTTACAATAATAGTTAAAGCATCCCCAGTTATAAACTGAAGATAAAATAACAAGCTCCAGATCCCTCCCTCTCATAAAAGATGCCTTCTATTCAAACCACTTTAAAAACCCTGGCAAACAGGCAGGCCTTACGATGCCTCCTGAAGATATCCCAGGAGGGACAACCCCTTACCTCTACAGGGAGCCCATTCCACAGAGCCAGGGCCACAATGGAGAAGGCCAGGGCTCTGCTCAGTGCCAGACAGCCCACTCCAAATGCTGAGATACCCAACAGACAGCTGCCTGATGATCCAGTCAAAAGTTTTTGTTCATGCTGAGGTGAGTACTGCTACTCATCAAGGCCCTAGGAATGAGCTGTGGCTCAGTGGTAGAGCATCTGTCTGGCATGCAGAAGGTATCATGTTCAATCTCTTACATCTCCAGTTCAAATGATAAGGTAGAAAGACCTCTGCCTGAGACTCTGGAGATTCACTGCCAGTTTGAGTAGACAATACTGACTTTGAGGGACCAAGGATCTGATTCAGTATACAGCAGCTTCATGTGTTCAATTTCCCTTCTACTCCATCATCCTAAAACAATAAAAATCAATGAAAGCTCTTCTTTTGTCTTCCTGGTATCTATCATCATTGCATACTTCTACAATTTATGGGGAAAAGGAACATTGTACCTCTGGAAACTGTCTCCCTACCCCCCCCCCAAAAAAAATTAAGCTATCATTTATATTAGACTTGAAATTATTCTTTCAGAGAACTTCCTTTTATTTTTATTTAAGAATTTGATGTCCCCCAGTGTACTGATTTCCATCAGAATCTTACAATGCCTTCTTTACGCTCAACAGAAAGCCCTGCAGAAATCAAAGAAGCTTATCTCTATCTTTATGGCTTAGGCACTTATCTTCATCACACAGAATATGTGAAATGCCCTTGACTCCAGCTTCTGCTGTGTGAATTATAAACAGCTCTTTACACTTGTGATGGATGTATTGAATCAAAAGGTTCCAATTATACAGGAAGTTACATTTACGCAACTCACATGCAGGCACTCAAGCTCTATTTTTCCTGTATTATTTTAAATTTCAAAATATGTAAATACAGCATGGCTTCCTTTGCCAATTTCCAGTGGTCTGTTCTGAAAAGCTATTGCCTCTCACACCTTGAAAGGAAAAAATATGCCATTTATGCATGGGTTAAATTAAGGATTATTAAACTTTTAGCAACTGAAATTAAACTAACACCCCTCCACACACAAACACTTTAGTGTTGGTTTCCTATGAGACTACTGAAAGTGTTCACCAGTATTTGAGCAGCCCCATGTTGGTTCCAAGCTCAGAGTAGTAACTTAGCCATTCCACACTTATCATAGGGTATACACCAAAATGTGCCTAGAGATGCTGTCCATCAACATCATTTCCCCCTCACTGGTTAGCAACATGTGGGTTCTTTCAACAATGAGAAAGTCATTTCCTCAGACCCTTGATCTAATCCATTGCTAACTGTGAAATAGCAGGGTCCTAAAAACAAAAGGAGAACATGGTGACATTTCATAGCTAATAAAGAATGTGCAGATGGTTCTGCTTAGCTGGATCACGACACATCTGTTTATGGCTTTTTCTTTTTTGTTCGTAGCAATTTTCTCTTATTAGGTAGAATAACCTTTGTTCTAAATTACACTAAAAATCACAATTTGCATAATTTGTAGTATGAAAAAGGCACTGCGATATATTTTTGGGGACCTGTCTTTCATTGCTTTATAAGACCATTTCAGCTTCTCTAGAAAAGCAGAGGTCTCACTTGTATTGATATAAAATAGAAATATTTCTATCCTACATATCCACATCTTGAGATTTACAAACTTGTGATTTCTAAGCTAAGAACATAAATAAAAATATACACGATTTCTTCTGGTATCAAATTTAATATACATTTTTATGCAACTACTATAAGTATTTGTACGTAGATTATGCCACCATATAGCTTAAAATTCCATGCAGAGTGCCAACTAGATATTGGAGAAAAGAAATTATAAAGCAAGTATGTTGAACTTCTTTTTATATTAATAATATTTATACTAAATAAATTGGATGTGAGGCATGCGGCTTACATAATAGAAAGTGATAGGAATGCCGTACACATTTACTGGGAAACATTTAGAATTGTTCCGTGAAAGGTGTTTAAGACTGATCTAAATATTGCAGTCATTGTCATCACCAATTTACATTAATCTCTACTTTCTTAGGTCTACTTCAAGCATCAAAACATCCTGAACCGTATCACTTCCGTAACTGGACTTTGGTGCCTGACATGCTTACTGTTGTAAAAGAGATTTATTTATTCATATTACTTATAGGCCACCTTTCTCACTGGGACTCAAGGCAGATTATACAGGTGGGATATTCAATAAACAACAAATATTCCGGTTGCGGAACTAATCGGAAGTCTAAAAAACAGCTGAAGCAAAGCAAAAGTGTTAGCATGACACATTAAATGACACAAAATTGCATAACAGGATCCAATTCACAGCAAACTACATACAGTAGTAAAGACCACAGTCCCCAATAATTTATCCAAGTAACTTTGTGAAGCCTTTTGTACAGTACTACCCTATTGCCCGCATAGACAAGCCCTCTTGAATAATTCAGTTTTGCATTGTTTGGCGAAAGCTAGGAGAGTGGGAACCTCCCTCACCTCTGCAGGCAGTCCATTCCACAACTTGGGAGCCACAATGGAGAAGGTACATGTATGGGCTGTTGTTGACTTTGCCCATTTGCAGGTTGGCAACTGCAGAAGGCCCTGGTCAGATGAGCTAAGCTGTCATGGCAGAGAATAGAGGGAGAGACTGTCTTGCAGATATGAGGTTCCATGAAGGGTTTTGTATGTAATAGCCAATACTTTAAATTGAGGCCAGTAACAGATGGGCAGCCAGTGGATTGACTATGGGAGTAATATGCATGCTCCATCTGGCTCCTGATAGTAGCCAAGCTGTGGCATTCTGCACCAACTGGAATTTATGAACTGATTTTGAGAGGAGACCATTACAGTAGCCTAGTCTTGATGTCACCATGGTATGGATTCAGGTGGCCAGATCAGCCATATCAAGGTAAAGGGTCATTTTTCAAGCTAGGCTGAGTTGAAAGAAATACTTTCTTGCAACTGCATTAATTTGTTTCTCCAGCAATAATATTGGCTCCAGTATAACCTCCAGGCTCTTATCTGATTTAGCAAGGGTCAACTGAACAGCTGGGAGCATAATGTCCTTCAAGACCTCCACCTCCACCTTTCCAGGGTTGTTTCCAGGCTGAGTTTCAATTTGTTCACAGCAGCCCGACAGTGGTTTAGGAGGATGTCTGCAGTGCCACCAGGAGATTTGGATAAGGATATATAGAGCTGTGTATCATCTGCATGTTGAATACAGCCAACCCCCAAACTACCAATGATGTGGGGAAGGATCCACTCAGCTACAGTCTATGCCCACCTAAGCATCTTTCACGTGATATCTGAAAAGAACAAAGAACAGTCCAAGCTGTCCAATACTTAGCATGTTTATATGGAGTAATTCCCACAGATTTCATTGGGGGTTACTCCACAACAAAGTTGTATGGGTATTTTCATATGAATATTCTGTTCTATCAGAGCTTAGCCATACAGTGTGTATTTAACCCCAGAATATATGCCTTCTATAACAGAAAGCTGCCATCAGTTTCTACATTATAGTAGACTGCAGTTCGTGCCTGGTAGATTCTCTTTACCATAAATTGTAGTCCATAATACAACACTCTTTGCACATTTTTTAGAGGCTTGGGAGCATTTATTTATATATATATATCTACCATTCAGCTAGTTCCTCTAGAATGAAAATGCCATCGAGTCACAAATGACTTACAGCCATATTTCATGAGTCTTTCAAGGCAAGAGAGGTTGAGTGATGGTTTGTCATTCTCTTCCTCTGCTGAGCAACCTTGGTAGCCACCACCACACCTAGCAGCAAGCTGCCTGGGGAATGCTGCTGGCCCTGGCGCTGATCTGGGAGTTAATTTACGGACTATCTAGTGCCAGGTCAGATCAAGCTTTCAGAACGCTTGATGAACAGCTAGTAGATATTCTGTGTTGAAAGTTGCTAATAGCAGTCTGTAATCTAATTATGATCCAGGAACATGAGATTTTGTCCGTTATTACCAAGGAATTATATTGCAGGCACAGGATATCTGGAACACAAACTAAGCATATGTTTGAGCTGATGCATATGATAAGAGCCTATGCCATAAAGTACAATCATTGTTCCATGAAAACTGGTGATGGTGGGGAAACTATTAAATACTATAAATGTACTGAGTCTTTTGTAGTGATCCATATAGCATCACCTTTCCTTCATGAAATAAAATCTGTATATAACCTGACTTCTTATGGGCCATTTAAGGTTGCCTATTCTGGACTGGAAAATTCCTGGAGATTGGGGAACAGCCTTGGGAGGGCAGAATTTGGGGAAGGATCACAGCAGGGATGTGATGCCATAGAGTCTGAAGCTGCCGTTTTCTTCAGGGAACTGATGTCTGTCATCTGGAGAACAGCTGCAATTCTAGATGAACTCCATGTCCCACCTGAAGGTTGGCAACCCTAACTGTTGACAGTGTGTGCTTGTCATTGCTGCTGGTCTGAGCATGCCTGCAGAAGTTAAATTATTGCTTATAAAAGCATTTGCCTTTGTTTACCCTGCTGAAATCCTCACTCGTAGTAGGAGTTATTGCAAGTACATTCTGAGAAATGGATGGAATAATTAACTCCAGTGGTGTCAATGTGAACATATGATTAGTTCAAAAGGAATAATAGATTCTTGACTACAGTAGATCTTCATTAATTATGAAATGAAGAGACAGGGCTCTGCAATTGCATTACTGCTGTGAAGGGAATGAGCAAACTTTCTTTGGCATTATTAAACAACTGCCAAAATTCATACTGGAGTTGTTCTGTTTTTAAATATGCATCTGATGTTAAACCCATAAATGTGGTATTTCTCAGCCCCTCTGCAATTTGCTACTGAAAAATCAGCCCTAGAGAGTAGACTTCATAAATAACACTAATAAATCAGAACAGCATGGTAAGAATACTTTAGCTGTAGCATGGATTTTGTTGTTGTTGTGATGATGAATTGAGGGGGGAAACAACCACAACCATCCTTGAAAGAAATAAGGGAATTCAGTGGAGTAGAGGTAGACAGTGGGAAGCCAGGTAGAAGGTAATATTTTAAGAGCAACTTACTGCTTTCTATTTCTGTTAACACTGATACAAGTTTTTTTTTTCCCCTCCTCATTTATATAGTGGGATGTTAAGGATATGAGTGTGTAGATGAATATCTGGGATCATCTGTCTGCTTTGCTGAATTACAGTTTTTTTTTGGGGGGGGGGGGGCTTAGTCATTATTGCAGCAGTCCTAGTCACACTTTTTAAATTCAGATATCAGCAATACATGATATAATCTCTCAAAAATCAATTAGATTCAAAAATTAAAACAATAGTGCAGCAACACCAGTAAAACAAACAAAAAGGGCCTTAAATTAAATATAACAGGTATAAAGTTATTTTGGAATTTCTCTGTTTTTTGCCAAGTAACTTAAAATAGGAGGTCAGGTCCTTTTAAACTTGGTAACTGCTGATGAAGGTAAGGAATTAAGATTAAAAATTAATTTAGCTAAAACATATTGTTCCCAAATTCTGGAGTGCCATGCTGAAACAGATGCACTGAAGGAGATTTCCACTGAGAAGCAATTGCAAGTTTTGCAGCCACTAGTAGAATACCAGTAACCAATTATTTCCATGTTGGTAGATCATCATTCAGAAGTAATCCCAGAAGCAGATGTTTGGGTGTATCATCTAATCGAATCTCAGTAATCATATAAATTGTCTTCAGCACCATACACCAGGTATGGACAGGTAAGCCAACAATGGTAAGCCAACAATGGTGATAATCACCCTCAGAACCACATTTTCCCCAGCATGTTGGGCTCAAGCCTGGAGTAGCATGCGTGAGGGTTTTTGGTGTCAAATACCAATGGGATATCACTTTGAATGTTTGGTGTCTCGTCGCCAAAACAGAGGAACTGAATTCTGTTGAGGAACATGTGGAATATCATGTAAAAGTAGGATCAATTGAAGAACAAACCTTCTTCCATTTAAGTTGGTAGGGAAAGGGACTAGTCACACTTGATAGTAAGCAGTACAATTTTGTTTCATCCACAAAATCCAGGGCTTTTTCAGTTGTATAATGGAATGCACCAATCTGTGTTACTAATGGAATGCACCAATCTGGTAAGAGTTACTTCCCTGATCCTGTCATAGTTAAGCATGTTTAAGCTCTGGTTTCAACAGAAAGATATAAGCAAATGTTTAACACTCCTATTGAAATTAATATGTGTTGAAAATGGTTTGCTTTGTCTATATCATGCTTGATAATGCCAACTAAATGAAAATTAAATGGGTAGGAATACTTAAGATCAGAAACACAGGTTAGATCATTACAAGATTCATTTATGCAAGAGCAGGGCCAAGCTAGAAATGCAGCAAGAGATCCATGATTAGGATCTCCCCAATTTTTTTTTTAAGTAAGCAATCTCTTACATCTGCTCCAAAGATCTAAGAAATACCACAGGTGATATTCCATGAAAATAATTCCAGAGTTCCACCAGGGAAAAAGACATGTACAGACTCCCCTCCCCTGGGATGCGTACTTCATGGTACAGAAGAAAAGGGTTACACCACACCCACCCACACACATTTTATCCAAAAAACAGACATCAGAATCAGGAGGCAGCATATTTTAATAAATGAAGAATTTAATAATTTGGTTCCTTCTCTGCCTAGGATTACAGCTGAAAATAACTTCCTTCTGGAATTTCCTTCTGTCCTAGTCCATTATAAGTTCTGGTATGGATCAGCAGGGAGTAAACCTGGGGCAATCTGAAATATCAAAAAATGGAGTAATCACAGACACCTTACTCCTCAAGCCTCCGAATTCAAAATAACGATTTGAAAGGAGTTAGGTCCTCTTCCATCCTGATTAATTACTAATCAATTTCAAAAGTTAAAAAAAGAATTCTTTCACATCTAGTTGATCCTTAAGATCTCACATTTCAGAAAACTGTATAGTGTATTTATAATACTGTAGACAATGAAGGCTTTGTGAATAAACAATTGTAATTTACCGTCAATAGAAATATATGTCAAGCAAAAGGCTTTGTGATTTTCAATGTTCTTGACATCAAAAACCAAACAAGGGCCCTGGCGGGGATGGCCCAAGCATGACCGATTTTGTCAGACCTCGAAAACTAAGCAGGGTTGACTCTGGCAAGTACTTGGATGGGAGATCTCCTTGGAATACAGAAGTGGGAGGCAGGGGCAGGCCACAACTCTGAATATCCTCCATGCCCCCAGTAGGGGTCAGTCACCAGAGGTCACCATGACTTCCAGGTGCACACACCCACACACATATGAAAAATACAACCCCCCCCCCCAACAAGGACCTTGTAGTGACTCTAGTGTTTATCATTACAGGTCAAATGCACCAGCAGAACCAGCAAAGGCAGCATAGCACTACATAGCACTACAGTGACTGTAGTGGAGAACACATTTGTTTTTTAAAAAAATTAAATAAAACATTTATATCCCACCTGTCCTCTTGGTTCAAAGTGGCTTACAATACAGTCTGGTGTAGTGGTTAAGTGCGTGGACTCTAATCTGGGAGAACCGGGTTTGATTCCCCACTCCTCCACTTGCACCTGGCTGGATGACCTTGGGCAAGCCATAGCTCTGTACCAGCTGTTCCCTCAAGGACAGCTTGGGAAAGAGTTCTCTCAGCCCCACCTACCTCACAGGGTGTCTGTTGTGGGGAGGGGAGGGGAAAGGAGTTTGTAAGCCGCTCTGAGACTCTTAAGTGAGTGGAGGGCGGGGTATAAATCCAATCTCTTCTTCTTCTTCTTCTTAAAATATCCCCAGTTAAAAACTGAAAATAAAATAAGGTCCCCAGTCCCCCCCCACCTTCAAAGATGCCTTCTATTCAAACCCACTCAAAAGGCCTGTCAAACAGGCAGACATTGCAGCACATCTTGAAGATCCACAATGGGGGCCCCCCTCTCACCTCTTCAGGGAGTCATTTTCACAGAGCTGGAGCCACAACAGAAAAGGCTTGGGCCCTGGTAATTCCAAACAGGCCACCTTGAGTGGTGGGATAGCCAACAGATAGATACCTGATGACTTCCAGGAACATATGGAAGTAGATGGTCCTTTAAATATATAGGTCCTAAGCTGTGAAATCTATAAGAACATAAAAAGAACCCGCTGGATCAGATCAGTAGTCCATGTAGTCCAGCATAGAGGATGAGGCATCCCCTGATGCTGCCTCTTGTATTCAGAAGTTTGCTGCCTCTACATATAGAGGCTCCCTTCAGCCACCATGGTTAGTAGCCATTGATGGACCTCCCCACCATGAATCTGTCTAACCCCCTTATGAAGCTATCTATGCTAGTGGCCATCACTACCTCCACTGGAATTGAAGTTAATTAGTCGTGTAAAGAAGTTTTGTTTTGTTTTTTGTCCTGAAACTTTTTTTCTTAACAATTGCACTGGGTGCCCTTCCCCCCGGTTCTAGTATCATGGGAAAGAGAGAGAGAGAGAGAGAGCGAAACCTTCCTCTATTCACATTCTCCATTCCATGCATCATTTTATAAACCTCTATCACGTCTCCCCATAGCCATCTTTTTTCTAGACTGAAAAGGCTCAAACTCTCCAGTCTTTCCTCTAGAAAAGGTACTCCCCAATCATCTTGGTTGCCCTCTTTGGCACTTTTTTCCAGCTGTGCAATATGGTTTTTTAACTAAGGCAACCATAATGGTTACAGTATTTAAAATTAAGCCAGTGAAAGAAATTTTCTTGTCAAGTTCTCTGAGGACATAGATATGGATAAATGCTTCATGCTGAAATATCTTGTTACAAATGCACAGACCAATGCAACAGTAAGACAAGAAAGGACGTTCAATTTCCTCTTCTGTTAATTAATTCAGACATATTGTATGTTGTGGGAAATGTCCATACTAGGATTCTCAAATACCAGTCAGTATGGATCACTTCTGTTCATTAATCAGGCAGCCAATTAATCAACAGCTTGTTTGCAACCCATTCATCTGTATTCTCAGGAACAGTCTACTTGTTGCCATCAGAAACTAACTTGGCTTCTGATCTCCTGCTGGGGGAACTTTGCTTCTACTCAGCAGATCAGGTGTTCTGATCTCCCATCCTGGAAACTTTGCTTCCCCCCCAGACTTGCTGAGATGCAGCAAATTTGGGGTGAGAAGTGATCAGAAGCCTAGCTGATTCAATTTTCTTCTCCCCATTTCAAGCTGTTGCCTTGACTTGTAGTCAGAAGGAGAGAAAATCACTCTTTTTCCTCTCCCTTGCAATGCAGACATTAAAAACATTGCATCTGAGCTCTTTCCATCCACCCTTTTGCAATGCATACATTAAAAGCACTGCTGCTGACCCTGCTTAGTTTGAAAAGGAGGGAAAAGAAATGAACACTTGCTATCATTTTTGCAATTCAGGGATCGTAATCCCTTTTCTAACTTCACTGCATAGCTACTCTGCTGAGGGGGTGGGGTGGATAAGAACGCTGCTCGCAGCTGCTCCTTCATTAGTGGTGAGTTGTTTTCTGATCAAAAGGAAACTGTAAACTTAGTGTTCAGTAGCTGTTTAAATTGCTTGCTATAATCTTAACTATCCCTGATTGGTTTACAGTCTGACTGTGAGTGCTGAACAAGATGCTAGTCTGTCAAACAGGTTTACTAAAAATTCACAGCATCCCCAATCCATATATGTATATTGTTTGTATTATTCACAATTCATTTAGGACAGGGGTGAGCAATTGTTTTGGCTTTGGGGGCCACTTTATGGGAGCATAAAATGATTTTAAAATGATTGCATTCATTAGTTAACTTTGCATTTCAGAAACGGTATAAATTGTATCATAAAAATCAATAAATATAAATTAAATAAAATAGTGGTAGTTTTATTCAATTTACTTATTGTACTAATTTCATATCATCTATAGGTGCAAGCACATTTAATTTTAGAATCAGTTTAATGAGACAAACGTACCTGACTGAAACCACGTGGCCAACTGTCTTGGCGGGCCGCAAAAAACTCTGTGGCGGGCCACATGTGGCCCGCGGGCTGCAATTTGCTCACCCTTGATTTAGGATAACGCATAAATGCAGAAGCACCTCAGGGTTGGTTATTAATAAAGAAAAACATTCAAAGGTATCTTCCATATTTAGAAGCCATTGCATTTCCCTGGTCTTAATCCTAAATGTGTGGAAACCTTCCATTGCCATGCAGAGGAAAAGATGGAGAGTGTTTGCATTTTTTTTTGTTTTGTTGTGTTGTTTGTTTTGTTGTATTGTTTGTTTGTTACTTCACATACTAGACTTAGCCCTGGTACTGAACATAAATCCTGAAGCTGGTGAACATATAAATTAATTTCTGAAAGATTATAATAATAGGGCAAATATTCCCCACTTACTTCACTTTTCATTTTTGTGGATACAGCACCAAATCATAAAGAGGCATGGCCCTTATCCACATTCAAATGGAGATCACTGAAGCCACCAGAATTGTGTCTGTCCCACTGAAAGGGGTCTAAAGTAGATGAGATGTTCAGGAAGGCCTGGAGTTGTTCTGCCACTACTGTCTATATAGTTTTGCCAAGGAGGAATAAATCAGAGACAGACTAATAATTGGCCACAATGTTGTTTTTTTCTGCAGCAACTTTTTAAAAACTAATGGATGGATTACCTCCTGCCTTAGTGGCTGGGGCAGCTGTAGGATTGCCAGGCCCTACCTGGTTGCCAGCAGAGAGTTCCAGGGTCCATCTCGGAAGTGACATCATTATGTAGCCAACGTTGGGGGTGACAATCTAGATTTTGGGCAAAACTCTATGGTTTGAGCTCAATTTTACCACAGAGTTCTGCCCAGAAACTAGATTGTCACCCCCCAATGTCAGTGACATTATGACGTCAGTTCTGAGTGATGTCATTACATTGCATTTGGGGGCATTTGTAGGTGGGGTTTCCCCTTGCCAGCCAGCTGGCCAGTAGCAGAAAGGGCCCCACAAAAGCTGGGGGAAACCCACCTGAGCCGGGAGCCTGGCAACCCTAGGAAGGTGTCCCAGTCAATAATTTATTTATAATTGATATGAAGTCTTTATTGATGTGATCCTTGCATGATTTCAGTAACCTTGCATGATTTCGGTAATCTTCCTGACATCCATTATAAAGGACATCTCTATAATGACAGGTACAAAAATGGCTCAAGTGTTGTGTGGTACTGTCCCCCCTAGCAGGGGTGGCCTGCAGCGAGTAGTTCTACAGATTAACACTGCGTCAGACTTGAGCCATGGGGAATGTACTCTCAGAGATTTAATTACATAGCTGCAGCCTATCAAAAAAGGGTGGTTCAGACCCTTCCTGGAGAGAGGCAGGATTGGCATGAGAGAGTTCTCTACTTTCTTCCCACTCCCCAGAGATCCACAGAGACAAGCTTCAATTCAAAGCAGGGTTTATTCAGCAACACACAGACCGATTTCACACAAGTCACTGCTCTGCCCCCGCTCTTCCCTTTCCCCCGATTGCATGCGTCAATTTCCCACTATGTGCTGCGTGGCTGCATTTTGACCCACAGCTTCACCCGATCTCCTCTGCGTCTTCTAGATCCTCAAAAAACAGGATCATGAAGACGCGGTGGAAATCAGGCAAAGCTGTGGGTCAAAATGCGGCTGTGCAGCATGTAGTGGGAAACTGACATGTGCAATCGGGGGAAAGGGAAGAGTGGGGGCAGAGCAGCAGCTTGTGTGAGATCGGTCACAGTGTCATGGGTTCGAGAGCCTTAGACCAGGAGTACTCCAGCCGCATTGCCAGGAGTTCCCCTCCCTTGATCCTCCAAGACCAGAGACCCGACTTCCCCTTTTCCTAGACAGCCCCATTTCCTACTCCTATTACCCTTTCCCTGCAGTAGTCCTGTGAAACCTCACCAGCCCCAATATCCACCCACTAATGAGTCCTTTTTTTAATCAGTCCAGCCCACAAGAGGCAGGGCAGCCACCTGTGATGCTAATTCTACCACCACTGCCTTCTTGTGCTCCACACTGCCACCCTCGCCACCTCTGGGCTCTCTCAGCATCTCTTGGGAAGAGTCCTTGCAGCCTCTGTCTGCCACGGCGCCAGCCTCCTCCGGTTCCGATGTCACTCCACTGCTCTCAGCTTCCTGGCTGAAGTATCTCTCTGCCCGCAGCTCCTGGGATCTTGACAATAATTGTGTTGGTTCCTAATTTATTCTAATACAAATACTCAAACAGTAGATAGAAAGAATATAACCTTGTTCAGAAGCCTTGTCAGTGTCAGCGGGGAAAAGAGTGATTCTTTCTATGTGACAAGAGACTGAACACTAAAATGTCTTGCGCTGACATTCCTTTGTAATTTTGCCAGCACATACCTATGAGCCTAAAGTTATTATTGTTAATATTGTCATCAGCATGAGGTCTGGGCACTGAATTTGCCAATTATCACCTTTTTTTTCCAGGCTGTAAATAAATGTGATTGCTTATGGACCCCTCCCCCCAAGTGAAACGCTTCATAGCTGTAGATGCTGTTACATTATGCAATTTCAACCTCTAGCCAACATTACACTTAAACTATGTTGCTTTGTTATCAGTTCATATCAGGTCATATTAGGGCTGAAATTTATGTAATTCTATTGTGAACGTCCTATTCTTTATGACTCATTTCAAAGTCTGGTTGCTGTCATTGATGGACTCCATCTTGATGATTATTCTAAGTGACACTGCACTACAGAAATACCAGTAATAACCCTTCTCTATGATTCAATTGACCTATCTCAACATGTTCTGATAATCTAGAGTTTCTTGTGTCTGTCTGAAGCTATCTACTATCTGCCACTCTTTGTGTCCCTTAGGAAAGGGTTTGGGAAAGAAAGACACAGGCAGTAAAGCAGAATATCTAGAGTTGCTATGGTAATTTAATAAGAGATAAAAATGAGTAATAATGCAGAATTTAGACAGCCTGAGGTTGAGGTGCTTTTCGCTTAGTTTATAGCCAATGAGACCTCTTTTTTATCACAATAGTTTCAACTTAATTACTCAAATATGGTTATAAAATTAAATCAGCAATGTGACCTTATGAAATCAAGAGGTGAGGACAAGGACTTTCATTATATTTACCAAGAGGGATTTTTTTTTTGGAAGTGATACCATATATGAGCTATTTCAAGCAATTCATGGGAAGACTCTGGGAAGTTTAATATATGTTGTCCTAGATTTCCAATCAAGGCACAAATTGATCTAAACAAAAAAAGCTGCAGCAACCAAACAGCGAGAATCTAAATGAGTTATTATCAAAAAGTAGCTGAAAAGAGCAATATAACAAAAAGTAAGCAGAAAACCTTTTAAAGGTTTTTCAAGAACATTTTGAAAGGAGAACCAAACGTGACCTGAAAATACACTATTATATATTCCCTGGCAAATGTGGTAGAAACAGTGTACATTTCAAATACAATGTCATACACACAAACATAAACACAGGGCACTAGACAAAAGGCCCAGTTGTGCAGTGCCAGCATCCAGGCTGGACCTATTTGAATGATGGGAAATCCACAAGGACTTGTGAGGGGCACCTCACTTTCCCTATATTCCTGTCCCAATAATATTTCCTCTTTTCCTCCTCCTGGCAGCCACCTAGGTCCTTACCTTTCCCTGCTCGCAAAGTGCCATGATGTGGGTGGGGCAGAGCCAGCCATGTATACACAGGGCTCTGCTCCCACCCAAATCAGTTGTGGCCTTGTGCTTGGAGGATTAGGAGCTCTGAGCACCTGTAAGGACCTATCTGGGTAGGCCTGGGGTTGTCGGTGGCGTGGCAGTGGCTGGAGAGGCATGGTGGTGAGAGCAGTGGAGCCTATGTCGTTGTCATCAGGTGGTCTTTGGCTGAGGCAGTGGCCCACGGCAGCATTTCCCAAGGCCGCAGTCTGTAGCGGCTGCTTTGAGTTGCCTGCAGCAGCCCAGGGGCAGCATCTTTGTGGGGGCGGTGGCTGGCAGCAGCAGCTTTGGCCAGCCCACAGAGCCCCAAGGCAGAAAAGCAGTGAGTGCCTTAAGCCATTCTCTGTTTTGGTAACAAGGGGGTCATCAGGAATGGCCTGTGGGTTTTTTGTGGCAGTGAATGATGATAACTTCTGGGAACCTCTTAGTTAAGCTCCCTTCTGCAACCTGTACGGCTTCGGAGGTAGGCACTCCTGGGAAGTCACCAGTGGCTGGGCTGCCAGTCGCGAGCCAGATTGATGGCTCAAGACTGGGGTTGATGGCTCGCCTCCATATTGGGCAAGGAGGTTGGTCAGATTGACACCTGCCTTGTCTGTTCCACTCCCACTCAAGTACTCCCTTGCCGTTTTGATTGATATTTGTTATATAGTTAATAAAGTGGCCCTTATTTGATTCAAACTGTTGTCTGTCTCGTTATTCTGATTGGGGAGGGGGCAAATGCCAAACAGGGGTGACTCAAACCCAGGTTTCCCCACTACACAACACTGGCTTCCATAGGGAGGCTGCTGTTTATAAGTAGCAAGTAGCTGGGCCTTGGTGAATCATGCAGTCACATTGTAGTAAGTTGCCAGGTCCTCCTTCAAAGGCCAAAACAGCCCTGAAAGGGCCCTGCTCCTTGCCTTTTACTAACAGAAGCCATACTGTTGTAGTTGCCTAGCAACCTCCACAATGGCCACGGAGAGGGCATTTGTATCTTAAAGCTTCTATTATTTTTGGACAGTAACCCCCAATGTGAGAAAGAAGGATGCCTTATCCCATCTCAGAGGTTAAGCAGGGCTGGTACTTGGATGGGAGTCCCCCACAGAAGACTCTGCAGAGGAAGGCAATGGCAATCTACATCTGCTTCACACTTGCCTTGAAAGCCCCTTGCTGAGGTCACCATAAATTGGCTGCGACTAGAAGGCACCGTACCCACACTCACAATCCACAATGTATTTTTAAAACATGTTTCAGGTTTTTCTGCAAGTCTATACTTAAAGGGTTCACTGTTGCAAACAATCAATACCTTAATAGAAACAAGGGTCTCGTTTTCATCAAGACTGTTTTTGGCAGGGGTCCTTTAGTAAAAAAAGAGGTGCAGGAGCTCATTAGCATAACTTATTTGCATATGCCACACCCCCTGACGTCACCGGAAGTGATGACGTCATCGGGAGTGTGTCAGAAGGCAAGAAGGGAGGGAGGGGGAAGGAAGGAAAGGAACAGGAAGGAAAGGAACAGTAAGGTAGGTAGGTAGGTGGGGGAGAGAGAGAGAAGAAAGAAAGGAAGGAGGGAGGAAGGGGGAAGGAAGAAAGAAAGAAAGAAAGTAACAGTAAGGTAGGTAGGTAGGTGGGGGGAGAGAGAGAAGGAAGGAAGGAAGGGGGGAGAGAGGGAGGAAGGAAGGAAGGGAGAGGGGAAGGATGGGGAAAGGAAGGAACAGGAAGGTAGGTAGGTAGGTGGGGAGAGAGAGAGAAGAAAGGAAGGGAGAGGGGAAGGAACAGGTAGGTAGGTAGGTGGGGGAGGGAGAGAGAAGAAAGGAAGGGAGAGGGGAAGGAACAGGTAGGTAGGTGGGGGAGAGAGAGAGAAGAAAGGAAGGAAGGGAGAGGGGAAGGAACAGGTAGGTAGGTAGGTGGGGAGAGAAAGTGAGAAGAAAGGAAGGAAGGAAGGAAGGGGGAAAGGAAGGAAGAGGAAGGTAAGTAGGTCGGTGGGGGGAGAGAAAGAGAGAAGGAAGGAAGGGAGGAAGTATTGAGGGGGGGAGGAAAAGGGCTTCCCGGGGCCAGCGGCGCTCTGCCGCGGCCCCAGGGGGAGGGGGGAGGAAAGGGGCTTCTTCTGCCCGGGTCGGCGGAGCGCCGCTGGCCTGGGAACACTGACGGGGGGCAAGGGAAAGGGCTTCTCGGGGCCAGCGGTGCTCTGCCGCGGCCCCAGGGAGAGGGGGGAGGAAAGGGGCTTCTTCTGCCCGGGCCGGGGGAGCGCCGCTGGCCCGGGAACACTGACGGGGGGGCGAGGGAAAGGGCTTCTCGGGGCCAGCGGCGCTCTGCCGCGGCCCCAGGGGGAGGGGGGAGGAAAGGGGCTTCTTCTGCCCGGGTCGGCGGAGCGCCACCGGCCCGGAAACACTGACGGGGGGGCGAGGAAAAGGGCTTCTCGGGGCCAGCGGCGCTCTGCCGCGGCCCCAGGGGGAGGGGGGAGGAAAGGGGCCTCTGACTGACTGGGGGGGCGAGGAAAGGGGCCGGCGGCGGCAGAGCGGCCTGCCGCAGCCTGGGAAGAGCGAGCAGGGGGGCGGGGCTTTCTTAAGTGCCCGCCCCCCCGCCTCCTCTCTCCCAGAGTGGCGCTCCGGTGCGCCCCGGCCCCAACGGAGCCCTGGTTTTTGGTATTATTTTGCAGCCATAGCAATGCATAAATTGTCATGCAACTTATGTCATCTGTCACTTACTTGTAATTCAGTGCAGCTAATCCTTAAAGATAAAGATCCTTCAAAGGAAATACATCATGCTTCTGCTAAGAGGGGGAAAATACAACAGTTACAACAGACATGTAGGTTTTTAAGCGGAAATAGAAGCATCCCACTTACTTACTGTTTTTCTTTCCTGAGATTTTCGAAGGCAGAAACAGGCACACAAAATACATTTCATGAATTCTTCATTCCTAAAAAAGTATTCAAGACAGGAATATATAGTTTGGTTGCCATGCTGCAAAGCAAAGAAATTAACATAATTAGCTTTGGTACTGGCACGTGTGCAACTGTTAAATCTAAACATAAAGATAAAATGCTCCCTCTTGAGATGGGGAACTCAAGCAGGCATGGAGGCTTCTCCAAAATGCACCATAGCTGACTTCACTGATCTTTATAGCATAAATCTGCTTGCTTAGACTTTTCATAGTACTTACAATGAAGATGATCTGTAGCTCTGGCAGACAATGTGCTGGTACATTCAAGGCCCAGTGAGCTGCACTAGGATAGCCTTTTAAACACCAGTAGTCATTACTTGTTCTTGGTTTGAACTGGGTCATATACATAGGATAATCCATGTACTGGATAGTAAATGCCACTGTATTCACTGAAACCATTATGGATACCTTTCTCTCTTCTTCCTTTCACCTCTCTTCCTTGGAATATATGGGGGGGGGGAAGAGTGTAGATTTACATGAGAGTAGTTCCACTGACTTCAGAGCATTTACCCTTGTGTCAGTCATGGGATACTCTCAGACAACAACTCTGATGCAGAAACAGGAGAGAGGTGTGGGGGTGGGGTGGGGTTCATTGCTTGAAAACAACTTTCCTGGAGACTCTCAATCCAATATGACTACTTGGCTGTGGTGATTGACAGTGCCAGGGACACTTATGAGCTTATGCACACATAGCTACCTGATCCAAACAAAAGAAGGCTGAAAAGGAAGGGGAGGTTTGGACTTCCCAAATGGCTTGACCTTGCAATGGAGGGTTCAGATGTCAGGAAATGTGGGGTGGAAGTGCTGGCATGCCTGAAGACCAGACTTTCTTTAGTGCTGGCAAACTCTGCTTCCAGGACGTGCCAGACCCAGGTGCCGCCAACTGGGGCACAGAAGGCAGATGTTGTTGTCTGGTCATGCTTTTCTACATCCACAAAGATACCGCAATGATAACAGTGCAAATTGCTTGTGTGACCACAGCCTAATTTGATCTGCTGCTCCAGAATGCAGGCTGCTTTGTCAATATAGTTGTTTTAGGAAACTTGCATGGGGGTTCTTATTGGTTGGCACAGTCTCCTTTCGATAGCAATATCTAGTTATCCATTTTTATCTCACACTATCTCCAAGGAGCTTAAGGGGGCATACAAGTTTTCCCCTCACCATTTTTTATCTTGCAACAACCTTGTGTAGTAGGGTAGGCTGAGAGAGGCTGACTGGCTGAAAATCACTCAGGGAGCTTTGTGGCTGAGTGGGAATTGAACCTGCAGGACCTAGTCCACTACTCACAGCAGCACACCACACTGGCTAAAACAGAGTTTTAAATTTAAGCCACAGGAAACAAGCAGTGCTTCTTAACATGTCTACTTAGAATCCTACTTCAGGCTATCCTTTCGGGCTTACTTGCAGGAACGTGTTCTTAGAATTACACTAAATCTATCACAACGATCAAACTGTGCTGTTCTTATTTTTTAAAAAAATATCAAATGGGCTGTTTTCTCATTCTATCATGCTTTTCAATATGTGTTAGTTACTATAATGTTTTCTGCTTTACACTAATTTGGGGTGTTGTTTTTTATTTTTATCCTGTTATTTTCTGATAGTTAAAAGAGGTGGCAGGTTGACACTGAGGGGCTGCTCTGTAGCAAATTTTTCAGGTGTTGCCTTGAGGATATTTCCAGTATATTAGAGGTTACAATGAAAAACTCTCTTGGATTTACCTGTAACGAAAGGCTTTTAAATTACTACTTCTTAAAGAGCAGCATGTATTTCCAAGGATGGAACTGGAAACCAATTCTGAAATAGTATCAAAACTAGGAATAGTCCTAAAAGACATTGAGAAGAGGAATTTCAAATGAAATTGGCATTTGAATGTTGCCAGTGAAATGTAGATTTTATCAGTGATGATTTTTCTGTGTTGGGGGGTGGATCAGTTCCCCACTCCCTGCTGAGAATGAACTTTTGCTCCAACCCAACCTACCCACCAGGAAAAATCAAAATATAGTGAAGATGGAGATCGGAAGTCATGCTTCTTTTCTTCATCTTTGCTGCATCATAGCCTTTCAGGAATGCAGCAATTTTTACTTGGGGATGAGGGATCTGAAACCCATTCTCAGTTGGGAGTGACTTCTGAGACACACCAGTCCACTCCCCTTGAAAAAATTGCCGCCTCCTAGCAAGGCTGAATGCAGTGCAGTTGAACGTCAGAAACACACCTTCTGATTGTGAGACTTCTGCTCAAAGTAGTCAAGGATCAGATCTTTGTTGATGAAACACAGTTCTTTATTTCCAATCTCTACATTGGTACAGCTTCTCGGATTATTGTCAGAGATAACACAGATGGCAAAAGCGGGTCTATTATACCTTTCTAAGCAGTTTGAATTACCCATAGGTAGCCGATCACTACAAGGGAAAAACGGCGGGCAAAAAGGGGCTCTGGCCGTTTGCTTCCCACAGGAAAGAAAGTGAGGTGTCAAGTTGTAAATTTCCCCTTCCAAACCAGACCCTTCAGATGTTACCAGTTCACATAACAATCCATGGCCTCGAGGCTTTCGCACATTGATAAGAGATGAGACTTGTCCTCCCTTGGAGTCTCAGCCGAGATGAATGGAATGCGGAGGTAGGAGTGTGAGAGGCCCATTGTTCCCATACTTTGAAGTTGACATCCTCCCGCTTTGACAGTTACACAAACCAGGCCGGCCAGGGTCATAAACCTGGGGTTACACATTCTACATACATGCTAATACATACCGGCCAGAATGAGGGGTACATGACAGGTGTTCATGAGGGCATACATACAGTACTATGAAAAGCAAAGCAGCAAACACAAAGTGAAACATGGCTGTAAGCAGCAAGATACATTGTCTGAATCAGCAGATTCTGACACTGATATCCAACTTTGATTGTAGCAATTTTTCCAGATGAATCATAATCTCACTCTCAGCAGGAAGTGGGCCTCAGATCCAGTCCTTCCAAACCCTTTTTTAAAAAATTCTGTCCCCTTAAGTCTGGGAAGCTGTTATAGGCCAGTTATGGGGACAGCAAATCAATAGCGATCACTTCCCTGCCCTACGCTTCCTGCTGCCTCCCAGTCTTACAGGAACACAGTGAAATATTGTTTGCGGGTAAACCCAAAGTCAAACTGTGCTATAAACCATCATGTTTTGATTTACTGTAATACCTTTTAAATTGTGATCGTGTTGATTTAAGTGGACAGTCACAATCACGGAAAAGAAGAACCTCAAAAAAAAAGTCTGACATGTTACTAAGTCAACTTCATGGTACCATATTATCTGAAGTGAAATAACAAGAGTCAATGAACAAGAAATTAAATTATAACATTCAACAAAAAGAAGCCAACTTTGCTTGCAAATTGTGCTTTAATGGGACAGGGATGGGGGAAATGCAGGTTCTTACTTTGATCCTGCTGAAAATCCATGTCAAGATTAGCAAATGTATAGATTTAAAGACATTAGTCACTCAATATTCTTAAATAATTCTTTGATGTCAGTACTAAGCCACAAACAAAACTTCTCATGCTTTTCATCACAGATCTAAATTAAGCAATATAATACAAAAATGTACCAGATGCTACTAGGAGGCCTCTTTGCTAATAAATGACAGGGCCACCTAATTCAATGCTTATTTAACTCAAAGTTACCAGTGATGGCTTCTTAAGCAAAGGGCACTGGTGAAAACTTTCCAGGCTCAACTTCTAACTGCCCAGATGGGATATTGTCTTAAATCATAAGAAAACCTAGCCAATAAAGGATCATGTGGTGAATGAGATAATATCACAGCATTTTACTGCTAATCAGATTTATGTTTCAAGCATCCCAGAAGGAAAGCAAAGTCAATTCAGAATGTGGGCAGTTTATTTCATTGATAACCCACCTTTCTTGCTGAGCGTCTTGCAAAGACTCTGCACTCAGACTGAGCACCTCAAAACAATTTAGAAGCCATCACTGAAAAGCTGCTAAAATTGTGCAGGAAACATTAGATATATTAAAATCAATGACAGCTTTCCACACCCAACCTAATTAGCTTTCAATGTATTACCCAGTACTAGAAGAATCTTCAGTGGGCTTTCTAGCATGGAAGCAGAATAATGCAGACTTTAGGACAATTCTAAGAAGGCCTGCTCAACTATAAATCCCACTGCATTCAACTGGGCTTACTCCTAGGCAAGTGTGTATAGGAATGCAGTGTATTGTGTTGAGTACAATAGCTGCACAGTGTGAGACTTCTGAAGAGATCCAAAAAGTCAGGCCTTGTGGTTTAAAACAAAGTCTTTATTTCTTAATGGTCTTTCAGGAACACTTGCTTTGTTTGTGATACCACATACAGTAGGGAGGGGATTCATATACTGTATTCGAACAGGAACATAAGCATAGGTACCAATCAGAAGGAAAATAATCAAGCACCAAAAATCTACCGTTACTTTCTCAGGGAAGAAAAGGCACATAAGCTGAAACTAAATTCCCACCCTGACCTTGTGTGAAAGCTACTTGCCGCCCCCGCATAAGACACCTGGAAAAGCAGAGCCCAGTTGCCCAAGGTTACAATAGAAATCAACATAGATAACTGAAGTCTAGCAAAACACATGAGCTCACCCATAGGAGGCTGGAGTGGGGAGGAGGGGGGAGGAGGGGGAACTGAGCGGTCAGAGCAGGAACTGATGCTGAGCTCCCGCCGGGATCTGTGACAGGGAAAGTTACAAGGAAGCAAAACATGACTGGAAACTGACACACAGTTGGTGTAATTGATTCTCCCCCAGGGACATGGATGGTTCAATCTGGCAATGCAGTGGAAAGTATGGCAACCAAATGGCTCAAGCCACAAGCTCATGTTGTTAATATTTATTAATAAAAATATTTATATCCAGCCTTTCATCTTAGTTCAAAGTGGGGCTAAACATCATACCACTTGTAGACTTGAATGAAGACCAAACAGTAAGACTTAAAAAAAAAATACAGTATGTATTTACAATTACTGGCTAAGCAGTTTGCTCCCTCTGTACTTAAATAATTAACCACTGAATGGTACACAGCAACAACAGTTTCCTCTGTATTGGGAAGGACTAAGATTCCCATTAGGCTGTGTGAGAATGTGCATGGGTAACCCCTAGTAGTAATGGAATTAGCCAGGAAGGGGAGGAGCCTCTAGATGCAGAAGGGTAACGAATGTGTGGAAAGCAGAAGAGGGAAGCCAGACTGCCCTGCTGGGGAGCTTGAACCTTAATCAAAGGATCTTAACAGCTTATTTAAGATAACTATGTCTGAGGACAGACTAGCAGAATGAAGTGCAAGGAAAGCGGGGCAAAAAGTCCTGGGTCAAGTTGTCGCGGGACTTTCTGGTCACACTGCGTGGACTGATGCAGGACCATACTGGGGAGGAGGTGGAATAGAGCATTCACACTGTGGGATGGCCCCTGGCGGCGCCACCACAGTTGTGCATGGCTTTGGCCCGTTTCGCTGACCTGCATGTAGGCACATGGTTGCATAGGTGCATAGGTGCAGCAGCTACTAGGGCAGGATCCCATGGCTGCAAGCTTTACCCTGCGAGCCAGAAGTGTCCCCGTGGGTGGTTGTGTGCTTAAGCGCACAGCACACATGCGCGGTTATGTGCATCCCTGCAGGATCAGCGGGTTCACATTACTACCGCCAATTTATTGCAGCTTTGCACACGTCCACACTTCTGGGGAGCAGGATCAACATGCCCTCCATGGCTTGCCCTGGCTTACACCAGGTACTTTTTAAACGTGGAATCAAAGCGGCACAGGACGGGGTGAGTGCGGGAGGGGAACAGGAGGCAGCTGTGGCTGTGTGAATGGTCCTACTTAGAAGAAGAAGAAGAGATTGGATTTATATCCCGCCCTTCACTCACTTAGAGTCTCAGAGCAGCTTACAAACTCCTTTCCCTTCCCCTCCCCACAACAGACACCCTGTGAGGTAGGTGGGGCTGAGAGAGCTCTTCCCCAAGCTGTCCTTTTTTTTTTAAAATTTATTTTTCAAAACATTAAAATTAATACATTTTTCTTATACAAATCCTTTTTTCCATATTATATACCATTTTGTTCTATTTGTATAATCTTGTTTTTATCTTATATTGGCGGTTTCCCACCACATCTGAAGCATAACACATTTTCCACTCTATCCAAAATAGTAATACTTATATCTATGTTTACATTTCTGGTAACGGTCATATATCTTAAAAATACTTATATACTAATTCTTACTTTCTATATTCTTATATAATTCTAAAATAAAAAACAACTTCATTATCTAATTATCCTTAATACATTCATATACTCTAATTCTATTGCTTTATGTTACTATAACCATGTATAAATGTAATTTTTCATGTCCCAGTATTTTTCAACATATTCTTTCAAATCTTTCCAATCTTCTAAAAAGGTCTCTGAGTACAGGTCATTTAACTTTCTAGTCCATTTATCCATTTCAGCCATATATAACAATTTTTTCAACCATTCCCACACTTCTGGTATTTTTTCATTTTTCCAATTTTGTGCATACACCATTCTTGCTGTTGTTATCATATACCATATTATTGTCCTTTTCTTTACATTTATCTCTTCTAGTTTAAGTCCAAGCAATAACATTTCAGGCAACTTCTTAAATGTACATTTCAATTTTTTTTCCATTTCTGCATGTATTATAGACCAATAAGTCTTTGCTTTATCACAAGTCCACCACATATGATAAAAAGATCTTCTTTCTTTTTACATTTCCAACATTTGTTAGACATATTCTGATTAATATTTGCAATTTTTTTTGGTGTCATATACCATCTGTACATCATTTTAAAACAATTTTCTTTTAAATTATAACATGTAGATATACCCATAGCATTTTTCCATAAAAATTCCCAAGATTCCATTTCAATGTCTTTGTTGAAGTTTATCGCCCATTTTACCATTTGTTCTTTTACCATTTCATCAGCGTTAAACCATTTTAACAAATTTGTGACGTGATACTGGATTTAAAACTTCTGCGGGTACAATCCACATAGGTATCTCTTCTGGAAAAAAGTTTTTATATCTTGTCCATGTATCGATTAATGTTCTTCTCAAATAATGATGCTTAAACATATTGTCCATTTTTGTTTTACCATAATACAAATATGTGTGCCACCCAAACCTACAGTCATGACCTTCCAGGGACAATAACTTTCTATCTTGTAACATAGTCCATGTCCCTACCCAAGTCAAACATACTGCATCGTGATATAGCCTTAAGTTTGGTAACTGGAACCCACCTCTCTCTTTAGCATCACACATTATTTTCATCTTAATTCTTGGTTTTTTCCCTCCCCACACAAACTTATTCAATTCTTTCTCCCAGCATTTGAATGTTTTTACATCTTTCACAATCGGAATAGTTTGAAACAGAAACATTATTCTTGGTAGCACATTCATTTTAACCACTGCAATTCTACCCAACAGTGACAAATTTAATACATTCCACCTTTTAATATCTTGCATAATTTGCTGTCATAGTTTCTCATAATTATTCTTATACAAATCAATGTTTTTCATTGTTAGGTTTACACCTAGATATTTTGTCTTTTTCACCACTTCACATTCTATAAGATTTTGTAATTCAATTTGCTTATTATTTGACATATTTTTACACATCACTTTCGATTTGTTCTTATTTACATAAAACCCAGCCAAATCACCAAACTCTCTTACTTTCTTCAACAAATATGGTAGTGTAGTCATAGGGTCTTCGGCTATAAACATCACGTCATCTGCAAAGGCTCTATATTTAAAAGAAAAACCTTTTATTGTTAAGCCTTTAATTTCTTTATCTTCTTTCAGATTTAGTAGCAAGACTTCCAAAATCCAAATAAATAACAATGGCGAAAGTGGGCATCCTTGTCATGTTCCTTTAAAGTAATCCGTTTTTTCAGTATTAATTATTAAAGAAGATTTCTGTTCACTATATATTGACTTAATAAGATTAAGCATATAGTCTCCAATTTCAAGATGTTCCAGCACTTCAAACATAAAATCCCAGTTTAAATTGTCAAACGCTTTCTCCACGTCTAAAAAAAGAAAGCCCACTTCCTTCTCCGTATGTTTATCATAATACTCTATAGCATCCACTACTACTCTTAAGTTGTCTCTTATTTGGCGATTAGGTAAAAATCCTGCTTGTTCTGTCTGTATAGTCTCTTTAAGATGTTCCTTAAGCCTATCAGCTATAATCTTGGCAAAAATTTTATAGTCATTGTTTAACAAAGGAATTGGTCTATAATTTTTAACATCGGTTAAATCTTGACTTTCTTTCGGAATGAGTGAGATGGTTGCTTCTTTCCAAGTCTCCGGGACCTCACCTGTCACTCCTATGTCATTCATTAATAGCAATAACACTGGTGAGATCGATTCCTGTAGCGATTTATAAAACTTAGCTGTAAATCCGTCTGATCCAGGTGCTTTCCCTAGTTTTGAGTCATTTATTGCATTTTTAATCTCTTGTAGTGATATTGAGCTATTAAGTAGTTCTTTGATTTTCTCTGTTGGTTTTGGTAATTTTAATGACTGTAGGTATTCTTTAATCCTTTTTCTGTCTTTATTTTCCTTCTTAAAAAGCTTTGCGTAGTATTTATAAAATTCTCTTTTTATTCCCTTATTGTCTATTATCTCAATATTGTCCCGTATCACTTTAGTAATAAATTTATTTTCACTTTTTTTCTTTAATTGCCATGCTAAATACTTTCCAGGTTTGTTTGCACCTTCAAATGCTTTTTGTTGCCGTTTTTTCAGGTTCCAGTAAGTCTCTTGATTCAAAATAGCTTTTGCTTGGTCTTGTAACATCCAAATTTCCTTTTGCAGTCTCTTTTTTCCTGGTCTGTTCTTCAGTTCCTTTTCTTTTACTTTAATGGCTTGCACAATGTTTTCATATTGTTCTCTTTTCTTTTTATTGTCTTTAGCATTCAGTGATATCAATAATCCTTTCATCACTGCTTTGTACGCATCCCACACAGTTTGAATTTTTACTTCTTTTTGTATGTTCGCTTGGAAATATAAAACTGTCTCTTCATGTAATTTTTTAACTATTTCTTGGTTGTCTAATAAGTCTTCATTTATTCTCCATCTCCCTTGTCTTTTTGTCTGCCCAGAGGTCCATAGACAAGGATTATGGTCTGAGATTATTCTAGGTAGAATTTCAACTTTTTTTGTCTTAAATGTTAAATTAGTAGACATCCAAATCATATCAATTCTTGAATGTGAATCATGCCTGTTGGAGTAAAAGGTATAGTCTTTCCCTTGTGGGTTAACCTTCCTCCAAATATCCTCCAGCTTTTCTTGTTTTATCAATTCAAAAAAATTTTTTGGAAGTTTCCCTAGTGTGTCGTCTTTTCTTTTTGAGCGCCTATCTATTTTATTATTCACAGTCCCATTAAAGTCTCCCAACATCATGATTTGATCGTAGTTTACACTGTCCAATTCCGTTTGTAGTTCTTTAAAAAAAAATTCTTTGGCTCCGTTGGGGGCATAAATATTCACAATCAAAGTCTTCTGTCCATGTAAAAAAATTTCAATAGCTAAGTATCTTCCTTCTTTATCTTTAAATATTAGTTTGGGTTCCAAGTCTTTTTTGACATATGTTACAACTCCATTCTTTTTATTGCTTGCCAATGAAAAAAATTCTTCTCCCAACTTTTTTTCTTATTAAATATTTGTAGTCTTGTTTCTTAAGATGGGCCTCTTGTATACAAATTATACTGCATTTTTGTTTTTCCAGCCAATGACCTACCATTCTACGTTTTTGGGGTGAATTAAGTCCATTTACATTCCATGAAAGTACTTTATAATCCATCTTGTTGTAGTCTTAAATATCACCAAATTCTTCCTTGTTCTCACCAACAAAGGCATACATTTCTGCTGAATTTTTAATCACTATTCTGTTGTTACCATAATAAAAACTCAGTCCTTGTGGTATTTCCCAATGAAATCTTATTTTTTTCTCTTTCAGTTTGTCTGTCAGACGCTTGAATTTTTTCCTGTCTTGCAAAATTGCTCTGGGCAGTTCTTTCATTACGATAACTTTCTTTCCACCTATTTCAAAGGAGTCTGTAAAGCATTTCTTGTAGATTTGTTCTTTTGTCCTCTTCATTGTAAATTGAACCACAACGTCCCTTGGTATATTTTTGTCTCTTGTGTACATAGAATTGACTCCGTAAACAAGATCCATATGTTCTTTAACAGCTTCCTCCTCCTCTTGTAAAAAATCTGCTAATGCTTCTTGCATTCTTGTAAAAATATCTTCACCTAATTTTTCCTCTATACCTCTAAATCTCAGATGGTTTTGCATGTCTCTATAGTTCATCATCTTTTCCATTCTGTCATGATCCTTTATTGTTTTTTGAGTATTTTCTTCCAGTTCTTTTACTTTGGTTTCTATGTCTTGTGTTCTAGTGGTTAACTTTTGTAATTTGGATTTTAAAGCTATAAAATTTTTATCTCCTTGTGCAGCTATGGCATTTATTTTAATATTTACTTCTCCAATTGCACTTGCCATTTTTGCATTTACCTCCCCTATTGCGTCCAGCATTTTTTTCCCCATTGCTTCCATAACAGCTAACAGTTCTCTCTCTTTTTTTGCTGCCATTGTAGGGGAGGACCATGTAGCTGCTCTCAATCTCAGTCCGTGGTCCATCTTGTCACTTTAAAAAAGATCGATTTTTTCTTGTTTTCCAAATCAGTCACCAATTAATGTATTCAAACAAGCATGTCTTGCCAGTTCAAATTCCACTAGTTTTAGCCTTCTAAGTTATGTAGTTTTTAAAATATTAATGTTTGAAAATTTTATAAATCCAAAATGGCGGGCACAACTCCTCTATGGTTCGTGTCAAAGGTTACAGTCTATTTACCTTGCTTCTGGCTTGCCGTAGTTTCCTTTTGTCCCTTCCTCTTGCTTACTTGTCTGCTCTCCGCATGTCACTTCCTGTTGTAGTCCTTTTGGTCCGGCAGTTTTTACAGTCCCCTTTGCTCTCTTCCGGTTCTTCTCCATTTCCCTTCTTGTCTGCTCCTCAAGCCGTCACTTCCTGTCTCAATCCTCACAGCTTGGTCTCGCGATGCTTGGTTCCCTCCTCCCTCTTTGTCTCGCGATGCTTGGCTCCCCCTCCCGACTCTCTTAACCGCAGGAATGTTAAACAACTTGTTTTTTTGGCTTTTTAAGTTCAAATTCAGCTTTTTAACGTTTCCAAACTGCACTCATCCAATCTGCAACAGTCTATTGCTTCACCCGATCTGGTTTTCGTCTTTCAAAACGCGGTAGTGGTAAGGCAAAAACTTTTTTCCCGTTACCTTATGTTGTTACTTCGCTTCAGATGTGGTCCCAACGTTTAAACTTTGTCTTCTTTGTTAAGAATCAGGGGAATTGGAGGTTTTATGCTGATTTAATCAGCTCAGCTCAGCTCCTTAGAGATACTTGCAGGAATCTTCTTCGGCTGCAGTGCTCAAGGTGTTGTAAAAGTCTCCTCCGAGACTTTTCCTTCACCGAGCTTGCTCAAACCTGGATTATATTGCTTGCTAGTCCTCACACTACCTGTGTGAGGTTGCGTCAGGTGGATTTGTCCACCCAAGCTGTCAAGAAGAGCCGCTGTCCGCCTTGAGCACTTGCAAAGCGTGTCAGACCTCCATTCCTCCGACTGGAAACTCTTCCCCAAGCTGTCCTTGAGAGAGCAGCTGGTACAGAGCTATGGCTTGCCCAAGGTCATCCAGCCAGGTGCAAGTGGAGGAGTGGAGAATCAAATCTGGTTCTCCCAGATTAGAGTCCGCACACTTAACCACTACACCAAACTGGCTACTAAAGGTGGCTATATCAGGCCAAACTGCCAGTCTGAACTCGGCCTATGATTTGTGTATGGAAATAGTTAAGGGAGGGAGACGTCTGTTCTGAATTGTAAATTTTAGAATTATTGTTTCAGGGCTGTGTTATCTAATGGGGAGTTCATTTGAGACCCTCATCTTCAAAGCCAGCGCACAGATTGTTCAGTTGGAGACTTCCTGGATGACCAACACGATAGGATGTTAAGTGAAAAGTAAACATGTTTTATTCTCTTTGAATCATTGCAAGATTCATTCCAAGTTTTGCCCCACAGAACCCAAAAACTGAGGTTACGCATGCATGAAATACTTCCAACTGTACTATACATCAGCTGACAAACTGCCAAATGACTGGTGTGCAGAACAGGAGGAGAAGGTGCCTCAGAGTACCTAATCAACTGTGTGCTAAATTCTTTTATATTTTGCTTGGACTCACAGAGTTTTTAATGTGATGATAATGCTGAGCAAACCCTCATGACTGAAGCCAATTCAGAATTATGTTGGCATGGTTGCACCCTTCCAAAAGTGCCCCCTCCCATTTCTTACAAAAGGAATGAAAATCCCAGCATTTGTGCACATCAGGGCAAAGTAGAGATATTCATAGGAGATAATGTCATTGATTAATTTGCCCAGCCACATTAAATTCAAATGTGGCACATCCCTTTTTGCCTGCTCCATGCTGCCATTCTGGGAGGGGGTCATTTAGATAGGCCTGGCTATAAACTGGTTAGTCATAACTGGCATGATAAGAGGTGCAACTGGAACAGGCCATCACCATACCTGGCAGCTGGGTGCACTCTGAAGAAGTGCCCTTGGCGCCGAGTCACATCTTTGGAACCTGGTGGGAGCCTTGCCACACATCAGGAGAGAGGGATGAAGCTTGGCACTTCTCAGCACATATGGCTGGGTAGGTAGTGATAAACAAAGCTGGCAGAAGTACTTGCTAAGTTTGGAGCTGAGGTGGATCTTCCCAAACAGCAGACTGGACAGATGCCTGGCACAGCCCACCCTCAGAATTATCAGCTTTTTGGGATAAGCAGTGATGTAGGTCAGCCATTTCTTTGTTTAAATAAACCAGTTGAACCCATACTCGCTTGTCTCATGTCATCATTTGGGCAAAGTGCCGAGGCAAATTGGTCTTTTAATTAAAAGTTTTTGGATTTTTTTAAAAAAATTAGACATATTAGGGCACTGCAAGGGAACTTATTTTACTGTCCATCATCATGGATCAAATAACAGGAACAGGGCTGTGAAAAGGGTATTTGCATCGTCCTTTCAAGTAAAAACAAAGCAATGGTGTCAAGGCAGCATCTGTCAGGGCAACAATGGCTGAGGACAGGCACAAAAACTTTGGGGAAGAGTGCAAGTTGAGATTTTTTTATATAAATATCACTTTCTGGACCCTTAAAAATGACAGTGTTCGCAATGAAAAAATCAGTTCCATGACAATTCAGCACAGAGCTACTGAGAAACACACCTGGTTCTATTCTTTTGAGTATTTTTAAAAAAATCAAGGTCATTGCCCCTTTGAATAAAGTGGAATGATGACACATACAGTTACAATTGGCTTCTTTGAACTGGCAGAATTATTAGCATTAGGTATGCAAAGCTTCTACAAAGGTCCTCATATCAGAGGAGTAGCTAATGGGTGAAAGTGTTCTGCTGAATGTTTAACTAACCTTGGACTTGGTCTATTTGGCTTAATGAAGTTCTATGAGCCAATTTCTGTTCTCAGTTTAATCAGCCCAAACTCTTTTAAAGATTAAGTTTGTGCCTTCTGGCAGAAAAAAAAGGAAACCTGTAGCCTTAAGACTCAAAGAAATAAAATGAATATTCATAACAAACCATAGAGCCTGGGCTCCTTTTTGGAGAGAGAACATAAAAGTTAGAAGGAGCATAAAAAGGTAAGAGTCCAATCGTCTCTCTAATCCAGTATTCCGTTTCTGTTGGAACAGTGAGGTGCCACAGAAGTCCATAAGCAGGGCCAGCAGCTTTCCTTGCTGGTGCCTCTTCTTAAGAAAACCACACACACCCAGAGCCCCAGATACCCCTAGACTGATTCTCTATTGTAGCTCTTGAGGCCCATTGACTCTAATGGTCCCCATGGGCTACAATGGAGCTGGGGAAAATTGGGGGGGGGTTTGCACACCCCTATTATGCTCTTCAGTGTGATTTGTAAGCTGCCTTGAGTCACAGGAAAAAGTGGAATATAAGTATTTTATAAAAAAATTATGCTTGAGAAATTTAAAGAAGTTTGTTGTTGTTTATCCTAATGCTTCCAGGGATGTCTTCCTTCCTTCCTTCCTTCCTTCCTTCCTTCCTTCCTTCCTTCCTTCCTTCCTTCCTTCCTTCCTTCCTTCCTTCCTTCCTTCCTTCCTTCCTTCCTTCCTGTCATCTTGCATTTCAATTCTCTCTCTGTGTGTGTGTGTGTTCCCTCAATTTTTTCCAGTTTGAACTAGGCTCCCACTCTATAATAACTGCCTCTTCTTGTCATTGCTTCTACCCTTTCCTAGGGATGCTTGAATGCCCATCAGTTTGGCTCATGTCATAGTCAGCAGTTATGAACAAGGAGCTTATTTTCCAGGGATCCATTTGACTGTTCTTTGATGGGTTCGTGGCTATTTGACAGGCTGTTTCATAGGCGTAGACTATGGGGGGGCTCGAGCCCCCCCGAAATTTCCCAGGGGGAACTGAGCTCCCCCCCGGAAAAACGTAGCGCCTGCTGCCGCGCCTCCCGGGGCCCTTCCGAGGCCGGCAGCTGCTGCTGCCAGTTCCTCCCCCCCCCCGCTTGGCCACTCTTCCATCCTTCCCTCTCCCTCCCTCTTTTCCCAGGGAAGGGAGAGGGAAGGAGTGTGTGGGGGGGGAGAGAGGCCCCGGCAGCAGCGGCTGGCAGGCCTCGGAAGGGACTGGAGGTTTCCTGGTGGGAGGACAGGGACATTGCCCCAGTGAGCGCGAGCGCAAAGCACGTGTGCTAAAGAGCCCCCCCCCCCTGGAATTTACTAAACTCTATGCCCCTGGGCTGTTTCACTATATTTATTCCTAACAGAGTAGTATAAACTGGCTTTTCCTACAGCCATGATGACAATTTGTCTTCCATGCCACTGGAAGGATTCTGGGGGTTTGTTTAAAATAATAAAATCAGAAAATGGTATTATGCAATTGTTATCTAACATCATAACAATGTATTGCAACAACTGCTGAAGTCCTGCTTTCATTTTTGTTAAAAGTGCACCTAACAAAGTAAGCCTCTATCCTTTTTCCATTGCATAGTTGTAAGGGGGAAGTAGCAGCATCACTAATTTTGTGTGCAGGCAATGAGGTACAAGTGAAGTCCTGCTACTTTATACCTCCAAGACAGCAGTTCTACCCCAACATGGGTGGACCTACTGGCTAGTCTGTTATAGAATAAGCGAGGGAAAGGCCAATAAGATGTAGATGAGCTATTTAATAATTGCAATAAAACCTCAGTGTAATCCACAATAAAACCTCAGTGTAATCCACATTGATGGCTGATGTATTCATGGTCCAATTTTCATTCTTGTTTAGGAACCATAGCAAAGTATTATTGGGCACATGATTTGAATCAATAATTTCTTAGACTTTTTTCTTAATAATTTGAATAATTGATTCAATATAAGTCTAGATATTCCTCACTCTCAATGAATGGTGAATAATTAGATAACTAATGTTGATGGAGACAACACCTAGTTTTCAGTTCAGGAAGAAGGCTGAGGACAGACTGGCAATCTGAAGCAGAGGCAAAGCGGAGGGAACTGGAGTGGGGGAAAAAACCCACGGAGCTGGCCGTTCACACTGGCCAGAGCAATGCGGATCAGCGGCGATACGGAGCGTTCAGACTGCCACGGAGCGTTCAGATTGCCGCATAGCCAGCGCGCGCGGCTTGCACGTGCCGCTGCACTTTTTTTTGTTTTCCTTTGATGTTTTTCGCATGTGCGCACATGCGCATATGCGCAAAACTTTTTACCGGTGCGTTCACACTTCCTCCGGATGCCTCCTGCTTCTTCCAGTTCACACTGTTTGGAAGCGGGAGGCATGCGGAGGAAGGCCCCTGAACACCGGGAAAAACCGGTGTCCGGGTAAAGCGGAAGGAAAGTGACTGGGAGACGGGTAAGTACGCAATGGAGCCGACGGACAGATGCGCATGTCTGAACGTGCTCCTTTCCTCCGTTTGCGAAGCGTGCCTGCCCCGCTTTAGATTGCCAGTCTGTCCTCAGCCGAAGAAGCAGTAATCTGCACCATTTTTATTAGTATTATCCATAGATATCAGCAGCAATTACAAAAAAGCAAATAATAAAACAGATAATAATATTAAGATTCTTGTTTATTTCACCAGTCATATTTAATACCAGCAGTACCCAGTACATTTCTTTACTTATTTACTTTATTTATATCCTACCTTTCTCCCCATTAGGAACCCAAAGCATTTAACATCCTCGTCCTCCTCTCCTTTATTCTCACAACAGCCCTTTGAGGCAGGTTAGTCTGGGAGTGTGTTGTCACAAATATGATCAGAAATATAAGGGAGTAGTTGTTGGTCTTCTTCAAAAAGATCATGGAAGATGCCTCTATTGGCCATAATCAGGGCTTGCCAAGTCTCTCAGCTAAACATGACAAACAGAGAATCCAGAGAACTCGAATAGAACAGCCAGCAGCCATTCAGCTGCGTAAGGACCAAAAGAGTAACAAAATAATATGATCTTTAATAGATTAGAAATGCTATAATTAATATCAGTAGATCTAATATGTGTCTGGGCAAGGTATTGCAATAAGCATCTGAAAATGGCGAGAATGTCAAACTAAATACAGAAGTGATAGTATTGTTCAAAAGTGGGCTATATTGGTTGGAGTCTCACAGATACTGTTATATATGAAAAACTTGTAATCACTCTTTTTGATATTAGTTTTGAAAAAAAAAACAGGTAAGGTCAACTATGGCAGCTATTATATATATATTAAGATATATAACTTTGTAGGGTATTTGAGGTTATAAGATAGCCAGGAATGTGAGCCCTGTCTGGTAGGACAGCTAGCTATTTTTGGAATATGACTTTGAAAACTGATAAATTCAGGGTATCTTCTTTGAAGATGCTTCTTTTCTGTAACCTGCTTACTTTTGAAAAGTAATAGTGAATGGGCTCAAATAATTGCTCTCATTTATTTATGTATTTATTTTTCGAATTTCTACCCCACCCTCCCAGGCAGAGCTGGCTCAGGGTGGCTTACATAAAAACAGATAAGTTACATTAAAACACAAGTTACTATTAAAACAATTCTAAAACCATAATAACGTGCTAGTGGTCGTTGTTGTTCATTTGATGGTAGCAGCCATCAGGGGTCCGTTGGAGCGGGAGCGCACAGGAGCACAGTTCTGGGAGTAAGGAGCCCAGGGGGTGGGCACATGACCAAGCCCCACCCCCTCCTCGGCTTCCCCGAGCAGTGCAGAGGCGCAGCACCCCGGGGAAAGCCCTGCTAGGGTCTTTATTGTTTTTAACGTTTTGTTTTAATATTGATAATTTTATCATTGTTCCTTTTATGACTGTGTGCTGCTTTTCCAGAGTCTTGCTCAAGGTGGCATATACATTTTCTAAGTATACCATTTTTTATCTGGGCACATGGCACATAAGTACTAGAGAAATTTCACCAACTCTTCAGCAGCTTCCACCGCATCAGTTTGGTGTAGTGGTCAGGAGTTGGACTCTAATCTAGGAGAACTGGGTTTGATTCCCCACTCCTCCACATGCAGCTGCTGGTGTGACCTTGGGCCAGTCACAAGTTCTCTCAGAGCTGTTCTCTCATGAGCAATTCTCAAAAGACCTCTCTCAGTCCCACCTACCTCACAGGGTGTCTTGTTGTGGGGAGGGGAAGGGGAAGGGATGGGTGGTGCACATGTCCTGGGTATCTCAAGTCTACTTGAAACCTGCTTTTTTCAAGGGAGCAGGAAGAGAATGAGGGTGTGTTCTTTACGCTTATTTTTATTGCACAAAGTATTGGATGGGGAAGGGAATGGAGGAAGAGCAGGTCAGTTTCACTCACCTGTGGAGTGGAGCCTGAGGGGTGGGTGTTGCCTTCTGACACACTTTCAAGTCAAGTTTATTAGTACGGTCAAGCAACCAGTCAAAATAAAACATTTCCAAAGGGAATATTGATATAAAATACACAATAAATACATAAAATTCAAGTAGATATTTTAAAAGGCAGTAATACAAAACGGGAGCAGCACAATGTATCATTAAAGTGGGAACAGAACGATGCTAATTTATCATTAACTTACTATCTAGGATACAAGTTTCCTCTTCTTTAATGCCAGGAAACAAAATTTTGCCACAGCTAAAGATATCCTCTCTTTCCGATCTTCCAACAAAAAAGTTAAAATCCTTAATTCCGCAAATTTCAAATGAACATCCAAAGGTTTAAATTTGGACAACAATGGGAAGATTAACAACTGTCTCTCCATAACATAAAAATTACAATGTAATAGGATATGTGAGACTGACTCTGTCTCAAGATTTGTACAAGGACAACATCTTTGAGAGATCGGCCAGCGCAAAAACCTTCCTTGTAATAGATTAGAGGGTAGGGCGTCAAAACGTGCTCTTGAAAAGGCCCATCTATAGCCGTCATATATGATGTTAGATAGATATGGAGCGGGAACAAAACCTGCCCAAGATTTCAAAGCTCCATATCTCGGAGGTAGAAGCGCTTCTTCTATCTGGGCCTCTATATCCATTAAACGTTGGAATACTATAGATTTAGCTTTAGTCAGTCCTAGATCAAAAAGACTAGCAGGGTGAAGCCCAATTGATTCAAGTTTAACCAATATTTTGGAGGACCATTCAGGATATGGAGTGGCAGCTAAAAAAGATGGCATTAGCCCTGTAGGCTTCAGATGTGTTCTTAACCAGTAAAAAACTGAAGCAATCCAGATTTTCGTTTTCACTCTTGGCACCCCGAGCTCCTGCCTGAGAACTACGTTTGCTGTGCATTTAGGTGCATTAAATAATGCTCTAATAAATTTAGATTGGACTTTTTCCAGGTCCTTAAAGTTATTATCACTTAAAGTAATTACTTGCATACCATATGTAAGTTGGGTTAAAATCTTTGCATCAAATAGTTTCAAAGCCGCTTGAATTACACCTTGGCCTTCCTTCCTGAAAAATCTGATAATAGCATTAGCATTTCTCTCAGCTGAGCAGATTGTAGAAGTTATATGTGCTGAGGAGCTGCCATTATAACTAAAAGTTATCCCCAAATACTTGTACATTTTAATTTGCTCTATAAGATGTCCATTTATTCTCCACGTATCTTTCTTATATGCCCTATTAAAATGAATAATCTTGGTTTTGGAATAGTTAATCGTTAATAATTCCTCATCACATTTCTTGCTAAAGATTTTCAGGGCCCGTTTAAGACCAACTCTAGTTTGGGACAGTACAATAGCGTCATCCGCATACATCAATATTGGAACCCCCTCTCCTCCTGAGAAGTTAGGGGCATGCACGTCTGCTCCATGTAGAGACTGAATTAGGGAATTAACATAAATATTAAACAGGGAGGGGGCAAGTAAACATCCCTGTCTTACTCCCTTCCGGGAGGGGATAGATTTAGATAGCACTCCTTCACCATTACATCTGATTTGTAGTTGCGTGTTCTCATGAACTTTAATTATCAGATGTAGAAGTCTTTTATCTATAGTTGAGCAGTTCAGTTTAGCCCAAAGTCTCCCCCGAGAAACAGAATCAAAGGCCGCCTTCAGATCCACAAAGGCAACAAAAAGCAATCTTTTGGCTACTCTAACATATTTTTGAATGAAATAATCTAGAACAAGACAATGATCAAGAGTTGATCGACCCTGAGTAAAGCCCGCCTGTTCTTTACTTAGATAGTTATCGTGTTCAAGCCAATTATGTAGTTTAATTTGCAAATGTCTAGAATACAATTTGCCGATGGTATTTAAAAGGCTAATCGGACGATAATTATTAGGGTCAGATCTGATACCTTTCTTATATATAGGATTAATAATTGCAAGGCCCCAATCTCCTGGAATCTGAGCAGTGTGATCAATATAGGTGAAAAGTCTGGCCAATAACGGTGACCACCAATCAACATTGCTCTTAAGAAGATCAGGAGGAATAAAATCACTCCCAGGAGCCTTCCCATTTTTTAACTGCTTAATCATTAGGCTAACCTCTTCAGCTGTAACCGGGGGCCAAATAGGCAAGGTCTCTAAAGGCTCTACCATGGGAGAGATTGACTGTGGATCACTATATAATTCTTCAAAGTGTTTTTCCCAAATCTCAGTGGAAATAATACCTACCATCATACTACTCTTATACCTTTGTACGCCTGACACAAACCTCCAAAATCCCACATTGTCTCTGTTCTTAGTAATCTCTATTAGAGTTTTCCATCTGGATAACACATGAGATCGTTTTTTTGATTTCAATAGAGCCTTATATGCTTTTTTCCTAAGGTGAAAATCATTTGGTTTATTAGAATTTGCTAAGGATGCCCTACAACTCACTATAAGGTTCTGCTTGGCCTGGACACATTCTAAGTCAAACCACCTTTAATGAAAAAAAATATTTTTATTATTTCGGGGGGTGTTAGGTCTTGTTAGAGTCAAATTGAAAAATTTGATAAGATCACTATAGAGAGATAGTAAAATATCACTATCAACAGGAGAATTTATAATCCTAGAAAAGAGTGCCATGCCCTCAGCCAAATGCGATTGTGCAATACATTTCACATTAAGTGCGTTACTCCATTTATTTTTAATCTTGATATCAGCAGTCTCTTCATTTTGGGTTGTTCTGGTATAAGATTTTACTGGTTGAACTTCAGTGACCCAACTAAAATTTAACGGGAAATGGTCACTTTCAGGTCTTAAATCAACCTTAAATTGGGACATCCATGAAAATAAATCTCCAGAAATCAAAATATAATCAATTGTAGATCTTTTTTGTCCTGAGCAAAATGTAAATTGCCCTGGATAATCATCCTTAACTGAGCCATTTAAGATTAATAGATTCAGTTTAGAGGCCAGGTGAATAAGACATAAACCAGAAAAATTTATCCCCGGATCTAACGAGGCACGATTAAATGAGAATTGATTAGTTTCCAAATCGGGACAGCCAAATTTATCAAGAAGTGCTACATTGTTGGGACCCAATCTAGCATTTAGATCCCCCCCAATTATAAGCATCGCATATGGAAATTTTTGGATGCAATCTAATATAAACTGTTCCACCTCCTCCCAAATTGCTCTTGTTAGATCCTGGGAAGGTTGTGGTCTCAAATATAAATTGATACAGATTATCATATGTTTACGGAAAGTCACACACTTTTGGTATGTTAGGGGGGGTGGCATATGCAAATGAGTTATGCTAATGAGCTCCTGCACCTCTTTTTCTACGAAATGACCCCTGGCAGCCATTATTCAGTATTCTCAACTCACCATCAGCTCACAGTGTTCATTTTGATTGTCCTTGCAGTGCTTGATGTTCTTTAGGCTGTTGGTGGCAGTTTCAGGAATTATCTATGTAAAATCTATGGATGGTATTAGCATATTGTTTTAAGGTTATCAGTGCTAAAAGTGTAATTAACTGTGTTTTAATAAAAAAAAAATGGAGGCAAGAATTATACAGTAATATTTTTAAATGTGTACTTCATGCCAAACAAACCCGAAACATTGTTGAGGCTTACCTGTTGCCAGGAGATTAATAGCCTGATATAGGAAAGTTAAATAGACATTAGAGCTTCTTAAGTGTGTCTCTGTATCTGAATCAGGCATACCTGGAGTCATTTGGAACAATGTGACTGGCCCAATGTCACATAGCAAGCTTCTATGGCAGAGTGGGGGCTCAAACCTGTGTCTCTCTCAAAACCGAATCTGACACTTTAACCTCTACACAATACTGGCCTCAAAAGAGAAAGGGTGAAATTATGGAATGAACCTGAGATGGTCCGAACTGAAGATAGAAGAAGAAGAAGAAGAAGAAGAAGAAGAAGAAGAAGAAGAGATTGGATTTATACCCGGCCCTTCACTCACTTGGAGTCTCAGAGCGGCTTACAAACTCCTTTCCCTTCCCCTCCCCACAACAGACACCCTGTGAGGTAGGTGGGGCTGAGAGAGCTTTTTCCCAAGCTGTCCTTGAGAGAACAGCTGGTACAGAGCTATGGCTTGCCCAAGGTCATCCAGCCAGGTGCAAGTGGAGGAGTAGGGAATCAAACCCGGTTCTCCCAGATTAGAGTTCGCGTACTTAACCACTACACCAAACTGGCTCTGATACTGAGGCAGCCACAAGACCTCACAGCAAAAATCGAACAAAAAGCACTATGTATCTAAACCAATTGCTGTATCAGATATTTTAAACTTTTAGTTGCTCTGAAAGGGCTGGATTCCCACAGAAAGTTATCATCTCAGGCCTGAAGGAATAGGCCTAGGGACATTTCACCATGCCCAGCTTTCAAAATATTGTCTGCACTTAGCACACACAGATATTTGAGATGACCTGTAGGTCATTAGGCCATTTTACTTTCCCAATCAGTACTATAGGAGGCACAGGGCTTGTTTCTCATCAAAGACTGAACTAAGTACAAAGACTTTGCTAAAGCGGCAAGAGAGTGCTCAAAAATGGATGGCAGAGTGGTTCACACGCAGATACATCTAACTTTCTCTCTGTCATGAACAGGCAAAAGCTGTCCATTGTGCAACAGCTTCATAAATCATATATAAGAACTATGGAGGAAAATCAACAGAAAGTGTATTCCGTAATTTCCTCCACTGCACATTATGGCTTATGTGATGTTGCTGTCTGTGGTAACAGACATGATAGATGTGAAGAGTCAAGGTGGATTATCTAACCATTGTTTGTTCAGTGTCTACAGAGAAAATTAAAAGACATGTTTCAAGGAGAAATTTATAAAAGTAGTTATCCATTGTTTAAGCAAAATCCTTGAAAACTTCAGTTCTTGTTCAAATACAATTCACTAATAATAGCTTCTATATAAAGCTTTATGAAAAGGTTGAAATTCAGTGGCAGAGGGGGTAACTTAAATCTGGTCTGATTATGCTTTCTGTATCTTTTTAGATGGTTATTATTAAGCGGGCAAAATAAAGCAGTGTTTATGTCTGAAATCTTACTGTATTGTTATTCAAAGCTGTTTAATTTAAAGCTGTTCGTTACTGCCTAGTTTAGAAACTTTAGAAATGATATTACTTGCCTTGTTAGCACTATTTACTAATCCAGGGAATAAATACTATGATTTCAGGGTCAGACCAGACTCTTCAGCCCTTCCTCATAGGGAAGGTGCTCCAGCCCGCTAATCATCTTGGTTGCCCTCCTCTGTACTTTGTCCAGCTCTGTGATGTCCTTTTTGAAATACAGTGACTAGAGCTGTACATAATATCCCAAATGAGGCCACACCAGAGATCTATGCAGGGGCATTACAATACTGGCCATCTCATGTTTAATCCTTTTACTAATAATCCCTAACATAGAGTTTGCCTTTTTTACTGCCACAGCACAGTGAGTTGACATTTGCATTGAGCTACCCACTATGTAAAGGTAAAGTGGCTCAAGCGGTTAAGATGCTGAACTGCAGACCAGAAGGTCGGTAGTTCAGCAGTTTGAGACCCGAGTCTCTGGTCCCAGCTCCTGCCAACCTAGCAGTTCAAAAGCAAGAAATTGCAAGTAGATAAATACGTACCACTTCGGTGAGAAAGGCTGAGGACAGACTGGCAATCTGAAGCGGAGGCAAAGCGGAGAGAACTGGAGCGGGGGAAAAAACCCACGGAGCTGGCCGTTCACACTGGCCAGAGCAATGCGGATCAGCGGCGATACGGAGCATTCAGACTGCCAGGGAGAGTTCAGATAGCCAGCGCGCGCGGCTCGCGCATGCCGCTGCACTTTTTTTTTTTCCTTTGATGTTTATCGCATATGCACACATGCGCATATGCGCAAAACTTTTTGCCGGTGCGTTCACACTTCCTCCGGATGCCTCCCGCTTCTTCCAGTTCACACTGTTTGGAAGCGGGAGGCATGCGGAGGAAGGCCCCTGAACACCGGGAAAAACCGGTGTCCGGGTAAAGCGGAAGGAAAGCGGCTGGGAGACGGGTAAGTACGCAACGGAGCCGATGGGCAGATGCGCATGTCTGAACGTGCTCCTTTCCTCCGTTTGCGAAGCGTGCCTGCCCCGCTTCAGATTGCCAGTCTGTCCTCGGCCAAAGTAACACCATTCTGTGTGCCTCGGCGTCCAGTCATGCCGGCCACATGACCACGGAAATGTCTTTGGACAAATGTCTTTGGACTCTTTGGCTTGGAAATGGTGATGAGCACCGCATCCCTAACGTCGTATTCAACTGGCTTTCGAGCAGATCCCCTTAGCCTATACTTAAAGTTGGGATTTTGTGCCCCAATGTGCATCATCTTGCAGTATTTATAGACAAATGTTGGCTGAGGACAGACTGGCAGCTTGCCACGATATAGTGCCGCCTCTAATTGACCCAGTTTAAAATGTTGCAGGACATATCAGCCACCCAGCACACTCTACTGTGGGTTACCCATGGAGACATCCTGTGGGCAAGCATCCACAGTATTGTAGTGCGTCAGCCATGGAGTGCACTGCAAAATGGCCAAAAGACTACCCTAGTGGCAGAACAGATCTGCAGGTTCAGACTGCCAAAGCCATTCTGCGCGTGCTCCCCTGTGCTCAGACAGCCACCATGTGTGATGAATGTGCCAGGAAACAAAAACTCCACTTCGGAGGTGGTGGCTTTTTAACCTGGCTCCAAGTCGTCCTCTGAAGGGGTGAGTATGCCTGGGGAACGCCTGACAGCTGTGGCTGTGTGAAAGGGCCCATTTAATCCATTTGTGAAAGATGCCTGTATCGGGCCAAACTGCCAGTCTGAATGCAGCCATCGTAGGTTTTATTTTCTTCATTGATTCGGTTAGAGTTTAGAGGAGCAAAAGGTACGCTGAGACTCTTAATGCTGCAGGGCCATATTTAGATTCCAAAAATGTTCCAACTGTAAGTATTGCCATTCTACAGAAAGTGATGTGTCATATCTAGAGCTCAGCTCAGAAAATGACAAAAAACTCACTATGAAAATCTACCAATTGATCCAATGTAAAAATCCCTCTATCAGTCCCAATCTTCCATAAAAAAAAAAAGGATCTCCCCCAATTTGAAGATCTGGATTGGGCCATAATGTTAATTTAGCATGTGAAAATGAATCAAACTGATATTGTTGCATCATTATACACCATTGTTCTCTTGTTGTAAAAAATTTCAAGAAGAATGGGATCCACTGTACCATTAGTAGACCCTAATGCAACCCACTTAGAAAGGGGCACCAGACAAGAGGCCTCCAAAAGAGCCCAAGATCGTTCAGCTGCAAGGAGCAATCCCAGCAATTAGCCCAAATTAACAAATTGTCCCTGACCTGGACAGCCCAGGCTAGCCCAATTTTATCAGATCTCGGAAAACAAGGGTCATCCTTGGCTAGTATATGGATGGGAGACTGCCAAGGAATACCAAGGTTGTGATGGGAGTCAGGCAATGGCCAGCCACCTCTGAATGTCTCTTGCCATGAAAACCCTATGGGGTTGCCATAAATCTCAATCCCAATCCAATTACCTTTATTGGCATGTAACACTTACAGACTCATATAGAACAAGAACAACAGCAACAGAAAATAGTACTTTACTCCTGTACTCTGATGACACAGTTCTTCTGTCGTTGTCAGCTAATGTTGCCATCTCCTGCCTGGGAGGTGGGATGAGTGAACCCTTGATGTCAGGTCTGTAGAATGTTATGTTATACTTCTCATGGCATACTTATCACTCTTTGAGCTGCTCTGACCTTGGGAGACTGTTAGTGCCTGTCCATGTATCTCTTCTCCTGTCTGACTCTAATTCCTCCCGCTTTTTCCCTGGGAACTGTAAACCAGTAATTTATGCATCTTTTCTCTGACATGGTGATTGGTAGCAATGCATTACCAGACCCCTTTTTGAATTCTGTATAATTGTCCTGTTTGGGGTTGTGTCAGCCATTACTAACACAAGAAGCGCAGATGACCATAGCAGACCTTTCTCAATAAAGCATTCCTGTCTAAGGACATTTGTTGGTGACTGATTCTGTAGGACTCTCACAGTCATCCACCCGTTTGGGGTTAAAGCCATAAATTGGCTGTGACTTGATGGCAACAAAACACATATGCCTAGTGATCAGGGAAACTAAATCCTCCTTCACTGAATGGAAGTTGCATCATCTTTAAAAACAACGTATTGATTTTATGAAATATCTGCAGGGTATATAGAAAAGAATTGCACTTAAAACAGAAACAAAAATGCATTTGAGTGCATTTACTTTGTCCCATAAAGATAAGTTTAAAGTTGCCCATCTGTCCAAATCCAAAGATATATCAACAATTAGCTTGTTAAAATTTAGTATAATCATATGCATACTATCTCTATGAATCAGTATTCCAAGATAAGTAATGATATCTGGGCATCTGTTGTTATATTTTCGGCTTCACCTTATGTATGCCTCCCACACCCATCAAGTGGCTGGATTTTGAGGCTTTTCCTCTTGTTCTTTTTTGTAGGGGAGGGTAAATAAATATTTTTAAAGAAAATGTGAATTTACTCTAAGAATTGATTTTTTTTTATTTCAAGAATTACCACTGACCTGCAGTAGATACTTGACAAGCCTTCTTTCAATCCATCTGCATGATAACTGAATGATACATCTTGGAATAAAACTATAAATTGTCCATAGAAGAGCAATATATAACAAGAATTAAACATTGATTATCCAAATGTTACACTTCAATGTTTTCTTAGTTGTAGTGCACATATTCCTGATCTCTCTATGTATCATTCATTTATGTGTTATTTATTTCTGGCAGTATGGGGAACTGCAAGCTTTATTATTGCATCTTTATGCTCCCTGTGAGAAATGTGATATGTTTTAATTTGCACAAAAAATTAGTATATACTTCTTCTACTAAGCTCTCTGCCTTTGTTAGTCACAGTAAAGGATTACTTACTGAAGTGGAAAACTAAAGCAATCTGGATTTGTTTCATAATAAGTTAGATTGTGCCCGGAGGCCTAAGCAGAAACAGTTTGTTCAACAATAAGGTCAGTTCACTAACCATTAGAGCATTTTGCTCACTTCCATTTCCCACATGTGGAATTGCAAGTAGAAATAATGTTGTTTTTTGTGTGTGTGGGTGTGGCTTTTATAGAACCAAATGTATCTTCTATGTAGAGATCCAGGAATCACAGTGAAGGCTTACCAGAGAGCAATGAGGAGATAAAGTGGATAAGGTGGTATGACAATCATCCCCCAAAGTCCCTCTTCTCCTCCAGGGCTCTGAACCAATCCTTGTTCTTATAGCCTCAGGCAAATTCAAGTGATTGTCAGGGAGTCAGAGCCCATGGAATTCCACTGGATGGGAGGGGGTGAGCAAGCCTCAGTTTTAAAAGGGTGAGGATAAAACTTCTCTTCCTAGACAGGGAATATGCACTTCTGGATAAAACATCGGTTTAGCCAGGATTTTTATTTGGCTTTTAGGCAGGGCAGCTGAAAACCCACAAGGACTTGTGGGAGGCATCTCATCCCCCCCACCACCACCATTTCCTCTTTTCCTTTCCTGAAAGCCCTCCCAGCCTCTCCCTTTTTCCTCCGGATTGGGCATAGAGATTTCCTGGAATCACAATGGATCTCCCAACTACAGAGATCAGATCCCCTTTAGGGTTGGCAGCTCCAGGTCAGGAAATTCCTAGAGATTTGGGAGTTGAGACTTGGGAGGTTGAGGTTTGGAGAGGGAAACAACCTCACCAGGGTATAGTGTTGTACAGTTCACCCTCCAACACGAGCCTTTTCTCCAGGGGAACTGATCTCTGTCATCTAGAGAGCAGTTGTAATTCTGGGTGATCTCCATCCCCATCTGTAGTGGTTAAGAGCAGCAGATTCTAATCTGGAGAACGGGTTTTGATTCCCCACTCTTCCACATGAAGCCTGCTGGGTGATCTTGGGCCGGTCACAGTTCTCTCAGAACTCTCTCAGCCTCACCTACCTCATAAGGGCTGCAGTCATACACACTAAATAATCCACTTTTAATCCAACTGGATTTTGCCAGTGCACACAGTAAAATCCAGTTGGAAAGTGCATTGAAAGTGGATTATTTAGTGTGTGTGATCGCAGTTGTGTCTGTTGTGGGGAGAGGAAGCAAAGGAGATTTTAAGCCACTTTGAGACTCCTTAAGGCAGTGTTTTTCAACCACTGTGCCGTGGCACACTGGTGTGCCGCGAGATATTGTCAGGTGTGCCACGGGATTTTTTCAATGAAATAAATGTGCCTTCCGGGCTGACCTTCCGGGACGCGTTTGCACATGCGAGAAAGAACAGTGGTGCGCTCTCGCTGATTCCGCTCGCACGCTCTGTGGCCGGCCTGAGGTAGGAGGGAGCCGCCGTTGAGGCGCAGCTCCCCTTGGCCTTGCAAGGACTCGAGGGAGGGAGAGAGAGTGCTGAGGGGCTCTGTCTGTTCGCCCACCCGACCTGCCAGCGCCACGACGGAGGCAGCAGCTATGAGCGACTGGGAGCAGGTGCTGCAGCGAGCCCGCCTGGCCGAGCAGGTGGAGAGATACGACGACATGGCTGCGGCCATGAAAGCGGTGAGTGGCTGGGGGGGAGGAGGAGGAGGAGAAGGGGGGTCCTCCTCAGGAGATGCACGTTGCCTCCTACGGCCCCACCGTCGCAGCCTCCACTTGGCCACGATGGAGCCAATGCCCTGGCTCATCTGCACCACCCCCCCATGAGCCTCAGAGGGGGCAGCTGAGCCTTTCCAGGTGAGGGCTGTCTTCTTCTGCATGGCCTCTCAGCCCGGAAGGTGGAGGTGGGCCTCCGTGGGTCCCGCTTCACGGCTGCTCTTTTTCCGTCTCTGGCCCTGGCGCTGATGTTGGCTGCCTCCACGCCGTGTGTCAGTGGCAGCAGTCGGGTGATGCCCACCTGCGTGTTGGAGAATGAGCAGGGCGAGGCGGCGGACTCGAGCGGCATCCAGTTCGTGGGGGCCGAAGGCAGGCTCGCACATGGCAGATGGTTTTAAGTGAATGAGGAGGACTCCTGTGCTGAATCAGAGTCATGCTAGACCTGTGGATGTTAATACAGAGGACAGGAACATTTGGTACCAAGGGTATTCACTCCTCCAGCAGAGTAAGCTGGTTTCTTCCAGTGCCTGGCTCCTGGGTTGTGTGTGTGTGTGTGGGGGTGATTTGCACCAAGACATTCCAGTAAACATGAATATGTTTGATGGTAACAGCTAGCTGTTTCTGTCAGGGTGGGGTTCAAATCAGTAACTGTCCCTCAGCAAAGAATGGGTGTACTGTGTTTCTCTTCAAATCACTTATGGTCAGCGGAATGCCATTCACATAAGAGTAAGAGTTTAAACTCTCTATTTGAAAAACTTTAGCAGAATCACAGTATTAAAATACATCCACATTATATTTCTTCTGAAACTCAGGTCAATGTTATGGGAAGGAGCCATTACACTTTGGATCTGTAACTTACGATTTCAAGTTGAGTGGCTATTACGTGTATTTGTAATACTGTCATCGTTAATACTTGAGCTGAGGCAACTAATTACCCATTTATCTTGTATTTCAGTGTTTTTCAACCACTGTGCCGTGAGATATTGTCAGGTGTGCCGCGGGATTTTTTCAATGAAAGAAATGTGCCTTAGCTCGAAAAAGGTTGAAAAACACTGCCTTAAGGTACAGAAAAGCAAGTTATAAAAACCAACTCCTCTTCTTCTACAGTTGGAGGTTGGCAACACTAGTTCCCCTGAGGAAATTACCCCTTAGGACAGTTAAATCTATGGCATTAAACCTCTCTGAGATCTCTCCCCTCCTTAAAATCCACCATCCCCAGTCTCCACCCCCCAAATCTCTAGGAATTTCCTAAACTGGAGTTGGCAAACCTATCTCCTTCCAACCCAAAAACCAGCCTACCTTTATCTGCCCCTCTGCAGCCTCTAGCTAGAAAACTGTGGTCCAGTTATGTGGGACTGACCACTTGGCTAGGCCCATTTGCATGATAGAGAACCCTCAAGGCCTTGTGAGCAGGCACCTCACTTTCCTATATATCCCCACTCTCCACATTATTTACTTTTGCCCTCTCCCTGGCAACCCCCATATCCTCTCCCCATCCCCATCCCCTGCCTCATTCTCGCCTTCTCAGCCATTTACCAACCTTTTTTTTTGATCTGCCTCCCAGCAACTTTATTTACACTCCCCATTTCTCCACAGTGGGACCAAAGAACCTTACATCATTCTCCTCTCCTCCTTTTTATCCACACAACAACCCTGTGAGGTAGGTTAGGATGAAAGTATGTGACTGGTCCATAATGATGCAGTGAGCTTCCACAGCAATATGGAGATTAAAACATGGGTCTCCCTGACCCTACTCTGACCATTATACCACACTGAATTTCATAGGGTGGTTGCTGTTGAACAGTAGCAAGCAGCAGGTCTAGTTGCATGGTATCAAGTCACCCAGAGGTTGCTTCCAGGGCTAGGTTTGTCAACCTCCAGATGGGACCTGGGGATCTCCCAAAATTACAACCAAACTTCAGAAGACACAGATATGTCTCCCTGGAGAAAATGGTTACTTTGTAGAATGGGCTCTATGGCACTATACCCTGCTGTGGGAGGGAGATCTCCTGATTTCATGGGCTCTTGCCTGCTACCAGCCAGCTAGCCCTGCCCCCAAGAGCAACCACTGGTTGCTACCCCTCTCCTTCCCCTCCTGCAAGATTTAAAGGGCCCTCCAGCTGATTAGCTGGAACATATGGTCCACTAATCAGCTGGAGGGCCCTTTAAAACTTGCAGAAGAGGAGGGAGAGGGGCAGCTGCTGGCTGCACCTCTGAACTACATGCTCTCCCCTGTGTGAAGGAGGAAGAGAGCCACTTCTATGCTTTCCTTTTGTTCTCCCTCATACAGTGCCTTGTTTCTCATTTTATTTCAGAAGGCTTGAGACAAGAGCATCCCTGGCCTTTACCACCATGAATGGATGTATCAAAAAATACTTCTGCTTTGACTGGCATTTAAATACTCATTCAGACTGCTATTTATTTTATGTCCAACTCCTGGCCACTAGAAGGAAATGAGCCAGGGTCTCCAAAGGAATTCCAGGAATTGTGAAGTCTTTGACCTAGTGGCCCACTGTGGTGGTCACTGAGACCCATTTGTGGTGGTCACTACACCCAGTTTGGTGTAGTGGTTAAATGCGCGGACTCTAATCTGGGAGAATCGGGTTTGATTCCCCACTCCTCCACTTGCACCTACTGGATGACCTTGGGCAAGCCATAGCTCTGTACCAGCTGTTCTCTTCAGGACAGTTGTCTCAGAGCTCTCCCAGCCCCACTTACCTCACAGGGTGTCTGTTGTGGGAAGGGGAAGGGAAAGGAGTTTGTAAGCTGCTCTGAGATTCCAAGTGAGTGAAGGGTGGGATATAAATCCAATCTCTTCTTCTTCTTCTTCTACTTTAAACAGCCTCATGGAGATTAAAATATCTTCAACTTCTGGTTTTGGCGATGCTAATGGCGGGCGCACCTTGTCGGAGCTCAGACAGAGGCACCCTGTAGCCTGGCAGATGGTAGGGGTACCAAACAATTCCAGAACCCCCCCCCCCCGAGGCTCCTCTTTGCCCTGACAGGTCCCGCTGTGGCGGTGCCATCATGGCACCAAGAGACACACACTGGTCATGCGAGCAAGAGATTGAGCAAATCTGAAAAGCTTTCCTTACCTTGTAATTCACAAAGAGTGAAGCATGAGTTAACTTGCTAAACTGAATATGTGGTCAAATGGTCTGAAACCCCGATTTAAAGTGACGGAGGGAAAGGGAATGCATTACTCCCCCCCCCCCATGCTAAGCAAACTTTGAAACTGCTCTATGGAGCTAGGAATACTGGCATTTATGGGATTTAATCGAGCAAATACAAATCCACCTAAAATGGTTGTCTAAACAAGCTTTCTCTGACTTTACTAAACTTTCTCAAACTGTAAACAATGACTGACTGGGAAGAAAAGATGGTGACCAGATTGGAGCCCTCTCCAGGAACTGCAAAAGCAACATTTCTGGCTCCCAAACTGAAAACAAACCCTGACTTTCCTAACATGTTAGCTGTAGCACTGCGCCCTCTGCTGGATCCATTGACTAACCTCAACAACAAATTTGAAGCACTCCAAAAACAATCAAAAGGGACTACTTCTAAAACAGAAGAAACAGCAAACTCTGTGGAAAAGGCTGAAGCCAAGACAAGCCATAAATCAGAGACTGGAAGTGGTGGAGAAAGACAGATCCTCTGACAAAGATTAACTTTTAAGACTGCAAATGGAAAAATCAGCTTATGTTCTGAGATTTTAAGGTGTCCCAGAACAGAAGGGTGATAATCTGAAGCATCTATTCAGAGAAGCATTGGCCCCAGTGACAGGTTTGCAAGTGGATCTACTGCAAAATGATATGGATATGATCTACAGAACATATCCAGAATTTATTAAGAAAAAAACCTGCCTGGGGAGATATTGGTGAGATTCTCAAAGAGATCTACAAGAGATGTGGTGCTCAAGGCCACAAATGGGACAATCTTAAAAATCAAAGATGAAGAAATCAGTCTTAAAGGATATACCATTCAAGATAAGAAAAAAGAGGAAACAATACAAAAGCTTAACCAATTTCCTGCAGAAAAACTCTACTCCCTACAGATGGATAACACCTGAAGGACTTGTCTTCAACTTCAAAGAGAAAAAGGGAAAGATTGACTCTGTTACTCTGTTATAAAAGCAAAGTCATTTTCAGAAAAGCAACAAAGTGCAGCGAAAGATTAAAAAACCAACAGAGGAAGAGGAAGAAGAATCCAGCATACTTAGAATGAAAAGTTTGGAAAATACAGCAAGCAGTACGCTGGAAGATGCCTCTGAATCAGAAAAAGGGGTGGCAGCCCCAAACCCCTTGAAAGTCAAATGGGACTTTGGAAAGGGGAAAGTGAGAGGAAAGAAAAGGAAATAATGTAACCTAGTTAAAATATGAAAGTTTGAAAACATGTAACGTTATCCATTTGATTTAATTATTTAAATACCAGCTTATAATAGAAAACTAAATTACTATGCTTCATTACAATAATTGCATTTTAGAGGAAGCCTTTGCCTTAGCTAATTGATGAATCTTACTACATGATCCTTGCATAGCTTTGTTTTAGTTTGGTGTTTAGTGTTTGTAATGGTTTAGTGTTTGTAATGGTTTAGTGTTTGTAGAAGTAAAATAATAATAAAAAAGAGATTAAAATATATTTACCTAATTTCAAACAACACATTAATGACTAAACCACAGTGTTGCTTGAAGTGTGAGTGTTCCCTTAAAACAATATCTGCAGGGTACATCCTTGGATCTTTAAGACAGATATTGGGGTTTATTTATCTGTTTGTTCCAGGTTCAAAGTGAAGCCCTGTGTTTCTCAGCCAATAAACAGTCCATGTATTAGTCAAACTTTTGTTTAAAAGTAATCTGATTGTTTCTATGCCACCTCTTCAGAGATATGTTCAAGGCAACTTACAACTAAAAAAAGCACAATTTAAAAATCATTAAAGACATAAGCCATTAGGCATAAGCAGCATAAAACAGAAGCAGACCATGAAAAAACTGGTAAGATAAAGTCCCTAGTTAAAAGCCTAAATAAAAAGATGTGGCACCTAAAAGAATGTAAGTAGGCACCATGAAAGCTTCAAGGGGGTTCTGAAGGTGAGGAGCCACAGTAGAAATTGCCCTGCCACTAGTTGCCACATGAAGGCAGGGGCACAGAGAGCAGGGCTTGAGAGGCAGTTCTTAACTGGTGTGCTTAAGAGTATGGGAGGAGATGGACTTTCTGGTACCCTGGCCTCAAGCCATTTGGGGCCTTAAAGGAAATAACCAGAAACAGATGGGGAACCAGCGCAGATCTTTCATCACAGAAGTAATACAGCCCATACAACCAACCCTCAACAGCAGCCTGGTCACTGCATTTTAGACACACTGATGGAGGTGGGATCCCCTGCTGCCAGCCCCTGCTACCCCCCACCAATTGTGGGAGGGGGAATTAACAAGAAAAAGACCGAGGCCCAATCAACATTGTAGTGATGTGCCTGTATCACTTCCAACATGACCCCAAAGTGATGTCATCTGTGATGGATTGCAAAGAAAAGCAGGCTTTTTAAAATGCTGCTTGTGTCAGAGAGTCAGGGAGTTCATGAGTTAATCTTCCCTGAAGAGAACAGCTTATGTGATTGGTCTCTCTACTTGCTCTCTGACTGGCCAACATCAGCTGAAAGAGGAACTAAACCAGCTGATCTGGAGGGAAAAGAGGTCTTTCGCAATTTGGGTCTTTCGCTGTTTGGTCTTTCTAACCTCTTGTCTCAATCAGTAGGCAGAGGGTTTGGCTTTTAAGGGAAGAGACGTTTGGGAGTCAGTGTTTTCTGAGAGGCAATAGTCAGAAGAGTACTTCTAGAGAGAAAAGAAGAAAAAACCCATTGTCTAAATGTATTAAAACTGCTTTGAGGGAGAATTTTAGATTCTCAATCTGCAAAGCTACAGAACAGCCTTATACAGACAAAGGATACTGGAGAAGGATTTGGCAGAAGGTCTGGGTAGTTAGAGAGACATGATGATGATGATGATGATGATGATGATGATGATTGAGTTATTGCTTCTTAGGGACAAGGAGAATAACTTCCTGCCAGTGAAAGGGATTGGAAAGAGAACTCTGGTCTGCGATAAAGAGGAGGAGCTTAGACACCTCAGGAGTTAATGAGAAGTATTATCTAAAGGAAAACCTGTAATATCTGAATGAAGAAATCTAGAAACATCTATAAGAACTGCATTAGTGCTGAATTAGACTAAACAAAGTCCCTCTCAAAGAAAGAAATAGAAAGCCTTGAAACAAAACTACAAATACACTCTCTTGAACGTTCTAAGAATTCAACTTTGTAAATATTAGAACGTGTTTTTTTTTTAATTCAGCAATCTCAAAACCTTTACTAATCCTATTATACATATATTCCCTGCCTGTTTAGTAAAATCTTAATTCTGTTTTTGGAAGTTAAATTGCCTTAAGTGCCATTTCTCAAGGGTTTAAAAAAACCTTCACAGCTCTTGTATTTTCAGTAGCGTTTCTGAGCTGAGAAAAACCTAAACTAAATATCTAAACATAGGGTGGGACAGTCAAGTCTTTTATAACGAAGAATATATACCCGCTGCTGTAGGGCAACTCAGTCACTGATGGGAACTGAAGATTTGGTGAGAAAGATCTGCCAGACAGTTGGGGAGATACAGGAGTTTGTCATATCGTATCAGCAATGTTGGGGCAGTGTTCTGATATTTGGACAAAACCTCTATGGTAGAAGCCATATTTACCAAAGAGGTTTTGCCCAAATACCAGAGTGTTGCCCTGATGTTGCTGCATGATAATGTCACTTTCAGGTCACACTGCTACAACATCATCTGGGCCTATCTTTTGCTCCCAATAAGTCACTCATTCCCCACTGGTTGCCAAGAGGGACCTGGCATCTCTGTTTCAGTCCAACTGAAATTTCTGAACAATTTCCAAAGGCAGACTCACACAGAGTGAGTGCATTATAGTAATCTAACTCGGATGTGATCAGAGTTTGGATCACTATGTCTATATCATAGTGATTTCTGGCAAATTTATATTTGCAAAGTCATCACAATGTTCCCTCTAAGCTCCACAGTGTTGTGAGCAAAAATTCTACCTTGTGAGTGAAAAAAGCTAATAGCATTAAAGTTGTGAGTCTACATTTGACTATCACATAAATTAGTTTAGATTATTTTCATAACCTTGTAAAAATCTTAGGAGGAATTATTTTAAAGTATATTTAAACTATATTTTAAGAATAATTTAAACATTATAAGAAAAAACAGAATCAAGTCAAATTTCATTACAGAAAATATTTTCTTCTATGGGGGTAGACCTGTCCTCTACTCTACCCTCCCCTTTCCACTATATTGGTAGACCCAACCTCCAGAGAACAGGTCTACCCACCCCTTTCCACTATATTGGTAGACCTGGCCTCTGACTGTCACCCTGTGCTGACCCTTAGAAAACATACCAGCACTTGGGGGGGAGGACACTTGCCATCTACTTTGGCTTTTTTTTTTTTAGTGAAATATGACAAATTACAGGTTAAGTATAACAGAGGTGGAACAATCACTGTCAGAACCCTACCTAACCTAACAAACAGGAAGTTGCTTAAATATTATCAACCTGCCCAAACTACTTATTTATTCAAATATTTATATCTTACAAATCATACTGAAATGCATAATGGGTGTGCAAAAAAAATCTATTTTTTCTGGCTCCATTATAGCCTATGGGGCTCGTTATACTCAATGGGCCCCATGGGTTTTAATGGAGAATTGATCTGGGGGTATCTGGAAATTGAGTGTGTGTGTGTTTTTATGTAGGTGCACCAGATTTGCAGCATAGCTGCTGATGCCTCCCATCAAAAACCTCCCCAAGTTTCAAAAAGTTTGGACCAGGGGGTCCAATTCTGTGGGCCCAAGAAGAAGGTGCCCCCAATTTTGAAAACAATGGAGGGGAAAATATCTTAGTCTGAGCAGAAGCTAAATTCCCTGAGTTGGCCTCTAAAATGTTGTGTGCCAGTGCCCCCTACGACAGCTTAGAGGGAACTCAGCATGTCATTCATATTCTACCTGTTGACTTTTAGAAGAAACATTAAGTTTCAGAGCTTCTTACCCAGAGCTTTACCAAAAAAGGAGAAAGCAGCTTTCACTAAATTCCAGATCTCAGGCAATTCAGGGGTTACAGGGTATGACCAACAGAAGCTCTTACGAAACTTTCCTAAACCTTCTGATTTCATTCCTTCTAAAAGCATTATGTAAGACACCTTTGAGCATCCCAACAAATAATTGCTGCTAACTGTTCTATTTGTTCTTGTATTCATTCTGGGCATAAAGTAATTTATTAATAAGCTGTACTTCAAGGCTGAAAACTGTAAATTAGCTAAAACATTGAAAAAAATGTATGCTTCCAGATTGGCACAAGAGCTTAAAAGCAAATTCTCAGGCCTACTGTCTCAAAACTTCCAGAACAGTGATTTAAAGTTAAAATCTACAACATCATAACCCAGAGAAGTTTTTAAGTAAGAACTGTGCAGATCCTTGACTATGCATCTGTGTATCCCTGATTTGATGGTGTCCCCTATATCAAATAAGCAAATTTGGACAAGAAAATGAAAAACTGGCAACAATTTGGTTCAGGTCTATCAAGGTTCCTTGTTAATGAAAGATTGTCAGCACTACCCAAATAAAAAGGCAAAAAGCATGCCATTCTTTGGTGAAGAAAGATGTCCTCTCCCACTAAAAATGTGCCCATAAGCCAAGTTAAACCCTTCTAATGCCACTGACTTCAATGGACTTAACAAAGGTGTGACTCAAAATGACACTCTAAAGGGTAAACATGGATACTGACAATGACCCTGGTTCAGCCAAAGCTAAACCCTTCCAAGTTCCTTTAATTTCAAGGGGTGGCATTTAAGCATATGTGTTCGTGAATTCATTGGGATTGAAAAGTGCTCACCTTTGGCTGAATTGTACCTAATGTATGTGTTTATTAATTTCTTGTAGTGGTGTTTCTTGGTTAGGAGAAGGGAAGTAACTGCCATTTTTTAATTACGAGACTAAAAGGTGCAATGGGCCTTTATGCGTTTCTGCTTTATGTTAAAGTGGATCACACGAGAATGCACAAAGACTAGTTATTTTGTATCTTTTCCAGTGTGCCTTTTTTTTTTGCTATAAAAAACCCTATTGGGTCACTGTAAGTCAGCTGCAACGTGACAGCACTTTCCACCACATAATTCCAGTAACTCATCGTTTGTCTTTTGGTGCAGTTTTTACAAGATTGCTGTTATTAATAACAACCTTCTGGAAAATCTACTTGTTATAATTGACACTCTTTGTAGTGCTTAGAGGGTTTGCCTGCTGAGGATGTTGTTACTAAGAGGGTAAAGACAGTACACGCTTATCACTTATGTCAAGTCAATTCAAGAGGTTCCCCCCACACACACACCTTATCTCTGGCATGACTTAAACTGCCCTTGCCCGCAGCAAAAATAAGCCTGTCAAATTGTGTTTTCAAATTTATTGGAAGACAGCTTCTCTCTCTCTCTTTCTAAGGACACCTAAAAGTTATCTATATTGAATTAATTACCCAAACATATAGATCTTACCTTTATCTACATTCAGAGCAGACTGAGACTACAGCTGAAGTGGCATCTTTTTGACCTGTCTTAGTTGATTCATAAGCAGTGTTCTCCAAAAAAAGAATTGACTCTCTCCCTCCTTTTTCTTTTTCTGCCCAGTCACAGTTTGTTTACTTGTAAAATGCCAGTTCTTTTGAAACTCATTATTAAAGCTGACAAGGGAAAGACAGATTTTCTTTTAAAGAAATATAAACTATTTTCAAAGGGGAAAAGACAACATTGTTTTTTAAAATAATGATAGAAAATCATAGTATTAAGAAACGTATTATTTGGTATCCATCAATGACCCTATATTTCTTATTAAGTCCATTATTTATAACGATTTAAAGATCTTTACCTGATCTGTTTCAAATTCAAGGGTATCTATACTAAACTGAGATTCTTCCAAAATTGTCCCTATACGAATTTCTCCTTAGGTTTTAAAGTTCCACATTACCTGATCTTGGACTGATTTAATTGGTATATACATGAACACACATGCCTTATACTGGATCAGATCATTTATCTATTAGGGTCACTGTTGTCTATGCAATGGGAATAACTTATCAGGGTCTCGTGCAGAGATCTTTCATATCATTTACTATCTAATCCTTTTAACTAGAGATGCTGGCACTGGAGCCGTTCACACACACACACTAAATAACACAGTTTCAATCTACTTTCAATGCACTTTGCAACTGGATTTTACTGTGTGAAATGGTAAAATCCACTCACAAAGAATCACTGAAGTGCAGGGGTCCATTGGAGTGGGAGCGCACAGGAGCGTAGCTCCGGTAGTGAGGAGCCCAGGGGGTGGGCACATGACCAAGCCCCGCCCCTTCCTCGGCTTCCCCGAGCAGTGCAGATGCGCAGCGCCCCGGGGAAAGCCCAGCTAGGGTCTTTATTGTTTTTAATGTTTTGTTTTAATATTGATAATTTTATCATTGTTCCTTTTATGACTGTGTGCTGCTTTTCCAGAGACTTGCTCAAGGTGGCATATAAATTTTCTAAGTATACCATTTTTGATCTGGGCACATGGCACATAAGTACTGGAGAAATTTCACCAACCCTTCAGCAGCTTCCACCCCATCAGTTTGGTGTAGTGGTCAGGAGTTGGACTCTAATCTGGGAGAACCGGGTTTGATTCCCCACTCCTCCACGTGCAGCTGCTGGTGTGACCTTGGGCCAGTCACAAGTTCTCTCAGAGCTGTTCTCTCAGGAGCAGTTCTCAAAAGACCTCTCTCAGCCCCACCTACCTCACAGGGTGTCTTGTTGTGGGGAGGGGAAGGGGAAGGGATGGGTGGTGCACATGTTCTGGGTATCTTAAGTCTACTTGAAACCTGGTGGTTTCAAGGGAGCAGGAAGAGAATGAGGGTGTGTTCTTTACGCTTATTTTTATTGCACAAAGTATTGGATGGGGAAGGGAATGGAGGAAGAGCAGGTCAGTTTCACTCACCTGTGGAGTGGAGCCTGAGGGGTAGGTGTTGCCTTCCGACACACTTCCGGTATGTTAGGGGGTGTGGCATATGCAAATGAGTTATGCAAATGAGTTATGGTAATGAGCTCCTGCACCTCTTTTTCTACGAAATGACCCCTGCTGAAGTGGATTGAAACTGTATTATTTAGCATGTGTGAAAGCACTTAGAATCTAGGTCCTTCTGTATGCAAAGCAGATACTCTACCACTAAGCCATACACCCCTACTGAAATCTTCCATTTCCCCATACTTCTCGGATTGTTTCCATCTTTTCAACCACTTTGCATTAGCAGTGAACATGAGCATGTTTATATCACACTAGCCTTATACCCGTGCTTTGCTAAAGTATTTAAGTTCTGTAAATCCATTTGTAATACTGATGATGTGAAGTTTGAAATGCAACATTTGTTGTGTGAATTCTAATGAAGAAGATTGTAGTGTAAAAAATGAAGTGAGACAGTACTTTTTTTTTTCTTTCTACTGAAGGACCTCTCTGTAGACCACATGGGTGGTTCCGCCCTCAGGTGCTAGGATCACCAGGCTGCTTAGTGAGCTCACTGTGGAGCAGGCCACATAAAACATTCCACATGAGAAGCAGTCCTCTTAAGTCAATTCCTGCCACCATCAGTAACTGGCCTTGGGACTTGATGGTTATAGCAAAGCAGACCTTGAGGGGAAACTGCAGCCTTTTGAACTTTGCTGTGTTCCTAGTTGCCTCCTCCTGGTAGCATTGGTGTATCTAGCTCAATGCCAGGAGCTTTCTTAGGGGCAGTAAGATGTGAGAGGTGTGAGGGGAGTTGGTCTGAGGGAGTGGTGATGTGGTGGATATTTCTTCAGGTTCATGAGGGAGGCACGCATCGAAATGGCTCCTAGAAAGGTCCTTTACAATCTCCTCATGAACATTCATAAACTCAATTGCCATGCTGGCTGTTATGAGAAATGTCTATTCAGGAGTCTTGAATCACTGATTTCTGTAACTATCCTCAACTGTCTGCAGTCTCTTTTAACTGTGTTTTTATCTCAGAACTTTGAGATCCACAGCTGAGCAATCAGAGGGAGGTAGGGGGCAAACAGGCTAGTTTTACCCCAGAACTCTGAGCCACACAGTTGACCAATCAGAAGGGGGGGAGGCAGCAGGAAGGGTCATGTTTCTCAGATATCTCTTTGGGGGGGTTGATGTCATGGTAGGAATGCACTCCCCTTATTTTGGGTTTCTTGGTGCAGGGGTTTGGCCTGGGCATTGAATGGGGGGAGGGCATACCCCCGCTTTTTACAAAATTGCCTCTCATTTATGTTACATTTAAGAAGTGGGACATAACTACGTATTCAAAACACCATCTGAGCAATCAGATATTAAGCAAGTTCATATGAACCAGTTTTCTAGAACCCACATTATGAGAAGTTAAACAACCTAATAAAGGAAACCAGTTTTCTACAAATGTGGGGTATAATTCCATTGTAGGTGGGAGTGTGGCTAAGCTGGGCTGGCAGCACTGCTAAGGTGATCTGCTGGGCCAGCATCCCTGATGGATTTAAATACCCTGCTCCTGCTCCTACACCTTACAGACACCAGCCTATCTGGTTTTGGGGGGATTATGTTTAAAGGCATCCGGGAGGATGGGCCAGCAGCAGGGCTAAGGCAATCCTGCTGAACAAACCTCCCTGGTGGCTGTAAGCATCCCACTCCACTCCTACACCTGATAGGCAGCTGCCTTTCCAGTGTAGGAGAGGGAGGAGAGGAGTATTAGAAGTAATTGTGGAGGAGGGGCCAGCAGAATCACTAAAGCATTACTGCTAGGGTGGGCTCCCTCGTGGCTTTAAGCACCCTGCAACCACTGCTGCACCTGACAGACAACCACCTTTCAGGTGTAAGAGGTGGGGGGAGTGTGCTGGAAGCCATCATAGAGGCTGGGCCAGCAGCACCACTAAGGTGATCCTGCTGGTGTGGCGTCCCTGATGGATTGAAGAACCCTGGTCCTGCTCCTACACCATACTACAGCATTTTGTGGAGATCAGTGGCTGTAGTGGGAGGGAGGAGGGAGGAAAATTCCATTTTGCTCACAGAAAAATAGAGTCTAAATATAATAAAATTCTGGAACAGTAAATGAACAGAGTGGCAGAAATTTTCTCATAGCCATAATCATGATCATGAAAGAAACCAAACATTCCAAAGCAGATTATGAAGCTTTTCATCAGACAAACACCCTACATTTGCCTGCCCAACACAATAGGTAATCTTCTAAGGCTCTTCTCTTTATTCCCCTTGTCTAAGTGACTGGCAATGACAGAGGCAATAGTGTAGTGGCGCTTCATTTATGGAATGCCTTATTTGGTCACACCCATTTCTCAGCTTCTAAGTCAGATCAAATCATTCTTATTTACTGAGGAATATGATTGATTCTGTAATTTTATTAGTTTGAGGTTTTGTCTCTCTGATGGTTTCTTCCTTGGGTAACAGTTTCTGTAAATTTTAATCCTATTGCTACCGGTTGTAGGGGTTTTTTGATATTATGTTTTTAAAAATTATTTCAAAACTTATTGTAGTTTAGCATTAGATTGTGTATTTGTTTTTCACTACCTGAGAAGCAGTGGTCGAGGGGGGGGGGATATAAATCTTTTAAAGGAACTGTTACCAGGGCCAGAGCATTCTCAGTGGTGGCTCCACACTGGTGGAATGAGCTCCCAGAAGAGATCAGGGCCTTGCAGGACCTATCGCAGGTCCGCAGGGTCTGCAAGACAGAGCTCTTCCACCAGGCCTTCGATTAGGAGCCACCCCCACTGTACCATCACCAAACTGCAGCCCAGACAGTTGGCCTAACTGCAGAAATCTGTGAAATTTTGAGCCATCTTTGAAATAAGAACATCAACAGCACTATTATTAGTAGTATGTTTGAATTTTTATGATGTTTTATTGGTTTTAAATTGTTATTAACTATGTATGTACTTTGTAAAGGAGTTGTAAGCACTTAGTCGCCCTGAGCCTGCTTCGCGGGGAGGGCGGGGTACAAATACAATAATAAATAAATGAACAAATATTTTTTTTAAAGCTTGATTTAAGGAAAAAGGGGAGGGGGAAGCCTGCAGCAAAGAATCTCTGCAGTCAATATGTGTGTATAAGTGTGGTGTCTTATGCCTTCATCTTTATGTATACAATCTATTTGAGCAAAAATAGAATACATTTTTATAAAGACTTCTGTGCATGAATTAACATACATTTGTAAACAACCTATTTTGATATTCCAGTTCCACTGGCTGTCCTGTAATAGGCCTTCAGAGATTTGGTATCTATACACTGCAGCTTTGTATTACAGTCCATCAAGAAATGCAATCATTTCTGTGGGGATCAGTTCCCCTGAAACAATTTTTTCTTCTTGTGCCACAAGCCATTTGAAGGTAGCTTTTAAGAACAACATCATGGAACTTCACACTTCATCAGCTAAATGCTAGAATACTCCAGTGGAAACATGACACACAGAATGCTGCTTTCCTTTTACTATATAATCAGATTTCTTCAGTAATTAGTTTACTTATTTGTCAGCCTTCCTACACGCTCAGTGAACAAAACAAAAACAAAGCATTTCCCAGCCAAGACAAGAAATACAAAAGTGTTCTGTTAAGCTCAGAATTCATGCCAAAATAAGCATATCATTTTCTTGGAATGTCCATTTCTCTCTGATTCCCCAAGCTCAGGCTTTACTGAAAGTCACTCCAGGAGTATACTGGCTATAATGTGGCTGAACTTCTGCATACATCTTAGGACAGAAAACGATGATAACAAATAACACTAACAGCAACAAAATAGTACAGTATCATTTCGTGATTGGAGGTGCTCCTTTTCTATTCATTGTGACCCTCCCATGTAAATGTAAAACATTCTAATAGTACTGAAGGAGAAGCAATATGATGTCTTAATGTTTAATTTCAAACCCATTTCCTTTTCTCATTTCCTTCTTTTGTCTTGGGATTGAGTACATTTAGATCTTGTTCTGTTTTCATTTCTTGATATTCTTAAAATCACCAAGAGAATAGATTAATTCTGGGGTTGTATATCTTTTTCTTTTTTTTATTACAGAGCAATCAGTTATTAATGACATTTATTTCCATGTACCTTATTTCATTATATTTTTAAATTGCCCTGAAAGAGATTTTAACACAAAGGGGAACAAGAACAAATGACTCTATTCACATGAGAGTTTTGAAGAGAATCCTGAGCAATCCCAGTCTTCTGTTTACATTGGACAAATTATACTAATTAGTTAGCAGTCAGCACCTAGATCCCAGGAACTGTAGCACTGCAATGTATGCATCCATCTCTGATTTTGAAACTCAGATCACTTTGATTCTGAAATATAAGACAATGTTACTATGCATGTTCAGTCAACTGAAGACTTAGAAGTGGGCTCATATGATTGCAGCAGACATCTAGCTGTAGTAAGCCTGAAAACCAGTGCTGGTAAATATGTAAATATTATATGACTAGCAGAAAAGCCCATTATGAAAGCAATACAATGGGCTCTAGAAAGATGTGTTGTGTAACCAATGCATAGGCTGGAAGGAGGTAAAGTAAATATTAGCAGTCTGTAATTGAAAGATACAAATGTGGAAGTAAAGTTTCACATACCTTATGTTCCACAATAGCTGCTGTCCAAGGTCAAACAATGTGGGCCAAAAAATGCTGCACACAGGGGTCCGTGGAGTACTGTTAACAACTGGGCAATCTGCAAAGTCATTTTATGTTGGATGTCCATGTCATTCAATGTGATTGTGGTCACAGTGTCCACCCTGTTAGAGCAGAGGTCTCAAGGGAAGTTGGGTTGAAAGTGAGTGGTCGCGATGAGTCTCAGTAGGTTATGTGGGAATGAGAAGGCGGAGTCTGGGCAAATGAGTGTTGTGAGGTTGTGGGGGGCGGGTTGGTTGTCAAAGAGCTGGATGACACATTCACACTGTGTGAGACATGGTGTTCCACTGGGTGCAAGTATGGGTTGAATGAGGCACAGGAGAGGACTGCTGTCAGAGGATTTAAAGGTAGATCCTGAACAGGTTGTCTTGGGCACTATGTATGCCTTGTAAGGCTTGCAGGCATATAGCAGTTTGCACAGCTGCCATGGTCGTATGTTGCCTTTGTACCTTTTTACTCAGAATGTTCTTCAGGAGTGACTTTTCTCTTTTGTGTGGTAGGTTCTTATGCTGGGAACTCATTGATGCTGTGGTCTGTAAGCATAAGAAAAGCTGTGTACAGCAGCAATGTGGCTGATGTTTCCATCATGTTGTAGTGGTCCTATGTCAGGTTTCAAGTGAAAGTTGTCTTTTATGGTAGAGAAGTGTGGCTGAGGAATGTTTTCCAGCAAGATAGTTTAGGGCTGGATGGTTTCAGGGAAACAGTCAGCCTTTGAGTGTAGTTGTAGTGTCTGGAGAAATTCGTCAGTAGTCCACCATAGATACGTGATGTCAGCCGCCAAGGATGGATGTTGCAGCCATGAGGCACTGGGGGTTTTTGTCTAAAGATCTTGTGTGCTGTGGCCAAAGTGTGTGTCAATTTCCCCCATTTTGCAGAGCTAACTGGGTTTGATCCACAGTCCTGCAGGACTGTGTGTCCTACTGTACTGCATGGACTATTTTGGATTGGTAGCTGGGGGGGTGGGAGGAATGCACAGATTCTCCCTCACAGAGGACAGAGACCTTGTACCTGAATAAAAACTTGGTCTTAAAGGTGCCACTGGACTGTTTTGGGTTGGTGGGGGGGGGGGACATGCAGATCTGCCCTCGCAGAAGAGGGAGAGCGTCAATGCTCCCTCTAAGCTGTGGAGTCTTGTGAGCCAAAATTCTACTTGGTGAGCTATTGGCATTAAAGTTGTGAGCAAGTGATTTGGCTACTGCAAAACTTAGTTTGCTCTGGAGTCATCTTTCCTGAGCAAAGGCAAAAATGTGTGAGCCAGAGGCTAAAAAACTGAGCTAGCTCACACTAACTCAGCTTAGAAGGAACACTGGAGAGCGTGTACCTGAATAAAACTTGATCTTAAAGGTACCACTGGACTCTTTTGGATTGCTAGCTGGTGGGGGGGGGGGGGAGGGAATGTGCAGATCTGCTCTCACCCCTCACAGAGGAAGGAAAGCTTGTACCTAAATAAATTTTGGCCTTAAAAGTGCAACTGGACTGTTTTGGATTGCTAGCTATGGGGGGGAACGTGCAGATCTGCGCAGAAAGAAAGAGAGAGAGAGAGAGAGAAGGAAAGAGAGAAGGAAAGAGAGAAGGAAAGAGAGAAGGAATGGAGGGAAAATGGGAAAGAAAGAGAAGGGAAGAAGAAGGGAAAGAAAGGATGAGAGAAGAAAAAATATAGGAAAAGAAGGCGAGAAGGAAGAAAGGAAGGAAGGAAGGAAAGAAAGAAAGAAAGAAAGAAAAAGGAAGGAAAAAAGGAGAGAAAGAAAGAGAGAAGAAAAGGAGGGAAAGAAAGAGAGAGAAGGAAAGAAGGAGGGAAAGAGGGAAAGAAGGGAGGGAAAGAAGGGAGGGAAAGGGCCCCAGGCATCCAATCTAGGCTTGGCTCCCTGCACTTAAAGGCCTTTTTAAGTGCAGGGAGCCTTTTTAAGGGCAGGGAGCCAGTGGGAAGGGGTGGACTTACTATGGGGGTGGACTTACTGAGGTGTGGGGCTGGAGGGGCCTTGGTGGGCTCCAGGCCGATGTGGTGTGGTCCACTACCAGCCACCTCTTATACCTTTGGGGGCAGGGGGCAGCAGCGATGGTACCGGGTGCCGTTTTGGTGGTGTGGGTGGCCAGGTGGCCAAGTTGTGCCCCAGCGGGAGCAGGGTAAGCCTGGTGGCTGAACTGGGGCCACATGGCACTGCTGCTGGTGATTGCCGAGCAGCACCCCATGGCTCCTGGCAACTGGGGTCCAGGGGGGGGGGGTGATGGCTCTGGTGCACATTTGGGCCAGGGCCAAGAACAGCCTGCTTGTGGCCCCAGCAGCTTGCAACAACTCAGGGAGGGCTCGTGGCATGCGGCACACATGTGGAGGGGGGCACCGCTCTCCTCAGGCCTGACTGGCTTGCAGGTCATGGTGGCTCCTGACATGGCAACGCAGCATCTGGCAGGCTCCACACCAGCAGGATCCCCTGCTGAAGAAAGGTTCCACAAACAGCTCTGCTGAAGCAGAGTCCTCTCTTCTCCACAGACAAATGGTGTTGTCTCTCCTCAGGAGAAGCTGTGTGAGAGACGAATTTTGGCGGGCAGTGATTCTGTGGGCGGGAGGCAGGCAACACCTTCTGACTGGCAGATGCAGAACAGATTGGTAGATGAGGGAGGCAACTGATTTGGGAGCGCATAGAACGTTGTCACCTGAAAATACAATTATATATAAGGACAGGATACAGATACAGGGATGTAGGTATCTGGAATGAGTGAAGAACTCTTTTTAGCATAGTTTTATTATATAAGTAATATTAATACTAATATGTGTATTGGTATTATTCATGTGGTACCATCAGTGCATCTGTACCAGCCAGAAAGGGGGGGGGGCTGGTTTTAGACCTAGTCTTATGAACATCTCTCCTATGAACATATACTCCAATGTTTCAGGGATAACACCATATCTACTGGATATTGTGCACAGTATATATTGGATCAAAAGTAGAGACTGGAAGTGTACAAGGCAAGCCCAGGGCATGGCTCGGCAAAGGTCTGAGGCCAGCAGAGAAACCAAACCATGAGTGTGACTCAAGTGAAAAGCAGGAACAAATTAAATATATTAATAACACATAATTTTAGGTGACAAAACAGTTTATACCCTTTGGGGCCAAACTAAAAATGACTAAACTGAATCTATTGTATTTTGGTAAAATTATGGGAAGCCAAGACTCACTGAAACAAACAATATTAGGAAAAGTTGAAGGCAGCAGGGAAAGAGGGAGCATCAGCATGAGATGGCTTGACTCAATCGAGGAAGCCACAAAGGCCTTCAGTCTGCAAGACCTGAGCAAGGTTGTTAATGATGGGATGTTTGGGAGGTAATTAATTCATAAATTATAGGGTCTCCATAAGTTTGAAGTGACTTGACCTCTTAACACACACAGGGGTCAAACTAGACATGTCAGAAATCAAGGGTCTCCCAGCATCTTTGTAAACTGAATTACAGCCAGGCAAGGTCCAAATTAGGATCATGGTCAAAAGGGAAGAGAAGAGAGGGGTCTAGCTATTCCCTTCCCACAAAGTAATGCTGATTGAAACTCTGCCTTGATGCTGTTATTAGCTCTCTGTTGAAAGCTGGGCCTAGCTTACAATGAGTATTCAGGACAGAGACTAGACACAGCCTTCCAGTAGGAATCAATAGGAATAAAATTTTAACTCTGCCCCCAAAAGTCTGATATATGCCTTTCAGAGCACAAGATTAACTCTTAGATTACCACATTCTTTAAAAAAAAGGGATATATCCATATTTTGTTTATGGTTTCATTCTGTAAAGGCTAGAAATATTTGTGTGGGGAAGGGTGTCTGTCTTAATTAGCAAACATCTACAAAGATAAAAGGCCTAAATGCCTTCTCCCCTACCTTCACACATCATATCTGACTTGGGACCCCACACAGCTGTACAGAAGCTTTAAAACGTGTTTTTGTGGGGGAGGAGGGATACAATGAGAAGATTCATATTTCATAAATAAGACTGAATGAACAATTGGTGGTGGGGGTGATTGAGAAGTAAGTCCCATTGAGTTCAATGGTAGTTGCTCTCAGGTGAATGTGTATTGGATTGTGTGACCTACTGGAAATAAATTATGAATAATTCATTGGATGACTTTCAAATAAATCTATAAAAAGAGAAGATCCTGCTAGGTGGGTGGCTGTCTTCAGCTCTCTATACAGCTAGTTTCAGATTTGGTTACCTCCATTTCCAGTTAAAGGGCAGCCTAAGTTCTCATACCTCTTGCAAATGTGATTTCAATTATTTAGGAATATAAGGCTGTCCATAAGGCAAAAACATAACTCAGCCTTTCTGGATTCTCCATCCAACAATACATCCAGTTACAATGTCAGATTACACAGGGAAGCCATTTAAATTCATAAACTTAAACACAACATAAACAAAATCCAGCATTTCAGTGTCTTGGAATATGATACTATGTCCTGTCTGAGTTACACTATGTTCAGCCACTGCTGATGTTTCAGGTTGGCCAAGTATGCAGTGTCTTTCATGTTCTTTTATTCTTGTCTGGATGCTACATTGTGTGGTCCTGATATAAACCTGTCCACAGCTGCAGGGTATGTGGTATACTCCTGCAGAAGTGAGGGGGTCTCTTCTGTCTTTTGCTGATCTGATGGGTCTGAATACTGTTTGTAGGTTGTGTTTTTTCAAAAGTTTTCTCATCTGATCAATGATTCATTTGATATATGGCAAAAACACTTTTCCCATGGGAGACTGTTTTTCCTCAGTTGTTTATTTTACCTTTGGTTTAATCGCTCTTCTGATTTCATTCCTGGAGTAGTCATTTGCTTGAAGTGTGGGGTTTAGATTATTTAGTTCATTGTTGAGAAAGTGCAGTTCATATATCCATCTTGCACAGTCTACTAATGTTTTGATTATGCCTTTTTTTTTTGCTAAGGGTGGTGATTGGAGTTTTTGTGTAAATAACAATCTGTGTGAGTTGGTTTTCTGTAGACCTTGTGACCTAATTGAAGGTTAGCTTTGTGGATGACCATGACATCTAGAAATGGGAATTTTCCCTCAATTTCTTTTTCCATGGTGAATTGTATGTTTGGGTGGATGTTGTTGAGTTAGTCTAAAAACTCCATCAATTCTACCTCTCCATGGCTCCAAATGATAAATGATATCATCTACGTACCAGAACCAGACTGTAGGTTTGGGGGGTGCAGATTTCTAAAGCTGTTTTTTTCAAAATGTTCCATGTAGAAGTTTGCTATACCCAGGATGAGAGGGCTTCCCATGGCAACCCCACCCATCTGTACATAGAATTCGTTAATCCATTGGAAGTAACTGGTTGTCAAACAATGGTGGAATAAGGCTGTTATGTCCTCCAGAAAAATCTGATTAACAAGTGCAGTAATGACTCATTCCTACCCCACCTTTCCTGAGTAGATATAAATTACCTGCCTACCTATTTTTCTTCTCACATTGACACAGAGAGTACTCCATCTTTCTGTGTTATACCTCTGAGGATGCCAGTCACAGCTGCTGTCGAAACATCAGGTACTACAATGCCAAGACCATGGCCATACAGCCTGGAAAATCTACAACAACTAAATATAGTACAAACTATTCAATTAATTTGAATGAATTACAAAGTATGAAAAAAAAACTGACTAACAACAAATATTCCTACTAAAAAAGAATAATGCAACATTGCTGGGCAGATTACAGGCATGAAAAGGACTGTTCAGCGAATCAGCATGCCGCATACAAAACATGATAAAACAATCTATGTATCTAATAGCCAAGTGCCCCCGTGCGTGCGGATATCTAAATCCATGCGGAGGGGGCACTTGGGGGGCAGGGAGATTTTCCTACACACTTGGGGGATGCTTCACATGTGTAGAAAAATCTGAAAAGTTAAAAAAATATTGGGGGGATATTTAAATCCCCCAAAAGTAAAAAGTGTTCGCTGTGCATGTGGAGGGAACACCGTTAAAACTATGCCTCACCTCCTGCAGGGGGAGGGAGAGGGCTTGGCAGGCTGGTGGTTGGAGCCATGTGGGCCTCACTGGAGGGGGAGAAGAGGAGGGAGAGGCAAACTGGCAAGGGCAGTGGCTCTGAACTGCACGAGCCTCACCATTGGTGAGGGGCGGCAGGAGGAAGAGGCAAACTGGCAAGGCTGGTGGTTTCAAGCCGCATGGGCCTTGCTGTTGGGGGGGGTGGCAGGAGGGAGAGGCAAACTGGCAAGGCCGGTGGCTCCAAGTTCTGCAGGCTTTGCCATCAGTGGGGGGGGGGAGAGGCAAACTGGCAGGCCCTGCGGCTCTGAGCTACATGGGCTTCACTGTCATGGGGGGGGGGCAGGAAGGAGAGGTGAACTGGTGAGCCCTGTGGCTCAGAGCTGTGCAGGCCTCACCGTTGTTGGGGGGAAGAAAAGAACTGGTGGGGGTGGAGAGAAAGGGAGAAGGCTTACCTGTGGCGCCTTTCTCCTCCACCACTTGGAGCTCCCCCGTGAGTATTGCGGGTCCCCACCTCTTGTCCAGTCTAATAGCAAACATTTCTTAATAAAACAAAATATAATGAAGAGATTGGAACTGAAGAGCTGGAGGAACCACACAAGCAAATGACACAATCAGTGTAGGTAACATTTATCCTTTATAAAAAATAATGCAATCTAATAACAAGGTTCTTAATAAAATAAAAATAATGCAATGTGGTTGAAAACTGAAGAGCAGCTGCCTAAGGCAACAGAATAATCTATGTAGTAAAAGTTTATTTCTTATAGAAGTCATCTCCTGAACTGATCTATTATACTGTAGTTCTGCTCCCTTTATAAGAATGCCCTCAAGAACATTCTGTTTCACATATTCTGCAAAATCAGAAGAGTGTACGGGCCTTCCTGGTATCCTCAGGGAAACTGTTCAATAGTGTAGGCACTATCACAAAGAATGCATGTGGGTAGATGGTCACCCATTCTACCTGTTTGTAGAGTGACAACTTCAGAAGATGACCTTGTTAGATCAGTGTACAAAATTGACCTTGTTAGATCAGTGTACATCACTGTCGTGGCAACTGGTTCCACAAGTTAATGATTCATTATGAAAGTAGGATTTAGTGCATCAAGAATGATTTGGAGAAATGAGGGGCCCATATGGGTTGAGTAACCATCTAGTAGCTTTTTTAAAATTTATTTGTATTGCCCTACAGTGTAAATCATACACGGGGTCATTTCAAGCAGGAGCTCGGGGGAGCTCAGCTCCGGGAGTTGGTGCCAGCCCCCCACCATGGGGGAATGCCTGCTTGTGTCATGGCTGCAGCAAAATAGGTGCTGGAAAGGTCCTTGTTCCTCCGACCAGCCTTCTGAAGGCTTCAGCCACCACTGAAGCTATCCTCCCAGAATAGTGGTATTTCTGAGGCTTAGATTAGTAGCTGTCCCCTCTCTGCCAGCTCTTTCTTTCTTTTTCTTCCTTCCTTCCTTTCTTTTTCTTCCTTCCTTTCCTTCTTCCTTTTCCTTTCCTTCCTTCCTTCCTTCCTTCCTTCCTTCCTTCCTTTCTTCCTTCCTTTCTCTCTCTCTCTCTCTCTTTTTTTTCGCTTGCCTTCTGACATACTTCTGGTGGTGTCAGGTGGTTTAGCATACACGAGTTATGCTAATGAGCTCCTGCACCTCTTTTTCTATGAAATGACCCCTGATCATACACCTCTTTCAGATACCTTGGTTTTCTGCTTAATGGATCTTGAAGTAAAGGAGAAGATTTTTAAGTGCCACCTCCCAAGGAATCTCACTTTTAAAATGCTCAGTTCTGAAGCCGGATTTGGAAGTGAGTAGGCTACAAACAAAGAACACTAAATGGGAAGGTTGCCATTCATTCAAGGTTCCATTTCCACTAGCAAATACACCAAAAAGTGAAATCTGAGGGTGCCCCCCACATTCCTGTTTCCATTATAGTGGTGAAAATGAATTCTTTGCTTTATAAAACCAATGTCTATATTATGAAATAATCATAGAGAATATAATAGGGCAAAATATTATTCCAGAAGACAGGTAAATTTCATCTGTGTAACTGAGCCATAGGCGTCTGTTGCCGGTGATTGGCAGGTAGGTTCATTTATCTTTCCCAGAGAAATTAGCATTCTAGAATGATAGCTCCAATGTTTCAAAATAGGGTGAAGGAATGTTAAATAATCCCAAACATTTAGAAAGTTATAGAATAGAAAATCTATCTTTAAGAGATAACAGAGAGAAATGGGTATCTATATAGATGTCAGACACATTTGGTAACTGGCCATTCTTCCAGTGCCCTAAAAGAACCAATTCAAACAGCATTGTTCAAATATGGGAGGTTTTTTCCCTAATCCTATTAGATATTATCCAACTAATCAGATATTATGCAAATAATCATCGTACAAGGGGGCTATCATTAGAAAGTAACAAGGAGGGAGATCATGGCATTTGATTATAACATAAATAAAAGGCAGTTCAAATTTTCATTTAGAAAAAGAAACCCAGATGTTCAGTACTTAATTTTGTAGTGAGAACTGCATATATCTATAAGGACTATGTTTTCCTAGAAGATTTAACTATTACCAGCATCTCTTTTGAAGGCTTATATTTAGATTTATTCTGTTGCTCAAAATAATTTTACAACTGAGTCATGTTGGTCTATATTTTGAATTAATCCAAATGTTGTTTTCAGGCTGCTTGAGCTGCAAACCATTTCAAAATGTAAATCATTTAGAATGCATACAGGAAGAGTTACTGCCCTCTCATCTGTGCCGGCAGCACAAATGCACATGGGGCTTCATTTTGCCTTGATATGCTTATGAAAATTCCATCAACATTAATGATACTATGTGTGTACCTTGGCAGGAGAACGAGCTTCATATGATACAGCAATCGTTCAGTCAGAAAACTGTGCGTTTGCAACTTCCAAGAAAATATATTCAATAATGGTTTTAAAATATGCAGATGCCTCATTTTAACTGTTAGTATCTCATCCTGCACTCATATAGAACAATATTCTTTCCATACAATGTTTTAGTACTTGCAAAAGTCCCACAAATATTTACTGAAAAAACATGTGTAAACTCTTTGACTGCCCATCTTTTATGGACTCACGTGATCTGAGCCATAGAATACTAACTAAGCTTGATCCCTTGCCGAGTGAGGCACATGTGCCTAACTCTGTGTTCAATTACAATGCCACTTCTTTGCTACTACTTTCCTGTAACTTTATAGAGAAAAGGGGGCAGGACGTTTTTTATGTCCTTGAGAGAAAGCCATCCCAGCAGCAAGGGACATAGGACAATCTGTCATTCGCTGGAAAAGACACACTATGCTTGGGCCAGCATCTGTAGCACTGGCAAAGAAGAGGCGTAGTTCTCTTTTTAGCAGACAGCAGCAGCCTGTAGAGTCACAGCAAAGAGGCTCAGGCTACACAAAGCATCAAATGAGTTAAATTCTTAATTCCAGCATAAAGGCCCATCCTTGTCAGAATCTACTAATTCAGACATTATGTTATTCATGCTTGTACTTTCAAAGTAGCTATATGTCTTTCTTTTTCCTATGTAACTGTCATGTACTGATGCTTGTCCAGACCGGGAGGGTGACACCAGTAAATTATGTGAACAAGGAGGCCTCTCATCCCTGCCTCCGCATTCCAGCTGCTCCGGCAGGAACTTCAAGGGAGGATACCTCTCATCTCTTATCACATGCAAAAACCTTGAGGCCATTGATTGTTATGTGAACTGGTAACATCTGAGGGGTCTGGTTTGGGAGAGGAAATTTACAGCTTAACACCTCACTCTTTTCCTGTGAGAACCAAACGGCCAGGACACCTCTTTGCCCGCCAATTTTCCCTTAAGGTGATTGGCTACCTATGGGTAATTCAAACTCCTTGGAATGGTATAATAGACCTGCTTGTATTATCTGTCTCATCTCTGACAATAATCCGAGACGCTGTACTAATGTAGAGATTGGAAATAAAGAACTGTGGTTAACCAACCAAGATCTGATCCTTGACTACTTTGAGCAGAACTCTCACAATCCTTCCCATCAGCTCTCATTTTGAAAAAAAAATGATATTTTGGGCAAGAATGGGTATTTTGGGCAAGAATTGGGCATTAGCCAACTATGGTCTCACAGATAGATAGGTATGATGAAAGATGGGTAATTATTATTTTCAATCATCTATCTGTTAAACTGTAGGTAAGCTTAAACGTTCCTTGTTCACATTTATTCCTATTACATTTATTTATTTGTTTGTTTTACTTACTTCCAGAATTTATATTCCACCTTTCTGACCTTACAAGGGTCACCAAGGTGGTTAACAATTTAAAACATACATCATAAAATTACATGTTCAAACTATAAAAATATACCCCCCCCCCTCAAACAGATATTATTAAAACAATTTAAAAACAAAGTAAAATACCATACTTATATTGATTGAGAAGGCGGGATTACTGGGGAAATGTCACGTGAAACAAAAAAGTATTCAACCACTGGTGGAAGACACAACAGAAGGAGAAAGACAAATCTCCAAGGGGAAAGAGTTCCAGAGATTTGGTTCCATGACCAAGAAGACCCTCTCCTTAGTTGCTACCCACTTTATCTCAGAAAGCAGTGGCACCTGAAGTGGGACTTTCAAAGATGACCAGAGCTGTTGGGCAGGTTCATAAGAGATTAGGCAGTCTTTTAGGAAGCCATGAAATTAAAAGACGCCTGCTCCTTGGGAGAAAAACTATGGCAAATCTAGACAGCATAATAAAAAGTAGAGACATCACCATGCCAACTGAAGTCCGTATGGTCAAAGCAATGGTATTTCCAGTAGTAATGTATGGCTGCAAGAGTTGGACCATAAGGAAGACCGAGCGCCGAAGAATAGATTCTTTTGAATTATGGTGCTGGAGAAGACTCTTGAGAGTCCCTTGGACTGCAAGGAGATCAAATTAGTCAATCATAAAAGAAATCAACCCTGACTGTTCCCTGGAAGGCCAGATACTGAAGCTGAAGCTCAAACACTTTGGCCACCAGATGAGAAGGGAGCACTCCCTGGAGAAGACCCTGATGCTGGGAAAGACTGAAGGTCAAAGAAGAAGGGGACAGCAAAGGATGAGGTGGTCAGGCAACATTGCAACAAACATGAAATTGAACAAACTTGGGAGCACGATGGAAGACAGAAGGGCCTGGCGTGATGTGGTCCATGGGGTCATGAAGAGTCAGACTTGACTGTGCGGCTGAACAACAACAAAAGGGCTTTGAAGGTCAACTCCAGCACCTTGAATTGTGCCCTGAAACATATTCAAAGCTAGTGCAGATGGATCAAGACTGGAGTGATATTGTCCCTACAACCCACTCCAGTCATCATCCTGACTACAGCATTCTGTACCAATTGACATTTCCAAACACTTACCAAAGGCTGCCCCACATAGAGCACATTGCAGTAATCTAATCTTGATGTAACCAGGGAATGCACCATATTTATCTATTTATTTATCTTTTATTTAATTAGATTTGCTAGGCCACCCTTCCCTACAAGTAGGGCTCAGTGTGGCTTACAACAGAGTGATACCAAGAATCTTTAGTTTAAAACAACATTAAAACAATTTAAAACAAAATACATATACCAAATAGTGGAAAAATTGGCTCCCCGGCATCCTTGGTGTAGTGGTTTGGTGTAGTGGTTAAGTGCGCAGACTCTAATCTGGGAGAACCGGGTTTGATTCCCCACTCCTCCACTTGCATGTGGCTGGATGACCTTGGGCAAGCCATAGCTCTGTACCAGCTGTTCCCTCAAGGACAGCTTGGGAAAGAGCTCTCTCAGCCCCACCTACCTCACAGGGTGTCTATTGTGGGGAGGGGAAGGGAAAAGGAGTTTGTAAGCCGCTCTGAGACTCCCTTTGGGAGTGGAGGGCGGCGTATAAATCCAATCTCTTCTTCTTCTTCTTGGGGGGAGAGGTTGTGAGGGATGGGGAAAGAGTGCCAGACGTCATACTATCCCCCCATCGCTATCCTCAGCCAAATGCCTGGTGGAACATCTCTGCCTTAAATGCCCTGAGGAAGGTAATAGCTCCTGCATGGCATGGATGTCCTCCAGCAGAGAGTTCTACTGGGTGGGGGCCAGGGCCAAAAAAGCCCTGGCCTTGGTTGAGGACAGCCAGGTCTCTCTGGGGCCAGAGACCACCAGAAAGTTCTTATTTCCTGAGTGCAATGCTCTTCCAGGGGAATACTGAGAGAGGCGGTCTTGAAGGTATGTAGGTCCCTGACCATTAAGGACCTTAAAGGTCAGAACCAAAACCTTGAATTTGATCCAGCGCTCCACCAGAAGCCAGTGCAGCTTGCGCAGCACTGGTTGGATGTGTGCTATCCGAGGGGTCTCCATAAGGATCCACACAGCTGTGTTCTGGGTCAGTTGGACCTTCTGGGTCAGGCGCAAGAGTAGGCCCACATAGAGCAAATTACAGTAGTCTATCCTGGAGGTGACCTGGAGGTGCATGGATCCTGGAGGTGCATGGATCACCGTGGCAAGGTTGGGGCAAGACAAGTAGAGAGCCAGTTGCCTAAGCTGGCACAGTTGGAGAAACACCAGCCTGGTAACCTTCACAACCTGGACCTCCATAGACAAGGAGGAGTCCAGAGTCACACCCAGGCTCTTGACAGTCTGTTCCAGTGGTAGAGGCACCCCCTCAAGAGTTGGGAGTTGACATCCCAACCGTGGCTCCCCCCACCCAGCCACAGGACCTCTGTCTTACCTGGATTCAGTTTCACCCGACTCTGCTTTAACTATCTCACCACAGCATCCAAACTCTCAGCTAAATTCCCAGGAATGGTAGTCGGCCGGCTGCCCATCAACAGAAATAGCTGGGTGTCATCAGCATATTGATGACACCCCAGCCCAAAACTCTGCACTAGTTGGGCAAGGGGGTGCATGTAGATGTTAAATAACATTGGGGAGAGAACTGCCCCCTGAGGAACACCACATTCTAGTGGGTACCTTGAGGACACTGTCCCTCCTAGCGCCACCCTCTGTCCCCAACCATGGAAGAATGAGGTAAACCATTGCAAGACTACCCCACAGATTTCAGCATCAGTGAGGTGGTAAATCAGCAGATTGTGATCGACTGTGTCGAATGCTGCTGTGGGGTGGAGTAATATCAGCAGTGCCGACCCACCTCAATCCAGCTGTCTGCAGAGTTTGTCCATGAGGGCGACCAGTGCTGTCTCCATCTCATAGCCGGGGTGGAAGTCAGACTGAAATGGATCCAACACCGATGTTTCATCCAAGAATTTCTGGAGCCAGAACCAGATGAAGCTAGAAAAGACACTCCTGGCTACAACTGCCACCAGCAATAGGCCTGGAGCAGCCCCAGAATACGGACCTGTTCCTCCAAGGTGGGTTCTACCCTATCCAGATGATGCTTTATATCTGGGGTCAGACCTTCTATCTCTCAGTAGCACTTCTGTGTTGTTGAGGTTAAGCTTTAGTTTATTAGCCCGCACCCACTCTAAAACTGCCTCCAGGCACCAGTTCAGGGTTTGTACAGCCCACCTGGGATCAGATGGAAGCATGAAATAAAGTTGAGTGTCATCTGCATATTGGTGACAGCCCAGCCCAAATCTCTGGATGACCTCACCCTGTGGTTTCATGTAGATGTTGAAGAGCATCGGGACAAATGGAATATTGCAGGACCCCATAGACCAAAGACCAAGGGACTGAGCAGCAGCCCTCCAGCACCACTTTCTGTAACCTCTCCTCCAGGTATGACCAGAATCACCTTGGAACAGTGCATCCCAGTCCCAGTCCAGAAGCATGCTGTGGTTGATGGTATCAAAAGTTGCTGACAGGTCCAGGAAAATCAACAGAAGAGTCACACTCCTTCTGCCCATCTGCCAGCATGAGTGTCAGGTTCCCTGTCATGTATGGTATGCGTTCCTCCCACCTGGACTATGACATCCCGGGAGTCTCCATGTCAGAGCGTTCCTTCCTCCCCTTTCCCTTGTGCTTGTGGCTCATGTAATCTGACCCTTTGAAGCCTAGCCTTGAATTGTTATTGTAACGAAGAAGCTCCAGGTGGTTCACTGTGTGGGAATAGCTTTGCTCGTGGGAGGGGGTGATTGCTTGCCAAGTGTAATCTCTGCTTCTCCACGTGCTTTTGGTGGGAAGACAAACGGTTAGAGTTGTGCGCCTTCTGGGGGGAATTTTATGATTGGTGTCTAGTACACACTTTGCTGTTTGAAATCTGTATAATTGAACCTTGCCCAGTATCCAAGCCATCACTAACACTGATCGTGTGTCATTGACAAGACCTTTAAGAATAAATGGACTTTTGATTTCATCACAAGGCCTGGCTTATTGGATCTATTCAGTACCTCACAATGAGTCTTCCACCAGTGCGACCAGTGTTGTTTTGGTCCCATAACCAGGCTTTAAACCAGACTGGAAGGAGTCTAAACAATTTGCCTCATCTAGGAAAACTGAGAGTTGTTTGTGTTTCCTTTTCCTCAAGCTCCCATCCCACAACATTTAAATTTAGATTAAAACTCTTTGGAGCACACAGTGGTCTTTTGCTTTTTTTTTTAAGTATGCAAACTGCTTGGCTGTTCCAAACAAACAAAGGAACAACAACAAAAATTGGATGATCCTGCCCCTGACATGTTCTTCCCTCTCCAATGAACAAGGAGCTTTATTCTCAGAAGGACAACAGATACCAAATGGCACATGTAATTCTCCCCCAAAAACATTTCTGCAGCCCAGTTTAAATAAATCAATTCAGATGTTTTGCAGCAATTCATTTCAATGGGCAGCATGTAGTTGTTTCTGGTTGGCTAGCTTTGAGTATATTTTCAGGTTAATTTGGAGGAGACTGAAACTCAGCGCAGACAATCCATGCACACATTGACCAAATGCATGAGAGGGAGGAGCAAGCATGAGCACACTGACCCCAACTGTACCTCCTGTCAGACTCCTGGACAAAGTGACTCTCAACAACACTCTCTCATCAGTAATTGGTTTATTGAGAAATAATCATGTTCCAGGCCAGATCTGTACCGTGTCATAACTGAGGGTCTGGCGGGAAAATCCAAAGTTATAGACAGTTCAAACAGGGCCCCCCTCAAATGCCCCAATCACATTTTGCATTCATCCCACCTAACTTTCATGATTGCATGGTTCTACCCCGCCCCCCCAACCTGAGAATCCTATATCTAAGACAGCATAAGAGGCACAGCTTTGGCTTCAAGGTTGTCCCTGGCAGATGGGAGGTATCTTAGGAAAAGTTACAGCATCTACGGTACAGCAGTTCACACACTCAGCCACTCACACACACACCCCGGAATTTCCCTCCCCCCATCCATCATGGCAAAGGAAAGGTGGAGTTTGACACCTCCATGTAATCACAGAGTGTGACTGTGTGGAAGAAGTGGCCACATGAACACTCCCTTCCTGTGATCAGTGATGTTAGGAAAACAGCATCACCTATCATGGGGAAGGTGCATTCATGTGGCTACTTCCTCCATGTGGCCATACCCTGCAGATGACCAGGAGATTGTGCAGAAGTGGGAGTAGGGCCAGGGTCCTAATGCTCTTTCTCTCTCCCAGTATTTCAGTAAACATGTGGTGATGGGGTCATCTGTATTGGGCTTGGGTGGTAATATTGTTGAACACCAAATGGTTAAATTAGATTTCTGCAATAAAGCGTTCTCTAGAATTCTAATCCCTCAAGTGTCTGAAATAAATACACATTAAAACCCAGTGGCTTCATTGAAAAAGTATATTGTAAAAAGGAATCAGTGAACATGACTACAACTATAAAATATTCCCTTTTTATTGTATTCCTTTTCAATGGATTTAGTTGGTTTCACTACTTATCCTTATAAGATCCCTTAGTCATTTCACACTTCCATTGGGGAAAAAAATTGTGTGCTACAACTCTGAAGCAAATGGACTATTATTGGCAAGAGCAAAAAAGAAGGGTTAGGTGCTACACTGGAATAATTCTTCCTACCATTTCCTAATTCAGGGAATGACAGCAAGGAAGATGCTGACAGCAAAGCTCACCCTTGAGGGTATTTAGAAGAAAATCCATCATCTGTAAACTGGAGTGATAAAAGCCATTAGCTGTAAGGGATGCACTCCTTGTCAATTTTCTAAAAGAGAAAATGCTTTTACTGAAAAGATAAACTGTGACTGTCAAGCAAAGCTGACATTCTTATCACTGACAAGATTAATCACTAAAGGATAGTGCACTGTTATAGTCTGCAAGACCACTAGGCATGCTTGTCAAACATTGTGTTGGGAAACAGGTTCTATATTTCCTATAAATATAAAATCCTTGGAGATTAACAAGAACTCATGAAAGATTAAGAAGAACCTACATAAAAGGTTCAGTACTTAAGAGTTCTGGACTAGAACTGAGGAGAGTTGGCTTCAATAACCACTTAGCTTTGATTTTTGCTGGGTGATGTTAGGCAAGGCACACACTTTCAGCTTAACCTACCTCACAAGGAGATAATAATTTTATCATCATCATTGTCGTCATCATTTTTCCCCATTGTCCATCATAAATTGAGAAAAGAACAGCCAGGAAAGCATAGTTTCTTAAGATGGTGGATTGATGATGATGATGTAGATAGATAGATAGATAGATAGATAGATAGATAGATAGATAGATGGCATCTAATAACATGCTTAACATGAAAAAAACACAATTATGTGTATTAATTCTAGCAAGAAATCCTTTATTTAAATTATCTTAGAGATGCCTACAATGTGTGGAAAATTGTAATAATGATTACTGTTAGCATAGAGGACTTTTATGGGGTATTATACAAATTCATGAAGGATATGTTCATCAATGTCTACTAGCCATAGTGACCAAAGGGAATTTCCATATCTAAAGGTGCTAAACCTTATTCAGTGTTGGTAAACCTCAGAATACCACTACTAGGAGGCAACATCAGTGGGAGGTCTTGGCCTGTATGCCCTGTTTGCCCAGCCCTGTAGGGCAAGTGGTTAGCCACAATGTAAAACACTTGAATTCATCAGGGGGCTACTCCTACATTCTTAATATGTGATTAGCAACATTTCCCATAACATTCTATGGGAAAGCCAGAAAGTACTATAAATGAGAAATCTGGCATATGTCAGCTAATGCTGCCATCCCCCGGCCGGGAGGTGGATCCTGGCCCAGGTGGGCCTCATGTCTGTGGAATGTCTTACCCGCCCTGTTCTCATGGCACGCTTATCGCCTAGCCTGCTTCTCTGACCTTGGGAGATTGTAATGCCAGCTGCTGTTTCTTTTTAGGTCTGGCCATGTTTCTTTCCTGCTTTTACTTTGGGCACAAAGAGCCAGTATTTTTAGCACCTTTCATTCTTCACCTTGATTGGATGTATTATCATAGGGAACACTTTTGAATCGTGTATAATTTCCCTGGCCTCACACCTACTCGCCATTACTAACACAAGAAGTGCAGATGACCAGTAAGACCTTTCTTCAATAAAGATTTCATGTTTATGGACACTTGTTGTTGATTGACTCTGTGGACTCTCACAGCATACCAGATAGCATGCTTTAGAAACCGAGAAGCATAGATGACTTCTTCAAGGAATCACATAAGACTTGTCTGTCTCTGTCTGTGTTGAGTACCATCTAGTCACTTCTGAGCCCTGGCGACACTATGACCTAATGACCTCCAAAACATTCTATCGTTAACAGACTTGCTCAAGTCTTGCAAACTGAGAGCTGTGGCTTCCTTGAATGAGTCAATCCATCTCAAGTTGGGTGTTCCTCTTTTCCTGCTGCCTTCAACTTTTCCTAGCATTATTGTTTTTTCCAGTAATGCTAGTTTTCCCATACCTGGACCAAAGTACAATAGCTGCTGTTTAATCATTGCCTACCCACCCCTCAAATAAGACACAAGGCACATCATGGGTTAAACCGGGAATTTATTTACACACAAGCTGATCTGCATCTATTAAATCAATTAAGCATGGGTTACATTGCTCTTGCAAGCAGGCTTACCTAGGACAAAACCACCATGAGGTCCGAGCCGGGTCCAAAATCCCTCCATACCCCACTCATCACGGCCCATACTTCCCATGTGTATTGAAGATGTGGGAGCAGATTCCAGCCCCTGATGGTTAAGCCTTAAGGCTTGTCATCCACTCCCCCACCCATGAGAAGGCCCTCACCTGGGTCTCCTGGACTGCTAAGCTGCTAGGTTTCCAGTTTGAGGTCCCCTCCTATTGCTGGTATCTCAGGGTGCTTGCCAGCACAAATAAACCTCTTCAACCCATGCTTTCTTGTCCCTGAGGGGTTAGCCTTGGCTTAACTCCCCTCCTGCCAAACCTTACACCACTAGGTCTCGAAGACCCCCCCCCCCCGGCAGATCAGCCAGAAACGTGTCCGCACCCATGATCAACAGGTGAACCCCATCAGGCCTAAATAGATGGGGGCATGCAAAGTGGATTCTGGGGTGAGAAATTATTTTACCCCCTCTCGAGACCACCAATGCTCCAATGATGTTATTCAGCCAGTGTGCTGTGCCTTGTTGATCCTTGCTGGGTGATACACTCCACATCACACCCACTGGGGCAGCATATTGGACCAAACCCATAACATGTCAGGGAACCACTGCCTTAGCGTTCTGAGATCCCTCAATACTTCCATCAGCAAGGAGACTGCTGACCCATTGCCCAGATCATCTTCACCTAAATGCATGACCACACTGAGGAAGCACTCCCTTCGTCCTGTGGCTAATAAAGAGGGGCAGAAGTTTACTCTAATGCATTCCTCTCTTCCCCAGCCATTCAACAGACACACTGTCTCCAATGCCTAGGTGGGAACCAGTGCTGGAGCTGCTGGCCCTCCTGCCTGCCCAATAAACAATGGACTGCCCACAAATCAAAATGTCGATAGGAACTGTCTGTGTGCCACATCCTGCAAAGAAATATATTGTCAGCCTTCAACACTTCCGGACATAGACCCGGTATGTCCAGGATTGCCAACACACCATGCGATGAACCTCATCAGGCGTAAATCCCAGCCCAGCAGCCATTGAGGCCACTCCGATGTAGAATGAATGGGTGCAGAAGTTACACCCTGACAGGCCCGCCATGGCCAAAGCCTGCTGTATCACTGCCTGGAACTGATATTGAGTCAATGGGAGGCCACTGTCATGCTGGAACAGCAATCTGGGCCACTGTCTGACCACCATCATCCAACAGGCCATTGCACACACCGGGCACAACTCCTTGTTCAGATTCCTGTGAAGTGTAACTGCCTGTCCCACTCCTCTTTGGTCTGTCTTGGACCTTCCAATCCACAGCACAGTGGACTCGGCCTTTAGGCTCACATCTGATGTTAGCAATGCCCTGTTCCTCCCATCCCACTGTGACTTGACTAGCAGTTCACTTATGTGGAAAGCCCCAAAGAAAGCCACCAAGGTGGCTACCTAGGAAAGCTCAGCCTTGACGGTATGTTGGCGCCACAAAAATAGCAGAGTGACTCTGTTTCTTATATACAGAGTATTTACATTTATTTACAACTGGACAACTGGAATATATACACAGACTTTCAGCAGCAATCTCTGGAAAAAAACGGACAGAGTGCTGCGCAGACAAGTGTGCACTCAGAGAGAGCAAAGAGCACATAACACTCTCCAATATATATTTACATTAACCAATCAGGTTACAGTGCTAGGATAGCTGAGTCATGTAGAAAATCTGATGCAATCTTGTCACATGACCTTTCCTAGCTGTCATACTAGATCAGAATGATCTGACACTTGTTCCCATGACAGAATGATATCTTGCCAGTAATATGAGCAAATACTGTCAAGCCTCCCTTTGGGATGTGCAGATGCCCCCAAGGAGCAGACCAATGTCCGGATGATTGTGGGTGTGAGTGATTGCCTCGTGTTGGGCACTGGTGGTGCCTCCTTAACCCAGCCCTCCATCATGTGCTGTAGCCTGAAATCCCTACTGTTGTCCTCTAGACCCTGAGCTTTTGACTGGAATGCCACTGCTGCCATGTACCCCTTGATGGTGCGGACTACCAAGCACTTCCTCCTCAAGGCCACCACAAACTGGAGCAAATGCTCGATGGACACCGGCCATAGCTGGCTGAGCCCCAGATCCCTCCTGAACCAGTGAAAAACCTCAAGATGCCCCTTGTATGCTGTCCTCATACCTGGTGCTAAAGATGCTTTGACTGCCCACTCAACCTCATCCTACCAAGACTCCATAGAGCCTCTGGCATCCTCTCGGGTTCTTGGTTCACCCCCTGTCCACCTGGAAGCAAGATAATGCATCAGCGATGCTATTATGCACACCTGGCACATGCCCAGACACAAACAAGATATTATAGCATAAGCAATGCAGGACAAATGCCCGCATCAGCTGCATAACCCTGTGGGATCTCAATGTCAGCTTGTTGGTCACCTATATCACTTCCTGATTATCACACCAGAACTTGACCACCTTGACCCTCAGCTGAAAGTGCCATATGTGGACCGCTGCCACTAACAGGATGAATTCCAGAAAGGTCAGATCCCTGGTGAGGCTGGATTCAGCCCAATCACTTGGCCAGTGTTGTGCACACCAGCTGCCCTGAAAAAATACCCCAAACCTCTGGCTGCCTGATGTGTCTGAGGAGATCTGCAGGGAAGCCCCCAGCAGCATGGAGTTGCGCCAAAATGACACCCCACTGTATCCCTTCAGAAAGTCTAGCCACATATTTAGGTCTGCTTTGATCCCCCCCCCCAATACCTGCACCTAGTGATGAGGTAGGGAGACCCTTCTCAGGCAATCACAAATCTGGCATACAAAGGCCCGCCCTGGGGCCACCACCCTGCAAGCAACATTCAGGTGGCCAAGCAGCGTCTGCCACTCCCGTAAGGTCATGCTCCATCAGGAGCAGGCCTGGTTGAGTAAGGTTACCAGCCCCACCACCTTATCAGCCGGCAAGGTGCACAGCTGCCGCTCAGTGTCGATCGAGACTCCCAGGTATGACAAGCTAGTGGCTGGTCCTTCCATCTTCTTGTGTGCCAATGGGACTCCCAATTCCACCACTAGGTTCTAAAAAACAGCCATGGGACTCTGACAATCATTAGTCCCGGCCCTCCCCTCAAATAAGAAATCATCCAGGTAATGGGTCATCCCATCTGAACCCGTCCTCTGCTGGACAGCCCATTCTAGAAAGGAACTAAATTCTCAAATGCGGAACATGAAATTGAGCATCCCATAGGCAAGGCGAACAGGGTATTGTAATAAAACTGGCCGCCGAAGGCGAAGCCCAGCAGCTCGAAATCCCTGGGGTGTATTGGCAAGAGGCGGAAAGCGGATTTGATGTCACACTTTCCCATGAGTGTGCCTTGCCCACAGTGGGCCACCATTCGCACCGCACTGTCAAAGGAAGCATAGTGTACTATGGAGAGCGCACCTGGGATTTCGTCATTCACTGACCTCCCATGAGGGGTATGACAAATGATGGATCAGCCTATTCCCCCCCCCCCCCCGGGCCTTCTTGGGAACCAGCTCTAATAGGGAAATATGCAGAGTAGGCATGGGGAGCTTCGCAAAGGGGCCCACCACCCTTCCCTCCTGCACTTCCTTATCATTTTTTTTGCTGTATGATACCTTCCAAACCCACGACTGATTTCAAGTTCCTTGCCATGCTGTGTGCCCTCTCTCTCTCAAAAGGAACATGGAACCCCAGCTGGAACCCCTCTTCTAGCAACACTGCCTTCCTACTGTGGAGGTACCCCCACAGCCAGTCCTGTAGGACTTCAAGCTTGATTGGGTTGCATGCCCTTGCCAGGGACTCCATCCTTTGCCCCCCTGGAACCCCCATCATCCCTGCCAGCTGCCCGCTCCCCAACACCCTTCCTACAGGACAATGCAGGGTGCCAGCCCCCGCTGCAGGTGTGCTTGTACTTGCAGAGCTTCCTATTGCACCTCACAGCATTGAAGTCCCAACAGATGAGGCGGGGTTGAACCCATTGCCGATCGCTGGCTCCTCACCCGGCTTCAGCCGGCGACCATGCCACCATGTGCCTGCTATCCGCATACCTGTCTGCAACTGCCCCTACTGGGCCCAGGCACCTGGACCAGAGCTGCTGGGGCTCCCAGTCCCAAGGGAGAGGTGTGTCCAGTGCCGCTCGTGAGCGAAAGAGCTCATTGTCCCGCAGCCATGCAGCCTCAGCATATTCCTTATAAGCCCGGTGGACGAGGTCCAGGTATTTCACAAGTGCTGCCCCGCAGCCCAGGTAGGCCTGCAGCACCACACCCATGTAAATGGTGTAAGCCAACAGCCAATTGTCAAATTGTCTTACAGGCCCTGAGGAATTGCAATAGATCATCCAGGGCCCTGATTTGGTAATCATAGAACCTAAATTAAATATTGACCAATAGGAGATTTTTTAAAAAAATAAAACATCTTGTTCTTCTGTTACTCACGAGACGCTTAAAATTTGGTGACAGCGAATTAAAAGTGGGGGGCCTACGAGGACTTCCCCTGCATCACCTCCCCACACTGGTGCTTTCCAGACTGCAGCCACCTTTTGTGTTTTTGTCACTGTTGTGGTGCTTCCAAGGTTCAGGTTATTGATGCAATCAGTTCATACTGACTTTTTCCCTTTGGTCTTTCCCTTCCAGTCTTCCATCCCATCAGATTCACATTTGAAGATTGTTTCCCCCCCTCCCCCCCCCCCCCATTTTTGTTTTATACAGGCACTGAAGAACTGCAGCAGCCTCAAGGAGATGATCACACTTTTTAAAGCTCTGGATTAGGGACGGGGAGTGAAACTGATGGGTTTAAAGGCTCGCAGCCATTTAAACCTAACACTGATAGGTGAACCCACCCCACTGTTAGGTTTAAGTGGCTGGCAGCCATTTCACCAGTAGGTTTTGTTCCCCCCCTTTCAAAGCAGAGGGAAGCAAAACTGATTGATGAAATGGCTGCCAGCCATTTAAACCTAACAGCTCAGCTGCAGACCCTGCTCTGCTCAGTTGTTAGGTTTAAATGGCCCCAAACTGAACCAGACGAAAGTCTGGTAAATGTATGTGGAGGTTCCTTACCCAAACGTTGGTTGGGAGGCTCTGAACCAGCCCATGATCATGCTGAATTTTTGCTTATGAGCTGGTTCATGCCCATCCCTATTCTAGATTCCCCCTTCCCCTCAGAGCTGGTTCCTTTTCCCTTTGTTGCCAAAAACCACACACTTGATTTCCCCCAGAATTTTGTACACTCATTAGAGGGGGAGGAATCATGCTGGGACCAAAACAAAGTTGTCACCTCCTAATAACCAGGAAATCAGCAAAGGAGATGGGATTTGGGTCTAAGTGTTTTACCAAAGAACTTCCTTAAATGATTTTGCAAGGGGAGGGATTGCGAAGATTTGCTTCCAGCAGACCCTGTTTTCCTTTTGGCTCTGGCTTGCCTGCTTGGATAGAAGTGAACCTGCAGCCTCCTCAGTAATCACTTGGGCTTGTCTTTCACCCATCCCTTGTGCTCTTGGTTTTACAGCTAAGCTGAAAAGGTCAAGAGAACTCTCAGCATGTGCCTAGACAGGCTCTTAAAAGGGTAATCCAGGCATCCAAGGGGACGTTTAAAAGGGCAATGCAAGGGAGACCTTAATCTGGAGAAATTGATTTAATACCTAGGAATAACTCCCACCAAACTGCTTGTAACGAAGTAAAATAATGATGGAGCTCACCTCGATTCACCGTGCCTCAGAGGATATTACACGGTATTTTTTTGGGAAGAAATGTGTTTTGACCTGAAGGCCTTCTAGTCTGAATTGTAGACTAGGAGGTGGGATACTAGTTTTGTGAAATGCATTTTTCTACGTATGCAGAGGCACTCTTTGTTATGCACCTCCAAACCTGATCTTGCAGAGAAAAACTAAAGCGTGATCCTAAAACGTGTTTGAAAACGGTGCCCAGAGACATGCAATAATGTGATCTGCAGTTTGAATTAAATAAAGAGGACAAAGATTGGCTGCGGGTGCCAGCGCTCCTAATGGGAATGACTGCTTGTTTTAGTGCAGGTGCCTTCCAGCGCTGAAATGTTTCGCTGCTGGCAAACAATTTTTTTAAAAACACCCAAACCTGCACTTTCTGGATGGATTTGGGCAGCAGTCTTCAAAGCAGGGGGAAATGTTCAGATTTCCAGAAAGAGGCTTCTGTGTGAATTCATTTCACAATGAAAAACAAAAAAAGAACGGGAGACACCAGTTTTAAAAGGGATAGAGGGGGAAATGGGGAAGAGCTAGGACAGCACTGGGATCTTTACAAAGTTGTCTGGACTCAAGGGAAAAAAACCTAGTAACATCGGGGAATGAAAAAGGAACTTTAAAGCAGTCTGGAAGACACCACTATCTCTACTTTTTCTCTTCCCCTCTCCTTGAAAGTCCCCCTCCCAGCCTGCAGTCACACGGTTGTTTTGATGAGGTTTCACTGCTGTTCCCGCTTGCATTTTAATTTGCTGATCAGATGGGCCGATCTGCCTCCCACGCCAAAGGGGGCTGACTCGCGCAATCCTCTGGTTCTCTACCATGTTTTTCTGCACTGTGAAAATCAAGTACTTTCTGGGTACTTGTGCTTTGAACCCACGATTTTGCAGATCTGGACAGCCATCTCTCGCAATGATTGTGATTACGGTCGTCTGACCATTCTTTGCATGAGGAGGGTTTTTTTTTCCAGCTTCCACCTTTGAGTGCATGAGCAATCCTGTGCTGGATAAATTCTATATTTAAACATTCAAGTGCACATCCAGTTCAGAGCCCCTGGTCCTTCCCACCTCGGGAGTCCCCAATGCTGTGTTAGGAGGGAAGGAGGGAGCCTCTATCATCGAGGAGCTTGCCCAGCTTCCTAGCAGTGTCGGGCAGTAGGAGGCGACATGGAAAGTTGCTGGGGGAGGAAGCCCGCAGTCAGGGAAGGAAGTGCCCCCAATGCTGCATTAGGAGGCAGGGAGGGAGCCTCCAGCCCAGCTTGCCAGCAACGTCAGGCCAATGGCGTGGAAAGTTGATGGGAGGGGGGCGCCGGCAGGCAGGGAAGGAAGTGCCGGGTGGGCTGGCAGGCAATCAGGTGGTGGAGAGAGGGTCCAGCTGCATCTTGACGGTGTCCAGAGCCTCCTCACACAATTCTTGTGGTTCGGGGAGGGATGTGTGATCATCCCAACCCCGGGAAAAAAAAACAGATTAAATTTATAGTGGGAACAAATTGTGATTACCTTGCCGTGTGACCACAGCCCATCTCTGCTTTCCTGCTTCCTTCTTTCCCTTCCTCCACACAACTATTGTAGCTGTCTCTCCTTTCCTCCCTTACAGTCATTCCATTTTTTCTCTGTCCCACACATCTCCCTTTTGTGCTCCAGCTTTACTTCCCTCTCCCTTCCCTCTCTTTTCTCTGTTTCCTTAATAGATTACCTATTATTTCTTTTACTTTTCTTTTTCTCCCCACTCCCCAGTCAGTGATGTCATTGGGGTTAAATCCACAAGTTTTCCCAACGTTTTCTGCAAACCTGGAATTTTCCCCAAATTTGTGGATGGATTTCACCTGTGTGTCCTTGCCTCCAGTGTGTGGATTTTGGACTTTAGGGCCAGGTTCAAAATTATCTATCTATATATAATCTGCTTAGTGTGTTGGCCATTTCCAGCTCTCCAATTGCCTGTGCAGTGTGTTCCATCAGCCATTGGCCCATAAACCACCACTCAAGAGTATTCATGTGCCATTGGCTGGGTGCTGGGTCTACTTCTCTTCCCCACCCACTCCCACTTCAGCCACTGTTCCCTGTCAGAATAACTGCCAAACAGCTGTCTTCCTTGACAAAGGCACTTCTCCTGCTTGGCTCCTGTGGGACTATTCCCTCAGTGGCTGTGGCTAGGCAACCAAGCTTGGTTCTGTCAGTAAAAGGACAAAGGAAGGAAACTCTTTCTAGGCCTTTGTGAGGAACTCATTGGGGCCAGTCCTGACTAGGGTTGCCAGCTCCAGGTTGGGAAATTCCTGGATATTTTGTGTCTAAGGAAGCCAGAGTTTGGGGAGGGGAGAGGCCTCAGCTGAACAGAATGCCATAGAGTCCACCATTCAAAGCAGTTATTTTCTCCAGGGGGTGAGAGAGATCTGTTGTCTGGAGTTCAGTTGTGATACCTGGTGCTCTTCAGGATCCACCTGGAGGTTGTCTACCCTAGGCATAGCAGTTAGCGCTCCAGACCCAGGTTCATACTGTGGAAGCTGACTGGGTGATTTTGGACCACTCACAGACTTTCAGCATAACCCCCTCCCACGCCCACTGCCAGAATAAACTGCGAAAACCGCTGTTTCCCCAGCTTGGCTACACCGTGGTTAGCTGGCTAATGAGGTGGGCCAGCAGCCATCAAACCATTCTCTTCATCCCCCTGCTGTGTGACTGACTTTCTGTTAGGGTTGCCAATCTCCAGGTAGGACAGAGATCAGTTCCCCTGGAGAAAATGGCTGCTTTGGAGGGTAGACCCTATGGCATTATATGCTAGTGAGTCCTTCTGCCCCCCCCAAATGCTGCCCTCCACAGGATCCACCCCACAAATCTCCAGGTATTTCCCTAGTCAGAGCTGGCAAGCCTAATTTCCCCTCAGTGCCTGTTGCTAGGCAACCAAGCTTCGTCACTAAAAGGCCCTTTGCACACCCAGGGGTCCTTTCGTAAAAAAAGAGGTGCAGGAGCTCATTAGCATAACTTATTTGCATATGCCACACCCCCTGATGTCACCGGAAGTGTCAGAAGGCCACACACCCCTGACATCACTGGAAGTGTGTTAGAAGAAAGAAAGGGAGGGAGGGAAGGAGGGTGGAAGGAATGAAAGGAATAGGAAGGAAGGTAGGTAGGTGGAGGAGAGAGAGAAGAAAGAAAAGAAGGAAGGAAGGAAGGAAAAGGAAGGTAGGTAGGTATGTAGGTGGGGGAGAGAGAGAGAGAAGAAAAGGAAGGATGGAATGAAGGAAGGAAGGAACAGGAAGGTAGGTAGGTGGGGGGAGAAAGAAAGAAAGATAGATAGAAAGAAAGAAAGAAAAAAGAAAGAAAGAAAGAAAGAAAGAGAAAGAAAGAAAGAAAGAGAGGGAGAGAGGGAGGGAGGGTGGAAAGGAACAGGAAGGTAGGTAGGTAGGTGGGGGTGAGAGAGAAGAAAGAAAGAAAGAAAGAAAGAAAGAAAGAAAGAAAGAAAGAAAGAAAGAAAGAAAGAAAGAAAGAAAGAAAGAAAGAAAGAAAGAAAGAAAGAGACAAGGCGCTTCTCCCCCCCCTTGCTTGCGCACTAGGGCCCAGCTTTTCCCTCCCTCCCTCCCTCACCCCCCCGAGGAATGGTGAGGGGGGATGGGGGCTCCTTCTCGGGCCAGCAGCCTGCCGCCGGCTCGGGACATTCAGCGGGGGGTGGGGGAGGGTTTTTCCCCAATGTCGGGGACATTGAGCGGGGTGGGGTGGGAGGGTTTTTTTCCCCCGGCCAGTGGCCTGCCGCCGGCTCGGGGACATTGAGCAGGGTGGGTGGGTGGGAGGGGGTTTCTTTGAGTGGGGGGTGGGGGTGGGAGAGGGTTTTTTCCCCGGCCGGCAGCCTGCAGCTGGCTTGGGGACACTGAGCAGGGATGGGTGTTCTCTACCTGGATCCTAAAACAAACTGAGGGGCATGCAAGAAAACCCATCTCCCTGCCTTGTGCGGGGGGACTTGAAGCTCCTGAGGACGCAGGGCTAAAAGATTCGCTTGTGTGTCGTCATCATCGTCCCCCCCCTCGTCCCCCCAGCTCCCAGGAGGCTGAGACATTTTCTCCCCGGTTTTGTCTGGTGGAGAGAGGCGCGAAGGGAAGGGCTTGGGGGTCTGGTTGCAATGGCGGGGTTTTGTCTTCCCCCTTCAATGCCTCGGCTGGGCTTCCCCGTCCCGGGCGCCTCTGATCCTCTGCTGGCAGCAGGAAGCCGGGCTTTGGGGCAGGAATGCGCCGCCTATGCCACGGCTGGACTGGGGGCCCGGGTGCTTTGCCCAGCTGTGGGCGCAGGGGGGCAGGAGGTGACTGTCCGGGAAGGCATCGAGGTGTCAGCCATCGGTCCCCGGCCTCATAATTCAAGCCATAAACTCAGTCCCTGAACATTAGCCCCGCCATAAATCAGCTGGGGGATGGAGCCAGAGTGAGGGAGAGGAAGAGGGCGGGCAGAGGAAGCCCCGGGCAAACCACGGAGACCTGTTGCTAACCACGCGAATGCGGGATGGGTGCACATGTGTGAATATGTCTGCACGTGTCGGAGGATTCTGGAGGAGCACCGACGTTGGCCCGGGAGAAGGCCTGGTGCCTCTGAGCCCACGGGACAGCCAGGTTGGGGCCAGGGGGAGCCGGATCCATCCTCCGCCCCACCAGGAGAAGCACCACTGCTTCCCTTGGGCGACTGGCTGGCTGGCTGGCTGCTGCCGGGTGTGCGTGTGCTTGTGTGTCTGTGTCTGTGTCGATGTGTGTGCGTGTGGTTCCTTGTGTTGCCAACCCGGTAATCCGTAGTGCCCCGCTCCTCGGAGCCAAGGAAAGCTTGGGATCCTTACTCAAAAGTAGGTCTTATTGCCGAGTCAGGCTGCGAGCCTAGAGTGCCGTTTCTGGACATTCGCCTGATCCAAAGGCTGCCAGAGAAAAGACCAGCGCTTTCACAAGGAGCTTAAGTGCATGCGCATCTTTGGGGGTGGGGTGTGTGGGGGTGTGCTGTGGACCAGCAAGGCTGCCTGACCTCCGTGGGGCCTCCTTCTGAGGAAACAGGCCTTGGGCTTAGGTCTGTAAGCTCGGGGACATTGAGTGGGGGGGCGGGGTGGGAGGGTTTTTTTTTCCCTGGCCGGCGGCCTGCCGCTGGCTCAGGGACATTGAGCAGGGTGGGTGGGTGGGAGGGGGTTTCTTTGAGCAGGGGTGGGGGGTGGGAGAGGGTTTTTTCCCCGGCCGGCGGCCTGCCTCTGGCCCGGGGACATTGAGCGGGGGTGGGTGGGAGGGGGTCCGACCCAGCGGCAGCCCTGCTGGGGGCGGGGCTTCATAATGTGCCCGCCCCCCAGCGTCTTCACTGGCGGAGCAGCGCTCCGCTTTGCTCTGGCCCCAATGGAGCCCTGTGCACCCCTATTTTGGCCTTTGGGAGAAAACTCATTGGGGCAAGTCCTGACTAGGGTTGCCAGCTCCAAGTAGGGAAATTCCTGGAGATTGTATAGTAGAGTCTATGGAAGCCAGGGTTTGAAGAGAGGAGAAGCCTCAGCTGAACAGAATGCCATACAGCCCACTCTCTAAAGCAGTTATTTTCCCCAGGGGGAGAGAGAGATCTGTTGTCTGAAGTTCAGTTGATACCCAGCAATCTTCAGGCTCCACCTGGAGGTTGGCTACCCTAGGCGTAGCAGTCAGCCCTTCAGAGCAGGGTCTGCTAGACCTAAGTTCTTGCTGTGGAAGCTGAGTGGGTAATTTCGAACCAGTCACAGGCTTTCAGCCTAACCTACCTCACAGGGTTGTTGTGCAAGTCAAAAGGGAGAAAGGAGAATGATGTAAGCTGCTTTGGTCCCCATTGCAGAAAAAGACTACTTTTCCTCCTGGAGAACCATTGTTGCCAATCTCCAGGTGAGGGCTGGCGATCACTCAGAATTACAACTGCTCTCCAGCAGGGAGGGGGAGGAGTTAGAAAGCTAAAGTCAGGGGGCATATAACAGGTTGATGGTTGACTGGGAGGGAGATAGGGTTGCCAACTCCAGCTTGGGAAATTACTGGAGATTTGAGGGGTGGAGCCTGGAGAGGGTGAGGTTTGAGGAGGGGTGGGACCTCAGACAGGTACGATGCCATAAACTCCACCCTCTAAACCAGCCATTTCCTCCTGGGTAATAATTGTTGCAAATCTCCAGGTGAGCACTGGAGATAATGCAAAATTACAACTGCTTTTCAGGTAGCAGAGATCAATTCCTCTGGAGAAAACTGTGGATTCTGTGTCATTATACCCTGCTGAAGTCACCACAGCAAATTGACACACATAACTTTGGGCAGAAGACTGATTCACTGATGGGACATCTGCATGCCCACAAAGGCCTGAACCCACCTTGATCTATCAATGTAATTTCATCACCATACTTCTTATGCTGTAGTACCTTTCCAATTCCTGTACCCCTAAATCTCTGTCAATAAATTCTAAACCTTGTTTTGGTAAAGATCTGGTTGCTTTGTCGTGACTCACAGCCTATTAAAAGCACTCTGAGCTTGCTTGCATGCTATCCAGGTAAAGAGCCCTAAATCCTATGCCTATGCCCCTCCATGTCACTGCCTGTCCCAACACTTCCCAGAGCCCCAACAGTACTCCAAGGTAAGTAGGCAGCCAAACCTTTCCTGGCCCAGCCACCAAAGCGGGTTCACTGGGGAAGCCTGGGAGAGCCCCCCACCTTCCCTGGCCTGCCCCTCTAGGCAACTGAGCCAGGGAAAGCCCTTTAAAAAGTAGGGAGGCATTTAAATACCTCCCTGCACCTTCCCTGGCCCACCCACTGAAGCACGTGGGCCAGGGAAGCCTGGGAGAACACCCCACACCTTCCCTGGCCCAACCGCCTAGGTGGCCAAGCTGGGGAAGGCCCTTAAAGAAGCAGTAAGGCATTTAAATGCCCCCCTGCACTTCTGTGGCCTGTCCACCGAAGAGGGTGTGCTGTGGAAACCTGGGAGAGCCCCCCCCACCTTTCCTGGCCCACCCACCTAGGCAGCCAAGCCGAGGAAGGCCCTTAAAGAAGCAGGGAGGCATTTAAATGACTCCCTGCACTTCTGTGGCCTGTCCACCGAAGAGGGTGTGCTGTGGAAGCCTGGGAGAGCCCCCCTACCTTCCCTGGCCCACCCGCCCAGGCAGCCAAGCTGGGGGAAGGCCCTTAAAGAAGCAGGGAGGCATTTGAATGCCTTCCTGCACCTTCTGCAGCCCATCTGCCAAAGCGGATGTGCCAGGGAAACCTGGGAGAGCCCCCCTGCCTTTCCTGGTCCACCTGCCTAGGTGGCCGAGCCGGGGAAGGCCATTAAAGAAGCAGGGAGGCATCTAAATGCCTCCCCACACCTTCCCCAGCCCATCTGCCAAAGCAGGCATGCCAGGGAAGCCTGCTTCCAGCCTATGTATTTGTTAGACAACACATCTTTCTAGAGCCCAATGTATTGCTTTTCCAACAGGCTTTACTGCTAGTAAGGCTATAAAGGCAGACCTATTATTCACAATTTAATTTCTAGATCTAGGACAAATTAAACTAAATTGTTATTTGGTAGTGTTTGGACTTTAAAGTCAGCTGGGGGATCACCCCTCCTTGCAAAAATACTGGCCCTTTTCATATTTACATTCTAAACTGGATGCTATTGGTTGTTGGCTTGATTTCAAGTAAAGCAATACAGGAACTGGGGTTTCATACAGTGAATTTCCTTACACCAATGAGCCATCTCTAAAGTGCTATGGTCATTTCAAACAATGTCGCTTTCCCCCCTCCCCCTTGGAATTTTTTTTGAATGTTCTAAGTTGAGGGCTATAGCACTAAACCAATAAAGCACTTCAGTGCTATAGCAGCACCAATGAGATGCCTTGACTCCATTAACTCACTGGAGGCAAGGCATCTCAATGGTGCCACTATAACATTGAAGTGCTATATTGGTTTAGTGCTATAGCACTCAACTTAGAACATTCAAAAAAGTTTGAAGAAGACTGTACAGTGAAAAAGGGTGGGGGGCGTGGCATTCTAGGAATCACTATGGACATTTTAAACAGCACACCACAGCGATTTAGAAGCACAATGAAAGGGTAGAAAATGGAAGAAAGCAATTTCCTTCAATAGCAGCTCCACCACGCTTTGCTAACCTGATGCAAGCAGGTTTGTATGAACAGGTAAATAAATTCTGCTAGCAGCTAGTTACTAAAACAGCTCTTTCTGAAAAGAAAGAAAAAATCCATTAGCAGCCAGTTACTAAAACAGAATACCAAGGCAGTTTAAAAAGGGCCACAGTCTGAAAGCTATAAAAGTTTTTATATTTCTTGGGGCTCATTACTAACAATTTTTAAAAAACAAAAACAAAACCAGTGTTTTTTCTATAGCACAGCTCGTAATGAAAGGTGGTAAGTAAGTTTAATTGTTAGCAAGACCCTTTATGTTGTTGAAGTCTGATTTATTTGAAACAAGTGCGCACTGGTATTAAGAAGGCAGTATATACACCTGCTTTGTAATCATTTTAAACCTCAGCTTTGCTGGCCGGGGGACCTTTTTACTACATGGCTTTTTCAGATCAATAGGCTGACATTCTAGTAGTCTAGGACCCTTTGCCCAGTGGCAAATGTACCTGCAATTTATGTTAGGTTTTCAATTGCTCTGTTTTCCTGTATATCTGAAATTGGAAACAATATATTTCAAGGCTCTGTTGGCTTTCTTTCTCTTAAGCCATTATATTTTATATGATATGGCAAAGATTCCTGCAGTCTGATCCTTCTAAATGAGCTACATTTGTCCACTTGAAAAGGAAAAAAAAAGACTTGTGTGCTGCATCAGTATGCACTGTTCCACCAGAATTACCTGCATTTAACTCTGAACTGGTATATCATGGCAATATCTGCACAACTGAAAGTGCAGACTTAAGACAGTGCAGATGTTCTGAAAGTAGGTGCAATCAATAGAGGAGTTTGCATCAGCAGACCCCATATGCACAAACAGATTAAAGTTTGTTTATATGCATGTTTGTGCGTGTGTGTGTGCGTGCGTGCGCATGCACACATGCGCATAGCCCGAGCGTCAGGGAAGAAAATTGCCGGGGTACATTTTGCCAGCTGCACAACTCAGCTGTGTTTTGTCTCCTTCCTACCTGTACATATAAGAGCTGGTTATAGCCAAAGGCTTCTTGAGCCGAGGGTGGCAGTTTTGGGGGAACATCATACTAGTTGCACAACATCTCAGCTGTGTTTTTGCCTCCTTCTGCCTTCAGGCACAAGGTCAGGTGAGGGCAAAGGCATGAGCCAAAGGGCTCTTGGCTCTTCGCCCATGTGTCACAGCCTAGAGGCCTACAAGAGCCAATTTAGGGATGTAGAATCCATTGTGGCTTAGTGAAGTAGGAGGGCTTCTAGTGTCCTGGCCCCACTTGCTGGACCTTCTGATGGCACCTGCTATTTTTGGCCACTGTATGACAGAGTGTTGGACTGGATGGGCCATTGGCCTGATCTATCATTGACTTCTTTTATATTCTTATTCACCACAGGATGCATTTGTTTATTTTGATGATTTAAATTGTTTTGCTTAATTTGTTCTGGAAATCTCTATAAGCTACTTTGCATTCCTCAGGACATTTTATGATGAAATGAGATGTCCCATTTGGAGGCATGGCAGCTTCCATCTACTGTATCACCAAGACCATCTCACCTTCACCATCGGTCTGTTGGCTTGGCTTATCATTGCCTCATCCAATAATCAGAGCAATTAACATTATCTGCCTTCTGCAGCTGACTTGAAACAGTGTGACACATAGGTGCAGATTACGGAGGGGCTCGAGCCTCCCCCGAAATTTCCCGGGGGGGACTGAGCCCCCCCCCGGGAAAACATAGCGCCTGCTGCCGCGCCTCCCGAGGTGCTTCCAAGGCCGGCAGCTGCTGCTGCCAGTGCCTCTCCCACCCCCCGCCTGGCCATTCTTCCATCCTTCCCTCTCCCCCCCTCTTTTCCCGGTGAAGGGAGAGGGAAGGACTGAGGGGGGGGAGAGAGAGAGGCCCCGGCAGCAGCGGCTGGCGGGCCTCGGAAGCGCCCAGGGAGGCATGGAGGTTTCCCGGCGGGGGGGGAACATCACCCCAGCGAGCACGCATGCAAAGTGCACGTGCTAAAAAGCCCCCCCCCCCCCGGATTTTACAAAAGTCTATGCCCCTGGTGTGACACACCGTATTTCAAGATGCTTGGGTTACAAAGAAGGAAAAAGTATTAATGGATTTGTCCTTTGGTTGGGACAGTGGTCTGAGATGGTATCCCTGTGGGCTGCCACTGTAGGGGCTAGTGAGCCCAGTTCTTCAAACCATCTTCTAACACTCTTCTTGTACTTAGTTTCAGAACACCTACACTGGGCTAGTAATGCAGAAAATAAATGATCCCCAAAGGTCCTTCCAGCAGAAGGGAGTTGCAAAATCACACGCTTTGCAAAATCCTGTAGATGTGGGACATTTGTTGATGGGAGGTACTAGATAGGACAGTCAGTATAAGTGACATACCTGTAGTGCTGACTTCAAACACCTTGCAGCCTTAGAGTGTTCATTAAGCCCTACCTAAGAACTGTGAATTGCCACAAATGATCTCACTAAGGCAGAGAATTAATTTTGGGCAGGAAATTGATACATCTGAGTGTTTGCTTGGGAATACAGAAGGCGTCATACTTATATTACCATCAGGTATGGGCTGTACTCAATGCAAAAGGTTGTAGGAGAAGTATATTATTGAAACGATCCATGTGCTGTCATTCTACATGCTGTAGCAATACACCATTAGAAACACAATGAGAACATTACATTTCTTAACCATCTTAGATTACAGCTGCTGAGGAATCTTCCATCCATTCATGCACTGAAACCCATTCCAAACCCAACAGATCCTAAAACAATTTATGACCTCTTATGGCAAAGGCCAAATGATTTAATACTTTAGTAAACAGAGTATTAAAATAATATTCTATGACACAATGAAAAATATGCATTTATTCTGTAAAATTTGTTTAGGCATGTGTTGTATAGCAATTATCTACTTCTACTTTAGTTTGCTTTCTCTTGGAAAAAAAAATCTCATGCTGTTTTATTGTAGTTAATAAAATCTAATCCATTAGGCAATGTGATAGAACCTTAATGCAATATAGACTGAATTTGTGCCCCCTTAAGTTCCAAAAGCAATTTATATGTAGATGACACCCATTTTATATCTCTTTTAGTATAATTTAGTTTTCCTTTTCTGAAAGAACAAATGAATACTTTTTCCTCTTGGAGAACAACTAGCAAGTTTGCAAGCCCTCTTCAACACACAGTGCATTCTAAAAGACAAGCTTTAAATTTCTTTGGGGTTACAAGAGGAATGATTCAGTGATGACGTACTAGGCTATTTTTGGGCAGGAATGCACAGGAACAGAGTTCCGGCTGGCTTCTGAGTTGGCCATGCCTACAGCCTCCCCCCCCCCACGGGTTCCCCAGGCACCTCACAAGCTGCAGGGCACCTGGGGAAGCCGATCTAGAAACTGCCTTCCTTCCCTCAGGTTCCCCATGCGCCCTGCAAGTCGCGGGGCACCTAGGGAAGCCGATCCTGGGAGGGAGCTGCACTGTCAGGGGTGTGGCCTAATATGCTAATGAGTTTCTGCTGTTGGGTGTGGCCTAATATGCTGGGCTTTTTCTACAAAAAAAGTTCCTGCTGGGCTTTTTCTACAAAAAAAGCCCTGAGACATACATCCAAAAATTCTCAAGAAATCTAAAAAGGAGATTGGTTGACAGTTAGCCCTTCTACAGCTAGCAGACTAGCGGCACAATCTTATACAGTTACCCTAGTCTAAGACCATGGATTTCAAATGAAAGTGCTCCCTCCTCCCCTTTCCATCAGCAGAGCTCTGCTGACAGAAGGTGCGGGAGGAAATAATAGCCAAGCTGGTCTGTTGACAGAAGCAGCAGAAAAGGTGCTTATCTCCACCTCTCTGCTTTTTTCACTGTTGCCCACTGCCTCACATGGCAATTACTGGGTTCCCTGAGCTCAGTAATGAACTTTCCAGGGACTGGAAAGGGTTGGGGTGGGGGTGCAGAAAAAGTGGTGAACATTGGCACCTCCCATTGCCGGATCACAGGATCCAGCCCACTGGGACTTAAGTAAATATGTAAAGGCTGGAGAAGTAAGTCTCATAGGTTGAGAAGAAAGTCTCAAGTAAGCATTCATATTATCAGGATATTCAAAATGCTGAAATTAAGGGCAACTGCAGTCTTTCTCAACGATGTATTAATATTTGGCTACAACTTGCCAAAGTGTGTTTCCTTGCTCTTGTGTGCCTTCCACAATTATTCTAGACAAATATTTTTATTTGCTTGCTTCCTTAGTCAGTAAATCAGCAGAGAATACATTTGCTTCGTCTATAGATTTGAAATAAAGGTGATTTGGCGATAATGCTTATATTGTAGTGGTAAAAGCAGGGCACTGTACAGATGCTGCAGTCTGATTATATTGCAGCTGTGTTGGATGATAAAGGGTACTTTCCTTGGTTTTTAATTAGAGTATTCTTGTTGGTTGCTGATTCCAGTCAATTTGGAAAACAAACAGAACTGTCATTTGTGATGAAATGCTTATCAGAACTGTTGTCTCCTTTTTGACTGTTAAGATCCATTCTCTTTCATTCAGGAAGGGCTATATCCCATTCTGACCCATTATCCTGCCCCCTATAACATACAAACCCTCTTCACAAGTTACAGTGAATGCACATACAATTCATGTACAGAGCACACTTGATTTTTCTTTGCACATGTGTTAAGTAATTCTGATATTACATTCAATGCATGTCCAGCTGAACATGTGACTGACACTACATATTTATCTAGGTACTAGTCCCCAGTTTCCATTTGTACAGTGAACACTCACTGGCTCTTTCTTCCAAATTGGTATATGTACATACATGCAGATTATATGAGCATTCACTGTAAGGGAGGGTGCTGTGGCAGAATGGGCCTGCTCTGGTCTGCAGGCCCTGCTCCACCCTGCCCTCCAAGTTTTTCCAACACCTGTAGAGGCCTTTCTCTCACTCCTGGGTAACCCACTGCCACCACCTGACTGTTATAAGGAATTGCCCATGGGGGGGGGGTGTGAGACTTCTGCTCAAAGTAGTCAAGGATCAGATCTTTGTTGATGAAACACAGTTCTTTATTTCCAATCTCTACATTGGTACAGCTTCTCGGATTATTGTCAGAGATGACACAGATGGCCAAACCAGGTCTATTATACTTTTCTAAGCAGTTTGAATTACCCATAGGTAGCCAATCACTACAAGGGAAAAACGGCGGGCAAAAAGGGGCTCTGGCCGTTTGCTTCCCACAGGAAAGAAAGTGAGGTGTCAAGTTGTAAATTTCCCCTTCCCAACCAGACCCTTCAGATGTTACCAGTTCACATAACAATCCATGGCCTCGAGGCCTTCGCACATTGATAAGAGATGAGACTTGTCCTCCCTTAGAGTCTCAGCCAAGATGAATGGAATGCGGAGGTAGGAGTGTGAGAGGCCCATTGTTCCCATGCTTTGAAGCTGACATCCTCCCGCTTTGACAGTTACACAAACCAGGCCGGTCAGGGTCATAAACCTGGGGTTACACATTCTACATACATACTAATACATACTGGCCAGGATGAGGGGTACATGACAGGTGTTCATGAAGGCATACATACAGTACTATAAAAAAGCAAAGCAGCAAATACAAAGTGAAGCATGGCTGTAAGTAGTAAGATACATTTGTCTGAATCAGCAGATTCTGACACTCTGGCACCCCAAAAATACATCTATCCGGGCTTGTCTGGGAACCTTTTATGGAAAGCTTTAACTAGTCTAGGAGCATGCACATTTTCAGAACGAACCCACTCGTTTTGTTCTGGGCCAAAGTCAAGCCATCTAACTAAATAATATAAGTGGCCCCTACGCAGCTTAGAATCAAGAATTTCAGAAATTTCAAAATGGGGTGCCTCCCCCTTCATCAGTGGAGGAGGTGTCGGAGGAACTGGATGCCATGTATTCGGCCCAGGATTCTTCTTCAGTAAGCTGAAATGAAAAACAGGATGCACAGAACTCAGTGATTTGGGCAATTCTAATTCAAAAGACACATCAGAGATTTTGCGCAACACCTTGTAAGGGCCCACAAATTTCCACCCCAGTTTCCTGCTGGGTTGCAGTCCGTGTATGTTCTTGGTAGAAAGGTAGACAGAGTCTCCAGGCTGGAGGTCCCAGCCCTCAGCCCGACCACGATCTGCATACTTTTTGTAATCCTCTTTGGCTTGATCAAGCATTTTGGCTATTAGAGGCCACGACTCTTGCAGGGTCGCCCACCATCGTTTAAAGTCGGTGGGGGAAGCATCCGAGGCATTTTCCAAGGTGGGCAAAGGTTTTCCCTCAAAGCCCCCCACCGCCATAAATGGGGAAATGCCCGTAGATGAATGCACTGCATTGTTGTAACTATATTCAGCAAATGGCAGCAACTCCACCCAATTGTCCTGGTGGTAGTTAGTATAACATCTCAAGAATTGTTCCAGGATTTGATTAGTTCGTTCGGACTGCCCATTGGTCTCTGGATGGTAACCAGAGCTTAGAGCAGGCTCTATGTCCATAAACTTCAGGAGCTCCCGCCAGAAGTTGGCAACGAACTGACTGCCCCTGTCGGATACCACGCGTTTGGGAAAAGCGTGTAATTTGATCACGTGGTTGAAAAAAGCCTTGGCCATCCCTTTAGCTGTAGGCAGCTGCTTGAAAGGAGTGAAATGGGCTTGCTTAGAAAACATGTCCACTACTACCCAAATTACAGTCTTTCCTTTTGAGGGTGGCAGGTTTGTAATGAAGTCCATAGCTATTGCCTCCCAAGGGCGAGAAGGAGTTGGTAGAGGGTGCAGGAGTCCCGGGGCTTTTCCCCCCCTCCTTTTGCACATCAAGCAGGTCTGGCAGGCAGAGACAAAGTCCGAAACATCTCTGCGCATGCGTGGCCACCAGAATTGCCTCTGAATTAAATTGAGTGTTTTTAGAAATCCAAAATGACCTGCCAATTTGGAGGAGTGGCAGGCTAGTAATATGTCCTTTCTCCTGCTGCGGGGCACCACCAATTTGTCTCCATAATACCAGCACTTATTTTCCCTGGGGGAGCAGTCTGCCAGTGCCTCCAACTCCTCAATTTCTTCAGGCGAATAGTCCCCCCCCCCCAATCGCACGCCTCCGATTCCACTGTTGTTCGCTTACTTTGGCTCCGGGTGGTCACTACTCCTCCCAATTGTTGGGGGGAGAACATAGAATCAAATACCTCCTCCTTTAAACTCTCATGCTGGGGCAAACGGGAGAGCGCGTCGGCTAGCGAATTGGCTTTCCCAGGGAGGTGTTTGAGCACAAAATTAAATTTTGAGAAAAAATCCGCCCAACGGAGTTGCTTTGCATTCAGGGATCTCTGGGTGCGCAGCGCTTCTAGATTTTTGTGGTCTGTCCATATTTCAAAAGGGGTTTGCGCCCCCTCCAACCAATGCCGCCACGTAGTGAGGGCTAGCCGGATAGCTGCGGCTTCTTTATCCCAGACTGACCAGTTCCTTTCCGTTTCGTTAAATTTTTTCGAGATGTAAGCGAGGGGGTGCAACTTCCCGTCTGAACCTTGTTGCAAAATGGCCCCCCCCCATAGCCACATCAGACGCATCTACATGGATTACAAATTCCTTAGTCTCGTCCGGATGGGCTAGAATGGGTTCTGAGGTAAAGAGAGTTTTAAGAGTCTCAAACGCCTTCTGGCATTCCCCATTCCAGGCAATTCTCTCCCCAGGCTTCCCCGCTTCCGGGCCCCTCCCCTTAGTTTTTAGCAACTCAGTCAACGGGAGGGTGACGGTAGCAAAGTCTTTTATGAAGGTGCGGTAGAAGTTGCAAAATCCCAATAGGCTCTGGAGCTGTTTCCTTGTTTTGGGGGCTTCCCATTGGACCACCGCCTCTACCTTGGCTGGGTCCATCTCTAGCCCCTTCTGCGAAATGCGGTACCCCAAAAAGTCCATGGAATCTCGATGGAACTCACATTTCGACAGCTTCGCATACAACTGATTTTTTAACAAAGTGGAAAGGACTTCCCGGACCAATTTCACGTGTTCTTTCTTATCAGTGGAGTAGATCAAGATATCATCTAAGTAACATAACACCCCCTTAAATAAATGCTTGTGCAACACTTCGTTTATCAAGCTCATAAAGACCCCTGGCGCACCACTCAAACCGAACGGCATCACCAGGTATTCGAACTGTCCCAACGGGGTGTTAAAGGCAGTCTTGAACTCGTCCCCCTCCCTTATGCGCACTCAGAAATAAGCGTCTCTGAGATCTAGTTTAGTGAACACTTTTCCCTTTGCCGCCTCCGTCAACAAGTCTTTAATAAGGGGGAGGGGGTAGGCGTTGGAAGCAGAAACCGCATTTAATCCTCTGTAGTCCATGCACAACCGCAACCCCCCATCTTTCTTTTTCCGGAACAGAACGGGGGCCGCGAAGGGGGATTTAGCAGGGCGAATGAACCCGCGCTCCAAGTTCTTGTCTAGGAACTTCCTTAGCTCCTCCTGCTCCGGGGGGCTCATCGAGTAGAGCTTTCCTTTGGGGAGTTTCTCACCCGGGATCAGCTCTATAGCACAATCCGACAGTCGGTGGGGGGGTAATTCGTCCGCCTCGGTCTCACTGAACACTTCCAGTAGGTCACGATACTCCCGGGGGACAGTTGAGGGCACTAGGGTGAGGGCCGCCGGTCGGAGCGGCATCGGGGGTCCTGGTCCCCACCCGGCATCCCACTTATGGCCCTGGCACTTGTCGTCCACCCAGGAGATTTTCCCTTCACTCCATTTAATATAGGGATCGTGGGAGCTTAGCCAGGGGCTCCCCAGCACCATAGGGAATTGGGTATTTGGGGTGATGACAAAGGCTCTCTTCTCCCAATGCTCCCCCTGTGCCCACAATAAGTCCCTCAGTTTCTGCCACACACGCCTCCTTCATCTCTGAACCGTCCATTTGCGTGAATTTGAGTGGCTCCCCCAATGGGGTGACTTTGGGTCCCAGCCCTTCCACCACCAGTGGGCTAATCAAGTCTCTAGCACACCCAGAGTCAATTAGGGCGCGGACTCAGATGTGGGTCCCAGTCCCGGGAGTCATTACAGTCACTACCATATACAACAAGGGGCCGGGGATGCTCACCGGAGATGGCGCATCATGGCGAGGGACCTGCAGTTCTGCGCCGCTCACTGCAGGCCATTGGAGTTTCCCGACATCTGCGCTTCCGTCAGCTCCAGCTCTCCTTGCTCGCTCGCTGCCCCTTCCAGCTGCAAAGCCCGGGGTTTGAACGAGGTCTTTCCTCGACTGGGAGTGCTCCCGGCTACCGGGGTGGAGGTCTTTGGGATCTTTCCCCCTCCCTTCGGGCATGCTGAGGCGAAGTGGCCACTCTCCCCGCATCTCATGCAGAGCCCCTGTTTGAACCGGGCATCTTGGATTTCTTGCATGTTGGGCTTGGTCTTTGCCTTCTGCGTCGCCTTGCTGGGGGCCGTCGATGAAGCTCCCATCTTTATGAGGGTGAAGCGCTCCTCCACGTCTGCGGCTGCCCTCATCCAAGCGCCCAACGACCCTGGCCTCCCCGCTCGCAGGATCGCCTTGTACACCTCGTAGCTCAGCCCCTATCAATACTTCTCTATGAGCAGGTCCTGCGTCCAGCCGCGAATCTTGGCTGAGATGCGCCGGAACTTGTCGGTGTAGTCCCTCACCGAGGACCGCCCTTGGGTCAGCTTCCGTAGTTGGTTCCGGGCTTTTTCTTCCCCCAAGGGGTCCTCATAGTGGTGTCGGAGGGCCCACATAAAGTTGTTCAGCGAATGCAGCTCAGGCCCGGGGGCGTTGTGCAGGCTCACATACCAATCGCTGGCGGTGTCCTTCAGCTTGGACCTGATGTAGCCAATCCGGTCCCTCTCGGTGGGGTAGAGATGTCCCCAGGTGTCTAGGAACCGCTCGATCTCCAGCAGAAAGAAGCGCAGCTTCTCGGGGTCCCCATCGAAAGTAGCCGTCAATGGGTCAGCGGGGGCCGGGCGAACCACTGGCCCTGCTGGCACGGGACCCGGCACAGGTGGAGGTGCGGGCACTGGGCGAGGAACGACAGGGGGGATCTGCGGTGCCACTGGCTGCTGCGCGGGCGACTGCACCGGGGCGGGGACTCCCCCGGGAGGCACCACTGGCTGCTGGACTCTGACCGCGGCTGGCGCCGGCTGAGCCGCTTGCATAGCCGTGAGGGCGTCCCGGAACTGATATTGGAGATCGAGGGCCAGCTCTCGCAATTCGGTGGTAAGCTGGAACCGCAAATCTCCCATCATCCGGTCGAGGGCTTGAGTCTGGTCTTCTCGGTAGGGATCGGGCCCGTAGGGTCCCATTCTCTCTCCGTCCAGGGACTGGAGACATGAATCCCCGGCGTAGGTAGTGTCGCGTTCGTCTCCCAGGAAACTCGGCTTCCCGCAGTCGAGATGGTCTCCCTGGACCGAGACTCGGGCCCCTTTCCAATCGTGCACCCAGGAGTCCACGGTCCCGCGACCGAAATTGCTCCATGAGTACCTCGGGGTCCCGCTCTGAAGAGGAGGTGGGCGCGGGATGTAGTGAGCCCCTTGAATCGTAGTCACTGGCACTTCGGGCTCCCCTCCGCCGCCTCCACCACCAGCTCCCTGGTCCCCAGGGGTGGTCGGTGCGTCTTCCGGAGTAGTAGGGATAGGAAGAGTACCGTCGTCCGACATGGTCAGGAACGGCCAAGTCCCAGTCACAGATCTCTGACAATCTGTGAGACTTCTGCTCAAAGTAGTCAAGGATCAGATCTTTGTTGATGAAACACAGTTCTTTATTTCCAATCTCTACATTGGTACAGCTTCTCGGATTATTGTCAGAGATGACACAGATGGCCAAACCAGGTCTATTATACTTTTCTAAGCAGTTTGAATTACCCATAGGTAGCCAATCACTACAAGGGAAAAACGGCGGGCAAAAAGGGGCTCTGGCCGTTTGCTTCCCACAGGAAAGAAAGTGAGGTGTCAAGTTGTAAATTTCCCCTTCCCAACCAGACCCTTCAGATGTTACCAGTTCACATAACAATCCATGGCCTCGAGGCCTTCACACATTGATAAGAGATGAGACTTGTCCTCCCTTAGAGTCTCAGCCGAGATGAATGGAATGCGGAGGTAGGAGTGTGAGAGGCCCATTGTTCCCATGCTTTGAAGCTGACATCCTCCCGCTTTGACAGTTACACAAACCAGGCCGGTCAGGGTCATAAACCTGGGGTTACACATTCTACATACATACTAATACATACTGGCCAGGATGAGGGGTACATGACAGGTGTTCATGAAGGCATACATACAGTACTATAAAAAAGCAAAGCAGCAAATACAAAGTGAAGCATGGCTGTAAGTAGTAAGATACATTTGTCTGAATCAGCAGATTCTGACGGGGGGGGGGGGGGGTCAGGACTCCCAGCTTCCCTTCCAAATTCTGAGTCCTTTCCTCTGTGTCGCCCACTGCCCAGCGCCTGGTCACCACAGGGGCAGTTTACTGCCTTGTGCACCCCTGAAGCTGCTTGCCAACTGCTGACCTTCCCCTGGTGCTCCTTTTAAAATAGTGTGTCCAAGATGGTCTATGTGGTAAAGAGAACCACTAACAATATCAAAAGTTATAAAGTATTTATTAAAAAGAAAATGTTCACAAGCAGACTTTTAGCACAGCACCAGACTGAGCAAGGGATTCAAAAGAAATTGGTAAAATGCAAATCCTCTGTTCCTAAATCTTGGTAAGTTACAGTTATCTATAGAGTTATCATTACCTTGAAGCTTTCTGTAGCTCTCTGGGCCAGCAAATGGTCAATGGCTGGCTCCTTCAGACCTTAGTTAAGAGTTCTGTCAGCTTTGATAGACCCAGCACAAGAGAGCTTCCTCATCACTCCCCTGAGTTACCTCTCTTTTCCCCACCCACTGACCAGGTCAGACCAGGTCAAAGAGGCTTTTCCTGAACCTCTCTAGTCTTTAATTTCTCCATATCTCTGTTCCCTGCTTCAAAGGGGAGAGAAACTTGACCATCCCATTGTTCTCTGCCTATTAGCATTTATATGAAAGTGGGCTGGGGTTAAGTCTGGAAAGCCATTGATTGACTTCCTTCTCCCTGCCTATTCTCTGCACAGTGTGTGTGTGTGTGTTGGGGGGGGGGGGGGGACTTTTAAAACTCAGACTGAAGGTTTTGCTCATTTCAAACCTCCAAAGGAAAAGTGCATTCCTTCACAGGTGCTATGAGGCCTAATCCCTGTTCATATACTTAGAAATAAGTCTCACTGGTTTCACCTGGCCTGTCAAGGTATTTTTTCAAGGGGAAAAACTGTTGTTGTTTTAACCTTAGGTAACATACTTTTAGGTTGTTCTCATGTTACCTTGATTCTTTGGATTAGATGCTGCTACATTTGCAGACAGTGGCATTTGATTTGATGGTATTTTTAACCTTTATCATATTGTTACATAACTGACTCTTGTTGTTTTGAATCAACCAGTTTTATTTTTGTATACATTTTTTTTGCAACTTTCTACTAAAGAATTGTTGTTGTTGCTGTTGTTTAAAAAAATCCAGGACAGCCCTACTAGAGTTGGCTCCCTGTGGAGATGGAAGTATTGGAGAGCTATGCCATTTTAGTAGCATTTACTTTATTTACAAATGTAAAATACAGTGCAGAGGCATTACCACAGAGGCATTACCATAGGGCAGCCAGCAGATCTACTACCCAACCTGAAGCGGGGGGGGGAGACAGATAGACAGACAGACTGACTGACTTACTGATTCAGGTGCTCCAGCTCACAGCAAAACTGTTATTTATTGCAGATAGTAGCTAGATGGGGTTGTCTTCTCCAAGCTCTGATGGTTTATTGAACAGAACCATTGGGAAACCATCTCCTATCAATTAGGACCCACTAAAGAAACATCTTCTATCATTAAAGAGACATTAATATTTTGTTTCAGGTCCTAGTTCCAACCTGGTATTTCATGCCAAGCCCATTAAAACACATTTAAACCATGCACAATAGCTTAAAACATCTAAGATTAATAACAACATCACAAACCCTCTATGAAACAACTCTTTCCACCTTGCTTATCAAAGATGAAGTCACCTGTACTTCACATAGCAACCAAAGAAAGCAGGGCTCCCACCAAAAAAAAGTCCTTACACAGTCTGAAGCCATTTTTGCTTCCTCAAAGAGGAAACAGACAACTGACATTACTGAGAGAACCAGAGTTCCTAACCAGGCCAACACAGGGAAAGGCAGTCTTTGGCTGCGAGCACACGGCCCCTTAATGCGGGAGGAAGGGCTGCTTCCTCCCGCATTTAAAGGGACCATCTACATAGGCCCGCAGCGAGTCCCGTGGCAAAGCGGGCTCCAATGCGGGTTGCTCCCGCATTTACCAACCCCGGGAAAAACCCGCATTCCAGCCTTCTGGACAGCCCTCTCTCGCAAGCATTGCGAGAGCAGGGCTGTCCAAATGGCCCCCCCACCATTCCCCCCCTTTTACACTTGGGCGCATGGCCACTCATGCGCCCAAGTGTAAAAGGGGGGAAAAAACCCCAACTTACCAGGCCACCGCCGCTTCTGCCACTGCGGCAGCCACCTTCGCCAATGTTCCAGCTGCCTTTCCAGCTGCCGCCGCCACCTCTTCAGTGGCAGCCGCGGCCGTTGCCACCGCCGCGGCCGTTTTTGCCATTGCCGCCACCGCCATTGCCGCTTCCGCCGTTCCCGCCACGGCTGCCTCTTCAGCGGCCGCGGCCACCATTCCCGTGGCCACCGCGGCCGCCGACGCTGCCACCGGGGTTGGGATGTGTAAACATCCCAACCTACAGGAGGAAAAACGTGGCCCCTTTACATCCAGGATCCCTCCTGGATTAAAGGGGCCGTGTGCTCACAGCCTTTCAGAAGAAGAAGAAGAAAAGAGGTCTTGACTGGTTAGACAGGAGGATCTGCCTAATTCATTGCCAGATCAGAAAAACCATTAACAGTTTTGGCAATGCATTAACAATTAAGGGATTGTGAGTGAGATCTCCCATGTTGGCATGTCCACCTGACATCTGATTAGTTAGTGACTTACTTACTTTTAGGTCTGTGAGCATGGAACCCAGTAAGTGTAGGCCTAGTTTTGTGATATACAGATTACATAGATCAGGTATACATGCACGGATTGTCAGTCAGATATGAGGGCTGAAATGGGGTTCAGTGTGTACAGTTGAAGTGTCCACTGCATTCCTAGTCCCCCCCCACAAATGCCTTACTTTTTGAATGGTGGGAAAGGTAATCAGCAACAGGGAAAGCTCACAAATCATATGCTTACAATCTTTTAAACTGAAAATAGTTATCCAAAGCATTAGGAGCATCACTTCTTGCTGGGAAGCATGAGATTAAGTTCTCTTTAACTGAATCAGAAGATCAAACACACACACACACACACACACACACCCATTATCTCCAGCCATCATTTCCCCATTCCTAGGAAGGGTATTACTATATCAGTACTTTTAATCTGGAAATTTGGACACGAACTAATCTTGTCATAGCTCTAGCTTTGATTTCCCCCTATAATCAGCTTTAACATCAGATTGAAAACTTGCAAAAAAGTTTAGTAGGATAAAGAGATATATGAGGAAATGGTTTAACAGTAGCACTACGTTCTGCAGATAGGCTTTCAAAAAAACCAACAACCTGACAATGGGAGCAGTATTCATAAACTGCTTAAATACTTTGTGCTCTGCTTTAGTTCTACTTAGGGCATTTGCTCTTCATTTCATTCTTTGATCTCCTCAGGGAAGCATTCAGTTAACTGGCTTTTGAATGAGATTCCCTCTTTGCTGGTGTGTTTTGTGTGTGTGGAGGGGGGGGGGGTTGCAGAAACTCTCTGGACCATAGCCAATCAGAAGTAATACATCAGTGGAGAGAACAGCTACCTAAGTAACATTTCAGAATGGAATAAAAACTTCAAAAAAGTAACCCATAGGCCTTGCCTACAATTAAGCAACAGGCACTTGATTGATCCATAAGAAAGAGAGATTTGGACATATTGAACAATAAGTATGACAACTAATTTCATTCTATATAACAGAAGCCTTCTTAGGATGTTCCTCTGTACATTCACTGAACATGCACAGAGGGGAGCAGGATAATGCCTAGTGGTCCATCCTATATATCTCAACATTGTGCAAAGTATCTCTGGTGAGCGTCTCTCTATGTATACTTATATGTATTTGCACTCCTTACATGATCAGAACCTTGAGTTCCTAAGTGTGTGGAGTGGCTTGTGTCTGCACAATTGTCCACATTCTGGATCAACCCACTCAGTGTGTATTAGGGACAGTTGTTAGGTAGGATTGGGTCTGCTGTTCTACCGTGCAGGGGTCACCAGCAGTGGGTAGTCCCACCAGTTAACACTGCAGCCTAAGGGGGACTTGCTTAAGCCAAACCACACAGGTTCTGTTGTGGTGAGGGGAATCAACCCTTACTCAGAGGAGGGCAGAATCATCTACTATTGAAGAGATTTCCACTGCCCCTTCAGCCTAGTAACACAGGGACAAAATCACAGTTGAATCACAGTTTATTGAACAACAAGACAGAAAAAGCACTGTAGCAATCTTCCTGTCTCCCTAAGAGGTAAAAGACCAACTCTTTCTCAAAGGCTAAGTCCCCTCCTCACCTTGAGGCAGGAGAGCATCTGCCACAAAGAAACAGAGAGAGAGAGAGAGAAAAGCCAGGTATACCTGCCCAATCAGAGCATTCCTAATGCCTAGGTTTCTCCAGGGATGGCTGGCAGTAGTCCCCACCCCACCCAGCATGTGTGAAAGGATCAGCAATGATGATGACAACCCTGTGATGCTCTAAGGGTCCGCCTTTTATGAGACGTCCAAACTAACTTCTCCACACCTGCCTTACATTACCCTGAGCATGCTGAGCACATATCTGTATGCTCACTGCATGCTCACTGTGTTGCAGATGTTATGGGAGGATAGAACAGTACAGGCACTTATCTGGACTTTTTGGCACTGTGTGTGTCAGAATCTGCAGATTCTAACAAGGGTTCTGGGAATTAATGCTATGTATTGTAACATGACTTTGCTATGCTATGCAAGCCTGTCCCTTTATGACTTAGTTACTCATATCTAGTGCTTATTAGTTTGACCCATGTGAACGTATGCTATGTGACCCTGAGTTTATGGCTCTGACCAGGCCTGGTCTATGTAACTGTTTGCCCGGGAGAGTGGCGACTTCAAAGCCTGGGAACAATGGGCCTCTCACCCTCCTGCCTCCGCATTCCTTTCATCCCTGATGGGAGGACAGGGACCAGTTCTTATCAACGTGCGAAAGCCTTGAGGAAGGCATTTGTTATGTGAAGATGGTTACATCTGAGGGGTCTGGTTTGGGAAGGGAAATTTACTGCTTCACACCTCGCTTTCTTTCCTGTGGGAAGCAAACGGCCAGGGAACCTTTTGCCTTTTTCCCCCCCTGTTGATTGGTTACCTATGGGCAATTCGAATTGTTCGGGAGGGTATATTAGACCTGCTTCCATTGTATGCGTTATCTCTGACAATAATCCGAGAACCTGTACCAATGTAGAACCTGGAAATAAAGAACTGTGTTTCATCAACAAAGATCTGATCCTTGCCTACTTGGAGCAGAAGCCTCACAGAGTGCTCCTCTGGGGTTGGTTTCTGGAGAGTCTTACTCTACTGTAATAAATTATCTTCTGGCCCAACAAGCCGGTCTCCTAGCTATCTCTTGCTCAGCACAATAAGATACAATACAATAACACACCCTTCTTTCCAGAGAAAGAGGCAGTCCCTGTGCTGACTTTGTGCTTTTAGGAAAGCCAGAAACACCTGCATGTTTCTGACATGGCTGCACTTCAGTCAATAGAAAATACTGGCCAAGGCCTACGAAATGGTTCAGAAATAGCAAGGAGATGACTCTGAAACCAAGAATTGTGGTCCCACACTGTAGGACTGGTTTTCTCATCTGTCACAGTTGACATCCCAACCCCACCATGTGCATTCAGTGGACATTTGGACAAATATCTGCAGAAGGCTAATTCCCTGAAAGGAAAAGACTTACAGGAACTTATTTTTCCTGGTGGCCATGTTTACTTTCTTCACTCCACCCTACTCCACACCCCAGTTCCGTGATACCAGCATAGTGTAGTGGTTAAAAACATGGAGAGCTAGGGTGGTCTAGTAGTTAAGAACAGCATACTCTAATCTGGAGAACCAGGTTTGATTCCCCACTCCTCCACATGAAGCCTGCCAGGTGACCTTGGGCCAGTTACAGTTCTTTCAGAACTCTCTCATCCCCACCTACCTCACAGTTACAAAGAGTCCGTTGTGGGGAGAGGAAGGAAGGAGATTGTAAGCCACTTTGAGATTCCTTGTGGTAGAGAAAAGTGGGGTATAAAAAAACAACTCTTCTTCTTCTTCATGTTCCACATAACTGTCTAGAAGGCAGGAACTCTTGTATTTTTGTTTTCTTCAGTGGAGACCAATAGGAAAGCCAAAGACACTGGCAAAATCTGAAGCCTTCCTCCAGCCTAAGGAAACTTACTGCAACAGAAACAGGTCTTGCCCTCAAAGGAATACTGTCAGAGGAATATTCCTTAGGCTGGATCTTCAAACTTTGCTAATCATAGCAGTGGGATACAAGCTATTGAGATTAAAAGATGCCTGCTAGGAATCGGACTGAAGAATACTCAAAGAGGAATTGTGCTCCTAGCACAATGCTCACAGTGGGATGTCAGTGTGAGGCTTCTGCTCAAAGTAGTCAAGGATCAGATCTTTGTTGATGAAACACAGTTCTTTATTTCCAATTTCTACATTGGTACAGGTCCTCGGATTATTGTCAGAGATAACGCATACAATAGAAGCAGGTCTAATATACTCTCCAGCACAATTTGAATTGCCCATAGGTAACCAATCAACAAGGGGGGAAAACCGCGGGCAAAAGGTTCGCTGGCCGTTTGCTTCCCACAGGAAAGAAAGCGAGGTGTGAAGCAGTAAATTTCCCTTCCCAAACCAGACCCCTCAGATGTAACCATATTCACATAACAAATGCCTTCTCCAAGGCTTTCGCACGTTGATAAGAAATGGTCCCTGTCCTCCCCTGTCTTCCCAGCCGGGATGAATGGAATGCGGAGGCAGGAGTGTGAGAGGCCCATTGTTCCCATGCTTTGAAGTTGTCATTCTCCCGGGCAAACAGATACATAGACCAGGCCTGGTCAAAGCCATAAACCTGGGGTCGCATAATATACACTCACAATGGTCAAGCAAATGGCAATAGACATGATTATATAGTGGGTATAGGAACAACTAATAGCAATAGGCATGATTACAAAGTGGGTACAGGAACAGGTTACAATATATAGCATGAGATCCCAAAAATCCTTGTCTGAATCTGCAGATTCTGACAGTCAGAAGCGTTCCTTTCTCAAGAGTAGGCACTAGCATTGCTGGAATTGCTACTGAGGAAGTTTTTTTTTTAAAAAAAACCCTGGTTTATCATTAAGCATATGGAATTGGTGCTAAAGAGGAGAAAATAAGTCAAAGGCTTCAGTGTACATGTATATGAGTGCACTTAAAAGTTCTTGCAACTTAATATCTGAAGAGTAGCTATGCACCATTTACTTCAACTAGGATATTTCCATGTTCAGATTTTGTGGACGATGGAGAATGATCAACAAAGGACAAGGCAGCTGGAACAATTATGCTATGCCTTTATTAAGCCTGCAATCTAATAAATGATTACCTGGAAGTAAATGATGCTGAATGCTCTGGACCTTACTTCTGAGTGATATGTCCAGGGCTGAGCTGCACAATCCTAAAAGCTCTTTAGCAAGTGCACAAAGATTGATAGAGGATTGCACTTTAGGAAACATTGGGTTGGATCCAGCAATCTGCTCACCCCCACCCCCGCAACTCCTTCTTACACCACAAAAGTTATTCCCTTTACTTGCAAGACCCATATGCAATAATCATCATTTAAGTTGGTGGGCTATAGTAAAAAAGGGGAAATGGAGTGAAAGAGCATCTTTCCCTATCTTCTTTCAGCGTAGTTTGCTGATGAAAGAAACAGAAGGATGATTTCACTCCCTTCCCCCTGCAGCCCACTGACCCACATAACAACTATCAATCTGTGTGGGTCCCACCACTCTGAAAATCAGCTTTTCTGAGGTCAGAAGGGATGGCTTGAATGAGAGGAAAGCAGGGAAGATCCATTACTGTCAGCACCTTCCCTTGGATCCAACGTAATATATAGCAAACATGAACACAATATGAAGGGAACATAGGAACCTATTCACAAAGGAATCACCATCTGTATTATATATATATTGCTAACTAGCAGCCATAGCATTGAAATTGTGAGACTTCTGCTCAAAGTAGTCAAGGATCAGATCTTTGTTGATGAAACACAGTTCTTTATTTCCAATCTCTACATTGGTACAGCTTCTCGGATTATTGTCAGAGATGACACAGATGGCCAAACCAGGTCTATTATACTTTTCTAAGCAGTTTGAATTACCCATAGGTAGCCAATCACTACAAGGGAAAAACGGCGGGCAAAACGGGGCTCTGGCCGTTTGCTTCCCACAGGAAAGAAAGTGAGGTGTCAAGTTGTAAATTTCCCCTTCCCAACCAGACCCTTCAGATGTTACCAGTTCACATAACAATCCATGGCCTCGAGGCTTTCGCACATTGATAAGAGATGAGACTTGTCCTCCCTTAGAGTCTCAGCCGAGATGAATGGAATGCGGAGGTAGGAGTGTGAGAGGCCCATTGTTCCCAAGCTTTGAAGCTGACATCCTCCCGCTTTGACAGTTACACAAACCAGGCCGGTCAGGGTCATAAACCTGGGGTTACACATTCTACATACATGCTAATACATACTGGCCAGGATGAGGGGTACATGACAGGTGTTGATGAAGGCATACATACAGTACTATAAAAAAGCAAAGCAGCAAATACAAAATGGAGCATGGCTGTAAATAGCAAGATACCTTTGTCTGAATCAGCAGATTCTGACACTCTGGCACCCCAAAAATACATCTATCCGGGCTTGTCTGGGAACCTTTTATGGAAAGCTTTAACTAGTTTAGGAGCATGCACATTTTCAGAGCGAACCCACTCATTTTGTTCTGGGCCAAAGTCAAGCCATCTAACTAAATAATATAAGTGGCCCCTACGCAGCTTAGAATCAAGAATCTCAGAAATTTCAAAGTGGGGTGCCTCCCCCTTCATCAGTGGAGGAGGTGTCGGAGGAACTGGATGCCATGTATTCGGCCCAGGATTCTTCTTCAGTAAGCTGAAATGAAAAACAGGATGCACAGAACTCAGTGATTTGGGCAATTCTAATTCAAAAGACACATCAGAGATTTTGCGCAACACCTTGTAAGGGCCCACAAACTTCCACCCCAGTTTCCTACTGGGTTGCAGTCCGTGTATGTTTTTGGTAGACAGGTAGACAGAGTCTCCAGGCTGGAGGTCCCAGCCCTCAGCCCGACCACGATCTGCATACTTCTTGTAATCTTCTTTGGCTTGATCAAGCGTTTTGGCTATTAGAGGCCACGACTCTTGCAGGGTCACCCACCATCGCTTAAAGTTGGTGGGGGAAGCATCTGAGGCATTTTCCAATGTGGGCAAAGGTTTTCCCTCGAAGCCCCCCACCGCCATAAATGGGGAAACGCCCGTAGATGAATGCACTGCATTGTTGTAACTATATTCTGCAAATGGCAGCAACTCCACCCAATTGTCCTGGTGGTAGTTAGTATAACACCTCAAGAATTGTTCCAGAATTTGATTAGTTCGTTCGGACTGCCCATCGGTCTCTGGATGGTAACCAGAGCTTAGAGCAGGCTCTATGTCCATAAATTTCAGGAGCTCCCGCCAGAAGTTGGCAACGAACTGACTGCCCCTGTCGGATACCACGCGTTTGGGAAAAGCGTGTAATTTGATCACGTGATTGAAGAAAGCCTTGGCCATCCCCTTAGCCGTAGGCAGCTGCTTGAAAGGAGTGAAATGGGCTTGCTTAGAAAACATGTCCTCCACTACCCAAATTACAGTCTTTCCCTTTGAGGGTGGCAGGTTTGTAATGAAGTCCATAGCTATTGCCTCCCAAGGGCGAGAAGGAGTGGGTAGAGGGTGCAGGAGTCCCGGGACTTTCCCCCCCTCCTTTTGCACATCAAGCAGGTCTGGCAGGCAGAGACAAAGTCCGAAACATCCCTGCGCATGCGTGGCCACCAGAATTGCCTCTGAATTAAATTGAGCGTTTTTAGAAATCCAAAATGACCTGCCAATTTAGAAGAGTGGCAGGCTAGTAATATGTCCTTTCTCTTGCTGCGGGGTACCATCAATTTGTCTCCATGATACCAGCACTTATTTTCCCTGGGGGAGCAGTCTGCCAGAGCCTCCAACTCCTCAATTTCTTCTGGCGAATAGTCCCCCCCCCAATCGCACACCTCCGATTCCACTGTTGCTCGCTTACTTTGGTTCCGGGTGGTCACTGCTCCTCCCAATTGCTGGGGGGAGAACATAGAATCAAATACCTCCTCCTTTAAACTCTCATGCTGGGGCAAACGGGAGAGCGCGTCGGCTAGCGAATTGGCTTTCCCAGGGAGGTGTTTGAGCACAAAATTAAATTTTGAGAAAAAATCTGCCCAACGGAGTTGCTTTGCATTCAGGGACCTCTGGGTGCGCAGCGCTTCTAGATTTTTGTGGTCTGTCCATATTTCAAAAGGGGTTTGCACCCCCTCCAACCAATGCCGCCACGTAGTGAGGGCTAGCCGGATAGCTGCGGCTTCTTTATCCCAGACTGACCAGTTCCTTTCCGTTTCATTAAATTTTTTCGAGATGTAAGCGAGGGGGTGCAACTTCCCGTCTGAACCTTGTTGCAAAATGGCCCCCCCATAGCCACATCCGACGCGTCTACATGGATTACAAACTCCTTAGTTTCGTCTGGATGGGCTAGAATGGGTTCCGAGGTAAAGAGAGTTTTAAGAGTCTCAAACGCCTTCTGGCATTCCCCATTCCAGGCAATTCTCTCCCCAGGCTTCCCCGCTTCTGGGCCCCTCCCCTTAGTTTTTAGCAACTCAGTCAACGGGAGGGTGACAGTGGCAAAGTCTTTTATGAAGGTGCGGTAGAAGTTGCAAAATCCCAATAGGCTCTGGAGCTGTTTCCTCGTTTTGGGGGCTTCCCATTGGACCACCGCCTCTACCTTGGCTGGGTCCATTTCTAGCCCCTTCTGCGAAATGCGGTACCCTAAAAAGTCCACGGAATCTTGATGGAACTCACATTTAGACAGCTTCACATACAGCTGGTTTTTTAACAACGTGGAAAGGACTTCCCGGACCAATTTCACGTGTTCTTTCTTATCAGTGGAGTAGATCAAGATATCATCTAAGTAACATAACACCCCCTTAAATAAATGCTTGTGCAACACGTCATTTATCAAGCTCATAAAGACCCCTGGCGCGCCACTCAAACCGAACGGCATCACCAGGTATTCGAATTGTCCCAACGGGGTGTTGAAGGCATCCCCCTCCCTTATGCACACTCGGAAATAAGCGTCTCTGAGATCTAGTTTAGTGAACACTTTTCCCTTTGCCGCCTCCGTCAACAAGTCTTTAATAAGGGGGAGGGGGTAGGCGTTGGAAGCAGAAACCGCATTTAATCCTCTGTAGTCCGTGCACAACCGCAACCCCCCATCTTTCTTTTTCCGGAACAGAACGGGGGCCGCGAAGGGGGATTTAGCAGGGCGAATGAACCCACGCTCCAAGTTCTTGTCTAGGAACTTCCTTAGCTCCTCCCGCTCTGGGGGGCTCATCGAGTAAAGCTTTCCTTTGGGGAGTTTCTCGCCCGGGATCAGCTCTATAGCACAATCCGACAGTCGGTGGGGGGGCAATTCGTCCACCTCGGTCTCACTGAACACATCCAGTAGGTCACGATACTCCCGGGGGACAGTTGAGGGTACTAGGGTGAGGGCCGGCGGTCGGAGCAGCACCGGAGGTCCTGGTCCCCACCTGACATCCCACTTGTGGCCCTGGCACTTGTCGTCCACCCAGGAGATTTTCCCTTCACTCCATTTAATATAGGGATCGTGGGAGCTTAGCCAGGGGCTCCCCAGCACCATAGGGAATTGGGTATTTGGGGTGATGACAAAGGCCCTCTTCTCCCAATGCTCCCCCGTGCCCACGTCCCTCAGTCTCTGCCACGCACGCCTCCTTCATCTCTGAACCGTCCATTTGCGTGAATTTGAGTGGCTCCCCCAATGGGGTGACTTTGGGTCCCAGCCCTTCCACCACTAGTGGGCTAATCAAGTCTCTAGCACACCCAGAGTCGATTGGGGCGCAGATCCGGACGTGGGTCCCAGTCCCGGGGGTCATTACAGTCACTACCATATACAACAAGGGGCCGGGGATGCTCACTGGAGATGGCGCGTCATGGCGAGGGACCTGCAGTTCTGCGCCGCTCACTGCAGGCCGTTGGAGTTTCCCGACATCTGCGCTTCCGTCAGCTCCAGCTCTCCTTGCTCGCTCGCTGCCCCTTCCAGCTGCAAAGCCCGGGGTTTGAACGAGGTCTTTCCTCGACTGGGAGTGCTCCCGGCCACCGGGGTGGAGGTCTTTGGGACCTTTCCCCCTCCCTTTGAGCACGCTGAGGCGAAGTGGCCACTCTCCCCGCACCTCATGCAGAGCCCCTGCTTGAACCGGGCATCTCAGATTTCTTGCATGTTGGGCTTGGCCTTTGCCTTCTGCGTCGCCTTGCTGGGGCCCGTCGATGAAGCTCCCATCTTGATGAGGGTGAAGCGCTCTTCCACGTCTGCGGCTGCCCTCATCCAAGCGCCCAACGACCCTGGCCTTCCCGCTCGCAGGATCGCCTCGTACACCTCGTAACTCAGCCCCTCTCAATACTTTTCGATGAGCAGGTCCTGCGTCCAGCCGCGAATCTTGGCTGAGATGCGCCGGAACTTGTTGGTGTAGTCCCTCACTGAGGACCGCCCTTGGGTCAGCTTCCGTAGTTGGTTCCGGGCTTTTTCTTCCCCCAAGGGGTCCTCATAGTGGTGTCGGAGGGCCCACATAAAGTTGTTCAGCTAACGCAGCTCAGGCCCGGGGGCGTTGTGCAGGCTCACATACCAATCGCTGGCGGTGTCCTTCAGTTTAGACCCAATGTAGCCAATCCGGTCCCTCTCGGTGGGGTAGAGATGTCCCCAGGTGTCTAGGAACCGCTCGATCTCCAGCAGGAAGAAGCGCAGCTTCTCGGGGTCCCCATCGAAAGTAGCTGTCAACGGGTCGGCGGGGGCCGGGCGAACCACTGGCCCTGCCGGCACGGGACCCGGCACAGGTGGAGGTGCAGGCACTGGGCGAGGAACGGCAGGGGGGACCTGCGGCACCACTGGCTGCTGCGCGGGCGGCTGCACCGGGGCGGGGACTCCCCCGGGAGGCACCACCGGCTGTTGGACTCTGACCACGGCTGGCGCCGGCTGAGCTGCTTGCATAGCCATGAGGGCGTCCCGGAACTGATATTGGAGATCGAGGGCCAGCTCTCGCAATTCGGTGGTAAGCTGGAACCGCAAATCTCCCATCATCCGGTCGAGGGCTTGCGTCTGGTCTTCTCGGTAGGGATCGGGCCCATAGGGTCCCATTCTCTCTCCGTCCAGGGACTGGAGACGCGAATCTCCGGCGTAGGTAGTGTCGCATTCGTCTCCCAGGAAACTCGGCTTCCCCCGGTCGAGGTGGTCTCCCTGGACCGAGACTCGGGCCCCTTTCCAATCGTGCACCCAGGAGTCCACGGTCCCGCGACCGAAATTGCTCCATGAGTACCTTGGGGTCCCGCTCTGAAGAGGAGGTGGGCGCGGGATGTAGTGAGCCCCTTGAATCGTAGTCACTGGCACTTCGGGCTCCCCTCCGCCACCTCCACCACCGGCTCCCTGGTCCCCAGGGGTGGTCGGTGTGTCTTCCGGAGTAGTAGGGATGGGAATAGTACCGTCGTCCGACATGGTCAGGAATGGCCAAGTCCCAGTCACAGATCTCTGACAATCTGTGAGACTTCTGCTCAAAGTAGTCAAGGATCAGATCTTTGTTGATGAAACACAGTTCTTTATTTCCAATCTCTACATTGGTACAGCTTCTCGGATTATTGTCAGAGATGACACAGATGGCCAAACCAGGTCTATTATACTTTTCTAAGCAGTTTGAATTACCCATAGGTAGCCAATCACTACAAGGGAAAAACGGCGGGCAAAACGGGGCTCTGGCCATTTGCTTCCCACAGGAAAGAAAGTGAGGTGTCAAGTTGTAAATTTCCCCTTCCCAACCAGATCCTTCAGATCAACAAAAAGGTCTCTTCCATTTTCAGTGATCTGAGGCATTTTATGTGGGCACATTCAAATTGTTTCTGTTACAGGCTTTCCTATGTGCTGCTTCTTTGCTCTCATGCTTCTCAGCTCTGGGTGGTCAGCCATGTTGGTCTGAAGCAGTAGAACAAATTTTGAGTCTGGTGGCACCTTTAAGACCAACAAAAGTTTATTCAAGGCATGTGCATGCACACAAAAGCTCATACCTTGAATAAACTTTTGTTGTTCCTTATGGTGCCATTGGACTCCAAATTTGTTCTGCTTCTCTGTTTAGCCAACTTGTTATATCCATTAGTTATAGTGATCCACATAGCATTATGATGCTGTCATGTTGTCACTTCTAACATGATGACATAATAGGAACTCGAGTATCAGAAATGAAATGGCACTTAAGTTGCCCCCCCTACAAACAGTGCTTTAAAATCACTTTAAAAGTACATAATATTTTTTTAAAGATTTTTATTGATTTTATCTATATTCTACATTTCTACACTACTTACTATGCTAAATTTATCTTATACAGAGAATACTTTATAAAATGCTTAATCTATCAATTTGTAAAAATTATTATAGCATTTAAAAAAAACATGGTTAACACATGTTACTTTGTTACTTTTTCCATTCAAAAAGCTATTTGGCAGTATGCATAGTTTGGAGACAACACTTAATAACAAAGCTTATAGTTCATACTAGTGCATATGCTTAATAAACATTTAACAATCATTTCTTCTTTTGTCCTCTTCTTGTTTTCTTAGTCTCAACATGTACTTTTGGAGCTGCTGCTCCTATCTCCGAGTCTGATATCTCTTCTTCGCTCTTTGAGCTATCAAAACCGTACATACTTTCTTGCGAAGCCAGCGAATTATCTGTGTCTCTGCCTTTTTTCTTTTCTTTGTCTTTTTCCAAAAAAAATTTCGCTTGTTCAACAGAGTCAATCTTGTATTTCTTGTCTTTGATGCTGAAGCTAAGTCCCTCTGGAGTATTCCAACGGTATATTATTGATTCAGACTGAAGCCATGTTGTCAGCTTTCTATAGGCTTTTCTTCTTCTCCGTATTTCAAATGGTACATCTTTCAAAACTTTAACTTCTTCTTCTTGGATCTTCAGAACCGCTTTGCTTGTGGCTTTTAAAACCACATCCCTTGTTGATTTCTTGGAGAACCTTATCATAATTTCACCTGGCAGGCTTTTCTTTTTAATATATTCTGGGTAGGTCCTGTAGACCATATCCATGTCGCTTTTTAATTCTTCTGCTTTTAAGCCTGTTAACGGTGCCAACGCTTCACTTAACAGTCCTTTAAGGTCTTCTCCTTTTTTTCTGGTACGTTCTGAAGTCGTAGGAAGAAATTCGCCCGTTCCATTTGCAATTTCAAAAGGGAATCATGATGAAGAGCCTTTTCTTTTTCTGCTTTCTGTAGTCTTGAATCTTGATTTTTTTACTGACGTTTTGACCTCCATAAGGTCTTGCTGCAGCTTCTCTGTGACTTTATTCGACTCCTTCAGCTCCGACTGCATTTTATCCATCTTAAATGAGCAGCTAGATGGCGGTATCGCATACTTGAGGACTTAACAATTAAAACGATACAAGTGCAGCTGAAAAAATCGCTTCTTATCTCCATCTTATCTAATTGTAAACAATAGCAAAGTCTCAACAATGACGGGGAAACCAAAACCTTCCCCAAAGCTAGCAACTACAGTTCCGAGTTCAAAGGTTGATACCACCAAGATGAGCGCGGTGTTCTCCTTGCTATTGCGACCTCTAGTGGATCAAATGACGTCACTGAACATTAAAAGTACAGAATATTGATTTAGTATGTTAAAAAAATACTGCATTCTCTAGAATGAGTTTTCCTGCTGTTATTGCAAGCTAGAGGGTGTGACAAAGTGAGGAATGATGTAGTGTTTCAACTTCTATTTATTTATTTATTTATTTTTCACATTTCTATCCCGCCTTTCCAGTGAACTGGCTCAAGGCGGCTCTCAACATGACATACCACCGAAGTGGTTTACAATTTAAAAGCATAAATAAACAACATTATAAAACGACTCACATAGCAGTACTGGCAGCATCTACGTGCTCCTGGAGAGCAGCGGCAACAGAAGGTTTGGCCTGTGGATCCAGTTCAGAATTGGCCAAAATATCACCATGACTGATGCAAAAAATGTTTTTAAAGTATTCTGAAACAGTTGAAAGGAAATCGTCTATATGATGTCTTACATTTAGAAGTATGTAAGAAAACAAAAGTACACATGTTTTTCCATACATTTCTTTCCATGCCATCTGAACATTGACAAACTAACTTAGGAAGAGTTTCATTATTGTACAGCCAGAGTGGGTAATTGTCAGAATCTAAGGATTCTAACAAAGATTTGCTTATATGCTTTGTATAAACCCTACCTATGTAACCTGTCTTTACAGCCCCTCTGTAACATCCTGTTATCTCAATCACCATGTATCAGGGTCTTTTTACTGCCTTGAATTTATGGCTCAAGCTGGGTCTGGTCAATGTAACCATTTGGTCCGGGAGGGTGGTGACTTCAGCGCATGAGAACAATTGGCCTCTCACCCCCGCGCCTCCGCATTCCTTTCCTCCCTGCCGGGGGAGCCACGAACCAATTCTTATCGGTGTGTGAAGGCCTTGGCAAAGTTATTTGTTATGCATAAGATGGATACATCTGAGGGGTCTGGTTTAAGAAGGGAACTTTACAACTTCACACTTAACCTTTTTCCTGTGGGAAGCAAACGGTCAAAGGACCTTTAGCCCGCGGTTTTTCTCTCTCTGTGATTGGTTACCTATGGGCAATTCAAATTGTACTGGAGGGTATATTAATCCTGCTTCTATTGTATACTTTATCTCTAACAATGATCCGAGGACCTGTAGTAATGTAGTAATAGGAAATAAAGAACTGTGTTTCATCAACAAAGGTCTGATCCTTGACTACTTCAAGCAGAAGCCTCATAGTAATCAAAAGAGAACACTAGAATTTTTTTAAAATGACATGCTCTCCTTTTTTGACAGCTGCTGCAGGCTTGATTGTCATCACTACCATTACCAGGATTGTTTTTGATAACGAAATCACTACCTAGAAATGTGGGATCTTTTGCTTCTGTAGTAGATCTTGTCACCACCAGAGCTATTTTTACATATCTGCAACCACCCCAGGGATGTTTCATATCACTACAAGAGTTTCAGTGGACTCACTGACAGTGAACTCCTGGGGTCTGTCTTGTTGATTCTTTTGCCTACAGTCTGACCTCCCCAGGATCAATGTCTATATATTTACTCACCAATGCCAGTTATACAAAATGAGCCTGCCAAAATGTGTGTGTATCAAGGAGGACAATTTGAATGTGCCCACGAAAAGTGCCCCAAATCTCTGAAAATGCGAGGCATCTTTTGATCACAGAAATGATCACAGAAATGAAAACAAAATGTGATAGTTTTCAGCCTTCTCTGTTAACGATTCTCCAGTTATCCTCTGCAGTGCCTTTGCAGTTCTTTCTATAGAGCATGCTGCAAACAGCTGCCATGATGACTGCAGCAATTACTGGTGTCCTGTTTGCTACTTGGAGCTTTCTATGTTGTGAAAATGTCACTGTAACCTAAATCATTTCCTCTGTCCTGCTATGCTATCCCTTTTGCTTAAAATAACTCCTTTTTACCCTGCATTTCCTTCTCAAATTATTGAAGAGATACAAAGATTGTATTAAAGTCCTTCAATTTAGCATGCTCAACAGAAAGTAAGACCATTGCTATGGAAAGCTGAACAGCAAACATGAGTACTCTGCACTTTCAATGACACCTGCTCTACAGTTTTGCTATCTATTCTTTGCTTTTGTCAAAGGCATTATGACTGAAGTGCAGAAGTGATTGCACTGCCATGTTTTCTGAGCAAACATGCAGCTCAACCCGTGTGCACATTTTCATCACCATTAAAATATCTACTGATCTGGACTGAAAACCTTCAATTTTCCCCTTCAAAATCTGAAGTCTATCTGTCATATCCTTTCGAAGAGTTTTTTTGGCCATAGGCAAGAGAATCTGAATGTTTTGAGAAAAAAAAGGTAACAAACTAATGAAGGAACCTGACTTTCAGATGGAGAACCTCAGCACCCCTCCCCCACACACTATAGGTGGCTATTTGTGTATTTATATGCCTACAATAGATGAATGTTCACAACAAACAGCCAACATACATGGCTTGAGAACAGGAAGTATGAGATGGCAAATGGGGAATAAGGAACAGAATCTGACATATCTCTGAGATACATCATCATCATATTTATTACAATTCCTTGACCAGATTCACAACACAAAACAACATCAACCACAGAGAAAAGTAAGAATAAACATAAAAATAAATAAGTGAAATAATAAGATCTATGAAAATATTTAAAAATATGAATAAAAAATTTAAACATTACTAGAAATAACAATGTATTACAAATAAAATATAATACTAATCTAATCTAACATTGTCTAACTTGTTACATATAATGCATATAACAGAAGGTTAAAAAATTTTAAGTTATGTGTGTCCAGTGAAGTGAATCTAGAATACATTAATTAAAATTACCATCTATGACCTCAGCATCACTATGAGAGATCTGACTATCATCAAACCTCTAATTCACCAGAGCCAGTGACCCTGCCAAGCTGGCCTCCAGTTTTGGACCAAGAAGTCTAAGCACATATTAACTGTCTTAAAAGAAATAAAGCCCCTGGACTGGATGATATCCCCCCAGAGCATCTAAAGGACAGTGTGGATTGGTGGGCCCCCTTTCTTGCATCTCTCTTTACATATATAGATGCTTCCAATTGCATTCCCAAAAGTTGGGAAACAGCAATGGCGGTCCCTATCTGTAGGAGAGGCAAGCAAGATGACTCCTCAAATTATAGGCCTATTAGTCTATTAAGTGTCATCAGCAAATTATATACCAAACACCTCCTTGATAAATTCCTTGCCTGGCTCATTGAAGAGGACATCATTGTGATAGAACAAGCAGGCTTTATGGAGGGTAGGTCTACCATGGGCCATTGTTTAGTTCGCCAACATCTTATCAAAAAGTACTGAATTTCCAGAATTTTATTGTGTATATAGCTAAAGTCCATCACAATACAGAATTAGGGTAAAAAAATAAGATAATTCTAATCATACATAAGTAAAACAACAATTAAAAGAGATTTCACACATAAATACAGACCACTTACTGTTCGAAAGGGATTTCCTCCCGATATGCAGCCTTTGTAGACCTTAAGGCTGTGTTCAACTCTATTTCCAGAGACAGACTGTGGGTTAAGTTGGGAGCATCTTCTATCGATAAAAGGCTCCTTTTTCTAATTCAGTTGCTACGTTCACACACCTCCCTCAAAGTTAAATATAATAAATGAGGCCATCCTACAAAACCTGTTAAAACCATGAAGGAAGTTAGACAAGGCTGCCTTCTTGCCCCACTGCTTTTTATATTTCACATAAACTATATGGTTAGCTTATTCAACAGAGCATACCACCATCCCCCCAAACTGGCACAGCAAAATATATCAATTCTACTATGCACAGATGATGCAGTTTTACTTTCTGGAACCCCAGTTGAGCTAAGAAGAGCCCTTAGTAATCTTGCTCTTTACTGTGACTCCCAGCAGCTTGGGACAAACCACCTTAAAACCAAGGTAATGTCTTTTGGTAAGTGCCCAACGCTAAGGAATTGGTCAATAAATGGCCAAAGGTTGGAACAAGTGAACTCCTATAGATATTTAGAGGTAGTTGTGCAAGCAAATGGAGGCAAACTATCCCACAGTAACTATGTGGCAGATAAAGGGGAAAGGTCAGCCCTCAGAACCATCAAATTTCTTAGATCTAAGGGGGGTAACTTTTCACCTGCTGCCCTTAAGCTCTTTAAAGCAAAGACCTTACCTCAGCTACTTTATGGGACATTTCTTGGTCCACCTGTATCTTGTTTTATTCCTCTGGAATGGGTTCAGTCAAAATTTCTGAGGGCAGTCCTGCAAGTTCCTAATTGTGTCTCTGAGATACCTTAATGAGATATTTATTTGATCAAAGGGGAAAAAAACCTTTCAAAATGCAGGACAAAGACTTGAATAATCATGACACTTATTTTATATCACTTTGTAATTGGGACCATCCTCACTCCTGAGTCCTTGAATTAAGTATTTATTTATTTATAAATTCAATTTCTAAACTGCCCTCCTCCATACTTCAGACTCACGGCAGTGTACAACATTCAAAGAGATACAATCATGAACACATTTAAACAAGTTAAAAAGAGGTACAATCACAATTCCAGATGGCACCTTAAAAAACAGATTTATCTTTACCCCAAGGGGGAGAGGAAAAAAGGAAGGCCAGGCTAAATGAAGAAAAAGCCCTGAAAAAAAAAAGCCCTGGAAAAACCCTGGCTCTGGTTGAGGACAGCAAGATATTTTTCAGACCAGGGATCACCAGTAGATTTTTCTCTGCTGCGCACAATGCTCTTTGGGGTGTATACCAGGCACTAGCTCCTCTCAAAGCACTCAAAAACTCTTGCTGACTCAAAGCACTCAAAAACTGTTGTAGACCTCCCATAAGGCATACTGTTAAAATGCAATAAGACATAACACATCAACAGGTAAAGGATACTTCACTGAATAGATCTCAAGATGTAGTCAAGCAAGTATACAGAGGTGAGCAACACCCAGCATAGCTACCACAAAATTTAATCACAGTACACAGACCACTGTACACATCTTAGGGAAACATGCAACAGAACACTCTTTGGATGTTTTCAAGGGTTAGAGTTGCAGTCTATTGACATCAATAGACTTGTAAGTTTTAATGCTGTTAAGGAAAACACTGCTAATATGCATGGATGGGGAGCAGGATACCAGCAACAAATAGTTTATACACATTTACTGGGAAATATGCATATTTATTTATTTATTTGTTTGTTTCAATTTATATCCCGCCTAGCCAGTGGACCGGCTCATAGTGTCTACATATGCATACCTGCACATACATACAGCTGTAGCTTTCAGGAACATTGGTTTTTAATTTGTGTATTGGCACATTCCGGAAAGGTAGCCCTAGTGGCTGCTAGGCCAGGGGCCGTGTTTGCTCCTCTGGAAGGAGGAAGGGACACAGAGGTTTTTGCACCCATATAGTCATTTTGGAGGAGGTAGAGACAGAGGCCTTTTAGGGCAGCTTTGCCCTGTCCATGCAGTTCACTTCTTGCATTTGGCCTACCCTCCCACTCTGTTATGGTGTAGGCTTCTGCTGGTCGCTGTTTCTAGGGGCCAGGTAGGAACTTTCTACCTCCCCCCCCGTTTGGCTCTTGGGAGGAGGTGTTGTTTTGCCTACCTTACACTGTATACAGAGGATTGGGTAATTGGCCTGGGTAGTGCCAATTAAATAGGCAGTCATGTGGCAGGAAAGAGAGTGGTTAATGTAAAGCGGAAGGTGAGCACCAATTGGCATCCCAGCTTTGGAGTTAAGGGTTTGCAGGATCGGCTAGTGGGTTGTGCAGTTCACAACTGTGAATGCTGACTCCTTGCAGGACCCCTCCATAGGTCTGACCCCAAGTTGTGCAGCTTGGGGTGGATGGAACTCCGGGGGGGGGGGGGGCTGCTTGCACGGCTGGCCGGGTTTGAGCCATGCAGAGGATGGCTTACACCAGGGACAGGGTGGCTTGCCCTATGCATGGCAAGGAGGGGTTGATGGGCTTGCCTTTTCCACTCTGTATAGCCCTTGCTGCTTATCATAATGTAAATAGTTAATAAAGTGGCCCTTCTGTTAACCCAACCATTGTGTCTGGCTCTTTCTTCTGACTGGGGAGGGGGGGGACATAGGCTCTATACATATATTCCAATGAATTTTCATTGGTCTGGGGTGGATCTTGCTGCTGCAATCTCTTCTCTCCTCCCCCTGCCACAAGCATATTCATTCTGTACCCAGAACAACTGAAAAGCAGTTGAGTGAAGATGGAAACAGTGACGATGTGTCTCTGTGTTTTAAGTACTGTCAAGTCACCTCTGACCTATAGTTACCCTATGAATCAGTGACTCCAAAATGTCCTGTAATTAACAGACTTGCCCAGGTCTTGTAAACTAGTGGCTTCCTTGACTGAGTCAATCCATGTCATGTTGGGTTTTCCCTTTTCCTGCTGTCTTCAACTTTTCTAGTACTATTGACTTTTCTAGTGTCTCTTGTCTGGTGCCCAAAGTAGGATAGCCTCAGTTTAGTCATTTTAGCTTGTATCTTGCTGACTTGATTTAATCTAGAACCCCTTATTTGTCTTTTTGGCAGTCAGTGGTATCCTTAAAGCTCTCCTCTAACACAATATTTTGAACGAATCAACATACTTCCTATCAGTTTTCTTCACTGACGAACCTTCACACCCATACATAGTAGTGGGGAATACTTGGTATAAATTATCTTGATCTTGGTCACCAGTGACATAACCTTACACTTAAGAATCTTTTCTTGCTCTTTTATTGCTGCCCTTCCCAGTCTCAATCTTCTTTTGCTTTCTCGGTTGCAGTCTCCCTTTGCATTGATGACTGAGCTAAGGTATAGAAAATCTTGAACAATTTCAGTTTTTTTATTTCAGTGTACAATAAATACCTTATTGGTATTTTCCATATATATTTTTTCAACTGAATATAAAGCTCAGTATTGTCTAAAGCTATCTAAAATAGCCAAGCCTGAAAAATCTGGAAAATATTCAGGATTTTTTGCAACTGCCGGATAGCTGGTATTTAAAGGAAATGCCTTCCCTTTAAGCACCTTCCAGGTCAAGTCATCACTTTGGAGTTTACTCACAACATGGCTTGCAAAGGGCACTTAAAGGGAATGAATTCTCTTTGAATGCCTTCCCCCCCTCCACTGAGGCTCATAGAATTGGACCCCTGAATACAATCTTTTTGAAAATTGGAGGGGTTTGAGGAGAGGCACCAGCAGCTATGCTGCAAATTTGGTGCCTCTACCTGAAATAACAGCCCCCCCCCCGAGCTCCAGATGCCCCCCCAGATCGATTCTCCATTAAAACCTTTGGAGACCATTGTCCCACACTGTTGCCAATTGGAAACCATTCTGTTTCTCCTAACAATAGCCTCTAGTCCGGAGTACAGGTTGTGCATCAGAACAATCAGATGCCGTGGCCCACCCATTTCTTTTAAAACCTACCATATCTTTTCATAATCTACACAATTAAAAACTTTACTGTAATCTATGAAACACAAGCTGATTTTCTTCTGAAATTCTCTCATATGCACTTGTCAACAATATAAATGTGCAATATGGCCTCTAGCATCTCTTCCTTTTCTGAATCCAACTTGAACATCTGGGATTTATCATTCCATATATGGTTAACAGTTATTGTTGTAAGATTTTGAGCATCACTTTCCTTACCTGAGAAATTAATGTGATGGTCTGATAGCAGCTGCAGTCTTTTTTCAGAACTGGAATGTAAACTTGAGCATTTCCAGTCTGTAGGCCATCATTTCAATTTCCATATTTGTTGGCATATTCTTATTAAGATTTTAATGGACTCCCTTTCTATGGCTTGGAATAGCTCTATTGATATCCCATCTACTCCTGGTGATTTGTTTTTCCCAATTGTTCTCAGTGCAGCTTTACTTTCATTTTCTGAAACTACAGGCTCTTCAAAAGATTCTTCCTGGAAGGAATCTGTCATCTGTTCATCTCTTCTCTATAGTTTGAAGGCTTGTTCCCAGCCTTCTTTTATTTTGTCCTGTTCAGTTAATGTATTTTTATTTTGATATTTCAGCATGCCTAACAATGCTTAAAATTTCCCTTTAATTTCTTGGATCTTGTGGAACAGATCACTTATTCTTCCTTTTTGTTGTTCTCTTCTATTTCTTTATACTGTGACCATAGGAAAGAAAAATAGGGGCAGAGATGGTTAAAAAAAAGAGTTAGACTTAACATTCACTCCATTATAAGTTACTGTTCTGAGCATACTCCAGTACATATTCTCCCTAGTTTGTGGGTATCTTCCGAAGTTTTTATTATTATTATTTTTAGGATAATCATATTGATTCTTCATCAGACAGTGATGTACCAAATCTTGCCTGAGAAGGGAAATTATTAAATTTATGCCTTGGAATCATTCTATTGTTTGGTCAAAGCAGAGCTTAACAGACAAACCATTGCTAATTTCTGTTCACTTAAACTTTTGTCCTGTTGCTCTATTCTGGGAAAGCATATTTTCATAAAGGTCATAGTCCCTATTACATGAGGGATATGCTGAACTGATTTAGGATAGGAAAGAAAAGAGATGTGTACAATCAGTAAGCATCTTTTCTGGAGGGGTTTGTTTTTCACAAGGTTAGAAGAAATAACCATTAGTAAAAAAAAAAGTGTTATTGTTTTTGAAAGGGGGAAGGTGAGAATGCAAGATTATTTTACCTGAAGTATAGTCCCAACACAGTGTTGGTTTGGGGTTTCAGTTTGTTAGTTGAAGCTTTTAAAAAATGCTGCTGCCTCTAGGCATTTGGGCAAATATCATGCCCCAGGTTTAGAGCACTTCACTAGATATCATGAACTCCTTTAGATAGTTTAAAAGTTTAGTGTTGTTTATCCATGGAAAAATTCTTATTTTGACATTTGTAGAATTTATCACCCTTCTTTGTACAAATGTCCTTTGTCACACTTTCGTTTGATTACTACTAGCTTTGCAGTATTTATTCTTTAGACTTCTAGGTTTACTCTGCTATCATTTTTGGCTTTTTAAAGCTTGTTTTTGTTATATCAGAGACATGAAACTTCTATGGTGCAGCACAAGATGTTCATTTATTGCACAATCTATCTTTCTTTTAAACTGGAACATTTGGATTCAATCTTATTGAAGTTTACTCAGTTCAGTTCAGTTCATATTGTTACGGTCATTTGACCAAACATATAATCAGTTTTACAGTTTACACAATAAGCAACATTTATAGGATAAAACATGATCTAATAAAACTTAAACCTGGTTATTGTTAAAATTAGATACATGTTGTAACTGTAAACGTAAACTATTATGCTGGTTAAAATTGTTAAAATGCACCCTATTCTTATGTCTAATTCAGCAAACCTGAGCAAAATTCTCCTAAGTTAAAGGTAATATCCTTATGAATTAATATAAATTGCCTTATACTTATAAAAGTCATCGACCAATGACACACACAAGTCTATCGGTAATAAAACTTACAAATCTATCGAGGTATACTACCATTAAAACACATTGCTCCAATATAAATAGTGTTTTGATATATGGGAATTAGCATTTGTAGTAGCTCCACTGAGGGTGAGGACAGACTGAAGTTCTGCCGCGCTACAGGAGCGCAGCAGAACAAGCCGGGGCGAACTGCCCCGCAGCGCGGCGTTCAGACGCTGCCGCAAGGAAGCTGCCTGCAATGTCCACACTGCGGGTGGCTTCCGCTGGTGGCGGCAGAAGCGGGTGGAATGTGCATGCAGCTGCCGGGACACCACTAGGAAGTGGTGCCCGGCTGCTGCAGGAGGAGCGCACCGCCGGACAAGGAGAGTCCAGGATGCCTCCGGGGGGCAGATGTGGCAGTCTGGATGGCCGCTCTGCCTCCGCTTTTAAAGCGGAGGCAGAGCAGGCCAGACTGCCAGTCTGTCCTCAGCCTGAGATTGCAACGTGAAAGAAGCCTCCTATAATTTAGAACTGTACTTCTGTTTGATTACTTGGGAGCTAAATCTAGCTGTCACTCTGGCGATTGATGGTATTTCATCCATCAACAATTTCCTTACAATCATCTTGTGAGTTTGTGCCTTAACCTGCTTCAAAATAGGGAGGATTGTCTTATCCCTAGCATCTTTATGTAGGGGACAATGAATAAAAATAGGTTCCAGTGTTTCCACCTCACTGATAGGGCATGTACCATTTCTTTCGCTATATGGAATCCGTCGATATCTCCCTTCTGTTACCTTAGATGGCATAACATCACACCTGGCAAGAGTAAAAGCCCTTCTATATGGAGAGTATTCTAGCTTTTTAAGAGATTGGGCCATATTCATAGTATACCTATCTTTTTCAGGCACCCTAAAGTTTGGATTTCTTATCAGGTCATACTGGCATTCAATGTCACAGACCCTTTGCTTGATTAAAGATCTTGCAGCATTAATATTTTGGGTCAACAGATCATCAAGAGAAAAACCTATACACTTTAAGTTACCCTCCATCAAACCTATCCATTTTGGTTGGTACTGATCCTGAACTAGTAAAAGGAATTAAACTTTTACATTTTTATGTAACCTAAACCAGGAGAAGTTTACTCAGAAATTCATCCTATTGACCTCAGATGAAATTTTTGCCTTAAAAAACATGCTGAGGACTCCAGTCTCATGGACTAAACATGTATGTTCAACACTAAGTCCCATTGTGCTTAATACACTCTCAAATAAATGAGCAAAGGATTGTAGCCTCCATCTAATGTTGCCTGAGTTAGTGTTAGAATGTTGTGCTACAAATGTTCCAAACCCTCATTTAGCTATAGGGCTTACTGGGCAAGTTTGGAATAATTACTATTGCTCAGCCTAACCTATCTCACAAGTGTGTTGTGAAATTAAATGGGAGAGAGAAGAACTCTGTATGCCACCTCACTATATTAGAAAACCCTGATTCTCAGCCTATTTACTTGTAAGTTCCATTGGTTTCTGTTGGACTTATTTTTCAGTTTTGGATTTGGCTGAAATTCGATATAGTTTTAACTAGAATTAAGCTTGGATTAAAGTATGGTTTGGAATCCCACTGCATGTGGGGGAAACTAACTGAAGACAACATATGTGCCTAAATTGGAGCTTAGCGGGTAATCAGAGTTAATTTCTTAACAAGATTCTCCATGCAAGAAAGGAAGGGGAAAGCAGTAGGAGGGAGATGTGCAAAGGAGCATGGTACCCAGCCACTCATATCCACTTCCTGGTTCAATGTCACTTAGAAATGATGTGTGAATGCAGCCCAGTGGTCAAAAGACAAATATCAGAAAAACCTGGGAATATGATAGAAGGCTACTGTGATCAGAATCACAGTTCAAGCTGAACAGCATAGCAGGGAACAGACATGTGCAGAGGGGGCAAAAGAGCAGGCCACATTTATTTCAACAGATCATAGTTCCCAATAGTTCTGCTTAACCGCCAATGGAACCATTTTAAAAGGTCATTGTTCTTTACACAGTAAAAAGGACTAGCCAAAATTTAATCCAGGATTTTTTCTCCTTAGTGTTTTACTTCATGTGGATCAAAGACTGAGAATAAGGTGAGAATTTTCTAGCAGCAAGTTCCTAATGAGTATTTTAATTAACTGTAATTAAAAATAATGCAATTCAATTAAATGTAATTAAATTAAAAGCCCCCATTATTCTTTAGAATATGTAATCAAGACAATTCTTGTAAACAAGCTTTTGTTTCAACAGAGAAGCCAAAATAAATAAATGGAAGATACTTTGTCAAATCTTCAGCAACATCACTAGGAGGGGAGGGGAGGGAAATCCCACTTCATCAAAACAACTGATTTACTATTATTAGAAAGAAATAACTTAACACATAAAATAAAATCCTAGGAATAAAGAAATTAAATTAAAACACATGAGGAAAAAATATAATATTGTTAACCCATTGAAAAATCAATGGGGATAATGTTTTTTGAGCTTCCACCACAAGGAGCTATCTACTTCCTACTGTACTTTACATACTTAAGAAACATAAACACGTTTTCACAACAGTCTCCCAAGCAGGAGCTCCATGAAGAAAAGACTCCATCTGAAAAAAAGGTCTCTTAGTGAGAAATATCTCTTAGGCAGAGCTATCATCTTAATTGTCACAAAAGGAGTAAATTAAATGACAGGTAGTACTCCACAAGGCATACCAATGCAAATAAGCACGTCTGGCATCCTGTGACACACTGACTGACTGCAGACAGTGAACACCATCACAGTAGAAACCAAGGCCACAAAAATGGTGTAATACAGGATGAGATGTGAAGAAGATTGGCATCATTACACTCCTCACTTCATACCAGATGTCCCACTTGAACAGATGTGACTATCACCACAAGACCTGTCATTTTGATGGACATGGAAGGGGTTGCTGAGCCTCTGTTTGGGAAGGAAACTAATACTGATAATTATTCAGTGTCTGAACATGATCATGTGCAGCATACCACATGATCACACACTAGTTAGCAATGTAATAAAGATCATTCTAATTAATCGGTATAAGTAAATCATTGGAGCATACTGCTTTTATTTTGAAGAGCCATTGAGGCATGAACACCACGATGACAAAACTGGGGGAGCGGCTCAGTTTGCTGCAGCAGGAGCTGGGAATCTACAGGAAGTGCCGCCTCTGTAGAAAACTTAGGTGCTCTTCAGAAATGCATGGGTTTATTCAGGCCCCTGTTCCCTTTTGGTTAATATGTGTTATCCTAACTAAAGGAAGCAATAAGCAAAACTTCTCTCAGTAGTAGTAGTAGAGTATTTCACACAGAAAGAATCTACTTAGTACTCCACCATTCTCCCACAGAGGGTATGCTTCTGCTTTCAAAACAGAGAACTTTCCTATGAATCAGGTGGAACAATGTTAATAGCAGATGCTAAACCATAGTTCCTAAAGGTAACAATGCCAAAATGTCTTTGTTTTTAAGGAGATACAGAACAAAATCCAGAGCTATGGATGCAGCAGCACTGCAGAGGAGACTTCACCACCATATTTGGGACCTGGCCACAGTTTCAAAAAGGAAATGAAACATACTCAAAGTCTGTGCAAGACTTGTGGCCACAGGAAAAAACCTTCTGCACACAACAGAGACTTCATGATAAAAGAGCCTTCAGGTGGGATAGCCATGCTGGTCTGAAGCAGCAGAGTAAAGTCTGAGTCCAGTGGCACATTTAAAGCCAACAAAGTTTTATTCAAGGTATAAGCTTTCATGTGCATGTGTACTTCTAAATATGAAGAAGCTTATACCGTTTGGAGAATCATGCCAGCTGTGAATCCTGTTAGGCTGTGTGCCACGTTTGAAAAATTCTGATATAGAGTTGGAGGGCTTCCAGTGTCCTGGCCCCACTGTTGGACCTCCTGATGGAACCTGATATTTTGGGCCACTGTGTGACACAGTGGTGGACTGGATGGGTCAACAATGGCTTCTCTTATGTTCTTATGTTTTTTTTATGTTATGTTCCCTCTATTATATGCTGTATCTTATGAAAATATTTGGAATCTACTAACTCTACATCAACTAACTGAAAACAACATTAGAATTGTACAAGTGGAGACCTGCAAGAAACTTGCAGGATAGTTATCCCATTCCTCACACCTTTGCTTCCTCCCTTCTCCCCCTACCTCTCTCACACTCTTTCTCCCTTCTGCCCCCCTTTCTTACTCTCTCGCTCTCCTCCATGTATGTTACTTCCTCTCTCTTTCTGACCTGTCATAATTCCCTTTGTTTTTCTGCCTCCCCACCTCATCACTCTTTCTCTCTCTTTCTGCCTCCCACCTCAAATCCCACCCTCTCCAGGCTCCACCTCTCAAATGTCTGGGAATTTCCCAACCTGGAGTTGGCAGCCCTATTTCCTTCCCACCCAACAGCCAACCAACCTTTATCTGTCTTCAGCTTTCTATCTCCACCCCCTCCCCTGCAGCCTCTAACTAGGAAAATTACAGTCTTTCTCCACAATGGGGACTAAAGCAGCTTACATTATTATTTCCTCTTTGTTATCTGCACAATTTATTTATTTATTTATTTATTTATTTATTTATTTATTAACTTCGATTTATATCCCGCCTTACCAAAGCTGGTTCTAGGCGGCTAACAACATAATAAAATATACAATTAAATACATAAAATTTCCATAAATCACCATACATACGTTAAAACACATTAAAAGCTAAGCAATCTTAATAAAAGCTAAGATGGTAGTAAATACAAAACCAATATCCAGTGCAGTGTCTACTTTATTTCCCGTCAGGAGGCTTCCACCTCGGATGTTCTAGCAGCGATATATCATGCCGCCTACTAAGGGCCATTCCCTCCGCTGGTGGCCCCAAAAGCCTGGCGGAAGAGCTCCGCTTTGCAGGCCCTGCGGAACTGCAAAAGATCCCGCAGGGCCCTGGTGTTCTCTGGAAGCTCATTCCACCAGTGGGGGGCCGCCACCGAGAAGGCCCTACTTCTGGTAACTGTCAGCCTGGCCTCCCTCAGGCCCGGAAGGGTCAGGCGATTTTGGGTGCCTGACTGCAGCACTCTCTGGGGTATGTTAGGCTGAACCCCTGTGGGGTTGGTTAGGCTGAAAGTATGTGACTGGTCCAAAATCTCCCAGTCAGCTTCCACTGCAAGATGGGGATCTGAACCTGGGTCTCGCAGATCCCAGTCTGAAGCTCGAACTGTTGCACCACAATGGCTTTCATACGGTGGCTGCTGATGAACTGTAGCAAAACAGCTGGGCCTAATTAAGTCATGCAAATCAGGTGGTATCAAGTCACACAGAGGGTGCTGCCTAGGGATGCCAGCCTCCAGATGGGACCTGGGGATCCCCTGGAGTTACTGCTCATCTCCAGACTACAGAGATAACTTTCCATGGAGAAAATGGATGCTTTGGAGGGGGGAGTTTATGGCATTGTACCTCACTGAGGTCCCTGTCCTCCCCAGGCTCCACCCCCAAATCTCCAGGAGTTTCCCAGCCTGGATCTGGATCCGCTGCTGGTGGCTGGGGGGATACTTGGCAACCCTAGACTGCTGCCAGTAAAATCCCTGCCTTTGACTGACAGAAACAGTTGGAACCTCCCCCGCTCCCCTGAACATTCTAATCTCCTCACAGTTGACGCCTGGAGCTGAGGCCATTTCAAAAGGTATTTTGGGGGGTTCTATGGTCCCGGAAGGGTTTTTTAAACTTTTCGGATTTTTCTGCACATGGTGGGAGTGCCCCCTGTGTGTAGGAAAACCTCTCCCCCCCCCCAAGAGCCCCCTAGCTCGGATTTAGATATCCGCACAGGGGGGCCCCCCTTCGCTATTAGATATATAGATATACACTCCATTTTTGATGCTGTAAGACCTGAGGAAGGTGTCAGAAATGAAGTTATACTGGTTCTTGTAGTCTTGCAGTTGTTGTGCATTTTGGCATATTTCAAGTCTTCAATGCTGTTCCATAACCCTACAGGCTGTGTGTGTGTGTCTGTGTGTATATATATATATATTCAATTTTAAAGCAATTTTATTGAAGAAAATTTTTTATAATTATACTACACTGCCAAAATCAGTTAATAATATAAACAAACAAAACTTCACATGCATGCTTTATTTTTGAGTCTTCTTTTTAAGTATTGAGCGGGAGGCGATGAATTCAAACAACAGGCTTTTATTCAGTGATATTGCTCAGCTCCAAAGACAGCTCTATGAGAGTGGCACCTTAATTTATACTGTTCCAACACATAACTTTCAACAATGTAACTATACACAAGCAATACTATTGGACCCAAGCAGGGCTCAGTGATAGGGTATCCAGATTGGCTTCAGGACCAATGGGAGTCTTTATTCATCAGCCAATAAGAAATGGAGCTTTAGAATACCAGAGCCCTCTCAAGCTATTGCTGCTTCAATAATTCAAAACACAAACACAACACTTCTCCTTCCTCTTCCCTCTTCTTTCTTCTCCCAAACTTATTACTAAATAATATTATTTAAGTTTTCAAACAATCTCAGTTCATTATAGTAATTTACAGTATATTAACAGATTGATCTTGAACTAAATTACACTTATAATTAATCTCAGTCCATGGAGGCCTCAAAGGTCAGGAGGGTAGAAACTAAAGGGTATATTTTTGACGTAATTTGTTCTATGTATCTTTATTTGCTTGAATATTCTATGTAACAGATGTTTTTGTAAAACATATCCAGTGGGATTTATGTTATGTTCTAATATATATGGTATTCTAATTAGAGAATCTCAGATAAAATACAAATACAATATTTTGAAATTGATCAGTATAGGTTTATTCCATCCTTTATACATTATAAACACAATTTACATGGCGCTATTGCTTTGGTGTTTATTACACCGTGGTTCTTCTGTCTTATTTGTGCTCTCCTGATAATCTGATCATCAAAGTCCCTACTTTATTCTCTTTATCATTACTATTTGTCTCATCCAGCTGAGTGGCTCTAGAGAGGAATAAAAATGTTGGTGGATTTTTTTTTCATTATAAATTCATCCCATTATCCTCCTTTGCCACTGTCTTGGTGAAGCAGCATTACCACACTGCCTTGATTTACACCAACTCTGAGAATCCTCAGCTCCTAGGCACTGTTGCATTCACAGGTAGTTGTTTAGTTTAACCCTATAGAAAACCTTAATTCTTACTAAGAAAGTAGAATAATCTCTAACTGTAAGAATACTTTAATCCTTTTTGTATCCCCTTAATCTATGCAAAGATGTGGTTTTGAACACACACACACACATTTCTAATTAACAAGCTACAGTATGACTTCACATCATGCTTATTCCAAGAACATGGGAGTAAATTAATTTAGATTATTGTCAACATCATCCTCTGTCCCTAGATACAAAGACAAGTCAATAGATTTTAAGTACAAACTTCAGTTCAGGGTTGATTAGAACTGGCTTGCATCATATGGGATGAACAAGCTAATCAAGTCACAGGAGAGTATTCATTTAAACAAGGGAACAGAAATTAATCTTATGACTACTGTCATGGAGACACTTGGTCTCTGTTCATTTCAGATAAGGGATATGTGGTGATTGTATGTGCCATCAAGTCGTAACTGACATGGTGACCTCAGCAAGGGCCAGTCAAGCAAATGAGAATCAGAGGTGGTTTGTCATTGCCTTCATCTGCAGAGTCTTGGTGATCTTCTATCCAACTACTTTTGAGTTTCTGAGATCTGACAATATTGGGCTATACATGCCAATTTCCCTTCTGTGATGCTTGGTAGCTGGAATTAAATGAAAGAAACTTTTAATGAAAATGTTATCCCTTTCTTATACGTTTATGTAAAACTACTATTCAACTGTGCCCTTTACTAGAACTTATATACTATTGTGAATTCCTTAACTCATTCAAACTGTAGTTTTTGCAACACACAAAAAAAATATTCTGTAGCTGTAGCAATGTCAGGTCATATATATGGAAATATAAACTCAACCACCACACTACTCCACAGCTGCAAAGTTGTTTGGTGGTTGTTCGAGGCAGGCCGTGGGAAAGACAAACATTGGTCTTAAAGAGCCAGTTTGGTGTAATGGTTAAGTGCGCGGACTCTAATCTGGGAGAACCGGGTTTGATTCCCCACTCCTCCACTTGCACCTGGCTGGATGACCTTGGGCAAGCCATAGCTCTATACCAGCTGTTCTCTCAAGGACAGCTTGGAAAAGAGCTCTCTCAGCCCCACCTACCTCACAGGGTGTCTGTTGTGGGGAGGGGAAGGGAAAGGAGTTTGTAAGCCACTCTGAGACTCCCAGTGAGTGAAGGGCGGGATATAAATCCAATCTCTTCTTCTTCTTCTTAAAGGCAATCATAGCTGTAAAACACAGAATGTTCACCTACTGAATATGTAACCTCTCTAGCTCTATCCAGGAAGCCCTCCAATAAGAGTTGAAATGATCCCATTCACAGTGTCATGTTGAATATCTGCTGAGCCTACAAGACCAAGAGCCCTGTAGCCAGTGTGCAGCTATTTGCTCTGGTATGTGATATTTGAACTTAGTTCTCCCATCTCCTAGCTCAGCACTCGAACCACTATATATACTGGGTCTCAGAACCAAAGCTCACATTGCTCCTTAGGAAATGGAAGGTACTATAAAACCAATTTAAGCCTATTCTTATGTGTCTATTTGGCACTCCTTGCTATGGGATAGGACTGCTTGTCAATCAGTAATGGATGCTAAGCAAACAGCCATCCACAATAGTAGTCTGGAAGGTGGTGATCACAAGTACTATTTCTGTGGGCAGAAACAATTCAAGCAACAGCCTCGGTTGTCGGGTGATCCCTGGCACCTTTTTGAACAACTTCTCAGATGTCTTGCAAATGTATATATTAGGTACAGATTTCTTTGAGAGAGGAGAGGCAGCTGAGAACACTAGCCAGATGTTTCAGATGATTTTCTTTTAAGTTGATATTGCATTTTGTTGTGTACTAAGACCACGATCGCATGGTCTACCATAATGGCGATCACCACATGGTCAGCGCACATGGTTAGAATCTACCTGAGCTTCAGCCAGGTAGAACAATAGCCAGTTGGATCCTGAGTGACCACCAATTACGAGCCTAGGTCTCCCGCTGGGGGACCTATGAACTGCAACCATGGACTTAAGGTCCTATCAGGACCTGTGGGTGAGGTCGGGGCATTGTCTCCGGCCGGCATAAAAGAGGGCTCTGAGCCCAGGGTTTCCCATGTTCCATCTGACCCGCAATAAAGAGCTTTACTATGAAATCACTACCACTCGCCTCCCGACTCCAATACTTTCCACATTTCTAGCTGCAAAACATACTTAAGAGTACAGGGACCAAGCCAAAGGGAGAACACATCTGAACTGCAAAACCCTGCAGTCACTGTGCAGCTCGATTCTCTGTTTGTTAATTACGTCACTTTGAAATATAGAGCTTTGGGAAAAGAAGCAAACAGTTTTAAATGCTTTTAGAAGCTCTCACAGTCCTCCCTAGAGGCTCCTTGATGTCTTCATGGCAATACGAATACTGTTTGCTTGGCAAGTGCAGGTTCACACCACAGAATGAGCCTTCCAGCTGTATAAGCTGTAGATAAATTCTTTGCTGGGAGAGAGAAATACATCAGAGAGTAAGTAAGTAGGATACAGAGAAATCCTGTCTTGAGAGATGTTTCCTTGATTATGGCAGTGGCTGTAGCTTCAACAGTAATTCCAGTCTTGGGAGTTTTTAAGTTAATTGAAAGCAGTTTGTTTTCTGTAGGTCTATTGTTACAGTTGTGATACAGTTAAATGCAAAAATGACTTTTAAAGCAAAGCAACTCACTTGAACTTTTCCCAGCCTTTAGGAAAGATAAATAGTGTGTATATGCAGGGGACAATAAGATACTATTAATGTGAGCTGCATAGCAAGTGGAATTCCTGGCATTAATGCTGGGGAGTAGTTTGCCCTGGTCTGATAGATTTAAAGGAAGCATGAAGCACGATTGGGCAACAAAAAATTACTGGCAGCCAATTGAGAGGCAAGGCTGTGTGGCTATATATTTCAGCCACACCTCCTCTGTGTGAAGTTTTTCCTACTGACTGCTGCGCACCCACCTCTCTTTTTGACATCAAGGGACTAGCCAGAATTTGTTTGGGGTTTCCCATAATTGGCAGCTGGGGGGTGCCTTTATCGCCTGCTTCATGATGTTGGGGTGACTGTGTTTTTCTCTTTAACTAAGTCTGGTCAGTGACTGTTTAGGCCATGATTAGTTTTGACAGGGATCTGGTGGGCTGATCATGACAGGCAGGGGTTATCAGCAAGCACCCTGAGACATCTGATGTGGTGGAGGGCGTGTCCAGAACAACACATCACTGGTTGTATGGTGGGGCGATGCTGAGAAGGAGCAGCCCTTGGTGCTGAGCAACTTCTTTCCAAACCTGGTAGTGGTGGTGTGGCACATCAGGTGAGGGGGCTGGGATTGTGTATCTCTTAGCACATTGTGTGCAGATGATAATAAACTAAGCTGGTAGGGGAAGCTGGCTGTGTTTGGAGTTGGAGTGGGCCTGCTAGGAAATGCGGCTATAGAAAGGCTGCCTTAGCATAGCCTACCCATTTAAATATGTTAACATATTTAATATTATGCAGATCAGTTTAATTAAATAAACTAGTTAAACCCAAGCTGTTGTTTTGTGGCGGGTACCTGGGGCAAAGCCCTGCCCTCCGTGACAGGACTCTTTCTTAACCTTGTAGCGTCTAGTTTCATTAGATCTGAGTACTATTATATGGCTCCTGCATACATGAATATACACACATATGAATAGAAGAAGAAGAAGAGATTGGATTTATACCCCACCCTTCACTCACTTAAGAGTCTCAGAGCGGCTTACAAACTCCTTTTCCCTTCCCCTCCCCACAACAGACACCCTGTGAGGTAGGTGGGGCTGAGAGAACTCTTTCCCAAGCTGTCCTTGAGGGAACAGCTGGTACAGAGCTATGGCTTGCCCAAGGTCATCCAGCCAGGTGCAAGTGGAGGAGTGGGGAATCAAACCCGGTTCTCCCAGATTAGAGTCCACGCACTGAACCACTACACCATACACTTATATTCTGTTTTATCCAAATGTGCGTAATCCAATTGTGATAAGAGATTAGGATTTAAACTACAGCAGATAAAATAATATCAAATATTTCTATTATATGATGTACACAGTAGTAAAATTTAAAAGCACAGGGCCTGAATATCAGGTTGCATTAAGAGTCAGGACAAGCTTTACAAGTTGATGAACATGTCAAATGTACAACACATACCATATGCATTTTGGCATCAAGGGCCTTCCTCAGTGGTCTGTAATACATACTTTTTTTTTTTTTAAAGGCACATTCAGAAAATACTATATATGTGTCTTAATCAGGTGTTGTTATCTCATATATTGTGTAATAAGATGTAAACTCATAAAGCAGGCCATGGATCTCTTCACATGGTAGCTGCACTCGTACATAAATCTTCATTGATTAATAATCTGGTATAGAATGTTCAGGAAGGCATGTTTAATGTATTTCTAGGAGCAATAATCTTTTTTCTGTTTGGCTAGACTGGCAGTTTTCAACCTCCTGTCTAGCCTCTTCTGTCAAATCTAAACCCCAGTTCAAGAGACTGAATAAATAGAATTCAGCTATGGCTGACACTTAAACTTTTAAGTTCTGATTTCTTAACTTTTCTTCAAATGTGTTAGTACACAATAAGGGCAAGGAGTTCTGTCCTTTCACTTCCCAAGTGAACTTGACTGTTTCCCTCAGGCTGACACACACACTCCTCCTGACTGGCAAATGACAAGCCAAAGTCCTAATGACGACTTGCTCCCCCTGACAAAACATTTAAAACTCTCCTCAGCCAGCACTGACCAATCAGAGAGAAGAGGGATGCACGCAGGTAGCAGCCTGTCAATCAAACTGTGCTTTACAGTGAGGCATTAATCCCTAATCTGCAAGCTTTCTGCTTTTGATGCCCTAAACATCCTGGTTTGGAGTTCAGTTCTTCACACACACATCCCCTCTCTGGAGTCACACCGCAGCAGGGGCACTCTTCCTCCCTTGAAGGGAAGGCAATTTGCCTTCCCTTCAATGGAAGGAGTGTGCCACCTCCACAGTGCAACTCTAGAAACTGAGGGAGTTTGAACTTTAAATGGAGAGATTGTGTGGCTGCCGTGGCATGACTCCATGGGGTGGGGGACGATAGTCCCCATAGGGTATGGAGGAGCCAAATAAATTCAGCAATACCAATCATTTCCGAAACTGCAGTATCATACTGATGCTGGGATTCAGGAATATCAGCATTTACTGATATTTTTCAGGTTTGGAATATCCAAATCCGAAATATATCGATTTTTTTTTGGGGTGCACACCCCTATTGCAGAGCCACAAGGAGATAGAAACAAAGGGCACAAGAAGAGAAGGAGGGATCAGAAAGAAGCAAAGGTTAAGGCAAAGAAAGGCAACTCATCCGTTAAAAAAGATAATACACAGAGACATCTACAGCAGTGTAACCAAATGACTAGGCATGATGAGTCACCTTACTCCAACATTCCACTCCCTCGTTTCCACTACATGTAGAATGTATAAGCTATTGCCCTATGTCTCATAACCCTTATTTTCAGGTATAACATAGATAACACTGTTTTAAATCTCTACTTTGCTGGCACAGACAGTATGTGTTTTGTAAACTAAGCTTACCTCACATCCATTTCTCTGCTTCATTGTCACAAATTTAGAGTCCAGTGGCACCTTTAAGACCAACAAAGGTGTGTCTTGCACACAAAAGCTCAAACCTTGAATAAACCTTGGTTGTTCTTAAAGGTGTCACTGGACTCTAAATTTGTTCTGCTTCAGACCAACACGGCTGACCATCTGGATCTATCTTCATTGTAACAGTCTGCTCTACTGGGGAGACATGGCAGTTCAGGAACTAGGGCTGCCAGCCAGCGGTGGTTGCCTATTTACCTTAAACAAACCAGCCTGTTTCCACCTAAAAGAGGAAGAAACACTGATGAATTATTTTTCAACAGAAAATAAAGTGGAAAGTGGTCTTTAAGCAAATCACATCCCTTTTCTATAAAATTCTGTAAAATTTATTAAAGATGAAAGGCAGATTAATTAGCAAGCATGGATATAAATCAAAGCAGTGTCTTTAGGGTGGCCAGGTCCTTACCTTGTACTGTTGGGGGGTGGGAGGAGCTTTTCAGGAGTGGGGGTGGGACAACATCACTGCATGCAACACCCCCAATGGGATGATGTCACATGGAAGTGATGTCATCATGCTGGGGATGTTGCATGGTGATGCTCTGTTTTACTCTGCAGTAAAACTGGGCTTAAAAACCATAGAGTTTTGCCCAAAACTCAATGCATCACCATGCAATGTCCCTGGCATGATGATGCCACTTCTGCATGACATCATCATGTCAGGGACGTGGCTGTTGGGAGTGGGGCTTCCCCCTGCTGGCCAGCTGGCCGGTGGCAGGAAGGCGCCTGTGAAACCAGGGGCTTCTACCTGGGAACTAGCAACCCTAAATGTATTACAAGGAATGTTTCCTTTCGATAATTACAATTGTTCACAATGTTCTAAAACAGCCCTCCATAGTTATGTAAACACAACCCACTTGAGGGAAGTCAGTAACAGCTTGGCCACAGCTTCAAGTAGGCACAGATAGCTGGATCCAACAGGACAAGCAAAGGAGAGTAAACTTCATGGGCTGGCTGAATCAAGATCTAACTGAATAAATGTTTCCGAGCATGCAGATTTCTTAAGCTATGAGGCTTGATTGTGGCTTGAGAAGTGTTTCTGCCATTATAGCTATCATAAACTTGATTTATTAATTGGGGGTACTCATTTCAGTATGTATCTATACAACAGATCAAGAAGATCACAAGAAGATACAGATGGGTATTTTAGTGGGTCCCTTCATTTTAGGAATTCGCTTCCTTAGAAATTTACCAAAGTTCACATTAATTACTTAGTTCAATTATCCTTGATTCTCTTGTAAGTCTCCTAATTGTACCAAAGAGGGAAAATCTTGTAGTCAGTGGTGTCAATGGATATAGTATAGCCATGTATTATTTGTATGTAGACATGAGTAAGTTATATCTGTGACTAGTTTTATTTTTCCTACTCTTCTACTTGCTTTGGAGAATATATAAAAGCTTAATTCTTAAGGTCATTTTGATATCCCTGCATAATTAGGGCTATTGTTGGTCTTTGCCTTTTTTCCTACTGGCCAGATATAAAGTAGGCTGGTACTAATCTAATTGGGAGCAAAAGGAGAGTTACATAGGGCCAAATTCACAGATGGAGAGGGCAGGAGGCCTCCATCACCATTTAAAAGGGAAGTAATAAAAGTGTTTAACTATATGCCCTCAAAGTCTGTCTTTTCCCTTCCACCCAATTGAATTTTTAATCTTAAACTGAGCTTCCTGGCATTTCTAAGGGCTTGCCTCTTTACAGATTCCAGAAATAAAAAGCTATATTAAACTGTGGACTGATATCAGTTGGAATTTTGGCACTGAGCGCAAGGCATAATTATCATGCTAATTAAACTGAATGAGATTTGTTTATGTTTTGACTTGCTGTGTTAATGGAAAGGACAAAAGGTGATAGTGGGGAAATCGGGACAGAAGAGGAAGAATCAAGAAGAAAGAAAAATAGTTTGCATTGGCTGAGCAGTGTTACATATAATAGCATAGATTTGCTTTTAAACTGATATTGCAGCAGAAAAGTGTGTTGTCACTGAAGTGCGATGGTTTATTACGCAAGCTTTTCTAAACAGTTGGACACAGTGGCTTATACAATAAGGGTGATTGTTTCCACTTCAAGAACTCATTTATATGTATGCAGTCACTTTAATCCCCATGTAATCTTCTTGGGGACATGCAGGGCGACTGAAAGAGGCCAAAAATGGTGTGGAACTGTGCCAGACCGCTAACCTAGTGCTGTCTACCCTAACAGTGGCTATCCAGAGCTGCAGTAAGTTCTGCTGCCTGAGATCTTTCAGATATAGAGGTCCACAGTTTAACTTGGGATTTTATGAATCCAAAGAATACACTCTGCTACTCAGCTATTGACTCACGGAGATAAACAAATGAAAACAGAAAATCTGGCAAAGAAAATAGAGAGTACAAAAATGGTCTTCCTAACCATGCAGAAAAAAGGAGTACATATGCAAAAAATACATTTTCACAAATCCCTAGCCAGCAACATCAACAGCCTTGCAAGCTGCAATGACATTTACTAATGCATTGCAGTGATTGGCTGTATGTAAGGTCCCTCTTCCCTCTCCATCCTGGAAAGCAGAGCAAAGGGTGGGAAAGAGACAAAAATAGTTGGAAAAAGAAGGTAAGTGGAGCCCTTTAAAGTATAAACCCCTGCCGTGCCTGTATTTGGTAATGTCGAAAAAACCCAAATATTTTCAGGTTTTTTCTGGCATTCTATATTTGACAGCTGAATCAGATCAGGGAACCTGATTTGGTATGCCAAATACCACCCAAAATACCAAAAAGACATTTTTGGGGGGAAGGAGTTGGTTCAGCTTTACCTAATCCACACCCCTAGTCAGGATAAAGAGATTGGGTTTCTAGAGACTCTCAATGGCTGTGCCATGGATCACATGGCCATAGAACCTACCTGGGGGGAGGCGATCCTGGACTTGGTCCTATGCAATGCCCAAGACCTGGTGAGAGTTGTAAATGTGATAGTACCAGTTGGGAACAGTGACCATAATGCTATTACGTTTAACGTTTATGTAAACAGGGAACTGCCCAAAAAGACCGACACAACCACATTTCCCTTTAGAAGGGGTAACTTCTCTCAAATGAGGGGGCTTGTGAAGAAGAAACTAAAAAGAAAGGTAAGGAGAGTCCTTTGGGAAGTTTTTAAACTATTTAAAACTACAATACTAGAAATTCAGATCAAATGAATGCCATAGGTTAGAAAATGGACAAATAGGCATAAAAAAAGGCCTGCATGGCTAATGAACAAAGTAATGGAAGTAGAAAAGGTAAGAAGGATTCCTTTAAGCAATGGAAGTCTAGTCCAAGTGAGGTAAATAAAAGAGAGCACAGGCTTTGGCAAATAAAATGCAAGAAGATGGAAGTTAAGGTGCAAAACATCTCCTCAGAGCAAGACTTAATTGAAGAAGAAGTGATTAAGCTTTGACTTGACAAAGCAGCCTATATTTTGAGATTTCAAAACTGTCCAGAAGCCAAAGACAAGGATGTTAAAGTATTTATGGCAAAGATTTTGGCTGAATACATGGAAGCACCCAATACAGAATGTGTGTTTGAAGAAATAGATCTTGCCTACAGAATGAATTCCGCTTATGCAAAAAGAAATGGACTACCAAGAGAAATACATGTTAAATTTCACAAAAGAGCTTTTAGAGACTAAATCCTTAAGGCTGCAAATACAAAATCTCTGAAGATTCAAGATACAGAAATAACACTTAAAGAAACTCCATGGAGAGTAAGAGAGAAAAGGAAGTTCTATATGGAACTTGCAGCGATTCTTAGAAAAAATAGAGCAGCATATAGATGGCTACTTCTAGAAGGACTTCTTTTCATCTTTGAAACAAGAAGACATAAAATTAACTCCTCCCTGAAAGTAAAGGACTTTTTAAATATTTACAGTAGACAATTAGATCTTGGAGACCAAGAGACTGAAAGTGAAGAAGTGGAGGAAGAAGAAGAAGTAGAAGAAGAAGCAAACCAAGATCAAGACAAAGGAGCCTCAGGCCCACTGGTGAAACCTAAAAACTCCAAGAAACCTAAAGACAAACCTCCGGCATCCCAGATAGTCACAAGACTTCAAGAAAAAGTAAAGAGGATACTCTTATTTAAATGAACCCTCAAATGGATAGAATTTTTTTTAAAATTAATGTTAATGGATTGAATAGAACAGAGAAAAGGTGAAGGATATTTCAACAGCTCAAGAAAATGCAATTAGATGTAATTTGCCTACAAGAAACACATATAAAACAACCAGATTTAAAAAAAAATAGATATCAAAATCTAGGCAAATATTTTGTATAATCAGATAGAGATAAGAAGAAAAAAGGACTCGTAACTTTTATAAAGGAAAAGCTACACCCTGAGTTATTATTTAGCTCGGAAGATGGCAGAATTTTGTTGACACAAATTCAACTTCAAAACAAGAGAACACTGATTGCTAATATTTATGCACCAAATCAACAGCAGCAAGAATTCTACACATGACTGCATACTCTTCTTTCTAATTACAACTTTGACCAACAAGGGCCACGGCCACATGACTGAGATAATCTGGGGGGAGGAAGTGAGGCTATTTTGCCCAGGAGCAATTTGACCCGCAGTTGCACGATCACACAGGTCAGTGAAGCTGCCGGTGCAACTAGCCGCTGCTTGATCACACGCAACTGTGGGCGAGTTGGGTTTTTTATTTTTTTTGGTGTTGGTTTCCGATTTGCTTAAACAGGGGACTGTTGAATCGCTTCTTCACCCAAGGGCTTCCACTGGCAGTATGCGATGATGTGCATACTGAGAAGAGGGAAAAAACAATGGCATGGCATCAGGATAGCCTGATCAGACTATCCCTGATGCCACAAGTTTGCACTGGAGTAATCACACGAGGAAAGTCCAGCTGTGGGCCTCAGCAAACCGTTTGCTACTGCATTTTCCCTAGTAGTTTTTTACTCTGCTTCTCCGGCAGATCAAAACAGCTTGCTGACAGTTGTGGGATGCTTCCCAGATGTGCTGATGTGATCGTGCCACTTTGATCTGCTGGTGAGTCGTCCCTCTCATGTGGCTAATGGGTGCATATGATCGCACCCTATGTGTTTTGGGAGACTACAATGCAGTTTTTGATGGCTCTTTAGACAGAAAATCTACAACCTTGAAGCAAAAGAAAAAAGGTAATGAATTACCAGCTCCCTTTCTTCAACTTGCAGAAGATTCATGGTGTCTCAGAAATGTGACTAAAAAAGACTTTACCTTTTACTCCTCAAGACATAATTCGTGGTCAAGGATTGATATGATTTGGAATTCAACTTCACTTGTTAAGGACCTATAAGAGGCATAAATACTCCCAGCAACCTTTGCTGATCATAACCCTATTCTGCTAACTTTTCAAGATGTACCAAAAGGTAGGACCAGATAGACTCTGAATACTTCTTTGTTGGAAAATAAAGACTTTGTAACTGAAATGAAAAAGGAATTCCAGATATTCTTTGAACAAAATCTGCAACCAGATATGCCCATTAGGATTGCATGGGATGCATTTAAGGCATTTGGTAGAGGATGGGCCATAAGTGCTACTTCACGCCTTAAGAGACAGAGGAACCAGAAGTCTTCACAAATTCAAAACCCAATCCAGAAATGTGAACAACAAATGAAAACACAATCAGCCACTCATAATCTGAAAATGAAATTGAAACTTTTACAACATGAAATGAATTGCTTACTAACTCAAGAGATAGCCCAAAAGATTACTTATGCAAAACAAAACTATTTTGAGAATGCCAACAAGTCAACAAGATGGCTGGCCTATATATTAAGGAAGGAAAAAGAAAAGAGGACCATTTTGTCTTTGAAAGACCCTCTTGGACATGAGAAAAACCTTCCCCAAGGTTTAAAATTCATAGTGGAATAATTTTATGAAAAACTATCAAAAAGGAGAAGCCAACATAACTGAAGTTCAAAACTTCCTTTTAAAACATAATAAAACAACCTTTGCTGAAGACCAGATAAAGATATTAAATGACCCAATAACATTTGCAGAAGTTATTGAAGCTCTGAAAAAACAGAAGAAATGGAAAATGGACTGGATGGATTTCTAGCAGAATTTTACCAAACTTTTGAAGACCAACTGATGTTACCTATTAAATTGGTAGTCCAAGAAATACTAACTGAATGCAAAATTCCAGATACTTGGAATGAGGCAATAATAACTTTGATATACAAACAAAACACAGATCAGAAAAAAAATAAAAAAATATAGACCAATTTCATTACTCAATGTGGATTATAAAATTTATGCCTCTATCCTAACCTCAGGACTCAAAAAAGTCTTGATAAAAGTCATACATCAAGACCAAACAGGTTTTTTACCTAAGAGACAACTTTGAAACAATGTAAGAATGATCTTAAATGTAATTCAATATTTTGAAGCACATCCAGAGAAACAGATGGCATTGATCTTTCTAGATGCTGAAAAGGCCTTTGACAACCTTAATTGGAACTTTATGCTTGAGAAATTATTGGCTTCACAATGTGGTCTTAACTTTTTTACGATGGTTAAGGCAATTCATTCTTCACAATGAGCGAGGGTCCTGGTTAATGCAGAGCTAACAAGAAATATTGTTATATAGAAAGGAACCAGACAAGGATGTCCACTTTCACCTCTATTATTCATTTTTTTGCGCTTGAAACACTAAATGAAATGATCAGAAATGATATTAACATTCAAGGCCTTAAAATCAGAGGAGAGGAGTATAAGCTTCGAGCCTTTGCAGATGACTTGGTTTTTATACTAAAAACCCCATGGAATCTATTCTGCACTTTTTAAACTCTCTTCAGAAATATGGTCAAGTGGTAGGCCTGAAAATAAACTTTAATAAAACCAAAATTTTAACAAAGAATATGACAGTGGAACAGAATCTACAATTACAGCAAATATCTGGTTTGGAAATCAAAAAAATAAAATAAAATATCTTGGAATAAATATAACAAGTAGATGTAGCTCCTTGATTGAAAACAACTATTCTCAACTCATTTTAAAAATTAAGAAAGATCTTGAAAAATGGAAAAATTTACAGATATCCTTTATGGGTAGAATTGCAACAATAAAAATGAATGTGTTACCTAGATTGATCTTTTTGTTTCAGACAATTCCAGTCATTCAAAACCAGAAATTGTTTACGGAATTAGATAAACTGATTTAATAATTTATATGGAAAGGGAAAAATCCAAGAATAAAACTGAAAGCTCTACAAGATGCAAAAGAAAGAACAGGATTTGTTCTTCCGGACTGGAACCTCTACTTTAAAGCAGCAGCAATGAAATGGTTAAAAGATTGGATTACATTAGAGAATACTAGAATACTAACTTTGGAGGGGCATGACTGACTGTTGGGCTGGCACGCTTTTACTTGGTATGGGAAAGCTGAGATTCATAGATACTTTAAACAACATCTAGTTAGGAAAGCACTGTCAAGGGTATGGGAAGATGTTAAAAAGATCCTTTTATCCTAAAATTCTGAAATGGGTTGCACCATTGGATGCCTTTACAAACCCAAACCTGACTTCTAAGATGTACTTATTAAAATATGATGACCTTTTGAATAATAAAAATGAGTTGAAAATGACTAAAGCCATTAAAACTTAAATCCTGAGCTTAGCTGGTGGGAACTGGTACAAATCCAATCTAGATACACTAAAGATAAAGTTATAGGATTTTGTTCTAAATTGCCTGAAGTTGATAACCTATTGCTTTATTCCAAAGAGAAACTGATTAAAAAACTGTTATGTATTATTTTTAGAGTATAAGACACAGGACAAAGTAGTGAAGAACTCTATGGTTAAATGGACACAGAATGTGGGTCACAATATCCATCTTGACCAATGGGCCCAGGTATAGAAAACAAATGTAAAAATTACAAAAGCAGTTCCATACAAGGAAAATATGTATAAAATGGATATGTTAGCAAAATTTTATCCTAACTTGTCAAATGTTTGTTGGAAATGTAAAAAAACCTGTTTGGTCCTTTTACCATATGTGGTGGACCTGTGATAGAGTCAAAAAATACTAGGCATGGATTCACAGAATTTTACAAAAAAAATGTTGAAAGTTACCATACCCTTTACCCCTGAGCTATTTTTACTAAATATAAGGCCTGAAAATTGTAAAAAATGAGGATTTTTGTTTGGTCATAAATGTATTAACAACTGCAAGAATATTGTATGCAAAATAGTGGAGAAAAGATGAAATACCCACAAAAGAAGGAAATTTTAAGTAAAACACTGAAAACTGTGGAAATGGACAAATTGACTTTATTTTTAAAAGGATTACAGGAAGAGAAATTTCACACTACATGGTCCAGATTTTATATATGGGTAGAAAAATATACGAACTGAACTGAGCTGAACTGAACTGATGGATATACTCCTTAAGCACAACTTGAGTCACTCAACTACCTAAAAACTACTGTAGACTATTTGAATTATTTTATTGTTTTTTTTTCCCCAGGTCACCTATCTTACTTAGTATAGAAACTGATAACTAAACAATATGAGAGACAATCTTGGAAATACTTTCAAATATATTATCTTCCACATGTTTTCTGTATACTTGTTTGTATATTTTATGTGTTTGTTGTTATGTTTGTGTCTTTGAAAAATAAAAAATTTTGAAACACAAAAAAATGCAACTTGGTGATCAGAGAGACAAAATGGGATTATGAAGAACATATTGCAAAAAACATAAAGACCAATAATAAAAAAAATTTCAAGTACATTAATAGCAGAAAAACATCCAGGGAGGCAGTGGGATCCTTGGATGACCAAGGTGTAAAAGGAATGGAACCCAGGGGAACTATTATCAAAGCTGAATGCACAATGACTAATCCTGTAGCCAAAAGAAAGAGAAAAGCCTCAATGGATGATGAAATTCTTAAAACTGCTAAAGATAAACAAGAACCAAATAAAAAAGGTGACAGAAATAGGATCGGAAGTCTAAATACAGCATTCCAGTGTCTTGCACATAGAGACAAAGAGAACTGTTGTAATAACCAGTATAAAGAAATAGAAGAGAACAACAAAAAGGAAGAACAAGATATCTGTTTCACAAAGTCCAAGAAAGCAATAAGAAATTTAAAACACAGTTAGACATGCTGAAAGATCAACACAGAAATACATTAACTGAACAGAACAAGATAAAGATAGGAAGAATACACAAAAGAACTGTACAAAAGAAATGAAATGATCACTGATTCCTTCCAAGAAGAATATTTTTAAGAAGAACCTACCATTTTAGAAAGTGAAGTGAAAGCTGCACAGAGCAGTTGGGAGAAGCAAATCACCAGGAGCAGATGGATATCTATAGAGCTATTTCAGGCCACAGAAATGGAGTCCATCAATATCTGAATAACAATATGCCAGGAAATATAGATAACAAAACAATGGTCCATAGCCTGGAAATGCTCAATTTATGTTCCAATTCTGAAGAAAGGACACTCAAAGACTGCCACAACTATGGAAACATCTAATTAATTTCTCATGTAAGCAAAATGATGCTCAAAATCTTACAACAAAGACTGTTACCATATATAGAATGAGAAATGCCAGATGATCAAGCTGGTTTCAGAGAAGGAAGAGACACTAGAGATGGTATTGCAAATTTACATTGGTTACTGGGACATACAAGATCATTTCAAGAAAAATCAGCTCCTGTTTTATAGATTACAGCAAAGCTTTTGACTATGTGAATCATGAAATGCTAGGGAAGGTTTGAAAAGAAATGGTGTGGACAACAGATTGTTTTGAGGTGCAACCTGTACTCTGGATAAGAGGCTACTGATAGGACAGAATCTGGAGTAACAGAATGGTTTCCAATTGGCAAACATATCAGACAAGAATGCATTTTATCTCTCTGTCTCGTCAATCTATATGCAGAACATATCATAAGGAAAATGGATTCGATTTAGATTGAGGTGGAGTGAAAACTGACTAACTATTTGAGTTATACTATCTCAAATACTAACTATTTGAGATCTGTGAATGATACCACATTACTGGCAGAATAGTGAAGACCTGAAATGACTCCTGGTGGAGGTTAAAGCAGAAAGCAGCAAAGAAGAGTTAGAGATGAACATCAAGAAGACAAAAGTAATTACTATCGGAGAATTACATAACTTTAAGGCTGACAATGAAGAAATAGAGATTGTTTAAGATTTTCTATTCCTTGGGTCCATCATCGAGCAAAAGAGGGGCTGCAAGGAAGAAACCGGGAAGAGACTGAGCCTGGAAAGTAGCATCAAGGAACCAGAAAAGAGCCTTAATTGTCAGGATGTGTTGCTGGCAACCAAAATTAAGCGTGATCATACGCACCCATTTGCGACACAAGAAGGACGATTCTCTGCCGGCTCAAAGTGGCGTGATCACACAAGCACATCTGGGAAGCATCCTGCAGCCGGTGTCAAAGTGTCGCAAACCACTTTGAGCCGGTGGGGAATCGGCTTATTTAGCTACCAGTGAAAAGGCAGTCTCAAATGGTTTGCAACGGCCCAGAACTGACCTTTCCTGGTGTGATTGTGCCAGCGCAAACAAGTGGCGTTAGGGAGCGGGCTTTTTGGGGTTTTTTCCCCCTCCCATCCCGGTATGCGCATCATCGGATGACCCCGAGGGTGGAGAGGCAAGTCATCGATCCCTTGTAGAAACAGATAAGCGCACTGAAAACGGCCGGGGGGAAAAACCCAACTCGCCTGCGGCTGTGTGTGATCACACAGCGGCGGTTCACCCTCACAGGTCCATGGACCTGTGTGATCCTGCAAAAGCAGCGCAAATTGCGCCGGCACAAATTTGTGTCACTTCCCATCCGGCTTATCTTGCTCGTGTGGACGGGGCCATACTATAATATTCCCCGTTACTATGACTGTTGGAGGAAAGTTTCATACATACCATGGACAGCTAAAAAGACAAATATTTTTTTTTTGGGGGGGGGGTTGTTATCAAGTTGCAGACAACTTATGGTGCCCCTAAAGGCAAGAGACATTTATAGGTGTTTTGCCATTGCTTGCCTCTGTATAGTGACCCTAGTATTTCTTGGCCATCTTCCATCTAAATACTAACCAGGGCTGACCCTGCTTGGCTTCCAAGATCAGATTACTTCAGGCTAGCCTGGGCTATCCAGATCAGATCAGATCAGTGGCTTCTAAATCAAATGAAACCTGAACTCTCCCTAGAAACTAAACACACACACACACAACTAAACTGAGGCTGTCGTACTTCACTCGCATTATGAGAAGACAAGACTCGCCAGAAAAGACAATAATGTTTGGAAAAGTTGAGTTGGATTGATGCAGTAAAGGCAGCCATGACCTTTGGTTTGCAACACCAGAGCAAGGCTGTTGAAGATTGGTGTTTTGAAGCTCTTTCATTTATAGGGTCACCATAAGTCAGAAGCAACTTGACAGCACATAACCGCACACATAAGCGATAAATAAAATAAATAGCAGGTATGAATTGGGAGAGCTCTGGGTGTGAGTTGGTTCCTCTGTATAGACTGTGCACACATAGTCTGTGATGCTCTGGTTTTCTCGTTTTGCATTATATTCGGGGGGGGGGGAGATTCTTAAACACTGCAATATAAATCCAAATTGTCCTTGTACAATGAATAACCCCAACATGTTATTTCAATGAAGTCTTTAGTGGAAGCATTACATTAAAATGAAAGAAAGGTAATCTGCAGGTACTACTTGCAATTATCTGTAGACTCATATCAAAATTATTTAATCAAGGATTCAGCACACTAATGATAAAAGATAATGAATTCTACATTTTTTTCACTCACATGACCACAGGAGTTTATCCAGATGTCTCATTAAATGACAAATGTTGCCCTTTACTTAAAGTCATTCCATTTAAACCTGTGGCCAGATTGCATGTTCCCTATAGCATCATAATTAAGACAATTTCCCCCTTTGTATTCATAATTCCTTTGTATCCTACCATATTGCTTTTTTTAGACTTTGCCCTAGTGTAACAGCATTTAATTTTAGTGTTTTCAACACAGACGCAGAAGGGAACTTCTGCGTGTCTTTGCTTAATTAAAAACTAGATTTCTTTACATCAGGTGCTGGCTTACCATTTAGAATTAATTATTGACACTAAAATTGTAGAAAATGTTCAATTTAGAAAATGGGCTCCCCATTAGGTCTCAGCTGAAATCTCAATAATTATATAAAGCATGTTGCTTAGTTTTATTATTTTTGTAACCTAAACAAAAAAAGAAAACTCAAGAACATCACAGTCACTGATGTCTGACTTTTTCTGTTATTTTCATAAATATTTATACATAATTGCATTTTCCTTGTAAACAGGATTTTTCCTGCCCAAAGGGATGAAAAACAATTTGTGTGTTAATTTTTATCTCACTGGTTTTGTTCAGCTTCACTAGCTTTGTATATAAAAGGAGTGATTAGATAAAAAAGGAATACATGCAACCTGAGTTTGCTAATATGAAGAATTTTAATTAGGCAGTGCTGCTAATTTTGCAGCAATTCAGGCCCATCATCACAACCCACCCACATGCAGGGAAAATGCACAGTTCAATTATTCTGTTCCCCCACACTGGACAACTTGCCTCTTCGTTTAATTTGGTTTCTGCTGCCCCCTACAGAATAACTGCAAATATAGAAGAATATGAAACAGGAGGCTCCTGTTGTGTTTCTTTTGTGATACTTTTCAGGTCTGTGGGGAAAAAAATCCTGTTCTAGTTGTAGAGGGAACCTGTGATACTTTGTTATTGCTTGTGACTGAACTTATTTGCTTAAGCCAGGGAAGTCTCTACAAATACTTTCCTTAAAATCTGAAACCATGCTCCACATTTTCTGCAGCTCTTTTTTCCTATCTTACAAAGAGAGAAAATAAATCTATGGCTGCATTCAGACACCAAAATAAACCATATGCTGCAGCTTGATCACACAAAGCTACCTTATACTAAATAAGGTTCGTGGTCTATGAGGCTCAGTATTGTCTGCACTAACTGGCAGCAGTTCTTTGGGCTCTCAGGCAGAAGTTTTTCATATAACCTCCTACCTTTCTTGTAACTGGAGATGCTAGGGATTGGACCTGGGACCTTCTACTTAAAGGTGGGTGTTCTACCACTGACCCAAGGGCCCTCTTCCTGAAGGATCAGAACCCAGTTAGCTGGACTGTCTTAATGCAAAACAGCAATGGAAAACAGCAGGCAACCTAAAACAAACTAAAAAGTAAGAACAAACTGACACACATACTTCAATATTAATTGCAAGGCGAATTTTAAGAAGCAAAAGTCTAGTACTGGGAAGATAACATATATGGTGCCACAAAAACATTAAGAACATAAGAGAAGCCAATATTGGATCAGGCCAATGGCCCATCGAGTCCAACACTCTGTCACACAGTGGCCAAAAACACCAGGTTCCCCCAGAAGGTCCAGCAGTGGGGGCAGGAAGCCCTCCCGCTGTTGCCCCCCCAAACACCAAGAAAACAGAGCATCACTTGCCCCAGAATGAGAGTTCCTTTCTATACTTTCTATACTTTGTGGCTAATAGCCACTGATGGACATCTGCTCCATATGTTTATCCAATTCCCTCTTGAAGCCGTCCATGCTTGTATTCGCCACCACCTCCTGTGGCAGTGAATTCCACGTGTTAATCACTCTTTGGGTGAAGAAGTACTTCCTTTTATCTGTTTTAACCCGACTGCTCATCAATTCCATGGAGTGCCCATGAGTTTTTGTATTGTGAGAAAGGGAGAAAAGCACTTCTTTCTCTACCTGCTCTATCCCATGCATAATCTTATAAACCTCAATCATGTCACCCCTCAGCCGTCGTTTCTCCAAGCTAAAGAGCCCCAAGCTCTTCAACCTTTCTTCATAGGGAAAGTGTTCCAACCCTTTTATCATTCTAATTGCCCTTTTCTGCACTTTTTCCAAAGCGATATCTTTTTTGAGGTGTGGCGACCAGAACTGTACACAGTACTCCAAATGAGGTCGCACCATCAATGTATACAGGGGCATTATGATACTGGCTGATTTGTTTTCTGTTCCCTTCCTAATAACCCCCAGCATAGCATTGGCCTTTTTCATTGCAGTTGCACACTGTCTCGACATTTTTATTGAGTTATCTACTACAACTCCAAGATCTCTCTCTTGGTCGGTCTCCGCCAGTTCAGACCCCATCAACATGTATTTATAGTTAGGATTTTTGGCTCCAATGTGCATCACTTTGCACTTGGCCATATTAAACCCCATTTGCCACATTGATGCCCACTCACTCATCCTTGACAGATCCATTTGGAGTGCCTCACAATCCTCCTTGGTTCTCACCACCCTGAACAACTTCATGTCATCTGCAAATTTAGCCACTTCACTGCTTACTCCCAACTCTGAATCATTAATAAACAAGTTAAAAAGCATCGGACCGAGTACTGATCCCTGCGGTTCCCCACTGCTTACCTCCTTCCACTGAGAAAATTTTCCGTTTATACTCATTCTCTGTTTCCTTTTAATTAGCTATTTATTGATCCACAAAAGGACTTGTCCTTTTATCCCATGACTATTGAGCTTACTCAGGAGCCTTTGATGAGGAACTTTATCAAAAGCTTTCTGGAAGCCAGGGTAAACAACATCTATTGGGTCCCCCTTGTCCACCTGTTTGTTTACTCCCTCAGAGAACTCTAACAGACTAGTGAGACAAGATCTTCCCTTATAGAACCCATGCTGAGTCTTCCTCAAGAGATTTTGTTCATCAGTGTGCCTACTAATTTTTTCCTTAATAACAGTTTCCACCAACTTACCTGGTATCGACATCAGACTGGCTGGCCTGTAATTTCCCGAATCTCCTCTGGAACCCTTTTTAAAGATAGGAGTGACATTCGCTACCTTCCAGTCCTCAGGAATGGAGGCAGATTTTAAGGAAAGATTACATATTTTTGTCAGGAGATCCACAAGTTCACATTTAAGTTCTTTCAGAACTCTTGGATGTATGCCATCCGGGCCCGGTGATTTATTTGTTTTTAAGTTGTCTATCAGGCGTAGGACCTCCTCTCTCGTCACCTCAATCTGACTCAGGTCTTTCAACCCCCCTCCCAAAATCAGTGGTTCTGGAGTGGGCAGGCACTTCTCATCTTCCACAGTGAAGACAGAGGCAAAAAATACATTCAGCTTCTCAGCCATTTCCCTATCATCCTTCACTATACCTTTTACCCCATGGTCATCTAAGGGCCCCACTGCTTCTCTGGCTGGTTTCCTACTTCTAATGTATTTGAAGAAAGTTTTATTGTTGGTCTTTATGTTTTTTGCGATATGCTCCTCATATTTCCTTTTTGCCTGCCTGATCACAGACTTGCATTTTTTTTTGCCACAGCCTGTGTTCCCTTTTATCAGCCTCACTGAGACTAGCTTTCCACCACTTAAAGGAATCCTTTTTACCTTTTACAGCTTCCATTACTTTGTTCGTTAACCATGCAGACTTTTTTCTATACCTATTTGTACCTTTCCTAACCCGCGGTATATATTTTCTCTGAGCCTCTAGGATTGTAATTTTAAATAGTCTCCAAGCTTCCCCAATGGTTTTGACCCTTTCTACTTTTCCTTTCAGTTTTCTTTTCAAATATTCCCTTATATCAGAAAAGTTACCCCTTTTAAAGTTAAAAGTGGTTGTGTCAGTCTTTTGGGGCAACTCCCTATTTATACAAATGTTGAACTCAATAACATTATGGTCACTGTTCCCAAGCGGTGCAATCACTTTAACATCTCTCACCAGGTCTTGGGCAATACTTAGGACCAAATCCAGAATCACCTCTCCCCTGGTCGGTTCTGTAATCATCTGCTCCATAGCACAGTCATTGAAAGTGTCTAGAAACTCAATCTCTTTTTCCCAACTTGAACACATATTGACCCAATCAATGTGTGGGTAGTTAATGTCACCTATTACAACACAGTTATTTCATCTAGCCACTATCTTGAATTCATTTATCATTTTATAATCCTCCTCTATCTTTTGATTTGGTGGGCAATAACAAACTCCCAATGTTAAGCTTCCTTTTGGGCCCACTAATTCAACCCACAGCATTTCCAGAAGCGAATCCAATTCTCCTACCCTCTTAATCTTACTGCACTGTATACCCTCTCTGACATAAAGAGCCACCCCACCTCCAACTTTCTCCCCCCTATCCTTCCGATATAATTTATAACCAGGAATCACCGTATCCCACTCATTTTCCTCATCCCACCAAGTTTCTGAAATACCCACAATGTCTATGTTTCCCCCAACACCAAGCATTCCAACTGCCCAATTTTACCTCAGACATTCTTTGGGGTGGGGATTCTGCAGCTGGTACACAACTACAGAACAATTTCTGATTTCAGTGGGTACCAGTCTAACTTCCAAAGATCTCAACTACACAGTCTAAACTACATGACTCAAAGTTCCAAAGTTACGTGAATAACTTCCCACTCAGGGTTCTTTGGGCACAAGAAATGGCTGGGGAGGGGAGTAGGAGCCCCATCCTCTAATCACGATGTCAGCAAAATCTGCTTCTGAGGCTTTTAAGGTGACATTCTTGGAGTTGACATGTGACTCTGATCAACACGGTAAACCCAGAGACAACTCATAAACAAATATATCATGCAATTTAGCCCTTTAAGAGTCTGGTGACAAATATGACTGGCAGGCTCCTCATATAAGAGACGACAGTCCTGCAGATAAGCTGGTCCCAGACCACTCAGGGCATTAAAGCTGAACAAAGCTCTGGGGTACTTGGGTTGCTGCGCTCTGTGGGATGTTTCTGTATTGCCGCTATCTCTGGTTCTTATGTCATTTTATATAAATGGTTTTAATCATAATTTATGTTTGGATGTGATTTTAACTGTTGTTAGCCGCCTGGAACCGGCATTGCTGGGCAGGTGGGATATAAATTTAAACAAAGAAACAAACAACAGCACTTTGAACTGTGCCCAGGGGAAAAAAAGCCATTGGAGAGGGGTTGCCAGGTGCCCCCGGCCACTGGCAGGGGATAGGGTGTATAGTTGTCAGATCCAGGGACAGTTGCCAGACCTGGAAAAATGCCTGGGAAATTGGGAATGGAGCCTGGGGAAGACAGGGACACCAATACCATATAATCCAGTCTCGAAAGCATCCATTTTCTTCAGGGGAACTGATCTGGGTAGTCTGGAGATAAGCTGTAATTCCAGGGGGTACCCAGGTCCCACCTGGAGGCTGGCATCCTTACAAGATACGTTTGTCTGGAAACTTGTCATGGAGTATTCAACTTTCAACTGTCATGCAGTTTGCATGGAAAAAAGAGCCCACCTGGGCTATGCTAAGGATCCACCTAGCTCAGTATGTTGTCTTAAATATTGCTCAAAACAAATAAGCTCCCCCCTCCCTTAATAATAGAGATTTTCAAGAGTGAAGGAAAAAAGAAAGAATGCGCTTTTGTGATTAAAGCAGTGCCCATGGTTTGGAAACAGAATATATGTGAATCTGCCCTTTTCCTTTTTTCTGCTTCTTCTTCCTTTCTGGCATGTGTAGGGGAGAGATTCAGGTATTATCATAGTGCAAGTTAAGCAGTAGGAGGGTAAAAGGGTTCTTAGTATAGATGGATACTCTTAGTAAAGTTTTAGGTCAAAAGAGACAGGGTTAGGAAAATGCTCCCCCGCCCCCAAATTTCTTATCTCTACTACTCACAGAGCAGGGAACATATTTTAATTGATAAAATGTACATCGGACAATCAAGCTGCTTTTACAAATCAAATATTAATTGATGATGTTTTTAAATACAGTACAATGAGAGGAACCAACCTTTGAAATACCCTGCCTTGGTCAGTCATGTTACCTAAAGTGGGATTTTCAGGATTAGTTAAATATGGTAAAGCTGTTAATGATCTTTGAAAGTTCACCAACAGAAATTGGGGGGGGGGGGGGGCAGAACTGGGCAGACCATATAGCTGGTGGTCACTACAATTTTTGCAATGCAACAGCCACTAGTGATTTTTTTTTAGAAAAATAAGATATTTTCCTGTTGTAAAATCAAGCCCTTGATCTTTAACCAAAAAAACAATCGTATAATACATTAAACAGCTAATATATATATACATATATACAGGGGTCCATTGGAGCAGGAGCGCACAGGAGCGCAGCTCCGGGAGTGAGGAGCCCAGGGGGCGGGCACATGACCAAGCCCTGCCCCCTCCTCGGCTTCCCCGAGCAGTGCAGAGGCGCAGCGCCCCGGGGAAAGCCCTGCTAGGGTCTTTATTGTTTTTAATGTTTTGTTTTAATATTGATAATTTTATCATTGCTCCTTTTATGACTGTGTGCTGCTTTTCCAGAGACTTGCTCAAGGTGGCATATAAATTTTCTAAGTATGCCATTTTTTATCTGGGCACATGGCACATAAGTACCGGAGAAATTTCACCAACCCTTCAGCAGCTTCCACCTTATCAGTTTGGTGTAGTGGTCAGGAGTTGGGCTCTAATCTGGGAGAACCTGGTTTGATTCCCCACTCCTCTACATGCAGCTGCTGGTGTGACCTTGGGCCAGTCACAAGTTCTCTCAGAGCTGTTCTCTCATGAGCAGTTCTCAAAAGACCTCTCTCAGCCCCACCTACCTCACAGAGTGTCTTGTTGTGGGGAGGGGGAGGGGAAGGGATGGGTGGTGCACATGTCCTGGGTATCTCAAGTCTACTTGAAACCTGGTGGTTTCAAGGGAGCAGGAAGAGAATGAGGGTGTGTTCTTTATGCTTATTTTTATTGCACAAAGTATTGGATGGGGAAGGGAATGGAGGAAGAGCAGGTCAGTTTCACTCACCTGTGGAGTGGAACCTGACGGGTGGGTGTTGCCTTCTGAGACACTTCTGGCATGTTAGGGGGTGTGGCATATGCAAATGAGTTATGCAAATGAGTTATGCTAATGAGCTCCTGCACCTCTTTTTCTACTAAATAACCCCTGCATATATATATATATCCAAGGAATGCTGCCAGTGCCTTCGCTGGAGCAGTGCATGTGCTGGCCTCATCCTGGCCAGTTCCTCCCTAACAGTGCTGGATTTGGAAGGAGGTGGTGATTAGAATCACTTTGGTCTGTGGCAGGCTCATCCTGAAAAGGCACCCCCCATGGGGAAGGGGAAGGCAATGGGCAGCACAGCTTTTGGTCAGCCTGCCCAAAGAGGCACTTCCTCCATAGGGCAGGAATCAGAGCAGAAGGAGGGACAGGCTGTGCTGTCAGTCCTGTGTGTGCAGAAGGAATCCTGCCAGTGCCTTAGCTGGAGCAGTGCATCTGCTGGCCTCATCCAGGCTACGGTTCTGAGACAGTGTCAATAGTGTCAATAGTTGGTAGGCCTTCCAAGAAGTCTGTGCTCCCTAATCAGGCAGTTAGAATGTACACCAAGAAGATACATGTATCCTTTATTTACCATATTTCTTTTTTGAATCAAAGTCAATTTGTATGATCAGGTTCAGGTCACTGACATCAGGTCACTGACATCATGTGAAAAGGGACTTGGGGAAGTGACCTGGAAATCATGTGACTATGTACCATCACTTGTCATTTGACCTGGAAGTGCATGGGGATTGTGGTAAGGGTTTATCTGCCCACAAGTAGCCCTAGCTTTCTGACTTGGTGAGCTCCACCATCCCCAAACTGGCTCCCTGTACTATTCCTTCAGCCAATATGCCTTCTCACTGTACACCAACAAATAAACCACCACCTAAAAGTGAAAATGTTCTGTGAAACACACACAAAAAACAAGCGTAACTTAAAAAGAATAACAACTCTGCAACACCTTAAACATTTTTAGCAGCATTTCAACAGCTTGCTGAAAAGGGGAAAGCATTTCCCAAAATAGAAGGAACACATTAATGTGCACATCACATGTCTTCTCCAGTTTGTTTATCTTTTTTTTTAAAAAAAAAAAATCCATCCCTTTATCTAAGAGCTGTCCATTCAATTAAATCACATTTATCTCTGATGCACAACAACTGTATGCATGTTCAGTACATCACAAAAAACAATAATTTAACATGCAGCACACTGCTATTAAAGCTAAAAGCTCTGTGGATAAATCGCATGCCTGACATTCTCCTACAGCATTCACTTTTCTAGGCAGAAGGGAGGATTTGAGTCATAGAATGACTTTGGTAAGGGGGATAAAATGTTTCAAATAGCGACATGTATAGATTTCATGGGTTTAAATTTGCACATTGCCAGAAATCTCCGCAGCTGTTTCATTATAAACCAGCATGAGCATGACTGATCTTTTCTTTCCATGTGATCATACTCCGATATGATAGTCAATCAACCCTAGTGCATCCTTTTTTAAAAATGATGTTCTTCTCGTTTTGAGAGATTGATGGTACATGAAAAGATGAGCATGAATTAGCCCTTGAAGAAGGAAGATTTCAAACCAACAGAAGGTATAAAGCATTGCAGTTGAACATCAAGAAGACAAAAGTAATTACTGAGGAATTACAGAATTTTAAGGTTAATGATGAAGAAACTGAAATGGTTCAAGGTTTTCTAGTCCTTGGCTCCATCATCAATCAAAAGGGAGTCTGCGATCAAGAAATCAAAAGGATACTGAGGCCCAATTTACACCTCCCCTCTGAAGTAGTTTGACTGCTGTCTTTTCCCAAGCTCATTTCACGCTGGTTTCAAATTTCACTCCAGGGGGGTCGAAAGAGTACTAAGCAACAGCATTTGTTTAAAGCAGTATAATGCTAGCTTGACCACAGGAGGGCAATTAACAAATGTAAACAGTAATTTATAAACTAGAATGAGTATGGTTTGAAACTAGAAACAGGTACAGACAGTTTTTTTTAAAACTAGAATGATTCTAGCGGGAAAGTCAGATGTAAATTTGACCTGAGACTGAGAAGGGTAGTTATGAAAGATCCTTAAGAATAAGGATGTGTCACTGGTGACCAAGATCAAGATAAGTCATACATAGTGTTCCTCATTACTGTCTATGGGTGTGAAATTGGACAGTGAAGAAAGCTGACAGGAAAATTGTTGATTTATTTGAAATGTGGTGCTGGAGGAGAATTTTACGGATACCACTGATTGTCAAAAAGAGCGGTGGCTCAGTGGTTAAGGTGATGAACTGCAGACCAGAAGATTGGTAGTTCAGCAGTTCGAGACCCGAGCGCCACGTGATGAAGTGAGCTCCTGTCTCTGGTCCCAGCTCTTGCCAACCTAGCAGTTCGAAAGCAAGAAATTGCAAGTAGATAAATAGGTACCACTTCAGTGGGAAGGTAACAGTGTTCCATGTGCCTTGGTGTCTAGTCATGTCGGCCACATGACCACGGAAGCATCTTCGGACAGCGCTGACCCTTAAGCTTGGAAATGGAGATGAGCACCACCCCCTAGAGTCAGATTGGACTGGCTTTCAAGCAAGGGAAACCTTTACCTTTAGATCAAAGTAAGCCTGACCTCTCCCAAGAAGCTAAAATGACTAAACTGAGACAATCATATCTTGGTCACATTACGAGAAGAGAAGAGTCACCGGAAAAGACAATAATGCCAAAAGACAAAGTTAAGGCAGCAGGAAAAGAAGAAGACCCAACATGAGATGGGTTGATTCAATCAAGGAAGCCACAGATGTCAGTTTACAAGACCTGAGCAAGGCTGTTAATGATAGGACACTTTGAAGGTCATGGGGTAGCACTAAGTCAGAAGTGACTTGACAGCATAATCCGGAACAACTACCATGTGTCAATCTTTCCCTCCCTTTTTAGTGGCTCTGCACAAGCTTGTCTGAGTGCATTGTGGCCCAGCATGGCCATTCTCCTGTGCTATTTTTGGCTGGCTCTTTTCCATGCCACTTCTGTGGAGAATGGTATGGTAGCTTGGAGAACAGCCAGAGACAGGTTGCTATCAAAAAATATAGCAGACCTGGGCTGCTGCTAAATGGCCATCCTGGGTTATAGCATGCATGCAGGTAAATAGGTAGAGTAGGGAAGGTTGTCATAGAATCGTGTGGAAACCACCCCACATAATGCTTAATGAGAGCATGGTGCAAACTTGAACCTGAAAGCATCAGATCTAGAGCAAATTATGCATTACAGTGGGAATCTATCATCAGATATCCTAATGTGTGTGAAAAATTCAAAGGTGGCCATACAGGACCCAGTTTGGATTGCACTATACCAGGGGTGGGCAAACTGTGGCTCGGGAGCCGCATGCGGCTCTTTCACATATATTATGTGGCTCCCGGCAGGGCGGCTGAGGAAGCTAAATATCATTAGCAAACAAATATCATTGGACAAATTAAGATCATTATCAATATCTGCTTTTACTTCTTTTGTTATTTTGGGCAGTCTCATTTAATGTTAATAAAAAGCAAATTTGCTTATTTTCCAATAAAAGCAGGTAATATTTGTTCATGTCTTGTGGCTCTCAAACATCTGATGTTTCTTCTATGCGGCTCTTACCTTAAGCAAGTTTGCCCACCCCTGTTCTAGGTGGCTCTTACGCTGAGCAAGTTTGCCCACCCCTGCACTATACTGCTCAGTAGCAGGTCTTATCCATTTCCCACTCTGTTGCTTTTTCAACAATGGAAATTCATTTCTGTGTCCCTGACCTGCTATTTGTTCCAGTAGGGGGAAGACAAGTACCTACAGTGTACCTCTTTCCTCCCTTCTATTGCTGGTAGTATCTAGAGAGGAAGGTATAATTTCTATCAGGGAAGTGGTGCAGGGGCAGGGTGTGAATTATTCCTTGCCCTAGCACCAGGGCCCTAGTTCAAATCACTATACTAGCCAGAGCAGCTGTTTTTAAGGTTAAAGTAGTCACTGAAGAACTGTATTTCTTGATGTGAAATACAGATAATCTCAAATAAATTTATCCATTACCGCTTGAACTTAATTAAAAAGTGTGTGGGGCAATTAAGCAGACAGTTAAGCTGACATTGGAGTTTGGGGGACTGCCCTACAATGGTTTTTCTCCTTTCTCCATGGTCAGAGACAGAGGGTAGCACTAGGCGAGAGGGTCTCCCTATGACACCCACTAGAACAGGGGTGGCCAACCTGTGGCTCGGGAGCCACATGCGGCTCTTTCACACATATTGTGTGGCTCCTGGCAGGGCGGCTGGGGAAGCAAAGGGGAGGCATGCTTTTTCTCTCTTTCTCCCTTCCTTCCTTCCTTCCCTTCTCACTCCCATCTATTTGCTTTCCTAGTTTCTCTCTCTCTCTTTCTTTCCACTTCTTTAATTCTTTCTTTCCATCTCTCTCTTTTTCTCTCTCTCTCTCAATATCATTAGCAAACAAGTAATATCATTATCAATGACCGGTTTTCCTCGTTTGTTTTTATTTTTGGCAGTCCCATTTAACGTTAATAAAAAGCAAATTTGCATATTTTTAAAAATAAAAACGTGTGTGTGATATTTGTTCCTGTCTTGCGGCTCTCAGACATCTCTGTGTGGCTCTTACGTTTATTCTATGTGGCTCTTACATTAAGCAAGGTTGGCCACCCCTGCACTAGAATGTGGAGTGCAACAGGGGGGCGATCCTCTCCCTGATGTTGTTTAACATTTACATGCACTCCCTCACCCAGCTGGTCTGGGGGGTTGGGCTGGGTTGCCTCCAGTACTCTGAGAAGAGAAGAGTCACTGGAAAAGACAATCATGCCAAAAGACAAAGTTAAGGCAGCAGGAAAAGAGGAAGACCCAACATGAGATGGGTTGATTCAATCAAGGAAGCCACAGATGTCAGTTGCCAGGTCTGCCTTTCATCATCTTCAGCAGACCAGGCAGCTGGCTCCCTACTTCTCCCCTGGGACTTGGCTACAATAACCCATGCAATGGTCTCTTCCAGGCTTGATTACTGTAACTCGCTCTACATGGGCTTACTCTTGAGGCTGATCCAGAAACTCCAGCTGGTGCAAAATGTGGTGGCGTGCCTGCTGACTGCAACATCTTTATGGGCATGCATCTAACCAGTACTCTGGCAATTGCACTGGCTACCAATCAAGTACTGGATCTGTTTCAAGGTGCTGGTGTTGACCTTTTAAAGCCTTAAGCAGCCTGGGACTGACATATCTATGAGACAGCCTCTCCCCCACATGTTCTTATACAGAACACTGAGGATTAGATTCAAACAAGAGTGGGTGTGAGATCATGGAAGTTGCTATTACTTGTCTGTGTCTGAAGCATTTTTGTTGATGGCGGTTATATTTTGAAACAAGTTCTTCCTGCAGCATGTTTTTCCTCTCATGTACAAAATGTTATCAACCAAACAGATATTAATAAAGACCCACCACAATATTTAGTGCCTGCATAAAAGGCATCCTCATCGGGAGTACATTACTGTATGTCAAACTGGCATGTTTAAATTGCCATTTATAGGAGTGTTTTGAATGTAGATCAAAACATACAATTTTGTAGTGGTGAAAGCAAACTATGCTTTCAGTGTAGGTTCATCAAACTAGACGGGCACAAGAAGCTAACACGTAAAAAATGACTAAATATGTGTGCACACCCAAAATAACAACAGAAACACTGTCCTTATCCCTTTTACCCCACCTTTTAGTATCAAGTGAGGAAAAGAATAGATAAGAGGCTCATTTGAAAAAAGGAAATTCTGTATGGGTCAGTGTCTGTATAAAAAATATCCCCCCCCCCTTAAGGCGAGAGCTGAATCTTTTTCTCTCTACATGCCCTCAATTTTATTTCGTCTGTCTTCAATATTTGCATGGTGTTTTCTTTGCACTGAAGGATTTTAGCCACTCATTCCTTTGCTGTCTCCTCATTCCTCTTCAGCTTCCTGCTCAATGTCACCCTGAAATGCAAAGCAAGAATGATTCCTTCTATTGTAAAACAAATGTGGCAAAACAATAGGTGTCTGTGGCACTGAATTCAGTGCTATGTCATATGATATTGCATACAGAAATCCTGTTGCAATGAGATACTGGCAAATTAATCCTTTATATAAACAAAACAAAACAAATAAAGGAAAGGAATTAAACAAAAGGAAGAAGAAAAAGCATAAGGAAGTAAGCAAAAAATAATGGTAGACTTTGTGCATTGTCTTGTGTGAACAGGATGCTATAAGTATATAAAATCCTCTATATTTAGGTATGCGTGCCCTCCTAAAAAAAATTAAATAAATGCATGCCCTCTGCCAATGGCTGCTGTGAAAAAAATAAACATGGCACTAACATTTTAAGGATATGACCATGTACCAAATCCTAGCAACCTGCACCCAAAGTATATTGCCATTTCTGATCGCTAATAACTGGCAGCCATTCAGCTGCAAAAAATGCTTTCTTCCATCTTCATTTAGCCCCAGGGTGCCTTGATCTAGACACTTTGGCCTCATAGGTTTGTACCAAAATAACCTCAGAACTAGACTCTTGTAACATATTCCACATGGTTCTCCCCTTCAGCTGGTACGGCGTGGCATTTTTTGTTAATACTGTATATATCATAACAGGAAGCCAAAGAGGGAATTACAGTGTTGCATTTGTTGGAATGATTGCATTTTCCTGTATTGAAAGCCATAAATGCGTGGTTTTTTTGTCATAGCCTAGGATTATATTTATTCCATATTCTCAGAAAGGCACATCTAATATAGCGATTCTTAAAATCAACATTAACTTTTACTTTATCATACCACAGTTAAGGGTGCCACTCAAATCTCAAATCATGACCTTCTAGCTCCAACAACTGTTTATTTCTCAACAAAACCCATTTTTAGACATATCATTCTGGCTTTGTTAATCTGTTTCCTGACTTCATTAGGTGGATACTTTAGTTCCATAAAGGTTTGTTGTAGATTCCTCAGGTGAGAATCTCTGTCTGTAGGACTGGAGAGGATGCAGCTGTAGTGTACAGCTTGGGTGGGTTCACTGTATTTTCCTCAGAAAATAAATACAATCTTTGAAGTCTCTGTGGGCGGATTCAGCGGCAAGGTGCTGGGGCTTCTTGAGCCCCCCAAGGGCTGGGAGAGGAAGGGTAGGCAGGGGTCCCTGCCGGCCATGCCCCAGCACCCCCTTCCCTGGGAATGGGGGGGGGGAACAAAGACCAGCTGGTGCAGGAGTCGAATTGGGGTGGGGGCACCAGAAGGGCAGCCAAGTCAGGCACGTTGTGTCTCCTCCAGCAGAGGACTTTCCACCAGGAGGATCCCCAGGATGTGGATCTAGAGAAGGGGGGAACAGAAGGAGAGAAATGTGCCCACCTCGCTCTTCAAGGCTGCGGTGGGGAGGGGGTGGAAGGGAGGGCTCTGCTGGACTTGATGGGGCTTCCCAGAAAATGCTTGCCAAGTGGGGGGTGCTTGAGTAGCCAGTGCCTCTCTGCAGTAGGGCTGCCAAGTCCCCCGGTAGGGCGGGGGAAACACCGATTTTTCATGCTTCCCCCCCCGCTTTTTCAAAACTGGCCACCGGGGGGAGGCAATGGCTGTCAACAGGAGGGGAACGTCGGAGCCTGCCAGGCCCTCTCCCTTCCAGGCCTCTTAAAGGGAAATGTCTGAAGAGCCTGCAGTGAAAAGCCTCACCAGACATTTCCCCTTTAAGAGTTAGCAAGAGAGCCCCGCCCAGAGATTAACGAGGGACTAAGCTCTTACTGAAGGGCCTGCTTTTGCATGCGGCTGGTGTAAGACTGAAAAGTTGCTGCTGCTGGGCCTGGGGTAAGTCCATCTGCCAGCTCTTTTCCTTCTCTCTCTCTCCCCCTCCCCCTTTCTTTCTTTTTTCTGTCTCTCTCTCTCTCTCTGCCCCCATCCAGCAGAGGTCTGTCAGTGGCTATTATTAGCCACAAGGTCTAAATGGAACACTTTGTCTGGGGCAGTGATGCTCTGCATTCTTGGTGCTTGGGGGGCAACAGTGGGAGGGCTTCTGGAGTTCTGGCCCCGCTGCTGGACCTCCTGAGGGCACCTGGTATTTTTGGCCACTGTTGTGACACAGAGTGTTGTACTGGATGGGCTGTACTGGATGGGCTGATCCACTGTGGCTTCTCTCCTGTTCTTATGATATGAAAATCATATTTAGCACTTGTGTAGCACTTAGTGCTTCATATTCTGCCGAGATGAGGAAGGATTCAGTAGGGCCGTTGCTCAGTGATAGAGCATCTGCTTGACATGCAGGAGGTATCAGCCTCTTCAGCTAAAAAAGGATCAGGTAATAGGTGATATTAAAGATCTCAGCCTGAGACCCTGGAGAGCCACTACCAGTCTGAGTAGTCAGTACTGACCCTGATGGACCAATGGCCTGATTCAGTATTAGGAAACTTCATGAGTTCATGTGGAAGCATGTGGAAGCAACATCACAGGATGTGACATCACAAAATGATGTCACTTCCTTTCTCCTGGCTCCACCCCCAAAGTCTCCTGGCTCCACCCCCAAAGTCCCCAGATATTTCCCAAGTTGGACTTGACAGCCCTACTCTGCAGAGCCCTCAGCATGTGGGGTTGTTGTTAGGTTAGGGCGCTGAGTGAGTGGAGCAGCGCTTTTGGTGAGTGGTGGGGAAGCAGGCCGGCATGGCATCCGCGTCCTTGTAAACTGGCGCCATAAGGCAGCTGCCTAACCCCGCCTCTATGGAAGCACCAACTCTGATTATGTGGATTATACTTTTTATTGAATTCTTTTAAAAAATTTAATCCAACCTGAGTTTCAGTGAGAAAGCTTAACTATAAATTAAGTAAACAAATAAATAGTTAAGCTACACTGAACCGAGTTCATGCTCTGAACAACCATGTGATGCACAGAGATGTGCATGCTGGCTCTAAATTAAGATCTCTCTCTCTATGTCCATTATATAACCAAGGACAGAGAGAAATTAGTGTACTATGTGAGAGAGAGCAATGGGGAGAAAGAAAGAGAGAAAATACATAAGAAAGGAGATTTCCCTTTGAACCCAAGAGTTGTGAGGGAGAACAATCTAGACCAAGACGGATAAAAGGGTTCTAGTAAATACTACTTAGGGGCTGATAACTGTTGTTTAAATAGGTTACTATTCCAGTAAAGATCTAGATGAGAGCATGAAGCCCTTTAGGTATGAACAGAAGTCTTTGGACATCCTTGTGGAAAGGAAGGGATAAGCCAGTATCCAGTAGAAAGTGACATTAAAGATAGTATCTGCTAAAATACTGTCTTGGTCACATGTCAGACATGCATATCTCATCTATATTTGGTTACTGGTAGTAGCTGGTCTAAAAACGGTGTGTACCAAGAATGTCTGACCACCTACTAGTTCTCTGGAATAAAACATTTGACACACTGTTCATCTATATCAGAACACCTCAGATGCATTCAATAATGTAAAAAAAAAAAGTCTGTGGAAGTGCAACTGCATACTGCTTTGCCCTGGCCTTCCTTCCCCTTAGTCAGTGTATTCCCCACTGTTTCCATGACTTAAACCACCACCACGACAAAAACTTCTGTCTCTGTGTCCCTTATGGTGGTATCACTCAGTGTTCATTAATAGTGCCAAGTCCTCTGAATCTGGATAAATTTGGAATTATAGCTCCTTCCCCCACCCATGCATTTGCCTAAAATCTTGTTTTTCAGACTTTTGGACTAATAATAAAGATGAGTTTTGGAGGAGGTTTTTTTTTTGGGGGGGGGGGGGTTACAACACAAAACCTTTATTGGCATAAAAGCCAATTGGCATCAAGAAATCCAGTAAAATACTAAGATGCATCCAACACATACACTTGGCTATTCAAGCCACGTCTTCTAATTGCATAATATAAAAATTCCGCAACAGTCTCCATTATTTCGCAATTAGAACTGAACAGAAGAAAGTGAACGATTGTGTCGTCCGAACGCCAGTTCCTACCCTCTAAAAAGGGAGTAATAACCTTGGCTCCACTTTTAACATCACTAAATTATCAAGATTTAAGTAGTTCTACGATCCTGGCTGGTTTACCACTTCCTAAAATAATCTGAAAGGTCGAGCGTTTTTTGTTTTTTCTTTCTTTCTTTTTTGTTATTGGGTTTTGAAGTTTATCTAGAGATCAGGGAGGCCATGTAAAATGTGTCTGGATCACTTCTAGGTTCTGTGATAGGCAAATTACAGATTATATCTTGAATGTTTCCATCCTTTACCTATCCTATTGTATTCAATGTTTGACTTGCTTGTTAAGTTACAAAACAAAATAAAAAATAATTTTAAAAAAATGGAGTAATAAAATGGGATTGAATGTCCCAATAAAAGGGGCAATGTATAATGGATTCTATATCTTTTACATAGCAAGGACAAAGTCCATCTGCATAAAGTATCTGGCGGTACCTCCCTAACAACACCTCTGATGGCAGAACATTAAAGCGTGCAAGCATGTATGCTCTGCGATGATGAGGGGCTGTTAAACTAAACAGATATCTTGCAGTACAGCCCATGTCAAAAATCCTCAGCCTGCATAGGAAGCATCTGCTGCCTGCGCATTCCCCAAATTCTTACCTTTCAGTGTCAAGAAATCTTTGTTTAATAATAGCATAGGCTTGTTTATCTGAAAAGGGGGCTAAATAATCTGGAGATCTGTGACAAGTTGCTATGATTTGCAGTTTATGTCATACTAATCATTTATGCATAGACGTTCAAATGTTCTGGTGATGGGTGATTGTAGAAGTGCATTCTTCAGCTGTAAATAAGTGTTTTACATTTTAGTTCCACAGTCTGTATTTTCATACCTATTTTTAGGGAGGGGAGTACTAAATGACTGACTCAGGTCTACTCTGAATTCAATATGGTCTACTCCCAGGAAAGTGTCCTTAGGATTGTGCTGCCAGTCTAATAATGAAAAAAAAATGTTAAATTAGATGGAGTAGCTAAACCTAGCCAGGAGCAGGGGGGAGTTCAAAGAGACTGTGCAAGATTAGAAACATTGGCAGGGAAGGCCCAAGAAATTCAGCTTCAAAGAAATAAACTGGAATATGAAATATATGTTATTTGAGAGAGAGAAAAAGTGTTCAAAGTTGCTTGGACAAATGATGCTCATAGATATGACTGAATAGCAAATTAGGATTTGATTCCCCCCAAGAAATGTCTAGCACTCGCAAGTCTTATGACTTCTAGAAAAAGGCAATTAGAAGTGAGTTTCCAAAATGTTCTTATGACATGAAATTAGTCCTATGATTGCAGTCCTCAATTCACTTTACAGACTCAAGAGAATATATATATATAAGAAAAATAATCATGAGCGGACATATAAAGAAAAGAGAAATGTTGATTTCTTCAAGACAATTTCCCCATGAAAATTAGTGTATGAAAATCAATGTTTCAACATAATTTTGGTATCAATGGCGTGTAAATGGGGAAGAACCCCCCAGGAATGTGGTTATTTTATTTATCTAGCAAAATATTTATATCCCAGCATGCCTTGTGGCTCAAGGTGGCTTGAGCCACCTTACAAATTGCAATTGAAAACAACACAATTTAAAACAGAGTAAATAACCCCCACCCTCATAACTTTCTTCTTTCCTATAAAATGCCTGCAGTCTATACGCCATTAAAACCCTTGCAAATCAAATGGGTTTGCAGCCTTGCCTGAAGATTTCTAGTGAGGATTACAGAAGGGATGGCATCTGACTGGGGGCTGGTTTGGACAACTCAGCGATCGAATAGTCCCAGAAACACTTACACTAGCCGCACGGAAACTTCCTACTCTATAATGCATACCAACAACATATCATCTGAATTTTCTTAATAAGATAGATATTCAGAATACCAGACTAGAAAAGGCTTGAATTAGAAAAGGCTTGAATTAATTCTGAGAAATTGATCTTTCACTCTTGGAATTTTAATTTGGTATCATTGTGCTGTTATAGTATAAATCATTTGAATTACAATTTGTAAAACCATGGCTAATGTCTTGTTGGAATATACAAGATCTATAGTGCACCAACTTGAAGAAGATCAGACAAACAATCTACAGGGGACAGCTGAAGGACTGCTAGTTAGCATAGGTAGACTAGGGACTTCCCACAATTTCAGATTATGTCCTTCCTGTCTCCTGATTGGCTCTTTGGAGACTTCCTGTTCCAAGTGAGCTCCCCCCCCACCTTCATCCCTGTCTTTTACAGCAGTTAGTCAGTTAGATAATCTTCTCTCCGTCTCCTCTGTTCTATCAGAGTTTATTTCTTCTTTAATAAACGGAGTTATTTTCTTTTAATGGTGCTCCATCCCTCTGCATGTTTAAACTCTGCCAACATATAAACCAATGACTGCAATGTTACCGAGCTGTTGGTGTGTGATTCCAGAAAGCTCAGTATTGTTTGGTCCTCTACTATAACAAACCATATCCGCATTTAATTTGCTAGCCCACTCATTGCCATGAGCAGGGGTGGGCAAACTTGCTCAGCGTAAGAGCCACCTAGAACAGGGGTGGCCAAACTTGCTTAACATAAGAGCCGTATAGAATAAACATCAGATGTTTGAGAGCCACAAGACATGAACAAATATTACCTGCTTTTATTGGAAAATAAGCAAATTTGCTTTTGATTAACAGTAAATGAGACTGCCAAAAATAATAAAAGGGGTAAAAGCAGATATTGGTAGTGGTATTAATTTGTCCAATGATATTTGTTTGCTAATGATATTTAGCTTCCCCAGCTGCCCTGCCGGGAGCCACATAATATATGTGAAAGAGCCGCATGTGGCTCCTGAGCCACAGTTTGCCCACCCCTGGCCATGAGGATTGTGTTCAAATCCCATGGCTTTTAATAATATACAAGTGGAGACCCAAGAGGATTCACGGGGAAGCTGTCATCCCATTCCTAGATCCTATGTTTACTCATTTCTGCCCCATACCTCTCAGTCGCTCTCTTCCTTTTCCACCACTTATCTCACAGTCTTCCGTTCTCTCTTTTTGTCTCTCTTCTTCTTCCCTCTTGCTTCTCTCAAAGCATTTCTCTCTCACCCCGTTTGTGAGAATTAGACCCCTTTCTACCTTTGTAATTGCATTCTTTTTGGAACATAAAGGTACTTTTACAGTGTCATCCTAAACAGCATTAACACCCTTCTAAGTCTATTGATATTATTAGCCTTAGACTGGGACAACTCTGCTTAGGACTGCACTATACATCTGTTAATATTCGCTCCACTTTAATGCTGTCGTTTAATTCAATGCTCCAGTTTGGTTGTAGAGTTGCAGTTTACAGCTTTTGCTATGGTTAATGTGGGGTTTTTTTAAATCTTAGTTGCTGCTGAAATGCTTTAATTAAATGATCTAGTATAAATAGAAGTTTGCTTCACTTTTTTAATGGGAACATAATTTCCATTATGTTCTACATATATTTATAGTGATATGCTTCTGTAGCGGGTCTGATGATTTGGCACTGGCAGATTGCCCATCTTTAGTCAGTCAGTAGCATCAAATAGCTTCATCCTTAATTATTTTTTTTTAATTATTTTTAATTTTTTAAAATTGTATAAGCAGGCATTTCAAAATCTGATGAAGGGTTTTAAATTTATAATCTTAGAAGGCAGGGGCTTATAAAAAATTATGAACACAGATGGAGCTGCCTTATATTGAATCAGATCATTGGTCCAACCAGGTCAATACTGAGTCTACTCAGAGTGGCAGGAGCTCTCCAGGGTCTTGGACAGAGATCTTTCACATCTCTTATTATCTGGAGGTGCCAGGGGTGGAACATGGGAACTTCTACATGATGAGCAGATGCTCTTCCACTGAGCAACAGCTCTTCCCATGAGAGGAAGGAACAATTTGGAAAACCTACCCCACCTTGCAAATCTCCCACTCCAAAATTCTATATGTTTCAGTGGTTTGAGCAGCCAGATTTCTCGCCCCTTTCCCAATTGTCAACTAAAGAATTTGAACTGTTTCCACCAGATTATATTTGGTTCTTGTTATATTTAGTTTTTTTAAAAGGTAGCCTTTAGGGAAAAAATGATTTTGTTTAGGCAGAGAATTCTTAAGGTCAGCCTAAGAAATAGTATCTAAAAGAGAAGGATCCCTAGGATCAACAAAAACAAATTTTTAAAAGACAGATTTTCAGAAATGAAATTTAGGGATGCACTCTTTGGTTGGTCCAGATTTGGGAAGCGGAACCAAATCTAAGTGATATAATGAAGAGTAAGTAGACCAAGGGCGGAAGGATGATATACGGATAGTACAGCCTCATATAAGAGGATTGAGGAAAAATCTGGAGAATTTGGCTGCTCCAAGAAGGTAAGCAACTGACCTGAGAATGTCCGTTATCTGCTACAACAGGGAACAGTGTGGTTAGATTTACTTGGATATGTATTCCTTTGTTATTTTTTATTGTGTGTGTGTGGGAGTCTTTTTCTTGTAGTTAATCTACAAACTTATATTTTTCTGCAATTCTGACATACATATAGACTCCTAAGGTAACCTGACTTTGCTTCTTTTTTCTTGTCGGTAGAGGGACTGGGCCATTTCTGTTGCGTGATGGTCTAAATCCATGTTGAGTGAGTCTATGAATATTTCATTATTGTAATCATTCATTGTTTGAATTTTCCTGTGTGAATAAAAAATATAGAAGGTGAATAATTACCAAAACCATAATATCGAATAAAACACAGATCTAGCCAGTTTGGATACTGTAATAATTTGACTCTTTGAAAAGCAATTGGTGCATGATACGATAGTTCAACACACACACACACACACACACACACACCCCGGGGGGGGGGGGGGTTTGCAAAGGCTCATTTCATTTTCCTCTCCCCCACTGTTTTCTCTTTCCCTTTCCTGCATGGTTACGAGGCTATACATCGCAAGAGGCGGATGGGTTGGGGCCAGAGACACGGGGAGGGGGGGTTGAGGTCATATATAGCACTACAGAATTCCACCATCTACAATACTACATCACTTCTGGGGAAAAATCAGAAATGATGTAGGGTATCAGTGCAGACCTAGTTTCCTGAAAGCCCCATAGCCTCTCACCTTTTCCTGCTTTCTTCTCTTTTCCCACCTATCAGCCAACTACTTTTATCTGCCCCGCTGACTTCTGCTTCCCATCTTCTCTCCTCCTGGAAGCATCTCCACAAGAACATTCTGGCCCAGTTGCACAGTGCCAGCTGGGATCAGTTGGGCTGGGATCAGTTGCATGGTGCCAGCTGGGCTGGACTAGGGTTGCCAACTCCATATGAGGAAATCCTTGGAAATTTGGGAGTGGTGCCTGGGAAGGTTTGAGTTTGGGAGAGGAAGGAGCTCAGTGGGGATGTCATGCATAGAGCCCCCCCCCCAGCTGCCAGTGGCAGCTTTCTGATCCTTTCTGTCTGGATATCTGGGAGAACTCCAGGCCCATTTGGATGCTGGCAACCCTAGACTGGCCCCAGTTGCACTCAGGGGCGTCGACTTTCTAAATCCCCGGGGGGGGCAGGGGCTCTCTCGTGTGCGCGCGCTTTGCGCGCGCGCACGGGACCATGTCCCTGCCGCTCTTCCCCCCCCCCGCCCAGGGAGGCAGCACCCTGAAAGCCCTGCAGAGTGGGCATGAGGGCAGAGGGACTCCCACCCTGGCTGTGTGCCTGCAGGGGCTCCCCAGAGGTCATCTATCTCCGAAGGGGCTGGTGGACTCCTCCTCGGGCTCTTGGCTGCTGCTCCGGACCAACTGACCTGGCGGCCCGTCTGAACCGGCCTCCCCGGGAGGGCCCCCGCTTGGGCGCAGGGAAGGGGGACCCCACCGGCCTGGAGGCGGCTGGCGGGAGGGAGGGAGGGGGGGCAGAGGGACGCCCAGCAGTCCCGGCCTGGAGGAGAGCCGCCCGCTCGCCCGCCCGCCCCCATCCCCAGCCCCGCACCTGGCGCGTCCTCCTGCTGGGGCTGCTGGCTCGGGCGGCTCCTGGGCGAGGAGGGTCCCGGGCCGCCCCCGCCCGCCCTGCCCCCCCTCCCAGCGCCGCCCCCATCTCGCGGGCAGAGCGGCCGGCACGGCCGGCCCCGAAGACCCCCCCCGCCGCCGCCGCCGCCGCCGCGCCCGTCCATGGCCCCCGCCGACCTCCCACCCCTCCACCCACCCTCCGAAGGCCCCAGTTTGTACGGCGGGGGGAGACTTGGCCCGGGAGTTGCCGCCTCCGCCTCCGGAGGAACCCCCCTCCCGACCCCGCAGCCGAGACCCCCCCCCGCCCTCGCCCCCCCGGGACCATGTCCCTGCCGCTCTTCCCCCCCCCGGGAGGCAGACCCGCGGTGGCGGCAGCCAGCTGGCCGGCTGACTGCCGCCCGAGCGAAGCGCGCACACGCGCGCCTATGTCCCTGCTGCTCCGCCCCCCCCCGGCCCGGGGAGGCAGACTGGCGGCAGCGGCAGCAGCCAGCTGGCCAGCTGACTGCCGCCTGAGCGAAGCGCGCGTGCTTCGCGCGCCTATATCCCTGCCGCTCCGTCCCCCCCCCCAGCCCGGGGAGGCAGACCCGCGGCAGCAGCCAGCTGGCTGCTGGGCGAGCATTTTGCCGGGGGTGGCTGAGCCCCCCCCGGGAAATTTCGGGGGAGGCTCGAGCCCTCGAGCCCCCCCGTAGTTGACGCCCATGGTTGCACTAGGGTTGCCAGGTCTGGGTTGGGAAATACCTGGAGACTTTGGGGGTGGATCCAGTAGAGGGTGGGGTTTGAGGAGTGGAGGAGCCTCAGCATGGTACAATGCCGTAGAGCCCACCCTTCAAAGCAGCCATTTTCTCCAGGCGAGCTGATTTCTGTCAGTTGGAGATCAGTTGTAAAAGTGGGAGGTCTCCAGGCCCCATCTGGGGGCTGGCAACCCTAAGTTGCACAATGAAGAACCTTAAGGACTTAGAGAGGGCACAGCACTTTCCCCTTTATCCTCCATTCCATTTTTTCTTTCTCTCTTCCTGGTAGCTCCCATATCCACAACTTTCTGTGTTTCCTTCTCTCTTTCCCACCCACAAGCCAACTTACCTTTATCAGCCTCCCAACTTCAGCTTTCCCTGGGAAAAGTCTGGCCAAACTGTGTGGAGCTGACCACTCTGAGCCCAGTTACATGGTGGGGAACCTGCAGCAATTTGTAGGGGCACCTCAGTTTTCCCTGCATCCTCATGCCTACACAACTTTCTCTTTGGCTGAGGACAGACTGGCAATCTAAAGCGGGGCAGGCACGCTTCGCAAACGGAGGAAAGGAGCACGTTCAGACATGCGCATCTGCCCGTCGGCTCCATTGCGTACTTACCCGTCTCCCAGTCGCTTTCGTTCCGCTTTACCCGGACACCGGTTTTTCCCGGTGTTCAGGGGCCTTCCTCCGCATGCCTCCCGCTTCCAAACAGTGTGAACTGGAAGAAGCGGGAGGCATCCGGAGGAAGTGTGAGCGCACCGGCAAAAAGTTTTGCGCATATGCGCATGTGCGCATATGCGAAAAACATCAAAGGAAAACAAAAAAAAGTGCAGCGGCACGCGCGAGCCGCGCGCGCTGGCTATGCGGCAGTCTGAACTCTCCGTGGCAGTCTGAATGCTCCGTATCGCCGCTGATCCGCATTGCTCTGGCCAGTGTGAACGGCCAGCTCCGTGGGTTTTTCCCCCCGCTCCAGTTCCCTCTGCTTTGCCTCCGCTTCAGATTGGCAGTCTGTCCTCGGCCTTTGTCTTCTCCTGGCAGCCCCTATATCCTCAACTTTCCTTGCTTCCTTCTCTCCTTCTCACCTTCAAATCAACCTAAATCTTTCCCATTATTTTTACCTATATTTATTATTTGTTTCATTTATACTCCACAATGAGGACCCAAAGCAGCTTACATCATTCCCCTCCTCCATTTTATCCTTACAACAACTGTGGCAGGCAAGTTAGGCTATGTGTGACTGGCCCCGGGTCATCCAGTGAGCATCCATGGCAGAGGAGGGATTCAAACTGAGGTCTCTAAGAACCTTCTCTGAAAATCTAACAGTTATGCCATGCTATCTTTCTTAGGGAGGCTGCTGTTGAACCATAGCAAGTGGCTGGACCTGACTGAGTCATACAAGTTGGGAGGTATCAACACCCAGTCCTGATGAGTCCTCCTTTAAAGGACAAAACAGCTCTGGAATCGGCCCTCCCCTCCTCCTTGACTTTTACTGCCAGAAACCAAGACTTGAAGGCTGGCAATGACCACAGAAGACATTTGTTTTTTAAAGGTGCAGGTGCTGCTTCTATTATTTTTGGTTTTTTAACACCCCCGGTTTTAGAGTTCATATTTCTCTGCAAACCTGGGACTTTCCTTAGACTTGCAGAAAGATCATTCTTATATGTTCATGGATCAGTCTCCAAATAGCCACAGATTTAGCCACATTGAGAATTAGATGAATAACAGCTAATATCAGATGAATAACAGCTAATTGTCAGACATTTGTAAATTGTTATATGTACAATATTGTCTGTGTTTAAGTCAAGCTGGCACAGGAATTTTTAAAAAAACTGTAACCTGGTACAATTCAATTTAGTGAAACTTTCTTCTTTTGTAATGAGCTGAGCATCTATACTTCCATCTGTCCACGCCAAATTGTCTAAAGGCAACTTTAATTTCTGTAAATATGAAAGCTTGTCTTTGGTAAAACCATTTTGCTTTGTTGTTTTCTTACACAGAAAGTAATTGTCTGATATTATGAACCCTTGAGGTGATTTTTTTTTAGCAAGCATGAGAGATGGAAGATGGATCTGTAATAGCTATGAGGATAATCCTTACTGAAGCCCAGAGGAATAGGAAGCAAATAGAGGAGTTAGATGATAAACATAGACAGAAGTATGTGCAATGCTCAAGCCCTCCAGTCTACTTATCTATACCACATCTTTCTGGTTTATTTTATGTCTCATTCATTATTCCCATCCTTTCATTGCTTCATTCTCCAGGGCCTGTTCATGCATTTAATTGGTTTTAAAACCCCTGGGATGAATATTTTGAATATTTTGTCATTCAATCTCTTTTCTTTGGGTGCAGCTCTGCTAACACTTTTGTATTTGATCTGATAATACATTTAGTTTCCTTTGCGGTATATAGCTTCGTGAGGAGCTCTCTATTGTTATGTACACTTTTCATGTTTTTGATACTTATAAACTTGCAGTATTTTACTGAAGTTGTGGAGTAATTGCAAATCTCCCGTTCAGAACTGGATTGTTTGGAACAATTCCCTACCCTTTTCCTGATGAGTATTCCAGCCATTATGTTTAAGTAGAACAGGCAAAAAATCGAGAGATGTAGTATTTCTTATAACTATCTATGCTGTAAAAATATGTGTATTTTTCCAGCATGGATAGTGATAGGGAATGCTCCAGCTCTTTGTTTTCTGCATGCATTTCTGCAGAGCTTCTGAAAGAGAAAAAGGTGACGACTCTAACTATATGAAAATTAAAATAACATGACTAAGGACACAGTGGAGAGAGTAAGAAAATGGAAAGCCCCCCTATTTTTCCTAATAGTACATTCAACAAAATGGATATACAGGATATTCAAGAGTAACAGAGATGGTCTTTTATTTATTAATTTGAATACATAGTAAATAAGGATTATTACTACTACAGTAGCTTGTAGCCAGAAATATTTTATTGGGGGGCAAATCAGTACAGTGGTGGTGAACACATCATTATTTATCATCGCTCTCTCTCTTCCCCCCCACCTACCTACCTACCTACCTACCATCTGTCTGTCTGTCTATCTATCTATCTATCTGTCTGTCTGTCTGTCTATTATGAATGAGCTATGATGTAGCACAAAGTCTCTATAAGTGATCATTCTACAAAGAAGGGGCTGTCACTCCACTCCCAGAGCACAGATTCTATTGCTGGGGACCATAATTCCACTCTGTGCCCTGTCATTCCAGTCCTAGAGCACAGATTCTATTGCTAGGGACTGTCATTCCAGTTTCAGAGCATTGTTTCTATTCTTAGGGACGGTCATTCCACTCTGAGGGCTGTCATTCCAGGCCAACAGTAGTCTACCTGGGCCCAGAGATTTTAACGGAAAATCCATTCCTCATTTTCTTTGCAGCTTTTTTTTTTTGTGTGTTGCAATGTATTTCAATGGAGCCCATGCAAGTCAGTTGGCATTCCTGGCTCCAATTATCTCCAAAAGGCCTTCAAGCTTCTCCCACTGTTTCCAATGGGCAATCCTATCATTCCTTTTAGAACATCCCCCTGGGGGGCTCCCAGCCAGATGCTCTTCCCCTCTGCTCAGCTTTGTTCCCAAGATTACCCAACTCCATCCCAAAGAGTCCTGCCTCCACTGCTTCTCCTCCTGGGCAGCCTCGCTGGGAAGCAAGGTGGTGGTGAGGGGGGACAGAAACAAAAAAGGCATGGCTGTTTGGTGAGGGAGGGCAGGGGAAATTTGGGGTGGGGCATTGCCCATTGTCAGCCCCCTCCTGGCTACAGGCCTGCTACTACAATATAAATAGTAAAATGTTTATATCCTGCCTTTCCTTGTGGGTCAAGATATCTCTTCATACTAATGCAGGATCAACTGCGGACCATTAGCAGAAGTCTTTCACACGTTCAAAGGATGAGCTATGAAAGTATATCGATTTACCCTAATCAATCTCCATGTCGGCCCCATCCCATAGACACTATCCTCTGCATATGTAAAAACTAAAGGCACAAGTCCTGCAGTAAGAAGGAATTGTTTAAATCGGTTGTATACAGAGTTACAAGTTCAGCATGATAAACTCTTAGCATCTAACCAGCACGTATCTTTCATCTTCAGTCTTCTGCGCAGTCCTACACTGGGACTGCTCACACACAAGCCAGCTGCTAAGAAGATTCTACCAGGTCTTTCTAGACTACTTTTACTCTCCAGGGAGTCCCTCCCTTTGGAATGTGCCTGATGCACTTTTCCTGCTCAAAGGGTCACATGCGCCAAGGGGAGGCACTCCCATTTCCTCAGCTCATTCTTTGCAACCATGTCATGATGACAAACATAGCTCTGTGAGTATTTCTTCTATCTTCTTTGAATGTGATCTGCTGAGGAATTTTGCTTTAAAGATTCTACGTCCTGGTCCTTCTCACTAAATAATGTTGCAGAAAGTGCTTTTCAAGAAGTGTGCTAAATGTGGAACAAAAATGACAACATCTGGTGAACACTTGTTTGTTTGATGTGTAGGCAAGGGGCACAACATGGCAACTTGTTGCCCCCCCTTGCCTACACATCAAACAAAATGTGTGTTCATCAGACGTCGTCATTTTTTGTCAACTGCCAACAATTCACCCTGAAATCCCATATATCCCATATATCCCTTTTGGAGGCCAGCCTTTGGGATAGGGCAATATCTTGTTCTGAACACCCAACAGTGAAATCATCTGCCCCGATAGTAGCTGTAGCTGTATCAGAAGAAGTGAGCTGTGACTCACGAAAGCTCATAGCCTGCCACATATTTTAAGTCTTTAAGGTGTTACTAAACTCTTCCTCTTTTCTACTGTTACAGACAGACTAACACAGCTACCCATCTTGATCCATCTGCCCCAACGAAGTGTTCTCAGACATTACTAGCAAAATCTCTCTCTTTGGCTGACTTCTATTGCTTTGGCCTTGCTGGTTTGATTTATTATTACAGTTGATGACTGGCAGAAATAAACACAATAAACGATCAAAAATGCAATACCGCAAATGTATGTACTAGGAGTATACTGACAGTAGTGCAAGAGGAGCTCAACCCTCTGAGGATTCCTTCTTTCCATTCCCACTCATAGATTCCATCCTTTTCTGAGGGTGATATGGAGACTGAAGAGAGATCTTCAATTGAGCAGGATCCTATCTTGGGTTCGGATCCTGTTATCTCAGTTCCATGGCCATAGTCTGGCCCACCACCAGCCTGGCGGCAATATCCATTTTACTTCCCATCACCATACCCCCAGGAGTGAAGTGAGTGTTGAAAGCCATCACACTCAGAGTCAAAATAGTCCTCATCTTGGAACCATGGGTTGTCTCCAGTCTTGAATTTGTGGGCTTCTCCTCCACCAGCCCTCCCAGATCAACCAGTTATTGTCTCTGACTCTGAGGAAGAAGGATCTCATTCAGAACAAAGCTTGGGCTTATCATACAATCCATTGCCCAGTGATGCTGTGGGCAACCCAGGTCAGGTCTTTCCAAACAAAGATCTCACACTACACGCTGAACAAATAACACAGATGGCATAGTCTCTGGACATTCAAGTCACCTTGTCTAAACCCAAGCCCAATGACAAGATACTGGGTAACTTCTGCTCTGACACCCCAGACACCATTGCTTTTCCCTTACAGGACAGTATTCTAGACATCTCCACAGCCACTTGGGAAAAGCCCATCACCATTCCAGTGATATCTAGGGAGATGGAGAATATGTATTGGGTGCAACAATACATATTCCCATTTATACACCCTGACCTGTCATTATTGGTTGCAGAGTCAAAGCAGGCAAAGCAAAAACCAAGTACTCATTCTATCTAAGGTGATGAAGAGGGAAGAAAGATTGGCTCTGTCAGCTGTTAGGTCTATTCTTTGTCAGCCTTAAATCTGCATCTCTTTTTGTGAGAGATGTCTTTCTACAGCGATCCAGCCAAACTCCTGTAAACAGAGGCCATCTGCTTCTCTAAACAACAAATAGGGTGGTGCAAAGATCTAGATCTTTGGGTCAGCAGCAACAGACCACAAAAAACTCACAGTAGAGACAGAAGGGGCCCTTTTGACTAGCATGCTCAGTTGAGGATGCCACTGTTAATTTTCCATACAGGTTGTCCCAGTTTTACAATGAGTGAGTTGGAATTACTTTGGATTCATTAGTGTTAACTATTGTTAGGTCTGGCAACAGGTTAGCGTTTTTTGAGATTCCACCTACCCATTCTCCTATTCAGGCTGTTGACGATACCAGGCCTGAGTTGAGGCCTGAGCTGAACATTGATGTGTAAGGGGGGAAGGGTAAAGGGTAGCTGATGACTGTTGAGTTTTTATTCAAGGTTCAGTTTCCAAAAAGGATGGTGGCCTCAGGCCCATTTTAAACCTTAGAGGTCTCAAATCCTTTCTTCTGTTGAAAAAGATAGGATACTCACTTTATTGTCTATTCTATAATTTTTGAAATTAAACAGTTGGCATATTGTACTAGATTTGAAGGACACTTATTTTCATGTGTCCAACCTAGCACAGGTTCCTCCACTTCATGGGATATCATATCAGTATTCAGTATTACCCTCTGGTTTGACTATCACTACAAAAGTTTTTTTGCCAAATGCATGGTGGCAGTGGCGGCACATCTAAGGTCACTGAGCTACTCCATCTATCCCTACCTGGATTATTGGTAGATCACCACCCTTACCTGAAAGTTTTGGCAAATACATGTAGATTTAATCCTGAATATGCCACCATTAGGGCCTTGCTATTATTAAGTCCAAACAAAAAGTAGGTGCCATACTTAGTTCTACAGTGACACTCATTTCCCTCCCTCCTGATCAGGCTGTGCACATTAAGCTATTGTTTAGAGAGGTCTCCAAAGAAAGGCTGCAATCAGCCCTATTCATTCATTGGGGCTTATTGTAGCTACCACTGCCACCATTTCCCATGCCCGTTTTAAGATGAGTCCTTTATGGAACTGGTTTTTGTGGAGATTGACCCCATGATTCAACCCCAGAAGATGAGGTTTTATGTACTACAACATACAGTCCAGCAGCTTTCTTAGTGGTTACACGACAACAAACTTGTTAACAGTGTTCCCTTTGGACAGTTCTCCCCACAGATCATCACTGATGCCTTTTAAGAGGGCTGGGAACTGGTCATTGTGGATTCCTGACCATTCAGGATACTTGGCTGCCTATTGAAAGGGTTTGCCCATTAATGTGCTAGAACTGAAAGCCAAAATAAAATATCTAGTCATTTTCTGCTACTCAAGATTATAGATCAACTAGGAATAAGGCCCACTGTTGAAATAAATACAACGGGCTCTAGAAAGAGGCTCTGGGAGAGTGACCCAGCCTTGGGCACTCAGCGTCATTTTGCTGTGGCGACCTCAGCAGGGTATAATGACACAGAGTCCACCATTTTCTCCAGGGGAAGATCTCTGCAATCTGAAGAGCAGTTCTAATTCGGCATGATCTCTATCCCTCCCCTGGAGATTGGAAACAATGGTTCCCCATAAGGGAATGGGTGGTTTGGAGGGTGGAGTCTATGGCATTCTACCTGTCTGAGGTCCCACCCCTGCTGAAACCTCACCCTCTCCAGGGTCCACCCCTCAAATCTCCAGGAATTTCCCAACCTGGAGTTGGCAATCCTATCTCCCACCCAGCCAACCATCAATGTATCGTTATCTGCCCCCTGGCTTCAGCTTTCCATTTCCTCCCCCCTCCCCCCTAAAGAGCAGTTGTAATTCTGAGTGATTTCCAGCCCCCACCTAGAGATTGGCAAAAATTGATCTCCATGAGGGAATGGCTGGCTTGGAGGGTGAAGACTATGGCATTGTACCTGTCTGAGGTCCCACCCCCTCCTGCAACCTCACCGTCTCCAGGCTCCATCCCTCAAATCTCCAGGAGCTTTCCATCTGGAGTTGACAACCCTATTTCCTTCCCAGCCAATCATCAACCTCACTCTTCAACTTTCCATCTCCCCCCCTGCAGCCACCACCATGCTCTGAAGCCCTGACTGCTATGTCACATTGGCTGTCATGGGGAATCCATCTCAGCAGGGTATAAAGACACAGAGTCCACCATTTTCTCCAGGGGAACAGATCTCTGCCATCTGGAGAGCACTTGTAATTCTGAGTGATCTCCAGCCGTCACCTAGAGATTGGCAACCATAGTTCCCCTGCAGGAAAAGTAGTCTTTCTCTGCAATGGGGGCCAAAGCAGCTGACATAATTCTCCTCTCCCCCTTTTGACTTGCACAACTACCCTGTGAGGTAGGTTAGGCTTAAAGTCTGTGACTGGCCCAAAATCACCCACTCTGCAAGAACCTGGGTCTAGCAGATCCTGCTCTGAAGTGCTGACTGCTACGCCTAGGGTACCCAACCTCCAGGTGGAGCCCGAAGATCGCCAGGTATCACAATTGAACTCCAGACAACAGATCTCCCCCCCATATAAAAGGACTGCTTTGGAGGGTGGCCTCTATGGCATTCTGTTCAGCTGGCCCCAATGAGTTTTCTCCCAGAGGCCAACATAGGGGTGGAAAGGGGCTTTCAGAGAAGCAAGCTTGGTTGCCTAGCAACAGGCACTGAGGAGAAAGTTGCCAGCTCTAGGGAAATACCTGGAGATTTGGGGGGTGGATCCTGTGGAGGGCAGCATTTTTTGAGGGGGGGATGGAACGACTCAGCAGGGTATAATGCCATAGTGTCTACCCTCCAAAGCAGCCATTTTCTCCTGGGGAACTGATCTCTGTCATCTGGAGATCAATTGTAACAGCAGGAGATCTCCAGGTCCCACCTGGAGATTGACAACCCTGGGGGAAAGTCAGCCACACAGCAGGGGGTTGAAGAGAATGGTTTCATGGCCGCTGGCCCACCTCAGTAGCCAGCCAGCCATGGTGGAGCTAAGCAGGAGAGAAATCCTTTTTCTCAGTTTATTATGACAGGAAAGTGGGCAAGCTGGCAGTGGGCGGGGGAGGGGGTTGTGCTGAAAGTCCATTGTCTTTTTACTGACAGAAGCAGGCCACTGAGGGGACAGTTAGACCCACCTGGCAGTGGGCGGAGGAGAAGAGTGGACCCAGCACCCAGTCCGTCCCCTTCGCGGCTCCCTCCAGACTGAGGCTGAGACACTGGCTGGTGGCTCTGTGGGCGGGACTGAGGCAATGCAGCGAGGGAATGCAGCCAGTGGCCAGGGACCCCTTTTGAGTGGCAGTTCTTGCAGCCAATTTGGGCACCCCATGGAATCTTGTCACTTGAAAACAGCTTTATTATATAGGAGAGATGAGCTTCTAAGGTTGAAAGGACAAGAAGAGGAAAGAACTGAGAGCCGTTCCTTAAGCCCTTATTTCAATTTTAGCATTGACAATAGGGACGGTCATCCAAATTCAAATGGACAATACTACTGCAATGTATTACTTTAAAAAGTAAGGTGGCACTGCGTATCTGTCTCTGTGTGCAGAAGTATATGCTGTTTGGGGAAGAGCACTCACAGGATAACATTGCGGGCCAACCACATTGTAAGCACCAACAATATGGGGGCCAATGTTTTGAGCAGAGTTGTTTTTTCACACCAAGAATAGTCTGTTAGGAGGAATACATACACCCTGTCTTTATCCACTGGGAGTTCCTGACTAGGGATGGGCATGGACTGGACCACAGACCTAATTTTGTAATGGACCAGGTACCATTTTGTGGACCATCTGCCCAGTCTGTGAGTTCTCATTTTCAATGGTCTGCCTACAGACTATGTTTTTTTTTTCAGGTGGTCCGTTTGGTCCGTGGGAGTGGTCAGTGAGCCAGACAACCCAGAACCAAGGCATTAATTGTCAAGGCAGCCGGGGGGATATTCTTCTACAGCCCTTTTGCAGCTCTGAAAATGCCAATACTGGCCCTACGAAGCTTGACAGGTAGCTCTGGCTGCCAGTAAGAGAAAACTCACATTCTGCTCTGTGGGAGTAGACAGCATCTGGAGATGAGCCATAATTCAAAGCCAATTTTCACAAAACTAGGAGAGCAGATAGAGGGGCATCTTGGGGAAGTCTGCTGTGAATTTGATGCTTCTAGCTTCCAGTGGAGGTATTTGATACACTCCTCCCCCCTTAGCCCATTGGACCCTAGGTAATCTTTTCCCCCTCCCCCAAAGCTAATCTGCACATAACTTCAAGGGCAGGTAGAGGGGCATCCCAGGGAGGTCTCCTGTGAGTTTGATGCTTCTAGCTTGCAGGGGGGCTATCTGAACCTGTAGCTATGATTTCCCCACTTTTCACTTGCCCCCCCCCCCATCCAATCTTCACCAAACTTGGACGGTAGATTCAGCTGGAGGAATGCTGTGAGTCTGGCATCTCTAGCGCACTGAAGGAGGACATTCTACCACATCCCGATGTCATGAACTGCACAGCCTCTCTTGCAGCCTGGTTTAAACTGGAAAGCAGGAGAAGCCATCCCAGCTGGGATATGCATGCCGTGGGACACGATCCCCCTGCAGCACAACAGACACTGGGGGTTCCCATGGTTGCAGTACATGTCGGAAAAAGAATTGCTTCCTGAAAACACAACATACACATCACTACTTCAGTTTTGAACTTACCTTTTGAAAACTAACTCCCTAACTTTTCTTATCTAGATAAAATAACTAAGGTTTACAGTACTTCTAAATCTTTCAGTGTTCAGACTTTAGTGTTGCACAGTTACAGTTGCCTTTAATCATAAGTTACATCTCTGCTGGTTAATATAATTAAATTTAAGTATTATCAGTCAATTTGCCTGTTTCTAAAAAAATCTGTATTCTATATTAAGTTATGTTGTTCTTGTAATTGTTCAATAAAAAAATTAATGGAACAAAAAAAGAATTTAATCTGGCAGGGGACATAATACTTCCAGATTTTCCCCCCACATCCACATCTAGTGTGGAAAAGACTCTGCACTCATCGGACATTAAGAGAGCTGTATTATTTTATTTGCCAGTTTGGTGTAGTGGTTAAGTGCGCAGACTCTAATCTGGGAGAACCGGGTTTGATTCCCCACTCCTCCACTTGCGCCTGCTGGATGACCTTGGGCAAGCCATAGCTCTGTACCAGCTGTTCTCTCAAGTACAGTTGTCTCAGAGCTCTCTCAGCCCCACCTACCTCACAGGGTGTCTGTTGTGGGGAGGGGAAGGGAAAGGAGTTGTGAGACTTCTGATAAGATCCAATGAGCCAGGCCTTAGTGTGAAAACAAAGTCCTTTATTTTCTTAAAGGTCTTTCAGGAACACTTTCTTTGTTAGTGATACCAGATCAATGAGACTAGGAACTCTTATACAGTATTCAAAAGGCAATTGAATGACAGGCACCAATCTGAAGCGCAAACCCCCCCAACCGTTGCATTCCCAGGAAAAAGGGACGCAAGCTAAATCACTACTCCCCCCCCCCCTAAGCCCCTTAGTGAACTCTACTTGCATTCACACGCATAGACACCTGGAAAAACCCAGTACAGAGACATCTCAAGGTTAACAGCACAGCAAAACAGATTAGCAAAGCTGGCAAGACAAGGAGGGAAGGAGGGGGCAGGGGTGAGCATACTGACGTGGAATGGAACCGGATACCATCCTCCCACTGGGAGGACCTCATGCAAAAGTGGGAAGATCAAAAGAAAATGACAGGAAACTTGACAGGAGTTTGTAAGCCGCTATGAGACTCCAAGTGAGTGAGGGGTGGGATATAAATCCAGTCTCTTCTCTTCTCTTCTTCTTCTCTTATTTTTAAAGAACAAAGTCTTTCCTTAAAGCTCTGCAATTTTTCCTCTATCATTCAGGTCCATCCAAAGGAAAGGCAGCCACTTCTCAAACTGTGTTGAAGTGGATTGCTTCTACTATTAAATTGTGTTACTAGCAGGTGAAATTGCCCTATTCCCTTCAGATATAGGTGCACTCTACTAAAGCTCAAGCTGTGTCAACTGCATTTGCTCAAGGGACCCCATTGGCGGCTATCTGATGGCCCCACTGCTGGACCTCCTGATGGCACCTGGTATTTTTGGCCACTGTGTGACAGAGTGTTCGACTGGATGGGCCATAGACCTAATCCAACATTGGCTTCTCTTACGTTCTTATCTACTGAGCAGCATCATGGTCATATTTGGACACCTTCATGAGACATTACTCCATGGACATCAATGTGAGAAGGGCCCAGCAACTCAGGAGAACTGAGGGAATGGGAGTGCCTCCTCTAGGAGCACATGACCATTTGAGTGTCTGGTGCACTCTGAAGGTGAGGGACTCCCGTTGAGAGTAGAAGCAGTCTAGACAGAGCTGGTTCTGAGTAACAGGCCTGTGCATGTGCAGTCCCAATGTGTGCCTGCACAGAAGACAATTTGATTAACAGGTAAGTGCAATTCTATTTTATTACTCTTATCAAAAGTACAGATGAGAGAGAAGTGAGGCTGAGGTGACCTGACTGGAAAGTAAGCTGCTGCAGTAATACCATGGCAATGTTTGTATAGCAATGCAATAAGACCATTCACATGTCCACACCCCCAGTGTGTTGTTGTGCTACCTTTAACTCAATAGCAGTTACTAAACAGTCATAAACTGTATTATTACCTGAACAGGTTTCATCCCACGTAGCTAATCCAAAACAAACAAACCTAGAGAAAGGAGATAAGTGATGGGTTGTCCCAAAGGAACCGCAAGGTGCCATGGGAAAACTGGGGGAGGAGCTTTGAATAGGAGTGAAAGGGAGTCCCTAACCTGGTGGGGAGGTTCTTGGAGGACTGGCTAGCAGTAAGGCAGACTAAGAATGGGAGAGGCAAGATACAGGAACAGGATAGGATGTGGAGGATTAGATTTGGGAGGGAGTGCAGAATGGGAGAGAAGGAAACATACTCTGCCTGTCTGGATACAGAGAGGATATGGTGGCTCCATACTTATAGCGCTGGAACAAGGTTCTGGAGAGGGAACCAGTTCCAAAGGATGGGAGCTTGAGATCCTCTTTGTATGTGTTTATAGTTACCTGAACTGCAGGGCGGGGGGAGCTGTATCATCGACCAAATTCTGTGTAGAGTTAGAATCTGCAGTGGCTTTGACTACCTCCTTTTAGGCACAACTGTGTGAAATCCCTCCATACCCAGTCTAAATATCAAGTTTTATTTTGTACTTCAAACAGGGGTCATTTTGTAGAAAAAGAGGTGCAGGAGCTCATTAGCATAACTCATTAGCATAACTTATTTGCATATGCTACACCACCCGACATCACTAGAAGTATGTCAGAAGGCAAGAAAGAAAGGAGAGAGAGAGAGAGAGAGAAGGGAGGGAGGGAGGAATGAAGGAAGAGCTGGCAGAGAGGGGACAGCTACTAATCCAAGCCTAAGAAATACCACTATTCTGGGAGTGGTGGCTGAAGCATTCAGAAGGCTGGTCAGAGGAACAAGGACCTTTCCAGGGGACGGGGTCATTTTGCTGCAGCCATGATACAAGTAGGCATTCCCTCGGGGGGGGGGGGCTGGCACCAACTCCCAGAGCTGTGCTCCCCCGAGCTCCTGCTTAAAATGACCCCTGACTTCAAATATCTGGATCCAAAGAATCTTGAAGTGCAAACTGATGTAGGTCACAGTGTGTGTGGGAAAGCAAAGCCCTCCCCCCCCCATTGATTAACTGGAGGAGGATTATGGCAACAATCTCTACCACTGCCTTATACATATACATATACATAGAAAGCCTGTGCTGTGTGTGCAAAAGTGTGGATGCATAGGGCTCTGTCTGTAGTTCTTTTCAAACATTACATGCATAACATGAGAGTGTGCTACACAGATTCCTCCTGATATGTGCAGTTGCCATGTTGTAGGAACTGGCAATACACATTTTTGTACACATACATTTTCAGTATGTTTGAACACCCTGATAAATTCAGTAGTCAGTCTGTGTATATCAGAGTTTTATAGACATGACAAATATGTGAGTTACTCCAATTCATACAACATGATGACAGTATATATTGGGAGGAATGTGGGTAATATGTGTTCCTATTATATATAGTTGCTGGGATCTTGGTATGTAAGGTCATAATATCTGAAAAGGACCAGCCTCTTTGATCATGGGAAAGGACTGTATGATACATGCACATTTGTATCCAATTTCATGTATGACAATCTCCCCCTGTTTCCTCCCTCACACACAGGATTTTCCCTTCTGTCTTCTTTCTTGCTGAGCAGCCCCTTTATTTATTTTCTTACTTGTTTGTCTATGGCTGTCCCACCCAGTCACTAGATAAATAGATGATAGAAAGATGGATGGATGGATGGATGGATGGATGGATGGATGGATGGATGGATAGACAGACAGACAGACAGACAGATGCTGGCCCATCCCAGGGAACTGAGGAAAGAGACAAAATCACCTTCTTATTTACTGCTTGTGAAATTGCACACAAGAGGCTTTTGAAAGTTCCACATAATCAAAATGTTTGATTTAACTTGGAGGAGAAAAGGTCAGTTGCCATCAGCTGGAAGACGCATGATAATAAAACTGAGGTAAACTTTGTATTCACACAAACACCAGATAATTTGTTACCAACAAGTGTTTTTGTTATTCACTGGGCAGGGATCACTTCTGTTTACTAGAAGCTATTTCCCTTTTTTGGCTTGAATGAGGATCCTCCTTGATCTACTCACCCTCTTTGCCTCTTTCCCAGTCCACAATAAGTGCTTACCTGTCTCTTCTTCAACTGTCAGTTCCCAACTGTCATTCCTTAACTGACTGTTTCAACAGAATTCCATTAGAACAGCCTGTCACTCAAAGGTTCTCAGTCTCTATTAGGAATTAACCCTAAACAGTCCATCACAGCTGTATATAACTTTTCAATGAAAGCAGGTAGTTCAAGGTTTGCTGCCGCATTCTCATGCCTTTCCTGTATGTGTTTTTAGAAGTGTGAAGAGCTCTTTAGATGGCTTTTTAAATATACACGCACACCCCATTACATGGAGAAATCCTTTTCACATCTTCTAATCCCACAGAGAACAAGTGTGATTTTGCCTACTGTGCCTGTGAGACTGATCAGCTATTAGGAAAGAATGCTAAATAATAACATTATAAGAGGTCTGGTGTTCATCTAGCTGTTTCCCTTAGTAACAAGCCAGATGCTTCAAAAATCCCATGATCCGGCATGAAGACATTAGCCATCCCCTGCCATTTGCCATCCACAGCAACTGATATCCAGTGATGTACTGATCCTGAAAGTTCTCTTTAACAATTATGTATTGATCCTATATGGATTTCTCTAACCCATTTATAAAGTTATCTGAACTACTGGCCATTATCATATTTTGTGGCAATGGAACCTTCTAGTATACTTTGTGTTAGTCTTAGATATATAAACATATTACCTCTGCCTGTGCGGGTTCTACATAACAAATAAAAAAGATTTAAAAAATAATAATGTAAACTGAATTTTTTCATTCAAAACACTTGACCCTTCAGATCAATAAGCAAAGGTTCCTGTAATTAAACACGTAGGTATAGAGTGTTTCATGTTCTAAGTTCAATGACGCAACTAGTTCTTATTTGTAAAATGCTGTGATGAGCTTCATCCAGTCTACCATTGTGGTAGATTCTTCCAGTGCAGAGGTGGCCAAGCCTGCTCAGCGTAAGAGCCGCAGAGAATAAACATCAGATGTTTGAGAGCCACAAGACGTGAACAAGTATTACCTGATTTTATTGGGAAATAAGCACATTTGCTTTTGATTAACATTAAATGAGGCTGCCAAAAATAATAACAAAAGGGGTAAAAGCAGATATTGATAATGATCTTAATTTGTCCAATGATATTTGTTTGCTAATGATAGTTAGCTTCCCCAGCCGCCCTGCCGGGAGCCACATAATATACGTGAAAGAGCCGCATGCGGCTCCCGAGCCACAGTTTGCCCACCCCTGTTCCAGTGCAGTCCTCTTGTAAAATGGAATTCAGTTCCAAAAATGGACAACGCTATCAGTTAAATGCAATGAACAATTTGAATAATATAATATAGCATATGTTTATCAGGTGCCCCTGGTACAAGTTGGTTCGAGCTAAATATATCTTACCTTTGGTAAAGGAAATGCCTGGTCTGATGGACTCTGACTATGTCAATTACTTACTGTCAGATGATAACTAGACCATGACCAAACTTGTAGCTAAATTCTGTGCAGCTTGTTATTACTGTATTCGCAAAAAGAAAAAGGATTATTTAACCCCTCAAATCTTTTAGACTATGGTTTTAGATTTGTATATTTGTATTTTAACAAATTGTTTATATCAGTTTTGTATGTTGTTCCTGATTTGCTGGCTTAGTGCCGTAACAAAGATTTATAGCAATAACAATATGATTACAATACTAACATCCTTTACTAATTAACTTTTCAAATATATGATTTCTAACTACTTTATATGAGGTTATAAGAGCCCAGAAAATCTTATTTAGCCCCCCACTGAATTGTCTTTACTTTGCCTTCTAACATTAGTTCAGACTCCACCCCTACATGTGTGTGTGTGTATGTGTGTGTGTGTGTGTGTGCATGAAAAGATTAAGGGCCTTGGGAATATGTCTAAACCTGGTATCACAATAAACTATTGAACAAAAAAGCTTTAAAAAGATGTCTATTTGTATCGCTATCCACCATCTGATGATTTGTATCAGACCTCCAGAGAACATAATCACATCTGTTAAATGTAAGAAGCAAATAATGCCACATTATACTTCTCACATTTTATTGGAAATGGAACTTGATATTGTTAACTTACAAGCTGTTGTGCTGACATCTGATTGCATTTTTATAGGGCCATGAAACCAAACATGACAGGATTTACTTTACTATTTGCTCTGTACATCAAAAGCATTTAAACCTACCAAAGGGATCCAGAACCATACTGTTTACATTACCAAATGTGTTGCTAAATAAAAGGTTACAGATGCAGCTAGCAGGTTTCCTTGTAGCTTTGTTTTATGATTGAAAGGCCTGCACTTCTAAAATGTATTGGACTTAATTTTTCTTCCCAACATTAACATATCGGCAATAAAGAAATGTTATAATCCTCATTACAGCTGTAAATATCTATATATTTAATAGCACATGGGGGCAGAGAGATTTTCCTGCACACTTAGGGGACTCCCCAGGTGTGCAGAAAAATCCTAAAACTTAAGAAAACTATACAGGGAATATTTAAATCCCCTCAAAAGTAAAAGAGTGTTCCCTGTGCATGCACAGAGAACACTCTTGGAACTCTGTGGCGGGCCGGTAGCTGGAAGCCGCTGAGGTCTTGCCACTGGTGCCGAGGGGGAGATCAGTGGGCCCAGCGGCTGAGAGCCACTCAGGCCTCGCCACCAGTGCTGGGGGGAAATCAGAAGGCCTGGTGGCTGAGAGCCACTCAGACCTTGCTGCCGGTGCTGGGGGGGAAATTGTTGGGCCCAGCAGTTGAGAGCTGCTCAGGCCTTGCCATCAGTGCCCATGGGGGGGGGGAGATTGGTGGGCCTGGGCCTCACCATCAGTGCCCATGGGGGGGGAGACGGCTCACCTGCAGAAGCTTCCTTCTTCCCAAGGTGGAGCTCCTTCTCCCCCCGCACGTATCGTGGGTCCTCCTGCTTGTCTATATACTAATAGCCAAGTGTCCTCTCTGTGTGTGGATATCTAAATCCACACAACGAGGGCACTTGGGGAGCAGAGAGATTTTCCTGCACACTTGGGGCACTCCCCAGGTGTGCAGAAAAACCTGAAAACTTTAAAAAAACATACAGGAATATTTAAACCCCCCCAAAAGTAAGAGCATTCCCTGTGCATGCACAGAGACTGCTCTGGGAAATCTGCAACTGGGAGCCACTGGTGCCCAAGGGGAGGGAAATTGGCGGGCCAGGTGGCTGAGCGCCGCTCAGGCCTCACCGCCAGTGCCCGGGGGGAGATCAGTGGGCCAGATAGCTGAGAGCCATGTGGGCCTTGCCTTTAGGGCCCGGGGGGGAGGCTCAGTGGGCCTGGTGGCTGAAAGCCACATGGGCCTCACCATTGGTGTGGATGGGGTGGGGGAGAAGGATTGGCGGGCCCAGGCCTTGTCCTCAGTGCCAGGGGGCAGTGGAGAAGGCTCACCTGTGGCTACTTCCTCCTCCTCCACGTGGAGCTCCTTCTCCTCCTCCCATGAATATCACGGGTTCCTGCTTCTTTTATTTATCTAATGTTCATATTTAATATTATACAAAAAAAGGTTTCGTTGGCATTATGTATCACAATCAGGACACAAGAAATAGCTTACATTCAGAACAGATTTCACAAGAAATTGAGCCATGCCCCAAACTGACAGATGTGAAAATCAACCCTGAACCTTCTGAGCCTATGTTTTCTGACCCAGTTTCCCTATTTTTTGCTAGGCCTCTCTATAGAGAGAAAAAAAAAACATGCCTCTTGGTCCTTCTAAGAGGCACAAGGTTTCCCTGTCTCTGTTGGAAACAAGCGTATTTTCTTGCACCAGTTGGAGATAGCTGGGAGACTGGCTTATCACCCTTGAAGGTCAATTGTATGTTAGAGAATGAAGACCCACAGGGTGCGTTCACACTTACAGATTTGAGCTGGCTGCAGCCGGCTCCAATCTGCACATTTACACTGTAACAGCTGGCTCTCGTCCCCAGCCATCACTCAGGTGTGACAAAGTGTCTGAAATCCGAGACCAGCTCTTCTGCTGGTCTCAGCTGTCCTCTTCTGCCTGCAGCCGCATTTGTGTGCTGTGTAAACGCTGAGCCATCTCCGAGGCACTTCTGAGTAACCCCCCTCCCCTCCCTGCCATGTTTTTTTGCATTTAGCGAGATTCGCATGAGCGCCCATACGAACCTACATTTAAAGGACAGATGTGCAAATGGAGGCTAGTTCTACCATGAACATGCTTTTGCGGTCACGATGAGGCTATTTTCGGGTTGAAATATCACAGCGTTTTCAAGTGTCTAAAGGAAGCAGTGATTCGGTCCAATGGTGCTGCGCATGTGCGAAAAATTTTCCCCATCCACCTGCATGAGCGCTTATGCGCATGCGCAAGCGGCGAAAAAAATAAAAAAAACCCGAACCCCCCCCCCCCCTGTCATTAGTGTGAACATGGGGGAGCCGCTTGAAGGTGACACGAGGAGAGGTTAGTGTGATCGTGATTTTACGGAACCAGCCGTTTGCAGCCGGCTCCAGCAGGCTCCAGCACTCCAGTGTGAACGCACCCATCAAGACTTCCCTGATGAGAACATATAGTTACTGCAGTCCAGGTAAGACCTGAAGGAGGGTCTACTCTGTCCTGTCCATCAGGGACATCTGCAACATGTACAGACCATATAGCTACGTGTGTTCATGGTGACGTGTTATGGCAGCAAAGGACAGTTTAGAACATAGTTTAAGTAAGAGACTTTAAGCCCAGTAAATAGTCAACTTCTTATCATCGTGAGGAGATTCTCCTGGCCAGACCTTGGGCAACATTGCGCTGTCAAGTATACCTTGTCTCTCTGTGTGTGGGAGTCTGTGGCATTGTTCTCTTGTGTTTGGGAGGCTAAGTGGGTTTTGCTAATTGCTTGCTATCTGTTTGTTGATATACAGCTCTAATAAAGGACTTGTCTCTATGAATCTCTGACTGAACGGGCGGGTAGTGAGAGCTCTCCCAGTAGTGCACAGTTCCACTCCTCTCCAACTGGGATCTGATTCCCCCTTCTCCTTGACAAAGACAGCTGTGCAGTTTGACCTTTGAGTGCATATTCCCCTCAAGAGCTTGCCAGCTCAACTTTGGTGATGTGGTGACTTGTAGAACTACTTGCTGCAGGCCACTCCTGTGATGTAGGACAGCACCAAGATACATTCAGACCAATTTTATGCCTAACAGAACTACATACATATTGTCTTTCTTTCAAGGAGCTTAAGAGAGTGAACCTCACTCTCCCCTCCTCTGTGATATATATTAAATAATCAAGGAGTTAATGCAGAAGATTTTCTGTAAAACATTTACTCATTTCAGAAATGGCCAACATGACACATGCCTTGAGAGATGGTATTGTTCAGAGTCTTCTCTCTTTCTCTGAAATACTAGATAACCCTTTATTCAGTATTGTTAGTAGACACTGATGGACCTATTCTCCATTTTACAAAAAGCAGATTGGGTAATTTTCTACAGCTTCTACTGTATCTGTACTAATCTACTGTATCAATTCCTCCTCAACTGATTTATGCACACATGCACAAGTTAATAATCCAAATTACCCCACTTAATTTTTATCCTTTCCCTGGGATTCCAAAGGCCCAAGAAAAGTGACTGCGGGGAGGCGGGGAGGGGGATGCCAGCGGTCCCCTCCTGCACTTTAGATTGCCATGCTCAGGTCCCAGATGGGAAGAGTTTTTGTTTCCTAGTACAGCGTGCCTCAAGACAATCAGGCAGCCACTCCTTCCCATTTTGCCGACTCCCCCCCCCCCCCCATGTCGAATTGAGTCTAACAGCATCACCAGGCCAGTGCTGCAAAAAGTGTGATCTTAAAGTTGTCACCCAACAATCTCTAGCCAGTGCATGGAATCTGGCATCTGGGGGAGGGGGAGGGGGGACAAGGTACTCTGCCCTGAGAGCAAGTTTGGCGTAGTGGTTAAGTGCGCAGACTCTAATCTGGGAGAACCGGGTTTGATTCCCCACTCCTCCACTTGCGCCTGCTGGATGACCTTGGGCAAGCCATAGCTCTGTACCAGCTGTTCTCTCAAGGACAGTTGTCTCAGAGCTCTCTCAGCCCCACCCACCTCACAGGGTGTCTGTTGTGGGGAGGGGAAGGGAAAGGAGTTTGTAAGCCACTCTGAGACTACAAGTGAAGGGCAGGGTATAAATCCAATCTCTTCTTCTCTTCTTCTTTCTCCTGCCCATATTATGGAGCTGTTCATGTTCCTCCAGATATACCGTCTTTAAGGTCATCTAACAAGGCCCTACTCTAAATTCTTTCGTAGAAATATAGGAATTTCACAGGGCCTTTTCTGTAGCTGACTTGTGCCATGAAATATCCTTCCTGTGGCTTCATTAGACAAATCACTTGTTTCTCTTAAAAGTATACATAAGACATTTCTTTTTCATCAGGCTTTTAACGTTGGCTCTTAATATTTTATCCATTGGTTTTATTTATGGTCGCTGGTAGGGTGGCTACTCATAAAAATTAAAAATACAGAACACACTCCATGCCATCCCCAAAGCACATGTGCTAAAGATCATTATGTTAAGGCAAGCCAGGATGATACAATTTTAGAGCTTATACAAATGTATGAGTCTGGGTCTATCAGCAGCTATTAGCCATGGTAGGTAAATAGAACTAATATGTTCAGAAGCCATATGTCTTCCAATGTCAAATATTGAGGAGAAACAATAGAGGAGGGCTTTTACCTTCATGACCTACCAGAGAGCTTCTCAGAAGGATCTGGCTGGCCCCTGTTGGAAACAAGATGCTGACCTCAATGTACCATGACTCTGACACAGCAAGGTAATGCTTCAGTTCATAAATTAAAGTTCAGAAACAATTTAAGACCCCCTTGTCAGCTGCTGAAGCTGCCAGGGAAGGTTGTCCTCACCCCATCACTCCTCAGGAAGTGTGGGGGAAGCCACCCCCAGACACTCTTCACCCCAGACGCCCTTCACAGACATTATTAAAAATCCATAATATTCATGTGCAAGAAACCAAAACCATCCATGTGCAGGAAATCAAAAGCTGAGAGGGTGACACATATGTGCAACTACATTGACAAGCATTTGTAAAGTTGCAACTGCAGTGCTGTTGGCCAAACCACCAGCACCCACCTTTCTTCTTCTCTCTCCCCCACATTCCTTCACCATTTGGAACACTGTGCACATAAGCTGCAGTTTATAGCCCAAACTTGATCTCAGGGTTACTTATGTAATATAATTAAGAAGTATTTTTGAGATTTGTGACATAGTTCTATGAAAGTCCAATCAGACGTGGGTCCAACTAAATTTTAAGATGAAGAGCTAAGATGCTCTGAAGCCAGTTGATCACAGTGGCTTTAAACTTGCCTAAGACCGTTTCTGCAGTAGTGAAATTTCCCACTTTGACGTTTTTAAAACTGCGCATTATGTGAAATTTTCCTCAGTAGATTTTACCTCACCAGGAGCAAACCCGAAGTTTTCTCCTTACCTCACGCTTTTTTAATCCCCAGTTTTAGCAAGTTCCAAAAATGTGGGGTAAGAGGGAGAAGACTTCGGGTTTGTGCCTGGTGAGGTAAAATCTACTGTGGAAAATTTCACATAATCCGCAGTTTTAAAACCCTCAATGAGGGAAATTTTACTCCTGCAGAAATGGACTTTGCAAAGGCTCACAAAGCCATACGTGCTAGCCCTTTTCACAGGTTTGTAAAGCCACATATTCTAGCCCTGTTCAGAAGTTACAGTGAGCACATGTACAACTGGTATTCAGTGTACACTTGGATTTTCTTTATATGCACACTGAATAATTCTTATGTTACATTCAGTGAATATGCTGGGGAACATATGATAGAAACCCTATGTATATCCAGGTACTGGTCCCTGGTTTCATTTATAAACCAAGTCCATGTTGGCCCTTTCTTATGAACACATGTCCACACTTACAGGTGCATTCAATCACTGCAACATCTGGACAGGGCTTCTTTGTTACCTGATTTGGAAGTAAGTCCAACTGAACCCAAGTGGGGCTTGCTTCTGACAGTGAGTGTGATGCTATCTGCTCCACAAAACACTATACACACACGCAAATATCTACTATCATTGCATCTTTTTAAAATATTTGTTTCAAGATTTAGAAGGCAGTCTTAACTTTGTTGTTGGAAAACCACAGAAATGGTAATGTAACCTTTTTTTAAAAGAACTTTTTTTTAAAAAGCTCAGGTTCACAGCAAAGCTGAAAGTCAAGCTTCCCAGAGTTTCCTGGGCTCTAATGATGACTAATTTAGGTAGTTATCTCACTTGTGCTCAAAGCAGCCATGTTTTATCAGAAGAGGGTCAACTTGAAATGGCAATTTTCTCTTTCATCCATCAATGTCATGTACCCTAACTGGTGCTGAATGACATTTAAGCTTGGCTCATTCGTCTGTGCAGTGAGAGTCAGGTATGCCAAAGCCCTCGCTAGGTCTTCTGTTAAAAACAAAAGGAATGAATGGAAGAAATACAATTCCACACAACAGTGGATTTTTAAAACATTTCAAGCAACTTATTTTCCAGTATAAAATCATTCAGAGCATTATTGCCCCTCAAAGGTGCATTTGTGAAAGTGTACTTAATGTCCATATAGTCCACATGACTATGAAGCGTGAGTAAATTAATCACACGATAGGCTGAAAAGCAAAAGCTTCCAGATCATTTAATAACATAAGATTTTTTTAAAAAAAATCAAATAAAACAAATACATCCTGGGTGTGTTTTGTATATGAAAACCACCAATGTAGGCTGATTATCATAGGCTTCCTAGCTATAACCTTTTGGCTCATGCCCAAGGTTCATACGTCTGACCATACGAATCCTTATACCTGCAGGCAGGAAGGAGGCAGAAACACAGATGAGATACTTAGGAGATGTCAGGAAGTTTCTGAATGGCAGGTTTTCTCACTTCCTTTTGGACTCCACTTATTTAGCGATCTGGCAATAGTTTTCATGCTGTAAGTAGTTGAAGCTTGCTTCTTCCCAGTTCTGTGCATTCAACATACCATGGGAGATAGTATTTCAGAAGCAGGCCCATATGTGGGGAGTCTCACATGGGTGAAAGTCCCACTGACATCCTCCCCATGTTAAAAAGAGGTGGGTGGGGGAGAATTCAGCCTATGCACCTCCACATGCAGTATGTGCATGCACAGGCGCAAGGTACCCTTCCACTGCTGCCCAAGTAAGTATGTACAGTGACCCTTTAATTAAGTCTTGAGACTTCTGCAATGTGAACAGGTAACTCTGCAAAGCAGTTTTTAAAATTTCTAAGTGGGTTCTGTCTGGTGTATTCACTCTTAGAAAATCATACACACAGGTTAACATTTGATACAGCATTTATCAAATGATAAACATGCAACGGTGGACCAGCCCTTAATGTTCCAGTTTTTTGGGTTGTCTTTTTACAAAAATAAAATAAAATTGAAGTGTCGGTTAATTAGAACAAAAACAAAACATAGTTTCAGACATGGCCCACATTTAATCTCAGTTGTTACTGTGGAGTATAAACTACCCTCAAACAATAATTGTATGAAGGAGCCCTTCATCATTGCTCTACCTATGCATACTGTTTTAGTGTTATAAGGCTTATGGTTCATGGAAACCAATAATTCTCTTTCATTTATGAGACTAATATTCTTAACTCTGAATCAAACAATAGATAATTATCGAATGAAATGTAATGATTAATGCCTGTTTGCCTTAGAATAAGTAAATTGTAAGATTTAGAAACAAGAAAATTGGAGAAAGCTTACATACATGTTATGTATTGACCATGCGGTCGCCATGTGCTCCCTTAATTGCGACCGCATGGCCAGAGCACATGGCCAGAGCATGGCCAGAGCACATGGCCAAGAAACTACCTGAGCTTCAGCCAGGTAGAACAAAGGCCAGGTGGATTCAAACCGGCCACCAATCCTGTACCTAGGTTTCTCCCAAGGAACCTATGAAATGTAAATAGACTTCTAATAGCCTATCAGGCCAGTTGAGTGAGGTCAGGGGATTGTCCCTGACCAGCATAAAAGGAGGGCTTCGAGCCCTGGGTTGTATGCTTCATCCGGACCAGCAATAAAGATCATGCTGTTTCACTGTTCCACAGACTCCCGACTCCAATACTTATCATACAAGAAACACATACAAGAAGCACATGACAATGGCCTTAAAAATTACAAATAACATCCTAAATTATGTTTTTTTCTAGTTTTTTCTAAGCTTAAGTCAAAATTCCAACAACAAAATTCCAGATCTTTCGCCTCTGTTTCAAATGAACACAGATCACTCTCTTATTCTGAGATTAAACGTACAAAATGATTTTTAAAGAAAGGTGCAAATCAGTTCCAATGCAGAATTTTTTAACATGAATCAGGATGTTCAGGAGCATTTCTTAATGACTGCATATATATTCACTGAGTTTTAAAGATTTAAATGGTCACAAGGTGATAATGGTCAGTAGTACCAAAATCATTACTGTTGGTTTTCGGGGCATAAAGCAGTAGCATTCAACATTCTACGCCAGTATTTGCATGATTATATTATATGTAATATTTCATTTCCATCACTGATTAATGGTGCTGGGGTAGTAATTTTGGTCCATGGGTATGTTTGGATAGCTTACTTTGTAAATTCACCATGTCCTATGAGGGTCAGCATAAATAGTATTACCATAATTAGATACTTTAAAGCAATAATCTTGGTAATATTAAAAATGTTACGTACACATTCCCTTGTGGTGAGGATAAGTCATTAAGCATCAATAGGAAAAGTCAGCTGGAAACTGGATCAGGAAACAATGTTATTAAATATTCTAAATAAAACTTCAAAATAACAGTTAAAAGAGAACCATTAATCCTATTTATGAATCTAGTATCCCACAAAATGAAGAAGTAGTGTACCCGTGGGCATTGTGTCATGTTGCAGCCAACTTACGGCAACCTCAACAAGTGGCTTTCAAGGCAAATGAGGAGCAGAGGCGGTTCACCATTGCTTTCCTCTGCACAGCAGAGTTTGTACGTAGCTCATGGCTTGTACAGTCCCCTTCCCCTTTTCGTTGTCACCGCTGCTATATATGTATGATTCTTGCAGCTTCGTAGCTGTTTCCTAATTACCTAGAAATCAGGGCAAGTTGCTTGAGTTTCACCATGTTTTTGCAATGTACTCTAGTTGAGGTACCCTGTGATCTGGATCGCGAAAGGTTGCTTGAGCAGTGGGAATACATAGCTTTTATTGTAGTCAGGCTTCCGATGGCCCTTTGATTTTCAGTGGCTGTAGTTGTTGGATATCCACCAAACCTCTTTCTTCTGCAGTTTCAGAAGATGAAAGGGAACAAGGAGACAAACCACAAGACAGCAATGAAATGAGACTGGAAGAGATGCTCTTGCAGCTCAGTAGGGAGGGGAAAGGACTGGAAAGCAGGGCTTCCAGTGACTGGGGATTCCAGTGAAATCACTTTCATATCTGTGCTTTTCCACAGGCACAGTGGAGGAAAAGGGGAGAAGAGAGAGGAGGGGGGCAGCAGCAAGCAGCATGAGGGTTGGGGTGTGGATGCCATCCCCCTTCCACTCCCACTCTACTTGCTGAAAAGGTAAGTTTTTGTACCCTCATCCGGAAGCGGTCTAAGAGAGAACATCTGACATCCAAATGAATGGATCTGTTACAGGAAGAAAAGTTATATATATAGATGTTTACATTTTTTTAAAAAAGAAAACTGACAGTGCTTACAACCAAAATGTTGTCATTTCCACAGCTCATTCCAAAATGGAATCTCCTCACAAAAGAGAAAGAAAGCCAAATATCGAACTTACATAACTGGGCTTTCGATGGTTTTAATAAGCCCTGAAAATAGAGCAAACGTTTCTTAATTTAAAACAAATATTTTGTACGGTATCAAAAAGTCAGCTGCTTATAGATTTTGTTCTATGACGTAACGCATTCATAGCTACTATGGCCAGGGATGGTGTTGCCGTCCCAGTTCGTATGGGGAACAGGGTATGGCTGACAGGGCTGGTAATCATCCAACCAATGGGGTCGAGTGTAGTCTTTATAAGCAAGCTCCATATCTCCCACACAGACATTTGCTGCATGCTGCTGATCTATCCTCCTATGTGACTTAATGGAATTTGCTAGTTGCTTTTGGATGAAGCAAGAGTTGACATCTCCTATGACTGGCCCGTGGGGAGGCCATTTATCATCTTCATCATGATATTTCTGGAGGTGGAATAATGAAGCCTGGTCTTTGACTGGTTAGACCACAACTATTTTGGTAGGAACTGGGCAGGTTGACCAGGTTGGGCAGAGTTAATTGGCAAGCACCCTTAGATATCAGCTGGGTTTCCAACTCTGAATTGGAAAATTCCTGAAGATTTGGGGGTAGAGCCTGGGGAGGGTGGAGTTTGGGGGGAGAGGGGGAACTCAGCAGGGTATAACGTCATACAGCCCACCCTCTGAAGCTGCCATTTGCTCCAGGGAAACTGATCTCTGTTGTCTGGAGATGAGTTGTAATTCAGGGATATCGTCAGGCCTCCCCTGGAGGATGGCAGTTCTGTTACCAGGCATTCCTTTGACAGCTCATGGCTTTTTAATGTGGCAGAATGGATTAGGAGGGAATGCCCTTGATGCTGAGCAGCCGCATGCAAACTCTTTGTTGTTTGCCTGTCACAATGTGGAAGCATGATGAAGCTTCAGAACATTTCATGTGCAGGCAAGGATAAGCAATGCCAGTGTGACTGCTGGCCAAGTTTGAAGCCAGGGTGGAGTTGCCCTAATGATGGCATTTGGACTGAAGGCTACCTAGTACAGCTTACCAGGCCTCTAGCTATGGTGGGGCATTTTGCACGCCCCCCCCCCTTAGTTAAAAGCCAAGCCCCACAAATAGCCATGCCAGAAACCTTTTTAAAATATATGTATTCAAATATTTTAATGTTGCGCTGGCTGGCTGGTGGGTGAGTGAGTAGCTGGCTCTCCACTTGCTGGCCAGGCACCAGGACAGCAGGCAGATGAGCATCCCTGGCCAGCTGAGAAGCAAGGTGAGGAGCCAGCCAACATGGTGTGGCTGCTGCTGCAGCTGCTGCTGTTACTGCCTGTGCTCGGGGCTGCTGCTCCTTCAGGGCCACCCTGCACCATCTCCACAGCCGCTGCCTTCTCCATGGAGCTCACAGGCAGGGACTTCCATTGTCCTCCTCCTCGTCATCCACAGCATCTGCCTCAGCATCCCCACCGCTGGATTCCCCATCACCAGCAGGCCTCAAGCTGTCCAATGTCGGGGCAATGTTGGCGCTGGGCTCCCCCTGCAGCAGCTCTTGGCTGCCTCCTCCTCATGATTATCCACCTTGCCTACCACCATAGGTGTCAACTTCAGGGGGACTCGGGAACTAGAACCCCCCCCCCCGAACTTTTCCAGGACATGCTGAGCCTCCCCTGCAGACAATGGCTTGTAATGTCTCTGGCCCAGCCCTAGCCCACCCACCCCTGGGAAATTGGAAATTCTACGCCCTTGCCTGCCATCAGCCTCCTGGCCAGCCGGCCTCACTTCATGTTCTTCTGGGGGGATCTCACCTGCACATCGTGTGAGTACCAGCCACCTCGGTAATTAACTTTGATTTAATCAACTGCCCCCTAAAAATTTAAATGCCCCCCAAAGGAAAAAAAACCTGGCTACAGGCCTGCAGCTCACTCTTAAAATGTTAACATTTTTTGTAAGTTATTATGTGGGTCAGCTATCAAAATAAACCAGTTAAACCCATTGTTTAATGTCTCATGTCTTCATTAGAGGGGAGGTTCTGGTGGCAAATGATTCTGAGGGATTCCTATAGCTCATGAATTTCCGAAATAAGGGCAGTATTTTAATTTTCTAGGGAACTCTTAAAATAAGGCTAATCTTGCAAAAAGCAAGCATATATAAAATCCATTGGTTTGGACCCAAATTCCTGTGAATCCTAGTCCCCTTCACCCCTGTTGCTGAGGGCTGGGGGATATGTTGCTTAACAATATGTTATGCAGCGGAGAGGTGTTGCAAGGAGGGGTAATTAGGCTACATTGCTCCTCATCAGCCTCATGTGAGCAGAGAAGTGCACATGTGCACACAAGCTGATTGTGCACTGGTTCTGTGCATTCATTTGGGCAAATACAGTTAGGAGGAGGCAGAGCCACTCCAGTTGCAAACAGGGACTGGGGAAGAACACTCAATCCTGATCCACTTTCTCTGTGCAGTGTGGGTCTCAGCACAACTGTTGTGTGTACAAGCTTTTACCCTTTGCATCTCAAGTAAAACACCATCAGTTCAGCATGCCAAATTCCTTTTAGACTAGCTGAAAAGCTGACACAGAAAATTACAATTCTCACATAACGTACCTAAATCCCATATCATAATCAGCATTGAAGTCATAGAGAAACAAGGACTGCTGCAGTGGTGAGACATACATTTTTAAAGCCCATGTGCTATCTCCACTATATACTGAATGAAATAATGAAATGGTATTATGGTAGTGTGGCAGATTTAGGAGAGTTTCAATTTAATTATAATTTTATATTAATATCTATGTGGTGCATTTGGGCTCTCTTGAGTGTTTCATGGCATTTTATTTTTTCTTGGGAAGCAATTCTATTATGCTAATGCCTTCTAATCCAGATGAATAGAGCCTCATCTGTGATTTGGAGGCTAATTATATAACATTGCATCACACTTAAGAAAATCAAATACATTTTTTTCCAGTTAACGGTCCTTGGTCTATAACCATACATAATATTTTTTTTCTTTTGTTGTTGGAAGCTAAAGATTTCATGACTTTTTTTTTATTTTTGAAGCCAAGCAATTCTGTTATGTAAATACCTAATCATCCATATTGTCCAAGGTTTTGTGTGCCAATTAATAATAAGTAGCTTTGCTATTAAAGCCTTTGGCTTTGCTCCAGTAGATAAAAATTGGTGACATCTTAGTCAGCATTGCCTAGGCCCTCAGGGGAGTTGGAGGAGATTTGGACTTTCAGTGTATGGCCATTGGTCCAGAGACCTGAGTAACAACAACCACTACCACCTTTATTGGTATATCAGATGAAAGAAAAACAAAGAGAAGGAAAATGAAATCCTAATATGTATATCTCCTTTTAGAAGCCAGGTACAGAAAATTCGCCACCGTTTCAATCATTATAGCACTTTGGGTAGAAAGAAAATAGAGGATCTTATGTTTGTCAGACTGGCCTATGAGATCCAATAACAGTCGATCTAAATACATAGTACGAATGACAGAATAGTAGGTACAGTCCAAAAAGACATGCTCAATACTTTCTACTTCATTCCTGCCACAGTTACATAGCCTTTGCGCGTATGGAATCTTTTGAAACCTCCCGTAAAGTACTGCAGAAGGTAAAATATTAAAGCGGGCTAGCATATAAGCTCTGCGAATAAGCGGATCACTGAGGCAAGAGAAATACATTGTTAGTGAACCAATAGGAGAAATCCCTAAACTCAGGGGAGAACATCTACCATGGGCACGACTACTCAGTTCTTGTAGCTCAATATCCAAAAGTCTTTGTTTGATTAAAACAAAGACTGATTTTTCTGACAGAAACAACAGATCATCAAAACTGATCCCAATTACAGCAATCTTCTCTTCTGTATATGATAACCATGAGGAAGACTGGAACTCAGTCAAAACTTGGGAAATGAGACAGTTAGGATTAGCATTGGTTTTGTAGTGTAAATTCAACCAAAACTTGAATGTTATGAACCATGCTTTGGTCTCAAGGAGTCTTTGATTGGTTTCCAAACAAATAGCTACATAGGAGACACATGCAGGGAGGCCTAAGGTTTTCCGGAGAAAGTTAGATTGAATTTTTTCTACTCCCTTATTAACAGTGCAAATCCAAATTAAGATCCCATAAAGCAATTTGGGACAGATTTTATGATTAAAGTCTCTCAGAGCTGCCGGGACATATTGATTACCCTTAGAATAATAGAAATGGGTAATCACAAGTATGTCATTATTATTTTTTTATTATTATTTATCAACAAAAACATATAAAAGAACATTGGTAACCATAGTGAAAAGAGAAACAAAGCATTTAAGTGTAAATAACCACTAGAATATACTAACTTAGGAACATTTAACTGTGAGGTACAGCTCATTGTATGTGAGGTACGATGTCGTCCACACTTCTGCAAGTATATCAAAAGTATAGTAAGTTGTGGTAGTACTTGTTCGTCGGTAAGAAGCCATCTTTTGATAGAAATTCTACAATAGGGGACCAGACTGCTCGGAAGAAGTTCGTGTTATGATTGGTGTTAACAGCATAATATTGTGCAGAGAGTTTTCCTAATAAAAAATGTTCCCATAGCTTTTTTTTCCAGGTGTTTATAGTCGGAGCAGAGTTGTCTTTCCATCTTTGGGTTATCGTTATCCTCGCTATGGCCAGTAAAGTAGCTATTGTATTTGCTTGTGTTTTATTTTCCTCCGGTTCGGACCAGGCGTCGATCAGGAGGACTTCCGGCAGATCAGGTAAGAGTGTTCCAGTAATTTTGTTTATTTGTGCAATTATTTGCAACCAAAACGCATGTATGGATGGGCATAGCCACCAGCAGTGTAAAAAGTCTCCTATCGTATTGCATTGTTTCCAGCAATATTTATTATGGGATGATTTTATTCTGTGTAGTCTAGCCGGGGTCATGTACCAGCGGTGGATTATTTTAAATGTGTTAAATCTGATGGAGAAGATTCTGGAGTTCAGATTCGGGGAGGCCCAAATGTTGTTCCAAGAGTCAGAGTCTATTCTATGTTCACGGTCAATATGCCATGCTAGTCTGTTTTTGGAGTGTTTGTTCGGTCTCGTGGTTTGCAGTATTTTATACAGTGTCGAAATGAGGCCCTTATTTTGTTGTGTTGAAGTTGCTAGCACTTGTTCAAAGGGAGTTAACATTGTCCCGAAGCTATGTTGTTTGTTGACCTCTTGTAGTAGGTGTATAATTTGGTTGTAGGTGAACCAGGTGAGCTCTTTTCCTATCTTCACTTCCAGATTTGCTTTGATAATAGGATGACCTTTGTCTATTAGATCCATGATGCGAGTTAGACCGGTGCCACTCCAGTCGAAGAGTAATGTTTTTTGGCACCCTGGAGGGAACCACTTTTGGTTTAGGAAGGAAGACACTCTTGATCTAGTTGGAAGTAGTTGCCGTCTGTAAGTGTCCCAGATCTTAAGAGCTGCGGGAAGGAACAAATTGTAGTCATCTATTTTAGGTCTGTCCGGTGGAGATATCCAAAATAGATCCTGTAAAGGTATGTTATTTGTAGAACATTCCTCTATTGTTTTCCATGAGGGGTTGTTAGCTGAGTTGAGTATTTGCACTATAGGAGCTAGGGAGGATGCTGCATAATATAACGCAAGGTCTGGCAGGTTGAGACCTCCCTGGTTTTTCAGGAGCTGTAGTATTGAAGCGGCAATTCTATGTCTTTTGTAGTCCCAGAAGAATTTAAGGCGTTCTTTTTGCCATTTTTTGATCATTGTGTGTGGAATGCTGATGGGAAGGGCTCGGAAGACAAAAAGAAACTTTGGTAGTATGAAGCTCTGTATCAGCGCAATTTTATCTGCCCATGAGAATTTTTGTTCATTCCATTGTTCCATGTAGTTTTTCGTTTCTGAGAAGACTTTTTGTAGGTTACGTTTAAGGAGGTCATTTAAGTCTGGAGGGATTGTGATACCTAAGCATTTCCAGTCGGATGTTGTCCATTGGAAGGGTGATGAAGATCGGATCCTTTCTTCAAGTTCCAGCCATACATAGATTGGGATAAGTTTTGATTTTTGCATATTAACTTTCAGCCCGGTTGTTTTTTGTAATGATTGGAGTAACTGGCCTAATTCAGGAAGAGAAGTTTTCGGTTTCGAGATGAAAATAAGTAGATCATCCGCGTAGAGACTGACAGAGTGCGATATGTTGTTAATCGTGATGCCGTGTATCTGTGGGTTTGTCCTAATGGCCGCCGCTATTGGTTCAATCACTAAGGCAAAGAGGAGAGGTGACATAGGGCAGCCTTGTCGGGTACCACGTTGAAGCTTAATAGTCCTGCTCTTGTAATCATTAACCAGGATGCCAGCCTTGGGGTGAGCATAGAGTGAACGAATTGCAGTGTTAAAGTGTGGCCCAAAATCCATAGCCTTTAATAGCTGTTGCAAATATGTGAGTTCCACACTATCGAAGGCTTTTTGGAAGTCCACAGATAGAAGTAAAGAGTTCAGTTTCTGCTGCTTACTGTATGAGATGATGTTGAGAGTGCGTCTAATGTTATCAGTTAGGGATCTGTTGGGGATGAATCCTGTCTGATCCGGTTTGATGTAGAGATGAATAATGTTTTGGAGACGGGTGGCTAGGGCTTTGGTGAAAATCTTTGTGTCGCAGTTTATCAAGGCTATAGGACGATATGCTGCTGGGGATTCTTTGTTGCCACCTGGTTTTGGGATAGGCAGTAAAATCGATTCATCCCATGATGGAGGCATCTTACCTGACGTCAGGATGTAGTTGCAGGTTTCCGCCAGCTGATCAGCGATGTGTTTTTGAAAGATCTTATAAAATTCTGGGCCAAAGCCATCTGCTCTGGGTGCTGTATTAGATTTGGTGTGTTGAATCGCCCTCTGGATTTCCTCAGATGTAAAGGGGGCATCCATTAAAGCTTTGTGTTGTGGTGACAGTTTCTTGAATAGGGATGTGTTTTGCAAAAGGGAAGATATGTCCTCTGGTTTAGGTCTGGTAGAGGTGTACAATTCTTCATAGAATGTGGCAAAGCATTCCGCTATTTCCGCGTTCTTAGTAAGAGTAATGTTGCTATTGGACTTCATTGAGTGGATTCTGCGTTCCGCTTGTTTTTGTTTTACATGCCAGGCTAGGAGTTTTAAATTTCTGGGACTCTTCTGCCAATATTGTTGCTTCATATACAAGAGTTGTTTTTGTATTTTTTGAGTTTCAAGCGTTTGTAGAAGTTTCCTGTTGGCTTCAAGTTCTTTCCAGATTTTCCTGTTACATGTCGCTTTATGTACTTTTTCTAGTTCTTGTATTGATTTGGTTATTTTATTGATCTGTTGTTGTTTTTCTGTTTTCAGGCGAGCTGTCATGGCGATGAGATGGCCTCGCAGCACTGCTTTAAGTGCGTCCCAGACTATATGCGGTTTCACGTCGTCTGTGTTGTTTTCCTTGAAGTACAGGTCTATCCGGCTTGCAATTTCTTTTTTATAAGTGTCGTTTAATAAAAGAAATTTGTTGAGTTTCCAGTGTCTTTGTTTCTGTTGTTGGTCATATTTACGTATATTTAGTTGCACATATGCATGGTCAGTCCACATGAATTGTCCAATGTCTGCAGTATCAATACGAGGAGCGAGTGCAGATGATGTCAGTATGTAATCAGTGCATGTGTAAGTTTGAAAGCGGGGGGAGAAGTAAGTATAGTCACGTTCCCCCTTGTGTAGTAGTCTCCAGGCATCGATCAGGTCATGTGTGTCTAACATTTCCTGGAGTTTGGATTTGGCATTAGTTTTCCTTCTCTGTTTCTTCAGGGGGTGGCCTGATCTGTCCAATTGTTGATCTAGTATTAGGTTAAAATCACCTCCCAGAACCACGTGGCCGACTTTAAAAGAGTCTAACAAAGTAAGAGTAGTGTTTATAAAGGCTTCTTGGGCAGCATTTGGGGTGTATATTGACGCGAACGTGAAGGGTCTGTGGTCCAGCTTGCCTCTTACAAAGATGTACCTGCCTTGGGTGTCTTTTAGTACGTCTTCACACAGGAAGTTAACATTCTTTGCCAACAGTATGGCTACCCCTCTGGACTTGGAGGTTCCACTTGCATGGAATTGTTGTGTATACCAGTTGCTTCGTATGACATGAGTAGAATCAGTCCGAAGATGAGTCTCTTGTAAAAAGAGGATATCAGGCTTCTCTTTAAAAATAAATGACATCATACGTTTACGTTTAACGGGGTTGTTCATGCCCCGTGTGTTAGTAGAGCGGATTTTATACAGCTCTGCCATAGATGTAGGATAAAAACAGTAGTTCTAAGCACTAAGAAATAACCTTAACGTTGGTTTAAGGATAATATGCGATACAGTAGTGGTATTGTAACAATTAAATTGTATAACAACTTTAACAGCGTTCAAATAAACTAGGTTACCAATGTATGCACCTATAAAAACGTTATATTTTCTCTTATATCCCCCCCAACAACAATAACAATAATAGAAAAGAAAAATGGAAAGAAAAGAAAAAATCAGCTGAAAATATAGTTTGTTTCTTCTGTCTCCCAGGAAACAGTCACAGTGAGCGTACTCCTGGGAGAGGATATCAGGAGCTCAGAAGGCCAGTGATTAGACTGACCAGCAGAGAAAAAAAAACTACTGTCCGGGAGCTCCTTGAGATAGGGGGCACAATCCGATCCGCCCTCCCCTCCCCCCTCCAAAAAATACATATACAAGTTATAACCAGGCAAACTTAAAGTATAGTTGCCTTTAGTGCACCTTATAAGTATCATTCTAAACCACAATGCAATAAATTGAACCTAAAGATTAAGATTTGTGCTGTCCCCCAGTTGTTGGTGCCGGGAGTTTGCTGGTCTGTTCCGGGGAATCTGGGAACAATCTTTTCCTTTTATTGGATTTTTTGTCATCCATTTCCATATGTGGGTCCTCATTCAGGATGTCTAAAAGAGCCTGGCCAGATTCTTCGTCCCAAGTGTACAGTTGTTGATTTTGACATGCCACATACAGTTTTCCCGAAGGAAGCCATCGATATCTTTGATTCATTTTCTGCAAGGCTGCTGTTATAGGTTTAAGTTTGCGTCTGATTGCTATGGCTTCTCTCGGGATGTCTGGGTAGATTTGTAGAGCCTCCCCTTCATATTGAAAGGCATCAGAGTTTCTAGCCAGTTCTAAGATAGTTTTGCGGACCCTAGTGTCTGGGATCGTTATGAGAATGTCTCTTGGGGAGGAACGTTTAGATTTGTTTGAGGATCCCATTCTGGATGCCTGAGTTATGATTGGGAACACTCCTTCCTCTAAGTTAAGTGCTGTGGCTAACATATTTGCTATAAATGCAGTGAGGTCTGCATTAGATTCTGCCCCCTCTTTTAGGCCTCTGATTTTAAGGTTAGAGGCTTTTACATCTGCCTCTAGTGAAATGAGAGAGTCCTTTTGCTCTGCTAGTCCTTCCTGCAGCACCTTAATGGTTGCCTTATTAGCTTGCCCTAGGTCCCAAGCTGCTTCTGCTTTCTGAGCTGTTTGGCATAGGGAAGACTGTATGTCCTCTAGTTGGGTAGAAAGGTCTGTCATTTTTCCTAGGAGCCCTGTCTCCATTGATTTGAGGTAGCTTAATATAGCCGCGGACGAGGGGGAGCTTACCAGGCTATCCGCATTTTCGGCGGGAGTCGCTATTTTAGTTCCGGCTTCTTGGGAGGCCGCTTTATTCGGGCCGTTTTCCAGCAGGTCCTTTACCGATTTTGAGTGCCCCGCTGACAGCTTAGCTTTCCCAGAGTCGAGTTTCTTCATTTTGTTCAGGTTTGTTGTTGTCTGGTATGTTTGCCAAGGCTGGAGAGAGTGGGAGAGGGGAGAACCGATCGACTACACGTCTGCCATTAACCGCTGCGGCGCCCCGCCCCTCCACAAGTATGTCATTATTCACAGGTTTCATCACTTCCCTTTTATCTGCAGCCCAACTAGAGTTAGAGTGGAAGAACATTCCTAGATATCTAAAACTTTTAAACTGCTCAGTGTATTTCCCTCTTATCTTCCACTTAGCCAGTTTCCACAGCTTCCCAAAAACGATAATTTTTGACCTCTGAAAATTTAGGGTTAGTTTGTTTAGCTCACAGTAGTCCATAAAACAGTAAAGTAGCCTTTTCAGTCCAACATGTGAGAGCGAAAGTAGAACTGCATCATCTGCATAAAGCAGAAGGGGGACATGAAACACACCAAGTTTGGGACTGTGACCATCAATAGTATTCAGAAAAGGAGCCAAATCATTAATGAAAAGATTAAATAGTAGAGAGGCTAGAATATAGCCTTGTTTCACACCTAAACTTATTGGGATCTTCTGGGTTAGGTCACCCTCCTTAGAACATCAAACTTGACAAGTAGTGTTAGAATGAAGTTTTTTAATTAGAAAAAAGACTTTCATCAATCCCTGGATCCCCAAGTTTCTTCCAGAGTAAGTCTCTCAGCACAGAATCAAAGGCACCCTTGAGATCCAGAAAAGCTACAAACAACTTGAGGCCCTTCTCTTTCCTATATTTATCTACTAGGTGATTTAGCACTAAACAATGATCAAGGGTTGATTTCCCTTTACAAAAGCCAACTTGCTCTATACCTAAAATTTGCTGTTCCAACATCCATGATTTAAGATTGTTAGCTATACTTTCCCAACAGAAAGCAAACTAACAGTTCTGTAATTTCTAGGAAGATGGCAGTCTCTTTTTTTAAAATATAGGAACCACAATCGCATTTGTCCAGGCTTCAGGTATTACACCTGTCTTATCAATGGCCATGAACATAGCAGCCAGAAAAGGGGCCCACCACTCAGGGAATGCCTTAATCAGCTCAGGAGGAATAGCATCCTGGTTTAATTAATAACTCAATCTCCTCTATCTGGACCAGTGGCCACTCTGGACAATCAGCCAAATTAACATCAAAATCCTCTAAAGGGCTGACTCTGGTCTCCTTGAAAACCTGTGAAAAATAATCATACCAGTCATTTGGTGAAATCAGACTGTTATTGGCCCAGAGACTCAGAGATCAAAGCCCAGAATTTCTTGGTGTCATTGTTCAATGTAGCCTGGATAAGAGGTTCCCAACATTTTTGTATAAAGGCCTTTTGCTTGATTCTATAAAGTTGGTGTAGTTGAGTATTTAGCTGGAAATATTCCATCGGGGGTCTGATACCCCATACTGATGATATATAGCACAGAACTGAGACTTCATTTGGTAGCATTCCTGTCAAACCAGCTTCTCCTACTTTCAGACTTAGTTAGCTGTTGTTGTAAACTAAAAACGTCAGAGAGTTGCATTACAATATTATCGTATTCAAAGAGCAACTCAGGCAAATTATTTAAATTCTTAGAAATTAATAAAAACTTGGCTAAAACATCATCATTAAACACCTCAGCTACTTTTTGAGCCATCCTACTGGACCAAGAAATTTTGGGCATTCTAGAAATCTGGTTCAGAGATTCAGTTCTTGAACCCTCAAATCTCCAAAAGAGAGAGAAGGCTCAGTAACAAGAGAGAGAGGGAGATGGTCACTATCAATACGATCCCTTATTGAAAATGCTCTCACTTATTCCCAAAGCACCGGTGAAATTAAGAAATAATCACACTGCAGCCTCGACTCGAGGTAAAGGTGAATTCGCCTGGAAAATCAGGAGGTGGAACACCATTCAAGATGGACAAATTAAATCTGAGGAAAAGTTGGGCAAGAAAAATCCATGCTTCATTAGTCTGAGTATCCTTGGAAAATCTAGAATTAAACAGGCTATCAAGCAAGGGATTATTTGGATGAAGACCTAAGCCCTTGGCAATGGCAAAACTGTCCTGTCCCAGTCTGGCATTAAAATCACCCACCACAATAATATCAGTTTGTGGGGATTTTAGTTCTAAAACCTCAAGAAGCTCTACAATACCCTCCCAGTGACAAGTTATTAATTCTTGAGACCTGAGTAACAATTGGTGGCACCAGATATGGATACACAATCCAATTCATTGTGTCTAGATACATGCAGAGAAACTTAGTTTGGATGATTGTCAAATGTACATCCACATACAAAGAGGTCAGAAAGGTACTTATGCTTGTAGATTTATTTCAAAGATAATGGTGGTCAATAACAGATAAGTGCAAGCACTTTAAACTGTGAACTACATACTGTAGGACTGTTTTAACCTGTTTAAATGTTTTATGTTGACTTGGTACATGGTGTCAATAATGTAAGCCACTCTGAGCCCGTCCGTGGGGCAGGTGGGATATAAATATAATAAAATAAATAAACTGGTTCTTGAGTTTCCAGGGGAATTTAATTTTGCTGTGTTTGAAATTTTGCAATAATAGAGCTCACACACACTCACACTATTTTCACGTGAATCACTGCCTCCCAGGCTGATTTGCCCAGTGGAAAGAAAAATACAGGTGTCCCCATGATCACTGTCTGTCTGTCTGTCTGTCTGGGGCTGAGGACAGACTGGCAATCTGCCCCGGGATAGGTCTGCATGGGGAGAAGGGGAAGGGAAGCTGTTCAGACATGCACAGCTGTCCCTTGGCTCCCTTCCGCACTTACCCGCTTTGAAGCCGGTTTTCTTGCTCTTTAGAAGGACACTGGGAGAAACCGGTGTCCGGAGGCAGTCTTGTGCTTGCCTCCTGCTTCCAGGCAGTGTGAACCGGAAGAAGGCGGGAGGCAAGCGGAGGCGGCAGTGCGAACGCAGCGTTTTGCCAGTTTACGCATGAGCGCTCATGCGCAAATTGCCAAAACGGCCTTATCACGAGCTGCGGAGGCCAGCCCACCTGGGGCCACTCCGCAGCAGTCTGAACGCTCTGTAACGGCATCCTTGCGCAATACCCTGGCCAATGTGGACAGCCAGCCCCGGGGGATTTTTCCCCCACAGCTTTTGCCTCCGGATTCATCCCACTCCAGATTGCCAGTCTGTCCTCAGCCTATCTGTCTGTCTGTCTGTCTGTCTGCCTGTCTGTCTGTCTGTCTGTCTATTTATCTATCTATCTATCTATCTATCTATCTATCTATCTATCTATCTATCTATCTATCTATCTCCCATTTCCAGGGTTAAAATAGTTGAGGGGAGTGGCTGAGTTCACCTTGTGAAAACAGTGCATGAAGGGAAGACAAATCCTGCTTCTCATGCTCCATAATCCTAATCCAAATAGAAGTGAACACTGAATCCCTGGCAGAGTATTGAAAGGTCATGCAAAGCAAAAGTCACTCAAGACAATCAGCCAGACCACAAAACTAGTGAGCCCACAGCACCAAGAACTCTTGCAAAATTACAACACACATACACACTACCCACGCTAATGAATGCTTGTACACTGTACACCTGATTTTTCTTTATGCATGTACTGAGTAATTACCATGTTGTGTTTAACGTATGTAAACCACATATTTATCCAAGTACTGAACCCTGGTATCATTTGTAAAGTGAACATACATTATCTCTTTCTTATGCACAGATATGTACACGCATGTATATGCAAAACGTGCATGCATTCACTGTAACTTGTGAACAGAGCTACTGTATCTTCTTTCCAGTTTATTTACTTATTTAAATTTTCATCCCGCCCTCCCAGCCAAGGCTGGCTCAGGATGGTTAGGAGTGCACACTCTAATCTGGGAGAAGCAGGTTTGATTCACATGCAGCTGCTGGTGTGACCTTGGGTCAGTCACAAGTTCTTTCAGAGCTGTTCTCTCAAGAGCAGTTCTCTTAGAGTTCTCTCAGCCCCACTACCTTGCAGGGTGTCTGTTACGGGGAGGGGAAGGGAAAGGAGATTGTAAGCCACTCGGACTCCGTCAGGTAGTAAAAGGCGGGGTATAAATCCAATCTCCTCCTGCTCCTCCTGTATTGTCTGACAGACTATCCTGGTTGTTTCTGGTGGCTGCCTGTTTCTTTTCTGCTGGCTAGAATTGTAATTTATTGTAATTTATTGAAATGTTTTTAACGGTTTTATATGTAAACCTTCGTAGTAATGGTTTTTGTTAGCCGCCTAGAGCCGGTCCGCTGGCTAGGCGGGGTATAAATTGAACAAATAAATAAATAAATAGAACTGGCACTTGTATTGACACCACACTTGTGCTGCTTACCTCAACATTCAGTATGGGGGGGGGGGCGCAGAGAGAGAAGGAAGAGGTAGAAAGAGATAAAAAAATGGAGAGAGGGAAAAAAGAGAGAAGAAAGAGGTTAAACATGGAGATAATAGAAGGAATTTAACGGGAGGACTTACAAGACTATAAAAATGGGGAGCAGAATCAAAGTGCATATACCAGGTTTGGGGAGGGAAACCAGGGCTGTTTGCGAATTACTTGATAGCTGCTTCTTTCTCCTTCTGTGTTCACCAAACCCCCATGCTCCTTTGGTCCTCCAGCCCTCTTTAAAAATAGCATAGCAAGCCAAACATGCAGGTCTCCAAAATCCCATCAGACTGCTTCCTGTCATGTGCAGTTTCCAGGCTGCAGCTGGCAATCCCTGGGAACATTGAAGGGGCAGAGACTTGTGTGCCAGCATCCACTGGTGCACTGATGTCACACTTCCTGTGAAAACTGAAAATGAGATGCTCTAGGATTTGCAAATCTTTGAGTATTCCATACTGTCACTTCCAGTTTTCACAGGACATGATGAAAGCTCACCAGTATGATGCTGGCACATGCCCCCCATTTCCCCCCAATGACAATTTAGGCGCCAGCAGGCAACAAACTAGGATGCTGCTATTCTCGCGAGAGTTCAGCCACCATTTCCTTTGCTTTAGCAAAATACAACCAAAATGATGGGCAAATGTTCTCAAAAGGAAGGATTCTCACAAGACATTAGGAACTGCTATATGCAGCTTGCCATGTCATTTTTAAAGAGGCCTGGCGGGGGACTGGGGTTTGTTATTTTACTTAAGCTTTCAAACTGAAAATATTTTAACTATTATTGTTAGCTGCCTTGAACCATGAGGAAAGGTAGGCTATAAATGTTTGATAAATACATTTTAAAAATGAGGAGACAGAGGGAAGGTCAAGAGGAAGAGAAGAGCATTGGAAGCAAGATGGGGAAATGAGTGGCAAACCACTGGCTAAGGAAAGGCCAGCCATGTTAATGTCAAAACTGAATTTGGCAGCCAGCCTTAAACCTTAAAATCCAGTCTGGCCTTGCCAATTCAGACAGCTGGCAGCCTTAGCAATGTTCCATCATCACAAATGGTTTCTCAGCTTCAGTTAAGGATTCCTCCTCTCTTGATTTTGTATCATGAATATTAATTTAGCCTAAGGGGTCCCAAGGTTCCCAAGTCTGTTTTTTGGGGGAAAACCCAAACCTGACAATAGCAATAGTAGCCTAAAGACTGGAATTTGTATCCTTCAGGCTCTACATAGTTTCAAGTTTGATCCCTAGAACTGTTTCAAAATCGAAGCAATTGCTTTTGGTAGTGGCTTCTAAATTGAGAAAACATGTTCCTTAAATGTCATAGGTGAACTTTCAAAAATCTAACTGCTGTCAAACATGCTGTGGTTAGCATCAATTGAATTCAATAAAGAAAAAAAAAGTATTAATTCTAGTTTTAGTTCCTTTATGTGCACATTTACTTACCTTATCATATTCTTAGCAATTAAACATCATTGCAATACACTAAATACCTTTTTAGTACTGTAAAGAAAACATGACAATTCAGCATGGTGTAATAGAGTGTCGTACCAGGATCTGGACACCCAGGTTTAAATCCCCACTCTGCCATGGAAATTTGCTGGCTGACCTTAAGCCACTCACACCCTCTCAGCCTAACCTATCTCACAGGGTTGTTGTGAGGATAAAACTGAGGTGAAGAGATTGATGCAAGCTGCTTTCTCCACATGCAGCTGCTGGTGTGACCTTGGGTCAGTTACAAGTTCTCTCAGAGCTGTTCTCTCAAGGGCAGTTCTCCAAAGACCTCTCTCAGCCCCACCTACCTCACAGGGTGTCTGTGGTGGGGAGGGGAAGGGAAAGGGATTGTGAGCCGCTCTGAGACTCCTTCGGGTAGTGAAGGGCGAGGTATAAATCCAATCTCTCTCTCTCTTCTTCATCCTTGTTTTTTGTGGCATTAAAGCTGGTACTTACTCTAGCTACGCTTGTACGTACTGCTAGGGTTGGCTTGGAGAAAAACGTCCTGGCTTAACGGGATGTTATTTACTGGGTGTTGTTTACCTCTGTGCTATGAAAAGCTTCAACTGTCCATTTCCACACATTAAGCCTCTATGAAAGGGACAGAACATGTTTGCTCCAGGCCAGCTGGCAAGTCTACCCAGTGCTGCAAAAATTGCCAGGTCTGAGGTCTCCCTCTCTCCCTCCCACCAGATCCATTTCGCACAGGGACTGGAAATAGTCTTTCTGCCACAGCTGTGCTCAGGGCTGTTTACTATGCGCGGGGGGGGGGGGGGGAGGAGGCCGCCTAAGTAATTGAAATCAGTGGGCTAAAACATGTACCATTTGGCCCCAGGGGCTTTACTTCCCCAGATGTGTTGGCAATTGCTTCGGTGGCCTATCTTCATTTTTAGTTATACTACCCTATTAACATTTAGCTAGGTTCAGCATTAGGCATATAATTTTTCAAAGCTTTATCCACATTACAAATAACTGGGGGGGGGAGTGTTTGTGCTTACTATGTGCCATGCTAAGAGGAAAATAAATACTGTATTTTTTGCTCCATAAGACTCACTTTTTCTCCCCAAAAAAGTGGGGGGGGGGAAAGTGTGTGCATCTTAACCCCCCCTCACCTTTCCCGAGCCACGGCACCGAGCAGAGCTAGGTGCGTCTTATGGTCAGGTGCGTCTTATGGAGCGAAAAATACGGTAAATAAAAACACCTGCATTTGCTCTGGATTTTATTCCATGCCGCAACACGATTGTCTATGGATAGCTCACTACTCTGCACCTCAGACATGAGAGTTCGAGGCCCACTGAACATATTGAGCTTGCCAATGTCACGTCATTACAGGAGCACCTGTGCTAAATAGTTTTTGCTTGATCCACTCTGGAAATGTGTGGTGTTCACCAGCCCTGAAAATTTCTCATTTCTTACCTGTGGAGAGTTGTTGCAGCACTTGCATGTAGGGACACTGACACCAGACATGTCTAAAGACAGGTATTCTGCCAGCAAAATCCTGAAAAGAAAGGGCATACTGGGGAGCTGCGATATCTCCTGTCTTGGATGGGGTTATACCCTTCTTGAACAAACAAGTTTGCAGCTTGGGAGTGCTGCTTGATACAACAGTCACTTTAGAAAAAACTAGGCAGCTGTGGTGGCTCAGAGTGTTTTGGCTCAGCCTCAGCTGGTGTGTTCAGTCAGATCTATGCCTTAGTTATGTCTAGACCAGGGTTCCCTCTAAGCTGAGTTAGTGTGAGCTAGCTCACAATTGTTTAGCCTCCAGCTCACACATTTTTGTCTTAGCTCAGGGAGGATGGCTCCAGAGCAAACTAATTTATGCAGTAGCCTAATCGCTCGCTCACAACTTTAACGCCAGTAGCCCACAAAGTAGAATTTTTGCTCACAAAACTCCACAACTTAGAGGGAGCATTGGTCTAGACTGGACTATTGTAATGTGCTCTACTTGGGGCCATCCTTGAAGAGTGGTCAGAAGATTCAGCTAGTGCAGAATGCTGCAGCTAGACTGCTAGTTGGGGGCCAGATACCAGGATCATGCGACCCCAATATTACTGCAATTACACTGGCTATGAAACCACTCCTGCACACAATTTAGGGTTTTCCTTCCTCAGTCGCTGCCAGCACTCGCTGGATTCACACTGCCTTCCTAGAGGGACAGTGAGAGCCCTCTGGCTAATTCCCCAACCCAGGAAAGTGGATACCTCCATCTTTGGGCGCCCCCTGGAGAGTTGGCAACCCCTCCAATTTGGGTATGTTTGGGTTCCCTGCCCCCCCCCCCCGCCTCTGGTAATGTGCTGGGCAGGGAGGACTATGTGGTCAAGGCACTACCAGATCTTATAACTCAAAAAGCAGGTTTATTTAAACTATGTCCAAGGTTAGGCACATAAAATAACACAGGCACAACCAGGCATAAAGTAAACAAGATCAAAATGCAACTCCTCTGTCCCTACACACACCCTGATCCCTGATCCAACAGCAGATCTGTAGTGATCTGCTGTCCCCCTCCTCATCGTTGGAGAGAAAACCCAGCCTCTCCTCAGGACTGGTCACCACTACGGCCACCCTCCTGGCCCTGCACCACGATTTATAGTGGCCTGGATGGCCCACAGCGTTTAAGGTGGCAGGAGACCCACCTGTACACCCCCCCCTGAAGCTGTCATCCAAGGCTCAGGCAAAGGCCAAGACTAAAAACTCCCCCGATGGGCCAAAGCCTTTGTCTGGCTGGCTCCGCCCCAGGGTGTGTCCATGCTTTCCCACACTTTCCCCCCAAAGTTTCTGGGAAATGTAGGCAGGGAGATATGGCAGCTCCATTGTTCCCTATGGAGCCCCTCCCCACTCCAGAGGACTACCAGACTGAGTGCCATTTTAAAAATAAGCTGCTGCTCTGCCATTTCATTTCAGATGCTATAGCAGCAGGGCTATTTTTGGCAGGAACGCACAGGAACAGAGTTCCGGCTGGCTTCTGAGTTGGCCACGCCTACAGCCTCCCCCCTCCCTGGGTTCCCCAGGCACCTCACAAGCTGCGGGGCACCTGGGGAAACCGATCCTGGGAGGGAGCTGCGCTATTGGGGTGTGGCCTAATATGCTAATGCATTTCTGCTGTTGGGTGTGGCCTATTATGCAAATGACTTCCTGCTGGGCTTTTTCTACAAAAAAAGCCCTGTATGGCAGTATACCCCACTGAGGTCTCTGTCCTCCCCAGGATCTGTTGGAGAAGTGACAACCTGCTAAGCGTCTAGTTAATGTAAATATTGCTGAAAGAGTGGCTTAGTCCACTTGTACCCTAGGGGGAGTTGTGGCACATTCTCTAGCGTTTAGGGTTTATTGAAAGTTTTCTCTTGCAGTTCAGCCTACTTCTTGTTGTTTCTCTCTCTGCTGTGTGTTAGTATGTGTTAGTGCTTGTACTCCAAAGGCCTCTCTGTGTCAGATTCTGCTTCGCCAAAGAGATCTTTTCATAATGTCTTTCTACGATGTTTCTATTAATTGAATCTGACATTGATGCTTTTCTGTCATGTACTTTCGTTTCCTTTGTTGTGCCCGCCTAACCAGATGCTTTATTGCTGTGAGGCTTCTGTTCAAAGTAGTCAAGGATCAGATCTTTGTTGCTGAAACACAGTTCTTTATTTCCAATTACTACATTACTACAGGTCCTCGGATTATTGTCAGAGATAAAGCATACAATAGAAGCAGGACTAATATACCCTCTAGTACAATTTGAATTACCCATAGGTAACCAATCACAAGGAGAGAAAAACCGTGGGCTAAAAGGTCTCTTGGCCATTTGCTTCCCACAGGAAAAAGGTTAGGTGTGAAGCTGTAAATTTCCCTTCTTAAACCAGACCCCTTAGATGTATCCATCCCGCATAACAAATAACTCAAGCCAAGGTCTTCACACGTTGATAAGAAACTGGTCCCAGTCTTCCCCGGCAGGGAGGAAAGGAATGCGGAGGCGCGGAGGTGAGAGGCTGATTGTTCTCATGCTCTGAAGTCGCCACCCTCCCGGACAAATGGTTACATTGACCAGACATAGCCTGAGCCATAAACCCAGGGTCATAAAGGAAATCAAAAGGGGAACATTACGTAGTATATTGAGGGGCAGGTTGCAGGTCAACACAGGCAAGCATCAAACATAGGTTGCATAGCAAATACAGAGACAGGGTACATGAAAAAAAGGAGGGGGAGAATTGTGTACAGCGTTAAGCACTACAAATCTTTGTTAGAATCCGTAGATTCTGACAATTGCCCCCCTCCTTTTGAATCCAAATTGCCTGTCTGCTTAGTGTTACAATTCAGGTGGGAATGTAGGTTCCCACATACCAGAATGCCATATAGTACAAAGCTATCTCTTCCTTCACTCCCTGGTGTGTCCTCCCCCTTCGCTCGCATTGCTATCTGTTAGAAGTAGCCTTGGGAATTGTTTTATTGTCTGCTCTGTCCTGTTTTGCTGGGGACCTGGCACCACTGGGTCATACAGTTCAGGCTGGGAATTTTTATGTTCTTTCACCCCTGGTGACAAAAGGTGAATTGCTTTCCCGCATTTTTCTCTGAATGCTGATTGGTGATCAATGTTTAGACTTTCATGTTTGCAGGTATAATAGTCCCCTGCCCTCTGTATATGGTATCACTAACAAACATCGAGACCTGTACCAGTATTTGAAATAAAGGACTATGTTTTAATTAACAAAGGCCTGATCATTTGCTGATAGCACAGAAGCCTCACACTCTGTTGTATTAGTGGCCTGCAGTCAGTTACTGTCTTTTTGCAAAAATCCTGTTGTAGTAAATTCACTGAAAGCAAGCTCCAAAAATGTGGATTGGATCTTTTCCTGATCTCTGCCAACAGGCTCCACCCCCAAATGTCCAGGAGCTTTCCAACCTGGATCTGGCAACCCTACCCCCATCCCCCACTGAAGGTCAGGGGGATCTGGAAACCTAGCCCAATTCAAAGTGTTGGTTTTGTCCTTTAAAGCCCCATATGGCTGGGGACAGGAGTATCTGCTGGGCAATATTCTCCCATGTATTCCTGCCAGGGAATTAAGATCACAGGGAGAAGACTTCCTGACTGTCCCATCATTTGGTCGGTACATGAAGGTCATTTGGTGGGTGCATGAAAGAGGGTGTTCTTGGTGTCAGCCCCACAATAATGGAACAACCTCTCCGAGGAAGGGTGCCTAGCCCACTTGTTTTTAATCTTTAAGAGGCAGCTGCAGATGGTTTTAGTTAGGACTGCATTTGATTAATCTGGTGGCAGTATTAAATGGTGGTTTTAAATTCTGTTTTTATTATTGTTAGTTTATTTATATTATAAGCCACCTTGAGTTCCATAGTGGAAAGGCAGGTAATAAATAATGTCTCATTAAGCCTCTGTTAAAGGGGCAAGGCGTTTTTCACCCATTATCCTTAAATAAGTATCCTTACATAAGATTGACAAAAATAAATCTCTGCATGAACGTTATCGGCAAAGAAAGTCTTCTTTACTTTATGAAGGGAGAACAGGGAAGGATGGCAAATACAGAGTTTTCAGCAGAAAGACAAAAAAAAGTCAATCAGTCACTATACAATTATGTAAAGAAATGAGATGCAGCCGTTGACACCATTTTTCTACCATAAGAAACAGTGGACAGAAGTGCACCAAGGGAACCTACTTCCGGGGTCTGTAAAATCAAACCCCTTTGTTTATTCTGCTTGAAAGGGGGTCTTTAGATTGTAGGGAGGAATGTGTTCTGTGCAAATTTGGTGCCATTATCTTTAAAAACAGCTGCACCAGATCCTCAGATTGGTTTCCCAATTGAAAATAATGGTCCAAAAGTCCTGAAAACTGGGGGGGAAACACATGAATTTGAATCCAGAACTGGTACTGTCCTGCTTGAAAAATAGGAACAAACAGGAACAGACTAAAAATTACAATGAAATTTTTCTCATGTTGGCACCTTTGTAGGATTGTGGCACTCAGCTAAGGTTGACAGTCACAGCTGGCAACCCACAAGGATATGCTGGAGGGTGGGGATAATCATGCACTGATGCGCAGCATCACTTCCGGTACAAACCAGAAGTGATGTCATCATGTCAATGCGATGCTCTAGGATTCATCCCAAACTCTCTGGGTCAAGACAGTTTCCCTCACTGAAAAAAAGTAATTTCGTATACAATTAATGGTTTGAACATTCAATTGGAGATTTCAGAATAGCCAGGCAGAAGGTGTTGCTCTGTGTGCCACTAAAAGGTTAAAAATCCCTCACGTCCTTCTATGCCTCTCCTGGCTGCTGGCTTTGACCTCTGCCAGTCAAGAGATCAAAGAAAAGAGGAGGGAAGGAGGTAGCTGGTTCTCTTAATTTCACACCCTCCACTGTGTGAGACTTCTGATGAGAGCCAATAAGTCAGGCCTTGTGGATAAACAAAGTCCTTTATTGTCTTAATGGTCTTTCAGGAACACTTACTTTGTTAGGGATACCAGGGGATAGGGGTTGGAACTTATTATACAGTATTCAAACGGAATAGAAATGACAGGCACCAATCAGTGTAAAAACATGAAGCGCGAAAATCCCCAAACCGTTGCATTCCCATGAAAAAGGTGTGCAAGCTAATTAAGCTCCCCCCCTTTCGCCCCTGTGTGCAAAACTACTTGCATTCCCACGCAAAGACACCTGGAAGAGCAGAGAGTGAAACAGCTCAAGGTTAACTGGCAACAACCGCGATAAGCAGGGCCTGCAAAGGAAAACGGCAAAACGGGATGGGAGGGGGAAGGAGCGAGGGGGAGGTCACTGCCCTTCTCTGCACTCAGTCTCACTGTTAGTTGTAGCAGATGCCCCTGTGTTGGTTGCTTTCTGCTGCTATTGCTGGCAAAGAAGCCAAGCCACCTCATCCTCCTTGAAAGGAATGGCAGGAATCAAAATGAAGCCTTTTGGTCTCTATTCCTCAGTGTCCCACAGCCAGCACCCAAAAGGCTAACAGGGATTCGGATGCCAGCTCAGGTCACTCAATCAAAAATTGCCATGAGGTGCAACTGCCCAGCATCCTCATCCCCCCACTCAGGTGTAAGGGATGCTCCTGTCCACTGGCAGCTGAATTTCCTGGTGGTGAGCCCCACGGAATAGACCTGGGTAGGATTCTGAGTAGATCTGCTTGGGATCGCTCTTTTAAGAAGAAGAAGAGATTGGATTTGTACCCACTCCCCAAGGGAGTCTCAAAGCGGCTTACAAACTCCTTTTCCCTTCCCCTCCCCACAACAGACACCCTGTGAGGTAGGTGGGGCTAAGAGAACTCTTTCCCAAGCTGTCCTTGAGGGAACAGCTGGTACAGAGCTATGGCTTGCCCAAGGTCATCCAGCCAGGTGCAAGTGGAGGAGTGGGGAATCAAACCCGGTTCTCCCAGACTAGAGTCTGTGCACTTAACCACTACACCAGACTGGCTTTTAATTGTAGCTCTAATAAAAGAAACTCAGGCCATAAGAGCTGCACGTAGTCCCCCCCCCCCCCACACACACACACAAATATTTTAGGCTAAGATTTATCTCCTATTTATGAGAACAGCCGAAATGATAGGAAGATGGTCTAAAAATATGAACAATCATTTAATCCCCATTTTCTCTGCATCCACTTGGAACATCAGGTGAAAAAATAGACAACAAGTTTATACCCCTAAGCAAAAAAAAAAAGAAAAGAAATCATCTTGGTATGCTAGTCCAAATAGATACAGAAAAAGTAAGTGTGAGCCATTCAAACAATTTGTCTTACTTTTTGCCTTTGAGAGATAAATGGAAATGTAAGAGCAATCTTCTTCCCAGAATGGTAACTTATTAACCCATCCTTCCACGTAAGGACCAATAAAAGTAAGTGTTATAATATACTCTGTATTTCTTTTGAATGGGGAGAGTGGGGAATAGATTTAAAGTAACTATTCTGATGTACATATTTTTTAGGTAATGCAACTGTCATTCTTTTCTATTTCAAAAGTTTATTTTCAGCACACACTTTCACTGTGAGTTTTTAAAATAAAAAAAAAATGAGTCAAAAATTCAAAGGATGTCTGCACAGATTCAAGCAGAGGACTACAATTTTTGAGATGGTGGGCCAAATTGGCCCTGTGTCAAGCTGTGCATGCGGGAGTTTCCGCTACATGTACAAAACTAGACATGGATTCTAGGAGATCTTATTTTATCTAGTATGTACACAGATCCCAGGTTGGCTCAGGGAAGAAAACAGGAAGAGGAGGACAAATACAAGAAAGTGTGAGACTTCTGCTCAAAGTAGTCAAGGATCAGATCTTTGTTGATGAAACACAGTTCTTTATTTCCAATCTCTACATTGGTACAGCTTCTCGTATTATTATTATTTTTTTTTTAATTTTTATTAATTTTATCTATATCTAATTCTACAACGCTACTTTTCTAAGCTATGTTTACCTTATACAGAGTGTGCTTTATCATTTGCTTAATATTGCTATGCCATTAATACATATGAAGCATTTTAAACCTTGGCTAATATTTAGATAAAATTGTTACTGATGATACATGAAAAATAAAAAAAAGCTGTTTGACAGACATGCTCTTTTGAAGGAATGCTTAATTATACAAATTATCTATTATATATAAGTGCAGTTTCAAAAAACATTTCAGCCTTTATTTCTTCTTTCGTCCTCTTCTTGTCTTAACAGTCTCTTCTTGTACTTTTGGAGCTGCTGCTCCCTTTTCCGAGTCAGACGTTTCTTCTTCGCTCTTTGAGCTATCAAATCCATACATACTTTCTTGCGATGCCAGTGAACCATCTGAGTCTCTCTCTTTTTTCTTTTCTTTGCTTTTTTCCAAAAAACTTTTCGCCTGTTGGACAGAGTCAATTTTATTTCTTGTTTTCGATGCTGAAGCTCAATCCTTCCGGAACATTCCACCTATAGATAATAGATTCAGACTGTAGCCAAGATGTCAGTTTTCCATAGGCTTTCCTTCTTTTCCTTATTTCAAATGGGATGTCTTTCATCACTTTAACTTCTTTTCCTTTGATCTTCAGAACTGCTTTATTTGTGGTCCTGAGCACCACATCTCTTGTTGACTTTTTGGAGAACCTTATCTGAATCTCACCAGGCAGGCTTTTCTTTTTAGTATAATCTGGATAGGTTCTGTAAACCATATCCATATCGCTTTTTATTTCCGCTGCTTTTAAGCCCGTCACTGGTTCAAGCGCTTCACTTAACAGATTTTTAAGGTCTTCTCCTTTATCCTCTGGTACATTCTGAAGTCTTAGGAAAAAATTTGATCTTTCCATCTGAAGTTTCAAGAGCTGATCAGAATGGAAGGCCTTTTCTTTCTCCGCTTTTTGTAGTCTTGAATCATGATTTTTAACTGAAGTCTTAACTTCCAGAAGTTCTCGCTGCAGCTTCTCTGTAGTTTTATTCGACTCCTTCAGGTCCAATTGCATCTTGTCCATCTTAACGTTGAGAGCTGTCATTTGGTCCACTAGAGGTCGCAATAACGAGGAGAACACCGTGCTCATCTCCGTGGTATCAACCTTTGAACTCGGAGCTGTACTTCCTAGTTTGGGGGAAGGTTTCGGTTTCCCCGCCATTGTTGAGACTGTGCTTCTTTGTTGATAGTTAGATAAGATGGACGAAAGGAGCAAATTCCACGACTGCGCTTATATCTTTTTAAAGTTCATATCCTCTAAAGTGCGATGCTGCCATCAAGCAAGCCGAACATACGTTTTTTCATGCAGTAACGCCACGTAAAGAGTCCCGTAAGTACGCCAGTCTCGAGGGGGGGGGGTTTACTCCACCCGCCTTTCCCGCTGTATTCTGTTTCTTTTTACTTCAGACTCACTGTTTCTCCAGGCGTAACTGTCAGTTCCAGCCTCATTGCTTCACACTCTCTGCTGCTTCTCGGTTTTGCACTTTTAGCCATACGGCTCCCACGGACGGGGGAACCTATGGGGGTGATGAAAGGGGACCTCAATCCCTCGATCGCCACCGTAGGGAGAGATCCCCCTCGTGCCACCCCAGGCAGAGCCCCTTCACTAGGGTCTCTGGGGGCTCGGCACCGGTCCGAAGCCCCTTCTTCCCGCCGGGTACAGATCGCGCTCCCCGCTAGTGCGGAGGAGCGCGTCCGCCATGGTCGCAAATCTTGCCGGAAGTCAGCTTCTCGTATTATTGTCAGAGATAACACAGATGGCAAAAGCGGGTCTATTATACCTTTCTAAGCAGTTTGAATTACCCATAGGTAGCCAATCACTACAAGGGAAAAACGGCGGGCAAAAAGGGGCCCTGGCCGTTTGCTTCCCACAGGAAAGAAAGTGAGGTGTCAAGTTGTAAATTTCCCCTTCCCAACCAGACCCTTCAGATGTTACCAGTTCACATAACAATCCATGGCCTCGAGGCTTTCGCACATTGATAAGAGATGAGACTTGTCCTCCCTTGGAGTCTCAGCCGAGATGAATGGAATGCGGAGGTAGGAGTGTGAGAGGCCCATTGTTCCCATGCTTTGAAGCTGACATCCTCCCGCTTTGACAGTTACACAAACCAGGCCGGTCAGGGTCATAACCTGGGGTTACACATTCTACATACATGCTAATACATACTGGCCAGAATGAGGGGTACATGACAGGTATTCATGAGGGCATACATACAGTACCATGACAAGCAAAGCAGCAAACACAAAGTGAAACATGGCTGTAAGCAGCAAGATACATTGTCTGAATAAGCAGATTCTGACACTCTGGCACCCCAAAAATACATCTATCCGGGCTTGTCTGGGAACCTTTTATGGAAAGCTTTAACTAGTTTAGGAGCATGCACATTTTCAGAGCGAACCCACTCATTTTGTTCTGGGCCAAAGTCAAGCCATCTAACTAAATAATATAAGTGGCCCCTACGCAGCTTAGAATCAAGAATCTCAGAAATTTCAAAATGGGGTGCCTCCCCCTTCATCAGTGGAGGAGGTGTCGGAGGAACTGGATGCCATGTATTCGGCCCAGGATTCTTCTTCAGTAAGCTGAAATGAAAAACAGGATGCACAGAACTCAGTGATTTGGGCAATTCTAATTCAAAAGACACATCAGAGATTTTGCGCAACACCTTGTAAGGGCCCACAAATTTCCACCCCAATTTCCTGCTGGGTTGCAGGCCATGTATGTTCTTGGTAGAAAGGTAGACAGAGTCTCCAGGCTGGAGGTCCCAGCCCTCAGCCCGACCACGATCTGTATACTTTTTGTAATCCTCTTTGGCTTGATCAAGTGTTTTGGCTATTAGAGGCCACGACTCTTGCAGGGTCGCCCGCCATCGTTTAAAGTCGGTGGGGGAAGCATCTGAGGCATTTTCCAATGTGGGCAAAGGTTTTCCCTCAAAGCCTCCCACCGCCATAAATGGGGAAATGCCCGTAGACGAATGCACTGCATTGTTGTAGCTATATTCCGCAAATGGCAGCAACTCCACCCAATTGTCCTGGTGGTAGTTAGTATAACACCTCAAAAATTGTTCCAGAATTTGATTAGTTCGTTTGGACTGCCCATCGGTCTCTGGATGGTAACCAGAGCTTAGAGCAGGCTCTATGTCCATGAACTTCAGGAGCTCCCGCCAGAAGTTGGCAACGAACTGACTGCCCCTGTCGGATACCACGCATTTGGGAAAAGCGTGTAATTTGATCACGTGGTTGAAAAAAGCCTTGGCCATCCCTTTAGCTGTAGGCAGCTGCTTGAAAGGAGTGAAATGGGCTTGCTTAGAAAACATGTCTACCACCACCCAAATTACATTTTTTCCCTTTGAGGGTGGCAGGTTTGTAATGAAGTCCATAGCTATTGCCTCCCAAGGGCGAGAAGGAGTGGGTAGAGGGTGCAGGAGTCCCGGGACTTTTCCCCCCCTCCTTTTGCACATCAAGCAGGTCTGGCAGGCAGAGACAAAGTCTGAAACATCCCTGCGCATGCGTGGCCACCAGAATTGCCTCTGAACTAAATTGAGTGTTTTTAGAAATCCAAAATGACCTGCCAATTTAGAGGAGTGGCAGGCTAGTAATATGTCCTTCCTCCTGCTGCGGGGCACCACCAATTTGTCTCCATGATACCAGCACTTATTTTCCCTGGGGGAGCAGTCTGCCAGTGCCTCCAACTCCTCAATTTCTTCTGGCGAATAGTCCCCCCCCCCCAATCGCACGCCTCCAACTCCACTGTTGTTCGCTTACTTTGGCTCCGGGTGATCACTGCTCCTCCCAATTGCTGGGGGGAGAACATAGAATCAAATACCTCCTCCTTTAAACTCTCATGCTGGGGCAAACGGGAGAGCGCGTCGGCTAACGAATTGGCTTTCCCAGGGAGGTGTTTGAGCACAAAATTAAATTTTGAGAAAAAATCCGCCCAACGGAGTTGCTTTGCATTCAGGGACCTCTGGGTGCGCAGTGCTTCTAGATTTTTGTGGTCTGTCCATATTTCAAAAGGGGTTTGCGCCCCCTCCAACCAATGCCGCCACGTAGTGAGGGCTAGCCGGATAGCTGCGGCTTCTTTATCCCAGACTGACCAGTTCCTTTCCGTTTCATTAAATTTCTTTGAGATGTAAGCGAGGGGGTGCAATTTCCCGTCTGAACCTTGTTGCAAAATGCCCCCCCCCATAGCCACATCAGACGCATCTACATGGATTACAAATTCCTTAGTTTCGTCCGGATGGGCTAGAATGGGTTCTGAGGTAAAGAGAGTTTTAAGAGTCTCAAACGCCTTCTGGCATTCCCCATTCCAGGCAATTCTCTCCCCGGGCTTCCCCGCTTCCGGGCCCCTCCCCTTGGTTTTTAGCAACTCAGTCAACGGGAGGGTGACGGTGGCAAAGTCTTTTATGAAGGTGCGGTAGAAGTTGCAAAATCCCAATAGGCTCTGGAGCTGTTTCCTCGTTTTGGGGGCTTCCCATTGGACCACCGCCTCTACCTTGGCTGGGTCCATCTCTAGCCCCTTCTGCGAAATGCGGTACCCCAAAAAGTCCACGGAATCTCGATGGAACTCGCATTTAGACAGCTTCGCATACAACTGATTTTTTAACAAAGTGGAAAGGACTTCCCGGACCAATTTCACGTGTTCTTTCTTATCATTGGAGTAGATCAAGATATCATCTAAGTAACATAACACCCCGTTAAATAAATGCTTGTGCAACACTTCGTTTATCAAGCTCATAAAGACCCCTGGCGCGCCACTCAAACCAAACGGCATCACCAGGTATTCGAACTGTCCCAACGGGGTGTTAAAGGCAGTCTTGAACTCATCCCCCTCCCTTATGCGCACTCGGAAATAAGCATCTCTGAAATCTAGTTTAGTGAACACTTTTCCTTTTGCCGCCTCCATCAACAAGTCTGTAATGAGGGGGAGGGGGTAGGCGTTGGAAGCAGACACCGCATTTAATCCTCTGTAGTCCGTGCACAACCGCAACCACCCATCTTTCTTTTTCCGGAACAGAACGGGGGCCGCGAAGGGGGATTTAGCAGGGTGAATGAACCCGCGCTCCAAGTTCTTGTCTAGGAACTTCCTTAGCTCCTCCCGTTCCGGGGGGCTCATCAAAGAGCTTTCCTTTGGGGAGTTTCTCGCCCGGGATCAGCTCTATGGCACAATCCGACAGTCGGTGGGGGGGTAATTCGTCCGCCTCGGTCTCACTGAACACTTCCAGTAGGTCACGATACTCCCGGGGGACAGTCGAGGGCACTAGGGTGAGGGCCGCCGGCCGGAGCGGCATCGGAGGTCCTGGTCCCCACCCGGCATCCCACTTATGGCCCTGACACTTGTCGTCCACCCAGGAGATTTTCCCTTCACTCCATTTAATATAGGGATCGTGGGAGCTTAGCCAGGGGCTCCCCAGCACCATAGGGAATTGGGTGTTTGGGGTGATGACGAAGGCTCTCTTCTCCCAATGCTCCCCCGTGCCCACAATAAGTCCCTCAGTCTCTGCCACACATGCCTCCTTCATCTCTGAACCGTCCATTTGCGTGAATTTGAGTGGCTCCCCCAATGGGGTGACTTTGGGTCCCAGCCCTTCCACCACTAGTGGGCTAATCAAGTCTCTAGCACACCCAGTCAATTAGGGCGCAGACTCGGACGTGGGTCCCAGTCCCGGGGGTCATTACAGTCACTACCATATACAACAAGGGGCCGGGGATGCTCACCGGAGATGGCGCATCATGGCGAGGGACCTGCAGTTCTGCGCCGCTCACTGCAGGCCGTTGGAGTTTCCCGACATCTGCGCTTCCGTCAGCTCCAGCTCTCCTTGCTCGCTCGCTGCCCCTTCCAGCTGCAAAGCCCGGGGTTTGAACGAGGTCTTTCCTCGACTGGGAGTGCTCCCGGCTACCGGAGTGGAGGTCTTTGGGATCTTTCCCCCTCCCTTCGGGCACGCTGAGGCGAAGTGGCCGCTCTCCCCGCATCTCATGCAGAGCCCCTGTTTGAACCGGGCATCTCGGATTTCTTGCATGTTGGGCTTGGTCTTTGCCTTCTGCGTCGCCTTGCTTGGGGCTGTCGATGAAGCTCCCATCTTGATGAGGGTGAAGCGCTCTTCCACGTCTGCGGCTGCCCTCATCCAAGCGCCCAACAACCCTGGCCTTCCCGCTCGCAGGATCGCCTCGTACACCTCGTAATTCAGCCCCTCTCGATACTTCTCCATGAGCAGGTCCTGCGTCCAGCCGCAAATCTTGGCTGAGATGCGCCAGAACTTGTCAGTGTAGTCCCTCACCGAGGACCGCCCTTGGGTCAGCCTCCGTAGTTGGTTCCGGGCTTTTTCTTCTCCCAAGGGGTCCTCATAGTGGTGTCGGAGGGCCCACATAAAGTTGTTCAGCGAGCGCAGCTCAGGCCCGGGGGGATTGTGCAGGCTCACATACCAATCGCTGGCGGTGTCCTTCAGCTTGGACCCAATGTAGCCAATCTGGTCCCTCTCGGTGGGGTAGAGATGTCCCCAGGTGTCTAGGAACTGCTCGATCTCCAGCAGGAAGAAGCGCAGCTTCTCGGGGTCCCCATCAAAAGTAGCCGTCAACGGGTCGGCGGGGGCCGGGTGAACCACTGGCCCTGCCGGCACAGGACCCGGCACAGGTGGAGGTGCGGGCACTGGGCGAGGAATGGCAGGGGGGACCTGTGGCGCCACTGGCTGCTGTGCGGGCGGCTGCACCGGGGCGGGTTATCTCTGACAATCTGTGAGACTTCTGCTCAAAGTAGTCAAGGATCAGATCTTTCTTGATGAAACACAGTTCTTTATTTCCAATCTCTACATTGGTACAGCTTCTCGTATTATTGTCAGAGATAACACAGATGGCAAAAGCGGGTCTATTATACCTTTCTAAGCAGTTTGAATTACCCATAGGTAGCCAATCACTACAAGGGAAAAACGGCGGGCAAAAAGGGGCTCTGGCCGTTTGCTTCCCACAGGAAAGAAAGTGAGGTGTCAAGTTGTAAATTTCCCCTTCCCAACCAGACCCTTCAGATGTTACCAGTTCACATAACAATCCATGGCCTCGAGGCTTTCGCACATTGATAAGAGATGAGACTTGTCCTCCCTTGGAGTCTCAGCCGAGATGAATGGAATGCGGAGGTAGGAGTGTGAGAGGCCCATTGTTCCCATGCTTTGAAGCTGACATCCTCCCGCTTTGACAGTTACACAAACCAGGCCGGTCAGGGTCATAACCTGGGGTTACACATTCTACATACATGCTAATACATACTGGCCAGAATGAGGGGTACATGACAGGTATTCATGAGGGCATACATACAGTACCATGACAAGCAAAGCAGCAAACACAAAGTGAAACATGGCTGTAAGCAGCAAGATACATTGTCTGAATCAGCAGATTCTGACAGAAAGCAACTATACTGACCTACTCAAGAACAGCCAAAAGGAAGGGGAAAGGCAGCAATCTATGATGGCAGGACTGAAATATTCCATGACAACACTACAGTAGAAATGTGCTTAAGGCATTCCAATAACACCACTCACTTTTGCACAGTCTTACTGTTTCGTTGTATTTTTTTAAAATTAATACCCTATACCAGAGAAAACAAGCTGGAAAAAAAGAGATGGGCATAAGGGTTGCCCAACCAAGTAACAGAAGATGTGAAGGGATGAGTGTGGAAGGGTTTTCAGCATAGGAAGAGATGGAGTTCCTAGACAAATTGAGATGGTATGGGAGAAGTCTAGCTCTCTATAAGGCTCACCAGCCAAGGGGAACGCTAAGAGATGGGAGCAGGCAGAAAGAGAAGTTTCAGGAAGAGAAGCAGAACAGGGGGAGGAAAAATTATGCTCTCTGTCTGGATGATCAAGTCCCATGATTTCATGTCAGTAGTGATGGCAGAGGGCTTGGGAGTAGAGCCAGCTACAAAAAGAGAGAGAGAGAGAGATTCTAACAAGACTTATTTGTTTTGGTCTATCTGGTCTTGGATAGGGGAATCAGTGCCACTGGTCAAAATTGGTATAGAATTAGGATCCCTAATGTGATTAAGCCAGACTGCAGGATCAAGCTGTTCAGTGGCAAAATTGGGGTTGCTCTGTGATTGGTGAAACTTTAGGATCCCAGACCCCATTTTTGGGAATTTGTCATTCAGACCTTTTATTGTGAGGGTATACATCCAAGCAATGTAATGGGAAGGAGATACGTCTAGTCACAAATGATTAAGCAGGGTGGCTGGTGTGATTCAGAAAATGGCAAGGAGATGGGTGTATTATCTTTCTTAATTAGATTTCTTAAAAGAAGTACTCCTTTTGAGGCAGATATTGAGGGATAGATTATTGTCTAGCCCATGTGGGTTGTCAGCCCTTGCCTATATCCAAACATGTTCTTGAGGCTTTCCCATACAATCAGCATCAACTTGTAATCCTTGAGCTAGGAATCAAAATACCTTTTGAGCTAGGAATCAAAATATCGGTTTCCAAGACCATGTTGGAATTTTAAGTGGGTGAACAGGAAAGGTTTCAGTGAAGATCTAGAAAGGTGTCTTGGATCAGTCCTTCCAACACATAATAACTACCACCGATTCTTTGGAGCTGTTATATCTATGGCAAAAAGGCACATTCCAGGCTGGAGCGATCATCTGCTACTTCTGAATATTTGCTGCTGAGGAAATTTTGATACAGCCTTTTGCTCTAAACCAGGGGTGGGCAAATGGCGGCCCGGGGGCCACATGCGGCCTGCCACAGAGTTTTTTGCGGCCCGCCAAGACAGTTGGCCACTGTCAGCACCTGAGGAGCTGCAGCTTGAACTTACTGACATGCAGTCAGATCACACTGTGAACTGAGCTCCCGGGTGCCTGGCAAGGCCATGGCTCCCGGGGGCTGCTTTGCCGCCTCGCCGGACTGCGAGGCAGCAACGGACGCGCCGTCGCGCGTCCCGGAGCAGGCGGGGGCGGGGCTTGCTCTATAAGAGCCTGCGCCCCGCTCCCGCCCTGGCTTTTGCTCCGCGTGCTCGCTGGCTGAGAAGCACGCATACAGGAGCAGGGTCTCTGGTCTGGGCCTGCCTGGCTGGAACGGAGGGTCGGATTTCGGGCGGCGGGTCAGCCACGGCTCGGGCCCTTCGCAGCAGGGCAGCTGACGCCTCTTACCTTGGGGGCTGTCGGCTCGGAGCTCCTTCGGACTGCTGAGGCGGCCTCGCTGGGTGGTGGGCGGCGATCATACGTGGCTTCCGGCTGCAGGGTCTTTTGCTCTCCCTTTGTGGAGCTTGGCGGCCCTCCCCCCCGTTCTTGACTCCCTTCCCCCCGGTGAGGGTTTGGCGCGCCGCGGACGACCGGTTCGCGGCGTCCTTCAGAGGGCAGTGGTGGCCATTTGGGAAAGTAGCGCCGAGCCGCTTGTGGGGCAGGAGCAGCTGGGAGAGGCTGATTGGCGGGGTGGCGGCAGCTTCTCACCCACCCACCCCGGTTTCTTGAGGATGGCTTCTCGCGTCCGGGGGTTGACAGGCTCAAGCGGTTTGCAGCGGCGGCCTGGGTGACTAGGAGAGGCAGCGGGGAAGAGTCTCAGGGCGGTGACAGTCACCCAGTCGGGCAGGTATTGGGTGGGGGTAGAGTTTGGCCCCCTTTCTGCCCGTTGCGGCAGCGGCGCCGTTTGGCCAGTGTGCGAGGTGGCCTTGCGAGGCGGGATACTGGGCTTGTTGGTGGCGCTGTCTTGCGAGGACCCACCCCCTCCCTCTTCCTTTTTCTTTGTTCCCCCTTGGTGGGTTAGGTTTCTGTTGGTGGCTGGCCAGTAGTGTCTCTTTCCAGGTCAGGCCGTTACTGCCCGGGATTTTTCTGGTTCGCCCCCCCCCATCTATTTACTGGAGTGAGGGTGGCCTGCCTATAGGGCGTTTTTTGTCTCAGATTGTTCCCCTGTATTGAGGGGCGGCCATTGTAGGCAGTTCCCTGGCAGTTGAGGGTGGCCATTTTGTGGCCTTTCAGCAAGTTCCTGGGCTATTGGAAGCGGCCATTTTAGGTAGGGCCTTGGTGCTTCAGGCTGGTGGCCATTTTGTTTTGATTAGGCCTTGGATTCCCTGGGCCCCTGCTCGGCGGCCATCTTAGGAGGCTGGGGCCTGCTATCTTAAGACGGCCATTTTATATGAGCTTTCAGCAGCCATTTTCTCCCTCTTGTACTAAGGGGTGAAATTGTTTTTTCAAATTTTCAAAAATGTAATTATCAGTCTTTATTTTGTATAACAGGTTCAATATGGCTCCTAGGAAGGGACAGGGAAAAGGTAAAGGGAAGCATCCTGCTCCCAAAAGGCCTCCAGCTCAGCCTGATCCGGTTCTCCCACCTGACGATGATGACGTTGAGGATACGGTGAATGTGGCTATCTTGCAGCATCTTGCGGCTCTAGAAAGGGAATGTGGCGTGCAGCATAGCGATATTGCGGCTGGCGGGGGAGCTAACCTCTCTTTTCAAGCTCAGGTTCTCGCTCGATTGGCCTTTTTGGAAGACAGGAAGGAGGCTGCTGCATTGGATCAGGGAGGGGAGTCGTCATCTTTGAGGCCTGGGCCAAGCTCAGGGAGTCAGCAGATGGCATTGTATTCGGCTCCTGCGGGGCAAGGAGGTAAGGAGGTGGGGGGTGTTGGTCACTGTCCATGGGGCCCTTGTTTTCAGGGCTCTGCTGTAGCTCACACGGTTCCTTCTCCTTGGCCATACCCTTCACCTAATGCTCCAACTTTTTCAGCTTGGGGTTCTCCTGTGCCATGTGCAGGATTCCCTGGCTGGGGTGGTTTGTCTTATGACTCAGTGCCACCTGGAGCTATACCAAGCGGTGATACGGATTTACCGCTCGGAGATCATTTGTCTACCAACTCGAGGGAAAAAATCATTAGAGGGGAGTATGTAGATGTCTTTGGTCTTCTCTATCGTGAGATGGAGAAGAAGGACAAAGACAATTTGGAGGACCATGAAAAAGAACGTTTAAAGTGGCGGGTGGTAGATAGGACTTGGGCCAACTGGTTTCCTGGCTACCTTATTTACGCTGCCGTCATAGTGCGACACCAGCTGTGGAGGGCATCAGCGATGATTCAGTATCTGGACATCGTTTATAAAGCCTATGTGGCTTGGTTGCAGTATGATGAAGAGTTCCAGCAAAGGGCTGCCATGAACCCAGCCATGCGTTGGGATAAACTTCATCCCAGTTTATGGCTTCAGATTATGTCCCCTAACCGGTCAGCATGGGGTGAGCGATCGCACAGTGGCCACTCCATTAAGAAGGCTAATGTGCAGTCAGGTCCCCACTTTCAGGCGGGGCAGGTGGTTCAGCGACGCCCGCTTTGCTGGGAGTTTACCTCCCAGGGGACCTGTAGCCGGAAATCTTGTTCCTTCTGGCACGAGTGCCCACTCTGCGCCGGGCCCCATGCATTGTCCCATTGCCCTCTTCCCAAGGGTTGGGGGGGTGGAAAGGGGGAAAAGCGCCCTGGAGGCAAAGGGAAATTCTTCCCCCCTCCTGACAAAGGGACCCAGCCCGATTAATTTGGATGTTTTGGGGCATTGGCTGAGCGTTTACCCCAGGACCTTAGACCGGGCCTACCTCTTGCACGATTTTAATTTTGGATTTAGAATTCCTTTTCAGGGAACTAGGGCTCCTTATTTAGGACCAAATTTGAAATTGGTCCTGGGTATGGAGCATGTGGTTCGCGAAAAGATAGATAAGGAATGCAGGGAAGGTCGGGTACTCGGACCATTTAATTCACCACCAGTTCTTAAGTGCTTACATGAAGGCAGGTAAGCAATTCATGACCTTCAGGGAGGAAGTTGGCCTCAAACAGGTCTGGCCTATTCCGGTGTCACACCTAATGCAATTTTGTGTGACACTTAGGAATAGGGGTTTGGCTCCACACACTATTCGTAGTAAGCTTTCCTCGTTGGCATTCGCCAGTAAGGCTTCTGGCTATGAGGACGCAACAGGCGACTTCCGTATTAGGAAGATGCTTGAGGGTTGGACCCGGGAGACCGGCAGGTCTGCCGACACTAGGGCACCCCTGACCCCAGCGATATTGCGGGGGCTGGAGTCACAGTGGCTTTTATGGTGTAGTGACGGCTATGAGGCCGAGCTATTCCATGCTGCTTCGCTGATTGCCTTTTTGGGGGCACTTAGGATCAGCGAACTGGTAGCAGGCTCTCGAAAGATGTCTCTGGTGCGGCCCTGGAGCGTAGGGACGTGTCCATTATTAATTGCCAGGTCACAATTAGGCTGTGGAGGTCAAAGACTGACCAGAGGGGCAAGGGGTCCTTCATTAGGTTGGACAGGTGCTCGGAGGCCGGGTTGTGTCCTGTCACCGCCTTGGGTCGCTATTTGGCCCTTTGGGGTGATGCTCCCAGTTATCTGTTTCGGCATAAGGACGGCACCCCTCTTACCAAATTTCAGTTTTGGTCCGTCATGCAGAGGGCTTTGGTCCAGATCGGTTTAGGCGGGGTGCGCTTCAGCACGCACTCTTTTAGGATTGGGGCTGCTTCAACGGCCTCTGCCCTGGGTTACCGTGCTTCAGAGATCCAGAGGATTGGGCGTTGGAAGTCCCGTTGTTACAAGGGCTATGTTAGGCCTTGCAATGTTTAGGCCAGCCTATCTGCTTGTTACATCAGCCATTAATGTAGTTCTTTTTACAGGCACTGCGGGATGCCAGGAGAGACGGAGGGTCACGATCTGCGGCCACAGTATGGTCTTCTGGGCTGCTCATCGGGCTCGGAGGACGTCCGTCGGCTCCCAGCTTGGCCTCAGTGAAGTGGCAACGGTTGAGTGGCTGGGTAGGAGGGGTACGAGATGGCCCACGCTTCTGCCACTGTTGTTTAGAGAGAGGCGTGGGCCTCCCCCTCATGTTCTAGTCCTACACCTGGGGGGCAATGACTTGGGTCTGATCAAGGGTGTGGCCCTGGTGTTGCAGGCCAAGGCTGACCTGGTGAAGGTAAGAGCCAGGTGGCCCGGTGTAAAGATTGTGTGGTCGGCCATGCTCCCCCACCTGAGATGGCGGCATACCAAAGACCCCAGGTGTATGGACAGGGCTAGGCGTAACGCCAACAGCCAGATTAGGTCAGCCATGGAGTCAGGGTTGGGATTGTATTTGGAACACCCCAATATACGGATTCAGTGTCCGGATCTGTATAGACCTGACGGGGTTCACCTTTCTGACGAGGGCAACGAAATATTTTTAGTGGACTTGCAGCACGGGATCCAATTGGCACTTGGTTGCTGAGTGGGGTGCAAGGGCCAAAGCAGAGGCTTGGCCTTGCCTGTGGCAGGTTGTGCAAGCAAGAAAATGGAACCGGTGAGTGCCTCACAGCATATCCCTTTTGGGAACAGGTGATCTTCAGGATCTGCCCTAGGGCCTTGCGGTCTGGGGTAGTGAATGGGGATCGCCTCTGGGAACCTCTCAGGCTAGGCTCCTCCCTGTTGGTCTGTGCAGCCGCAGGGGTAGGTGCTCCTGGGGGGGGAGTGCCAGCATGCTGGGCTGCTGGTTACGAGCCAGAAGTATCTGGCTTCAGACCGGAGCTAGGTGTCCCGCCCTTATCAAGGGCAAGGAGGCCGTGTCAGGGAGTGACGCCTGCCTTGCCTGTTCCAGGGCTTGCTTAGTTTTGCCCGTTGCTGCAATGTTCTGTTTAAATAGTTAATAAAGTGGCCCTTGTTTTACTCCAAACGGTTGTCTGTCTCGTTATTCCGGCTGGGGTGGCAAAGAAATGTTTAATGCTGTGACATTAGTTGACTTTTACAAATCTTTGTCTGCTGAAAAGTTTCCATGTATGAAGAAATTTGCTGGGAAAATGTTCTCTATATTTGGGTCTACATATATTTGCGAGCAAAGTTTTTCTTGCATGAAGATCAACAAGAGTAAATATAGACATTAACAGACATTTGACAGACATTAACTTGCAGGCTGTGATGAGAATCTCAACAAGCAATCTCACTCCTGATTTCAAAAAAATTGTAGAAAAGTGTGATAGGGTACATTTGTCTCATTAAACTGATTCTAAAATTAAATGTGCTTGCAGCTATAGATGATAGCACAATAAATAAATTGAATAAAACTACCACTATTTTATTTAAGTTATATTTATGGATTTTGATGATACAATTTATACCTTTTCTGAAATGCAGATTTAACTAATGAATGCAATCATTTTAAAAGGTGCGGCCCTCCACTAACCTCCGCTTCCACAAAGCGGCCCCCGAGCCAAAACAATTGCCCACCCCTGCTCTAAACTACTCCATGGACTTGATGCTGCAGGTAGACAAAAATGGACCAAAGTAACTGTGAATTTGGATTTCAGGCATTCCAGTAGGAAAGCCTGGAGCCTGTTGAAAAAATTAGGTGCAAGCCCACCTGTGCTCCAAGGAAATCCAGATGTAACATCAAACCAGGTAGCTGCCTGACTTTTATCCCTATCCAGCGCTCTAAAGGACTGAGATTTTAATCAGGATTTTAAAAAAAAAAGAACTCCAGATTTTGAAATACACCTGCCATGAAGACTGTGAGCTGTCAGAAGATTTCAGAGCTGATGAGATTTCCAAGGCACTGAAGGATATCAAGAGCAGAAAAAGGCACCAGGCTTTGACTGCATCCATAATGAGTTCCTGATTAATAGTGGCACATTCACAAAGAAGTGGCTTGCAAAGTTTCTCACTGACATCATGAGAACAGGAAGACTCCCAGGGGAATTCAAGAAAACAAAGATAGTTTGCTATTCTGAAACCTGGAAAACTAAAACATCTGGTGGAATGTTACAGACCTATTTCCCTTCTGAGCTTCTGCTTTAAACTTCTTGAGAGGGTTATCCTGAATAGAATCAGTGACAGAATTAACAAACAGTTCCCTATAGAGCAAGCATCGTAGTTGTGAAGACCAGGGCTGAGGACAGACTGGCAATCTAAAGCGGGGCAGGCACGCTTCGCAAACGGAGGAAAGGAGCACGTTCAGACATGCGCATCTGCCCGTCGGCTCCGTTGCGTACTTACCCGTCTCCCAGTCGCTTTCCTTCCGCTTTACCCGGACACCGTTTTTTCCTGGTGTTCAGGGGCCTTCCTCCGCATGCCTCCCGCTTCCAAACAGTGTGAACTGGAAGAAGCGGGAGGCATCCGGAGGAAGTGTGAACGCACCGGCAAAAAGTTTTGCGCATGTGCGCATGTGCGCACGTGCAAAAAACATCAAAGGAAAACAAAAAAAGTGCAGCAGCGCACGCAAGCCGCGCGCGCTGGCTATGCGGCAGTCTGAACGCTCCATGGCAGTCTGAATGCTCCGTATCGCCGCTGATCCGCATTGCTCTGGCCAGTGTGAATGGCCAGCTCCGTGGGTTTTTTCCCTCGCCCCAGTTCCCTCCACTTTGCCTCCGCTTCAGATTGCCAGTCTGTCCTCAGCCCAGGTTCTCAGCTTAACAACTTGCATTGAGGCAGGGTATCAGACGTGCCTTAAGACATCAGCAGTATTCGTTGATCTGACTGCTGCTCAGGAGTCCGTTGGAGCGGGAGCGCACAGGAGCGCAGCTCCGGGAGTGAGGAGCCCAGGGGGCGGGCACATGACCAAGCCCTGCCCCCTCCTCAGCTTCCCCGAGCAGTGCAGAGGCGCAGCGCTCCAGGGAAAGCCCTGCTAGGGTCTTTATTGTTTTAAATGTTTTGTTTTAATATTGATAATTTTATCATTGTTCCTTTTATGACTGTGTGCTGCTTTTCCAGAGACTTGCTCAAAGTGGCATATAAATTTTCTAAGTATACCAATTTTTATCTGGGCACATGGCACATAAGTACTGGAGAAATTTCACCAACCCTTCAGCAGCTTCCACCTTATCAGTTTGGTGTAGTGGTCAGGAGTTGGACTCTAATCTGGGAGAACCGGGTTTGATTCCCCACTCCTCCACATGCAGCTGCTGGTGTGAGCTTGGGCCAGTCACAAGTTCTCTCAGAGCTGTTCTCTCAGGAGCAGTTCTCAAAAGACCTCTCTCAGCCCCACTTACCTCACAGGGTGTCTTGTTGTGGGGAGGGGAAGGGGAAGGGGAAGGGATGGGTGGTGCACATGTCCTGGGTATCTCAAGTCTACTTGAAACCTCGTGGTTTCAAGGGAGCAGGAAGAGAATGAGGGTGTGTTCTTTACGCTTATTTTTATTGCAGAAAGTACTGGATGGGGAAGGGAATGGAGGAAGAGCAGGTCAGTTTCACTCACCTGTGGAGTGGAGCCTGAGGGGTGGGTGTTGCTTTCTGACACACTTCCGGTATGTTGGGGGTGGGGGGTGGCATATGCAAATGAGTTATGCTAATGAGTTATGCTAATGAGCTCCTGCACCTCTTTTTCTACGAAATGACCCCTGCTGCTGCTTATGACACAGTCTGGGGGGATGGTCTGCTGTACAAGTTTTTACAAGTTTCCCCCTGCAGAGCATTATTTTATCTCCTAGATAACAAGCTGACTGATAGAACTTTCCAAGCAATTATGGGTCAGTCAATCAGCAAACAGAAGAAACTGAATAAAAGTCAGCTCCAAGGCTCAGTCCTCGCTCCAGTTCTTTTCAATCTATACATCCCTGATGTTCCTGAGACAATATCCAGGAAGTTTGCTTATGCCGATGACATGGTGATTGCAGTAAGGCACAAAGGACAGAAGACCTTGAAATTTTGGCTGACTACTCCCATAAATGGTGGCTTATCCCAAGCACAGGAAAAACAGAATGCTCCTGTTTTCATCTCAATAGCAATCTTGCCAACTCTGAACTGAATGTCTACCATAATGGCGCCCATTATGGCACAAGCATACACCTAAGTATGTCAGCATTACCTTGGATAGGACCTTGAGCTATATAAACACCACCTTACCTATGTAGCAGCAAAAATGCACATGCAAAACAACATTCTTCAAAAATTATAGAGTACAAATTGGGGTGCGTTTGCTACAACACTTAGATGCTCAGCTTCGGGGTGTATGGTACTGTGGAATATGGTACTTCAGTGTGGCTCAACAGCCCCCATGTCCACAAATCTGATGCTCAACTCAATACAATAATGAGAACCATCTGTGGATATATTAAATGCACTCCAACCTATTGGCTACTCACACTGTGCCACATTGCTCCCCTGTATCTCTGAAGGCAAGACGATCTACTTCATGAATACAGAAAGGTCATTGAAAACAGAGAGTTGTTTATCCACAAAGACATGGCTGATGCAGGCCTATCCAAACTAAAGTCCCGACACCCAGCATTAAGATCTGCACAAATCATGCTATCACAAAATTTTGGTTTCGGAATTAATGCTTGAGAACATGGTTGTGTATATGGATCTTCATTACATGTTATTACAAATTACATGTTAATTTGCTGTTCAGCCTTTGGCTATAAGTTTGAACTCTACCTTCCATGCCAATGTATTTCAAAAAGTGTGCATGCAGGTTTCCAGTCAGAGGAATGGTGGTCTGACGCACTTTGCAAGTGGGCAAAGCGGACGGTGGCTCTTCTTGACAGCTCGGGTGGATAATCCCACCCGATGCAACCTCACACAGGTAGTGTGAGGACCAGCAAGCAATATAATCCAGGTTTGAGCAAGCTCGGTGAAGGAGAAGTCTCAGAGGAGACTTTTACAACACCTTGAGCACTGCAACCGAAGACGATTCCTGCAAGTATCTCTAAGGAGATCAAATCAGCATAAAATCGCCAATTCCCCTGATTCCTTAACAAAGAGGACAAAGTTTAAATGTTGGGACCACATCTGAAGCGAAGTAACAACATAAGGTAACGGAAAAAAAGTTTTTGCCTTACCATTGCCACGTTTTGAAAGACGAGAAACAGAACTGGTGAAGCAATAGACTGTTGCAGATTGGATGAGTACAGTTTTGAAACGTTAAAAAGCTGAATTTGGACTTAAAAACCGTAAAAAACAAGTTGTTTAACATTCCTGCGGTTAAGAAGAGTTGGGAGGGGGAGCCAAGCATCGCGAGACAAGGAGGGGAGGAGGGAGCCAAGCATCGCGAGACCAAGTTGTGAGGACTAAGACAGGAAGTGATGGCTTGGGGAGCAGACAAGAAGGAAAAGGAAGAAAAACCAGAAGAAAGAAAAGGGACTGTAAGAACTACAATGGACCAAAAGGACTACAACAGGAAGTGACGCGTGGAGTGCAGACAAGTAAGCAAGAGGAAGGGACAAAAGGAAACAATGGCAAGCCAGAAGCAAGGTATAAAGACTGTAACCTTTGACACGAACCATAGAGGAGTTGCGCCCGCCATTTTGGATTTAATTTTTTTTTTAAACACTAATATCTCAAAAACTATATAACTTAGAAGGCTGAAACCAGTGGAATTTGATTTGGCAAGACTTGCTTGTTTGAACACAGTAATCGGTGTCTGATTTGGAAAACAATATAAAATCGATCTTTTTTAAAGAGACAAGACGGACCGCGAACTAAGATCGAGAGCAGCTACATGGTCCTCTCCTACAATGGCAGCAAAAAAAGAGAAAGAACTATTAGCCATTATGGAAGCAATGGAAAAAAAAATGTTAGACGCAATAGGAGAGGTAAATGGTAAAATGAATGGCATAGCTGCACAAGCAGATAAAAATTTCATAGACTTAAAAGCGGAATTACAAAAGTTAACCACAAGAACACAAGATATAGAAACTAAAGTAAAAGAACTGGAAGAAAATACCCAAAAAACAATGAAAGACAATGACAGGGGGGAAAAGATGATGCACTATAGAGAAATGCAAAACCATTTGAGATTTAGAGGCATTGAGGAAAAATTGAGTGAAGACATCTTTACAAGAATGCAAGAGGCACTAGCAGATTTTTTACAAGAACAGGAAGAGGTTGTTAAAGAACATATGGATCTTGTCTATAGAGTCAATTCTACATATGCAAGAGATAAAAATATACCAAGAGATGTAGTAGTTCAATTCACAATGAAAAGGACAAAAGAACAAATTTACAAGAAATGTTTTACGGAGCCTTTTGAAACAGATGGAAAGAAAATTATTGTAATGAAAGAATTGCCCAGAGCAATACTGCAAGAAAGGAAAAAATTCAAGCGTCTGACTGATAAACTGAAGGAGAAAAAAATTAGATTCCGTTGGGAAATACCACAAGGCCTAAGTTTTTACTATGGCAACACCAGAGTAGTGATTAAAAGTTCAGGAGAAATGTACGCATTTCTTGGAGAGAACAAGGAAGACCTCGGTGATATTTAAGTATACAACAAGATGGATTACAAAGTACTTACATGGAATGTAAATGGACTCAGTTCACCCCAAAAACGTAGAATGGTAGGTCATTGGTTAGAGAAACAAAAATGTAGTGTAATTTGTATACAAGAGGCTCATCTTAAAAAACAAGACCACAAATATTTAATAAGGAAGAAGTTGGGAGAAGAATTTTTTTCATTGGCAAGTAACAAAAAGAATGGTGTTGTAACATATGTTAAAAAAGACTTGGAACCTAGAGTAATATTTAAAGATAAAGAAGGAAGATATTTAGCTATTGAAGCTACTTTACAAGGACAGAAAACTTTGATTGTGAATATTTACACCCCCAACGGAGCCAAAGAATTTTTTTTTTAAAGAATTACAAATGGAATTTGACAATGTAAATTATAATCAAATCATGATGTTGGGGGACTTTAATGGAACTGTGAACAACAAAATAGACAGGCGCTCTAAGAGAAAAGAAGAGACATTGGGAAAACTTCCAAAAACTTTTTTTGAACTGATAACACAAGAGAAGCTGGAAGATATTTGGAGGAAGGTTAATCCACAAGGAAAAGACTTTACTTTTTATTCTAATAGACATGATTCACATTCAAGAATTGACATGATTTGGATGACTACTAATTTAACGCTTAAGACAAAAAAAGTTGAATTCTACCTAGAATAATCTCAGATCATAATCCTTGTCTATGGACTGCTGGGCAGGTAAAAAGACAAGGGAGATGGAGAATAAATGAGGACTTACTAGACAACCAAGAAATAGTTAAAAAACTACATGAAGAAACAGACTTATATTTCCAAGCAAATATACAGAAAGAAGTAAAAATTCAAACCGTATGGGATGCATACAAAGCAGTGATGAGAGGATTATTGATATCACTAAATGCTAAAGACAACAAAAAGAAAAGAGAACAATATGAAAATATCGTACAAGCCATTAAAACAAAAGAAAAGGAACTGAAGAGTAGACCAGGGAGAAAGAAATTGCAAAAGGAAATCTGGATGCTACAAGACCAAGCAAAAGCTATTTTGAACCAAGAGACTTACTGGAACTTGAAAAAACTTCAACAAAAAGCATTTGAAGGTGCAAACAAACCCGGAAAATATTTAACATGGCAATTAAAGAAAAAACGTGAAAATAAATTTATCACTAAAGTGATAAGGGACAATATTGAGATAATAGACAATAAAGGAATAAAGAGAGAATTTTTTAAATATTATGCAAAACTTTTTAAGAAGGAAAATAAAGACAGAAGAAAGATTAAAGAGTACCTACAAACATTAAAGTTACCAAAACCAACAGAGAAAATCAAAGAACTATTTAACAATCCAATATCATTGCAAGAGATAAAAAATGCAATAAATGACTCAAAATTAGGAAAAGCACCTGGATCAGATGGATTTACAGCGAAGTTTTATAAAACATTACAGGATTCGATCTCACCAGTGTTACTGCTATTAATGAACGATATAGGAGTCACAGGTGAGGTCCCAGAAACTTGGAAAGATGCAACCATCTCACTTATACCGAAAGAAAACCAAGATTTAACCAATGTTAAGAATTGTAGACCAATTTCTTTACTAAACAACGACTACAAGATTTTTGCCAAGATTATAGCTGATACACTAAAAGAACATCTTAAAGACACTATACAAATAGAACAAGCAGGGTTTTTACCTCATCGCCAAATAAGGGACAATTTAAGAGTAGTAGTGGATGCTATAGAATACTACGATAAACATCCAGAAAAGGAAGTGGGTTTTTTCTTTTTAGATGCGGAAAAAGCGTTCGATAATTTAAATTGGGACTTTATGTTGGAGGTTTTAGAACATCTTGAAATTGGAGACTATATGCTTAACCTCATTAAGTCAATATATAAAGAACAGAAATCCTCTTTAATAATTAATACTGAAAAGACGGACTATTTTAAAATTGAAAAAGGAACACGACAGGATGCCCACTTTCGCCGTTGTTATTTATTTGGATTCTGGAAGTTCTACTGCTAAATTTGAAAGAAGATAAAGAAATTAAAGGCTTAACAATAAAAGGTTTTTCTTTTAAATATAGAGCCTTTGCAGACGATGTGATGTTTATAGCTGAAGACCCCATGACTACACTACCATATTTGTTACAGAGAGTAAGAGAGTTTGGTGACTTGGTGGGATTTTATGTAAATAAGAACAAATCTAAAGTGTTGTGTAAAAATATGTCAAATAATAAGCAAATTGAGTTACAAAATCTTACAGAATATGAGGTGGTGAAAAAGACAAAATATCTAGGTGTGAACTTAACAATGAAAAATATTGATCTTTATAAAAATAATTATGAGAAAGTATGGCAGCAAATTATGCAAGATATCAAAAAGTGATATGTATTAAATTTGTCATTGTTGGGTAGAATTGCGGTGGTCAAGATGAATGTGTTACCACGATTAATGTTTTTGTTTCACACTATTCCAATTGTGAAAGATGTAAAAACATTCAAATGCTGGCAGAAGGAATTGTCTAAGTTTGTGTGAGGAGGGAAAAAACCAAGAATTAAGATGAAAATAATGTGTGATGCTAAAGATAGAGGCGGGTTCCAGTTACCAAACTTAAGGCTATATCACGATGCAATATGTTTGACTTGGGTAGGGACATGGACCATGTTACAAGATAGAATGTTATTGGCCCTAGAAGGTCATGACTGTAGGTTTGGGTGGCACGCGTATTTGTATTATGGTAAAACAAAAATGGATAATATGTTTAAACATCATTATTTGAGAAGAACGCTAATGGATACGTGGACAAGATATAAAAACTTTTTTCCAGAAGAAATACCTATGTGGATTGTACCTGCAGAAGTTTTAAATCCATCATCACATTACAAAGGACAAGACTGGTTGAAGTATAGAGACTTGTTAACAAGGCATGGTAAAGACTTTGTATTGAAGGAGCAGCATCAGATGGACTTTGATTATGGTTGGCTAAGTTATAGACAAATATATGACATGTATAGAAGTGATTAAAAAACCGGTTTTAGAGAAAAAAATAATGAAATAGAACAAGTTTGGGAGGAAGGTGGGGAAAAAATGATTTCTAAAATATATAAAATTTTGTTAAAATGGTTTAACGCTGATGAAATGGTAAAAGAACAAATGGTAAAATGGGCGATAAACTTCAACAAAGATATTGAAATGGAATCTTGGGAATTTTTATGGAGAAATGCTATGAGTATATCTACATGCTATAATTTAAAAGAAAATTGTTTTAAAATGATGTACAGATGGTATATGACACCAAAAAAAATTGCAAATATTAATCAGAATATGTCTAACAAATGTTGGAAATGTAAAAAGAAAGAAGGTTCTTTTTATCATATGTGGTGGACTTGTGATAAAGCGAAGACTTATTGGTCTATGATACATGCAGAAATGGGAAAAAAATTGAAATGTACATTTAAGAAGTTGCCTGAAATGTTATTGCTTGGACTTAAACTAGAAGAGATAAATGTAAAGAAAAGGACAATAATATGGTATATGATAACAACAGCAAGAATGGTGTATGCACAAAATTGGAAAAATGAAAAAATACCAGAAGTGTGGGAATGGTTGAAAAAATTGTTATATATGGCTGAAATGGATAAATGGACTAGAAAGTTGAATAATCTGTACTCAGAGACCTTTTTAGAAGATTGGAAGGATTTGAAAGAATATGTTGAAAAATATTGGGACATGAAAAACTACATTTATACATGGTTATAATAGTATAAAGGAATAGAAATAGAGTATATGAATGTACTAAGGATAATTAGACAATGAAGTTGTTTTTTTAGTATTAGATAAGGATATAGAAAATAAGAATTGGTATATAAGTATTTTTAAGATATATAACCGTTACCAGAAAACTAAACATAGATATAAGTATTACTATTTTGGATAAAATGGAAAATGTGTTATGCTTCAGATGTGGTGGAAAACCACCAATACAAGATAAAAATAAGACTATACAAATAGAGCAAAATGTTATATAATATGGAAAAAAGGATATGTATAAGATAAATATATTAATTTTAATGTTTTGAAAAGAAAAAAAATACAAAAAAAAAAGAAAAAGTGTGCATGCACACGAAACCTCATACCTTGAACAAACCTTTCTTGGTCTTAAAGGTGCCACTGGATGCTAAATTTGTTCTACTGCTTCAGACCAGCACAGCTGACCACCTGGAACTATGGATGCAATTAGTTCCACCCAATACCCATAACCTGATAAACACCAATGATAGGCTTTTAGGATTTGACTTGCCCTGTAAAATATGGAAGACGGCTAATAGATAACAAACAGGCTTTGGCAGTTGTGTAGACCTGTTGTTTAAATAAGGCAAAATACCAGGACCTGAATGTGATTGTGGTGCTGCTCACCAAACTATTTTCCATCTGTTACAATGCGAGCATTGTGCTTTATAAGGTGATGAGACGGAGCTCTTTGAACTCTCCCCAGCTGCAATTGAGTGGATTGAAAATTTAGATATTCGTATTTAAGGGGATTACCCAATTGGTCTGCATACCCATTGTATCAACTTGGTTATGTATTTTATATTATTACGAGGAATAAGGCCCATTGTGGAAATAAATACAATGGGCTCTAGAAATAGGCTCTGCACAGTTGCCCTGGCCTTGGGCACTCAGCGTCAATTTGCTGTGGTAACCTCAGCTCTCAATCCTCCCCTCTCCCTGCAGCCTCTACCTAGGAAAAGTACAGTCTTTTTCCTCAGTGGGGACCAAAGCAGCTCACATCATTCTCCTCTCCCCCATTTGATCTGCACAACAATCATGTGAGGTAGGACTTCCAGAAGAGACGCGCATAATGGCGGACGCATTTCTCCACTTCTGTGGGAGATGCGATCCGCTCTCGGCGGGGTAGAAGGGGTTTCGGACTGGCTCCGAACCTCCAGAGACCCTAGCAAAGGGACTCTGCCTGGGGTGGCTCGAAGGGAGCCTCTCCTTGTGGTGGCGACCGTGTGATTGAGACACCCTTTCTCACCCCCGTAGGTTCCCCCCATCATAGAAGCCTTCGGGCTTGCAAGCGCAACCGTGAAGCAGCAGAGAATACCAATCGGAAAAGCAATGGATCTTCCTGATACGCATTGGGGAAATCGTGAGTCTCAAGCAAAGACTGTAGATTAAAGCGGCCAGGATAGGGCGGGTAGATCTTCTCCCCGCCCCATAAATGGAGCTTACGCTGCAAGACTTTCCCACGGCGTTGCTGCAGTCCGGGAAGCTGTTTTGAAGTGCTGGAGGGCTAGATCGCATGCGCGAAGAAATGATCTTTTAAGCAACATTAGTGCAGTTAAGCAAATCTCTTCCTCGAATCTTCTTATCTAACTATAAATAAAAGCGAAACAGCAACAATGACGGGGTGACAAAGACCCTCCCCTAAGCCAGGAAGCGGAGTTTCGAGTTCAAAGGGCGATACCACAGAGATGAGCTCAATGCTTTCAGCGATGCTGTGACCCCTGGTGGATCAGATGACTACTCTCAATGCTAAGATGGACTCAATGCAGAAAGAAATGAAAGAGTCAGGAAAACGAACTGAGAAGCTGCAACAGGATCTCTGGGAAGTAAAAGCAACAACAAGTAAGCATGACTCTAGACTTCAAAAAATCGAAAAAGACAAGGCCTTTCAGAGTGATAATGTTTTAAAACTTCAGATGGAAAGATCAAATTTCTTCCTGAGACTACAGAATGTTCCTGAGAAAAAAGGGAAGGATCTTAAAAAACTGTTAAGCAAGGCATTAGCACCAGTGGCAGGTATGGAAGCGGAACAAATATTAAGTGATATGGACTTGGTCTACAGGACCTATCCAGAATTTGTAAAGAAGAAAAACCTGCCAGGTGAGATCATGATAAGATTCTCCAAAAGATCAACAAGGGATGTGGTGTTAAAAGCCACAAATAGAACAACGCTGAAGATCCAGTAAGAGGAAATTAAGGTTCTAAAAGACATCCCATTCGAAATACGGAAAAGAAGAAAAGCCTACAGAAGTTTGACTACATGGCTACAGTCTGAGTCAATTATCTACCGTTGGAATATCCCAGAGGGACTGTCTTTCAGCTACAAAGGCAAGAACTACAAGATTGACTCTATTGAACAAGCAAAGACCTTTCTGGAAAATGCAAGAAAAAGAACACGGAAAGAGGATCAGACGACTCACTGGAGGCACAGGAGAGTATGTACGGCTTTGACAGCTCAGAAAGTGAAGAAGATGTATCGGACTCGGAAAAGGGAGCTGCTGCTCCCAAGTCCAGCAAAGAGACTAAAAAGACAAGAAGAGGAACGAAGAAGAAATAATGTTACAATTGTTTGTCTAAATGGTGCACTATGTCAAATTGTAAATGGAGAAATAAGTGTTTTTTTCGTTGTTGTATGTGCCGGTCAGTCAGCTTTGTTATTTACAGAAGCAGCAACACAATATTAATTAGTTAAACCAAGAAAGTATATTGTTTTTCAGTTTAACAAAGTAGTTAATTTGATTATTACAAACACTATTCTCTGTATAGGGTAATGTAGCTTAGTTACTAGCGTTGTAGAGGTAGAAATAGTTGAAAAAATCAATAATTTTTTTTTTAAAAAAAACAGTCATGTGAGGTAGGTTAGGCTGAAAGTCTGTGACTGGTCCAAAATCACCCATTCAGCTTCCACAGCAAGAAGCTGGGTCTGGCAGACCTTGCTCTGAAGTGCTAACTGCTACGTCACATTGGCTGTCATGGGGGGCTGCCTCAGCAGGGTACAATGACCCAGAGTCCACCATTTTCTCCAGGTGAACTGATCTCTGCCATTTGGAGAAAAGTTGTAATTCTGAGTGATCTCCAGCCCTCACCTGGAGATTGGCAACAAGTTCTCCAGAAGGAAAAGTATAGTCTTTCTCTGCAGCGGGGACCAAAGCAGCTCACATCATTCTCCTCTCTCCTTTTTGATCTACACAACAGCCCTGTGAGGTAGGTTAGAATGAAAATCTGTGACTGGTCCAAAATCACCCACTCAGCTTCCACAGCAAGAACCTGGGTCTGGCAGACCCTGCTCTGAAGTGCTAACTGCTATGCCACACTGGCTGTGGTATCACCTGGTATCACAACTGAACTCCAGACAACAGATCTCTCTCTCTCCCCTGGAGAAAATAACTGCTTTGGAGGGCATACTCTGTGTCATTTTATTCAGCTGAGGCCTCTCCCCTCCCCAAACTCTGGCTTTCGTAGACTCCACTACAAAGTATCCAGGAATTTCCCAACTTAGAGTTGGCAACCCTAGCAAGGACTGGCCACAATGGGTTCCCCACAAAGGCCAAAGTAGGCCTGGAAAGGGCCTCCCTGTCAGATCCTCTGCCATTAATTTTCCTGTGTCCTGGGTCCCTATCAGTAATTTACTGCCAACCTTGAGGTTTATTGCCTGTCTCGCTTAATGTGTCTTTTTCTTCCCCGGGAGGATGGCTTGCCGCATTCCACCACATCACAAAAACAGTCTGGCTATCTTCCCTTGCCTCCTCCCTTTTCTCTCTCGAGCGTCTCAAATGGCTTATCTTGCTTTTGTAACCTTGGAGAACTGCTGAACTGATTTTAGCCAGGTGCCTGGCCTGTGAATTGCAAGTAGAGTTCACTAAGGGGCATGGGGGGGGGGGGTAGTGCTTTTGCGCCTTTTCTGTGGGAATTAACGGTTGGGGGTTTCCACGCTTTTTTATGTTAGCCCTGATTGGTTCTTCACCTGCCCTTACCTTACTGTGAATGGTATATTAATCCCTGTTGCCTGTAACTAAGTATCTCTAACAAACATTGAGTACCTGAACCATCATTAAGAAATAAAAGGACTTTTGCTTTCACTAAAGGCCTGGCTTATTTGATTCGACTCAGAAGCCTCACACTCCCCCCCCCCCTTTTTACTGACAGAACCAAGCTTGGTTGTCTAGCAACAGCCACTGAGGGGGATAGCGAGCAAAGGAGGAGAAGGGAATGGTTTGACGGCTGCTGGCCCACCTCAGTAGCCAGCCAGCCACAGAGGAGCCATGCAGGAGAAGCATTTTCACTCAGAGAGACAGCCGTTTTGGCAGTTTATTCTGACAGGGAACAGTGAACAGGCTGCCAGTGGGCGGGAGAAAGGAGTGGACCCAGCACCCAGCCAATGGCATGTGAGTACTCTTGAGTGGTGTTTGATAGGCCTGTTGCTGATGGAGCACACAGCACAGCCAGTGGGAGAGCTGGAAAGTGCCAATATGCCCGGGCTTTTATATATATCAGATTATCATTATTATAGTATTTTCTTCTATTACTTTTCTTTCCCTAGGGCAAGGATTCCAGAGACACCCTTACAAAAAATTGTTTAATAGTAACTGACTTGTTTTCAGGAGTATTCAATAGCCATTCCTTTAACCAATTCAGTCTGGCAGCCTGGTAGTATAAAGCTATATCTGGTACTTCTAAGCCTCCATTTAATTTTTTGTTGTACATGTTACCGGTTCATATCTGAGGTTCCTTCCTATCCCAAATGTATGCATTTAACAACAGCTGTCATTCTTTTAAAGTTTTTTTTTTCCTGAGATACTTGCTGGAAGGTTATTAAGCAAAATCATCATCTTAATCACATTTATATGTCCAAAAAAGATAATTTTACGGATTCCTAGGCCTGGATCTTATTTTTAATTTCTGCTATAACTGGTTCACAATTGATCTTTAAGAGCCTGTTGTTATTTTTATTTAGCCAAATGCCTAAATACTTAATTTGATTGGTGCTCTTCATATTCTTAATGCAATTATCTCTTTTGCATACACTTGTATCTGTATTAAAACAGAACCTCAGATTCATCTGCATTTAATTTGTAAACATATTGTATTTCCCATATTGTACAACAAGATTTTCTAATTCTCAAGTAGATTGCTCTATGTCTTATAGAAAAATAGCAATATTATCTCCAAAAAGCCCTATTTTATATTGGGCTGCTCCTATTTTAATTCCCTGGATTTTTTAATAATCTCTTACTGAGATCGCCAATGTTTCCAATGAAATTGTGAACAATGGAGCAGAAAGAGGTTATCTCTGGCCTGCCCCTCTGGTAATATCAGTTTGTGGAGAAAGGTTCCCATTGATGCTTACCTTGCTGATTGTGAATAAATTAAATTTGCCCACCATTTAAAATTTCTTAGATCTGAATAGAAACTTTTAAATTCATGAATCTATCCAAACTGAATATGAGATAATAGCTGTACTATTTTAAACTGCATATGGAGAAGAACTTTCAGGGAACAGCTTTTATAGGAAACATTGAATTGTGTGAGTGCTTACCTGAGGCCAGAAATTGTATAATAAACAGTGTTACCATCTCATCTGCTGATTATGTGGACTACCCTTTGATCACAGTTTCAGGTGGCAAGACCATATATTCAGGAAGGCTTTCCTTCTCAGACTGTGGTATTGTACAATGAACACTTGTATATTTCTGTATAAATCTTAATGTGTTAATCACACAACTTTTTGCAAATTCTGAAAAATACACTAGGTTGAATCCAAAGGTTTCTTCATCTAGTACAAGTAGTCTTCCACTGGCATTATTAACAAGACCTATGGATTCCATGTCAAATCAATCCCTGTGTATTCACTTGCCCTTTCATGAATACTGTCTGCTAATAGAGTCACTAAACAGTAACGCTTATAATACATACAAAAGGTAGCTTGCCATTACTTTCTCATGCAGTGCCAAGAGATTCCATATCACCTCAGCTGGTAAAGAGCTATGAAAAAGTCAACTTTATCAGTCCATTCTTGCAAGGTCAGCAATGTTATAAGCTGTTAAGTTAAAGCATAAGCTGCCTTAATAAATAATTATAATATATTTATGTATCTCACAGATTTGCAGAGATGAATTTTCATAGGATTAAAAAGAATGCGCTGTGCAGGTTATCCGTGTCTTCTGTGGTTGGGGAGTACTTACTCAGCTGGGAATCTGCCTGTTCAATTCAAGGCTTCCACACACAGGTTTCATGTGTTATGTAGTAACCAGTTTTCTAAAGGTAACAAAGCTTCAATACAAATATTATTTAATTAAACGGGCATTTTTGTAATTTTGAGAGCCCTGCCCCCCCACAGAGAGAAGAAGAACAGGGAGCTCAGGCTCCCCGAACTGTGTGCGCCTGCGTCCTTGGCAGGTGATTTAAGAGCTGCCCCTTGCTTGGGTTGGGCTGGCCTTGGTGGCAAGCTGACCGGGGGTACAGTAATCCTGGAGCCCCATACTGGCCTTTTGCTCGGGGCCACAGAATCACTAAGACCACTCCTGGTCATGTTTATTTTCTCCACGCATCAATACCTCTTTGCATAAAAAAAATATTCTGCTTTTGAAAGTCAACAAAGTATTATGATTTGAACATCTTTTATGGGTCCTAGCTGTTTCCACATATACATATCTTGCTCATAATAATTGTGAGTACCCAGTAAACCTAGCCTCTGTTGGAAGATACTATTCTGCAATGGCAAAGCTCCAATTTTTGTCCAGGTTTACGTGTGTGAGGCTTCTGAATAGACAGCAAGAGGTCAGACCTTTGCGTTGAATCAAAGCTCTTTATTTTCTAATACTGCAAACAGGTTCTCAATGTTTGTTAGAGATGCATAATGAAAGACAGTCATGGTTAATATACCCTCCAGCCACAATTGAACCCCAGCATTAGACCAATCAGAGTCAGTGGGTGAACGCGGGAAAAGAAAGATGACCGTTGAGGTTCCCACAGCAAGGTGAGAAAGTTATAAAAATTCCCTTCTTGATCTGAGTGACCCACATGTGTGAAGCTAGACACAACAATTCTAGGCTGGCACCCATAAAGGAGCTTCAAGGTTTTCACAAGATAACACACTCTGGCCCGGAAAGAGGGAGGACGGATGCATGGGAGTGAAGACCATTTGTTTTCAGTGACGTGCAGGAATTTAGGTCGCCATTCTCCCACCTAGAAATTGTAACATTAACCAGAGCAGCCAATATACTTCAAAGTGACATAACCAGCTGCAAAGGGCAAGGGGGTTGAACCAGATAAGGGGTACAGGCAAGGAATCCACAAGAACAAAGAAATCGGAAGCAAATTACAGAGATGCTATTGTCAGTTTCTGACAACGTGGAACATTGTGGTACCCCATAAATAGATCTGTACCCAGAACTGCTTCCTTCATTGAACTGAATGAAGAAGCTTTTGTGTGAAACAGTTATCTGCTAATATTGTTGCAAGCACAGCTCTCTAAATTACAGTGAACTGTATAGAAAGTAGTAAACATAGCTTCAGAACCCTTCTGCCACAAGCATACTAAAGATATTTTTATAATTATACTTAAGAAAAGGGCTATAAAGGGCTCTTTGTAGAAGTTCTCTCATCAGTCTTTACAGCAGACATTTGATGTAATCCAATATACCTATCTTCAAGTTGCAGTTGGGGTACTGATACTGAGAAAGTGTGACTTTGGCCCTAAAATGAAGATTATATGGAAATTCTGGGCAGGGACAGAGCAATTTACAGCTCTTACATTGCAGTCCTCAGAAAAGTTACACACTTCTACTTTCATTGAAGTCAGTAGGCTTGAAGTATATCTCTACTTAAGATTGCACTGTTAGTCACCTTCCTACATCAGCTTCTAAAACATGTTTTTTGTTATAGATTCTCTGCTGATATTTGCAGTCTATGCATTGCTTTGAGGGGTTTTCCTTCAAGAATCAACATTCTTGTTGTTAGAACACCTTTGAGTATTTATGTACATATCTTTTTATTATTTCATAAGAAGCAATATGCAATGAGAAAAGTGCATCCAAGAAAGGCAACCCTCAGAATAAAGCTACTCACCCCTGGTAGTTTTGCACATCCAGAAGATCAATATGGGTTGCAATGGATGATTTACAAGAAAATAATATTAAATGGAGAAGGAAAACAGATGGCATGCTGTGTTGTCATGTAAGCAATACATCACAGGTGATGGTGTATCAATATATGGTGCATCCATACATATTGTATTGACTTTCCTTTCCTAAGAAACGATTCCAATACATCATGACTGATTACGCCTTAATAAAATATTCAGCTCCACTATCATTTCAGTAAACTTCCTTCTCTTCTTCTTATTTTTTTTACTCTTCGAGGGTATGATCCAGCGAAAATAAAATACTTTTATCTCCTTCTGATTAAACATGACAGTGAAGCTTATACTTAACTGGAGCAGAATGCAAACTCCTTTATAGCCATGTTCCTGGATGCTGCACTATTCATTGGGCCTAATTCAACTGCACTGTCATGGCCAGTTCCTCCACAGTGTTTCCAGACTATTACTGCATACCAGTATCATTGTCTTCTACATGGAACCCTTTAATGTTTATCGCTGTGTGGTGTCTGAGTTTTGGGGAAGGATAAATAAATTGGTTGGAAACTTGAAAACAGCTTACAAGCTTGGGCCCCACATATACCATGCCTGCATCTCATTATTCAAAACCTACTTCATGGGTCATAACTAAGCTCTTATCCAGAAATAGTATGGCTGAGGACAGAGGATACATTGTGACACACACCATAAGTCCTTGAAAAATAATGAGAATCTAAATGTGGGTAATGTAATTAGACAGCTTGAAACAGCTGAGTGGTGGGGACCAAGCTGCTCCCCCAACTCACGGGGGGTGGGGGAGAGAAAAGGAGCTCCACGGAGAAGCAGCCACAGGTAAGCCTTCCTCCCCTCCCCTGGGCAATGATGGCGAACCCTGGGCCTGCCAATCTCCCCCCCACCCCTGGTTGCAACGGCGAAGCCCATGTGGTACTGAGCTGTGGGGGCCACTGATTTCCCCCTCGGTTGCAAAGGTGAGGCCCACGTGGGCGCCGCAGATTCCTCCCCTTGCAATGGCGAGGCCTGCGTGGCTTTGAGCCCCAGGGCCCACCGATCTCCTCCCACTTGCAATGGCAAGGCCTGTGCAGCTCTGAGCCGTGGGGCCCACCGATCTCCCCACACTTGCAACGGCAAGGCCCATGTGGCTCTGAGCCTCAGGGTTGGCCAGTCTCCCCCTTGCAATGGTAAGGCCCATGTAGCTCTGAGCTGCCGGGCCACCGATCTCTCCCCTGCTTGCAATGGTGAGGCCAGCATGGCTCTGAGCCATGGGGCCCACCAATCTCCCCCACCTGCTTGCAACAGTGAGGCCCACGTGGCTCTGAGCCTCAGGGCTGGCCAATCTCCCCCTTGCAACGGCAAGTCCTGTGTAGCTCTGAGCTGCAGGGCCACCAATCTCCCCCCTGCTTGCAATGGTGAGGCCCGCCCAGCTCTGAGCTGCGAGACCGCTGATCTCTCCCCTGCTTGCAATGGTGAGGCCTGCACGGCTCTGAGCCATGGGGCCTGCCAATCTCCCCCCCCCCCGGGTTGCAATGGCAAGGCCTGCATGGCTCTGAGCCACAGGGCCCCCCGATCTCCCCCCATTTGCAATGGGGAGATCCATGCAGTTCTGAGCCGCAGGGCCTGCCGATCTCCTCCCTGCTTTCAATGGCAAGGGCCACATGGTTCTGAGCCGTGGGGCCTGCCAATCTCCCCCCCCCCGCTTGCAATGGTGAGGCCTACGGTGCTCTGAGCTGTGGGGCCTGCTAATTCCCCCCTTGCAATGGCAAGACCCATATGGCTCTGAATCACCAGGCGCCACAGCGCACGCACAGGGAATGCTCTTTAACTTTGGGGGGGATTTAAATATTTTTAGATTTTTCTGCACAGATGGGGAGTCCCCCACATGTGCAGAAAAATATCCCTGCCCCCCCAAGTGTCCCCTACATGTGGATTTAGATATCTGCACAGAGGAAGCGCCTTGGCTATTAGTATATAGACGAGAGGCGGAGACCCACAATACTCGCGGGGGGGGGGGGAAGAGTCCTAAAGGCTGCAGGTTCAGGTAAGTCTTCTTCCCCACCCCCAGCTCCAAGACCTTTGGCCCAATGCTCCATCACCCTCTCTGTCTTGCTCAGGCTCCCGGGGAAGGGGAGGAGGCTGGGGTCCCAGGGATGCACCACCACCGCTCACATCATGATATTGCCCCACAGTGGCGGTGGGAGGTGGCGACCAGAGGGCCTTGCAGGAAGAAGGAAGAGGTGGAGCTGGCTCCTCGGCAGCTGCAGTGGCAAGGCATGGTGGAGGAAGCCAAGGGAAGCACGGTGGTGGTGGCCGACCGACCTGCCTGCCTGCCTGCCTGGAGCCCGGTGATGTGCCTGGTCTCCCCCTCCTCTTCCATGGATCTCACTCACACCAGTGGTGGCTCCAGAACATGAAACGCCTGGCAGAAAGGAGAGAAGGAACAGGCAGGGTGATCCCCTCCCCCCCGCTCAGGTGCACAGGGAATGCTCTTTAACTTTTGGGGGGATTTAAATATCCCCCCAAAAGTTTTAGTAAAAAGTTTTTGTAAAAGGTTTAAGATTTTTCTGCACATGTGGGGAGTCCCCCAAGTGTGCAGAACAATCTCCCTGCCCCCCAGGTGCCCCCCCCCCACAGATTTAGATATCTGCATGCAGGGGTGCCTTGGCTATTAGTATATAGAGGGCTTGAACCTAAAAAATGGTGGTTTGGTTCGAAGTTCAGGGTGGTCCACGAACCGAGCCCTATACTGAACAAAGCTGAACCCCACATGAACCAAGCCACAGCCAGGAGAAAGGGGACAGGGATCACTTAGGAAGGGACTTCATTTAACCCTTTGGTTTTGCGTCCTCCTTTGAAGCAGCAGGGACTCGGGGAGCAAAATGGGTGGGTTAAATGACCCCGTTGACCCTGCACCACTCAGCTCTTAGGTTTAAATGGCTGGTCCCAAACAGCTGAACCGGCCAGAAAGCCTGGGAAATGTTCAGGGAATGCTCCTTTCCTGAACATTGGTTCCAGAGTTCCAAAACAGCCCAATTTCAGCCCAGATTTTGGATTGTGAGCTGATTCATGCCCATTCCTATTAAACAGTCATTTTGTGTCCAGCAAAACCAAGAAAGCACAATGAAGGGGAGTTGCAGGGGTCCGTTGGAGCGGGAGCGCACAGGAGCGCAGCTCTGGGAGTGAGGAGCTCAGGGGGCGGGCACATGACCAAGCCCCACCCCCTCCTTGGCTTCCCCGAGCAGTGCAGAGGCGCAGTGCCCCGGGGAAAGCCCTGCTAGGGTCTTTATTGTTTTTAATCTTTTGTTTTAATACTGATAATTTTATCATTGTTCCTTTTATGACTGTGTGCTGCTTTTCCAGAGACTTGCTCAAGGTGGCATATAAATTTTCTAAGTATACCATTTTTTATCTGGGCACATGACACATAAGTACTGGAGAAATTTCACCAACCCTTCAGCAGCTTCCACCCCATCAGTTTGGTGTAGTGGTCAGGAGTTGGACTCTAATCTGGGAGAACCGGGTTTGATTCCCCACTCCTCCACATGCAGCTCCTGGTGTGACCTTGGGCCAGTCACAAGTTCTCTCAGAGCTGTTCCCTCATGAGCAGTTCTCAAAAGACCTCTCTCAGCCCCTCCTACCTCACAGGGTGTCTTGTTGTGGGGAGGGGAAGGGATGGGTGGTGCACATGTCCTGAGTATCTCAAGTCTACTTGAAACCTGGTAGTTTCAAGGGAGCAGGAAGAGAATGAGGGTGTGTTCTTGACGCTTATTTTTATTGCACAAAGTATTGGATGGGGAAGGGAATGGAGGAAGAGCAGGTCAGTTTCACTCACCTGTGGAGTGGAGCCTGAGGGGTGGGTGTTGCCTTCTGACACACTTCCGGTATGTGGGGGGGGGGGGGGTGGCATATGCAAATGAGTTATGCAAATGAGTTATGCTAATGAGCTCCTGAGCCTCTTTTTTTAAGAAATTACCCCTGGGCAGTTGTGTTCTTTTCTGTGAAACATGCAAGTACATGGGCAAATCATATTTAGCAGAGAAATTTGGTGGTTTATTTTCCTTAGTTTAGATTCACCTGTGCCTGTTAGACCAGGAGGATATGTAGGAAATGGGATGTAGTGCCGCTAGCATCCTCTAAGCATTTGCTTATTTCTGAAAGCCTCCAGCCACAAAGAATATCAATGCAGGAAGGTTTGAAACAAATATTCTTCCACTGTGAAAGGCATGTGAGGTCTGCCCATGTTTCAGCAGCCATTTTAATTAGGGACCGGCTGTAGTTTCACCCTTGAAATGAACTCTTGTCGCTAAAGAATTCACCATGTCTCACTTCATTCCAAGATACTATTATCTAATGCCAGCTGATCCTCGGACTTGAGGAAGTCGTACTACTGGAGAGGAAATCATTAATGGAACTCACTGCATAAGCACTGGGAAAACAGCTGTATTTCTAACGAGAGAGGCTGGCCAAAAAGGGGAATCTATTGCAAAATACAATACTTAGCTATGTTCATACCAGCAATACAACCTCCAGGTTTTTTTCTTATTTAAAGATCAGGAAGTAGTAAATAGATTTTATTTTACTTTAATGTTATTATAGTATTGAGTAGCTACTATTCACTGTACACCCAATGTAGTATTAAGATAATAATGTGGGATTATAAAATAAATTGGTTAGCAACATTTCAACTAATAGACCATTTCAGAAAAAAAAAATCAATGTTCCTTCTTGCAAGTCTTTTCCTCCTCTTTTGTTTAAGTTTTAATTTCCCCTGTGTATATGAAAGAGATAAAAGTTTCCTTGTCTTACACTGTTGGAACAAATTTGATTTCTTGGGCTCAAAATTATGTGTGTGAGCTCATTCTGATGGAGATATTCCAGCCACAAGAGTGCCTTTTGCAACTAATGAGCCCAGCATGTTTTCCAGCCCACAGATAGGTAACCATTGTACAGATAATCTATGTTTTTTTAACTACTGCTAATGTTGGGTTGGGTTGTGTGGTGTATTTTTGGAAGATATTCCAAAAAGCATGTGACAGAGAATGCACTGGTGTGGTGTAGTGTATTGGGACTGGAACATTCCAGGAATATTTCTACCAGAGACTGGCTGGGCTTGGAGCTCTAGAACAACAGCCCACCGGGACTCTGGAGGTGGCCAATGAGGAAGTAATGGTTCTGACAATAGGGTATCATTAGTAGTTGTTTGGGAAGTGGGTGGGGTTTGCATGCTATTTAAACAGGGCTGTTGCCCTGAGTCTTTGTCTTGTTCTTGCTGAATCACTAATAAAGCTGAGCTGATCACTAGGCTTGGGGTCAGACCATCTATGGAACTCAGTATTTAACATGTACCTTGCCCGAGGATGGGAGAAAAACACTTGCATAGCCTTTTCCTGAGCTATTTTGTACCTGTGTGCCATCAGTAGATCATGGAGGTAAAAAGTGTTGTCAAGTCACAGCCAACTTATGGTCAGCCTGTATGGTTTTCAAGGCAAGAGAGGAACAGAGGTGACTTGTCATTGCCTGCCTGTATGTAGCAACCCTGGACTTCCTTGGTGGTCTCCCATCCATGTACTAACCAGGACTAACCCTACTTAGCTTCTAAGATCTGACAAGATCAGGATAGGCTGGACCATTCAGGTCAGGGCATCAGTAGATCATGGGGTAAGTGGGAACATTTTACTATCTCACAATAAGCCATCATCAGTCCATAAGTACTAGTTCAGTAATTGCTACTGTGATAGACAGTAGATCTTCAGAGTCCGAGTGAGACAAACATCTTTCCGAACACCTGCTGCCAGAGATTCTTTAATATGAGATATCTGTGAGAGTTCTGCTCAAAGTAGTCAAGGATCAGATCTTGGTTGGTAAACCACAGTTCTTTATTTCCAATCTCTACATTAGTACAGCTTCTTGGATTATTGTCAGAGATAACACAGATAATACAGGCAGGTCTATTATACCTTTCCAAGGAGTTTGAATTACCCATAGGTAGCAAATCACTATAGGGGAAAAACGGCGGGCAAAAAGGGGCTCTGGCCGTTTGTTTCCCACAGGAAAGAAAGTGAGGTGTTAAGCTGTAAATTCCCTTCCCAACCAGACCCTTCAGATGTTACCAGTTCACATAACAATCAATGGTCTCAAGGCTTTTGTATGTGATAAGAGATGAGACGCATCCTCCCTTGAAGTCCCAGCCAGGGCCGATGGAATGCGGAGGCAGTGGTGTGAGAGGCCCATTGTTCCCATACATTGCAGGTGTCACCCTCCCGCTCTAATAGTTACCAAACCCAGGCCTGGTTAGGCACTAAAACATGGCATCTACAAGCATATATCTGTAATACATACATGGCAACAGAGCATAACATGACAGAATTGAAAATTAGACAGAATGCATAACTGTAAGAACTAGAAATACTTTGTCTGAATCAGCAGATTCTGACACACTGGCCCCCCGATAAACACCTCTACCCGGGCTTGTCAGGAGACCTTTTATGAAAAGCTTTAACCAGTTTAGGAGCATGCACATGTTCGGAACGAACCCACTCTTGTGCTCTGGGCCGAAGTCAAGCCATCTAACTAAATAATATAAGCAGCCCCTACGCATCTTAGAATCAAGAATATCTGATATTTCAAAATGGGGTGCCTCCCCCTTCATCAGTGGAGGAGGTACCGGAGGAACTGGATGCCACGCATTCGGCCCAGGATCCTTCTTCAGCAAGCTGAAATGAAAAACAGGATGCACAGAACTCAGTGATTTGGGCAATTCTAGTTCAAAAGACACATCCGAAATTTTGCACAACACCTTATAGGGACCCACGTATTTCCATCCCAATTTCCTGCTGGGTTGCAAGCCGTGTATATTTTTTGTGGAAAGATAAACAGAGTCCCCAGGTTGGAGATCCCAACTCTCAGCCCGGCCACGATCTGCATATTTTTTGTAATCCTCTTTGGCTTGGTCTAAAGTCTTGGCTATTAGTGGCCACGACTCCTGTAAGGTCGCCCACCATCGTTTAAAGTCTGTGGGGGAAGTATCGGAGGCACTTTCGATTGTAGGCAAAGGCTTTCCCTCGAAACCTCCCACCGCCATGAAGGGGGAGATGCCGGTAGAGGAGTGCACTGCATTATTGTAGCTATATTCTGCGAATGGCAACAAGTCCACCCAATTGTCTTGGTGGTAGTTGGTGTAGCACCTTAAAAACTGTTCAAGGATCTGATTAGTTCGTTCGGACTGTCCATCGGTCTCTGGGTGGTAACCCGAGCTCAGGGCAGGCTCTATATCCATAAGCTTCAAAAGCTCCCGCCAGAAGTTGGCAACGAATTGGCTACCCCTGTCGGATACCACCCGCTTAGGAAAAGCATGTAGTTTAATCACGTGGTTGAAGAAAGCTTTGGCCATCCCCTTTGCCGTTGGCAGTTGTTTGAAAGGGGTGAAATGGGCTTGCTTAGAAAACGTGTCTACCACCACCCAGATTACAGTTTTTCCCTTCGAGGGTGGTAGGTTAGTAATAAAGTCCATAGCTATCGCCTCCCAAGGGCGAGAAGGGGTAGGTAGGGGGTGCAGGAGTCCCGGGACTTTCCCCCCCTCTTTTTACACATCAAGCAGGTCTGACAGGCAGAGACAAAGTCTGAGACATCCCAGCGCATGCGCGGCCACCAGAACTGCTGCTGAATTAAGTTGAGCGTTTTCAGAAACCCAAAATGTCCAGCCAGTTTGGAAGAGTGACAAGTCAGTAAAATATCCTTCCGTTTACTTCGGGGTACCAGCAATTTATCCCCATGGTACCAACACTGATTCTCGCTCAGGGAGCATTCAGCCACCGTCTCTAATTCCTCGATTTCCTCGGGTGAATACTCCCCTCCCCAGTTGCATGACTCGGCTTCCACGGTAACTCGTTTACTTTGGCTCCTGGTAGTCACCGCCCCTCCCAGCTGCTGGGGGGAAAACATGGAGTCGAACACCTCTTCTTTCATGCTTTCGTGTTGGGGCAATCGGGAGAGTGCGTCTGCTGAGGAGTTGGCTTTCCCAGGAAAATGTTTCAATACAAAGTTAAATTTTGAGAAGAAATCAGCCCAGCGGAGCTGTTTCGCATTCAGGGATCTCTGAGTGCGCAACGCTTCAAGGTTTTTATGATCAGTCCAAATTTCGAATGGGGTTTGCGCCCCCTCTAGCCAATGCCACCACGTAGTGAGGGCTAGCCGGATAGCCGCGGCTTCTTTGTCCCAAACTGACCAATTTTGTTCCGTCACATTAAATTTTTTTGAAATGTAGGCGAGGGGGTGTAATTCTCTGTCTGATCCCCTCTGTAAAGCGGCCCCCCCCCATAGCCACATCGGACGCATCTACGTGGATTATAAACTCCTTAGTTTCATCCGGGTGAGCCAAAATGGGCTCAGAGGTAAAAAGGGTTTTTAGGGTTTCGAACGCCTTCTGGCATTCCCCATTCCAGGCAATTCTCTCCCTGGGCTTCCCCGCCTCCGAACCCCTCCCTTTAGTTTTCAGCAAGTCCGTCAGGGGAAGGGTGACCGTGGCAAAGTCTTTTATGAAGGTCCGATAGAAGTTACAAAATCCTAATAGGCTCTGGAGCTGCTTCCTCGTTCGAGGGGCTTCCCACTGGACCACCGCCTCCACTTTAGCAGGGTCCATCTCTAAGCCCCTCTGTGAAATGCAATACCCCAGGAAGTCTACGGACTCTCGATGAAACTCACATTTAGACAGTTTGGCATACAGTTGATTTTTCAACAGGGTGGAAAGGACTTCCCGGACTAATTTCACGTGCTCTTTCTTATCAGTAGAGTAGATCAAGATATCATCTAAGTAACATAACACCCCCTTGAATAAATGCTTGTGCAACACTTCATTGATCAGGCTCATAAAGACCCCCGGCGCGCCACTCAAACCGAACGGCATCACCAGGTATTCAAACTGTTCCAACGGTGTATTAAAGGCGGTCTTGAACTCATCCCCCTCCCTTATGCGCACCCGGAAATAAGCGTCTTGGAGATCCAGCTTAGTGAACACTTTTCCTTTGGCCGCCTCAGTTAGCAAGTCCTTTATTAGGGGGAGGGGGTAGGCATTGGAAGCAGAGACCGCGTTCAATCCTCTGTAGTCTGTGCACAATCGCAATCCCCCGTCTTTCTTTTTGCGGAACAAAACGGGGGCTGCGAAGGGGGATTTGGCAGGGCAGATGAATCCGTGCTCCAAGTTCTTGTCTAGGAACTTCCTTAGATCCTCCCGCTCTAGAGGGCTCATTGAGTAAAGCTTTCCCTTTGGAAGTTTCTCGCCTGGGATCAGCTCTATGGCACAATCCGACAGTCTGTGGGGGGGAAGCTCGTCTGCCTCGGTCTCGCTGAAGACTCCCATCAGATCCCTATACTCCCTGGGAACGGCGGAGGGTGCGAGGGTGAGGGCGGCCGCCCGGAGGGGCGTTGGTGGTCCCGGTCCCCACTCTGGGTCCCACTTGTGATTCTGGCACTTGTCATCCACCCAGATCTTCCCCTCACTCCATTTGATGTAGGGATCATGAGAGCTCAGCCAGGGACTCCCCAACACCATGGGGAATTGGGTATTTGGGGTGATGACAAAAGCTCATTTCTCCCAATGCTCCCCCGTTCCCACAATTAAACCCTCAGTCTCAGCCACGCACGCTTCTTTCATTTCCGAGCCATCCATTTGCGTGAACTTGAACGGCTCGCCCAACGGGGTGACCTTCAGTCCCAGCCCTTCCACTACTAAAGGGCTAATTAAGTCCCGAGCGCACCCAGAGTCAATTAGGGCGTGGACCCGGACATGGGTCCCCGTCCCCGGGGTCATCACAGTCACTACCATATATAACAAGGGGCCAGGGATGCTCACCGGAGATGGCGTGTCTTGGCAGGGGACCTGCAGTTCTGTGCCGCTCACTGCAGGCCGTTGGAGTTTCCCGACATCTATGCTTCTGTCAGCTCCAGCTCTCCTTGCTTGCTCGCCGCTCCTTCCAGCGGCAGCGCCCGGGGCTTGAACGGGGGTTTCCCTCTGCTGGGAGTGCTCCCGGCCACCGGGGTAGAGGTCTTCGGCCCTTTTCCTCCTCCTCTGGGGCACGCCGAGGCGAAGTGGCCGCTTTCCCCGCATCTCATGCATAGCCCCTGTTTAAAACGAGCATCCCGAATTTCTTGCACGTTAGGCTTAGGTTTTGCTCTCGGCATCGCCTTGCTTGCGGCTGTAGATGACGTTCCCATCTTGATGAGGGTGAACCGTTCTTCCACGTCTGCGGCTGCCCTCATCCAGGTGGCCAGCGTTCCCGGTCTTCCCCCTAGTAAGACGGCCTCGTACACCTCGGGGTTGAGACCCTCTCGATACTTTTCTATGAAGAGGTCTTGGGGCCAGCCGTGGATCTTGGCGGCGATGCGCCAGAACTTGTCGGTGTAGTCCCTCACCATTGACCGCCCCTGGGTCAGTTTCCGCAGGTGGTTCCGGTCTTTTTCTTCCCCAAGGGATCTTCGTATTGGTGTCGGAGGGCCCACATGAAGTTGTTCAGCGAACGTAGCTCAGGACCGGGGGCATCGTGCAGGCTCACATACCAATCGCTGGCGGTGTCCTTCAGCTTGGACCCTATGTAGCCAATCCGCTCCCTCTCGGTGGGGTAGAGGTGTCCCCAGCTGTCTAGGAACCGCTCGATCTCCAGCAGGAAAAACCGCAACTTCTCGGGGTCCCCATCGAAAGTAGCCGTCAATGGGTCGGCGGGGGCCGGGTGAATGACCGGTCCTGCCGGCACTGGGGCTGGTGCAGGGATGGGTGCCGGCACCGGTTGAGGGACAACCGGCGGAACCTGCTGCGGCGGCCGCGGCTGCACGGGTGGCGGCACCTGAGCCGGGACTCCTCCGGGAGGCACTGGCGGTTGCTGGACTCCGGTCGCGGGGGCTGGTAGAGCCTCTTGCATAGCCCTCATGGCGTCCCGGAACTGGTACTGGAGATCGAGGGCCAGCTCTCGAAACTCGGTGGTAAGCTGGAACCGCAAATCTCCCATCATCCGGTCGAGGGATTGCGTCTGGTCTTCTCGGTACGGATCGGGCCCATACGGTCCGGTCCTCTCTCCCTCCATGGACTGGAGACGCGGATCTCCCGCATAGATCGGCTCGCGCTCTTCTCCCAGGAAACTTGGCCTCCCGCGGTCGAGTTGATCTCCCTGGAACGAGACCCGTGCCCCTTTCCGATCGTGCACCCAGGAATCGACGGTCCCGCAACCGAAATGACTCCAGGAGTACTTCGGGGTCACGCTCTGAAGAGGAGGTAGGCGCGGGATGTAGGGAGCCCCTTGAATCGTAGTCACCGGTACTTCGGGTTCCCCTCCGCCACCTCCACCACCGGCCCCCTGGTCCCCCGGGGTGGTCGGTGTGTCTTCGGGGGTAGTAGGGGTGGGAACAGTGCCATCGTCCGACATGGTCAGGAACAGCCAAGTCCCAGTCACAGATCTCTGACAATCTGTGAGAGTTCTGCTCAAAGTAGTCAAGGATCAGATCTTGGTTGGTAAACCACAGTTCTTTATTTCCAATCTCTACATTAGTACAGCTTCTCGGATTATTGTCAGAGATAACACAGATAATACAGGCAGGTCTATTATACCTTTCCAAGGAGTTTGAATTACCCATAGGTAGCCAATCACTATAGGGGAAAAACGGCGGGCAAAAAGGGGCTCTGGCCATTTGTTTCCCACAGGAAAGAAAGTGAGGTGTTAAGCTGTAAATTCCCTTCCCAACCAGACCCTTCAGATGTTACCAGTTCACATAACAATCAATGGCCTCAAGGCTTTTGCATGTGATAAGAGATGAGACGCATCCTCCCTTGAAGTCCCAGCCGGGGCCGATGGAATGCGGAGGCAGTGGTGTGAGAGGCCCATTGTTCCCATACATTGCAGGTGTCACCCTCCCGCTCTAATAGTTACCAAACCCAGGCCTGGTTAGGCACTAAAACATGGCATCTACAAGCATATATCTGTAATACATACATGGCAACAGAGCATAACATGACAGAATTGAAAATTAGACAGAATGCATAACTGTAAGAACTAGAAATACTTTGTCTGAATCAGCAGATTCTGACAATATCAGGGACTGATACTGGGACTCTTAGGCTGCGGTCACACGTGCCAGTTGAAGTGGAGGGGAAGAGAGGCTATTTCCTCCAGAGGAATTGAGACTCAGTTGTGAGATTACACAGCCCTTTGAAGCTGTGGGCACAGCCCATAACTGTGTGATCAGACACAACTGTGGGTGAGTTGTGTTTTTTTCCCCCATTTGTTTTCCTTTTTTTTTTTGTAAAGAAATTTTTATTTTTTCAAAACATTAAAATTAATATATTTATCTTATACAAATCCTTTTTTCCATATTATATAACATTTTGTTCTATTTGTATAGTCTTATTTTTATCTTGTATTGGCGGTTTCCCACCACATCTGAAGCATAACACATTTTCCACTTTATCCAAAATAGTAATACTTATATCTATGTTGACATTTCTGGTAACGGTTATATATCTTTAAAATACTTATATACCAATTCTTACTTTCTATATTCTTATATAATTCTAAAAAAAACAACTTCATTATCTAATTATCCTTAGTACATTCATATATTCTAATTCTATTCCTTTATGCTATTATAACCATGTATAAATGTAGTTTTTCATGTCCCAATATTTTTCAACATATTCTTTCAAATCCTTCCAATCTTCTAAAAAGGTCTCTGAGTACAGATTATTCAACTTTCTAGTCCATTTATCCATTTCAGCCATATATAACAATTTTTTCAACCATTCCCACACTTCTGATATTTTTTCATTTTTCCAATTTTGTGCATACACCATTCTTGCTGTTGTTATCATATACCATATTATTTTCCTTTTCTTTACATTTATCTCTTCTAGTTTAAGTCCAAGCAATAACATTTCAGGCAACTTCTTAAATGTACATTTCAATTTTTTTTCCATTTCTGCATGTATTATAGACCAATAAGTCTTCGCTTTATCACAAGTCCACCACATATGATAAAAAGAACCTTCTTTCTTTTTACATTTCCAACATTTGTTAGATAAGTTCTGATTAATATTTGCAATTTTTTTTGGTGTCATATACCATCTGTACATCATTTTAAAACAGTTTTCTTTTAAATTATAACATGTAGATATACTCATAGCACTTTTCCATAAAAATTCCCAAAATTCCATTTCAATATCTTTGTTGAAGTTTATCGCCCATTTTACCATTTGTTCTTTTACTATTTCATCAGCGTTAAACCATTTTAACAAAATTTTATACATTCTAGAAATCATTTTTTCCCACCTTCCTCCCAAACTTGTTCTATTTCATTATTCTTTTCTCTAAAACCAAATTTTTATCACTTCTATACATGTCATATATTTGTCTATATCTTAACCAACCATAGTCAAAGTCCATCTGATGCTGCTCCTTCAATATAAAGTCTTTACCATGTCTTGTTAACAAGTCTCTATACTTCAACCAGTTTTGTCCTTTGTAACGTGATGATGGATTTAAAACTTCTGCAGGTACAATCCACATAGGTACTTCTTCTGGAAAATAGTTTTTATATCTTGTCCACGTATCCATAAGCGTTATTCTCAAATAATGATGTTTAAACATATTGTCCATTTTTGTTTTACCATAATACAGATACGCGTGCCACCCAAACCTACAATCATGGCCTTCCAGGGACAATAACTTTCTATCTTGTAACATAGTCCATGTCCCTACCCAAGTCAAACATATTGCATCGTGATATAGCCTTAAGTTTGGTAACTGGAACCCGCCTCTATCTTTAGCATCACACATTATTTTCATCTTAATTCTTGGTTTTTTCCCTCCCCACACAAACTTAGACAATTCCTTCTGCCAGCATTTGAATGTTTTTACATCTTTCACAATTGGAATAGTTTGAAACAAAAACATTAATCGTGGTAACACATTCATCTTGACCACCGCAATTCTACCCAACAATGACAAATTTAATACATATCACTTTTTGATATCTTGCATAATTTGCTGCCATACTTTCTCATAATTATTTTTATAAAGATCAATATTTTTCATTGTTAGGTTCACACCTAGATATTTTGTCTTTTTCACCACTTCACATTCTATAAGATTTTGTAACTCAATTTGCTTATTATTTGACATATTTTTACACATCACTTTCGATTTGTTCTTATTTACATAAAATCCAGCCAAGTCACTAAACTCTCTTACTCTCTGTAACAAATATGGTAATGTAGTCATAGGGTCTTCAACTATAAACATCACATCGTCTGCAAAGGCTCTATATTTGAAAGAAAAACCTTTTATTGTTAAGCCTTTAATTTCTTTATCTTCCTTCAAATTTAGCAGTAGAACTTCTAGAATCCAAATAAATAGCAGCGGCGAAAGTGGGCATCCTTGTCGTGTTCCTTTTTCGATTTTAAAATAGTCCGTCTTTTCAGTATTAATTATTAAAGAGGATTTCTGTTCTTTATATATTGACTTAATGAGGTTAAGCATATAGTCTCCAATTTCAAGATGTTCTAGAACCTCAAACATAAAGTCCCAATTTAAATTATCGAACGCTTTTTCCGCATCTAAAAAGAAAAAACCCACTTCCTTTTCAGGATGTTTATCGTAGTATTCTATAGCATCCACTACTACTCTTAGGTTGTCCCTTATTTGGCGATTAGGTAAAAACCCTGCTTGTTCTATTTGTATAGTTTCTTTAAGGTGTTCTTTTAGTCTATCAGCTATAATCTTGGCAAAAATCTTGTAATCATTATTTCGTAAAGAAATTGGTCTATAATTCTTGACATTAGTTAAGTCTTGGTTTTCTTTCGGGATAAGTGAGATGGTTGCATCTTTCCAAGTTTCTGGGACCTCACCTGTGACTCCTATATCATTCATTAATAGCAGTAACACTGGTGAGATCGATTCCTGTAATGTTTTATAAAACTTCGCTGTAAATCCATCTGATCCAGGTGCTTTTCCTAATTTTGAGTCATTTATTGCATTTTTAATCTCTTGTAATGATACTGGATTGTTAAATAGTTCTTTAATTTTCTCTGTTGGTTTTGGTAACTTTAGTGTTTGTAGGTATTCTTTAATCTTTCTTCTGTCTTTGTTTTCCTTCTTAAAAAGTTTTGCATAATATTTAAAAAATTCTCTCTGTATTCCTTTGTTGTCTATTATCTCAATATTGTCCCTTATCACTTTAGTGATAAATTTATTTTCACGTTTTTTCTTTAATTGCCATGCTAAATATTTTCCAGGTTTGTGTGCACCTTCAAATGCTTTTTGTTGAAGTTTTTTTCAAGTTCCAGTAAATCTCTTGGTTCAAAATAGCTTTTGCTTGATCTTGTAGCATCCAGATTTCCTTTTGCAATTTCTTTCTCCCTGGTCTACTCTTCAGTTCTTCTTCTTTTGTTTTAATGGCTTGTATGATATTTTCATATTGTTCTCTTTTCTTTTTATTATCTTTAGCATTTAATGATATCAATAATCCTCTCATCACTGCTTTGTATGCATCCCATATGGTTTGAATTTTTACTTCTTTCTGTATATTTGCTTGGAAATATAAGTCTGTTTCTTCATGTAATTTTTTGACTATTTCTTGGTTGTCTAGTAAGTCCTCATTTATTCTCCATCTCCTTTGCCTTTTTACCTGCCCAGCAGTCCATAAACAAGGATTATGATCTGAAATTATTCTAGGTAGAATTTCCACTTTTCTTGTCTTAAACGTTAGATTAGTAGTCATCCAAATCATGTCAATTCTTGAATGTGAGTCATGTCTATTAGAATAAAAAGTAAAATCTTTTCCTTGTGGGTTGACCTTCCTCCAAATATCTTCCAGCTTCTCTTGTTTTATCAGTTCAAAAAAGTTTTTTGGAAGCTTCCCTAATGCCTCATCTTTTTTCTTAGAGCGCCTGTCTATTTTGTTATTCACAGTTCCATTAAAGTCCCCCAACATCATGATTTGATCATAGTTTACATTGTCCAATTCTATTTGTAGTTCTTTAAAAAAAAATTCTTTGGCTCCGTTGGGGGCATAAATATTCACAATCAAAGTTTTCTGTCCTTGTAAAGAGACTTCAATAGCTAAATATCTTCCTTCTTTATCTTTAAATATTACTTTAGGTTCCAAATCTTTTTTAACATATGTTACAACACCATTCTTTTTATTGCTTGCCAAAGAAAAAAATTCTTCTCCCAGCTTCTTCCTTATTAGATATTTGTGGTCTTGTTTTTTAAGATGAGCTTCTTGTATACAAATTACACTACATTTTTGTTTCTCCAGCCAATGACCTACCATTCTACATTTTTGGGGTGAATTAAGTCCATTTACATTCCATGTAAGTACTTTGTAATCCATATTAATATGTTCTTAAATATCACCAAGGTCTTCCTTGTTCTCTCCAAGAAATGCGTACATTTCTCCTGAACTTTTAATCACTACTCTGGTGTTGCCATAGTAAAAGCTTAGTCCTTGAGGTATTTCCCAACGGAATCTAATTTTTTTCTCCTTCAGTTTATCAGTCAGACGCTTGAAGTTTTTCCTTTCTTGCAGTATTGCTTTGGGCAGCTCTTTCATTACAATAATTTTCTTTCCATCTATTTTAAAAGGATCAGTAAAACACTTCTTGTAAATTTGTTCTTTTGTCCTTTTCATTGTAAATTGAACTACCACATCTCTTGGTATATTTTTATCTCTTGCATATGTAGAATTGACTCTATAAACAAGATCCATGTGTTCTTTGACAACCTCTTCCTGTTCTTGTAAAAAATCTGCTAATGACTCTTGCATTCTTGTAAAGATGTTTTCACTCAATTTTTCCTCAATACCTCTAAATCTCAAATGGTTTTGCATGTCTTTATAATGCATCATCTTTTCCATCCTGTCATTGTCTTTCATTGTTTTTTGAGTACTTTCTTCCAGTTCTTTTACTTTAGTTTCTATGTCTTGTGTTCTTGTGGTTAACTTTTGTAATTCTGCTTTTAAGTCTATGAAGTTTTATCTGCTTGTGCAGCTATGCCATTCATTTTAACATTTACCTCTCCTATAGCGTCTAACATTTTTTTTCCATTGCTTCCATAATGGCTAATAGTTCTTTTTCTTTTTTTGCTGCCATTGTAGGAGAGGACCATGTAGCTGCTCTCGATCTTCGTCCGCGGTCCGTCTTGTCTCTTTAAAAAAGATCGATTTTGTTTTGTTTTCCAAATCAAACGCCAATTAGTGTGTTCAAACAAGCTAATCTTGCCAAGTCAAATTTCATTGGTTTCAGCCTTCTAGGTTATATAGTTTATGAGATATTACTGTTTAAAATTTTTATAAATCCAAAATGGTGGGCATGACTTCTCTATGGTTCGTGTCAAAGGTTACAGTCTTTTTACCTTGCTTCTGGCTTGCCGTAGTTTCCTTTTGTCCCTTCCTCTTGCTTACTTGTCTGCTCTCCACGCGTCACTTCCTGTTGTAGTCCTTTTGGTCCGGCAGTTTTTACAGTCCCTTTTCTCTCTTCCGGTTCTTCTTCGTTTCCCTTCTTGTCTGCTCCCCAAGCCGTCACTTCCTGTCTTAATCCTCACAGCTTGGTCTCGCGATGCTTGGCTCCCTCCTCCCCTCCTTGTCTCGCGATGCTTGGCTCCCCCTCCCGATTCTTCTTAACCACAGGAATGTTAAACAACTTGGTTTTTTTGGCTTTTTAAGTTCAAATTCAGTTTTTTAATGTTTCAAAACTGCACTCATCCAATCTGCAACAGTCTATTACTTAACCAGTTCTGCTTTTTGTCTTTCAAAACGTGGTAATGGTAAGGTAAAAACTTTTTTTCCGTTACCTTATGTTGTTACTTCGCTTCAGATGTGGTCCCAACGTTTAAACTTTGTCCTCTTTGTTAAGGAATCAGGGGAATTGGCGATTTTATGCTGATTTAATCAGCTTGGCTTGGCTCCTTAGAGATACTTGCAGGAATCTTCTTCGGTTGCAGTGCTCAAGGTGTTGTAAAAGTCTCCTCCAAGACTTCTCCTTCACTGAGCTTGCTCAAACCTGGATTATATTGCTTGCTAGTCCTCACACTACCTGTGTGAGGTTGCGTCAGGTGGGTTTGTCCACCCGAGCTGTCAAGAAGAGCCACCGTCCGCTTTGCTCACTTGCAAAGCGCGTCAGATCGCCATTCCTCCGACCGGAAACCGACCGCAAGGGTCCCCCATTTGTTTTCCTTGTGCATAAATGAGGAATTGAGGAATTGCACCTCTGTACTGAGGGCCCCTATAGAGTATGTGATGGTGTGCACACTGCAAAGGGGGGGGACATGGCATGGAGTCGAGATGGCATGATCAGACCATCCTGACAGCATGAGAGTGTGCTTGAGTGATCAGACAGGGGAAAGTCCATCTGTAGCCTGTCGGCAAGCATTAGAACTGGACTTTCCTCAGTGTCTTTTAACTACGCTTCCATGGCAGAGCAGCACGGGATGCTGACGACTGCGGAATGCTTCCCAGATGTTGCTGTCTGATCGCTCCCTTTAGATTCATCAGGTATTTGCACCTATGTTGGATCTAAAGGAGCGTGAGATCACAGCCTTACAGTAAAATTCTAAGAACATTTTTTTTCTGGGAGCAATCCTATCTTAATAAACCTGAGTAGGATTCTCAGTAGGCCTGTTTAAGATTGATCCCTTGGTATGCCAATATATGCTCTACTACTAAGACATCACCCCTCCCTCAAACTGGAGCTTCCTTCCTTCTCTGAAGCTGAGCAGGTATAAGAGGCTTCCCTTACCCTAGTTGTCCCCAACATAGAGTCCATGGGCATCATGGCATCCACTGACCGGTTTCTTGATGCCCATTTATTTATTTGACAAAACTTTTCTTCCCCAAAGCAAGAAGTCAGTCATTGATTTTCTCTACTTCAGTGGATCAGGACCTACTTCAGAAGAAAACACTTTTGTGACCAGTGTTCCCTCTAAGCTGAGTTAATGTGAGCTAGCTCACCGTTTTTTAGCCTCCGGCTCACACATTTTGGTCTTAGCTCAGGAAGGACGGCTCCAGAGCAAACTAATTTCTGCAGTTGCCCAATCGCTCGCTCAAAACTTTAATGCCAGTAGCTCTCAAAGTAGAGTTTTTGCTCACAAGACTCCACGGCTTAGAGGGAACATTGTGACTACAGAGCTGGTACCCATTCAGAAACAGCTGCTTCCATTTTAGGAGGATGCTTGGCTTGGAAACCACCCAATTTGTTTTTATAGGCCCCAGGATAATATGGAAGCCACTTTGGATTGCCTACTATGAGTTCCATTTAGGTGGTGGTGCCCAAACCCTATTATCAGAATTCCAGAAGTGACAACAAGTGGACATTCTGCAGGAGCAGGTAACTTACTCTCCTTTTCTATATAAAACATTTTCCATTCTGTTTAAGCAGTCATCGACACCTAACTGATACTGTGTTGTTTGAAGAGCTCTTCCAATTGTGTTATACACAAGCATAAACTTTATGATTTTGCTGTCAGCACAGATTTACTTTTCATGGAAGTACCCTATTTATGCACTGTCTATTTAATGCAGGATGTTCAGTTAGGTTCATTGTACACATAACCATTAACAACTGGTTGTAAAAGTGTGTGCTCATCACTATGTAGAAGAAAAGAAACATTCAATTTCTTGCTTAGGTTGTTGCCTATGAAAGTTCATGACAAAATAAATTGCTTATACTCTAGTGCCACTTTCAAAATTTAACCTCCTTGTAGGTCATTTTAATTAATCTGACATAGCTTCCTTGAATATACCCTGGTGTTGAATATCCTGGTTCACTATCAGCCTCCACTTTGTTAATGAGATCGCAGTGAAAACATTATAAAACCCACATTTTTACCAGTCTTGAACCAAAGATTCTTTTATTTTGGGAGTGGCATAGTTGTTGACTCCTCAAGAGGTTTCCATTCCTTTTTTCTCCAAACAAATGAGCAACTCTGAAAAGAACAAGATCATATGAGAAGAATCATGCCAGTCTTAGGGTCATTTTACACCTCCCCTCTAAAATAGTTTGACTGCTGTCTTTTCTGCTGTGCTGATTTCACAGTGGTGTGAAATTTCACTCCAGGGGGTCTAAGTGCACTAATCAACAGCAATTGTTTAAAGCAGAATGAAGCCGGTTGCATACTAGCTTGACCACAGGAGGGCAATTAGTAGATGTGGACATTTCAGTAGCAGCACGGTTTCACACCGCACAGAGGTGTGGGCAGGATTTTTTGGAACTAGAATGATTCCAGCGGGAAAGTCAGATGTAAAAACAGCCTTAGAGACGGTACTGGAAGGAAAGGGAGTATTAACATGACTTCTTGCTCTTTTTACTCGTCTCCATTCCCACAGAAATAAGGCAGCAGCAATCATGCTAATTCTCTAATTTTAGCTGGAGCAACATGGCTGCCAACTCTTCTATGGTTGCTCCTACATGGCTCTTGGAAATGTATAAATAAATGCTTGTCACATGATTGGGCTCCATAGAATGTTTACAAAACATGCAAAGATGTATTTCCAAAGAGCAGGGATGAAAAGCCAGTTTAAGAATTGGGTATGATTGTGAATATGTCAGCATAGATAAGATATACCAATGGGTAACTAACTGCCTTTATAGTGAATGTTGCATATGTAGTGTCAGGTGCTAAACTAACTTTAGTACTGCAGTTTTAACAAAAATCCTGATGTAAACTGAAACACCCCCACCCCATAACAATGCAGCAGTTAAATGCCATTTCACCAGACCATATTCCATTGCTTTATTGCAAAACTCATGCCCCCCCCCCCCCCAAAAAAAGCTTTGGGCACAGGTCAGCTCAAGAATGAACAGCACAGAATTGCAGCATCTTCTGTTTCTAACTCTGTCTTTGGCTCAGGGCATTTTTAACAATTCTTTCATGCTGTTATTCCACAGCTTGCTGAATTTTGTAATGTTTGTGTTTAAATTGAATGGCTCATAATACCTGTAATAATCTGGCCTCTGACAGATACAGCAACTCATTTGAACAGTCTTTGGAGCAGTATAGACTTCAATGGCATCTTCTGTGGATAAGATTTTTAAAAATATAATTATCCAATACCATATTATCAATTAACTTAAAGGGGGAAAAAAGACCAAGGTCTATTATGGCCGAGGACAGACTGGCAGTCTTGCCCGCTCTGCCTCTGCTTTGAAAGTGGAGGCAGAGCAGCAGTCCAGACTGCCACATCTGCCTGGAGGAGGCGGGCCGGACGCAATGCGTCCGGCGCCACGCTACTCCCGCAGCAGCCAGGCACCACTTAAAAGTGGTGTCCCGGCTGCTGTGGCACGTGTTCCACCTGCTTCCGGCGGGTGTGAATGTGCACCAGCCAGGGGAGCCATGTGGCGTTCGCACGCCGCCACAGGAAGTCGCCTGCAGTCTGGACGCTGCAGGCGGCTTCCTTCTGGCGGCGTGCGAACGCTGCACGGCAGGGGCATTTCCCCCTGCCTTGTTCTGCCACACCATGGAGGCGCGGCAGAACTTAAGTCTGTCCTCAGCCTATGCATGCACATCTTGCTGCAGATTTTTCAGAGCAGTAAGCCTTTAATCTTGACTTCAGATTCTGTGCCTGCCTTATGCACCATTCTTTTCCCTCTGGTATATTCATTCTGCAGCTACAATTTTTTTTTAAAAAAAACACTTTTCTAAATCAGGCTGGAACGTCACTTGTGACATGTGAGGGGTGGCATCCATTTTTTTTTCATATATATGTAATTGCCCAGTCACAGCTGTGCAGTAGCGTCCAGCAAGCACCTTCCATTTAAATCCTCGTAGTTCAGGTTTTGCACATACATTTTAGCATTAGTTCATTGAATGAAAGGGAACAGAAAGGAACATAGGCAAAGGGGAAAAACGCACTGTGGAAACTGACCAAACTTTTCCTGAAACTGACAAGCAGCTGTGAAGCCTGTTTTCCATACTGCTGAGCACTAGAGGATTATGTTGTATTATCGGCCATTGTGAAAAATGGGAGTCACACAATTTTATAATACAGGGAAACATGTTGAGTGTACAGAATGCATGGTAGAACCCACTGCCACTGACATTGCAAACTGTGTTCGTTGGCAACATGTGTGCATGTGTGCTCATGTATGCATCTGTGCAGTCAGCTGCAATTCCACCATGCTTTGAACAGGGCTGCAATTTGTATGGAGGAGGAGTCCTCTGGCAGAAGTTCTGGAGAGCTTTTTTTTAGTTTTGTGCCACTAAATTGAAAAAAAAAATGGTGGGGGGCTACTATGCTAGCACAGCTGCATAGTAACACTAATTTCCTGTCATTCCTTGCAAATTTGCCAGGTTTTCTCTTTGTGATTCTCTGGTTTGATCCTGCACATTGGTCATGATTTTGGCAGTTTTTTAAAGCCTGTCCTATGTGGATTGCACTCTTCTTCCAAATGGATTGATCCCAAGAACTTATTTAAGTTTGGCGGTTCACAGAAGGTCCATGTAGCTCAGCTGCCATTTTGATGTTAGTCTTCCAGAGACTGCCAAAATGGTTCTCCTCCAAACTTTTTCACTAAACCATGAAGGCGGGGGAGGGGGGAGGGGTTCAGAGCTTTAGGCTTCCCATCCCAGTGTCTGTCTCTTTTTACATCTCATATCAATTTCATTCTGTGCTGATGCTCACACACACACCCTTTATTTTGTTTGCATGTGGCACTGAAATCCTTTTATTTTTTTGCACAAGGGACACTGCTGGTTGCCTCCTCTCCAATTCCCCTTTCAAGTCAATACCATCAGGGAACTAACGTGTTTTAAATTTTACTGTATTTTATTGAAATGTTGTGATGTGCCCTGAGCTCATTTATGGGATGGGTGGAATATAAATGTGAAAAATAAAATAAGCTTCATGTAGCTCCTTTTGAACTCCCCCCTGTCATTTTATTTTTTATTCAGCAATCCAAGACTAGTGATGGTCTCATATTGCTAGACTCATGCCACTCGTCAAAAAAAAATAAAAATTTAAAACAACAAGGGAAAAAATGGAGCTTGTACGCTGATGAAGGGGGAAAGGATGGTGGGAGATGCAAAGTGGGTGGCACTACCTCAGTGTGAGTGGGGAGTGACCTTCAAGAGGTGGTAAAGGGGCAGGGAGAATCCAAAGGAATCTGTACAATTTTGAATTACCTATGGCTTTGAAGCGAAACAAGAGGGAAATTGGCACAAAAGCATTCTCAGAAAACCCAGGGAAAAAAGCTACCAGAAAGCAAACTGAGCACTGAAAGGAGGAAAATCAATTCAGAACAACAAAGAAAACCCAATGAACATGCAAAGTGAACGTGAGGGGAAACACCTGTGCAAGAGTCAATGGTTGTTGATCTAAATCTCCATTGTTCTTCAGATCCATTGAGTCAACAGTCTGATCATACAAACAAGTTTCAGCCCCCAATTCCCAAAAGGAAGACACAGAGGTAGAGATAGGATTAAACTAAGGCTTTATTCATTTTTAATTGGCTGAACTGCAATAGGTAAACACCTTTTTACCCTCCCAATAGTTCAGGCCCCCTAAGAGGTTTCCTCAGGCCTGGGTTAACCATTAAGCAAAATAAGCACATGCTTAGGGCACTGAGGAAAGGAGACACCTTGAAGATGAAATATTTTCCTCAGTCATTCCTTCTGTTATGGCTATTCAAAAGAAATGATAGGCAGTGGTAGAACTACTAGCACCCAGAACAGGGGGCAGCAGGGGCAACTATGCGACAAGACAGGCTGGATGCCTTGTGTCTGCGAAAAATAGAGGCAGATTTATTATGCCAGATTAGTTTTGCTGACTTGATCAAAAATTTTGCTATTTTAAAAAAAAGTAAGAGAAAACTTTTTAAAGTATAAATGAAGTTATAAGTAGGCAACAATAAGTATTATTTTGCATTTTTTGATCCATGCATATTGAAATACTATATATCATCAAGGTTAGAAAGCAATGGAATAACAATGTTTTGTTTCATACAAATAATGATATTTCTCCATTAGAATACCTTTTTTTAATTGTCCATCAACACTGATTTCTGTAGAGAGAGGATTTTCAGAACTGATAAGTATGCTCTCAAGATGTAATTTCAGAAGAGATACTATCAGATCATATATTTGGGAAGGTGATTAAAATAGTTTCCAATAAAATTTTGTTTTTGCATTTTTCCCATATAACATTTTTATACAGGGGTCATTTAGTAGAAAAAGAGGTGCAGGAGCTCATTAGCATAACTCATTAGCATAACTCATTTGCATATGCCCCACCTCCTAACATACCAAAAGTGTGTCAGAAGGCAACACCCACCCCTCAGGCTCCCCTCCACAGGTGAGTGAAACTGACCTGCTCTTCCTCCATGCCCTTCCCCATCCAATACTTTGTGCAATAAAAATAAGCCTAAAGAACACACCCTCATTCTCTTCCTGCTCCCTTGAAACCACCAGGTTTCAAGTAGACTTGAGATACCCAGGACATGTGCACCACCCATCCCTTTCCCTTCCCCTCCCCACAACAAGACACCCTGTGAGGTAGGTGGGGCTGAGAGAGGTCTTTTGAGAACTGCTCATGAGAGAACAGCTCTGAGAGAACTTGTGACTGGCCCAAGGTCACACCAGCAGCTGCCTGTGGAGGAGTGGGGAATCAAACCTGGTTCTCCCAGATTAGAGTACAACTCCTGACCACTACACCAAACTGATGGGGTGGAAGCTGCTGAAGGGTTGGTGAAATTTCTCCAGTACTTATGTGCCATGTGCCCAGCTAAAAAATGGTATACTTAGAAAATTTAAAGGCACCTTGAGCAAGTCTCTGGAAAAGCAGCACACAGTCATAAAAGGAACAATGATAAAATTATCAATATTAAAACAAAACATTAAAAACAATAAAGACCCTAGCAGGGCTTTCCCCAGGGCGCTGCACCTCTGCACTGCTCGGGGAAGCCAAGGAGGGGGCGGGGCTTGGTCATGTGCCCACCCCCTGGGCTCCTCACTCCCGGAGCTGCGCTCCTGTGCGCCCCTGCTCCAATGGACCCCTGTTTTTATATAAAAATCAGTTAAAAGTATTGAAAATTTGCATTTTTTCAGTTGCTCTAGTTATAAGTAAATAATTTGCTTATATTGTTTATTCCTATTTAGTGTTAAACATTTTTTTAAAGTTTATATTTAATATAGTTTTGGGGTCTGGCCTGGGAGATGGCCTGGAAGAATACTGAATTTTTAATCTCTTATTTCACCTTCAGCATTTCTTGAGTCTAAATGTCTTGTCAGTTAACCAATGGAAGGGCCGAAGGGTACCACTGTGGGGCTGCGCTTAGGGCATCAGTTGTTTTTAATCTGGCCCTGGGTTACTTGCAGGGTTTCCCAGCATCTGAGTTACCCCCTGACTCCAAACAAAATAATAAAACCAGCCACATTTGGCTTACTTTTGATTGCACCGAAAACAGTGCCCAGAAATGTTTTCCATCAAGACCATTCCTCTATGCTGGTCAGAATTAGGGATGCTCAACTTCCTGTAGGTTCAGATCACCTGGTGATCACATAACTGTTTTATTGATGATCAGATCAACTGATCTTTGAGCCATTCCCTTTGGTTAACAGGGGGAGGCAGCTACACCATAGCACTGCCACACACTTAGCTTTCAGGAAAGGTGATCGTTGGTAACATGTGTGTGAGAGTCTGTGTGTGTGCATGCACCTATGCAATGTCAGCTGCAACTCCACCGGCTGGACTGACCTCTTCTGCCACCAGGTTTCAGCAGCAGCAGAGTCCATTCCAGTCCAGACCTGGATTCATCCCTCCAGGATTGCATTGGCCAGAAGTTCACCTCTCCCCTCTGACTCACTTTAAAGAGTCTCTCCTTTCAACCTCAAGGTGAGTAATAGTGACCAATCATCAAGCCATTTACCAGACTTCAGAGGAAGCTGTTTACATGATCCTTGTGCTTATTAGGCTAATGAAGTAACAAATCATTTGCACCTCTCTGGATGAAGGGACCCAATCACCTTGATGGGTTGCTGCTGGACCTAGTGTTGGCTGCCTTGAGTGCCGCACAGAGAGATGAGCTGAGAGAGCTGGAGGGGGGGCAGGCACAACTTCCTGGTGCAACTTTGCTGGTGGTAGATGCAGTGAAAGTATCGTGTGGGACTGCTGTGGAGTGCACCTCCCTCTCAAGCACTGGCTCCTTTATGTGGCCGACCAGGTCACCATACGGCTGCCAAGTACTGGCGACTTACCGGCGGGGGGGAGTTGTTCTCCCCCGGGGAGCTCTTCTGGCACGTGCGCTTTGTGTGCGCGCCATGGTGACGTAATGACCCGGAGGTGATGTCATTACACGGGGGAAGTCATCCTCACCGGGCGACTTCTGGGGCGGGGTTCCCCCTGCCGGCCGAATGCCAGCCAGCAGATCGGGAACTCCTATAGCGGGGGATCCCCTGCCCCCTGGGCTGACTTGGCAGCCCTAGGTCACCTGTCACCCCCGCTCACCCTCCAGACAGGCTCTGCCCCGTGGATCTAGGTGGAAAGAGCACCCTGATTGTCTCAGCTGGACCCCAAGGAGCAGCAGCACTCAGGCCAGGTGGGCACTGACTGCCAGGATGTTCCAGCCCACCAACCATCGAGTTGCTGGCCCTTGCCCATCTTCCACAGCAAGGAGCCCTCCAGCCGGCAGTGCTCAGCTATGCCCACTCTAACCCCATGAACCTATCTCTCAGTGGCTTCCCTGCCAGCAGCAGTAGCATCTACTCCAACCTGGACTTGGTCTTTGCCAAGACCATCTTACACCTGCCTAATCTAGCTGCCATGCTCATGCACTCTGTGCACTTGCCCCACAGATTCCTGCAGGTGCAGCTCTTCTCTGTCTCCTCCTCCTGCCCGGTTTAGCCCGGGCTGCAGGAGAGGGCAGGCCAGCAGGGCTCACTGGGCTTGCAGGGAGCCAATGGCTCCCTGAAGATACAGCTCTGCACTGCCTCCTCCATCTACCTGGTTTAAACCAGGCAGCAGGTGAGGGCAGTTGGGCTGGACTTGCTGTTCCTGCAAGGAACTGCTCTGCCCTGCCTTCTCTCGATACCTGATTTAAACTGGGTAGCAGGAGAGGGCAGGCCAGCTGGGCTCGCCGTGCCTGCGGGGAGCTGGGAGCAATTGACAAACTCAGATAGTGGTTCAAAAATAAAGCTGCAGTCCTCTGAAGCCTTCGCTCAGACTAAGTCGCTGAAAAGGATCTTCAACTTTGCATAAGAGGTGGTGTCATGTTTGCAAATATAGGCATGTTGATTTGGAAGCCAGCCACTTGGAAATGAAGGTATGTAAGCAAGGTTGGTCTAGAGCTGCAAAACTGTAATTTTATGCCAATTTACTTGGTAATGAATTTTGTTTAGCCAAGTGGAACTTACTTTCAAGGAAACTGGCATAGGATCCTGCTAAAAAGTCTTATTTTTTTCAATAAGAACACTTATTTGGCATGCATTTAGTTAACTGGCATTTAATTCAGGAAGCAGCCATTTTTATTTAAATTATAGCACCTTGAATTTAAATGAGGTTTGGTGGATGAATGTTTCTGTGCTCCTCGGTACAAAACCAACCTCAAAGTTGCATTAGCAGTCACCAGCTTTCTTCACCATTGACAGCTGTCCATCTTCTCTTGTTCTCCTTTGTTATGCCTGAAAATAATACTTTGGCACTTATAAAGAACACACACACAGCAGCATCTGAATATATATGATGTGCATTGGTCAGTCACCTACTAGTGTCCAGCAGCAGAACCCAGTCTCAATGTGGCAGCAACAGAACTAATCAATGTCACACCAAAGAATCCCAGCAAGGTTAATAAAAAAATGGCAGAAACAAGGGCAGCAAAAGCCCAGCAGAACACTCAAAAGTGCAGTTTGGGACTGGCACTTTTGCTAGCTCTCCTGAAACAAGGTCAGCCCAATACACAGAAGCCCAGTAATGTTGAGCTGCCATTTGCCACTCTGGCATTGGGTTCTGCTGTTGTGTACTAGTAAGTTGGCACAGTGTTCTGCTGCTGGGCAGACACTAATTGTAGTGTCCTAATCGCAACCGCACACGCGGTCACGGATTGCACACATGGTCAGGCAAACTACCGGAGCTTCACATTGGTAGACATTAGCCCATGCGGATCATAATTTGGACCAGTCAGCCACTCAGGATCCCATTGGGGACCTATGGTCAAAGGTGTTGTGTAAATAACAACCCTAACAGGGGTGTCGAGCATGACCAGGGGTGTGGTTTATACCTGCATTTTAGCAGACCCCCAAGGCCTGCTCAGCAGTTTGTGTTTGCATGCTTTAAATAAACTATGAGCTGAATTCACTACAATGTGTCTGGACCCAGTACATTACACTAATGCACTCATTCTGCTGTCCTGAAACCCGCCTCCCCTTGTTTGGACTAGGATTCTGTATTTGACATCAGTCCTCTTGAGCTGGCATTTGCCGCAGGGTACTACTGCCAGGCACTAGTAGGTTGGAACTGGGTTCTGCTGCTGGGAAGCCATTACTGCACTGGTTCTGCTGTCTTGCAAAAAAAACCCACCCCCTGCTTGGATTCTGTGCTTGACATCAGTCCTGTTAAGCTGGCCTGGCATTTGCCACAATGGCACTGGGTTCTGCTGCTGAGCTCTAGCAGGTTGGCACTGAGTTCTGCTGCTGGGCACCAGTAGATTGGCATTGGATTCTGCTTCTGGGCACTATTACACTGCACTGGTTCTGCTGTCCTTGCAGAAATGGCTCCCCCCTTGCTTCAGAGACTCTCAGATTCTCAGATCTGACCTTAGCTCTGTTGGGTATTGACACTTCCACAGTGGCACTGGTTCTGCTGGGCACATTGCGCTGCTTCTCCTGCTGGCCTTGCAAAAATGCCCCCCTCATGTTAGCCGAATTGCTTTAAGTTAAAGTTAGCAATTGGCAAAATACCAGGTTACAACCAACTATACCAGGGTCCCACCCCTCCCAGGAGTTCTCCAGGAAAAAGGCACATGAGGCAGATGGCAATTTAAATGCTGTTTACTGAATGATGTTATTCAGGCATACATAAAACGGAATCTCTCTCTCACACACACACACAGACCTAAGGAAATTTAGATAGAAAATAGCACTGTTGCAATTTGCAGGAAAAGTTGGTTTGGTTATACTGTACCTGTCCTGAAGAGGAGTTGTCCGCTCAAAATGGAGAGTTGGATGGGGAGGAAAACAGAAAAATGGGGAACGTGTCTTGAACCGGCAAGGCCACGTGGTCTCTCTGGTTGCGAATCCAGAGATTTAAAGATGGAGGCAAGGGTATTTGGATAGAAAGCTGGACATAAGGGGTGGTAAAGCAGATAGGGGACGATGGCTCAAGAGACTGATTGCCTGCTGTGCAGGGTCTTTTATTAGGTGGTCTTGAGGGTGGGCAGCGCTAACCACATCCCACTAACACACCTACTAGGCCCTACTAGTCCCTTCTGGCCCTACCATAGATTAAAGGTAAACAAAGGAGGATAGGTCGGAGAGTGGTCAATATTGTGAAACTAAAACTGAACAGGAACTTGACACCTGGGCAAAGTCCGATGACTCACTGGGTCACCTCTATTGTTCATTGATGGCCCTAGCCGGCTGGCTGATGGCCCAACCTTTAGTTGCCAGGTAACCTTGTTAGCATAATCCGTGCAGGTATGTTGGAGGGGGCAGGGGTTGACCAGCATGGTGTGACAGAAAGAAACCTCATGGCAGAAGGAGTCTTTGTCTCTGTCTTTGTGAACTATCGAGGTTGCCAGTTCCCAGGACTGGACTGGAGCTTCTCCCAGCAATGGAGAATGCCTATAGTCCTTACAGCATAGCAACCCAAGTTCAAGCTAATGAATATTACAATCCATAAGAGCACTAGCAGTGCCTTGCTGGCCAACATTCACACTTCAATTTCTACTGCAGAGATTCTCTGGGACATTCTGCTAGGCTCGTGTTGCCTTGCTATATTCCCTCATTGGAAACCATGAAGAATGGGGGCACCCTCTTTGGGTGCTGGCCACTAGTACAGTGTACTGTTTCTGCTGTCCTTGCAGAAATGCCACCCCTCAGAAATGCCACCACTCACATTTGACTTTAGTCCTGTTGGTTTCTTGGGAGTGCCACAGTGGCACTGGTTCTGCTGGGTACACTACATAGATCTGCTGCTGGTATAGCAAACAATACTTCACCATTGTTTCCAAAAGTTGGGAAAATAGCAAACAAGCCCAGCAGGATATAAGAACATAAGAGAAGCCAATGTTGGATCAGGCTAGTGGCCCATCCAGTCCAGCACTCTGTCACACAGTGGCCAAAAATACCAGGCACCCTCAGAAGGCCCAGCAGTGGTGGCAGGACACTAGAAGCCCTCCCACTGTTGCCCCCCCCCCCCCCATCAAGCACCAAGAATACAGAGCATCACTTGCCCAGACTGAGAGTTCCTAACTATACTTTGTGGCTAATAGCCACTGATGGACCTCAGCTCCATATGTTTATGTAATTCCCTCTTGAAGTTGTCCATGCTTGTAGCTGCCACCACCTCCTGCAGCAGTGAATTCCATGTGTTAATCCCTCTTTGGGTGAAGAAGTACTTCCTTTTATCTGTTCTAACCCGACTGCTCAGCAATTTCATTGAGTGACCATGAGTTCTTGTATTGTGAGAAAGGGAGGAAATGACTTCTTTCTCTACCTGCTCTATCCCATGCATAATCTTATAAACCTCGATCATGTCACCCCGTTGTCTCTCCAAGCTAAAAAGCCCCAAGCGTTTTAACTTTTCTTCATAGGGCAAGTGTTCCAACCCTTTTATCATTCTAGTTGTCCTTTTCTGCACTTTTTCCAGTGCTATAATATCTTTTTTGAGGTGGCAAAGGTTCCTTCATGATTCTTTGGATTCAAACCTCTGTGTCCGAATATTATATATCTGAGGATTTATATACCACTTTTCAACTCAAACTGAGTTCTCAAACTGAAGAAAAGTATTAAAAATAAAATCAAAAGAGATGGAGACATTTCAGGAAAACTGACATTAAATCAGCCATGTTACCTCAATAGCAGGGAGAGAAATGCAAACCAGAGTAATCACCACAATTCTTGGGGCTTAAAAGCCTACATTTTAAAAGCTCTAGTTCAAAAGATTAGCTGTAATAAAACATCTAAATGGATTGTGTTTTATTTCAACAATCTCAAATAGTAATGACTTTTCAGGATTCAGGAAGCAACAGAGACCTTTGTAAAGAGTGTAGAGGACAAACCACGGTGGGAACAGTGTCTGTGGAAGGATTTAATTGTTGGATCTTGCTGATCAGAATGGCACATATGGTAGTGGAAACCCAGAATTCATGGGATTTTAAGAATCAGCATCTTGAAGTTAGCCTGGAAACAAATAACCACCACTGGCAGAGAATCTGTGATGGTCCGGTTGTCCCTGTCACATTCACCTTCTTGCTCTGCCTCCTGTTCTTTGTCCCTCTTGCCCCTATCCTTCCCAGCTACAAAAGCAGAGTGTGCTTTAAACCTCTTACACAAGCTTTCAGAGAAGCAGGAGTTAACTGCATAACAGTATAGTGTGTTTGCTGTTTCTAGGAAAACCTAGATAATTACATATTTTAAAATGACATTTAAAGGACTATTATTTAGGTTAAGGCAAACCACTCGAAAGTTTAAAAATGGCTAATAAATCTGCAGTTGCCTTTGCAACCTTAATTCACCCTGTTAGTGCTTTTGCATTGATGCTGCTTTTAACTACATAAGCTCAATTATTTTTTGTCTTTTGTGCCTTACAAGTTATACAGGCAAGTAGGCCTAAGATTTTACCAGCATGCGTAAATTTCAAATGTTCAACTAGCTAATGGTCATATATTGTGGCACTTAACTGCATAATTAAGATTTACATATGTGATAATACAGATGAATGAAGGTTCTTTAAAAAGATACTTTGAGAATTAGCCTCAAAATACAGTAAATAATAAAAGCTTGAAAGGAGAGGAAGGGTCTTTCTGGATGGCTTCTTTAAATTAATCTATGTTTACGCTTACTTTTACCTTGTACACATGAAACAGGCAGGGAATTGTTATCCTTAAATCTATTCCATTGCAGGGCTAAAATGATAACCACAACAATTTGCATCATGCAGAAACAAACACACAAAAACCCCTATGAACAGGGTGAATCTAATTGCTGCCTTGGCAGGACCCAGAGGGAGGAGTGTCACCACCTCAGAAGCAGGGATGGCTTTGGGGTCCCATACCTCCTCCCCTGCTCACCTCCAGTTTTGATGCCTCAGAAATGGGGGGAGGCATCACCACCTCAGTAGCAGGGAAGGCTGCTTAGTCAAACACCTTCTCTCTGCCTCTCTCCAGTTTTTCCACCTCAGTGGCTGAAGGGGCTGGAGGGCCGTGGCATCTGATCATTCTCTCCCACCCTCTTCCTCCTCACGCAGCCCCTGCCTCTGAAGAACAGTTGATTGTGCTTGCACAAACAACTGTTCTCTATTTAGTTTGGGAGTTTATGGAAATACTTATTTTGTGTCTGCATGGCTCCAATTTGCAGATGTAAGCATCAGAAAATGTGGTTATGTGGAGAATTAGACTGATTAGTAAGATCAGTCTATCTAGTTCATCGATCTCTCATAGGGTTGCCAGATCAAGGTTGGGAAACTCCAGGAGATTTGAGAATGGCGTTTGGAGAGGACAGGAACCTCAGTGGTGATATCATGCCACAGAGTCCACCCTCCAAAGCATCCATTTTCTCCAGGGGAACTGATCTTTGTATTCCAGAGATGAGCTGTAATTCCAGGGGATCCCCAGGTCCCACCTGAGGCTGGCATCCTTATGTATCACACAGTGGCCAGGGGACAACAAATGGCATAGAGCCCAAGGCTTCCCCCTGATGTTGTTTCCTAGCACTGAAGTGGAGTATTGTTTTTGGATGTGGAGGTTCCCTTTAGTTATCATGGCTAAGCCATTGATTCTCCATTAATCTCTCTAATCCCTTTTTAAAGCTATTGTGTACTGGGTTCGACGCATGGAGATGCAGGACAACAGGTTGATGATCAGCTCATGTTTACTCGTACACAACACAACACAACAACAACTGGCCGAAGGCCAACTATATACACCTCCCCAAGACACATCCACAGTCCCATTGGAGGGTTTGAATTTCCCGCCAGAGGTCTTATTGGTGGGCTGCAGGTAGCTCAGGATCCTTGGCTCCTATTGTTCTCTGGAACCAAGCTCTGGCTTAAGGACACTGGCACCTGGTGGCGGTCAGCAGACATAACAAAAGCCATCTATGTTAGTGCCCATTACAAAATTCACTGAAACTGAATTCCACAGTTTAGTTAGTGGTTGAGAGAAAAAATACTTCCTGTGTCTGCCCTGAATCTATTGCTCATCAACTTCCAGTTTCTAGAATTATGGGACAGGGAGAATTTCCCTTGGATTCCTCCCCACACCCCTTTGTTGCTTCTCAGAGGTCACTCCCCTTGTCCACATCAAGATCATTCTGCCTACTCTGAACCTTTCACCATTCATCTATGTGCAGGCCCCATTGATTACTTTTTCCCATTTACATTTTAATTGTGTTTTTTTACAAGCAGCATGAGTCTAGTGATATGAGACCATCACTTGGCTCTTTAGCTTAGAGAAACGATGACTGAGGGGTGAGATGATCGAGGTTTACAAGATTATGCATGGGACGGAGCAGGTAGAGAAAGAAGTCCTTTTCTCCCTTTCTCACAATACAAAAAATTGGGGGCACTCAATGAAATTGCTGAGCAGTCCGGTTAGAACAGATAAAAGGAAGTACTTCTTCACCCAAAGAATGATTAACACATGGAATTCACTGCCGCAGGAGGTGGTGGCGGCTACAAACATGGACGGCTTCAAGGGGGAACTGGATAAACATACGGAGCTGAGGTCCGTCAGTGGCTATTAGCCACAAGGTATAGATAGGAACTCTCAGTCTGGGGCAAATGATGCTCTGTATTCTTGGTGCTGGGGGGGGGGGGGCAACAGTGGGAGGGCTTCTAGTATTCTGGCCCCACTGCTGGACCTCCTGAGGGCACCTGGTATTTTTGACCACTGTGTGACACAGAGTGCTGGACTGGATGGGCCACTGGCCTGATCCAGCATTGGCTTCTCTTATGTTCTTAGTCTCATGTCACTCCTGGCTGGGCTGCTTTCTCCTGCTACTCAGCAGGAGAAAGCAGTGCAGAGCTGTGCCTGCAGGGAGCCATTGGCTCCCTCCTCCTCCCTGCCCTCTCCTACCACCCAGTTTAAACCAGGCAGCGAGAGGAGGCAGAATCCCCAGTGCAATTTAAAAAAGGATTTCAGTGCTGCATGCTATTGTTTCTCTCCTTCTTTCTCCAATTTTCCTCCCCCTTTTGTTGGCCAGTGTTTACCTTGCTGGGTATTGGGGAGGGGGGAAATCTGGGGAGGAGTCCTACACTCATGTGTCAGAATCTGTCAAAAAGGAAAGAAAGCTCTTTGCAAGCACAGAGCTGGGGGGGGGGGAGGCTGTGCCCTGCTCCACCAGCTGAGGGAGGGGGAATCTTGGGGAGACCCCCTAAATCTCTTCCATGGCATCTAATCTTCCTTTTTTCCTGGAGTAACTTGTACCCTGTACACCATTCCAAGAATTTTGTCTTCTTGTGATCAAGTAGATCAGACCCCCACTCCCTTAACACAAATTAGAATCCTCCACCTATGATTTCCCTGAAACTGGATGAGGAAGCGTTCTTGGTTGTTAATTGTTGACAGGAGGCTCAAGTTGTGCTAATGAGGTTCAGGCGAGGCCTTTTCTCTCTGGAAAATATGGGGGCTGTTGTGCATTGCGTGGATCTCTTCTGCAATATGGTTACTTGGCTCTAAGGCCAAGGTCCAAGTACTCCCCTCCCCCAAAGAAGGTGTTCCCAGGAAAGTGCTTTCTGTGGAAATGAAAGGCCGTCATTTTGACAGGCACCCAGGTTTAGGAGGTTCAGGAGTGTATAGAATGGATCCTGTACAAGCTAGATACATCAAAGTCGCAGGGGACCTCCCTTGGACACTCCTCTACATGACCTCCAAGTTTCATCCCCCTGGTTGCTTTGAAGTTTTGTAAACTATACAGATTGAGTTGAGACAGTCTGTCTGGAATTTTATGTGTTCATGAACTGGCATGAACCACCACAAACAGCCGGGAAGTTCATGTAAAGTTCATGCTGGTTGACCAGCCGCAAACTTCGTGAACCACGAACTGCCCAAAATTAATCACTAACTTTAGTTTGTGAGCCGGTATGTTCCCACCCCCATATAAAACTTTTTGTTACATTTTTTTATGTGAAATCAACCTGGGAATAAAACTTTCTTTCCCCTGCTGGACTCTCCTACTTGAAATCATGGTGTTGGTAAATGGGAGTGGCTGTAGCAGGTAATTTAACAGAATTCCTCCCTTAAGGAAAAGAAGAAAAAATAATGTCACAGAGAGGCAGAAGTGATCACTATATGACAATTATACAAGGGACTATGTTCCTGCTAAACATGACACCTAATGGCATTTTATTTATTATTTCTGTATTATCTAGCTTCCCTGTACATAATCAACAAAATTCATATATAAAATCTTGTGTGTTTTCTTCCATTTCCAAATGCCTCCCTCTTGGTACTCTGTCAATAAAATGAAGACTGTCTCTTATCTCTGATGTTTGGTAGGCAGGATCCCATAGGCAAAGGGCACAAGACCTGACAATTTAATTTCAATTGGATCAGGTAGGAGAGTTAGATGTGTAAATGAAAATGTCAGTTTTGGTTACATAAACGTTATAACTAATACAAGAACAGTAAATATTTTTTAAAAAAAAGAAAGAAAAGAAAACATTTGTTTTTAAATTGCACATTAATAGTTGTGGTTGTGAACTCGTGTCACAAAGACCGATTTCCCACAAGCGCTGCCCCGGTGTCATTCCTCCATTTGCCTCAATTGCCTGCTTGCTCGATTGCCTGCATTTCGACCCATGGCTTTGCACGATTTCCCCCCGCGGCTTCAGTGATCCTATTTTCTGAGGATCACTGAAGCCGCGGAGGAAATCGGAGGAAATTGCGTGAAGCCCCGGGTCAAAATGCGCCCCACGGCAAATAGTGGGAAATTCAAGCAGGCCATCGGGGTAAACGGAGGAACGATGCCGGGGCAGTGCTTGTGGGAAATCGGTTAAAGGAAAGCATGGGGTGTTAAATAAAGATAGCACATGACATTTTGTTTAACACAAAGTATTTTTCTTTGAAGTTTATAACATTATTTCTTCATACTTACTCTCCCTGCCATAATATGGCTAAGCATGCCATCAATCAGAAAAAATCATCACAGGACGACCTCAGGGAAATCACTCCGCAGAGGTGACCAATAATCTGACAGATTCATTAACATTAGCACCTGCTGTCAAAATGGAGATCGCTTTTTTAAATACAAACAGTTTAAAGAAGATGCAGCTGCTATAATCTGTGAAGATGACTGGTTTATGTTTTTTGAAACCAAATATACAATAATTTTATAAGCTTGCTTTATGGAAATGGTGACAAGTTTTAATATCTAAGTTTGTTTCAGTGGTCATATGTATAAGAAAAATGCACTGAGTTACATCTAGATTAGCTTACTGCAACGCACTCTAAGTGGGCCTGCCCGTAAAAAGTGTTCAGAAACTTCAACTGGTGCCCAATGCTGCAGACAGGATGTTGACTGGAGTGGGTTGTAGGGACCATATCACTTCGGTCTTGGCTCACTTACACTGACTTCCAATTTGTTTGGGGGCACAATTCATGGTGCTCATGGTGACATTTAAAGCCCTATAGGGTTTGGGCGCAACCTACTTAAAGGATTGCCCGCTCCCTTATGAACCCACCCAACCACTGTAATTATCTTCAGAGGGCCTGCTTTGGGTGCCTCTGCCTTCTGAGGTAAGGCAAGTGGCAACCCAGGAGAAGGCCTTCTCAGTCATGGCACCAAAACTCTGGAACTCTCTCCCCAGGGACATTCACGTGTCCCCTTCTGTATGAGAAACAAGGCAGAGCAGCATTAACTTTGCTGAGTTTGGAGCCAAGGTGGGGTTGCCTTACTCAAATATTAATTGCTCATTTAAAAGATTTATGTCACACTTTTCAGCCCAATCAGGGCCACCAAGACAGCTAAAAACTAAAAACAGAGAAGCATAAAAACACATCATAAACAAATTTAAAAAAACAGGACTAAATACATCAATATAAGGAATTCTCAACATAGCCCAATATGTGGATACAATATATTGGGGGGTTAATTCCCCAAATAATAAATGCAGCATTTGTAGCTTTAAGAAACAAATGCCTTCAGTGACCATTGCTAGGCAACCGTAACAATATTGCCAGCCTTCAACTCTTGGTTTCTGTCAGGAGAAGACACAGGGGAGGGTACAGACTTAGTTCTAGGGATGTTTTGGACTTTGAGGGAGGACTCATCAGGGCCAGGACTGGCAGCAACCCCTGGAGACTTGCTACCACAATAACTGCATGACATACTCAGTCTTGGCTTCTTCCTTCTGTTCAACAGCAGTCATCTCACAAAAGTCAATGTGGTACAGTGGTTAGAGTTTCAGATTAGGATCTGGGAGACCAAGGTTTGAATCCCCAATCTGCTGTGGAAGCTGTTTCAGTGACTTTGCAACACTCACACACAGCCTAACCTACCTCACAGGGGTGTTGTGAGGACAAAGTAGAGAAGAGGAAAAGGATGTAAGCTGCTTTGGGTCCCCATTGAGAAAAAGTGGGGTATAAATTAAGTAAATGACTAATAAATATAGCTGAAGATGGAAGCAGATAAGAGGTAGGATGGTTAGTGAGTGTCAAGGAGAGAAGAAAACAGTGAAAGTTGAGGATACAGGGGCAGTCAAGAGGAGGGAAATAGTGAAGGAAGAAATAAACAGTGGAAAGTAAGGTGCTCTTTGAAAGTTCCCACCATGCTACTGGGTCTACTCCAGCTGGTACCATGCAATTTGGGCTAGCCTAGTGGCAAAGCTTGTACCGTGCACCTCAGCCAGACATTTCCTGGGGAAAGTTTGCTGGGAGAGGGAACAAGTGAAAGCTGGAGATAAGGCAGATAAAGGCAAGTTGGCTGGTGGGTAGGAGGGCGTCAAGGAATTAGGAAACAGGAATAGACTATGGGGGGCTTTCAGGAAATAGAAGGTGGGAGAGATTAAAGTGAGATGACCTCCACAAGTCTGTGTGGGTCCCTTGCTTGTGTGTGTGTGTGTATGTGTATGCATATAAATGTACGGCTGGGACAAGGGAATGCCAGGCCAAACCAGTCTTTACCCACTAGGGGAAGACAATGATAGAAGGAAACAGACATCTGTCTCTGTGGGGAGAGTTTCATAGTCTTGGCACCATGACCAAATAGCCCTTATGAGGGTTGGCACCCACCTAACCTTAGAAGGCAGAGGCATCCAATGCAGGGCTTCAGAAAATTGCCATAGTAGTAGGGTAGGTTTGTATGGGAGAAGGTACTCATTAAGGTATGCTGACTCCAGACTGTCTAGGCCTTTAAAGGTTAACATCAGCACTTCTAATTGGGCCTGGAGAGAAACTGGGAGCTAATAAGAATGAGCCAAGACTGGAGTGATATGGTCCTTACAATCCACTCCAGTCAACAACCTGTCTGCAGCATTCTATACCAACTGATGTTCCCAAACACTTTCCAAAGACAGTCCTACATAGAGTGTGTTGAATCTAGATGGTACCAGGGCGTGCATCACAGTGGACAGATCATTTCTGCCCAGGAAGAGAGCCATGGCTGGCTACGCAGCGTTTCGTGGGCTGCTTTTAGCCGACCAAACAAACTGAATAGAGTTAATTTTTTTGCCGCAGATTTGCAGATCAGTTTTTAATAAATCTAGTTTAACCCATATATTTATGTATTGTGTCTTTACTCCAGAATGGGTGGGCAATTAGTGATCTTGTGGTCATGGAACTATCTATCCTGCTAGATGATATTTAAAGTCTCACCCAAGTATACAGATACTTTTCTCCTTTTTGTGTTCTTCTGTGGACATATTTATCCTTCTGAGCAGACACTGATCCATGACAGCTGTGCAACAATCCTAAATTTTGGCAAAGCAAATTGTAACTACAATAAAGGGTTATGTCTTTGGAACATTTGACAGCTTCATATAGCTATTTCCTAGAAGATATATGAGGGAGGAAGAATGGAGAGAAATCTCGATTAAACTCACAGCTCACAGAGATGGATCAAACTCAACAGTTAATCCAGTAGCAGAGGTTGACCGCAATCCAACAAGTCTATAATTTATATGCTGTGATTCCTGCATGTGGCATCACATTTTTTTATTTCTGTCAGCAATGACTGAACCATGCTATGAACTTCATGAGTTTGAATTGTCACCATTTTCTATATTCCAGTACTGAATTATCCTGCAAAATACACATATTATTTCATGTTATCACTGTCAAAACACTAAAATAATGTACATTACCTATATGTACACATAAATGGCATGGGTATTAATTATATAAAAACTTCAGACAGTCACAAACATCAGCAAATAAAACTGAGGGGACCAAAACCATTCAAAATGATAACCAAAAGAAAATATAACTCAAAAAATGTTTTAAGAACACATTCATTCATACCTAATTGTTTGGCAATGCCGTCCTAAGGAAAGTTACACGCACTGACATGAATCAGTTTGCTTATGAGGCCACTGTGTTCCAAATTGGATCCCAAATACTTTGTATGTTCGTTTCTGACCGCTTGGAAACTGTATTTTAGTCTGAGCAAGTGCCAAAAATGAAGAATGCTGTAATGCTATCACTCTAGCTGGTGCAAAACTAGCATGTGCACCTGAAACGTAGATGGTTTTCCCATGGTAACCCTGGGACATATAAAATCCCAGCCATTCAGAAAATGCACAAATGGTAACTTAGCAGCTATCTGCCTTCTCACCATGCCAATAGCTGTGCAAACATAATAAAACTACCAGAACACAATTAATTGCATGTGGTTAGAGCATTGCAAGTAGGGCTGCCAAGTCAGCCCGGGGGGTGGGGGATCCCCCGCTATAGGGGTTCCCGATCCGCCGGCCGGCATTCGGCCGGCGGGGGGAGCCCCGCCCCAGAAGTCGTCCGGTGAGGATGACTTCCCCCGTATAATGACGTCACCCGGAGGTGACGTCATTACGTTGGGGGCGTTGCTAGGGCGACACTCTGGCAATCACCCCAAAACTCTATGGTTTTGGGGCGACTGCCAGAGCGTTGCCCTGGCAACACCCCCAATGTGATGATGTCACCTCCGGGTGACGTCATCACGTAGCCGTGGCGCGCACGCAAAGCGCATGCACCAGAAGAGCTCCCGGGGGGAGAAGAACTCCCCCCCGGCCGGTAAGTAGATCCTACTTGGCAACCCTAATTGCAAGCAATGCAGTATACATTTTCAAATAGCTTTTTTTTGCAAAGATCTCTAGTTTTGTAGTAGTGCAGAAGAGTACCATTCTTTTCAGAAACCAACATTATATAGAGCTGTTAGAAATATACTGATACACCAATGGCTCACAGCTCAGACAATAATTATTATATTTAATGAAATGGAAATAAAGTGCTCTGCTGTAATTTTGTCACATGGTTTTTAAACATATGAAAACAAGGGTTATGTGTGAATAGCTAAATTATAGAACACATCCACCAAGTGGCAGGCACACACATTAATGCCTCAGACTAACAATCTTTTAAATATATTTCTAGGGCCTTTTGCTCGACTTGTTATGCAAATGTTCATACCTTATGTGACAAAGACAGAAACATTGGCTGAAGATACTGAAATGAACGACTGGCAATAAATAAACCCAAATCTTGAATGTTGTTCCAATATTCTTCATCCTCCTCATTGACTCAAGAAGGATCAAGTTCTAAAGTATACTTGGGGGGGGGGATGTGATAAAAAAATCTAACAAAATAATAAACCTTGATCTGGAGAAAATAATTATGTTTCTTTCTATTTTTACTTTATAATTTTCAGGTGCAACATTAAGTGCTATACTTTATGGCTTTGTATTTCTGCCTCCCCCTCTGCTACCTAAGACACAAAGTGGTTTTATTTATTTATTTATTTATTTATTTAACTTCTACCCCACCCGCCCTGCCGAAGCAGGCTCAGGGCGACTCACATAAAACCAATAAAACAGTAAAACAGTATATATTACAATATAAAAGTATGCAACTATACAAACGCATCTCAGTACAACTACATAATAATCAGTTTGTATCCATGGCGGTGTGCTCAATACATAAAGTGCGTTTAAACGTGGTCAGTTATACTGCCGCTCTAAATAGCTTCGGGTCTAGGTCGGCCCAGGGCATGACTGATACGGTGCAGCCCTATTGAAAAGCCTGCCAGAAAAGCTCCATTTTCACAGCCCTGAAGGGCCCTGATCCCGCAGGGCCCTGATCTCACAAGGGAGCTTATTCCAGAAGGTTGGAGTCACTGCAGAAAACGCCCTGGTCCTGGTTGATGCTAACCTAACATCCTTCAGACCCGGGAAGGCCAGGCGATTTTGCAATCCTGATCGAAGTGCTCTCTGGGGAAGGTGCGGGGAAAGGCGGTCCCTCAGGTAGGCAGGTCCCTGACCATAAAGGGCTTTAAAGGTCAAAACCAGAACCTTGAAGTGGATCTGGAACACTATTGGCAGCCAGTTCAATGCCTTTAGCACAGGCTGGATGTGTTCCCACATCAAAAGGCCCATCAACAGCCTGGCCGCCGCATTTTGCACCTTGAAGTGACCATTGCATGGATCACTATTGCCAGATCATTGCATTCAAGGAAGGGAACCAGCTGCCTAATCAGCTGAAGGTGATAAAAGACTGCCTTGGCAGTGGCTGCTACCTGGGCCTCCATTGTCAAGGAAGTATCCAGGAGCACTCCCAAACTCCAGACCCTCAGTGCTGGCACCAATGGTGCCCCATCGAAGGCCGGTAATGGGATCCCCACTCCCAAGCCAATTCAGGCACAGGACCTCCGTCTTCATCAGATTCAATTTCAATCAACTCAGTCTAAGCCATCCAGCCATGTCCTGTAGCCCCCAAACCAGGTCTTCCAGGGTGGAATTAGACTGGCTGCCCAACAATAGATAGAGCTGGGTGTCATCTGCATATTGGTGACACCCTAGCCCATGCCTCCAGGCAAATTGAGCAAGGGGGTGCATATAGATGTTAAATAGCATCAGTGAAAGCACCGCCCCTTGAGGCACTCCACAATCAAATAACAATATTTATAAAACTGTACTGGTATGTCATGGATCTGGTGAACGACACTCTAGCTCAGAAAAGCTTTAAAGTTCAACAGGATTCCTTTTGTTGTTGTTGTTTGCTGTAACATACAATGTACCTACGCCTCTGGAATTTGTCAAAATAATTAAAAAATCCCTTACTCCTTGATACCAGAGCATGTAGACATCTATAGGGAACACCCATGTCTATTTCTTACTTAGACCTTCTGCTAAGGTTCATGATAATGCACACAATAAAATTAAGATAGGGCTGCAGGGAAAATTCCACTCTGCCTGAAGGCACTTCTGAGCATGACAAAAAGGAAGCAGCCTGAATAGGTCTACTGGAAAGTAATCAAATCAGTCCCTTCCCTACTGAAAAAAAATCTGCCAATGTCTCATTGATTGGTTATGATAACACATCTGCATAACCAATATGCAGATGAAAACCAACTCTGGATGGCTGCCCAGACTCCGCCCCAGAGATTCTGACCGGAGCACTGGAGGCCGTGGTTGGTTGGTTGCAGCAGAGCCAGTTGAAACCCAATCCAATGAAGATGGAGGTCCTGTACCTGAGCCAGGGGCGAGTTGGGAAAAGTATTGGGCTGCCCACTCTGGATAGTGTGTTACTTGCACAGTCTAGGGGTGATCCTGGATGCCTCACTTTCTGTGGAGGCCCAGGTCACTGCAGTTGCCGGGTCTGCTTTTTTCTATCTTGGGCAGATCAGGCACCTTCCCCCAGGACTTGACTGTGGTGACCCATGCAATGGTCACTCCCAAGCTTGATTACTGTAACTCAATTTACTTGGGCTTGCCCTTAAAACTGATCTGGAAACTTCACGTAGTCCAGAATGCAGTGGCGTGCCTACTGACAGCATCTCCTGTGTGGACATGCATTTGGCTTGTATTGTGCTGCTTGCACTGGCTACCAATTGAGTACCGGATCTGTCTCAAGGTGTTGGTATTAACCTTCGAAGCCTTGCACAGCCTGGGACCAACATATCTGAAGGACCACCTCTTCCCATATATGCCCTGAAGAGCCTTGCGCTCACAGGATCAACATCTGCTGGGTACCCCTGGCCTGAGGGACATTCGCTTAACCTTGACCAAGGCTAGGGCTCCAGCCTGGTGGAATCAGCTCCCACTGGAGATCAGGGCCCTGAGGGACTTTTTATTATTCTGCAGGGCCTGCAAAATGGAGATGTTCCGCCAAGCCTTTGGTCGAGGCGGTGGGTGTCCATCCCAGTTGGTCTCCCTGCTCTCAGTCTGGCTCCCAATCTGCTGAAAGGGCCCACTGGTTCCATCTGTGGCTCTAACAGATATGAAATTCTTGCTTTTTGTTGTTGTTCAGTCGCACAGTCGAGTCTGACTCTTTGCAACCCCATGGACTGCATCACGCCAGGCCCTCCTGTCCACCACCGCCTGCTCAACTCCATGCCTGTCACAGCAGTAATACTACCATCTCATCCTTTGCCGTCCCCTTCTTCTTTGACCTTCCATCTTTCCCAGCATCAGGGTTTTCTCCAGCGAGTGTTCCCTTCTCATTTGGTGGCCAAAGTATTTGAGCTTCAGCTTCAGTATCTGGCCCTCCAGGGAACAGTCAGGGTTGATTTCTTTTACGATTGACTGATTTGATCTCCTTGCATCTATTCTTCAGTGCTCAGCCTTCTTTATGATTCAGCTCTTGCAGCCATACATTACTACTGGAAATACCATTGCTTTGACTATACAGACTTTTGTTGGCAGGATGATGTCTCTACTTTTTATTATGCTGTCTAGGTTTGCCATAGCTTTCCTCCCAAGGAACAGGCATCTTTTAGTTTCTTGCTACCTATATGTTGTTTATTGTTAGTGTTTTAACTGTTTTTAATGTGATTTTATTGTGATGAATCTTGGACTTGGCTTTTGTGATCTCCCCTGAGCCTGCTTTGGGGAAGCAGAATAAAATTTTCATAAATAAATAAATCCATAATCATCCCTACCTTAAACCGATTATTTCCCCCAGGGATAATCCTTCTTTGTCCACCCTCCAGACTCCTTCTTTGTCCACCCTCACTCCTTCTTTGCCAACCCTCCAGACCAGCAAGTGACCAGTTCAGTCACTTAGCCCCCACCCCCTGGTCTTTGGTGTGTCACTTGTTGTATCTATAATTCCCTGGCTAGCTGTTAAAGTCAAATTCACCAATAAAATCCAAGCCTTCTGCCTCTGACCCAATCTCAGCTTTTTTCACCTAGTAGCTGCTCACCGTCTAACACTTTTACAGTATAAATATAGCCCCCCAAACCTCAGAACTTTGCAGTAGGGTTTTTTTTTAGACCATCCAACCTTTTGTCTCTGTGCCTCAGCCCAGAAAAACCCAGAGATCTTGAGCTGACATCACTCTCTGCCCTGCTTTTCCTTCTTCATGCCTCTTCCATCCTGGACCCTCCAGGACTTCCACACATCTTCGGAAACATTTGTATGTTTTTATTTGGCCCTCTTTATTAGTCCCTTTATTTGCTTAAGTTTGAGATTGTTTAGACTCTGTGTGTGTACACGTATGAACCTAAGGCTCTCCATGTGCCTCATACATTTATTGTTCTGTTTTTCCAAATAAAGGCCTTGGAAACGATTTTCTGCCTGTTTTATTTCTGGGACTCTCCCCATTCTCATAGTGAAGTATTGCTACCAAATTCTGGACCTTGATATATAAGAGCCAATGGTCCTTTAATATTCATGCTTCCAAACTGTCTCCAAATGCAACCCCACATAAAGCACAAAATAATAATCCAACCTGGTCCTGTATACAATCAGTATTATCTAGATACCTGTGGATAATCTTGCCTCTCAGGGAAGGACTGCAACTGGTGTGCCAGACAAAGCTGATTAAATTTCTACATATTAGCAAAGAGACCTAAACCTCCTTTTGAAGACAAAGCTCTAAAACTACTGCAAACTGTGCATGTGTGAAAATGCTGCCAATCCAAACAGGTTGGCAACCATTAAGCACTACTTAAAAGAACACCAACCAGCAGGGTTTTATAAAAACACAGCATTTATTTATGAGTGATTCATATTATGTATTACTGTTGTTGGAGCCTGTTTAAATAACTGCCTTCTGAAAGAAGCAGGGATAGGCCAAGAAGGATTCTATTAGGCCACGTGAGAACACATGCTTCCAAAACTGATTGTGCTCAGTTATGTTAGGAAGAAATATGTCGATTTATTCATTATTACATTTTTATATCGCATCCTCTCCTGTGTGGTTGAGAGCACACAGAAGAGGATGTGATATAAAAATGTAATAATGAATAAATTGACATATTTCTTCCTAACATAATCTATTAATGAATAAATCGACATATTTCTTCCTAACATAATCAATTTAATCTAATCGAATGAATGGGTCACTGCACAAATAAATGCTCCACCACAAAATTGGCTGCCTGACTGCAAATGGCAAACTGGCCATGAGCCAAACTGGCAGATGTTCAAGCATCTGTATTATTGATCAGTGACATCTCATTGTTATTATTTGGGTTGAACTTTATCCCTCTATTAGCCCTCATCCAGCCTATGTCTGCCCCCAGGCTCCCATTCAGAATGTTCACTGTCTCCCTGAATGAGACTCCAGTTTCCAATTCCTGTGAGAGTTTCCCAGCAGTTTCATGCAGATTTAAATCAGAAGGCGAGACCAAATTGAATCCTGCAGGACAACATAGTATACATGATGAGTCAAGCAACTGTTTCACAGCACCATTTTCTGATTCTGATCAAAATCGGAATGGAGCCACTAGAGTGCAGTGCCTATAATTCTGTATCTGCTACCTGGTCCAGTAGTAATACCATGGTTGATGGAATCAAAAACGCTGAGTTGTCCTTCTCCTGGTCGTCATCCACAAAGAAAACCAAGACAATTTCAGTTTCAAAAACAGATAGAAATGGATCTAGATACTGTCCCTCAGAAGAGGTGACCAGCAATTACATGGTTGAGCACCCAGACCAAGAAAAGTATATTTGTTTCTATTTCATAGCTATTAAGATCATTTGAGACTTGGAATGTCTTCTTCAGGAAGGTTTTCATGACAGTTGTCTTGCAAGTAGTCAGCTCAATTCCCTTTTTACGAGAGCATTTACTTTCTCTTTAATTCACCTGGCTGATCCTCTCCAGCAAGGCATAATAGGCTATAACAAAAAGCTAGCATAGATGTAGTAGGTTAGACTCCTCCGAGCAATTTACCCACACCCTCAGGCTGCAAGAAAGAAATTTAGTTACACAGTGGCAGTCAGATAGAGTTTAATAGTATGGTAGATGCCACTGAGGCAGAGTGAAGAAGTCCATATTACTCAGTCAGCTGGATAGCTATGTGCAGATGTATGTGCAGGATAACTGGACTCACTGCCCCAACAAATATGTATCATGGCATACCCAGGGCTTTTTTTTCTGGGGGAACATAACTGGAATGGAGTTCTGGAACCTGTTTGACAAAATTCTTTTTAAAATGTTTAAAAGTTCATGAGTTTTCAGTATACAGACTGAGAACTTCATTTCCCTCTTTGAGAGTTCTGGCAACTCTTTTTCCAAAAAAAGGGCCTAGGCGTACCTATACCAGTTTTCTTCCCAAAGGGACCTAAAAGTGGCTTATAGAAATTTCCTAAACAGCCATTTCAATACCATAATTGAAACAAGCAAGAAAAGGGAAAACAAGTGCATGGGAGGTAGGTCCACATTCTGGACTGCCGAGAGCACTTTGGATCTTGCCCTTCAGTTCCCTAGCTATGCCCAGGTTTAAGCAGCTGCAAGGAGAGAGAATAAACTCAGGTATTCAGCAAGCTAGCAGGCTTTTCCTAACCTTATCCCCTGCTGCAACCATGACAGAATATATAATACAGTGGACTGTAACCTGCATTTTGGTCTGATTTACATTGAATTTTCTTGCATTTGTGCTCTAGTCGCCTGCTAGCATAATCATGACCAGCCATGATGTGATCTCTATTTCAGGCTGAGGACAGACTGGCAGTCTCGGCCGCTCTGCCTCCGCTTCAAAAGCGGAGGCAGAGCGGCCATTTAGACAGCCGCATCTGCACCGAGGAGGCGGCCCGGACGCATCGCGTCCAACGCCATGCTCCTCCTGCAGCAGCCGAGCACCACTTCAAAGTGGTGCTCAGCTGCTGCGGCGTGCGTTCCATCCGCCGGAGCGGGTGTGAACGTGCGCCAGGAGGGGGAGCCGCGCGGCGTCCACATGCCGCCATAGGAAGCCGCCCGCAGTCTGAATGCTGTGGGCGGCTTCCTTCCGGCGGCGTGCAAATGCCACGCCGCGGGGGAAATTCCCCCTGCTTTAGTCTGCCGTGCCGCGGAGGCGCAGCAGACTACCAGTCGGTCTTCAGCCTCAGATTGTTAGTCTCTCAGACCTTAGTCTGATGCAGAATTCCAAGTGTAATCAGCTTCCTTTTAAAACATACGCTGTATTGGTACAGATTGAGGTCTGAGAGACAGCCATCAGCTTTTTCAGATCGGAAGTATGAGTAGCTCCACAAGCACATAGACTCTGCTACCTCTGCATTCTTTGCCTTTTACTAACACAACCATCACAAAAACTATATATAAAAGGGAATTGTCCAAGGTCAAGCTGAAAGTCCAGTTAGAGCAAAAAAAAAAAAAAGTCAAGAAAGCTCTCAGCCTCAGCTAGTACTATAACTCCTTATTCAGCCTTTGTCATGTATTTCTGCCCTGGGGATAGCCAGTAATAAGAAGCTGCCCACCACTTCATTCTATCTTGGAATACATACTGTCCCTCATGAAGAAGACACACTCAGTCCTAACTGTGAAAAGTTCACAGGGAGGTGAGGGTGGTTACGCTTTGGTCTCTGTTTCCATCCCTTTAACATGCTTTTTTGTCCATTTGATCGTGCTTTTTGACAACTCTCTCTGTTTGAAATTGCAAGAGTTGCTAAGCCTCGTGCTGTTTCAGCACCTGACCTCAGAGCAAAAGCAACAAAAGTCCTAGCAGTGATCAGCATTTTAAACATGAGGACTTTGTTGAATATGTGGTTGGCATAATCCTAGATCTAACAGTGAGAACATTTTTTTTTAATGTTGCTTTTAAAACATTTAATAGAAATTTGTCATCAGAATGTAGAAGTCTACCCATCACATGGACAAGTTTGCCTTAGTATCAGCACAAAAATCTTGATTGTTTATGCCGAGGGTGAGCTGAAAAATGAACAGATGGAATGACGACTCTATTGGAGCCCTTCCAGCTGCTTGCCATTTTGAAAAATGGGGGTTCAAACGAACTAGAAAATACAAATTAAAAGAGGATTGTGGCCTAGGAAGCACTCAGGAAAGAACAAATGCCTTTCTATAGGGACCTAGGGGGTTGGCATCCACCTGGTACAATGGCCTCTTGAAGGGGCGACTCAGTGAAGTGGAGGTGCCGAACTTCATCCTTTCAGTTAGTGGCAGCCTATGGGGATCCACCACATCCGTTGGGGTAGCTGGAAGCTCAAAGATTGGAGCTGGTGGCATGTCTGCCTGTTGAGACCAGGGTGAGCCCAGGGGCAGCACAGGGGCCAGGAGAAGCTCTGATCTCAGATGTTAAAATGCATGTAATTAATTGACAGTGATCTATTTAAGATACCAAGCTTAATATACACGAGTATCAACCATCAATGAAGAGACTATAGCTATGTCTGGCTTCCTCACGATTGCCTGCTAAAACTAGTTTTTAAGATAGGAATCTGACACTGAAATATTCCATTATAAATCTGATAGAGTTATTTAAACATCTAAAATGATAACACTAGAGTAAAAAAAAAAGTGTGTTTAACCTGTTAGCTTAGCGTGTATGTAGTATATATCACAGCCAAACTACATGTCACAGCACACATTGGTCCAATCCATGGCTGCCAGTTAGGGCTGCCAAGTCCCCCGGAAGGGCGAGGGAAACACCGGTTTTTACTGCTTACCCCCGTTTTTTCAAAATTGGCCCCCGGGGGACAAAATGGCTGCCAGCAGGAACGCAGGGGAACGTCGGAGTCTGCCCTGCCCTGCCTTAAAAGGGAAATGTCTGCAGAGAGCCTGCCCTGCAGTAAAAAGCCTCACCAGACATTTCTCCTTTAAGAACTCAGCAAGAAAGCTTCCACAGCAAGAGAGGTCCGCCCAGAGATTAAGGAGGGACTGAAGGGGCTGCTTTTGCACGTGGCTTGCAAGGTAAGTTTCTCTTCCAGCTCTTTTCCTTCTCTCTCTCTCCCTCGTTCTTTCTTTTTTCTGTCCATCTGTCTGTCTCTCTCTTTCTCTGTCCCCATCCAGCAGAGGTCTATCAGTGGCTATTATTAGCCACAAGGTCTAAATGGAAGTAAGTGCCTCTGCCAGTTTTTTTCCTTCTCTCTCTCTCCCTCTTTCTTTCTTTTTTCTGTCTGTCTGTCTGTCTGTCTGTCTCTCTCTCTCTCTCTCTGTCCCCATCCAGCAGAGGTCTATCAGTGGCTATTATTAGCCACAAGGTCTAAATGGAACCCTTTGTCTGGGGCAGTGATGCTCTGAATTCTTGGTGCTTGGGGGGCAACAGTGGGAGGGCTTCTGGAGTTCTGGCCCCGCTGCTGGACCTCCTGAGGGCACCTGGTATTTTTGGCCACTGTTGTGACACAAAGTGTTGTACTGGATGGGCTGTACTGGATGGGCCGATCCACTGTGGCTTCTCTCCTGTTCTTATGATATGAAAATCATATTTAGCACTTGTGTAGCACTTAGTGCTTCATATTCTGCCGAGATGAGGAAGGATTCAGTAGGGCTGTTGCTCAGTGATAGAGCATCTGCTTGACATGCAGGAGGTATCAGCTTCTTCAGCTAAAAAAGGATCAGGTAATAGATGACATTAAAGATCTCAGCCTGAGACCCTGGAGAGCCACTACCAGTCTGAGTAGTCAATACTGACCTTGATGGACCAATGGCCTGATTCAGTATTAGGAAACTTCATGAGTTCATGTGTCAGCATGTGGAAGCAACATCACAGGATGTGACATCACAAAATGATGTCGCTTCCTTTCTCCTGGCTCCACCCCCAAAGTCTCCTGGCTCCACCCCCAAAGTCCCCAGATATTTCCCAAGTTGGACTTGGCAGCCCTACTGCCAATGCCATTTCAGAAGAAAATTTGGCCATTTAAAAATTGCTGGGATTGCTCAATCAGAATGTTGTTCCTCTCTCCTCAAGCAATCTTGTTCCCCTCTTTGTGTGAAATGGCTGTTTCAGCACTTGAAAAGGCCCCCCCGGGGGGATCACCTGGATTTGGCCCTGGCTCTTTTAAGCTCTCTTTAGAAGAAGAGGAAGAAGAGATTGGATTTATATCCCACCCTTCACTACCTGAAGGAGTCTCAGAGCGGCTTACAATCTCCTTTCCCTTCCTCTCCCCACAACAGACACCCTGTGAGGTAGGTGGGGCTGAGAGAGCTCTGAGACAATTGTCCTTGAGAGAACAGCTGGTACAGAGTTATGGCTTGCCCAAGGTCATTTAATGATACCATTTGGAACTATTTGTTATGGGGAGATACTAACAGCGTGCTCCTGTGCTTGCTACACACAAAACCACACACAAAACTTGGTGACCAGTGGGAGTCCAGGGAGGCAGGAAATGGCATGATGTCACTTCTGGGGAAGACATGGGAGTTATGTCACACCTCTCTAGGTACCATAGAGTTTCTAGCAGTTTCTAGAATGGACTGACATCACTTCTGTGTTTTCCCCTAAAAGTGACACCCAACACGCTGTTTCCCAATAATGAACTTTTAAACATTATTTTTCTCCCATCAGCTGCAGAAGTGGGAAATGGGAGCCAAGGCAAGTCTGTGTTGCCGGTTGGTTGGGAACAAGATATCGTAAAGTCCACTTCGTAACTGAAAAGGACATTAGTAAGCAAACATATACAGAATGCAGGTATTTCAGACCTCGAAAGCCACAGGAGAGTCCAGTAATCCTATTTGATTTGATTTTATTATTTTAGCAATTTAACAAGTAGAAATTTAAAATATAAATAATCTATTTCCTGCCAACTAATCCACTTAGAGGCATTTCCCATGAAACTACTCAAGGAAACAAAATACCTGTGTGTATGTTCTCCCACTGCTAATACTAATGTGGTTTTTATTATTCTCAACCTACAACATCAAAGCTTCTTAAATAAATGGATTCCCTGCTATCTAAATCCTTTTTGTGCAAATCGCTTTATTAATCTAGATTTACTTTAATGAATATGACTATGCATCCAAAGGAACATAGAAGCATTTTGATTATTATTAAAAAAACTCTCTTTTTTTTTCATAAGGATAGCCTTTTTCTAAAGCTGCTTTTAAACATGCCACTTACCCTAAGTTGAAATAGTACATCCTCCATTTTTATGGATGTTGTCCAGACATTTTGCTTTATGACATGTGTTTTAAATGTGCATGGAGGTGAGATAAATTTTGAGGAAGTCTACCCCTTCTCCTTGATCAGTTATAAGGATCTGCTAAACAGCTACACCGTTCTAAATAAATTGGGTTCAACTGACGCTGAACGGTGACACTCTACTCAGGACGAACTATTAGAAATCAAAACAAAAGGACAGTATGATAAAAGTGAATTATTGCAGACCAAGGGTTGCCAGCCTCCAGGTAGGGCCTGGGGATCTCCTGCTTTTACAACTGATCCCCAGCTGACAGAGATCAGCTCCCCTGGAGAAAAGGGCTGCTTTGAATGGCAGACTCTATGGCACTATACCATGCTGAGGCCCCTCCCCAAACCCCGCCCTCTCCTGGCTCCACCCCCAAAGTCTCCAGGTATTTTCCAACCCAGACTTGGCAACCTTGCCAAGCACATACCTTTGTAAATAATTTTTGGTTGCACTTTAGTCTCAGAATTGAAATCTCTTTCTTCATAAGGCACAGTTCACGCATCTATGCACATCTTTGATTCATTCAGTTACAGTATGCTTTGAAGCTGGGGCTCCCAGACTTACCTGAGTTCCATTTGTGGTCCTGTAAGGGCAAAGAGGGAGGCAATGTAGCATGACCAGGTCATCTGAGGACTAGCAGCATGGCTGGGCAATGGCGGAGGAGGCCTCTGGCTGTGTGGGCTTCCCGGGCCTCCACTTCCAGCCTGGCCAATCAGGTGAGGCCTAGCGTAACTGGGAATGGGACCTTACAGGAGTTTTTCTTCTGGTCTGCTCCTCAGGCTTTTAAAGGGCTCTGCTTCACCACTTGGCCCTGTCACCCTCGTGGGAGCTATTATTGTTGGAAATAAGATGTTGGAGCAGCGAGGAGAGGATTGACAGCAGTGGCACTGGAGGCAAGCAGTGGTAGTGAAGGCAGGAGCAGTGGAGGTGGCGTGGGATGGCACACAATGGAGGGCAGGCAGAAGACAGAGAGTGGGGCCTTTTTTGCCCGTTCTCTCAGCTGGGTTTACTGGGGGCTGGGGGAGGGCTTTCAGGTGGGAGGGATCTGAAAGGAGTTGAATTCACCTTTGCTTTGCTTAAATTGGCCTTTGCTCCTGTCACCTACAGAGCCCCTAATCATGGTATCTTCCCTTCATTTCTTTCTTTTTGGGATAGTTCCAGGCGTGGGATTATTGAACAATTGGCCAAAGCAGAACCTGCACCGGGGCCAATGCCACCCTCCTGGGCCTTTCCCAGCTGTTAGAACACCTCATGGAGTGGGTGGATCATCTGGGCTCCCTCAAGTAAGTACCAGCCACAGGGGGCAAGGCCAACCCAGCATCTCCTCTAGATGGGCTACAGCTCAGTAGGGGCAGGGCATAAGCTGGTGAGCTGTTGTGCTGACAAAGGCATGAAAGGTCTTCCTCTGGCACGTCCAGAAGCTACAGTGTCTTGGAGTGCACCTTCAAGATAGAAACCCATTAGGAAGCACCATAAGAGAGGAAAGAAGTCTAGAAGAGTATTCTGCTGCAGGAAGGAGTCAGACAGCAGTGGAAGTCCTCCTTGGATAATGACTCAGGGGAAGCTGCCAGGTACTATTGGGGCACAGCTGCCTATGTGCCTGGGTTGCCACCCTGGGTGCTCGGGTGTCGGGATGGCTATGAGCAGGCAGGCCTTGGCCATGGGGCCTTCTGGCTGACAGGGGGCATAGGGATTTCTACCTTTGAGGATGATGAGGACCCTCCAGGTATTCATTTCTCACATAAGCGGACCCTGGACAGGTTTTATGTAAATATAAGTTCTCAGTGCCAGGATGAGGGTGGGCCTTTACTCGTGTGAGAACTGAGGCCCTCCAACCCTCTCCTCACCCAGTACCACCTTAAGTCAGTCACCAGTTACCTTTGTGAGGGATTCAATCATGGGTTTTTTTCACTGGCCCATGTATTCCCATGGACTTGGGCAATCTAAAATCAGCCAGAGATATGCCCAAGGTCATGGCCACAAAAATAGCAAAGGAGTGTTCTGCAGGCCAGGTCACTGGCCTCTTTGGTGCAGGCCTGTAGCTATGGTGGGGGCTCCAGGGGCCCTGTCCCCAACTTCCTTCCAAGGCCCCACGGCTTTTGGGAAGAAGTGGGGGAGGCTACACACGCCTGCATTCCAAGCCACAAATTTACGGGCTGGAGTGCCGGCGTGCAGCTCCCGCTTGTCCTCCAAAGCTTTTAAAAGGACCCTTTATTTATTTATTTATTTATTTATTTTGATTTTTCTAGGCCGCTCTTCCCTACAAGTAGGGCTCAGGGTGGCTTACAACAGAATAATATACAAAATTATTTAATGTAAAACCAACATTAAAACCACCTTTAAATGCTTGAGGGAGAAGGCTAGGGGAGGCCACACGTGCACCTGCACCCCAAGCCATGAGTTCACAGCATGGAGTGCAGGTGCATGGCCCCTGCTTCTCCCTCAAAGCATTTTAAAAATCCCTTTAAGCAGGGAGGAGAGGCTGCGTGTGCACCTGCACTCCAAGCCACAAATTTGTGGCTTGGAGTACAGACCCGTAGTCCCTTCTTCTCCCCAAAAGCATTTAAAGGATCCCTTTAAATGCTCTGGGGAAGAAGCAGGGGGAGGCCATGAATTTCAGTGCCCCCCAACTTTTAAAAGCCCCCCCCTATTTAAAGAATCCTGGCTATGGGCCTGCTTCAGTGCTTCCCCCCCCCCCCCCATTCTCTAATCTCTGTGTCTCCCAAAGTTTTGTTTGGTAAAGTATGCTTCCTTTGATCATGCTGTAGGCCTGTCTAGATCATGCAGCTAGCACCACAGAAGGTCCAATAAGAGCAGTCTGTATCCTATTTTTACATGCAGTTTGGGAAGCTCTGATGAATTTTATTTTTTAGTATCTTTTTAAACACAAAGACTTTCTGTAACCAAGAGGATATACTTCCAAGAGTCAAGACTACCCCACCCCAAATCCTCCGAGAATCAAATTCAGGAACACATGAATCTGCCTTATACAGATGTAGACCTTCAGTCTATCAGTGTTAGTACTGTTGATTCTGACTGGAAACAGCTTTCCAGATTCTCAGACTGAACTCTTTCAAATCCCCTGCTACCTAAATGAATGTGAGACTTCTGCCTGCAAAGCAAATGCTCTACCACCGAACCAAAAAGTCACAGTTAGTGACTTTTTAATTTTTATATTCTGGGACCTAAAGGAACTTCAGATGCTGAAAAGTAGAAAGTGATCAAATAAAGAGACCTAGAAAAAATGTAATTACAAAAAAGAAAGAAAGAAAAATGTTGGGATATACCATGAAATTGAATTTATCCAAAAGCTCTGAAACAAGGAATTCAGCTGGAAATACACTAGATATGACTTTATTTCTACCTGCTGTATCAAGTTTAATTAATATTTGCAAAAAAAAAGAAAACCTCAGTAGCAGAAACAGGAAGCCTTATGGTAGCAATGTATCTCAAGGCATTTATAACGTATGTTTACGAAAACTGTGGATAATGCATTTTGAGTGCTTATCAATACATTGGCAAAATAATTCCTATTTGCAGCTTCCATATGGATTGCCATTAATTGTAAATCATTCTTTTCCTATTGGGAATGATGCTGACAAAGATCCATCCTGCTGACAGTTTCTAGATTTACAAAGCCTCTAAGGTACATTGGTTTGCTTTTGAACCGAGAGTCAATGGGTCATTACTCAGGGATGAGAAAAGTAGGGTACAAATGAAGCAAATAAATAAATTAAATAAATAGTACTGATAACCAAGGAAGAGGCTAGATTAAGATCTGGATATATGAAAAGAATTCTTCATCAGCACTAGAGAGTAGACAGCAAAGCAGTCATTTACCAGCACCAATAGGAAGCTGCCAGGCCAATCAGGACATTCTCCATCAGTTAGCCTATCAAGTACAGCCTTTTTATTTTAGCAGGGAGAGTGAGTATTAGAGCTTAACGAGAAGTGGGACCCATGATACTCGGGGGAGGGGATTCCCTACAGCTCCCAGCCTGCAGAAGCAGGAGGAGCTCTGCAGCAGGAGGAAGCGGCAGCAGGTGAGCCCACCAGGTGAGCCCACCAGGCCTGCCAAGCCTTCTCCTGCCCCCCCCCCGCAGTGGCAGTGAGGCCTGAGCAGCTCACAGCCACTGGCCCGCCAAGCCTTCTCCCCCCCCCCCCCCAGTGGTGGTGGCAGCGGTGAGGCCTGAGCTGTTCACAGCCACCGGCTGCCAAGCCTTCTCCTACCTCACCCACAGCAGCAGCAGCAAGACAGTTGCCAGGGCATTTTCTGTGCATGTCACAGGCTGGGCATGCGTAGGGAATGCTCTTTTACTTTGGGGGGGATTTAAGTATCCCCCGTATAGTTTTTGTAACATTTCAGATTTTTCTGCACACCTGGGGAGTGCCCCAAGTGTGCAGGAAAATCTCTTTGCCCCGTATGTGCCCCCGATGTGTGGATTTAGATATCCGCAGGGGACATCTTGGCTATTAGTACATAGATCTTGGCAACACTCATTTACTGACTGGTCATATATGTTTGATTCACAGTTTTTTTTTTCTATTTAAGAAAAATTGTTGTTGTTTTTGTTGTTTTATTTTCAGGGGACTTGACCAACAACCTGGTGAAGCTTACAAACATTTGAGTCTTGCCAGTTTATAACAGCTTTAACCTTCACTTTGCAAAGCAGAGTGTTTGCCTCCTGTTGCAGAATTCTGTGACCCCGAATTTTTCATGGGAAAAGCCCCTGTTCCCCTGAGTTCTTTCATTGATTGGCTGGAGACTAGTAAGGGACTTAATCCAGTATATATAGAGAAAATGGCTCTTACACCAAGCTTCATTTTATTCCATTACACACAAGATAGAAAACATTTATTAGCATTTCAATAGTCAACATTTCAACCCCATTCTTAAAATAGTGCACTTGTATAAAAATCAGAACATTCTGGACTAGCCACCAAGGGCTCACATGGAGATGGAGATGGCCAGTCCCCTACCATTAGTAAACTAGAAGTATATATCGTTCTTGGATCTATAGCTGCTAACATACCTACTGACATACCTATCACGTAGGATTACCATGAATGTGATGCAGGCCAAACTAGAACTGACTAGAACTGACCTGATGTACCAACCCTTCTTTCTGTCTCAGGGGTCAGGAAGCTCACAGAAAGTCAAGGAAGCTAATTTCAGATACCCTATCCATTTTGATTCTCATAGTGACACCACTAACTTCTGGAATGTATAAACATCCTCTAAGGAAAAAATCATATACAAAATGGTGGCAACAGCGGAGCCCACAGAAAGCGAAACAAGGTACTTAACTAAACAAGACCTTTTCGAACTTAAATTTGATATTACTAAATCCATAAGGGACACAATGGAGGAAATGATAGACTCCATTAACAACAACCTATGTGAGTTAACAAAAGAAATAAAAGAGATCTCTAAAACAGCAGAAATGGCTATGAACATGGGGGAGACTCTGCAAGTAGACTTTGAAACTCTACAGGAGAGAGAACAAGTTCTAACAACTAAAATAGAGACTTTAGAACAGAGATGGCGACAACAGAATTTAACATTTCAGGGTCTGGCAGAGAACGTTGAAGAAAACACATACTTAGCCTTTTTCATTTCATTGTGGTTGGCTAAGGCATTGAAATCTGAAGAAAGTTTGGCTCCAGCCATAGCACAAGCTTATCGATTGGACCCTATAGCATTAGCAAGAAGAGGACGGCCCCAGGACATTATAGTGCAATTTGCAGGGCTCCGTTGGGGCCGGGGTGCGCCGGAGTGCCGCTCCAGGAGAGAGGAGGGTGGGGGGCGGGGCCAGCGAGGACGTTTGGGGCAGTCCAGGCGGGGCTCTGCTGCTGCCGCTTGCTCCGCTCCCTCCCTCCCTCTCCCCCCCCACGGAGGGCCCGACCTTCTTTGCCGCGCAGCCGGCCTCCTCCTCTGCTTGCAAGGGTAGGCCGCTCTCGTGGCTCAAGGAGCAGCCAAAATGGTGTCCCCCCTTCCGCGTGGGCCTAGCCACATTTGGCCCCTCGCTCGGCTGGGACAACATCCGCTGGAAGTGGAGGGTGAAGCGCTTCAGGCTGTGTTGGGGCACCTTGCTGAGGTGGCGGAAGCTGTCAGCCCAGGCGCTGTGCTCGTCAGGCAGGTCCGGCTTGGAGGCATGGAGGCTATTTGGGACGTCACGGGGCTCGTTCTGGGGTTGGGTGGCCCTGACTCTGTCAACCAGTGCGACACACACTGAGGGGATGCCCATCTCCCTCATGCCTGCCGCTGTGACTTCGGCACCAGGCTGCTCTGGCTCAGCTAGGCCGAAACGGTCACCAGGAATGACGGCAGCCTCGTCTGGAAAAGAAGGAGGGGGGAAAGAGCGACGAGGCCGCCTGGGCCGCCGCATGCACCGGACTGCGCCCAAGACCATGCCGCCGCCGCCAGAGGAGCTGTGCCCGCCACGCGCGCCGCCGCTTGGTGAGTCTTGCCCGCTCCTCCCCTCCCTCCCTTCCTTCCCAACGGAGCAAGGCCGGCTCGGCCCGGCTCGGCCCGGCCCGGCCCCCACACAGAGCCCTCTTCCCAGGGAGAAAAGGAGAAGGGAAGGGAAGGCCCTCCTGCGGCGGCGGCCCAAGGCTGGCTGGGGGGGAGGGGAGAACCTGGCCCTCCGCACCTCCCCTCCCGCGCAAGGCTCAGTGTCCGGGGCGCAGCAGCAGGGCTCCAGGAGGAGGAGGAGGAGCCGGCCGCCCCTCCCGAGTCCTTGGGACAGAAGCTGCCGGGGCCTGCCCCCCCCCCCGGTGAAGTCTGGCCCGGTGGGGGCCAGCAGGAGGAGCACCACGGGCAGCCGGGGAGGTGCAGGCGCAGGCAGGTGCACGACCCGGGGGTCCCTCCTCCCCCCCACTCACACTCCTGGGGCCGCAGCAAGCGCTGCTGGCCCGGGGAGAAGCCCCCTCATTCCCTCCCTCCCCCACTCACACTCCCTGGAAGAAGCCCCCTCATTCCCTCCCCCCCGCTCACACTCCCGGGCCCGAGGGGGGCGCAAGGGAGGGAGAAGCCGGGCCCCAGGGGCATGAAGCCCCTGAGGCCCAAGCAAGAGGGGGGAGGGAGGGAAACGCTGGCCCCAGTGGGGGGAGAAGCGCCCCTTCCTTCCTTCCTTCCTTCCTTCCTTCCTTCCTTCCTACCTTCCTACCTTCCTTCCTTCCTTCCTTCCTTCCTTCCTTCCTTCCTTCCTTCCTTCTCTCTCTCTCTCGCCCCCCACCTACCTTCCTGTTCCTTCCTTCCCCTCTTCCTTTTTTTTCTTTCTTCTCTCTCTCCCCCCCACCTACCTACCTTCCTGTTGCTTCCTTTCCCCCTTCCTTGCTTCCTTCTCTCTCTCTCTCTCTCCCCCCACCTACCTACCTACCTACCTTCCTGTTCCTTCCTTTCCCCCTTCCTTCCCCTCTCCCTTCCTTTCTTTCTTCTCTCTCTCCCCCCACCTACCTACCTACCTTCCTGTTCCTTCCTTCCTTCTCTCTCTCTCTCCCCCCCACCTACCTACCTACCTTCCTGTTCCTTCCTTCCTTTGTTCTCTCTCTCTCTCCCACCTACCTACCTTCCTTCCTTCCTGTTCTTTTCCTTCCTTCCCCCTCCCTCCCTCCCTTCTTGCCTTCTGACACACTGCCGATGATGTCATCACTTCTGGTGACGTCAGGGGGTGTGGCATATGCAAATAAGTTATGCTAATGAGCTCCTGCACCTCTTTTTTTACGAAAGGAACCCTGGCAATTTGTATACCCACGTACCCACAACAGAAGCAAGAAAACAGGGATCACTAATGTGTAAAGGAGAGAGGATATGTGTTCTTCTCGACCTTTCCCCAGAAGCACTGAATAAACGGAGGCTCCTAAAGACATTTGCAACAAAACTTTACGAGGTGAAAATCAGATTCAGATGGAGCCAAGCATCTGATATACTGATTTTTAGAGAAGGGACTGTGCTTCAAGCCTCTGACTTGGAATCCGGGAAAAAGCTGTTGGCAACACTAAACCTCAATCTCTCGAGCGAAGAAGATGACTTATATACCTTGAACTCCAAAATAGAGAAGTGATTTATAAGAGACTAGGAATAATGCCCGTTGTGGGAATAAATACAACGGGCTCTAGAAATAGGCTCTGGGAAAGTGTCAAGGTTTTGGGCACTCATTGTTAATTTGCTGTGGCAGCCTCAGCAGGGTATAATGACACAGAGTCCACAATTTTCTCCAGGGGAACTGATCTCTGCTACCTGAAGAGCAGTTGTAATTCTGAGTGATCTCCTGCCCTCACCTGGAGATTGGCAGCAGTGGTTTCCCAAGAGGGAATAGGTGGTTTAGAGGGCAAAGTCTATGGCATTGTATCTGTCTGAGGTCTCACTCCTGCTGAAACCTCACCCTCTCCAGGCTCCACCCCTCAAGTCTCCAGGAATTTTCCACCTGGAGTTGGCAACCCTATCTCCTTCCCAGCCAATCATCAACCTCACCCTTCAAGTTTCCATTGCCCCCCTGCAGCCTCCACCATGCTCTGAAGCCCTGACTGCTATGGCACATTGGCTGACATAAAGGGTCCATCTCAGCAGGGTATGAAGAAATAGAGGCCACCATTTTCTCCAGGGGAACTGATCTCTGCCATCTGGAGAGCACTTGTAATTCTGAGTGATCTCCAGCCATCACCTGGAGATTGGCAACCATATTTCCTCTGGAGGAAAAGCAGTCTTTCTTTGCAATGGGGACCAAAGCAGCTGACATCATTCTCCTCTCCCCCTTTTGACTTGCATAACAACCCTGTGAGGTAGGTTATGCTTAAAGTCTGTGACTGGCCCAAAATCACCCACTCCGCAAGAACCTGGAGCTAGCAGATCCTGCTCTGAAGCACTGACTGCTATGCCTAGGGTACCCAACCTCCAGGTGGAGCCTGAAGATCGCCAGGTATTACAATTGAACTCCAGACAACAGATCTTCTCCCTTCCCTTGGAGAAAATGAGTGCTTTGGAGGGTGGCCTCTATGGCATTCTGTTCAGCTGGCCCCAATGAGTTTTCTCCCAGAGCCCAACAGGTGTGGAAAGGGGCTTTCAGAGAAGCAAGCTTGGTTGCTTAGCAACGGGCACTAAGCAGGAGAAAGAGCCTGAGGAATTACACAGCCAATATATTCCGTTTCAGGAACTCTTCAGTAACGGTTTCTGTCAGGCATTTCACACAGAACCATATTAGTACCAGTTCCCTAACAGAACATATTGGCCCTTTCACACAGAAACGTGCCTCTCCCATTGGGGAAGTATTCCTGAGCCAGAACTTGGGAGCGTTCTTCAGTGCTTGTACCCAAGCGTTCTTCAGTGCTTGTACTGTCCTGAAGTGCTACGGGGTGCTGTGTGAAATGGCCCCCTGTTTCTGACAGTTTAATCTGACAGTTTATTCTGGGCACGCTGGCAGTGTGCGGTGGAGGGGGTTATGCTGATAGTCCATTGTCTTTTCACTGACAGAAGCAGGCCACTGAGGGGACAGTTAGACCCACCTGGCAGTGGGCGGAGGAGAAGAGTGGACTCAGCACCCAGTTGGTCCTTCCCCTTCACTGGCTCCCTCCAGACTGAGGCTGGGATGCTGGCCGGTAGCTCTGTGGGCGGGACTGAGGCAAAGCAGGGAGAGAATGCAGCCAGTGGCCAGGGTCCCCCTTTTGAGTGGCAGTCCGTCCAGCCTACTGATTTTGGCGCCCCATGGAATCTTGCCCTTTGGAATCTTAAAACAGCTTTATATAATAGGAAAGATGTTTACTTTTGTGTATTCACTGATAAGGAAGCAAGCTTAGTATCTAGTTAACAGTTATATTTTAAATATGGTAGCACCTGAAGAAGGTATATGGTATAAAAATATCATTGAAACCCTACTTATAGTAACTAACTTTAAAGTTTAATAATAGGATAAAAATAGATAGAAGTTAAAAAGAGTTATATTTTATAAGTTAATAGTTAAGTTTTAATCTAAAGGTAGTGATAAGAGTGTATTCAGAAGTTAAGATAGAATAAAGCTATAAAAGTACAATGTTCTTTTGGGAATTTTGGTTATGTTTATAACAATTTAAAACTTAAAATAGTTATGCATGAGTTAGGACTGTTGAAAATTGTTATTATTATTTTTGTAGTATTAGATAAGAATAAGTTTATTTTTTTTATTTATGGTAATTGGTATTTATAAGATATGGCAGGTATTAATAATGAGAGTTTGTTAGAGCTTATATTTTTATGGATATGAAGGTGCAATTCTATGATATATTTTAACTTATTAGTTAGTGTCTTACCAATAATTATATATTTTGGTAAAATGAGGAAGGAAAGGAATATAATTTGTTGGTTATAAAAGTTTAAAGTTTTCCCCCACATGTGGGTGTAACTTGGGATAGGGAGGTGCTTGATATCTCCCTCGCTATTGCCCAATTTTTCTATACCAAGGGTCAGCAGTACATTCCTATGGCGCTCAAAATTTTTAATCACAAAACTTTGTCCAAATTGTTATATGGCATTCCAATATGGGTTGCAGCCTGTAATGAAGCTGTTGAACGTGTTCTGTCTAAGTTCTTGAAGAAAATATTGGGCTTACCAGCATGTGTCCCATACGCAGCTATGTGCCTCGAGACTTCACAAAGAAGGTTATCCACGACGGCATCGATTATAACCTTCAAATATTGGCTGCGCCTTCATTTTAGAAGTAGCCCAAATAGTCTTGTGACCCTAATGTTAATGGAATCTCATCTAGCAATTTGGCTGACCAACATAGAGAAAAAAATCTCTGCAATGGGCTGCAAGTTTGATGATCTGTTACCCTTGCCTGAGCAGAAAGCTTTCTATTTACTTAAACAAAGACTCCTGGAGATAGAGGGGCAAGAGCTCAGAAGGCTGGCACATAGACATTGTTCCCCTTTGAGTTTGGGACTTTCCTTTAGTCACATCTCTACAGGTTACCAGACTACCTTGTTTCAGCCCCACCTCTGTAGGGCTTTTATGCTAGTTTGGTTTGACGTCTTGCCCTCAGCTGTACTTTCGGGAAGATTCAAAAAAATCCCCTACAGAGAGAGATTTTGCCCATGTGGGATGGGGGAAATCGAATCTATTGGTCATGTGCTTTTACACTGTAGTTCTCATAACAATATTTGTCTCGCTTATATTGAAGCAGTGATCATCCCCCTCCGGGATCAATCCAAGGAGTTCATTATTGATACCTTGTTGTCATCCCAGAGAGCTGAGATTCTTGAGACTGTAGCAAGTTTTTTATATGAGGTCTCTAGGAGGAGAGCCTTGTATTAGGTTGGACTGGAAATCTTGCTTTACCTGGCTATTTTGTGGTATATCGCCGGGTGCATTGTATCGTTTTTATGCCAATAAAGGTATTGTTATTGTTATTGTTATTGTATTGATATCTCCCTTTACTCTCCCTTATAGGAGAGCTTTAAGAAGTTAGCCTGAATAAGGCTTAGTTTTTTGTTTGTTTTTAAGGTTTTTGTAGTTTTTAGATTTATTATTAGCAACTGTTCAATACAAAAAATATAGACATAGCATACTCTGCTTTAATTCTTTAGGTTAATAGTGCTCTAAAGTTTCAGAAAAATATGAATCAGATATATAAATTTATAACATGGAATTGTAGAGGTCTGAATGTGAGGCTTCTGCACTATCAGCAAATGATCAGGTCTTTGTTGATTAAAACATAGTCCTTTATTGTCAAGTACTGGATACAGGTCTCTGTTTTTGTTAGTGATACATTGCAAGAGGAATAGAGGTATATTATACCTTCAAACATGAAAGCTCAAACAGGAACACCAATCAGCATACAGAAAAATTAGCGGGAAACACTAGGGTCACCATTTGCCACCCCAGGATGAGAAAATGGAAAAACCCCAGATGTGAAGGCAACCTGTGAGACCCAGACATGCCAGGCACTCATCAACAATCCTCAAGGCTAGAGTCGACAGACAGCACCCTGAGAGTCTGTAAGGCGTGGAAGGGAGGGAACAAGGGAGATAACTCTGTGCTTGGTGACAATCAGGAATGTGGGAACCTCCAACCTAAATAGTAACATTGAGCAGGGAAAAGCAATACTACATCAAAGGGGCCATAAAGCACTTGGCTAGGCATTCCAAAAGGAGAAACGAAAGTACCACGTGAACCAAAGAACATAGGCACACATTTGAAACAGTGTCAGATTCAATTATAAGAAATAGGGATGAGAACATTAATATCAGCATAGATGCAAAGCAGAATCTGACACTGAACCACCCAGTGAAACTTAGGAGAGTATCGAATCTCATGAACAAGGAGTGTCCTAATTTTCTCAGTTTGCAGGAGACACATCAAAAGAAGGCGAGTTCTTTTCTTTTAAAATCCACTTGGTTTGCTTGGTTTGAGCAGACATTCCAAGCTCAAGGTTCATCTAAATCAAGAGGTGTGGCAATACTTATATCAAAAAATGTTCCATTTAAAGTAAGGCAAACAGAAGCAGATAAGAAAGGTAGATACATTTTTATTAAAGGGGATCTTGCTGATGCACCCCTTACTATTGCATCCATATACACACCAAATAGCAATCAACAACAGTTTATAACAGAAACTTTGGAAAAGTTACATTCATTTCAAGAAGGAGACACACTAATAGGTTGTGACCTTAACTTGACTGTAGATCCCAAATTGGACAAAACACATAAAACACACAAAGAAAAGAATGTTAAATTGCTTAAACCCACAGAACTGGGTCTAATCTTAGACACTTACAATTATTCTGATGTATGGCGTAATTTAAACCAAGGGGTAAAGGACTATACCTATTATTTGTTTGTCCATAACATTTACACTAGGATAGACTATGTATTAACATCTAAACCATTTTTAAACCAATTTAGAGATGCAGAAATAGGGAATAGAAATTTGTCAGACCATGAATGAGTATCATGCTACTTCTCTAACAAGGACAATGATGGAAAAGGTCTTATGTGGTCCCTAAATAAATTGCTTTTACAGCAACAAAACTTAAGGACGCAGTCACATGGCCCTTTAATGCGGGAGGAACTGCTGTTTCCTCCCGCATTTAAAGGGACCGTCCACAATGGCCATGGCTAGTCCCACGCCGAAGTGGGCTCAAATACAGGTTCCTCCTGCATTTTCTGACCCCAGGAAAATTGAGTGTTTTCCTGGTGGTCATGGGAGAAACCCGCAATTGAGCTATCTGGACAGCCCTCTTTCACAATCATTGCGAGAGAGGGCTGTCCAGATGCCCCCCCCCCCCCATTTTTTCCCTTTTGCACTTGGGCATTCAAGCACCCAAGTGCAAAAGGGGAAAAAAACCTGCTGAACTTACTAGGCGGCTGGCGGGGCTCGGGGAAGTGTTCCTCCTCTGGCTGCCACTGCCCACTGCCTCCTCCTCCGTCGATGACAACTGCCTCCTCCGCCACCGCCCACCTCCTCTTCTGCTGCTGCCGCCACCACCCACTTCCTCCACTGCCGCAGCTGCTGCTGACAGCCTCCTCTGCCACCAGCCTCCTTCTCCGCTGCTGCCCACCTCTTCCAGCCTCCTTCTCTGCCACCATGGCTGCCCACCATGGCCACCCGTCGTGGCTGCCAGTGGGGGTTGGGATGTATAAACATCCCAACCCGAACTTAAAAGAAGTGGCCCCTTTAAATCTGGGAGGGCTCCCAGATTTAAAGGGCCATGTGACCACACCCTATGTGAAAATATAGCAGAACACATTCAAGAATATTTTGATTTTAATTCCAAATGCGAAGCATCACAAGAAAACATTTGGGATGCATTTGAAGTTGTATTAAGGGGAAACTTCTTTCTATGGCATCTACCTATAAAAAAATTAAACAACAGGTTATTAATGACCTTCAAATGAAAATCACTAAGCTAGAAAATAGACATAAAACCTTTGGAGGTAAAGAAAAAAAAACCCTCCAAAAACTGAATGTAGAAAGAAAGAAAGAAGCTGGAAGTATTAGAAGCTTCTTCAATACAAAAGAAACTGCTATATTTAAAGCAAAGATATGTTACAAAAACACCCAGAGCCATAAAATGGCTGAAATATAGAGCAGCTCAAAAAGCAGCTTCAACACAAGTTCATGCAATACCTTTATCTAATGGGGAAAAGGCACTATTACCAAAGGAAATTATGAAAGCCTTTTATAATTATTTCGATACCCTATATGCATCTGGACACCCACAAAGCTCGTCTATAAGGGATTACTTAGAATCAACTAAATTGAATACCAAACTAACCAAAGAACACCAGGACTTTTTAGAAAAACCAACTGAAAAGAAGGAATTGGAAACAGCCATAGGGAAATTAAAAAATAACAAGTCAACTGGTAAAGATGGTCTACCTATAGAATTTTATAAACATTTTAAACCTTTAATTTTAGAGCCACTGTTGACAACCTGTAACTTTGTATTAACAAATGGGAAAATGGCACAATCTTGGGCTGAGGCAAGAGTGATAGTACTGATGAAGCCAGGAAAAGATAAGACTAGGATGGAATTTTACTGCCCTATTTCGATTTTGAATCATGATTTTAAACATTTTTCTTCAGTTTTGGTAGCTAGATTAAACAAAATAAATTCAAATTACATACATCCAGATCAGTCTGGGTTTATCCCTGGAAGGTCAGTTTCTGACAACATTAGAAAATCTTTAAATACTATACATTATTGTAAATCACAAAAAATTAACTCGGCTATTCTGGCGTTAGACGCAGAAAAAGCCTTCGATAAAGTTGAGATCCCAAATTTGAAGACAGTTTTAGAATATATGAACTTTGGCCCCAATTTTTTAAGATCAATAGAAACCATATATAAATCACCTAAAGCTCAAATTATGGTAAACAATTATAGATCAGAAGACCTGTTATTAAAGAGATGGACACGCCAAGGCTGTCCTCTCTCCCCCATTTTATTTGCAATTTCTTTAGAACCCTTAACATGGGCTCTTAGGCAAGATGCAGGCATAGAAGGGATACCCATAGGACACAAAGATTATAAAATGGGGCTTTTTACAGATGACACTGTTATATACTTAAAAAGCCCAAAAACCTCCTTACAACCATTGATAGAAAGAATAGCCTCATTCAATGCAGTTTCAGATTTTACAATAAACTTTAGCAAAACAGAGTTATATCCAGTTTACATCTCTGATGAAGACAAAAACTTTATTATGGAACATTTTCCTTTTTAAATGGGTAGCCAAAAAATGGAGGCATCTAGGTATAAATATACCTTTGAACTTGGCCTCGCTATATGACAGTAACTATACTGAGCTGGTAAAAACAGTAAATGAATCCATAGATAACTGGAGCAAATTCAATATATCACTATTAGAAAAAGTTGAGCTATTAAAAACTATATTGTTTCCTAAATTTTTATTCCTTTTTCAAAACCTGCCTATAAGGATATCTGACAAAGAATTTCAGAACTGGCAAAGACTATGGAAGTCCTTTTTATGGGTAACCCCCCCCCCCCAAATTAATTATACATTACTGAAACGTCCCACAAAAATGGGAGGCTTAGCCTTACCGGATTTAAAATTTTATTTTATAGCAGCACAGCTTAAAAATGTATTATATTATACAACACCTAAAAACCATAAAGACTGGGTGACAATAGAAAAGAAACAGTTTTATACATCTTGCATGCATGAAGCTATTTGGAGAAAGCCCAAAGACAGGGAAAAACATACCCTGGCAAATCCATTTTTAGATTTTACTTTAAGTATATGGGGCAAATACTGTAGCATTATGGCCCCAGACATTTCACCAGTGTCAGGTTCCCTGTCATTTGTATGTTTTCTCCTGGCTGGGGAATGGTGACCCAGCTCCCTCTGCGTCATAGTGCTCTCTATCGCCCCCCTCCCTGTTGCTTTGCTTCGTTTGCTATGGCTATGTGAAGTTTAGCCTTGGGTTGTTTATGTAACAGAAAAACTCCAGGTGGCTGAATGTGTGGGAATAATGGGGAAGGAGCTGTGGGGGGGGGGGGGGGCTAGCCGCCAAGTCTAATCATGGCAGGCTACGAACCTTTTTGTTGAGAAATCACCTGCTAGTACCCTTCGTGCCTTTGCTGTAATTGCCCTGATTGGTGACTTGCTTTGATCCTGCTGTTTGAAATATGTATAATTGCCTCTGGTCACATTCACAGGTATCACTAACACTGGACGTGCATACTTGAATGACCATTAAGAAATAAAAAGGACTTTGTTTCACAATTAAGGCCTGGCTTATTGGATCTATCAGCTTCTCACAACCAGTAGCAGCCTTCTTGGGCCAAGAATAGTTTGTACCTGGAAGGAAAGTGGACTCCTTTAAACTATGGAGGGAAAAAATGTATTTAGGTTAATTCAAATATGTAAACAAGAAACACTGGTCTAAGAACCAAATAGAACTGAAATATCAAATTCAGGTACCATGGCTTCAATACTATCAATTATACCACATGACTATTACAAATGATCTAAAGCATACTTTAGATAAACCATTAATGGGATTCAAAGAACTAATTAAGAATGATATCTGTGGAAAACAAGGTATAATTAAAATTATATATTCGCTATTGAATGAAAAGCAATGGACAGGTCTGTCATCCCAACAGAGGGCTTGCCACAAAGATTGTCATATTCAACTGCTTCTCAATGGTCAAAGATATGGGCTTCCCCTCTATACACAACAACATCTTTAAATATTAAACTACAAAATTATAAAATTGATTCACGATGGTATCTGACCCCACAACAATTGTTTTATAGTAAAGGTAGTAAATCCCCTCTGTGCTGGAAATGTGGAAAAGAAACTGGATCTTTCTTACACTGTTGGTGGTCTTGCCCGTTAGTTCGCTCCTTTTGGGATGCAGTTCTCCCATTAATTGGGAAAATAACCAGAATAGATATTCCAGCAACACCAGAATCGGTATTATTAAACTACTGGGAACTTAAATTTCTGACCAAAACAAAAGCAGAACTTACAGCTTTGTTACTTATAGCGGCTAAGACCCTTCTAGCTCAATGCTGGAAAATGACAAAAGTCCCAACTTTGAGACAATGGATTTCTAAAATCTGGGAAGTAATTGTTAATGGCAAAATTGCAAGTCAATTATTGACAGTAGACAATTTGACTTTACAATCAAATTTTGTGGAAAAATGGTTTCAATATATTGAAACAAAAACAAATAATACAAATGTTCTCCTGAAAAATATAAGGATGTTGTTTTTTATTAGCACGTTAATAGTTTTAATGTATAAATAGTAAATCAGTAACTTGAATGGTTGCTTTGGATATGTTTTTGTATAAGGTTAATGACTGTTGTATAGGGCAGTTGTTGTAATTTGTTGGTTGTGTTAAATGTTACAGTTTTTGAGTTGTAGTATGTATTATAAAAATTATAAAATTAATAAAATATAAAGTTATTAAAAAAAAGAAGGCCACAGCACCAGTGAAGTTCTGAAATCTTGGAGGGGAATATCTGCCCCCACAAATTCCACCTGTTGGCTGTAGAATGTCATTGCTATAAGCATTTTAGAACTATGCACAGATGTGTGTTATACTGCACAGCATCAGGGCTCATTTGCAGCCCGAACAAGCCGGAATGGTGTTCTGGCAGTAAGAAACCCAGGAGCGGCAAGCTCCATCCCCATCAGCCCTCAGCCAGGCCAGGAGAAGCGGGAAGCAGCATGCACATGCTGCCTCCCTCTGCTTGCTGCCAGTGCCACACCACCGCCACCAGCCAGAAGATAAGCTAAGTTGGTGGCAGTGTAGGGTGGGGTCTTGTTTCAGGTGGGGGCAGCCTGGCTAGAGCAGGGGTGGTGAGGGCTTGATTGAGGTGGGAGAGCTACAGGTGGCCTGTCTGGTGCAGGAGGTGGTGGGGTTTCAATTGGAGGCTGGCAGAGCCGTGGGCGGCCTGGCTGGTACAGGGGGGGCTTTATTGGGGGTGAGAAAGCTGCGGGTGGCCTGGCTGGTGTGAGGAGGGGCTTAATCAGGGTGGGAGAGCCACAGGCAGCCTGGCTGGTGTGAGGGGTGGTGAGGGCTTAATCAAGGGAGTGGGAGTGGGTGGGAGAGCTGTGGGTGGCCTGGCTGGTGGGGGTGCTGGGGGCTCGATTGGGGGGTGGGAGAACCACAGGTGGCCTGGCTGGGCTGGGGGTGCCGGGGGCTTGATCAGGGTGGGAAAGCCATGGGCAGCCTGGCTGGGGAGGGTGGTGGAGTGGTGGTTGGTGCTTGATTGGGTGGGAGAACCAGTGTGCAAGCCACCTCACATGGGGATCCTGGCCCTCTTTTCCTTCTTTCTTTCTTTCCTCCCTCCCTTCCCCCTTCCTCCCCATCTCTTTGCCCTCTTTCCATCCCTCCCTCCCTCCCTCCCTCTTTCTCTTCCTTCCTCCCCTCTCCCTCCCCATCTCTTTGCCTTCTTTCCCTCCCTCCATCTTCCCCTTCCTTCCTTCTTCCCTCCCTCCCCATCTCTCTTCTTTCTTTCTTTCTTTCTTTCTTTCTTTCTTTCTTTCTTTCTTTCTTTCTTTCTTTCTTTCTTTCTTTCTTTCTTTCTTTCTTTTTTTCTTCTTTCTTTCTCTCTCTCTCTCTCTCTCTCTCTCTCTCTCTCTCTCTTTCTGAAAGTTAGAACAAAAGAAGAAGAAGAAGAGATTGGATTTATATCCCACCCTTCACTCACTTGGTGTCTCAGAGGGACTTACAAACTCCTTTTCCTTCCCCTCCCTACAACAGATACCCTGTGAGGTAGGTGGGGCTGAGAGAGCTCTGAGACAACTGTCCTTGAGAGAACAACTGGTACAGAGCTATGGCTTGCCCAAGATCATCGGATAAGTGGTGCTGCACTGCAGGAACATGGGCTAAGTATTCTGATGAGTCACTGTCACTCCCCTAACTGCCTCCCTCTTGCTACACTATGGAAATGGAAATTGAAAGGCAACATGGGAAAACTAAAACTGAAGACATAATGTAACTCCAGACATTGAAACAATACTAGAAACAGCCATATCTAGCTTAGTCAATTTAGCTGCAGAAACTGGAAGTAATTGGGGATTTGTTAACCTTTGGAGGTTAATGAATGAAGCACAGTAGGGACAGGGTTTGATTAGCAATTTTTGGAATGCACTTCCCTAAAAGACAGTAATAAAAGAACAAATTCTCCCCAGCCACATCATGTATTTGTTTTTTTAAAATCATTTTGGCAGTATTCTAGATGGAATAGTTACATTCAAGTGGCAAAATATGCTTTACTTGGTTAGGTTGCAGGCATAGAGGCAACAGCAAGCATCAATGACATCATCCTACCTAGACTTTGAACAATCTGCCATCCTGCTTTGAAAATGTTTCCAGTGATTCCCCTGTTATGTCCGCTGATGGCCACACGGCAGCAGTGACTTAATGCTTGAGCCTGGCTCCTGTAAACAATAAGAGACAAGGATCCTAGACCCACACTAGCCCTCCAATAAGAACTCTGGTGGGAAATTCAAACCTGCCAATAGGACTTTGGGTGTGGTGTAGGGACTGTATATAGTTGGCCCTTGCAGCCAGTATGCATGCTTAGTTGTGTACCTAATAAAGAATGCTGTTTGTTATGTCGTCGTCCGACTAATCTGTGCAAGGGACCCAGTACATAATACCACCCCCACAAAAGAAACATTGTTTAATGCTATTTTCAATATCACACTATGACTTCATCTTTAATGCTGATTTTATGAGCCTGTCCAACTTGCAATGAAGACTTTTATCTGCTCTTGTCCAGTGGCCATCTTAATTACATACTAAATAATAGTGATGATGTGAGCTACACAGAAATGGGTTTGAAAATCAATGTTACTTTGGTCACAGGGCTCATTTTCACTAAGTCAAACAATGCTCCCTCTAAGCTGTGGAGTCTTGTGAGCAAAAATTCTACTTTGTGAGCAACTGGCATTAAAATTGTGAGTGATCGATATGGCTACTGCAGAAATTAGTTTGCTCTGGAGCCATCCTTCCTGAGCTAAGACAAAAATGTGTGAGCTGGAGGCTAAAAAACTGTGAGCTAGCTCACACTAACTCTGCGTAACACTAACACTGGTCAAACATTTGATACATTCATATTAATGCAAACCTTCACGTTTAAAATAAATTGTGGTTTGAGTTTGTGGTTTGAGTGGCTTTATATCTGCACAGCTGACAATATTCAGTATGGCCACTGGTCAGATAACCTAATGCTTTTAACAAACTTGTGTCAAGAGTGGCTAAGTGTAAATAGTTGTAATGTTAATTTGCTAGGATTTTGTTTGAAAAAATGACATGTATCCTAATAAGAGTTACACCCCTCTAAGGCCACTGATTTCAATAAATCTAGAAGGGTGGCACCCTGCTTAGGATTCCACTGTTAAGTTATGGAAATTTAGAAGCCTCTGATTTAGAACATAATGATGATAAAACACACCGGATAAAAAAGTCCAGGAAGGCTATTGGTAACTTTTGAGGATTTTTGGAATACGGCCTGCAGATGGTTGGCATTTCCCAATAAATTAATTATATCCATAGGGTGTTCCTCTTCTTATTCTTGATGCACAAATATTCTGTGAAATAAATGTTTGCATGAATCAGAGAATGAGTCCCAGTGTTAGGTAATTTCACAAACACCCATCCCCCTCAGTATTGCAATAAGCTATTGTATGAATACAGATGACGATTTACTAATTAATAAGGTACAACAATATGCAAAAAAACAACTGGTAATCTAGCTACCATCCTAATAAACAACAGAGTACAGTCCATTTCCCTGTCTTTGCAGGTTTAGGATATGGAACAGAAATTCAGAAACGTTCCCAGTCGGATTCCGCAGTCTGGCACACCTTGTGTACTAAGTGGTTATTTGCACATGGTGCAGGAGCAATTTGTGTATGTTTGTATTTAACCACTGAAGTCTTCAGGATTCTGACTGTTATTACCAATCACAATACATGTATAACATACATGTCCACAAAGTAAACGCTCACATACAAATCCTATTAAAAGTGCAGGCAGTTTTAAAACCAGTGCATTCATTTCTGTTATTTCTTTTTTAATTCCATCCAATTAGAAGCTAATCTCCATTTTGCTGCGGGCTGGTAAATGTTGCATTTCAGTGCAAACTATGTGGGCACTTTCATTTCTTGTAATTACAAGCCATAATTACTTAGGCACTTTCTTAGGCCTTTTTCCTTATTAAAGAAGCCTTTGAAATTCATAGTTTTTATTTTTCATAAACTAAGCACTATTTTTATGTTCAGACAAAGATACCTCCTGAGAGGAAGGGAGCGGGAACCTTAAAGCCTTCATGGTGTCCTTGAAAAATGAAATATAACTGTCTACTAAGCGTTGTGCAGTACACTGTCATCACATTTTGAAATCTGGGTACTTAGCAGTGTGGCCACCGTTTTACCAAATATGCTGGAAGTCATCTTCAGAGAATGACATAGTGCTAGTGCATGGTGTTGTACACATGTGGTATGCTTGGGCCTATGAATGGCTTTTGCATCATTCAGACAGCACAGCAGCAGCAAGACAGAAAGATTCTCTTAAGGTATGATCAGATGTGCTATTTGCTCCATTTTCGTTGCTGGAGCCCCACAGATTTTAAGTGCACGTTCAGATATCCACATCTGCATCCTGTTCCCCCGTCATCAGCCTCCCGTACTCACCACTCTCCTGGTGTGCTCTTTTCAGAACCTGGGAAAGTCCGAGTTTTATGGATTCCCAACATAGTTCCAGATGTCTGGACTTTCCCCCATGCAATCAAGTCCCTTCTGTTTTGGTGCAATTTTTTCCCTCCCACTTAGTAGTATGTGCATAACTGCATAAACCTCCCTGGGATTTAAATCAATGCCTTTGCACTCCTGCTCCGCAGTACCTTTTTGGGATCTGGAGCCCCCTGGGAGGGTTGGTTGCCAGCAGGAAACTCAAGAAACACTACCCTTTCTCTTGTTTCTGGGGGTTGGACAGCTTTGAAAATAGTCCCTAGTCAGGCTTGCATTTCAAGGGCCATTTTCCTCATCTGGAACAGTCACAGTGTTCCTCCGGGGGATGGTCTGGATGGTCATCCACAGGGTGAGCACACAGTGAAGCAGGTAATGGGGGAGAAATCTGAATGTTTCAGGAACACAAAAAATGGATGAAATTAGAGGTGGGGTCAGAGCTTAGAAAGCACACCATCTGATTACATTCTTACGTTCACAGACACTCCTGTAGTCCTGTAGATATGCATGGCCACTTTTGGTTCTTATGCCATGTTAACCATTCATGGGCTAAATCAATGGTCTTAAACTTTTCCAGAGGAAGCTACTGAGCTGCAGGAACATGACAGGAAGTCACATGATGTTCGAATACTAGGACCAAAGGGAGCCAAAATGATGACAACTCATTACGGTCAAGGCAGAATTTGAGCAGCAAACCAGCAGTGTAGGGGATGAGAGACATAACCCTAACATCAGGAAGTATATTGCGCTGAGGAACAAGCCAATGGTCATGGCTATGGAGGAATCCTTTCTACCACTGAGTGACTTTGCTTCACCATCCAGCTGTGTCATGGGCTGAGCTAGGCTGAGAGGAAGGAATCAGGTCTGGTCTGGGGGGGGGGGGGTCGTAGCCAGTGTTCCCTCTAAGCTGAGTTAGTGTGAGCTAGCTCACAGTTTTTTAGACTCCAGTTCATAGATTTTTGTCTTAGCTCAGGAAGGATGGCTCTAGAGCAAACTAACTTTTTTTTATTTCTGACAAACAAGACATACATACACAAAAATTACATAAAATGTGTGGAGGACAAAGTATCTAAGAAAAAGTTTAACAAAGTTTCTCATAATATCTGAATTTCAGTTCATGAATAAACAAGAATGTAGTAAGCCGACCTTCCTTGGTGGGTATTTCTTCTCTTCTCCAATATTTTGCATATAATATTCTAGCAGTTGGTGATAAATGAATGATCAAATAAAAGTCCTCATTTTTACAGTTCTCAGGTCTCATACTCAGTAAAAACAGTTCAGGAGTAAAAGGTATGGTAATTTCGAACATTTTTTGTAAAAATGTATGTACCCAAGAGCAGTATTTTTTAGCCTTATAACACATCCACCACATATGGTAAAATGTCCCAGTGGAGTTTTTACATTTCCAGCAGTCATTTGACAAATTAGGGTAGAATTTTGCTAGCATGTCTGGCGTTATATACCATCTATAAAACATTTTATATATATTGTCTTTATAGGAGACTGCTTTTGTAATTTTTATGTTAGTTTTCCATACCTGGCCCATTGATCAAAGGGAACATTATGACCCACATTCTGCACCCATTTAACCATAGAGTTCTTTACTACTTCATCCTGGGTCTTATATTCTAACAAAAGTATACACAGTTTTTTAATCATTTTTTTTCTTCAGAATAAACCAATATCTTGTCAATTTCAGACATTTTAAAACAGAATCCTAAAATTTTATCTTTAGCATATCTAGATTGTATTTGTACCAATTCCCACCAGCTAATATCAGGATTAAAACCTTTTATACTGTCACTTGTTTTTAACTCATTTTTATTATCAAGAAGGTCATCATACTGCAGTAAATAGATTTTGGAAACCAAGTTTGGGTTGGTAAAAGCATCCAAGGGAGCAACCCACTTTGAGATTCTTAAATAAAAGGGTTTTTTCACGTCTTCCCATACCCTTAGTAGTGCCCTTCTGGTTAGACGTTGTTTAAAATATTTATGGTTTTCAGCTTTCCCGTACGAAATAAAAGCGTACCAGCCAAGTAGCAGGTCATGACTTTCTAAGGCCTATATTTTGGTATTTTCTAAAATAATCCAGTCCTTTATCCATGTCAAGGCAGCTGCTTTAAAATACAGATTCCAGTCTGGAAGAGCAAACCCTGCCCTTTCTCTTGCTTCCTGTAGAGCTTTCAGTTTTATTTTTGGTTTTTTGCCTTGCCATATAAATCTCTTAATCAAAATATCTAGTTTAGTAAAGAGTTTCTGGTTTTGGAGGACTGGAATTGTTTGAAACAAAAAAGTCAACCTAGGAAGAACATTCATTTTAATTGTTGCGATTCTGCCCATAAAAGATATTTGTAAATTTTGCAATTTTTCAAAAATCTTCTTAATTTCTGTGATAAGTTGGACGTAGTTGTTTTCGAGCAAATAACTACATCTATTTGTTATATTTATTCCAAGATATTTTAATTTTTTTCTTAATTTCCAAGCCTGATAGCTTTTGCAGTGCTAAGTCCTGTTGAGGTGTCATGTTTTTTTGTTAATATTTTGGTTTTATTAACATTTATTTTCAAACCAGGAACTTGGCCATAGTCCTTAAGAGATTTTAGGAGATGGACAATAGATTCCATTGGGTTTTCCAATAATAAATACTAAATAATCTGCAAAAGCCTGCAATTTGTATTCTTCTCCTTTTATGTTAATTAAAGTCCTTTTATGTTAATATCACTTCTAATCAAATCATTCAATGTTTCAAGTGCAAAAATAAAAAGTAGAGGCGAAAGTAGGCATCCTTGTCTGGTTCCTTTTTGTATGGCTATATTTCTTGCTATTTCACCATTAAGAAGAATTCTTGCTTGTTGAGAAGAATAGATTGCCTTGAGCATAGCAAAAAAGTTAGGGCCACATTGTGAAATCAGTAGTTTTTCAAGCATAAAATTCCAATTTAGATTATCAAAGGCCTTCTCGGCATCCAAAAAGATTAATGCCATCTGTTTGTCTGGATGAGCTTCACAGTATCCAAGTACATTTAATATTACTCTAACATTATTTCTGAGTTGTCTTTTTGGCAGAAAACCTGCTTGGTCCTGATGTATAACTTTTATAAATACTTTTTAAAGTCTTGTAGCCAAAATAGAAGCATAGATTTTAAGTAGTGAAATAGGTCTATAGTTCTTGATTTCTTTCTGGTGTGTGTTCTGTTTATGTATCAAAGTTATTAATGCATCATTCCAGGTATCTGGAGGTTTACCTTCAGTCAGTATAGCATGAACTACCATTTTAAAAGGTAAGGTCAACTGATCTTCAAAGATTTTTTAGAATTCTGCCAGAAATCCATCTGGTCCTGGCATTTTCCCTTTCTTCTGGTTTTTGAAAGTTTCTATAATTTCTGGCATTGTTATTGAATCATGTAATATTTTTATTTGGTCTTCTGCAAAAATAGTAATTTTGCAGTTTATCAAACAATCATGAACATCATTTGTATTAGCTTCTCCTTTTGGATCCAGTTTTTCACAGAAAGATTCCACAATGTTTTTCAAGTCTTGTCGTAGGTTTTTCTCAGTTCCATGAGTCTTCCAGTGAGAAGATAGCCCTTTTTTCTTTTTCTTTCCTTAATTTATAAGCCAACAATCTTGTTGGCTTATTGGAATTTTCAAAATAGTTTTGTTTTGCATAGGTAACCTTTTGAGCTGTTTCTTGAATTAATAGGCAGTTCATTTGATGTTAATTCAATATAAATCCAAAACAGGAATCCAAATAACGGAGAGGGAAGGAAAGTCACATCCAAGGTATACACAGTAATTTCCAGAAATAACAACCAAAAATATCACTACATAATGTGCTTAACAGTAAAAAAAAAGAGAGCAGATTTTTATACATTCAAAGCATCAGTTTGGGTCCTTGTAGTTTCAGTTGGTTCAGCTGCAAAAAAGCCTCAGAGCAAGAAGACAGTTCCCCTTCAAGTAGTTTAAAGTTTAAAGTTCAATTTGAGCTGATAAATAGATGGTAGTAGGTAATCTTCAGAGAGTCAGAAGGCTGCAGTGCTCTAGTGAATACTCTGTCTCTTTTTTTGCCCTTATGAAGATGACCAAATGTAATAAAATCTTGAAAAAGCCGCATATCAAAGAAGAGGGAGAAATGAGATTCTCCAGTCTTCGCTGTTAAGCAAACTGAAGTTTTAGGGCTTAGGTAAAATCAGAGAGTTGGTGTTGAGATGTAGATAAAATACTTACAGTCATGAATGAGTATAAATCAGTGAAGTAGATTAAAGTGTGGGAGTCCTCCGGAGTTCCAGAAACACACTGCTTTGCCTCCATTGCTAATAATGGGGAGTCTTCAAAGGTTCTTCCATAGGGCATTTGGACAGCTACAATCCTCCATTGCCACAGAAGAGAGCTTTTCCAAACAAGCCCCCTGGCACACTGGCCCCCTCCAAGGAATCCAGTGGACCTGAAATTCTCCAGGTCACTTTAGGAACCAGAAAATCCAGATGGCTGCAGGGAGCCCCTGCAAACATGTCTGCAGCTGCTGCGATGCAAACCAAAACTAATTTATGCAGTAGCCAAATCGCTCGCTCACAACTTTTAATGCCAGTAGCTCACAAAGCAGAATTTTTGCTCACAAGATTCCACAGCTTAGAGGGAGCATTGGTCAACTTGTAGCCAGGAGAGACAGAACAGAGTATAGTCATCCGAAGTAGGAGCTCAGGAAGCCAGGAAAGCTGAGTTGACAGTCCAAGAGAGTAGTTGTCCAAAGCAGGGGTCAGGAAGCCAGGAATCTGAACAGGAATGAGGTCCAAGTACAAGAGCTGAGGGTGGATGCAAGGTCATCACAGATGTGATGTTGCTTCCACAGAAAGCTCAGTCTCAAGTGGGAGCTATACAGGCCTCCAGCTGTGCTTCCCTTAATGGCACTGCTTCTCCTGTTAGTAATCAGGATTTGCCCGCCACCTTCCTTTCCAGTGTGCATCTCGGTGGTGGGTTGCTAAGTCCCTACAGAGCCACTCCCTCTGCTGAACTACCCATGGGGGTGAATCAGGCAGGCCTTCCATTTGCACCTGTACCTCGTAAGCTGCTGCAGGACCAGGTGTGGGGGTTACAGGCTTGGGTGCTGGCGGTGGCCAGCTGTCCACTCCCGAGGAGTCAGAGGGGCCGGCTTCTGGCTCTGGCAATGCCGGTGCCTCCAACAGTGCTGCCAACACAGGCTGGAGCCTAGCACAATCGTCATCACCCATGACAGGCTACTCCTCAGAGTGTGTATGCAAGAAGAAGCATGATAGATGGTTCTTCTGCTCTCTGCCCATGCCCAGCAGTAAAGTCTTCCAAAAGGAAGGGAAACAGTGGTTCTGTAGGGGTTTATAACCCATTAAGTAGCTATTCATGATCCACCTAAAGGTTCTAATCCTTGAAAGACCAGTTGGCTAGTTAAATGTGAGACCAACAAAACACAGAACCTACATAACATGTTTTATTACATTAATGTGCCACCTTTCTTCTGTCATAGACTCAAGGGTTTAGGATAGGGGTGTCGAACTGATTTGTTATGAGGGCCAGATCTGACATAAATGAGGCCTTGTTGGGCCGAGCCATGTGTGTCATAAAATGTAATGCCAGGTAGCAGAGATACAAACTTTATACAAACACAATTAAATATTTTTTATACTTTAAATAAAACATGCTTAAAAGCACTAGCACTCTTGCAATATTTTGTCTATTTAACAGTCTCTGATAACTGACACCTCGGCTCCGAATTATTGCATCAAAATGTCTGTGCTGTAGCAATCTTGAGTATGTTTTTAAGGTGTGTATCTGTAAGCTGCAAACCTACTTTTGATTTAATGACATTTATTACAGAAATTACATGCTCAGTGTTCCTACCCAAGGACCCAGGAGAAAATATGAAATGGCTGGGCATTGCAACCTTTTGTAATAAGTTGCTTCATGTGCTAATCAAGAACATAAGAAGGCATCCTGACACAGACTGAGGGCCATGTGTTTGTCTACAAAACTATACTCTTCCCCAAAGAAATAACTACAACTTCCTACAAAGGGTGTGAACTTGGTCTGGACACACATTCTGTCTAGTCCACCTCACTGGTTTCTTGTTATTCCTCCTCTAAAATAGCTCACATTGCTTTCTTACTAAGAAAAACTGGATCATGAAGCTATGAATATAGTGAAAAGGGGGAGGGAACCCAGTTGCACTCAGGAGAGCCCTGGCATAAAGTAGAAAGTAGGAAACAGCCAGGGCCTTGTGGGCCTGATTGGAGCCCTCCAAGGGCCTGATCCGGCCCACGGGCTGCATGTTTGACACCCCTGGTTTAGGATATAATTATCAAGGGCCATTGACCAAACCCCCAGACAATATTTCTGGTGGTTATTCAGGGCAGGAGCTAGGCAGAGGAGCAGTACTGCAGTAGTCCACTTAGCTGACAGGAGAGCTACTACTCCCCAGTAATGGCCACCATCAGAGGCTTAATGATATAAAGCTGGGAACTTGACCAATTGGAAATCTGTCAAGACAAGGGGAGACAGGATAATGAACTGTGTGTAGGATTCCCATTCTCCTTTGTAAGTGAACAGAACAACAATTAAATACTTACCTGGACATATGAAGAATGGGCAACCTCTTATGATAGGGTATGGTTCAGAGGGGAAATGAAAGAAGCCAAATGCAAGGGATTCCCACCCATGTCTGAAGCCCATCTCTTCCTGTGTAGATGTTCAACCTGAGACATGTATTTGTCATCCACAAACCTCCTCCTCAAAGCTGCATTCTCTCACACCAAGCCTGTGAGGCTTCTGCTCGAAGTAGTCAAGGATCAGACCTTTGTTGATGAAACACAGTTCTTTATTTCCTATTACTACATTACTACAGGTCCTCGGATCATTGTCAGAGATAAAGCACACAATAGAAGCAGGACTAATATACCCTCTAGTACAATTTGAATTACCCATAGGTAACCAATCACAAGGAGGGAAAAACCGCGGGCTAAGAGGTCCTTTGACCGTTTGCTTCCCACAGGAAAAAGGTTAGGTGTGAAGCTGTAAATTTCCCTTCTTAAACCAGACCCCGTAGAGGTATCCATCTTATGCATAACAAATAACTTTTGCCAAGGTCTTCACACGTCGATAAGAAACTGGTCCGCGTCTTCCCCAGCAGGGAGGAAAGGAATGCGGAGGCGCGGAGGTGAGAGGCTGATTGTTCTCATGCGTTGAAGTCGCCACCCTCCCGGACCAAATGGTTACACTGACCAGACTCAGCCTGAGCCATAAATCCAGGGTCATAAAGAAAGCCATAAAGAAAGGTTACATAGCGAATACAGGGACAGGTTACATGATAAAGGGGATTATACAACGCATACAAGCTTTAAACATAACAGAAACTTTTGTTAGAATCCTTAGATTCTGACAAAGCCATATTCACTACAGAAGAGTCTCTTGCAGCTTATTTCAGTCTTATCCCATATTTGTGGTGCGTTTATTGCATACATTACCATGGAACAATCCATTTCCCCCTGGTAATATTTGTGTTTGTTGATTCAGCCTCATGGGCTGAAGTCCTTGCTCTTTGTTTCTGTTTGTTAGCTAGAATTGTCAGTCTGTATGTGCTTCACTGTGCTGAAATCAGTTGCTCTCATCTCTATATCTGTTTGCTGGTCAATGGATGTTGTTTGAACATACCCTTCTCTGCTGTGTAAACCTAAGAGCTGGAACCTGAGAGAGTACCCTGTTCCTGATCAGCAGGCAAAAGGGAACATCACAATATTAACACCCAATCCCAGTTACAGAGTGCTACAGGTCAGGAATAAGCAGGAGAAATGTGAGATATAAGTTATTAAAAGAAAGTTATTCAAAGAAAGGCCTGCACAATCCTAAGAATGCTCTTCTAGGTGCAAGCCCAACTCAACAGACATGAGTGGGGTTCTGAGTAGTCATGCTTAAGATTTCCCCCTAATAACGCAATCCTAAACAGAATAGTATGCTTCCCAGCACACTCAGATCAATGGGCTTAGAAGGGAGTAACAATTGCACTGTAAAATTTGTTAAACCTCTATATAGTTTTAATAGCACTAACAAGTGGTGAACCTACTTCTTCAAGCTGTACTACATCATTTAGCATCAAACACTCCCTCATCTAGGCTTAGAGACTTCTAGCATTGGCATAGGCACATGTCAGCTTTCCCCTGGGGAATTAGTTTAAAAGCTGCTCTGCTACCTTTTCGATAGTTAAGTACCTGCAGCCTGCTTTCCTTTCAGTTCAAATGAGGTCCATCTCTTTTGTACAGGTTTGTCTTGTCCCAGAAAGTTCCCCGGTGCCTAATAAATCTAAACCCTTCCTTTTAGCACTGCTTTCTCATTCATGCATTGAGACCCTCTAATCTGTGTTTAAGGGCTGCGGTGGCTCAAGTGGTTAAGACGCTCAACTGCAGACTGGAAGGTTGGTAGTTTAGCAGTTCGGGACCCAAGTGCTGCATGACGGACTGAGCTCCCGTCTCTGGTCCCAGCTCCTGCCAACCTAGCAGTTTGAAAGCAAGAAATTGCAAGTAGATAAACAGGAACTGCTTCAGTGGGAAGGTAACAGTGTTCCGTGTACCTTGGCATCTAGTCATGCCAGCCACATGACCACAGAAACATCTCTGGACAGCGCTGGCTCTTCGGCTTGGAAATGGAGATGAGCATCTCTAGAGTTTTATTTGACTGGCTTTCAAGCAAGGGAAACCTTTACCTTTACCTTTTAATCTGTGTTTGCCTAGCTGACCTTGCATGTGGAACTGGTAGAAGTTCTGAGAATTCAAGCTTGGATGTCCTGGCCTTTAGCCTTCTGCTTCATAACCTTTTTTTTATTTTCCCTTGCAGAACCATACAACTGTATTTTCCACTTTTCATTAGAGTCAATGTGCACCAATCCTGTTGACTCCTCCCCTGCACGAGCTATCAGCCTCTCTAGACAGTGTATGCTGTCTGCAACTTTTAAATCAGGTAGGCAAGTCAACATTTGGTCAAAACGGCCATCATAGACCCCACTCTATATTCTTAACGATTGAATCTTGCACTACCAAAAGCCCACTTTCCCCCAACCCCAGGACTGTCCCTGGTTTGAGAGAATATTGGTTCATCATGCAAGAAAGGGGTCTCTTCTTAGGGATTATTTTCACCCCCTTCAGTCTGACTCCCTCCAATCTCAAGACCCTCGGTTTCCTCAAAAGCAGACAAACTATAAGCACAGGACTGGGACTGTTCTAACAGGTCCTTGAAGGTTTCATCCTCATACCTCTCTGTCTGTCTTAAGTTCTCCAGGTCAGCCCCCTCAGCTGTAAGAAAGGGTTCTTATCATCCTGAAACAATGCACGGTTCAGCATCAAGGTCGATACATCACAATCTAACTGCCTTGCCCCAATGTTGAACTTGCACAGTATGTTCACTCATGTGTCATTGTTTAAAGAAGCTTTGTCTCTGTGGTTGTCTTTTGCTCCTCCTCAGATCTCTTTGCTAAACTCCCACATTTAACTACCTCTGCCTCTTGGGCTCCATGAGCCTTACTTCTGATTGAGGCTATTCTTCTGTGAAAAGATAAACTGCAAACTTGTGATTACCTACAAAAGGTACACGAGTCTCCAGCAATGCTCCCTCTAAGCGGTGGAGTCTTGTGAGCAAAAATTCTACTTTGTGAGCTACTGGCCTTAAAGTTGCAAGCCAGCGATTTGGCTGCTGCATAAATCAGGATGGCTCTGGAGCCATCCTTCATGAGCTAAGACAAAAATGTGTGAACTGGAGGCTAAAGAACTGTGAGCGAGCTCACCCTAACTCAGCTTAGAGGGAACACTGGTCTCCAGTCGTTTGGTCATTCAGTCTGCATGATCCAGTGTGGTGAAGTGGTTAGAATGCTAAAATGGAATCTGTAAAACACCTGTTCAAATTCCCGCTCTGCTATGAAGCTTGCTAAATAATCACAGGCTAGTCACACACTCTCAGCATAACCTAGAAGAGAGACCCTGACTACATTGGGGGAAGGGTAGGATAAAACTGTACTAGATAGGCATATTCTCATTATGGCTCTGAGAGACAAGAATTACATGAACTAGTTTCTAAATGATCACTCCCCCCTCCAACACATTATTGCAGTGCTTCCCTCACTGAGCAACCAAGTGTCAGGATCTGACAAAAGCTTGCTTGTTCCATGTTATCCATGCTATGCTAAAAAGTTACTTTCTGTTTCTTTGTACCTTGCTATCACCTAAATGTTTTATTGCTTGCTTTGAAGTAGAAATTGCTGTCCTGCTTAGTGTTACTTTTTCCCCGGGAGGATGGCCTCTTGCATTCCAATGCGTCACATAAACAATGGCTATCTTGCCATGGCTTCCTCCCCCTCCTGCCAGAGACCCTCAGGGTGCTATCAGAGTGGGTATAGCCTTGAAAATTATTTTATTGTCACTGGCCAAATGTTTTGCCTAGGAGTTAGCACATCTGGGTCACTCAGGGCAAGAAGGGAATTTTTATAACTTTCTCACCTTTGGTGGGAACAAACGGTTGCCATTTCTTTTCCCGCATTTTGTGTGTATGCTGATTGGAGGGAGTTGTTTATGCATCTATGTCTGTAGGTATATTAACCCAAGGCATCTTTTGTTCTGCATCTCTAACAAACATCAAGACCCTGTTCCAGTATTTGAAATAAAGAACTCTGTTTAACTACAAAGGTCTGATCTCTTGCTGATAGTAGAGAAGCCTCACACCAAGGTTCTTTCTTCACCATTAGAGCATTACAACCAGTTGGAAAGTAGATTTTTGATAACATGTCTCAAAGCCTTTGAATTCAGCCCATATTTTGTACAGTGGGCAAAGATAATTTATGATTATGCTGAAGCACAATTGAGTGTTTCTGTCTTGTTTTCTAATCCCTTTCTGATAGGAAGAGGGGTAAAACGGGGATGCCCTTTATTAGCATTACTGTTTGCCTTTGTGTTAGAATTGTTAGCCGTTTTCATTAGAAGCTCACCAGAAATAAAAGGTACAAATATTGGTTCTCATGAGTATAAAATAGGTTTGTGTGTGGGTGATATAGTTCTATATGTGACAGATATACATTCCAGGCAAGTAACTGAGACATATTCCAAAGTGTCTGGATATAAGCTAAATCTCCAGAAATCAGAAGTTATGCTAATAAACTTATTAGTAACTGAAACTCATGAGAGCTGCTGGTTAACTCAGGTTAAATATAGTTCAAATACAGTTAAATACCTTGGTATTTATGTAACCAAGAATAAGGATCATGTTAAATACTGAGTTCTGGATGTATTGCAGTGATCAGTATTGCAGTGATCAGTATTGCAGTGGATGTATTGCAGTGGATCAGTGGATGTATTGCAGTGGTCAGTATTGCAGTGATTTCAGGAACACTGCAAAAAACTAAATCCAGGGCTGGCTGCCCTGTTTATAAAGCATGCAAAGACCACACCCTAACACACCCCACTATAGGCTATTTACATAATACTACATCTCTATTGGCCCACTCCTGAATCCTGGTAAGCTATTGTTCTGGGTAACAAGATCAATGTGTTCCAGCTGCTAGCCCAGGAATGATTCTTGCTCAGTACACAACACCCCTCCCCCCTAAGTTCCAAAACATCTTAACACACAAAGTTTTTCAGATATGCTTTTTTGTGTCATTCTTGGGTCAAGTGCCATGGCTCTCTTTGAGGGGCTGCAGTCTCCAGACTTTGGTCTGATGTTGCTGGTGCATCACTGGTGGAAGACTGCAGGGCTGGGTGTTTCACCTCCTTGGCATTCTGGCTGCGCACTGACAAACTCTCTTGTGGTCTCTGGTGCCTGTGGCTGGGACAGTTCTGTGTTGCAGTCTTCTGCAGTGGCTGATGGAGACTTCGGCTCAGCTGGAAGGAGACAGCAGCGGAGCTGGTCTATGTGTCACCCATGGACTTGACCATCTTCGGTCAATACCTCATACAACAGGGGTCCAGTAACTTGGATGACCTTGGTGGGAACCCAGATAGTGTAGCTGGAAAAGTTCTTGGTGTAGACGGAGTCACTGGGGGGAAATCCTCTGGGTGCTTCCTGGCTCTCCAACGATAGTTGGTGCTCAGGGGCTTGATGTAGGTGCAGTCTGTCTAGTCAGGTGGTTAGGCACCTGCCCATGAGGAGTTCTGCTGGGCTGTGGCCTATGGTAGTGCTCAGGGTCATCTGGTGGCCAAAAAGGAAGGCTGAAAAGGAAGGTCCCAGTCTCCATAGATGATCCACCGGAGGGACTCCTTCATGGTTCGCACCATCCTTTCTGCTTGCCTGTTGGTGGCTGGATGAAAGGGAGTGGAGCAAACATGCCTGATGAGGTAGCAGTCCATAAATTCCCGGAACTCCCCCAAGGTGAAGGCTGTCCCATTGTCTGTTACTACTGTGTTCAGCAGGCCATGTGTACTGAAAATCTGTCAGAGGGCCTGGATTGCTGCTTTGGAGGAGGTGGAGGCAACCGGCATGACCTCCAGCCATTTGAGTCCACCAAGATGAAAAATATTTGCCTTTGGAAGGAGCCAGCAAAGTCCAAATGTACCTGGGACCACAGTTTGCGGGTGGGCTATTATTACCGAAATACACCAGTCTCAATATCAGAGGGGAAATTAAAAGAGTGGCAAAATATCTGTAATAACTTCATTTGGCAAGATAAGCAACCAAGTTTAGCTTGGAAAGCTGCCCAAGGAAAACAGAATTGTGGCTCAGCTATACTAAATATTGCTTTATATTATTATACAACTCAATTAAGCTGGTTGTTTTTGTGGCTCGATAATGTAGACTATAAGCTGAATATGCTTGAGCAATCATTTGTTTTTGAGGAGCTGGTTTAACTTAAAGAAACCTGAGAGAAACATCTCCTATGAACAAAATAATTGCCCTATTAACTCTGTAGTTGAGACTTGATCTAAATACAGCAGTAAGTTTGCCCCAGGTTCTCTGTATTGACATCAGTGGTAAGAGAGCTAGCATCAAAGGTTGGCTGGAATTGTAGAGAGGTTGCCAGATGGGAAACTGCTTGAATTGATCACTATTGTGCCCTAGTAAAAGACAAAAATTGTTGACTATCATTATATCTATGAGAGAAGGGGTGACAAAATTCCAGTGTTTCAGTATCTGCCTGTTACTTGGCTCCCGGCGTGCTTGTCGCGCCGCAGGGGCCACTTTGCCGCCGTGCCAGATTACGGGGCAGCAACGATTGATCGCGCTCTCGCGCGATCTGGGAGCCGGCGGGGCGGGGCTGCCTATATAAGGCAGTGCCCCGTCCCCGCCTGTGTCTTTGGCTCTGCGTGCTCATAAAGAAGAAACAGGAAGAAAAACGACACATTTTGAGGTGATTGTTACATCTACTAGTAAACCCTCCCTCTCTAATCTAGATAACCTGTTATGTATTTCTGTATGGGGCTCACAACATGAGTTAAGGGAAATAATGGCACAATGCATTAGAATGTGAGGTGGATAATAAGGTGTGGACTTTTCTGTTGTTCATAGGCTTGTCTTTCTGTGTAAGTCTAACTCTGAGGGAAAGTCCTATTAAATTTCTGCATCATTGGCATACTTCCCTGGCTAGACTGAGAGGAATATATACTGGAGTCAATAATCGATGATGATACTGTGATATACCTCATGTGGACTTCATAAATATGGTAGAAATGCATTAGAGCAGTGAAATATTGGGAAATGGGTTGCTATTAGGGGTGTGGAAAAAAATTCCAGTTTCCCCCCACTGATTTGGCTCTATTGGAAGCAAAAAATATCAGTATTTTGAATATTCCTGAACACCAATATCAGTATTTTATTGGAATTCAGGTAAATATTTAGGAACCTGAATTTATTCAGTTTCATTATACCCTATGGGGACCGTCCTCATAGGGTGTAATGGAGAATCAACCCAGGGTTATTTGGGGTTCAGGGGATGATTTTTGTGGTGGAGGCACCAAATTAGCAGCATATCTGCTGGTGCCCCCCCTAATTTTTAAAAAGATTGGAGCAGGGGGTCCAATTCTATGGTCCCCCAAAGAAGGTACCACAGTCTCTTTAAATGGCTGCTGAATTCACTTGGCAAGTTGCGCCACCACCACAGTGTTGCAACTTAATGAGTGAACTCAGAAGAGATTTAAACTTTAAATGCTTGCTGGGTTCAGTCACCAAGACATGCTGCTGCAGCGCGACTCAGTGAGGGAACTCAGAAGGCATTTATAGAGACCACAGTCTCTTTAAATGCCTTCTAGCCCTGCCTGAATAAAAGCCAAATAATATCTGCTTTTATTTGGGTGTGGCTATTTTGGTAGCCAAATCAGATTTCTTTCAGGTATTTATTCAGCTTGGGATTTACCGAGCACACACCCCTAGGTGCCATAATGATTTCTAAAGGTATTGTGTATAATATTGAAATTATGCTGGAATTATTTTTATTGAACTATGTAAACTCTATTCCTAAGAAGTACAGAGTAGTAGTTGTCTTATACACCATTATTGCTGCTAGACTGACGTTGGTTAAAACATGAAAATAGAAGAAAATTCAACAGAGAGATCTTTCTTAGATAAAAACAAGGAATATTTTGCACTTGTCAGATTTACAACCTTACAGAAAAAGGAAGATGTACAGGGTTTAGACTCAGTGTGGAATGAAGTTTTGTTTCAAATGGAACAGATTATATATTTTTTTCTTTGAAAATAAAGTTTTGCTGGAAAAAGAACATTACAGCAGGGATCCCTGACATAGCTCTGTGGGTGCCGTGGCACCCACTGACAGCTTTTCTGGTGCCTGTCAAGTTTTTTTGAAATCTTGAAGAGTTACTATTAGTTACTATACTATTATCTATAACCTTGCTTTCAGATGCTTTGGGGTTGACTTCACCTCCTGCAGCAGCCATTTTTGGTTGTGCCCATTACCCTAGCTCAGAATTCCACAGGTGTTCACAGACTGAAAAGGTTTGGGGACCTTGGCATGGCGGTATACAGTCACTTAAAAAAATAGCTGTATGTATGAAGCACTCCTCAAAGTTTAGAATGTTTTGTGGACAGAAAATTACATATTCTGTGGCAAAAACCACATGGAGAAGGGAAATTTAAAAAGTCATATTTTATTATGAGGTTCCCCCACCCTCCAGGCCTTGGCCAACTTGCTGAGTTCCACCAAAAGATCTCCCCAAGCCTCAGAATGTATTGCTTCACCTGATTCTTTCTCTGTCCCAGAACAGTAGCTTTCCGCTGTCCCAAAGCTGTGCCTTTACTTCCTCCCTGGCCTCTTACACGAGCCCACTTTTAAAGACGGTGTCTAGCTCCAGCCTTCCTCTATACCTACCAGTCCCCATCTTCCCAGCTACACCTGGCCTGGCCTATCCTCAGGCAGGAGCACTAACTTTCTCATCTCCATCTCCCACTGTATGGCTGTTCCTTCTCCTTGAGTCACCCCCCCCCCCCATTAGCTGTGCCCAAAGGTTAGCTAGGATAGACTGTAGGTCCTCCAGGTCCACCCCTCCTTTCACAGAGCCTTCCCCAGGCCTAAGTGTCTTGGCTGCTGCTGGGCCTACCTGGACTTGGTTGGTATTTCCAGCCCTGATTCAGGCTTCTCCATAGCCAATGGTGCCAGCATCTTCTTGTCCTCCTAAAAGATCTCTGAAGACCACTTGGATCTTTCCACACTTGGAATTGAGTCCAGAAACAAATTGCAAGTAGACAGGGTGTAAAGGATTGTAAAAGAAACACATTCCACTCACCTCTCTTCATGTATTAATGTGCCCTACTGGATGACATTCTTAGTGGGGAGGAAGTGGAGGCCCACCTGGAGTTAAACCTGGAGCATCTCTTTCAGTCCTGATGCACTTCCTCTTACTCCCATTCAGTGAGCTGCAAATCATTAAAATATACCAATGTCAATATGCACAAGAAGAGGAAAATTCTCTGGTTTGTAACATTCTTAGGAATGTTATTGTTACCAGTTGTGTGCAGTCTCATAAGCATGATGCTCAGAAAAGAAAAAAATGTTGTAAATGGACGGCCCCTTCGAATGGATAAGCTGTGTGAAAAATAGAGTTGTGCACCAGCAGAAACCTACTGGCTCAAGCCACCTGCATTTAACACATTATTATTTATTTATTACTATTTATTGTATGGCTGTGTCACACACAGGAAACATATAATAATATAAAATACGTAACCAAGTTGATACAACAGGTATGCAGACTAATTGGTCAATCCCCCTAAATGCTAATATCTACATTTTCAGCCCACTCAGTCACAGCTAGGGAGAGTTCAAAGAGCTCTGTCACATCTCCCTGGAAAGCATGACACTCACACTCCTGTGACATATGGGAAATAGTTTGGTGGGCTGCACCACAATTGCATTTTGCCCCAATTTAAACACTGCCAAAGACTGTTCTTTAACTGCCAAAGCCTATTCTGTATTCAATACAGAGGAATGGCTTCAAGCTTTTGCAATTATGTGTGGTTGCTGTCCCATGGCCATATATGCTCCTGGTAAATCCAAGGAACATCTCTGAACTAAAATTAGCACTGGACTCCTATGCAAATTTACTTCAGTATAGGCCCATTGACTGCAGTGAGCATTGACTGAAGTAACTCTGCATAGGACCTGCACTACAGAAGTAATAAGTGTCTTCAGCAGTGTCTTCAGAGCCAGTTTGGTGTAGTGGTTAAGTGTGTGGACTCTAATCTGGGAGAACCGGGTTTGATTCCCCACTCCTCCACTTGCACCTGGCTGGATGACCTTGGGCAAGCCATAGCTCTGTACCAGCTGTTCTCTCAAGGACAGTTGTCTCAGAGCTCTCTCAGCCCCACCTACCTCACAGGGTGTCTGTTGTGGGGACGGGAAGGGAAAGGAGTTTGTAAGCCACTCTGAGACTACAAGTGAAGGGCGGGGTATAAATCCAATCTCTACTTCTTCTTTTAGTGTGTATTTATAAAATGCAGGAACCTATTGGGTAATAGAATCTTTAGGGGTTTTTTTTGTTTTTGTTTTTACAAAAAACAGCCTTTCATCACATATATTTTCTGAAGTGGAAGGAACAGAAAAACGAGGAAGAAAAAGCCATCAAGAATATATGAGGCACTGTGTTGAGAAAGAGCATGCTAATGTCCCACATTTGCATAAGACATTTGCAGGGAAATAAACGTAGATGAGTAAAACAAGGATTTATAACGTCTCACATTCTTTGGTTCAGCTCGGCACTACAGGGAACTGATCACAAATGAAATACTTTCTTTTCTTTCTTCCCTTTCCTCATTCTTCCTCTTTTAGAAGAACTCTTCCTGGCAAATGTTACTGTAAGTTTTATGCATGAAAAGGCGAAGTGTGTTTGAAATTGATAAAACTTGTGCAGTGCAAAAGAGGATTTCAGTGACAATATTTTAATGCAAATCTTATCAACCAAATGTCTGTGTCATATTCTGGTGATATGTCACACAGCTGCTGTGTGCTCACTATACAGTCTCAGCAAGCTTTTTCTCCAGGGAGAATTATATTGCAGTAAGACATGGAGAACAAATAATATTTTGCACTCTGTGCTTTCTGGTAAGCAAAGTTGCTCCCTGGGATGTGCTTGGTTTAAATAACCTTGAATCTAAGTCTTAGTGTCAGGAAAACTGTTCTTTTCTACTGCTCAGAGAACTGGTACTATTGTAAAGCACAGCTTACATGATCAAATTTGAAAATGAAACTCAGTGCCTGAAAACTTTCACAATTAAAGTAATTGATGCCCATGCCTAATTTGGATTTAATATCTTCCTCTCTTTCTTTATGTAATGCAAAAAGAAATGTAGCAAATAAGACACATGCGATTAAAAAAACCAGACTTCTTTTGCAAGTAGTTGAGGAGAAATAAAGGGAAAAAGTTTGGATATTTTTTTTATATTTAGTGATCTAAAATATTTCCAGGAATTGGGGTCAGAAAACAAGATAGCTGAAACTCAGCAGATGGGAAGAAGAAAATAAAAGGACATCATTATTTTAAGTTTAATATTTATCAATCCAAATTCTGCTGCTGGGTGGACAATATTCTGTCTTCTCTCTGCTTCATTATCAGCTTCTGTGTCAACACCATTATAGCGCACAGATGGAACTGCAATGGGCATATTCAGATGCTAATTTAATCCAAATTATCCATATTGAATGTTGCAAGTCGGCAAAAGAAAAGACTTTTGAAAACAGAGTATGAGAACACTCATTCTGCATCACAAGGTGGCATTTGATACTTTTCATCAATTAAGGACGAGCAACTGGTACCATCGTAAAGCCATCCTTTATGGCTTCAGACGTCTTTGGTATTTTAGGCATATATGGGATCAAATAAATAGATAAAATCACCTGTCAGTTTTACAAATATATAATGTGGGATGCCACAAAGGATTCTGAAAGTTAATATTCTTAAAGAGATTAGCAGAATTTGTGCATGCACGCACAGAGGAAGAGAGAGAGAATGAGATCTGATAGAAACTCTAATCTACCAAATGTAGTCTGCATACTCAAAGGAATGTCAAGCACAATATCTGTCATCTAGGGCTCCACTGTTTCTTAACATAAGGCCTACTATGTTTTATTCTGTTGTTTGTCTTCTAAGGGATACATGGTTTTCTTTGACATTAGAGAAACAGTTAATTAACATCACTTAATCAAGTCGGTAGCACATCCTGCTCAAAATGTATTCCTCCTTAACTTTTTTGTATTTTAGTATCAAGCATGATGAAGTGTTCTGGAGAATGCAAAAGCTTGCACAGTGTTATACATTCTGTGAGTAGCTGTGAGTTCCTCAGTGGGGTAAATATTGGTTCCTCAGGGCCCTTTCGGGTCAGGAAAAGGGGGCAAGGCTTAAGCAGTTTCTCCCCATACACTGTGATCCCAATCTGAGTTGCTCAAGCACCTTCCAGTTCAACTTTCTTTTGATAATCAATATGCTGGTTTATCAACAAGTTATTCGAGTGTTCACAACTTGTGAATATTCACAGGAGCAGGCTACTTGCAGCCATTAGAAGCTGACTTCTGGTTGATGGTGGAACAACTGTGAGTTAGCTTCTCATCTGTTGCTGGGCAAATTTTGCTTTGTATACAGCAAAGTCCTTTTTGGGGGGAGAATCAGGAGCTGACTCCCAACTGATCCATGAAATCTGAGCATTTCTGATCTCCCAAGGTTGCCAGGCAAGCCTCTCAACTAGCAGCAGGCAGGGGAGACAGGGAGCTACTGTTTGGGGGCAATCAGCATCCCTGGTGCAATAACATCTGATATAACCCAGAATGACATCATCACACCTGGTGCGATGCTCTAGCATTTGCCCAAACTCAGTGATTTAACCACAGAGTTTGGGGTATGGATGTGGTGCCCAGAATAATGGTGTCATTTTGGGGTCATGCCAGGAGCAGCATCTTTGCACCAGGGATGTTGATTGCACTCCTTCATTTTGCCCAGGAATTTCCTCCAGCCACTCAGCTGAGCAGTGGCAGACAATGAGAGCTGGGGGCTGAGAGGTCTCCTGCTGCCAGCAGAAAGATGGCAATCCTGTCTCCCATCCTGGAATGTTTGCAGCCTTCTAGACTTATTGCACTTTTAGGGGAGGGAAATGATCAAAAGTCTAGGTGATTTCCCTTCCCTTTCTTTCAGTCCAGGTAGTTGGCTTGGGCTGCAAGGAAAAGGAGAGAAATGACCTCTTTTTTGCAATGAGGAGATCAGAAGCTTCTGCTTCTGTCTCTTGTGAAACCTGACAGAACTAATCAAGTTTGGTGTGGATATACATATATTCAAAGACCTAGAGGTAGGAGTGTAGTGAGTGAGTTCTGATATGGGACAAGCTAGGAATTTCCATTTGAAGTATGTGATGGGTCTTCCAGGATATCTATTTGAGGACAAGGTGTTATTAGACAATTGAAATGTTCTAAATTCTGGATAGTCTCATTACACAGCTCTTTAAGGGTCTACAAGACACCTCCAGTGGTTTATTTTTGAAAGTCCTTTGCTTCAAAGTGTTTTGAGTTGAAACTGCCACCTAAAAGAGAAGGCTATTTATTATTGCAAATGTTTGAGTGTTCCTCACTGATTGCTGGGGTATTGTCTAACAGTTTAGTGAAATAACTTGGTGTGTGTGTTTCACAATGCCAAGGATAGGACTGGAAAAATTATTTACATTCTTCCCTGCTTTCTGTACCTGCACCACTGGCTGGTTTCTTTGATAATTCCTCATTTGCAGACTGATTTTAAGTGAAGTGCTTTAAGTAATCTAATTTTACTTCATAGCTGTTATTTTTAGCATACCTCTTTTTGCATCTTATTTTCTGGTTGCTATGCTCATCACTGTCTGTTGATTTTTGTATTCCAGTTAAAACTGCTTAAGGCGTTTTTGCACATTAGCATTGCTTCTTTTCCATACATCTCTTGATACATACTCATATGCCCGTTGTGAGGGACTTGATCAAAGCTTGAGCTCTGTGGAGTAGCAGGGCCGCTCCAGTGATGAAGTGTTTCAGCTCCAGTGACAAAGTGTCTGGAATGAGGGAGTAAACAGGTAAGTTTAGCAGATATGCAAGGAGAGAGTAAGTGGCTTTTTTTTAAATGTATTTTATATATATATCTAAGTTTTAATATAAAATTCGATAGACTAAGTGAAAAGGGTTTAAATAGTATGGAGGGCAAATTGTTAAAAATACCTTTAGGTACCAACGTTGTGTAACTTCTCAGTGTTGTAGCTGCTCAAACCACTCAGGTGTAGCTAATTCTAATAACAATTTTAGTTCTTTCCCAATAGTAAGGAGGGAAAATGGTTAAAAAAATTCCTTTAGGTACCAACATTGTGTCACTTCTCAGTGTTGTAGCTTCTCAAACCACTCAGGTCAAGTAGTGTTCCCTCTAAGCTGAGTTAGTGTGAGCTAGCTCACAGTTTTCTTCTGGCTCGAGGTACCACGAGTTTGTCCCCATGATACCAGCACTTGTTTTCCCGGAGGGAGCATTCCTCTATGCTTCCCAATTCTTCAGCTTCTTCCGGGGAATAGTCCCCCCCCCCCCACTTATCCCCCCATGACTCTACCGCTGCCTGCTTGCTCTGGCTTCGGGTAGTGACAGCTCCTCCCAACTGTTGGGGGGAAAACATGGAGTCGAACACTTCTTCCTTTTGACTCTCATGCTGGGGCAATCTGGACAGCGCATCTGCTAATGAATTGGCTCTCCCAGGAAAATGCTTAAGCACGAAATTAAATTTCGAGAAAAAATCGGCCCACCGGAGTTGTTTAGCATTCAGGGACCTCTGGGTGTGCAGAGCCTCTAGGTTTTTGTGATCAGTCCAAATTTCAAAAGGGGTTTACACTCCTTCTAGCCAGTGCCACCAGATGGTGAGGGCCAGTCGTATGGCTGCTGCCTCCTTGTCCCATACTGACCAGTTCCTCTCTGTCTCATTGAACTTTTTTGATATATAAGCCAAGGGGTGTAATTTATTATCCTGTCCTTTCTGTAGGATGGCTCCCCCCATGGCTACATCAGAAGCGTCCACATGAATCACAAACTCTTTGGTTTCATCGGGGTGGGCCAGGATGGGTTCCGAGGTAAATAGGGTCTTGAGGGTTACGAACACTTTTTGGCAATCCTCAGACCAGGCTATTCTCTCCCCGGGCTTCCCTGCTTCCGGGCCCCTCCCCTTGGTTTTGAGAAGTTCAGTTAGCGGGAGGGTGACCGTGGCGAAGTCTTTTAGGAAGGTGCGGTAGAAATTACAAAATCCCAATAGACTCTGCAGCTGTTTTCTTGTTCGGGGCGCCTCCCATTGCACTACCGCCTCTACCTTGGCAGGATCCATCTCTAACCCTTTTTGGGAAATGCGATACCCCAGAAAATCCACCGAATCCCTATGGAATTCACATTTTGATAGCTTAGCATACAACTGATTTTTTAACAACGTAGACAGCACTTCTCGGACCAATTTTACATGCTCTTTCTTATCAGTAGAGTAAATCAAGATATCATCTAAGTAACATAACACCCCCTTGAATAAATGCTTGTGTAGCACCTCATTTATCAAGCTCATAAAGACCCCCGGCGCGCCACTTAATCCGAACGGCATCACCAGGTATTCGAACTGCCCCAAAGGTGTGTTAAATGCAGTCTTAAATTCGTCCCCCTCCCTGATGTGCACCCGGAAGTATGCGTCCCGAAGATCCAACTTAGTGAACACCTTTCCTTTGGCCGCTTCTGTTAGCAGGTCCTTGATAAGGGGGAGGGGGTAGGCGTTAGAGGCCGACACTGCATTCAAGCCTCTGTAGTCCGTGCACAACCGCAGCCCCCCGTCCTTCTTTTTTCTGAATAGAACGGGGGCAGCAAATGGGGACTTAGCAGGGCGGATGAAGCCTCACTCCAAGTTCTTGTCTAGGAATTTCCTTAGCTCCTCCCGCTCCGAGGGGCTCATGGAATAGAGTTTTCCCTTTGGTAACTTTTCTCCTGGGATCAGCTCTATGGCGCAGTCCGACAGTCTGTGGGGGGGCAGTTCATCTGCCTCAGTTTCGCTGAACACCCCCATTAGATCTCGATATTCCCTGGGAACTGCGGAAGGTACCAGGGTGAGTGCCGCCGCTTGGAGAGGTGCCGGGGGACCCCATCCCCATCCCGGGTCCCACTTATGATTATGGCACTTCTTGTCCACCCATGAAATTTTCCCTTCGCTCCATTTGATGTAGGGGTCGTGGGAGCTTAACCAGGGACTTCCCAACACCATGGGGAACTGGGTGTTGGGGGTGATGACGAAAGCTCTCCTTTCCCAGTGCTCCCCTGTCCCCACTATTAGTCTCTCAGTCTCTGCCACACAGGCCTCTTTCATCTCCGACCCATCCATCTGGGTAAACGTAAGTGGCTCTCCCAATGGGGTGACTTTGGGACCTAGCCCATCTACTACTAAGGGGCTAATCAAGTCCCGGGCACATCCTGAGTCAATTAGGGCATGTACCCGGACGTGGGTTCCCGTCCCGGGTGCTATCACAGTCACTACCATATATAGTAAGGGGCCAGGGATGCTCACCGGGGATGGCACGTCACGGATGGGGATCTGCAGTTCTGCGCCGCTCACTGCAGGCCATTGGAGTTTCCCGACATCTGTGCCTCCGTCAGCTCCAGCTCTCCTTGCTCGCTCGCTGCCCCTTCCAGCGGCAGTGCCCGGGGTTTGAACGAGGTCTTCCCTTTGCTGGGGGTGCTCCCGGCTACTGGGGTGGAGGTCTTGGGGGCTTTTCCACCGCCGCAGGGGCATGCCAAGGCGAAGTGACCGCTCTCCCCACACCTCATGCAGAGCCCTCGTTTGAATCTGGAATCCCTGATCTCTTGGACGCTCAGTTTGGGCTTCACCTTCTGGGCAGCTTTTGCTTGGGCAGTCACTGAAGTTCCCATCTTGATGAGGGTGAAGCATTCCTCCACGTCTGCGGCCGCTCTCATCCAGGTGGCTAACGAGCCCGGTCTTCCCCCTCGCAGCACCGTCTCATACACCTCGGGGTTAAGACCTTCCCTGTACTTTTCGATGAAGAGATCCTGGGTCCAGCCTCGAATTTTGGCTGCTATGCGCCCTCACCGAGGACCACCCCTGGGTCAGCTTCCGCAACTGGTTCCGAGCCTTCTCTTCTCCCAAGGGGTCTTCATAGTGCTGCCTGAGGGCCCACATGAAGTTGTGCACAGAGCGTAACTCAGGCCCGGGGGCGTTGTGCAGGCTCACATACCAGTCGCTGGCTGTGTCCCTCAGCTTGGACCCTATGTAGCCAATCCGGTCCCTCTCGGTAGGGTAGAGGTGCCCCCAAGTGTCTAGGAACCGCTCGATCTCTATGAGGAAGAACTGCAGCTTCTCGGGGTCTCCATCGAAAGTAGCCGTCAACGGATCGGTGGGGGCCTGGCGAATCATCGGTCCTGCCGGTGCCTGGGGGGGTGCGGGTACGGGTACGGGAACCGGGCGGGGGACGGGCTTCGGGACCTGCTGTGGCACTTGTTGCGGGATGACTCCCGCGGGAGCTCCCCCGAGGGGAACTGGTTGCGGCGGGACTCCCCCTCCTGGGGCTCCAGCCCCTCCTGGGGCTGGGCGGGCTGCTTGCATAGCCGTCAGGGCGTCGCGAAACTGGTACTGCAGATCGAGGGCTATCTCTCGCAATTCCGCGGTGAGTTGCAGCCGTAAATCTCCCATCATACGATCCAGGGTTTGGGTCTGGTCTTCCCCGTAGAGATCGGGCCCGCAAGGTGCGCCTCTCTCCTCTTCCAAGGGCGAGGGACACCAGTCTCCTCTGTAGATCGTCTCTCGCTCGTCTCCCAAAAAGCTCGGCTTCCCATGCTCGGTGCGGTCTCCTTGGATCGACACCCGTGCCCCCTTCCGATCGTGCACCCACGAGTCGATGGTCCCGCGACCGAAATTGCTCCATGAGTACCTCGGGGTCACGCTCTGATGAGGAGATGGTCGTGGGATGTAGTAAGCCCCCTGAGCTGTAGTCGCTGGCACTTCAGGCTCTCCACCGCCGCCTCCACCACTGGCACCCTGGTCCGCCGGGGTCACTGGTTGATCTTCGGTTGTAGGTATGGGAAGAGTACCGTCGTCCGACATGGTCAGGAACGGCCAAGTCCCAATCACAGATCTCTGACAATCTGTGAGGCTTCTGCTCAAAGTAGTCAAGGATCAGATCTTTGTTGATGAAACACAGTTCTTTATTTCCAAGTTCTACATTGGTACAGGTTCTCGGATTATTGTCAGAGATAACGTATACAATAGAAGCAGGTCTAATATACCCTCCTGTACAATTTGAATTGCCCATAGGTAGCCAATCAACAGGGGGGAAAAACCGCGGGCAAAAGGTTCCCTGGCCGTTTGCTTCCCACAGGAAAGAAAGTGAGGTGTGAAGCAGTAAATTTTCCCTTCCCAAACCAGACCCCTCAGATGTAACCATCTTCACATAACAAACGCTTTCCCCAAGGCTTTCGCACATTGATAAGAACTGGTCCCTGTCCTCCCAGCAGGGAGGAAAGGAATGCGGAGGCAGGAGGGTGAGAGGCCCATTGTTCTCATGCTTTGAAGTAGCCACTCTCCCGGGCCAACAGTTACATAGACCAGACCTGGTCAGAGCCATAAATTCAGGGTCACATAATATACACCAACAGTGGTCAAGCTAATAAGCAATAGGTATGATTACATAGTTAATACAGGAACAGGAACAGGTTTGCAAAGCATAGCAATGTCAGGTTACAATATATAGCATGAATTCCCAGAAACCCTTGTTAGAATCTGCAGATTCTGACACCTCCCACCAATCACCTCTGTCCATTCCATAGGGTGGTAGGAGAAAAATGTGGGGAGCAAAATGGTGTCTGTTGTCTCTGCAATGTCACTTCTGGCTGCAGACATCTGACTGTCACTCATCATGGGGTACTCTAGGATTCACATGAATAAAGTGTTTCACAATGCAGTGACACCTCTTCTGGTTACACAGATGGAAGTGACACTGTGGCTGTGGTCACACACACTAAATAATCACCTTTCAATGCACTTTCCAACTGGATTTTTACTGTGTGAACTGGCAAACTCCAATTTGAAAGTGCATTGAAAGTGGATTTAAAATTGTTTATTTAGTGTGTGTGACCACAGCCTGTGACATTGACAGATGGCATTTGGGTAAGTCTAAATTGTAGAAGGTACAATTTACAAGAGCCAGGGTAATGCATTTGCAGCTGTCAAAATTTGAGGCCGTGATTAGTGCTGTGGGATTATCCTTACATCCTAAACTGGAGGAGTGGCAGCTCCATTTTAGCATTTGTGTCTTGAAATGAAGTACTTCTAAAGTACTTCTGAACAGAACTCTGTTAGCAATATGCTGCCACAGTGTTTATTTTCTTCCTTCACTGTTTGTTCAAAGTGCTACCTTTCCTGGCATAGTGACCTTGTTCTAGAATTCTCTCTCATGGATTTTTGAAGTATGTGCAGCATGAGGCCAGAGATATGCAGTCCCATTCCACACATCCTGAGATATGTGGTTGGTGCAAACTTAGTCAGCATCCTAAGCTGTTCCTTGATGTGTAGGCATGACAAGAAGCAATTATGGGGAAGAGGGCTTTGCTTTGCACTCCGTTCAGTTCAATGGGAATGTTTCTACCTATACCATACTTACATTGAGGGCCAGATGCAAGCTGAGGGGTATAGGGTACTAAACCTCCTTTCTCCTTTGTCACAGCCCTGGTGTTGGCCCATTTTTGAACCCTATGTAAGAGATGCTGGCTCCATTTATGCACCATTTGTGTAGCACTGTGCCACCATATCTCCATGCTATAACAGCGTGGGCCTAGTTGCCAACCTAAGAACCTTATATGCTAGCTTTAGGACTGCACTGTCAATCTCCTATTCTCTAAAAATAGGTAATAATTACTTGTCATAGTGTACAGAACAGATCCACTTTCTCTGCCTGCTTCTGGGTCAGGGGATATGTTTTCCTTTTCCTAATATGAAAATACTTGTTTCGACCATCCAATTGTGTTTATTTAAATACATGAATTCTTATGGGAAGAAAACAAAATAAGATAAGCTCTGTATTCCGTACAAGAGGCATGGCTCTATAGGAAATCAATTTGATTCTCTTTTACACCAGCGTAATTACACTGATGGAGAGAAGAAGAACCTCTTTTGTTAAATCAAAGTGCTCCTATTGCATTGTCTGATTATTCTCCCCAAAACAAGAGAAAATAATGATGAAATTACATACATTTTCAAATAAAACTAAAGTACATTTGCCATTAGTAAACCTTCCACATGGCATATAATTGTCTGTTAAAACGAAAATGAAAACTTTAAATTAACTTTCTCAAACTGATGGGATTTTTTGCAGAACTTATCAGCTAATTAAGAGGGGAGGAAAACAAAAATAAGACACGACCAGCCTATAAACCCATGAATTAATCATTCGTTTCGTTTTTATGCAAGAAAAACTGAAACTTTTGAAGTCATGAGTTGTCATTCAATTACATTTACATAAGCTCAAGTATTACAGTTTAAAGCTTAATGTTCATTTTTTGCCACTTTAGAACACAGTAAACAAGACAAATCACTCTTATAAAAGTAGTAAGCATACTTTAATTGCAGTACATGGTCGTTTGATTGTAAACTATCTAAATGTTTGGGGGTGGTTTGCTTAACACTGACGCTTAGAAACATCTTGACTTACTTTGAATTCTGTGACCCATTTAATGTCTTCATTTATTGTTATATGAATATTGAGCACAATGTAACAAAAGTAGCATTCTGGACTCAATTAATAGAAAGACACATCTAAGACATATTGAAATACAGGGTGAACTGAAACATCCCATACATTCTCCATAAACTCTTTTGTTCCCTCCCCCTCCCCCCATTTAGAGTGACTGCTTAATTTTATTAAGTATTGTTTTCACTGTGCTATAGAGCACTTTTTGGTGCCATTTTGCATGCTGGGTGGTGTTTTATTGGTCATGATTTTATTGGCTGAAGTGCTATTGGATTGGCTTGGCTTTATGAAGCACTGATCTTACTTACAGAAGTCATGGCTTCTCAGGGAGCATGTCAAAAAGGGAGCCATGTCAAAAAGACTGCTGATGGTGGGTTAGCTGGTTGGTTAGTCTGTTGTTGTTTTTACATAGTTTACAACTGAGAAGAAAATTCTGTAACAACAGACAACTTTTTGAACAAAATATTAACACCAAACCTATGGAAACCAATGTGCCCTGAGTCCACAGTACTTAGATCACATCAAACCCAGTGGAATGTAGACAAATGTAGTTTTGTCTAGATAGATCCCATCAGTTGTTATGAATACATGCTATCCTGAAACAACACAAATACACAATCCTTTAAACCTAAAAGGTTAAGCAACCAAAATTGATCGTAACAAATGAAAATTTAAACAGTCTGCTCACCCTAGAATTTGTCTAATTTTGGCAGCACACATGGCTGTCTCTTTCTCTCTTTCTTCTTCATCACTATCTAGCATGGTAATACATAACTACCTCGTGATGATACAGTTTGCCAACAGATCTTTATGGCATAATAGATGAGTGTCAGACTAGTATCAGGGAGACCCAGGTTTTAATCCCCACTTTAGCCATGGAAGCTCACTGGGTAACCTTGGAACAAATCACATTCTCTCAGTCTACCCTACCTCACAGGGTTGTTCTGAGAAGAAAATGGAGGGAGGAGAATGATGTAAGCTGACTTGGGCTCCCATTGGGGAGAAAGGTGGAGTAAAGATGAATTAAATAAATAGAATACAGCAAGCCTAGGGCTAGCACAACTAGATTATTACTAGAGATGATCAAATTCCTAAAGATCCATCCCACTTAGGTGGCAGACTTATTGCTACAAAAGACTCATTTTAAAGATGCTACATTGAAATTCTTAGACTTCAAGCAGAACCCAGAAGATAGAGGAAAAACATTGCCTTGGCCCCCTTCTGATGCCCTCTAATGGCAGGAACCTTTTCTTGAGGAGGGGTTAGGGCTGCCAAGTCAGCCTGGGGGGTGGGGGATCCCCCACTATAGGGGTTCCCAATCTGCCGGCTGGCATTCGGCTGGCGGGGGGAACCCCGCCCCAGAAGTCGTCCAGTGAGGATGACTTCCCCTGTGTAATGACGTCACCTGGAGCTGACGTCATCACATTGCCGTGGCGCACGCGCAAAGCGCACACACCAGAAGAGCTCCCGGGGGGAGAACAACTCCCCCCGCCGGTAAGTCACCAGTACTTGGCAGCCCTAGGAGGGGTTGTCTCATTTTCTGCAGTTGTGTACTCTTCAACCCTTAAATACTCAAAAGAAGAGAAAAGGATTCCTGATATTATCACACAAGGATATTAGTGGGAGGCTCATGTTTTCATTCTGGGGTGCGAGGGGAAATAACTGAGCTTTGCCAGTCCCAGCTTTCACTGTTGTAAGGAAAGCCAAAATCAGTATACATACTGTCCCCCCACACACATAAAAACACACATTTCAATCCTGCTACGGAGCTGTAGTCCCTCCACATGCAATGAAGCATGTATTCTTCCATCAGAGAAGCCCTAATTCGAATAAAACAAATTAAAGACTTTATATACATGGTGCTGGATCCCTTATAATTTATCAAAGAGTTCACAGATAACACTGAAGGATTCAATTTTCAACTTTATGGAAGGCTTCTCTATGTTTTTGAATGATCCAATATAATATTCAGTTTATTACAGTAGTAAGATATTCTGGGTTCACTGTTCACTTGTGAATTTTCAGGTTCATCACTACTTCTTTCCCTTGCAAGTGGAGTCCTTTGCATGACTTCAGGTTTCTCAGGAGTCTGAAATTCAGATAATACAGACCATTTGCAGTAATTTGCAGAAGAAGAAGGATATTTTTTTCTGGAGAACAGCATAAATCAAATATCTAGGCAGAAAGCCCAGACTGCCACTTACTCATGAAGCGAGCCATTAGGCAAATGCTGTTTTTCTTGATAAGTGAAAATTGTCACCGTTCTCCATTATTCATTGTAAAAACTGCTGCATTCTCATACAATATTATACCATTTGAAAGCCACCTCCAGGTGGGAAATTGCCAGGTTTAACAATAAAGCTGGAAGACTACTTCATAGGTGATATATCCCTACAAAGATGAAGAGGAAAAATTCATTTGTGACTGGTATGAAGGGTTGTCAGCTCCAGGTTGGGAATTCCCTGGAGATCTGGGGGTAGAGCCCAGGGAGGGCTGGGTTTGGAGAGGGGATAGACCTCAGTGGGGTACAATGCCATACAGTCCACCCTCCGAAGCAGCAATTTTCTCTAGAGGTACTGATCTATGTAGTCTGGAAATCAATTATAATTTGAGGAGATCTTCAGGCCCCATCTGGAGGTGGCAACTCACTGATATGGTCAGGGATGCTGTTGTCTCAGCCCCTTCTGGATTCAAAAATGACACTAATCAGTCAGACCCTTCCTCCCACAGAGGGGCAATTTAGTGCTTAGAGAGAGAATGACAAACACCCTTCATACAATATCACCTCTAAAAATCATAACTATAAGACACTGCCTGGCCGAAAATGGCACAAGATGGATGCCAGCCAAAGACAATATTTTTGGAAGTCAATGTGGCTGACTAATGATCCCCTCCTTGCCCCAGAGAGACACATAATTTAGGATAATAGACCTCCCAAGAAACTACTGACCAATCTCTTCATTGAGCAGCCTCACTTCCCCTTACATATTTACCCTAATTTAGCAATACTTATTCACCAAACCTGGTGGCTTTTCCCATCTGGTACTTAGTGGGTCATCAAAAATCATTAAAACCTATAGTCCACCTTAGGCAAACATCAACCCTCTCCCACATCATTGTCCAACTCCAAAAAACCGATCAAGTTATTGTTTGCGGGTCAAACACATCAGTATAGCCCCAGGAAACCTTTCTCCCTTGAGCCAGTTTGCTGCCTTGAGCCAGTTCATTCAGCAAGGCAGGATATAAATTGAAAGTACTAAATAAATAAACAAACTGTAGCTCTCTGTGCCATAGCAGTGTGTGTGTATGTTCTTGGATCCTCTGCACAAAGATGGAAGCTGTACCTGTTAAATAGTGGGTTCCATGGATGAACAGACCCCAAGTCTAGTGATCAGCTCTACTTTATTAGTGATTTCAGCAAGGAGCAGAAAGACAAAAATCCCAGGCAGAAGCCTGGTTTTTAAGCATGGACAAACCACACCCCGAACACACCCCACTCCCAAAGATAGGCTATTTACATAACATTGTTTCTCTATTGGTCCATTCTAGGATCCTAACCAACTATTGTTTGTAGATGCAAGCTCAACCTGTCCCCAGGGCTAGTTTAGGGTTGACTCATTCTTAGTACACTACAGTAACTATGCCAATTCTGGAACAAAAATGCACCATATTAACAAGGGGCTTCCTGCTTTCCCTGTGGAGGCAGTTGCCACATGAAGTTCACAATCCAAGCCAGGCTTCCCTGGACCTTAGTAAAGTGTATATACACCAAGGCTATTTTTGGGGCAGGAACACACAGGAACGGAGTTCTGGCTGGCTTCCAAGTTGGCCACGCCTACAGCCCCCCCCCCCCCCGTGGGGCACCTGAGGAAGCCAATCCAATCCAGGGAGGGAAGGCAATTTAAACTCCCCACTCCAGGTTCTTCAGTCACCTCGCAAGCCATGGGGCACCTGGGGAAGCCAATCCGATCCAGGGAGGGAAGGCAGTTTAAACTGCCTCCCCTTCTCAGGTTCCCCAGGTATCCCACAGCTGCAGGGCGCCTGGGGAAGCTGATCCAGAAACTGCCTTCCTTCCCTCATGTTCCCCATGTGCCCTGCAAGCTGTGGGGCACCTGAGGAAGCCGATCCTGGGAGGGAGCTGTGCTGTCGAGGGTGTGGCCTAATACGCTAATGAGTTTCTGATGTTGGGTGTGGCCTATTATGCCCAGGTCCTGCTGGGCTTTTTCTACAAAAAAAAGCCCTGATATACACTTTCTCCCTTTGGCCCCTGCACATGACACTGTGGGAAACTCATGGGAATATCCCTTTTGTAGTACTAATATTTGGAAGCAGTTTTCTGGTCTTGGAAACTGTTAGAAAGGTCTTTGGTAGCAAAGCTTGCTCTGCCCAGGTAGGTCAATGAAAGAGGATGCTATTAAATTTCTTATCCCTGCTGGTTCCCCATTTCAATTTTGCTTCTCCCTTGTGTGAGATGTCATTTTGCCCCCTTTTTTGTTTATTGGCATCAAATGTCTCTCATTAACATTAATTTTCCAACATTATTTATGCCGCAAGTGCATATAAATGACAGATAATGTACAGATGGCACGAAGATGGTGTAAAAGAAACAAATGAATTGTGAACACTAGTAATAAAAATGTGTGGAATAAAAAGGTTCATAATGCCAACATATAGCAATGAAAGAACAGAAAAAAGGCATATTCATGGATCCCTAGTGCAAATCATCTGATTTGGTACCCTTCTGACACATTGCTCAAACAGGGATTCCAGTATAACAAATGACATAATTTGGGCGAAGTTGAGGTTAGCTGAGGCTCTGGTTGATAACACTGACCTTATGCATCACATATTCCATTGTTTTTAAACCCTCCTTGGAAACACTACACATTCCATTCAATTCAAAAATTCAGACATAAAGCTCCCTCTTCAACTTTCTTTTGGCACCTTTTAAGCTAATATGGAAATGTAATTTACAAAGATTCATTGAACAGAGAAAATGAGGAAGTAAACTGAATATATTCAGTCCTTTTTACATTATGAAACAAAATTGGTTGTCTGATCACCTGTCTGCTTGAATAATTATTTGATCACACATTGCAAGGAGCTCCCTTGATCAATTTAAATAACAGATTTTATTGAGTGCTCAGAATTGTCCCAATTTCCATTGTAACTAACCATGCAGATCAGTTGTGTTTAAGAGGGCCTTCTCAGCAGTTGTTCCAGGCTGCTCTGCAATCACTTTATCTCCCATAATGTAATGCAGCATTAGCTGATCATTTTGGAGCCAAGTTTGATTTCCCCCCCCCACCCAGTTTTTGGGGTTTTTTCCCCAAGTGTTTTAATTGCAAGCTTGGGAACAGCAACCCACTCAACCCAACAATTAAGCAACTGGAAGGACAGTGTAGGTAAAATGGGTTAGTGACATAGCTAATTTGGATGAACATCCTGAGACATCACTCAGAAGGTAAAGAAGTCTTTTGTCATACTGGGTCATTTAAAAGTCATCTTGGGGCCTCGGTCTGTCACCAACGACCAACCCAAAGAGAGGTGACACAATAAGGTCTTTCTCAGCACATTTGATGTGTATCAGTGAGAAGCCTGAAACAGTAATATTTAGCAACAGTAATAAAGCCAGCTTCTGAGTTAAGAAATGAGTGAGCTCAGTATTACTAAATGAGAAGAGAATCACAAGATGGAGAAGCTAGACTCAGATTCTTTGGCAAGTGTACAATGGAAATGTTAATGACTCCTTGAGTACAACATACATGAGAATGGTATCATCAATCCAGGGGGAATTTGGTGGAAGATAAGCTATTTTGGCAGGTTTGGTGGCATTTTTAAGTGTGTTTTGATTTTATCATGTTGTTGTATACTCTTCTGTGTCTTTGCAACTGTTCGTCACTTTGAATCTAAAGAGATAAGGAAGGATATAAATATTCTAAATCAATCCTACATGAACACAGAACCACAAAACTTCATTAAAAAAAGAAAGAAATCCACCAAGATATCTCACTAACTTAAGAGTACATCTTCAGGTAGTTTCACGGCAGACAACTTCTATCTAAAGAATAAGTACTTGGAAAACTGAACACAGAGTTCATTCCTGATAACACTGCTATGTCTGATGATATTTATTTATTTCCTTCAATTTATATCCTGACCTACCTGCAAAGAAGAAGAAGAAAAGAGATTGGATTTATACCCTGCCCTTCACTCCCCAAGGGAGTCTCAGAGCGGCTTACAAACTCCTTTCCCTTCCCTTCCCCTCCCCACAACAGACACCCTGTGAGGTAGGTGGGGCTGAGAGAGCTCTTTCCCAAGCTGTCCTTGAGAGAACAGCTGGTACAGAGCTATGGCTTGCCCAAGGTCATCCAGCCAGGTGCAAGTGGAGGAGTGGGGAATCAAACCCGGTTCTCCCCGATTAGAGTCCGCGCACTTAACCACTACCCCAAACTGGCTCTCAAAGCAGGCTCAGGGCAGGTTCCAACCTATAATAATCTGCTGGATGCAGATGTACATCATAAAAACAGAATAACAAAATGCATACAATAAATACAATAAAATAAGTACAATACTAAATACTTTAAAATAATTTTTACCTCAACAGACACTTAAGAGCAACTCATTGGGAGGAGGAGGGGGAGGCCAGATTGAATTGGATACCCGCTGCTTCAACTGAAGGCCTGGTGGAAGAGCTCCATCTTGCAGGCCCTGCAGAACTGTAAAAAATCTCATGCGGCCCTAATTTCTGATGGGAGCTCATTCCACCAGGCAGGGGCCAGGGCCAAAAAAGCCCTAGCCCTAGCTGAGGCAAGTCAAATATCCCTAGGGCCAGGGACCATCAGCAGATGTTGATTCATAGAGCACAATGCCGTCTGGGGAGATATACCCAACAGTATGAAAAAACAATGTCTATGAGTCATCCATGCAATTTATGACTTGACCAATTTTATGAACATGGCTTAAAGTATATAGTAGCATGTGTATGATTGCCATGTGGAGGGAACATAGAAATGTGTATGATGAGACACCAAAGGTATTGGGTCAGAACAAGCAATCAATCAGTGGATCTCCCCCGTTTCCCCCTCCCCTGAATGTCTTTCCTTATCCTTGGAAACTTTATTCTCAGGTCTGTGAGACTTATGTGGACTAATAGCACATGCAGTTGCCATCCACCAGCCCGTGTGGCTATTGGAGGGAAGAAAAAGCAGGGAAGATCCACAATTGCTGTGCGATCCTTGCACTGGATGCAACCCATTATTTTAGGCGCCTGGTGAAAACAATGACAACAAAGATTTCTCAGGGAGACAGTGCAGTTGTTGAATTCCAAGCCCAGCTCCTTTATCTCCATTCCGTTCCCTCACCAACACCACCCCACCAACATCCTATAGACAAATGGTGCTTTGTTTGGATGTAAGCTGGAAAGTGTTTTGCTTATTTGTTTAATTCGTTTATAACCCACCTTTCTCCCCTATAAAGACCCCAGGTGGCTTGCATCATTATCCTCTTCTCCATTTTATCCTCACAACAACTCTGTGAGGTAAGTTAGACTGAGAGTGTGTAACTGGTTCAAGGTTACCCAGAAAGCTTCCATTGTGGAGTGGAATAAGAAGTGGAGTCTGCCAGATTATAGTCCAACACTCTGACCATTACACCACACTATGGGCTTAACGCTATAGATACTCTATAAATGACCAACATACTGCATCTTGGAATAAAACTTTTGGAGCAATTTTTCCTTGACAACAGATATAGTTAGATGTGGGCCGCTATTATTTTTCCAAAGGATTTTGTCTGCACTGTCCATATTCAGCTTTTCAGTCCCTGGAATTCAACGACTCTCATGAATTTCAAAACAACCCAGACATCTAGCAAGTCTTATGTTGACTTTGTGACATGGTGAAAATACATTAAATTAGCTAGTGCTCTGTGTGCTCTCCAGCTTTTCCTACCCTCATCCTCCTCCAGCTTATGTGTCATTATTTGTAATTGGCTTTGGTTTGTCATAGGATGAAGGTGTAGAGTCTACTGTAAGCTGAATCTACACTGCTGCACTTTCCAGTATTGAAGGTACAGTTAATGATGCCCTTGGAGATCTGGTCAAAGAGCTTGTGGCAAGGAATGTGTAGTGACTGCAACACGAAACAAAGGTCTCAGGCTAAGATTTGTTCTGTTTCTTTCTTTTTAAGTCTAGCATCAAAGTAATGTCAACGAATACCAAACACATTCTTTTATTCCCCAGGGCTCTAGAAATACAAGAGGAAGACAGCAAAGCAATAAAACATTGAAAAGGCAATCGAGTGACATAATGTCATTATACTGAGGAATGATAAAATGTATATGGTCTTGACTTTTCACATGGATAGTGGAGTGCCTACTCAATGTCCCCGTGAGGTCCACATAGTGTGGAAAACTATCATACTTGCAGCCTAACTTCTCACTGAGGTGGCAAGCCTGTGTCTGGACTTTGTCACTTCAGACTGCAGCTAATGGGTCACCCAAATGAATTTTCTTGCCACGCGAATGAATTTTCTTGCTGTCAAAAAGCCATCACCACATATGTAAATTTTATTTATTTGTATTGATTTTTTGTATTTATAGCCTGCCCAACCTGCAAGTGGCTCAGAGTGGGTAACATCATATCAAACAATACAATAAATACATTTAACAATTTAAAACACAATAATAAACAATAAAATTGGTGGTTACAGCTCAAAACAAAAAGCTGGCATGTTGGGGAAAAGGTCTGGCTAGAACTGTACTCCTTGACATATCATTCTCTTCTTCTTCTTCTTCTTCTTCTTCTTCTTCTTCAACAAAGAGTGTGTTGTTGTTGTTATTGGAATGGAAGGGCATTAAATCACATGCCCAGAAACAGTCCAGATTCAGTCCAGAAACAGGTTTATCACCTCAATAAATCTTAGACCTTGCATAAGTATAAATGACTGAAGGGTCAATTCAGCTTGAAACTGTAGTACTTATACTATGGTTCCAAGTTTATGTAACCCTTGCCTTCTTTCCACCATTAACAATACCTAGAACTAGGCATGCTGACAACTTGGTGGCAAATGTCTTGCCAAGCAGACGTACTATGCTTGAATCCCCTTAATTGCATGTCCGCTGGCTAGGCGGGGTATAAATTGAACAAATAAATAAATAAATAAATAAATGTGGGACAAGTTCTGATCAGATCACCCTGATGTTCCCTGGCAAAGTTCATGTCAAGTTGTTTGGCTGCAACTTTGCAGGTGCTTTTGCCAAGGGCAAGAACTAAGTCGTCTGTTTTGCAACTTGATGTTAAGGAGTGTCATTGTGTGTGTGAAAAGTTCATGTGCAAGCAAGGAACTGTTATGGACTTTTTCAAATTTCACGAAGACCCTGATTCAGTTCAAAATCTCCGTTTCTGACATGAGGCATTCATAGCCGTTGGAGCTGTGGATTGATTTGCCCCAGTTCAGCTTCAAAGGAAGCTCGAGGCTGGATTGGCTAGCTAGGAAGCAGCCATCGAATGGGAAGGCAGGCAGGATGATTAATTATTCCCCTCTCTCCTCTTGATTCAGCTGCTGCTGTTTGCTGCCAAGAAGAGAGGAACATGCTATAGGGCTGATTTTGAGGAACAATCTGGCTAGCCGCAATCTGGTTTTCTGAGTATTATAGGCATGAGTTTTAAGAGAGGAGTGAGTTTTTGCAGAGATCCTTAGTCCATGTGAGTTTATTTGGGAAAAGTTAACTGTGTGATGTGGTGTGTGGTATGTTCGGCTTGCCTATAATACTGACCCCCCACATTCACTGGTTTTTATTTTATTTGTGATTTCCCTAGATACCTCCCCCCCTGCTTGTTTGTTGTTACTCTTATTCCTTTCTTTCAACTTCCTTAATGCATTTGTGTGAAAGGCTTTTTAAAAGGAGGTTTGTTTATGTCTTTTCTGGGGGGGGGGAGACTCCAACATTTTTAATTAAGGTTCTGTGGAGGCATTTGTGCTGCTGCATTCAATTTGGTGAGAAAAGCCTGTCGCCATTTAGTGTTTCTGCTCTGTGTCAGCCATTTTAGACTGCTGGTTCTTATATACAAGTATCTTCTTTGTTGTTGACCATTTTTGATGGCTGGCTCCTATATATAAGTATAGCTGTAGGGGGGTTACTTCTGGGAGCCTGCACAATCGCAGAATTTGTGTGCCAGTACACAATTAACCCCATTCAATAGTTTATTAAGTTATATAGTTAAGTCTTAGCTTGTTATTTGGTAGCAGTTTTTTTTAAAAAAATTACTTGAAGGTACAAGTCTTAACACTCTGTCAGACTCTGTCAGTAATCAGTACTCAACAATGTTTTTAAATAGGATCAGTTTATTGGTCAGGATACTGCATTTCTCTAAACACTATTTGTGTTAAGACTACTGTTGGAAAAGCAGGAATGGGATTGTCAGATGGATACAAGCCAATGAGCAACAGGTTACATTCACACAGAAAATAACGGCCCTTAGTTCCCAGCAGGAAACTTACAAGAGTAACCAGAGAGCATCTCCAAGGTCGAGCCTTGTCAAAGCAAAGATAAATGCTACAGGAGAATTGAAAGCATTCCAGTGTCAGCCTTCCCACCCCCACCTTCTTTGTGGCAGCCTAACTGACAATATAGTTAAACTGTTATAATTAGTATTGTTGATTGTTGCTTAGGTTAAAGTTGTAGTTAGTAGTATAAGATCAGTTGTTTTATTAAGAGCAGTAATAATTATATGAAATAAGTACTAATCATGATAATACATACATACATATATATATATATATATATATATATATGTGTGTGTGTGTGTGTGTGTGTGTATGTGTGTGTGTGTAATTTATATATTACATACTTGTATATTTAAATATGTGATATATATGTGAGAGGCTTGGTTGGCATACTAAGAGTATTAGCATTCATGTGATTAGGGGGGGGGGAGGTAGATTTTAAGAAGGCAAGCAGGCCGATACAGCTTGAGTCACTGTTATGTTGGTTAGACAGATATCCTATTGGTAGTGCAGCAGACTAAAAGGCATCCTGTTGTTTGTCTGCAGTGTTGAAGAGGTTATTAGGGTTATGGATAACTTCACTCCCTGATGTTTTGAGGTTGGCTCTGCCTCCTGTGGCAGCCACTTTGTGGTGCACCCACTACCCTATGTCAGAATTCCAAAAGTGTCTGCAGGTTGGAAAAGGCTGGGGACCCCTGATTTAAGTAAAAGAAAACCTTTTTATACTGATAACAGTCTCCTTGTCAATTTCTTGGTTTGTCTGGAAGAGGCAGCAATCTCTGTATAAACAGGTGCAGATTCCTTAATGCCTACTGCTGATTATTAAGAGCTAATATTCCCCAAATATTTATAACATAAAAGAGCAGTCAGGCTAACAAGATGATGGTGAACTAGTATCCTATTATAATTCTCAGCTGGTTTGCTTTCCATTGCCATTCACAACACAACAACCCAATAACTATAGTCTAAAAGACTGCAATGCTGTTGCTTGAGCAGTTGTCAGGCAAAATTAGAGCAGAAACACAGCCATTTCAGTGCACTTCTGCAACATAATGACTGAGTATTAGTTGTTGGGTTTTTTGAGTGAAACTACCTTAGTATTATATGGCAGCCGAAGTCTACTTCTACTTCCCTTTCTTCTCTTGATGCCCCCCCCCTCTCTCTCTCTCTCTATATATATATACATATATATATATATATTTAGGGAACCAAAAATAATATTCATGACATAGTTTACCATCATTCCTCTGCCCCTTTAGAGATGTGGAATCCAAAAAGAGGATTTATTCTTAATAAACCATCAGTTCATTTTTGGAAGGAAGAGGCTGATCAGAAAAATGATGGAGGGGTACCTGAAGGGGAAAAAAAATCCTTAAAGCCTGAAATTGAACATACAGCTGTTGTGAAAAGGGGGGAAACAAAATGTTAGACACCATTATAAGTTTTTAAAGTACATTATATTAGACCAAATGAGAATTTTGCATTGTTGCTTATAACTTCAGATTTACTTTTTGATGTCCAAAGTGGTTTACATTTTATTTTATGGTGACCAATTTTCTGTGTAGTATACTGTAGTAAACTTGACAAATGAAGGCAGCGTGATAAACGAACAAGAGTAAGTAATATCTTGTCCAAACACTGAATAGAGCGCATTGTTCCATAATCTCCTTCTCCCATTTTTCAGTGCTGTTGATACAAGTATCAGAGAGAGACTGGTAAACAGTGCTTAATTTGAAAAGAAGTACCTGAATCAGAACACACAAATGTCCCTTCCACACTTTTGCTTTAGTCCACTGTAATTTTTTCCAATAACCACAATAAGCATCTTGACAACCCTTATTCAAATATCAGACTCACTATACATCAATCTCTGTCATTTCATATAAGAAATACCTAATTTTCTAGTACATGCTTTTTTTTTTCATGGTGTATCAAACACAGTCAAAGAGGCAAATGGTGGGTGAACAAGATCTGAAGCTCCATTTACTCTTTAAGATGATCATGGAGTTCATTGCAAAGTATCTACAGTAAGGGATGGACATGAAGAAGAAGAGAAGAAGAGATTGGATTTATACCCCACCCTTCACTACCCAAAGAAGTCTCAGTGCGGCTTACAATCTCCTTTCCCTTCCCCTCCCCTCCCTACAACAGACACCTTGTGAGGTAGGTGGGGCTGAGAGAGCTCTGACAGAAAGTGTTCTTTTCCAAGAACAGTTGTGCCAGAGCTATGGCTTGCCCAAGGTCATCCAGCAGATACAAATGGAGGAGTGGGGAATCAAACCCGGCTTTCCCAGATTAGAGTCCATGCCCTTAATCACTTCACCAAACTGTCTCCAACAGAACTACAAAGCAAAACTTGTCATGAATTTTTGCCTGTTTGTGATTTGCGAAGCAGTTCATGGCGGTTCACGGATAGTGCAGAAAGCAGGGGTTTAAAGGGACTCGGATTCCCTTTATACCCCTGCTTTCTGTTCCCTGCAAAAGCACACTAACAGCTGAGCAGCTGGGAATGCCTCCCTGCCACTCAGCTGTTTCTCTGGCTTTCTTATGCGGTCCCTTTAAAGTGACTGCACAAGAAAGCGAAACAGCTGAGCCATGGGGAGGGCAGGCAGCATGGTATAGCCTGATCTCATCAAATCTTGAAAGTGAAGCAGGGTTGGTACTTGGAAGGGAGACCACCAAGGTCTAGCTAACAAGGGGAAGGTCAAGAGAGGAAGAGCAGGAAGGAACACTCTGGATGACTTCAGGCTTTTACTCTGCAGATGCTCAGAGGCAGGCAATGTCTTCCCAGATTTTCCTGTCCTCCTGTAGAGCATCACTTTGTGTATAACATAAAACTAGTGCAAGCACTGAAGTTATAAAAGGGTGCATTGATTTATCTTCAGAAAGAAATAAAGAAATGAAAGAAATTAATCTTTTAAAAGAGCAAAAGAGAGAATAAGAGGAACTGGTGGTTTTAAAAAGTGGATTTCTGAAAAATAAATCCCTGTCCTTTTAACAATGTGTACACAAATTCTAACTGGCATAGGCACATATCTGTACATATATTCCCAGCGGGATGAGAAGCTAGATGTACATACAGGGGCTCAACATGGAATTTCTCCCATAATATGGCAGCTACAGCTGCTCAAGGCATAGTCCTGATCCGAAAATCACTACTAACTCCAGCTGTATAGGAGTGGATGTAGAAGAAAACAACCTGTCATGTGTTCAGGTGGCTGAATCAGATGGTGCAGTTCCTTTACAGGCAAGTACCTCCCATTAACTGTAGATAGGGATGGGCACAACCCAGGATTTGTGGGGCCATGAACCAAGAACCAGCAAACCTCCCACTTTGGTATGGTTTGTGGTTTGGTGACTGAACCATGAACCAACACCAATTGCATTTTTCTACAGGAGGACAGGAGAATTTGGGAAGATGTTGCCTGCCTCTGAACATCTGCAGAATAAAGGCCTGAAGGTGTCCAGAGTCTTCCTTCCTGCCTCTCCTCTCTTGAATTTCCCTTTGATCAAAATAGAATTTATTAGAAACAGTCTCCAGATACTTAAAAAGAGGGGAAAAAATGGATCATTATATTTCAGAGACAAACTGAATAAAGAGAGTTAGGAGATTTTTCTCTTAACAATGCTACTATAACAATCCTCCTAAACAACCCAGTTCCCCCCCCCAATTGTTAAACTACTATGTGCAGAGGTCCATTGGAGCAGGAGCGCACAGGAGCGCAGCTCCGGGAGTGAGAAGCCCAGGGGGCGGGCACATGACCAAGCCCCGCCCCCTCCTCAGCTTCCCTGAGCAGTGCAGAGGTGCAGCGCCCCGGAGAAAGCCCGGCTAGGGTCTTTATTGATTTTAATGTTTTGTTTTAATATTGATAATTTTATCATTGTTCTTTTTATGACTGTGTGCTGCTTTTCCAGAGACTTGCTCAAGGTGGCATATAAATTTTCTAAGTATACCATTTTTTATCTGGGCACATAGCACATAAGTACTGGAGAAATTTCACCAACCCTTCAGCAGCTTCCACCCCATCAGTTTGGTGTAGTGGCCAGGAGTTTGGCTCTAATCTGAAAGAACCGGGTTTGATTCCCCACTCCTCCACATGCCGCTGCTGGTTGACCTTGGGCCAGTCACAAGTTCTCTCAGAGCTGTTCTCTCATGAGCAGTTCTCAAAAGACCTCTCTCAGCCCCACCTACCTCCCAGGGTGTCTTGTTGTGGGGAGGGGGAGGGGAAGGGATGGGTGGTGCACATGTCCTGGGTATCTCAAGTCTACTTGAAACCTGGTGGTTTCAAGGGAGCAGGAAGAGAATGAGGGTGTGTTCTTTACGCTTATTTTTATTGCACAAAGTATTGGATGGGGAAGGGAATGGAGGAAGAGCAGGTCAGTTTCACTCACCTGTGGAGGGGAGCCTGAGGGGTGGGTGTTGCCTTCTGACACACTTCCGGTATGTTAGGGGGTGTGGCATATGCAAATGAGTTATGCTAATGAGCTCCTGCACCTCTTTTTCTACGAAATGACCCCTGACTATGTGTGTTTAAAGTTCTTTCAAGTTGCAGCTGATTTATGGTGACCCTTCAAAGAGGTTCAAGGCAGAGGTGATTTGCCATTGCCTTCTTCTGCAGAGGTTTTTTTTTTTTTTGGTAGTCTCCCTTCCAAGTACCAAGCCTACTTAGCTTTCAAGATCTGGGAGTTCAAGCTGGACCATGCTGCCTTCCCTCCCATGTAAGCCATATGGAAAGAATAACCACAACAAAGTGTATTCAAGTGGCAACTGATTTATGGCAACTCCTCAAGGGGCTTTAAGGCAAGAGAGATGAGCAGAGGTGGTTTGTCATTGCCTTCCTCTTCACAGCAACCGTAGTCTTTCTTGGTGGTCTCCCAATCAAATGCTAACCATGATCAACACTGATTAGATTCTGAGCTTTGACAACCTCAGGCTAGTCTAGGCTATTCAGGCTGTTTATGGAAGGAAGGTAGGATATAACAGCAATAAATAAATAATGCATGACAAAAATAATATATTATTTAGCATATCTGATATTGTCTACCTCATTCTGAGGAACAAAAGCTGAAAGCCAGTTTGGTATCGTGGATAGTATTATACTAATGCTCAGAAGGTTGAGGTTCAGCTTCCAATCAGTCACTAAATTCACTGGATTACTTTGTCACAGACATTGGGCTCTTAGATTACCCTCCCCATAAGGTTTTTGTGAGGATAAAATTGGGCTGGGGGTAATGATGCACTATATACCCTGAGCTCATAAGAGATCTGTTGAATAAAAGTGTACATGGTTAAATAAATAAATGATGTTCCACACATCAATAAAAAATGTGTTGCTACTGCAGAGGAAAATGCAGCTGTTTATTTTTGGGTAACTTTGAGAACTCCTGCACAGAAGTTAAATGCAGGGGTCATTTCATAGAAAAAGAGGTGCAGGAGCTCATTAGCATGACTCATTAGCATAACTCATTTGCATATGCCACTCCCCCTAACATGCCGGAAGTGTGTCAGAAGGCAACACCCACCCCTCAGGCTCCCCTCCACAGGTGAGTGAAACTGACCTGCTCTTCCTCCACTCCCTTCCCCATCCAATACTTTGTGCAATAAAAATAAGCGTAAAGAACACACCCTCATTCTCTTCCTGCTCCCTTGAAACCACTAGGTTTCAAGCAGACTTGAGATACCCAGGACATGTGCACCACCCATCCCTTCCCCTCCCCCTCCCCACAACAAGACACCCTGGGAGGTAGGTGGGGCTGAGAGAGGTCTTTTGAGAACTGCTCATGAGAGAACAGCTCTGAGAGAACTTGTGACTGGCCCAAGGTCACACCAGCAGCGGCATGTGGAGGAGTGGGGAATCAAACCCGGTTCTCCCAGATTAGAGTCCAACTCCTGACCACTACACCAAACTGGTGGGGTGGAAGCTGCTGAAGGGTTGGTGAAATTTCTCCAGTACTTATGTGCCATGCGCCCAGATAAAAAATGGTATACTTAGAAAAATTATATGCCACCTTGAGCAAGTCTCTGGAAAAGCAGCACACAGTCATAAAAGGAACAATGGTAAAATTATCAATATTAAAACAAAACTTAAAAAACAATAAAGACCCTAGCAGGGTTTTCCCCGGGGCGCTGCGCCTCTGCACTGCTCGGGGAAGCCAAGGAGGGGGTGGGGCTTGGTCATGTGCCTGCCCCCCGGGCTCCTCACTCCCAGAGCTGCACTCCTGTGCGCTCCTGCTCCAATGGACCCCTGGTTAAATGCAATTAATCGCAGGTTACTCTTCCAGATCAGAAACAGATAATAGCATTTTACAAACTTCCTTTAAAAAGTGCCCAGGAAAAAACACACACATAGAAATAAGGCTTTCTCATTCACAGGGCAAGAGTTGTACTTTAAAGTATGAAATGTCTCCTGTTTGTCTTCCACCGTATGTATGTTGTATGAAAAATTAATTATCACAGAGTACATTGTTTAACAATCATGTAGGGAAAATAATGTCAACCTAATTCAGTTTTACTCTGATGACGATGCCTAAGGATGGACCCGATCCAAATAACTAGTGGAAGGAAATATGCCAGCCTGAACCCCACTGATCCTACAATATGCCAATGCCTCCTTTGAGCTTCTGCTGAGGAAAATGTCACAGCCTTTACATTCTCATCTGCAGATGCTCCTGTGCTATGTAAACTGAAGACAACTTTAGGTCAATCTGTAACTTGTCAGGTGCTGTAAAGAATTATAGCCTACTAGAGCCAGAAGACAGAAAAAACACAAGTCAGTGATTTGGGGGAAAGGAAAATTAGGGCTGACAGCAAAATAACGTTTTCAGCAAGAGCTGGAAATTTAAAGTAGAGGCTTGCAACAATCCTCAAAAATAACATCTTGACTTTGCTTTAGGCTCCTTGTCTTTAGAATCCAGGTTCCCAGAAAGTAGCCAGGGTCGGTCTATATTGTTGAGGGGAGGGGAAGGGAAAGGGGTTTGTAAGCCACTCTGAGACTCCAAGTGAGGGGCAGGGTATAAATCTAACCTCCTCTTCTCTTCTCTCTTCTTCTGTTAGCAGAAATAACAAACAGACTGAGGCAACTTTGAGGCGAAGTCCGATATTACACATTTGTTCACAAGTAAGACCCACTGAATTCAACAGGCCTATTTCTACCAAGTTACCATACACAGAATTGCAGCCTATAGTTCTTAACCAGAGAAAGTTAGCATGTATGGAAATGATTGCAACTAAAGCAATTCACTTGTTTGATCAATTCAAACAAAGTTTCCTCACTTTCTCTGGAGCGTAATGAAAATCCTGTGTCACCGTACTGGTGTTGCCTTTGTGGACTTGGAGCATGTGTATATTCTTGTTCTGCTCTAAAAAAAATCACAGGAACTGGGTCACGCGCAAGGCTCTCTTTCCCACAGTAGCCCATGGCCTAAATCAGGGGTCCCCAGCCTTTTCCAACCTGCAGACACTTTTGGAATTCTGACAGGGTAGTGGGTGCACCACAAAGTGGCTGCCACAGGAGGCAGAGCCAACCTCAAAACATCAGGGAGTGAAGTTATCCATAACCCTAATAACCTCTTCAACATTGCAGACAAACAACAGGATGCCTTTTAGTCTGCTGCACTGCCAATAGGATCTCTAATAGCCAATAGAAAGCACTGCTGGACATGACCCACCTGCCCCCTCCCACTTTTAAAAACACGTGGCTAGCTTTTCTGGTATTACTAGAACAGTGCAAGGAGGACAGCTGCTATAGTCAATCCCGTATCACAGAAATAATGTCTACAGGGGAGCATAAATTACTTAAGACTCTAAGGCAAACTAGCCCAATTTATAGACTGTCAAAATTTGTGGTAGGGTATGAGCTTTCATGAGTCACTGCTCACTTCCTCAAGGACTCACAAAAGCTCATACCCTACCACAAGCACAAATGTTGTTCGTCTTTAAGGTGCTACTGGACTCTTACTCTTTTCTACTGCTGCAGACAAGACTAACACAGCTATTTATCTTCATCTCTAGCACAACGTACGGACACCAAACGAAATGCAGCCTACCAGCAGTAGCCTTCCAGGTATCTGGCAATTCCAGTTTTTCTGTAGTCCCAGGCAGGCAGCCAGATCAGGCAGCAGATTCAGCCTAATGAGTTAATGAGGTGTATATAGCATGTCAGATGAAAAGGGGTGCATGCCTAGGCTGTTAATGACTCACCGTGTTAACCTCTCCCTTTCCTCCTCTCCTTAATTTTGATCTTGTGCTTCCTCTCCCCCCTGCCCAGAAAGTGGCCAGGCAGTCCAGAACTGGGATGTAGTTTTTAAGGATGCCATTTGGAACTTCTTTTTAACCTGGTCTTCTTCAGTTTGTCATTCTATTTTGTTATATCTGAATTTTTAATGTTTTGTACATTCATTTTATGGCTTTGTGCATCTGCTGTACATTGCCCAGAGCTGGCATGAGGCAATTAATAAAGCTAACAACAGCAACAATAATAATGTAAAGAGATATGAGTTGCTTATTGTCTGTGTTACGATCTCATCCATGTACATACATGTTTCTTAGTGTAAAGGACTTATCTTCTAAAGCACTTAAGCAGCAGCAATTAATTTATCTTACTAAAAAACAACAATTGCAATTGTTTCCCTATCAAACAAATATCAACAATGAGAGGAACGTATCCTCAATATGCTTTTGTGCTGAACATAGTCATTTGTGCAGACAGGCAAATTAATATGAATGGCCACATAATCCAACGTTTCAGATTGATATTGATGCGTTTTAATATCCCCTTGCCTGGCTCCAAGTGCTAATTCATGCAACTTTTTTTGCTTTCAGTACCTCTACTACTGCATCAACATGCCACCTAAATAACTGTAATTAAGCATTCTCTGTGGCTGCTGATTACAGTATGTTGATGAACATTCCCAGTGGATTTTAACAGCCTCTTCCATAACAACTACAATAATCATCTCACATTATAATGTCTGCGCTTCAGAAGACTTCTTAAATAATCTAAAATTTAAATTGTACTGACTGTTGATTATTACAATCTAAAGTTCAACAGGAGCTTAATCAAAAAGGTTCAAGTATCACATCTCTGACATCTATTAAGCGATATACATCTTCGGAAATAAATACTAACACTGTTGAGGTTTTGAACCAAAGTAAACTTTTCTTTAAAGCAAAGGCCTGCTTTTCAACTGACACGGCGACATTCTAATTTTTCCTTTTGTTGCAGTGAATAAAACCGTCTTGCAGAGTTTTTTCGAACATCAACTCTGCTTTCAGCAGCAGTTTGCTATTGAAGAAAATGATAATAAATGACACTTTGAAAGGTAAAAAGAGTGAAAAGGAAACACAATATAAAGAGGCTGGGCTGTTCCTGATGCTACTTTAATCCTGGGGCTTTCAAGTGCATAGTTGTACAGACGATCCAGCGTGTTGCACAGAGTGGCATGTGCATAAGTAATTTCCAGCTGTGGGTGTCTGCTTCGTGCAAAAATCTCCTGACGGTAAGTGAAAAAATGTATTGCCTCGAAGCCAAGATAAGTACCTGAAGAAGCTTACAGTATAAAATATCAATACATGGATAGAAAGTGGTATTGGGAATATTTATGGGAATACTTGGGACAAACCGAAACTATGCAAACAGACAACCTGAATTTGAACCTCTATGGAACAAGAATGGTGCAGCTTCACTTTAAAAAACACTGAGGGTATGGCAAGGGATGTGGGGGGTGCTGTTCCCAGATGCCATGGGTGCCTATCGGTTGTGCCATAGTTTTTGCATGTGTACCTCCATGCCATTGCCATAGAGTGTTCCTGAGCTGGGACAGCTTAGAGCGCTAACTCTTGCCATGTCTCTGGGCTCACTCCTTTCCTTGGCAGTGCAGGGAATTGTGCCAGTGGTGCTCTGGCAGGGGGATATGGCATGGCCACCCCAGTGCTCAGCAACTGCACAGTGGTGCTGGGATACTTCAATAGTATATCTTTGAGTTACATCAGTGTATCTCCAAGATATGCTGGTCAACTCCTTGTGCACTTTCCCCCCACCTCCAGGATTGCACTGTAAGTCAACAATAAGTGTACACAGAGGAACTGCAGGCTGTTAGTAGTTGTCTTGTTTAAATTGTTTGTTTGTTTGTTTGTTTGCAGGAGAGCACATGAGTTCTGAAAAGACCGGTGCTTGCCCATATGCAAGCATAGGCTTTTGCCCACCCCCCACATCCTCGGATGAAATCACATGGGTGGGTGAGCCAATGAAGAGGTAGCACGAGAGCGCTGACCTATCAAAGAAGTGGCAGCAGCCATTTTCCTGGCCATTCCAGCCGAAGATGAGCTCCCTGCCCGTCCGCCTGCCCGCCCTTAGCTGGCAACCATGTGGGACTAGCCAGTCGCTGGTTCAGGGACTGAGAAGGAATTTTTTGGGTCTCTCTCAAATTCGCTTCAAGGAAGTCTTTTTTTGTCTGTTTCACATGGAAAATGGAAAATGGTCCATGAGGGCTGCAGCATAAATAAGCTTGGTAATCTGGTTAGGCCTTTCTGAGATGGTGAGAAAGCATGGGTTGAGGGGGTGGATTGGAGATGGCAAGCACCCTGAGATATCAGTGATAGGAGGGGTCCTCAAACTGGGTAACTAGTGGCTTGGCAGTCCAGGAGGCTCAGGTGGGGGGCCCGTCAGGGTTGGGGAAGCACCCAGCAAGCCTTAAGGCTTATCAGTCATGGCGAGAATGTGCTCCTCTGTCTCCTCTACGCACCTGGAGTGTGGGCTGTAATGGGTAGGTTCTGGAAGGATTCTGGACCTGGCTCTGAGCCAGGGTAGGTTTGCCCTGTTAAGAAGCCTGCTTTGCAGGCACAATGCAATTTATACTTACGTTGTATAAAGATGCAGATCAGCTTGTATGTAAATAAAGCCCCAGTTTAACCCATAACTTGTCTTGTGTTTCATTCGAGGGTGGGTGGGCAATGGTTTCTCACAAGGGTCCTTTGGGGCCAGAGCAAGGCGGAGCGAAGCTCTGCCAGCTCAGGAGTGGCCACTAGGGCAGCCACGGGCCGAATCAGATTCTCTATCTGATTCGGCTTGCTGCCAAATTGCCGCTGAAATTTGGCGGCAGCTTTAAAAGTGACTGGAGGGGAGGGGGTGTTACTTTTTTCCTGCCATAGAGAACAATGGAGGGAATGGGGCAACCTGTTTGGGGGCCCGTAGAATTGGACCCCCTGGTCCAATCTTCTTGAAACTTGGTGGGTATTTCAAGGAGAGGCCCCAGCAGCTACCCTGCAAGTTTGGAGCCTCTCCCTCAAACCCCCTCTCCTCCAGCCCCTAATATACCCTATGAGTTTTTGCCATTGATTTCAATAACCCATAGGGTATAATGGGGCTGAAGCTGACATTCCCTCTCTGACACACTTCTGGTGATGTCAGGGGATGTGGCATATGCTAATTAGTTATGCTAATTAGTTATGCTAATGAGCTCCTGCACCTCTTTTTCTACGAAAGGACCCCTGGTTTCTCATTTATGAACCTGCAGCACTGTCCACCATTCCAGAAAGAATAAGTGTACAGTGACATATGAAAAATATTCTAGAGGACACAGATGATGACATTCCTTTTAAAGAGAACTTAAATACAGTTTCTGGATCTCAGTTACAGAACTGATGTAAAATCCAAAGATGTTCTTCAGTTTCAAAAACATTTTAGCAGTTGGCATAAAGTGTGCAAACACGTGTCTTTGCATATCCTGCTAGCTGATCTACTCCACTGTCTTTATTGCTTTTGGTCTGTGTGAGCTTTTGCCCTTGCTTTGGCTGTTACTATTTGAAGCTTCTTTAAGAGCTCATGCTGACCTTTAAGTTTCAGGAAGCACTTACCTACCATAGCATATCCATATGAATGGTCCAGTGGAAAAAAAAAAAGCTGGTTAGTTTTGCCCTTTAATTCCCCATAATGCAAAAGAAAGGAGTGAGGGTGGAAGGAAATCAATTGTAACTTATCCCTTGTCGAAGATCAGCAAACACTGTGTCACAAAACCAATGTGAAGAAATGGAGTATGGATTTTCTGCTGACATTTGTAAAGTGTTTGTGTCAAAGTATTTTTCTAATATAGCAAAGGTTACAGTTTAACAAATTAAAGCACATGTTTCTTTTGAACTGACATGCTGGTCATTTGGGTTAATTTAAATGGCGTAAGTTTTTCTAATAAACTCTTAACCTAACCTCCTCTGATCATGGCTGCTCTTTGCATTATTCAGGCAGAAGTAATTGCTTTTTCATCAAAAATGAGCTCTATAGAGATACTGTAATAGCCTGTTTTTGAGCCTATTATTTTTATCTGGTAAAATTAGTGAACAGACCTTATTAACAATGCAGTACAAATCACCATCCATATGTACCAGTAATAGCTTTTATCTCCATTTGGCGCAGAGGCCTCTGGGCGGAAGGCAAACATTCCCAGTTACGTTTACCAGTGACTTGAGTTCTCCTCTTAGCAACCACAACATTAAAATGGATTATAATTCTCTTACTGCTACAGCTTTACCAGGATGGAACAGTTCTTTTTCACAGTGGTACTGATGTATCACCAACTCAGTTTGCCTGGCTGTGTCTTCTATTTATCCATGTATCTGATTAGCCTATTACAGGGGTGGCCAACCTGTGGCTCAGGAGCCACATGCGGCTCTTTCACACATATTGTGCGGCTCCTGGCAGGGCAGCTGGGGAAGCAAAGGAGAGGCATGCTTTTTCTCTCTCTCTTCCTTCCTTCCTTCCTTCCTTCCTTCCTCCCTCCCTCCCTCCCTCCCTCCCTCCCATCTATTTGCTTTCCTAGTTTCTCTCTCTCTCTTTCTTATAACCGGTTTTCCTCGTTTGTTTTTATTTTTGGCAGTCCCATTTAACGTTAATAAAAAGCAAATCTGCATATTTTTAAAAATAAAAACGTGTGTGTGATATTTGTTCCTGTCTTGCGGCTCTCAGACATCTCAATGTGGCTCTTACGTTTATTCTATGTGGCTCTTACATTAAGCCAGGTTGGCCACCCCTGGCCTATTAGCTTCTCATGCAATAGCTGCAATCATAACATCGCCTCTCATTTGTGATAGATTTTTCTATAAAACCAAGCGATCATTGATAGAATTAACATGGTTGTTTGACATTTCTAGCTTGGATTAACTGTCAGACATAGAGCATTCTCATAAGTAGGATGAAGTAGCCATCAGTAAGTAGCAAGCGTAATAAATGTGTCATGCAGTAACAGTCAAGGAGTTGTTTGGATTCAAGTATTAAAATACAACCCGTTTCAGTCACTTTTGATTTACTTTAAGGTGTTTGACAAATCAGATTTGTGAGTCCTGAAAATATTGTGCTAGTACTGGCAGGGTTCTTTTTGTAGGAAAAGCCCAGCAGGGACTCATTAGCATATTAGGCCACACCCCTGACAGCATAACTCAGTAGCCTATTAGGCCACACCCCATGTTACCAGCCATCTCCGGTCTGCTGCAGTAAGATTTCAGCTGGGTTGGGTGGTTTCAGGCCTAGTGCTGAGAGTGGAGTTTCCAAAGGTAGAGACAGAGGGAGACAGACAGAGGAAGACACACAGAGAGAGGGATAGAGTGAGACAGACAGAGGAAGATACACAAACAGAGGGACATTCAAAAATTACTCAATGAGGATTAACTAGCATTGAGAACAGTGTTACACAAACTGCTCCCTGTACACAGGTACAACTTTTCTAAAGTGCACCGCAAGAAATCTAAAAGAGCAAGAGTCCAGTAGTACCTTACAGACTAACAAAATTTTGTTAGTCTTTAAAGTGCTACTGGACTCTTGCTCTTTTCTACTGCTACAGACATACATGGATACCCATCTATCTCCCAAGAAGTCTGTGTTTCTTTTCTGTAAACATGGGTCAAACCTGGCACCGTATTCCCAGAAATGAAAGGAGGCAAAGAACATTTATTTAATACAGTTCTATTTAGAATAAAAAGGATGGCATAGAGAAAACTGAAGATACTGTAAAGTTAATGGGTGGAGGAGTTTGCTGCCGGAATGGGGAATAAAACGGCGGAATGTAAAATATACTTTGCCTGTCCAATGAGAAAAGAAGGGTGAGTATCATGGTCTAGGATTTCTTGAAGTTCATGGGGGGAGCACAGTCCTTGAGCAAGACACTTTGCAGATTCTAAGTTGACCTCTAAGTCCTCAGGGTGCCTGAATGCAAATTGCTGAGCAAAAGAGCACGTTTCATACTTTGTGTCTGTTGAACCACTGAGGTTTGAATTTGGGAAGGGGGAAAACAGGTTTTTTATGGTGCTACAAGAGACTGTTGAGAGGCTGGAAGAATGTGTTGGCAACTTGATTGAATTAAAATGAAAACAAAAAGGGCTAGCTTGGGCACTGATTAGGGTTGCAGGAGGGAGACCCAGCAGAGGTTGGAGTGATGTGTCCACATCACTTCTGATGTGACCCGGAAGTGATGTCATCACACGGTGATGGTTTTTGCTCTGGGCAAAAAACTATGGAAATTTTGGCTTCTACCATAGAGTTTTTGCCCAAATATCAGACTGTCACCCTGGCACCACTGACATGATGACATTACTTCTGGGTCACATCAGACACAATGTAGACAGGTCAACTTGGCCACCTCTTTTTCTGGGTAAGTCCCCCTCCACCAGCCAGATGATCAACAGCAGGGTGCTGGGGCCTGGTGGTGGGGGGGTCCCCACCTCTATTAGGGGATCTGGCACAGTGGTAGAAATTGACCTAGTTGATGTTTTGCTTCCCTGGGCAAGCAGGACACTTGCTTTCATTCAGGGTGCAATTGATTAGTTTATCACTCTGGGAAGAGAGAACATTGTTCACAGGTATCAGCCAGTTGGAGTTAAAGTAATTCTCAGGCATCCAGGACAGGCCTTTGGCAATGGGTGCCCTGAGGCGCTCCAGGGGCATTATGTTTTGCCTGTATGTGGGTCTAGTTTTAATGTTCTCTTCAATGGAAGGAATAGGCTTTCCAAAATGGGGGATGGACCCCAGTGGCCATTTCCCCTTTCTCATTTATCAGAGGTATAAGATTCCAAGGGTGGTGGCCTCCTGAGTGGCTTCTCCCCAGTGGAGAGGTGTCTTCTGGGCAGCAGCAGCTAAATGTCAGTAAAGGGGAGGAGTGTGACATATAATGCCCCTGAAAGCTTAGAGAACACTGGAGTGCAAGATTTGGGGGGTGAGATGGAGATCCTAGATCATTCCTTCCTTCTGCAATTTCTTGTAGGCCCCCACCTTGTGAGTACAGTGCAGTGCAGGCTTGTGCTGGTCATCCCTTGTGAGGGCCAGATAGGATTTTTTGCCCCTTCCTGATTGGCTAAAAGGGGGTGTGTTTTTTCTTTCTTCTGGGTGCATTCAGATGGGCAGCTAATCCTTCCATTGGCCTGGCTCTAATTTGATCTGGATCTTTTTCATCCAGTGCTGCACGACCAGACAGCTCCCCTGTGAATCCCTTACTGTATGCAGACTTTGCAATGGATTGTCTAGACAATATCCACCTAAAGAAGCCACACAGTCAGTTTTTTTTAAAAAAAATCTTTTTGTGCATGTGCATATGTGCCTCACCATGTACTTGTTTTCCCGTGCATGCGCGGACTTGAATGTTAAAAGCACCGCCAGTGGTACCTTCCTCTCGGTACCATTTCAGTTAACAAAGTTCATAAATTTCACGGGCCCTTCAGAAACATGAAATTGTCCAGGATATTTGAGCGGAGCTCTGCAGCCATCGCACGTTTATGCATTTATGTGCATATCATTAAGAATTTTTTTTTTAATGGTGGCCGTTCAGGATGGTCTGGAGTCAGACCATCCTGATGGGCTGATTGTGCATTGGAACAACCAGATTGGTGGGGGGGAGAGTCTGCCATTGGCCTGTCAGCAATCTTTAGACTGGACTTTCAGCAGTATCTTTAAAGTATAGCTCCCTGGCGGGGATTGACGGGCTGTTCACAGAACTGCCACATTTCCCAGATGTCACTGTCTGGACGTTCCCTTTAAATCCACCAGACACTCATGCCTGGGTCAGATCTAAAGAGCTGTCTGATCATGACGTCTGACTAGGGGGGGCAAAGATGTTTAGTTTTTACTTATGGGATCAGAATACAGAAATATGAATACTTTACCTTTGATGAATCACATGTCAAAATAGTTTGGCATATTTATTTCAGTTGCATTCTAAATGAATGTTATCAATTTCCCTATATTTGGTTGTGCTCCACTGTGTCCCGCATCATCTGCTGAAATCTGTTGAAATATCCTCAATAACCTTTGGAGGGGGCTTTTGTAGCTCTCATTAAATGGTTCATCCTGGGTGCAGCATTTTCCTTAATTGCTGTCTACTTTTTGATTTTGAACTTTTAACTCTCCTTGTAATTCTAATTTTCTCCTTTCTTTGGTTTGCTGTAAATAACCTTCTGAATTTAATGTGAGAAAAAACCTAGAAGAGAGGGACAGTATAACATGTATGCAAGCTATCATTGCAACAAATAGATTCTGGACAGGTTATGACAGAACTCTTATGCTAGCTAAAGCAGTTCTATTATAGCTTATGTTGATTTATAGCATTATCCCTGGGGGTCTACCCAGAATGCAAAATAAATAGAGCAAAACAATTGGCTGGTTGATCCAACAAGATAGACCCACACATTGATGAGGTTTCTGTGTACATAGCTGGTGAACATGCAAATATCTAGTGGTACATCTCCATCTGCATCTCAATACTTATCTGTGTCTCATGGAACTGACTGGATAAGCCTTTAGTTGCAGATTGGAGACACATACCCATGTAAGGCTATTGCTTCCCCAACTAATGTCAAAAGGCATAAAGGCATTGTGTTTTTAATATAGTTATGGATTCTCTTTGGAAACCTCTTCAAATCAATTTGAAAAAATGATATACAAGCATGTTAAATAAATAAGCTTTCCCACTATTTATCAGCCTTCATCTTCAAACTTGGGTGTTACAGTGGGGAAAAAAATAAATCACTGCTATATTTCCTTAACCAATATTTGTCTGAAGCATTTCTTCAGTTTCACGGGATAAAAAAGCAGAGAGATCATAGTTCTACATTAATTAGATTACAAAAAGGTCTTTCTAACAGGTATGAAATAACAGAAGTCACTGCACTGCCAAAACAGTAAGTAATAAATATGCTATCACACTCTAGAGTTAGATATGTCTGTATCTCCAGTACAGATTGAAAAGCAAAGTACAGGTTTAATTAAAATACTAATTTTAAAAACAGGAAATTACACCAAGTAAAGGTGTATGGTCTCTGTTGTGTTCCAAGCATGTAATGTGAGTGGGTGTGCATGAATATTAGTACAGGGGCGTAGAGTTTTGTAAAATCCAGGGGGCGGGGGCTCTTTTGTGCATGCACAAAGCATGTGCACTCGCTGGGGCGATGTACCCCCCCGGGAAACCGCCTCCCCGGGCCCTTCCGAAGCCCACCAGCCGGTGCCTCTCTTCCCCCCCCTGGCCACTCCTTCTCTCTCCCTCCCTCTTTTCCGAGCGAAATGCATTTCGCCCAGAAAAGAGGGAGGGAGAGGGAAGGACGGAGGAGTGGCCGGGGAGGGAGAGGCACCGGCAGCAGCGGCTGCTGGGCCTTGGAAGGGCCCGGGAAGGCGCGGCAGCAGGCGCTATGTTTTCCCGGGGGGGCTCAGTCCCCCCCTGGGAAATTTTGGGGGTGGCTCGAGCCCTCGAGCCCCCCCGTAGTCTACGCTTATGTATTAGTGCAACAAAATTAACAACAATCCTCATGGCACTTTACTCTTGGTCAAGAGAAATATTCCATCTTTCCTATAATAATGGGGGAATCAGTCCTTTGAAAAACACTGCATGAGTGATGCAAATAAGAACAGAGCACATATATATCAGTTTATGCACTCTTCTTATTCGCGTCACTCATGCAGTGTTTTTCATTGGGAATCAATCCTTTCCCACATGTCCCCTTAATTCTAGGAAGCATGCTTAATTGACATGCAATGCAAGTCGTATTCATGAATGATGGCTGCTAGAAGCATGAAAAGATCACTAACCATTTAAATATAATTCGTAAATGTCAGACTCAGGAGATATTAGTTACTTCCTCCAAGGCAGAGATATACACACAGAGAAAGGGAAAGCTACTTTTGTTAAAGACACAATTCAACCTTAGAAGACATTCAAAAATCTATTTCCAATAGAATACAGTAGGCTTGATGAGTCAATAAAAGAAAGTGGGTACATCAAACAAAGAGTAAGTAGAGAAAAAAATATTTGAAATGTCATGATTTAGGAAAGAACTGAAAATAAATTAAATGCCACAACCACTTTAGTGTGTGAATTAAAAGAAAAGAACAGAAAAATTGGTAGCAAGGTGGAGAACTTAGAAATTAAATTTAAATTTTTGGAGAAAGATTTTACAGCCATAGAAGAAGAGAAGAAGAGACTAAGAGGGAATATAGGAAAAAACTGACAACTGAAGGCAAGGAGGTTACTTGACAATACATGGTATGATGAACCCCTGTATCTCTCCAGCTGTCTGGCAGATTTTTCCCACCAAATCTTCAGTTCCCCTCAGTGACTAAGTTGCCCTACAGTTATAAAATACTTGACTGTCCCACCCTATGTTTAGACATTTGGTTTAGGCTTTTTCTCAGCTCAGGAACTCTACTGAAAATATAGGAGCTGTCCAGTTTTTTTAAACCCTTGAGAAATGGCACTTGAGGCAATTTAACTTTCAAAAACAGAATAAAGATTTTATTAAATAGGAAGGGAATTTCTCTATATAATAATTCTCTGTTGGTGGTGGCACACTCCTAAACATTCCACACACCACCCCAGCCTTTGGTCCCCTGCCTGTCAATCAGAAGCTGTTCCTATCCACTGGCTGTGAATACTCACATGCCATTAGTTGGATCTTCTCCTCTTCCCCGCCCACTCCTTCAGCCTCTGTGCCCTGTCAGAATTTCTGGCAGATGGCTTTCTCTCTTGACAAAGACACTTCTCCTGCTTCCTTCCTGTGGGGGGGATTAACTGTTACCTCAGTGGCTGTTGGTAGGTAAAACAAAATGGCAGTTACCAGTGTTTATAAGATGGCTGTTGCCTGTGGTTTGTTTACAGTATTCCCCCATAAGGTTCAACTGTTACCTCAGTGGCTGTTAGTAGATGAAACGAAATGGCAGTTACCTGTGTTTATAAGAGGGGCTTCAGAGCATGGCAGAGGCTGCAGGTGGGGGAGATGGAAAGCTGGAGAGTGAGGGGGAAATTAAGGTAGGTTGATGCTTGGCTGGGAAGGAGATGGTGTTGCCAAATCCAAGTGGGGAATTCCTGGAGATTTGAGGGGTGGAGCCTGGAGACGGTGAGGTTGGAGGAGGGGGTGGGACCTCAACAGGTACAGTGCCATAGACTCTGCCCTCCAAACCAGCTATTCCCTTTTTGGGGAACCACTGCTGCCAATCTCCAGGTAAGGGCAGGAGATCACTCAGAATTACAACTGCTCTTTAGGTAGCAGAGATCAGTTCTCCTGGAGAAAATGGTGGACTCTGTGTCATTATACTCTGCTGAGGTTGCCACTACAAAATGACACTGAGTGCCCAAGGCCTTAACACTCTCCAAGAGCCTCTTTCTAGAGCCTGTTGTGTTTATTCCCACAACAGGCCTTATTCCTAGTATATGTATAAATGGAATAGTCAAGGTTTTGAGATTGCTGAGGTAAAAAAAACTTTCTAGTATATACAGAGTTGAATTCTTAGAACATTCAAGAGAGTATAGTTGTAGTTTTGTTTCAAGGCTTTCTATTTCTTTCTTTCAGAGGTACTTTGTTTAGTATATTTCAGCACTAACACAGTTCTCATTGATATTTCTAGATTTCTTCCTTCAGAGTTCTAGGTTTTCCTTTAGATGTTACAGTTTTTCATTAACTCCTGAGGTGTCTAAACATCTCCACTTTATCACAGACCGGGATTCTCTTCCCATACCCTTTCACTGGCAGGAAGTTATTCTCCTTGTCCCTAAAAAGCAATAACTCCTTTAGCTATTTGGCTTGTATGGGAGTTCTCTCTAACTACCCAGACCTTCTGCCAAATCCTTCTCCAGTTTCCTTTGTCTATATAAGGCAGTTCTGTAGCTTTCCTGAGAATCTAAAATTCTCCCTCAGAGCAATTTTAATATATATCTAAGATGATGGGGTTTCTCTTCTCTCTGTAGAAGGTCCTCTGCAAGGTCCTTTGCCCTTATCCAGCCCACAGTCACTATTGGGAAGAATTCCAGGAACATTAAGTCAGTGACCCAGCCAGCCTGGACCCAAACCTCAGGCCAACCTGCAAATCTTCCCATATACCTCTTGTAACCCTAGTCCTCTGATGGGGGCTCTGAAGACCAATAGTGGCTTTGCACAGCTGCCTCACAAAAGCCCTACCTGGGGCTACCACTTTGCATGTAAAGTTAAGATGACCCATAAGCTGCTGTAACTCAGTCAAGGACAGTTTCTTTTTTATATAATTTTTTAAATTAAATTTTTGTATTATACAATCAACAAGAACATAGAAACCATAGAGTAGACTATGTTAAATAATACAGTTATCACAACCAATCATTCTTTAAAAAAGGAAAAATTGTTGTGTCCTATACAATTGTGCAGTAATAGAAACAGATGAACACAGAATCAACCCGCTACAACTTTTAAAGTTGGAAAAAGTTAGTTAAAAAGAAAAGGCTTGGGTAGACATTTTCTGTTCAGTCTGAAATTCAGTTGTTAAAGGTCAACATTAAAAAAAAATAGCCAGGGGAAGTAAGTGGGGTTAGAAGGAAGTAGAACTTTATCTGTCATGTGTTGCAACCATGGAAGCCAGGTAAGTACAAATTTGGAATAAGTCGTTGAAGAGTCAGAATACTATCTATGTAATGAGTTCGTTATCCTACACATTATACATTGGTCTCAAACTTTGTTTCTCCAGAGTGTCAGCATTGGGGAGAAGAGGATTTCCATGTCTTTGCTATCACCAGATGAATTGCAGCCAGCAGAAATAAGGTAAGATTAGAAAATGTGTTTTCTACATCCTGTAGGTCCTGTAATTGTAGCAATAAGACTTCTGGTCTAAATGGAATCGATTGGAAGGTGATCAAATTTATCTCTGTGAGGACTTCACGCTAGAAGTTCTGAATCAAAGGACACTCCCACCAGCAATGTGTATAGCTTCCTACAATCCCACATTTTTTCCAGCATTCGGGACTGTGACTGGAACTGATGTGATGGAGCTGTCCTGGTGTATAATACCAGCACATAAGGAGTTTGAAAAATTGAAAGTGAATGTTGAAAATTTGGTGATTCCAGATGGAAAGCCAATGTGCATCCAAAAGATCCATTCGAAGGTCATGTTGCCACGCTGTCTGGTAATTGGACATATATTTGCTGTCGTATTTTGCTAGGAATTTGTAGATTTTGGATAGGAGGCCCTTCAGTCAGTCTGGATAATGTTCCAGAAGATGTTCAAATGTTGTTTTGGGCCTTTTAAAAGTATCAATAGAAGCAAGAAATTTGGTCAGGCTTTTTACTTGGTAATACTGAAGCCAGGATATTTTGCTGCCTATATGATCTTCAAAATAAGTCTTGCTGTGGACCTTTCCATGCAACATAAGCTGTTGTAGTTGTATAAGACTGGCTATCATCCAGAGCTTATATGCATTCGTATCCCGACCTGGCAGGAACCATTTTTGATATGTGTATGTAGAGTGGGGAGATTGGGGGAGCAAGAAAGTTTTCCTGAGATCCCAATTTTTTAGCGTAGTGGAAAGAAACAAATTGTCACCAAGATGTTGGGGACATTATGAAGCTGGTAACCAGAAAATCTCTTGTAGACTAAGTGGGGAGACAGAAGATAGTTCAGTGTGTATCCATTGTGCTTCTAAATTTAGCTGTTAGGTATGTTAGAAATGAGGGCTGTTTGATAATATGTTCATAAGAGAAGTAAGTTTAGTACTCCTAGCACGATCGGTTTGGATAGAGTGAGATTTACATTAAAGTAGATTGTTTATACTGAGGGGAATCTGCACCTCGAGGTGTCGCCCTGTGGATTTGACCCATCTAAATGGTATGGCGCTGGTTAAAGTTGACTGCAGATCCGCAGAGAGAGAAATCAGGTAGACTTCTGATTTAGTTGTATTCAAGTGCAACCCAGAAATTTAGCCAAATCGTGAAAGAATGGCCAGAACATAGAGTGTAATATTGTCGGCATACATAGTCAATTTATGTTCCTGTCCATTGATAGAGATACCTGTAAAGTTGGTGTGGTGGTGTAATTCATTTGCTAGTGGCCCTACAGCTAGAGCAAAAAGCAATGTAGAAAGGGGGCATCCTTGTCTGGTGCCTCTGGTTGGAAAGAAGAATTTTGAATTGTGTCCATTCACTCGCATCCTGGACTTTGGGTGGGAGTATAGTGTGCTAAGAATATTGAGAAAGCCCCGACCGAAGCCCATTTTTTCCAGGAGTATAAACAGATTTGATTTCCTTCTATTGACATAAAAACCTGCAAGATCTCCAAGTCTTTAATTTTTTGGAATAAAAGTGGTAAGGTAGTCATAGGTTCTTCAGTTATAAACATCACATCATCAGCAAACGCTCTATACTTGAAAGAAAATCCTTTAGTTGACAGACCTTTAATTTCCTTATTGTCTTTTACATTCCAAAGCAAAACTTCAAGAATCCAAATAAATAACAATGATGAAAGTGGGCAACCTTGTCTCGTTCCCTTTTGAACTTTAAAATAATCCATCTTTTCACCATTAATTATAATTTATGACTTCTGTTCCGTATATATCGATTTAATCATATTCAGCAAAAATTCTCCAATTTGTAGTTTCTCCAATACTGCAAACATGAAGTTCCAGTTTAGGTTGTCAAAAGCTTTTTCAGCATCCAGAAAGAGAAAACCTACCTCTTTGTCAGAATGTTTATCATAGTATTCAATTGCATCTAGGACTGTTCGTAAATTATCCTTTATTTGGCGATTTGGCAAAAAACCTGCTTGCTTTTGTTGTATCATTTCCTTTAAATATTCTTTCAGTCTCTCTCCTGTAGAAATAGTATTGATGGACGAGTTAGTTGTAACTGATGTAAGACGTTTCTGTGTTTGATCCAAGTATTCAGACCTCTGATGTTGACCAATTGGATTTTTAAAAGACTCATGATGCTTAGGAAATAAGGATATTAGTTCCTTAGTAACAGCAGGGGTCATTTTGAGCAGGAGCTCGGGGGAGCTCAGCTCCAGGAATTGGTGCCAGCCCCCTCCATCTGCTTGTGTCATGGCTGCAGCAAAATGACCCCGTCCCCTGGAAAGGTCCTTGTTCCTCTGACCAGCTTTCTGGAGGCTTCAGCCACCACTGAAGCTATCCTCCTAGAATAGTAGTATTTCTGAGGCTTGGGTTAGTAAATGTCCCCTCTCTGCCATCTTTCTTTCTTTCTTTCTTTCTTTCTTTCTTTCTTTCTTTCTTTCTTTCTTTCTTTCTCCCTCCCTCCCTCCCTCCCTCCCTCCCTCCCTCCCTCCCTCCCCTGTCTTTCTTGCCTTCTGACATACCTCCGGTGATGTCAGGTGGTTTAGCATATGCAAATAAGTTATGCTAATGAGTTATGCTAATGAGCTCCTTCACCTCTTTTTCTACGAAATGACCCCTGAGTAACAGTATAAGCAAAGACAGTTGATTGTCTAAGAGCTGTTTGTGTACTGATTAGTGTAGATGTTAAAAGAAGAAATTAGTGGCTACCACAAAGTCAATGAAAAAATAAGCTATTTCCAGACAAAGTTGCCAGACTAAGCGAGAGGCTATTTTGCCACCTGTGAAAATGACTCCTTAAGTTAATCAGGCACTAAACAATTCCAACCAATGCAGTGGTGAGATTTTCTGAAGTAATTGTAACTAAAATTCAAAAGTGCAGTGAAATACAGTTGATTCCCTCCCCGTAAATTCCCCCTGACATGATCACTGCTGTAAAATGCAATAAGTGATTGTCAAGATAAGAATATTATGTGATAAAAATTAGAAATTCAGATCAGAAAAACAGTTAATGCTGTAGCTGGTTGATAATAATGTAAACAAATCACCAAGAGGGTAGCAATTAATTGGATTAAAACAGCAATCAAATAACTGAGTACTGTATGAACAGTTGATTCAAGTTTATTTATCCCCAACAATCCCCCACCAGTTGTAAGTGCAAGTGCAAAAAGACTGATTATAAAAAAGTTGAGGGGAGGGAAGGAATCTTATCTAAAAAATTTCAAAATTAACACTCAAAACATTTCCTAGCAACTAGCTGGGAAGTTGAAAGATCAACCTTGGAAAGAAAAGTCGTGAGACCCAGATGTCCAGAGGAGGACTTTGAACAGAAACTGGGAGCCAAAAGATCTGCCAGCTCCCCCCTGCTCTCCTTGAATTCTTTACCAGTTTTTTGCTTAACTATAAACTCCATTTCCTCAACAGAATGCAAAGTAGAGACATGATATGGGTGTCTTTCACCCATATAAAGGATTCAAAAACCAAAGGCATGCAACAAATACATGTGATCCTGTAACCGAGGATATGCACACAGCCAGTGCTCTAACAATTGAGGTTTAACTAGGCTGGGCCCCTTTGTCAGCTGCAGGATTGACTCCACCCCTGCCTTGTTATTTCCCCCCTTTTGAATCCTTGGCCCCAGTCCTACTTTTGGTCTTTGGACAGTATGCAAATACATAGGGTCCCACACAAAGTGGAAAATGGTTCCGAAAAGTATACTGCTTCCTGCTGCAGGACCCTTGGGAGGTAAACTCCCAGCAAAGTGAGCATTTTTGAACCACCTACCTTGCTTTGGTGCAGGAACCTACCCCACTGGCTAGATTTCTCTCCAGTGGTTGGCTACACAGGGGACATAATTTGCATCCACAACTGGGAATTAATCTGATCCCAGCAGTCATGTGTCTCAAGGGCTCCTGGGGGTTGCTCTCCTCATTGCTGTGGTGATGATATGTCTCTTGCCCCTGGGCCCACCGGTGGGACTGGGAATGCCCATTCAAAGGAGGGTCCCCAGGGAGGCAGTGGAGGCCTGAGTGGATGGAGAGAGGCCTTCAAAGATCAGGAGGAAAGGGGGGCCTCAGTCTAGGGGTTCTGCATGGAGGTTACTTCACCTTCCTGCCCCCTCAGAGTCCTTGTGTCACTGTCTCTCTCTCTTTATTTCTTGCCTATAGTCTCTGTCCTCCTCCTTGGCCCTCTCCTGTTCCCTTCTATAGCCCCCCTCTGTTCCCGAGTCACCTCTGCCCACTGGTTCCACCTCCCTTCAAAAGGGAAGAAGTGGTCCCACCCTCATCTGGCCCTGCCCCCGCTTGCACGCCCATTGGGCATTCTGCTTGGTCTGCACTGGGGCAGCACAGCACAGCACACCTCCTCCTTGTTCGCTGGTTGAGCGTGCTTACCTGCTGACTCAGCACACCACCAGTGCAGCCCTGCCAAGCCTCCATGGGCCCTGCTGCTCTCAAGCCCAGGCCCGCCCCCACCCCTGGCTGCCCTATTGCCACAGCCCAGAGGCCCCACCCTGACACTGTGGGTTGGAGACCTCCTCCATGCTGGATGGCTCTTCTGTTGCTGCCCGACCACCACTGTCATAGGCCCTTTTCCCATCACCGCTGCTGCCGGTAAGTGCTGCTGGGTGCAGGAGTGATGGCTACTGGGTTCCCCAGTCCAGGTTGCTCCATTGGGAGGCCTGGGAGGAACTGGGACACACCACAGGGCTGGGTTCATAGCCACCTGTATGTGAAAGGCCTCATCATACTGCATCCAGGCTGGCTCAGTGAAGTCAGTGTAGCCTTTATCAGTTATGTCCATATACTGAGGCATGGACAGGGCTTTCCAAGGCTGGGATCGAACAACTACTCCTGCATAGACCAAGTGGCCCAGTTCTTGTCAACCCTCTGACACATAAGACGTTCTTTGCTTATCTCTTCAAGATTTTTGTCCGGGGGTGAAGGTCCCAGGCCTACCCCTGCACTAACAATCCTTGAAGGAAGCCAGATGGTTGTCAAAAGAAATAGCAGTAAACAGCATTTCACAGCTTACGGAGGCCTTGCTGGGGTCTCCCAGGCTCACAGCTGGGTTACAGGAGAGACTTTCCCCAGGGGGAGGAGAGGCTGGCTGTAGCGACAGGGAAATGGTGAAGTGAGGGGAGAGTGGAAACAGATGTTGCCAAGGGTAAGGCTAGGGGGTGGGTTCAAGGAGAGAGTGAGAGCAACCTTGGGAACAAGGGTTGTTTGTCAACCAGATCCTTATGGGGGAGGAGAGGGGTTGGACAGTTCAGTGGGGCCATGCCCTGAAGGGGAAGACTTAAGCAGGGAGCTGAAGGCTGGCTGGGGAGGAAGACTGCAGGAGAGACTCAGAGAGCTAGAGAAAGTAATCAGGAACCTGTGAGCAGGAGAGAAGGATTCAGGTGTCTGCCAACCCCCCTCCTTCTGCATCATCTGAGGCCACAGTCAAGCTCCCTATTTTATATTATGTTTTATTTATTTTATTAATTTAACTTCTACCCCGCCCTCCTCGCTGAAGCAGGCTCAGGGCAGCTCACATAAAACCAATAAAACAGTGAAACAGTATATGTGTGAGAGTCCTACAGAGTCAGTCACCAACAAGTGTCCTTAAACAGGAATGTTTTATTGAGAAAGGTCTGCTATGGTCATCTATACTTCTTGTGTTAGTAATGGCTGACACAGCCCTAAGCAGGACAATTATACAGAATTCAAAAAGCGGTCTGGTAATGCAGTGCGACCAATCACCATGTCAGAGAAAGGGCACTTAAAATACTGGTTTACTGTTCCCAGGGGGAAAGCGGGAAGAATTAGCGTCAGACAGGAGAAGAGATACATGGGCAGGCACCAACAGTCTCCCAAGGTCAGAGCAGCTCGAAGAGCGATAAGCATGCCATGAGAAATATAACGTAACATTCCACAGACCCGATGTCAAGGGTTCACTCATCCCACCTCCCAGGCAGGAGATGGCAGCATTAGCTGACAATATGTTACAATATAAAAGTATGCAAATATACAATGCATCTCAATACAACTACATAATAAACAATTTCTATCGATGGCAGTGCGTTCAATACATAAGTGCATTTAAACGTGGTCAATTATACTACCACTCTAAATAGCCTCTGGTCTACGTCAGCCAAGGGCATGACTGATATGGTGCGGCCCTATTGAAAAGCCTGACGAAGAAGCTCCATTTTCACGGCCCTGTGGAACTGTGAGAGGTCCCTTGCACAAAAGTCACCCTAGAGGACTCTGCTGTACCCAGCTGGCACCCTGTGGACCCAGGACCCAATAATCTTCCTTGTCCTTTTTTTTTTTTTTTTTAGTTCCCAGAACAATAAAGAAAACACATCTAGGTATTCGTCCCTGAGGATATTATCCCTAGTGACAGGGGTTAGGTGATCCCCTATTGGCATTGCCTTCGCTGAGACCATTTCATAAGGAATCCCCCATTAATAAGGGTAACCCCAACCAGTCCAACTACTGAACTGCTGTTGCTGAGGAGGGGCCATTGTGCACCCCTAACCTTTCTAAGGCAGCATTCACCCCATGCCCCACAGGCATTCGGCCAGTGGCACGTTGTTATGTGAGGTGCATCTATCACTAATGTGAGCCTGGGCTTAGGAATTGGAGGCACCTGGCTCCAATTCCAGGCCCCCATGGCACCCAGCATGTGTTTGCTGCACCTTATCTCCTCCCTGTGAAGCAGCCTCATAGAGGACCACCTGTCATGAATACTCCATCCAGTCCTGATCCCATCCACCACTGGTTCCATCACCTTGACCTCCTGAGGTTGCTTCCTGGCCTCTGCCTGGCCTCTGCCAAACCTACTTTCGATGGCAGACAAACGGGCCAACATCTGAGCCTGGAATGTTTTATTAGAAGAGAGCCCAGCCTGCCTCCCTTCCCCTACCTGAGCTGAGGAAGGAGGCCCACTAAGCTGCCTCTCTATCGTGTGTGTGTGATTGTATACACACAAACACACACACACACACATACAAAGAATAAGGCCCATTGTGGAAATAAATACAATGGGCTCTAGAAAGATGTGATGTGTAATGAATGCATAGGCTGGAAGCAGATTAAGTATATATTAGCAGTATGTAATAGAAAGGCATAAATCTGGAAGTAAAGTCTCACATACCTTATGTTACACAATAACTGATGTCCAAGGTCCCATAATGTGGGCCAGAAAATGCAGCACACAGGGCTCTATGGAGTAATTTCTACAATTGGGCAGTCTGCAAGGTCATTTGGAGTTGGACGTAACTGTCATTCAATGTGGTCATGGCTGCAATGTCCACCCTGTTATAGAGCAGGTATCAAGGGAAGTTGGGTTCCAAATGAAAATGAGTGGTTGTGACTAAAGTCTCAGTAGGTTATGTAGGAATGATGAAGAGGAGTATGGGCATATGAGCTCCATGAGTGACACCTCTTTTATACAATACAGCTTTACTCAAAACAGCTAGTGTCCTTTCCATGGCTTTTGGCAAACAGCCAAGTTGTGACCTGGGTTCCTGGTTTTTTTCCTTCCTTTTTTCACTTTAAATATGTATCTGGATGTCTGTATCTGTCAGTTTGCCTCTCTCTTTGTAATTGGTTTTCACACTCTGGGTGTGGTTAAAGGTTCCCCCCACTCACAGGCAATGCTCCTTCTAAGCTGTGGAGTCTTGGGAGTAAAAATTCTATTTTGTGAGCTACTGGCATTAAAGTTGTGAGCAAGTGATTTGGCTACTGCATAAATTTGTTTGCTCTGGAGCCATCCTTCTGGAGCTAAGATGAAAATGTGTGAGCCAGAGGATAAAAAACTGTGAGCTAGCTCACACTAACTCAGCTTAGAGGGAACACTGCTCACAGGTTTTATCCCAGTGTCACACACACTCTGTATTTTTTTATGTATATGGCATTTTCCACTTCAGCCAGTTGTTCCTGCACTTCTCCTGTTTGTGCGTGCCGACATAGATCTGTCCATGACTGTGTCTGTATTTGTGCTTTGCAGCATGCCTTTGGCTTCCTGTTTTCTGTGTGTCTCTGTTTGCTTCTGTGTATCCACTGGCATTTTTGTGATAATTTGGGATGGTCCTCCCCCGCTATGCTGTTAACTTGGTGGGGGGGGGGGTTCCGTTCTGGAAAGTGTTGCCTCAGCAAACTTGGCTTGGAGGCTAAAGATGGTGGGTTTTGTCCCCTGAGAGAATCAGTTGTTGTCTGGTGAGGAGAGCAAAGACAGTAGCTGTGTTCACTGGAGCAAAGCAACCATCTTCTGAGGAAAGTTTTGGTGGATGCTGCTTCTGTGGGCGGGACTCAGGCAACACAGCCAGGGGATAGGGACAGCTTCTGACTGACACATCATGGAGCCTACTGATTTAGGAGCATGAGGAATGTTCAGAAAGTGCCACCCTACCACTCAATTATATATAAGGATGTGTGTGTGTGTGTGTATTTAGTATTTAGCAGGGGGCATAGGAAAGCACTGAAGGATGCCTGGACATGGACACCCCTTCCACCAAACAGCATTTTCTGGAAAAGCCTCCCGACCCCAAGGATTCTCCCCACCACCAACCCAATGACTAGGCCTGTGTGCACATGCCACCACCCAATGCCCTTGTTGGGTCCTGTAAGCTGCCCTTCCTAATGGAGACTTGAACCCTGGGTGGGGAGACTGCCCTGGTGTCACTCCCTTGCCGATCCATCCAGTTAAGGAGTTCTGATGGCTTCCTGACAACTTTGCCTAAATCTGCAGCCTCATAGGCTGCAATGCCCATTAGGCCACCCTGCATGCAATCCAGGCCTAGGCTCAGAGGCACAGACAGGATGATCCCACCATTTGGCATCACACCAAGGAAGCTGGGATCATCAGGCTGAATCAACCACATGCAAGGCCTCAGCCTAAACTGGTGCACCACCCAGGACCTTAGCTACAGTGGGGCATTTTGGTCCCTGTCTCCCAACTTCCTGCCAAGTTTTCGTGACTTCTGGAGGACTCCCCGCTGCTAAGCCTTCCCCAAGCCCTTCCAGGAGTAGGGTGACTTCCCCACCCGCCCCACTGGCTCCATCCCAGGCTGGCAGTTGGGGGAGAGACTGTGGGTCCTGAGCTGGAAGTGGTGGTGTGGGGCAGCTGCTGCAGGAAGCAGCACGAGGCAGTCAGGTGGGCACATAGGCAGGCAAGATGGAACTGGTGAGCCTCAACTGGTGTTTATCCAAGTGTGGCACAGAACACCAGATTGTCCACAGCCACATACCTCTTGGGGCTTCCATTCCATCCCCTCCCATTGCCTCTCTCTCTCTGGCATTTGCCCCCATTCAGCGGGGTTTCCTCCCTTCTCAATGCGCAGCCTTCACTTGGTTGGGGTGTCCTCCCCCTTAGTAGAGGTCACCTCCCACGGGCCACCCCTCTCTTGGTTACCCTCTTTGCCCCCACCTTTTGATGTGTGGGCCACAGGTGTGAGACTTCTGATGAGATCCAATAAGCCAGGACTTGTATTGCAAAACAAAGTCTTTATTTCTTAATGGTCTTTCAGGAAACACTTGCGTTGTTAGTGATACCACATACAGAATGGGAGGAACTGATATACTGTATTCAAACAGGAGCAAAAGGGCAGGTACCAATCAGAATAAAAATATCAAGCGCCAAAATGTGCTACCGTTACTTTCTCAAGAGAAAAAAGGCGCGTAAACTGAGCTAAATTCCCATCCCCGACCCTGTGTGTAATCTACATGCATTCCCACGCAAAAGACACCTGGAAGAGCGGAGGCCCAGTTGCCCAAGGTTACAAGTGCAGCAACAGAGATAACTGAAGTCTAGCAAAACAGATGAGTTCACTCTGAGGAAGGAGGGGTGAGGAGGGAGAAGGGGGGGAACTGTCGGGAGGGAAGCCGATGCCGATCTCCCGCCGGGACCTGAAAAAGGGACTGAGAAAAGGAAGCAAACATGACAGGGAACCTGACAACAGGCCAGGGAAACAGAAGGGCAGCAGATGGCAAGTTGGAAAAGGGGGGAGGGGATCATTCATCCTTGAGACAAGCCAGGGTGATCATCCCTCTCTGCCCCCAAGCCCATTGGTGTTTCAGCTCCTGAGAGCAGGAGGGGAAGGGGGGCGGTTGAAAGGAAAGGCTCTGGGGACAGACGGGATGACTGCTTCAAAGCCAGCAATGCTCGTTCATCCGCTTCCTGTGAGAGTCCTGCTCAAAGTAGTCAAGGATCAGATCTCGGTTGGTTAACCACAGTTCTTTATTGCCTATTCCTACATTAGTACAGCATCTCGGGTTATTGTCAGAGATGAGACAAATAATACAAGCGGGTCTATTATACCATTCCAAGGAGTTTGAATTACCCATAGGTAGCCAATCCCCTGAAGGGAAAATTGGCGGGCTAAAAGGTGTCTTGACCGTTTGGTTCACACAGGAAAAAAGTGAGGTGTTAAGCAGTAAATTTCCCTTCCCAATCCAGATCCCTTAGTTCACATAACAATTCATGGCTCCAAGGTTCTTTAGCATAGATAAGAGATGAGAGCCGTCCTCCCCTTGAAGTTACTGCCGGGGCAGCTGGAATGCGGAGGCAGGGATGAGAGGCCTCCTTGTTCTCATCTTTAAGGGTTGTCACCCTCCCGACCAAAACAGGATTAATACAGGTCCCCTACAAATGACTATAAGGTTACATAGTATTCATGCAAGATTACATTGACTGAATTGACAGATTCTGACACTTCCTCACCCTGTTGATGTTCACCCTTGCCCGAGCCTGGAGCGCTGTTCCTTCCAGCCACCACATGGGCCTCCATGAATGGAGCTGCTGCCTGTTCCAACTGGCGAACATGATTTTGTTAAAATTTTAATTGAATTTATTTTTTTTGTGACATCAGTGCCAATGTTCCCTCTAAGCTGTGGAGTCTTGTGAGCAAATATTCTATTTTGTGAGCTACTGGCATGAAAGTTGTGAGTGAGTGGTTTGGCTACTGCATAAATTAGTTTGCTCTGGAGCCATCCTTCCTGAGCTGAGACAAAAATGTGTGAGCCAGAGGCTAAAAAACTGTGAGCTAGTTCACACTAAGTCAGCTTAGAGGGAACACTGATCAGTGCCCCTTCTGATCAGCCCCCCACCAAATTTAAAAGGCCTGCACCACCACTCAAAGTTCCTGTCTGCTCCAAGCAGCAAGTGGCAACTGTCTGGCCTTTATGGAGTCAGCTCCACCCATGGCAGCCAGCGGAGGCAAACTGGCACTCAACCTACACCGGTGCACTGCAGAGTGTGGCAAGGAGCCACATTCATGTAATTTGATGCTACTATACTTTTCTAGAGCAAGAGAAGTTTGTGTCACATCATTATCTACATTTGTATGCCAACGACATTGATTTCCTTGTGGAAAATCAGCTGCCTGACTTAAAAGTATGTGTTCATGATTGTCATGGATCAAAGTCTCACAATGCCTCTGCTCCAGGAACTGTTTTCCTCTTCATAACTCACCACTATTGGAGCCTATATAAATGTTCTGCAGACTTGCTTCAATACACTTTTGGGCCCGTCCACCTGGGGAACATGCTAATTTGGTGTAGTGGTTAAGTGCGCGGACTCTAATCTGGGAGAACCAGGTTTGATTCCCCACTCCTTCACTTGCACCTGGCTGGATGACCTTGGGCAAGCCATAGCTCTGTACCAGCTTTTCTCTCAAGGACAGTTCTCTCAGAGCTCTCTCAGCCCCACCTACCTCCCAGGGTGTCTGTTGTGGGGAGGGGAAGGGAAAGGAGTTTGTAAACCGCTCTGAGACTCCAAGTCAGTGAAGGGCAGAATATAAATCCAATCTCTTCTTCTTCTAATTTTGGTCTGCTGCAGAAATAAAAGCACTGAAGAAGATGAAGGGTAGAACTACAGGTGATTCTTTTAATAGCTGTTTCCCTCTTACTGAATTCACCCATTGGTCTAAAATTTAAAGCGGAAAACCATCATGAAGGCAGAAGGTACTTTTAAATCCTTTCTCACTCCATTATCCCGCTGAAAATTGGGATGTTGTGCTGCTTTAATCCCCATAGGGGAAAATGTATTGGTACTTTATTTTTACCAGTGAAAATAAAATCATTTTGAGACAACACTTTTCTGCAAGGAAATAACATCTTCCCTCAGCCATCATTTCACGCTAAATTACAGCCTGTTTTGAAAAAAGGATTTTTTAAAAAAGAATAATTCCCACAATACATGCAGTTATACCCCTAATCTCTCTCTGAGGTTCCACAAGGTTCTATCGTGTCACCTGTACTAATTAGAATCTAGGGGGAGGCCACCTTGAAATTTGAAATTAAAGCCAAACTAGACAATACTTCTTCCCTGAGTCTGCCATGGGGATGTGACACCATTTAAGAGCCCTTTTCAGCTCTTCAGCATGGGGGTAGACAGGAATCCTTCACTACCCTGCATGTGGTACCCAGCAAGCATGGATCCCTAATGATTTTTTAAAAAAATAAATGCTCTAAAATTGTGCTGTGTCCCCATGGTGAACTCGGGAATGCAACATCATATAGCTTGGCTCTGTGTCAGTAACATGCATGTGACACTCAACTGTTACCTTTCCCTTCCATCTAGGGAGACAGTAGAAGCCTTTTACCAGTGTCTGCAAGCAATGAAGAGCTGGATGTGGGCTAATAAACTGAAACTTAATCCATGATGAAAACGGTGTTGCTTAGAGCTGCTCTCGAAAACATTTAGTAGAAGTTCCTTGGGAACAAAAAGCACAATAACCTGTTTGCCACCATTTCTGTGTGAAACTTGTTTCGGAGGGCTGGAACAACCTTTTATGTTTTATGATTGGTGTCGTCGCAGGAAAAGTGTAACCATTCCAATAAGAACCTCTTTGCAAATAAAGGACTTTTTGGTTCAGGAGACCTGTTGCAGACTGCATCTTTTGGGACAATCTCACAACTACCTGTGACTTAAGACTGTCATCTGTCTTGTGGTATGCTTATAGGGTAGAATTTTTGGAAGTAATGTCACAGTTAATGGAATTTCGTAACTTTGAAAATCACTTTTGGCTTTTGGGAAACTACTAAAATATTTTCTGTTCCAAAAGGATTTTATCCTTTGACCATTTTTAATTTGTCTTCTACTCTTTAGTTTTGTATTTTGATGATTAATTTGATTTTTTGCTCTTATAGGTGGATTTTTACTAGCTGTAGAGTTTATTTTATTTATTTCACATTTATTTTATTTGCATTTCTTTTATTCCTGTTGGATGGTTTAAGAAGAAGAGAGAAGAGAAGAAGAGATTGGATTTATACCCCACCCTTCACTCCCCAAGGGAGTCTCAGAGTGGCTTACAAACTCCTTTCCCTCCCCACAACAGACACCCTGTGAGGTAAGTGGGGCTGAGAGAGCTCTTTCCCAAGCTGTCCTTGAGGGAACAGCTGGTACAGAGCTATGGCTTGCCCAAGGTCATCCAGCCAGGTGCAAGTGGAGGAGTTGGGGAATCAAACCCGGTTCTCCCAGATTAGAGTCCGCGCACTTAACCATTACACCAAACTGGCTCTCTTTAAATGATTCTCACTGGTGGGGGGCGGGTTAAATTGATTTTGACTGCTGCTTAGTTTAAGCTCTTTTAATTGTGGTGCCTGATTTTTTTAAAAATCTTCTATGTGGTATTTTGATAATTTTATTATTCTACTGATTTATATTGTTAGCTCCCTTACAAGCTGATTTTGTTTGGTGGACTGTACAGGCATGTTCATAAATAATTAAATAATTTGAAACAATATTAAATTAGACCTAAAATCTTCCTGTTGGGTTGATACTGTGCTGATTTTGTGATTGGTGTATTTATGTGTCATGTTGTTTGGAAAACATCTGGCTATTAACTAATTTAATGTGGTCAAACTATTCTCTCATTAGAGGCCCCAGCAGTAAAGCATAAAGGACAGGCAGTTGCTGAAAACACATTATTCCAGAATATGCAGAATCCAAATATTTTTGCATTCTGTTGCATGGTAAAACTGCACTACGGTTCTACTACCTTTACTGGAATGAATAAAAGGACAGAAGCAGAAATGCAGGAGAAAAAGAAATGCAAGAGCTCATTAGCATAACTCATTAGCATAACTTATTTGCATGTGCCACACCCCCTGACATCACCAGAAGTGTGTCAGAAGGCAACACCCACCACTCAGGCTCCACTCTCAAATTCTCCAGGTATTTCTCAACTCAGAGCTGGTGAGCCAGTTTTACACTTTGACTAAAGATACTTTAGGTTTCCTTTGCTCTTGCAGGGAAGCTACCCTACAACAAGCATGAAAATACAGAGCAAGTTAGTATGCTTTTGCTTTTTTCCACAGGGCATTGCCATATCTGCCCGCTCCTGGGTTTGTTACTCCTGGAATGGCGTTCCTGCGCGCTCCTGCTTGAAATTACCCCTGGGCAGAAGGCTTTGATAATCCTGATGAAATGTAAAGACAAGTAGTCCTTGCCTCCAGGGCAGAACGCACACATATGTTTGACCTGTTTAGCTGCCTGTTAATCCACATGGTAAAAGATTATATGTTTCTCTTCCCTTGTAAAATGCACTGATGTAAAAATGAAACATATTTCAACTGTGTGTGTGCGTGAAGGAAGGTATAGCCCCACTTCTCATCAGATCTCAAAAGCTAGGGAGGGCTGATTCTTAGATGAGAGACCACCAAGTAACACTCTGCAAAGGAAGGCCATGGAAAACCACCTCTGCTTCTCATTTGCCTTGAAAGCCTGGAGTCATCATAAGTTGGTTGCAACTAGATGGCACAGAGAGAGAGAGTTGGAGAGAGAACAGAAATATCTGGACAAAGTGAAACCATATTTATACAAATAATTACTTCAGTTTCTTAGACAATTTTGAATCTGTAAAAACCTTCATCTCCTGTGTTTCTGCACTGTCATGAGATTTAATATTATGTGATGGAAGGAGTTATTGGATCAGTCCTTTAAGCAATGAAATGATTGTTTCAGGGTTTCGTAAAGGAACAGATAAATCCAGCATAAGTGCAGGTTTACATGCAGCATTCATAAAAGGATAAACTAAGAAATGCAAACAATTTTCTATTAAACTGGTCAAATTAGCACCTTGGCAGTGGGCTTTCACTGTTCAGCAAACTGATCTGGGTGTTACATAATGCAAAACCAAGAATTGTATACCCGCAGGAAGTCAGTTATATAGAGAATTGTGTATAATATTCATGAAACTTTTCCTGTTCCTTGATGTAAAAAATAGACAGATGCATGCATATATTACCATAAGGGCATTCATTAGTCACTCACAAGTAAATACAAGACTTTCATAATCTATTGCTGCAAAAGAGTACTTCTTGTTATTGCAACTGAAGCAAAGGGTTAAAACAAATGATTACAGATTCCTAGAGCTCCTGCTGCAGAAGCTCAGAGCTCAAAATGGGCGAAAAAAATGGAATCAGAATCAGACACGTAGATTGTCTATCTTCCCAGGACCTCCAAAATATGCTGGGGCTGGGAAATTTTGTACCCCATTTCTTCTCTCTCAGAAGTCCTGAAATTATGTCCTCAGTATTTAACTAATACAGCAGAATTATATGAATCCTGCCTTCACTATACCATGTTGGTATCCTTACACATCCATTTTTCCTAGCCATAATAAACCATCTTACATCCTTTGAGGTCCAGAGAACTGAATATAATAGAAAAGATACAGAGCTGACTGTGTGGTGTTACGGCATTTGTTTAAAAGAAATTCTAAGTAATTTGGTTTGGAGTGTATTTCAAGCTAGCACAATGTATAAAATGTGGTCCATTCACTGCACATAATGACCACAATGTGCTTCTATAAAATGCATCCATCTTCAGAATTCATCTAATATGAGGAAATATGAGGAAAGCTATGGGACAAAGGGGTTGCCAATAATAATGGCTAAATCTGAGCATTCGGAAGTAAATTACTAAGTATAATGAGAAGACGTAGATTTAATTTGCATTAGCCATCAAACAAGACTGGACATCATCCAGGATTCAGATTTATTAACATTCAGAAATGTTGTCAGAGCTCATGTGTACATGGGACATTAGTCATGCATTTTGTTAATCTAACATAATATGGGACATAATTTATCAGGACATCAAAATAATAGCTTTTACTCCATTTCCCCATCGCAATGAGGACATGCACAATAGACTCGGAAGCTATACATGCACTCTATTAGAGCTAATTGAAAATAGATGATACAATTAACCTGCTTCTTAGTAAAAAACATTAACACTTAATGTAAAATTCTAATCACAATAAAAGAGGTTAGCGTCAAAGGGAAATGTGGTGTATAATTCAAAATTATGCTCTTTCTTTTCCTACAAGCAATTTTTAAAAGTTCCAAAATACAAGTCTATGCTAATAAAATTTCAGGAGCCATCTTACAACCCTATCCCCTTTTCCATCTTCTGACTTCCTAAGGAATGTAACATTTCAGACACTTCTAGAAATGATTAAGCACACAGGCTCATGGCATTTAGGCATGACATAGCAGAAATGAACAGGTGGCCATGGTACGAATGAGTTGTAAAGGCAATCCATTTACAATGCATACTGTGCTGTTATGAAAATTGGAACTGAAACCTGTGTAGGGATGCATGCTAACGATGCAATCAAAATATCTCCTCACTGGTAGCATCCATCACAACACTAGCCTGTTGATTATGATTATCTTTTAATATCAGTCATCCGTCAAAAAAGACCCAGGTCAGTAATTATCCATAGAATCAAGTTATATCTATTATCAGATTGTCACCTCATTTTTTCTGCAGTTGCTTGAGCAGCAGGATACTCGTATGTTTAGACTCCAAAGTAGGATGGTGCTGACTTTTCAAGTAGGCTGAGCCCTTCCTAAAATGACCCTTGACATCTTTAGCTACAGTTACCCACTGCATCCCATCTGAGCTGCTCTTTCAGATCCCTTTCCCCCCTCTGTCACATCTCAAGGGATTCTAGTGAATAAGAGATTACACAAGGGATGAGAAGACATCAGTGTCACAAAGCCCATCAGATGTAAATATGTGGTGATATTACCAAGAGCAAAGAAAGTGGCATTACCCTCTGTCTGAATGGATGCCAGAAAGGGGAGAGGAAAGCATGTCTCATCACCAAAGCAACTGGGTTCATATTCCCTGTATTGCCACCACACTCCACTGGTGTGTAATTAAATCACCAGAGCACTTGTGGCAAGGCAAAAACTTTGGCCCACTTTAGGCAACATTCTCCTGTCAGTTTTGGTGTTTTTCATAGGTCTCTTCAAAAGGGGGTAAAAAAAAGTTCTCAGGCAGTGTTGTTTTTATTTGCCTGAGCAACAACAAAAGATTCCTGGCTCTGCCCGCATGACCACACCTACACCTACAGGGGATGGGTAGATAGATAGATAAGTAAGTTTATTGTATATGGCCATTGGCCATATAATTTATTTATTTTTACAGATTATTTATTTATTTATTTATTTATTTATTTGATTTCTAGGCCGCTCTCCCTGCTGTTGCAGGCTCAGAGTGGCTTACAAGACTTGGACTAGCCAAGATTCATGAATACAATAAATACCATAAAAGTTAAAATGGTTAAAACATTATAAAACATAGCAGTTTTCATACAGCACTCAATAGATTTAGATGGCGATAAAACTAGCAAAGCTTTAAAATCATAGAGGCTATGCTACCAGTTTTATAACTCTGTTAGACAACACTAGAAACAGCCTTGGATCTAACTTTTCTGGCTGCAAGTGTAAAAAACACTACCTTATGTGTCATCAGGAGATACATATCCAACAAGAGAAAAACCAACTTTTCATTATCAGGTAAGTTGCAGAGTTGGCTTAAAATTCCAGATTCCTGGCATCGAGATTGTCAACAGACCTTCTCAGAAGAACAATGGTCGATGATATGGACAAAATCATTAATCAAAACACCATCAATAACAACCAAATTGCAAAATTTCAAAATTCTAACGAAATGGTATCTAACACCTACCAAAGTCAAACAAATATCAAACACACAATCCTCCAAATGCTGGCGAGAATGTGGAGAAGAAGGCTCTTATATACACTGTTGGTGGGCATGTAAGATTGTACACACCTTTTGGGAAGATGTAATAATTCAAATAGCCAAAATAACTAACTATACGGTCCCTTTAAATCCAGAAACTATATTACTAAATATGTGGCACGAAGACACTATCTCTAAATCAACGAGAGACCTGATCAGTAGTTTATTAACAGCAGCACAAACAACAATAGTGCAAACCTGGAAATCCACACAAAAGATTGAAAGAAACCTCTGGATGAAAAAAGTATGGGATCAGTTTCTAATGGAAAAAATAACATACCGACTACATCAAACAGAAATTTACCCAAAAACTACAAACTTCATAGAAAAATGGTATTCTTTCTATGACTATGATGTCAAACACGAAATACTGCCACAAAACAAATTTTGTAAAGATCTAATACTAATGTAATACACTAAATCTTTACTCCTTACAAGAAACACTTGCGCACTATACAACACTCAATTGTGAACAACCAAATTCAATGTTAAAAATACTAGAAATACAACTACTAGATATAATGGAATAACCAAAAGTTAGAATAAGAAAACAGAAATAGGAATAGGAAACTGTTTATTGGTAAATTGTTAAATGCTTTATTTTAGATGTCAACTATTTTTGAACATGGTAACAGCTATGTAAACAACCACCTATGCTGTATGTTATATAAATATCAATAAAGTTTATTTATCAAAAAAAAGAAAAAGAAATCTGCTTCTTAGGTCTGAATATAAAGGACAATCCATAATGTAATGGAATAGATCTTCCACTGCAGTACCACATATGCATACACATTGTTCCTATGGTTTGTTAGTTTGCCCCCCCCCCCCCCCGCCAGAATAATGAGACAGACAACAGTTTGGAAGTAAACAAGGGCCACTTTATTAACTATTTAACAGAAGATTGCAGCAAAGGAACAACTAAGCAAGCATGGAACAGGCAAGGCATGTGTCACTCCCTGACCAACCCCCTTGCCCTTGAAGGGCAGGTCACCCAGCTCCGGTCTTGAGCCAATGGTTTGGCTTATGACTGGCAGCCCAGCAAGCTGGTTGCCCCCTAGGAGCACCTACTCCCGAATCCTTACAACTTGCAGGGAGGAGCCTGTCCTAATAGGTTCCCAGAGGTGATCACCATTCCCCACTGTAGACCCTAAAATTCAAAGGCAGTTCTTGATGACCCTCTTCCATAACGGGATATGCCATGAGGTGCTCACCAGTTCCATTTTTCTTGCTTGCACAAAACCTGCCACAGCCAAGATCAAGCCTCTGCTTTGGCCTTTGCTCCCCATTCAACAACCTAATGCTAACCTAATCCCGTGCTGCAAATCCCGTAAAAATATCCCATTGTACTTGTCAGTCAAATGTACCCCATCAGCCCAATACAGGTCCTGCAAGAACAGCCCCAACCCAGCATCCATGGCCTTTTGCATTTGTCTGTTAACCTTACGTTTGGCATGGTCAATGCACCTGGGGTTCCCCAAGTTCCGCCACACCTGGTGGGGCAAAATAGCCAACCAGACTATCTACACACCAGGCCTCACAAGATCAGCCTCAGCTTGTAGCATCAGGGCCTTGCCCTTCATTAGATCTAGGTTGTTACCCCCCAGGTGCACCATCAAAACATGAAGAGGCCCCTGCCTCTCTTCGAATAGCAGGGGAAGGAGTGCAGGCCACCTCATGCCCCTCCTTCCCATTTATTTATTTTATTTATTTTTTGTATTTTTACCCTGCCCTCCCTGCAAGCAGGATGGGGATGGGCTCCCTTATCCATTCGATAACAGCCCACTCACTTAAGGCCCAGCTGAAAACCAATGGGCATCCTCTTGGCCTGGTGAGCTGCCCAAAAGACCATGCTGTGGCCACAGAGAGTGACCCTTCGTCTCACCCCACAGCCTGCAGCATCTGTAAGAATAATTTAATTAATAACCCCAATGTAATATTAAACATCGCAATTCCTCATGTATCCCTTGGAGCAACTTGATTTCCAGCAACCTATCCACTGAATCGAACTACTGGAATACCACATGGCTGCTGCCCTGGAGGCAGCCCTGATCTGGAAAGAGTGGGTTCCAAAGCGGACCCCACCTAATCCCAACCCGGCCAGTGCCTTCTGCATCAGGGTCCAAAATTGAAATTTGGTGAGGGGGGGGGTGCCATCCCTACGCCAAAATAGATAACTCAGGCCCTCACCCCGCAAGGCCAAAAACTGGCTTAAGGCCAACACTGGGCACAGCTCAGCCTCAGAACAGTGGCCCAGCTCAATCACCAAACCCTTGCCGCGCTGGTCAGTTTTTGACCAGCCCAGCATAATCCTAACTTTGGAATCCAGGATAGAAATGTCCCGCTGTTCCAGTGCTGTGCCTGAGACATCTTGGCAAGAGCCAGCCACTAGCTCACTGATCCGAAGTGCCCTCAAAAAGGTGACCAGTGATGCCGCATGGAACAGCGCGGCCTCATAGCTATCACTGCAATATGTGAGACACTGAGTCTTGAGCCCCCGCAACACTGATGGGGTCAAAGGTTCCCTGGTGTCTGCCACTTGCCACTCTCCCAGGACCAGCCCTTGAGCATCTTCCAAATATGGAAGTCACCTATCTTATCATCATGCCCTCATGCCTTACTGGCATAGGCTAATGAAGACAGCTTGCCCCTAATGGAATGTGCTGACAGGCCCTCATTCCTTAGCATCACACGGAATTGCATTAAATGAGACACAGGTATGGGCCAAACTTGCATCAGGCCTGCCTCCTCCCTGAAGAACAGGAATTGCTTACCCGCCTTCCTATAAGCTCTCCGGGTGGAAGGGGCAAGAGCCAAGCTCATTGTCCTGTCAGCCTCAGCCCACCAGTCTGCCACACCTCTACTGGGAACAGGTCAGCTTCCAGAGCCAGCTGGTGAAATCTCTCCATCAGTTTTTGAGAGAGAGCATCAGCGACTCTGTTATTGACCCCCGGAACATACATAGCCATGAACATTATATTGTTTTGCAAACACTGTAGCGTGAAGGCTCTGAACAGAGCCATGGCCGTGGGGGACTTTGACATCAAGGAGTTACTGTGGACATGTTGTTGCACCAGAAGTAGACAGTTCAGTTGGCAAGCTCCCTTGACCAAATCCACACTGCTGCAACAATCGGAAAAATCCAGGAAGGTTAGGTCTTTGACCCACCCTGCCTGAAACCATTCCTTAGGCCAGTCTTCCACACACCAGTGCCCCTGGAAATATACTCGAAAGCCAGAGGAACCTGCAGCATTAGATGTAACCTGCAGCTCAGCTTCAATTAGGAGTTCTTCATGCCAAAAGGAAACCCTGTTGTATGAATCCAAAAATTGTTTCCATACGAGGTCATCCCATATCCCCTTGGTGACCCTGGTCCTATGGTGTAGAAGATGGAGGCCCCTCATAGACTCGCATAGTCTCCTAACAAATGCCCTGCCAGGTGCCACAACTTTGCATCAAAGCTGAGGTGACCGATGAGCTGCTCCAACTCCAGCAAAATAATCTTAGTCTTTGCCCTAGCTGTGTCAATCAATACCTGCAGCATAGTTAATTTATCCACTGGCAATTTACAGAACTGCCCTACCGTGTCAGTTTCTTTACCCAGGAAAGTTAAAATGGGAGTAGGACCTTCCATTTTTTCTTAGGCCAGAGGAACCCCCAGTTCCCCTGCCAGGTTGATAAAGCTGGACAGCAAAAACTCACATTGTCCCGTACCCCTCCTTCCTGCTAGTAAGAAATCATCAAGATAATGGGCCGTACTGCAGAGTCTTATCCTGTATCACAAGGCCCATTCCAAAAATGAACTGAACCTCTCAAAAGCAGCACAGGACACAAAGCACCCCATAGGAAGGGCCCTGTCCATGTAGAATTTACCCTCAAAAGCAAATCCTAGGAGCTCAAAATCAGCCAGGTGGACAGGGAAGAGGTGGAAGGCTGACTTAATGTCATTTTGCCAATTCCGCCTCCCTTTCACAGAGGTGCACCACCTGATCAAAGGATGTGTACCTAACAGAACATAACTCCTCTGGTACTGCATCGTTCATCGACTTCCCACATGGGTAGGACAAGTGATTAATGAGGTGATATTCACCAGGTGCCTGCTTTGGCACAACTCACAACAGGGAAACTCTTAGATTGCTAACAGAGGGAGAAGAAAAAGGACCCAGGACTCGACCTTCCCAGCATTCCTTGGTGATCTTTTCCCTAACTATGCACTCCATTCCCTGGACTGATTTCAATTTGGGAGCCATGTATGGATTCCTATTCACTTGGTAATGTATCTTAAATCCCAACATGAAACCTTCCAGGAGGTAAACGTGATTCCATTGGTTCGGGTAGTCCCTCAAGCAATGCTGAAGAAATTTAATTTTAATTGGACTGGGGCCCTTTGTCAGGAGGGGGTTGTAGCCCCCACCTCCTCTAGAGTGCTTACCACCTCTACCTCCCCCCCCCCCGACTCTTTGGCTTGGGGCAGTTAGAGAATGCATGGGGCCCTGCACACAATGGACACTCATGTTGGAAGGAACATGACTTGCGACTACACGTCCCATGGGAGGTGAACTCCCAGCAAAGTTCCCCACCTGGGCATGGGTACCTGCCTGACCTTGTGCTCTCTGCACCGAGTCACCACTATGCGATCTTTCACCCCCATATGGCTTGGCTGGGGACATAATCTGCAGTCATAAGTGTGAATGTATCTGATCCCATCTCATGGCTGGATTCATGGCTGCATGCATATGAAATTCTTCGTTGTACTACGACCATGCCAGGCTCGGGAAATCAGTGAAGGCCTTATAAATGATGTCCATGTATTGGAGCATCATGGCAGCCCTCCACGGTAAGAAAACACAAAACTGGGAAATATAATAATGCTAGGAAAAGTTGAAAGAAATAGGAAAACCAGAAGACCGAACATGAGATCGACTGACTCAATAAAGGAAGCCACACCCTTCAGTCATTAAGACCAAAGCAAAGCCTTTAATGATTTTGGAGGTCATTACTATGTAGAGTCTTTATAAGTTGGAAGTGACAACAGGACATAACCCACACAACAATCTGTGTAGCAGGTTCTCTGAATTCTAACCTTTCACTAACAAACAAAAAGTATATTTTAACCCAAAGGTTCTCAGTATGGTATCCATGGGTGCCATAGCACTCAACATATTTTCTGGTGCCCACCAAATGTTTTTAGAAAATAGACAGGGCCAGTTGGGGCTTTTACCCAGCAGGGCTTCTGATTGGCCATTAGAGACCAGATTGGATTTGTACATCTAAAAAATGCTTCAGCAGCAGCTGCCACCACAGCACAACGATTGTCACTGAAGGTAAGCTGTGCATATGCAAGGAAATATGTTAATAATATTCACTTGCCAATTAAAAAAACCCCAAAAATTATTTTATTGGTGTGGGGAGGAAATCGCTGTCATGGGTTCAGGCCAGGAAAATATGGCTGTTGTGTAGGTGGGACCAGGAAAATCCACACTTTCCCACCCACACAGCAGTAATTCAGAATTTGCTGTAATCTTTCCCAAAACATTCCATCAAGCAGCTTTGGAAAAGACTGCAAAGAAGCTGCACAAATCCTGGGAGGTGCATGGACAAATACCTGCCTCCCAGTAGCAATCTGTGAAGGAACTGTGACCTTATACAATGCCTTTTGCTTTCTCTACTGGGGGTAAAGGTAATAGCCTTGAGTGACAGAATGATTCCAGCTAAAATATCTGTGCCACCACCAGTTCCTTCATTCTCTCCTTCAGAGCAGAGCAACCAGCTCTGGCAGATAAGAGCCATGGAATTTCCTATGTAGACAATCTCAGATCAGTGTGATTGGCAGCTGCATGAAAATTCAAGTGGAATGCATAGTTGCTATCATGTATTAAGGTTATAACATCATGAATTCTAGTCACTGGACTTCATGATGAAAGAAAGGGGAGCGACCTTCAGTCCCACTAAACAGTTTTCTGAAAAATGGTCCTAGGCAGTTGTTTGCTACAATTATCTACCCACTGTAATCATGTGAATGGAGGTGGCCCTTCAGATACTAATGGAGACTTATTATTTCCTTTATATGATGCCCAACATATTTTTAATAATGTAAAGCACTGCAAAAATCAAATATTTGGTCACCCTACAACACTGTGTACTCTCAGCTTTACGAACTTCAAATCAATAAAGTAATTTTCAGAATCTCATTTCGGGCCAAGTAGCCCCAATAATGAAGGTCTTATTTGCTCTTTCATCTGTCTCCTTTACTGTTTTTGAAGTGGAAGAACTAAGAAAACAAAGCCTTTACAGTAATCTAGTTCCAAAATGATCAGCTATTGTACAACTAAGCCCATTACTTTTGTTTGTTTGAAATTGTCGGAGGGGCATTAAGAACTTGTTTAGAATGTCTGGTTTAGCCGTAAGGAGACCAGGTTTCTTGTTTTGGTTGAAAATCTCCTGCCTTTCCTGGCTCTGTTTGCCACTGGCCAGCTGGAAGGTAGGGGGAGTGCTAGGTGAAAGGGGGACATTCGACAGCACACTGAAACCATGATGTCATTTCTTGTGTTACCCAGAAGTGATTTCATAATTTCAGGTGATTATCTAGCATTTGCTGGAAACTCTGTGGTACCTAGAAGCAAATTGGGAGCCTGTGTATCTGGTTAAACTATAGGGTTGTGCGTGAATGCTAGAATGTTGCCCCAGCAAGATGACATCACTTCTGGAGCATGCTGGAAGTAATATCATGGCACTGGCACGATACCAAAAGGTAAGTCTCCATTCTCTAGTTTCCTGCCAGTTGCCTAATTCTAAGCAGACTTATACCCTTCTAAGCCCATTGATTTCAGTAGACTGAGAAGGCTGTCACTCTCTTTGATGGCACTATAAGATGTTATTGGCATCAAATGGAAAAATTTTAGCTCCCTGTTTCCCTTTGCTTCACTATAAAATATTTAGAACAAATAAACATATAAAGACACTCATAAAAATACAAACAGGGCAAAAGAGTAATAATTGTTAGTGATGGAATGCCAAACAAACAGAAAAAGTCTTCACCCACTGGCAGAAGACAATGGTAGAGGAAGATAGACAATGATCTCTGGAAAGGGAGTTCCAAAGTTTTGGACTCACGGCCAAGAAACCCTTTTCTTGGGTTGCCACCTTGTAGCCTCAGATGCTGGTACCTGAAGGAGGGCCTCTAAAGAGTACGTTGGATAGGTTCATATAGGAGTAGGCAGTCCATCAGGTACTCAGGCCCCAAGCCATATAGAGTTTCAAAGGTCAATACAAGTACCTTGAATTGTGCCTGGAAGCAAATTGGGAGCTTGTGTATCTGGAAGAAGACTGAAGTGATATTATCTGTATGACTCACTCCAGTCAGCAGGAATGAGTCTGGTATCTGGCAGTACTCATATGCATATGTATGTGTGTGTATACACATAGAAACATACACACATATCTATATATCAGGGAAGTGGACCCAACTATTCTCCAAGGAGCCTACCTTCAGCCTGAAGAGTCTTCCTCCAACTTAAGTGGCTCTTCCTCCAATGGAAAACCACTTAAGTTGAAGAAGGCTCCTTAGGCTCGAGAAAGGCTTCAGGCTTTGCACAGTGGAATGGTAGGATAGATTCACCTCATTGACCTTCCCATGCTTATCTGCAAGGGTCCTTTCGTAGAAAAAGAGCTGCAGGAGCTCATTAGCATAACTCATTAGCCTAACTCATTAGCATATGCCACATCCCTTGACATCACTGGAAGTGTGTCAGAAAGGGAATGTCAGTTTCAGCCCCATTATACCCTATGGGCCATTGAAATCAATGGCAAACACTCATAGGGTATATGAGGGGCTGGAGGAAAGGGGATTTGAGGGAGAGGCTCCAAACTTGCAGGGTAGCTGCTGGGGCTTCTCCTCGAAATACCCACCAAGTTTCAAGAAGATTAGACCACGGGGTCCAATTCTATGGGCCCCCAAACAGGTTGCCCCATCCCCTCCATTGTTTTCTATGGTGGGAAAAAATGTTACCTTTTTTCCTACCATAAAGAACAATAGAGGGAATGGGGGCAACCTGTTTGGGGACCCGTAGAATTGGACCCCCTGGTCCAATCTTCTTGAAACTTGGTGGATATTTGCAGGAGAGGTCCCAGCAGCTACCCTGCAAGTTTGGAGCCTCTCCCTCAAACCCCCTCCCCTCCAGTCGCTTTTAAAGTCACCACTGAATTTCGGCAGCAATTCGGCAGCAGGCTGAATCAGATCAGAGAATCTGATTCGGCCCATGGCTGCCCTAGTGGCCACTCCTGAGCTAGCGGAGCTTCACTCCGCCTCACTCTGCCTCGCTCTGGCCCCAACAGACCCCTGCTTATCTGAGGAAAACATGAAGAGGAGGCAAAGTCAAGGACAAAAAGAGGGAGTTTTTAAATGGGAAGATATCAATGGAAGACCCAGCAAGAACTTATGCCAATGGTGAATAATTTATATAATATCAGCAAGAAAAGGAACACTTATAAAACAGATGGAAAATAGGCTATACTACTTGACATGACATCAAAATTTATGTCAACCAGGATGAAAACTAAACCCCCACTTTGCCACCTTTAATTAAGGATACAGTTGAACTTAACTAGATCTCAGATAGATAGAATACAGACTACTTAAGCATATAAAGAATACTGTGAAATTACTGACTGCACATAAAATGTTTCAGTCATCATCATCATCATCATCCCAATTATATGTCTACCACTGAAACATTTCATTTGATTGAATGTTCTATTGTTGTCTCCTTATTCAAAAGGTATAGCTGGCAAATACCAGAATTTTTTAAGGACAAAAAGAGTGTGAAAATTGCAAATCAAACTGCAACCATTTAAGATCTCAAGACTGTACTGAATCATTTATTTCAAGTGGGGAAGCACTGAATAAGCAGTGGCCCTGGACTTACCTGACACCACTTCCTGTGGCCACAGGGCCAATAACAAGTTAAGGTGGAAGTCTTCTCCTTTCTTCTCCTTGGCTCTGTGGCTGTGATGAGGAGGTGTGAGGGCTCAGGCAGCAACCTAGGCCAGCCAATCAGTGAAGCCAGGGTCTTCACTGAGGTCCACCAATCAGTGCTATTACCTGAGCCCTCTCACTATTGGATGCAGCTTCCTGCAGTGATGATGGTTGGCTTCAGGGCCATCTTTGGTGGCTGCATCTCACTGACAGCAGGACCAGCAAGTCTTCTGCAAAGGCAGTCTTTGGAGGTGGCTCAGCTGCAGCAGCAAACTTTATTTTTTTTAAAAAAAAAAAATAACGGTTTTATTAAGAAATGGATAAAACATAACAAACATCCTGTAACAGATAAGTAAAAGTAACATAAATGTAAATTGAACATAAGATTTAAGTACAGCCATATTCATAATGAGCAAATATAAATGGTATACTATAGCTTACATACAAGATAGTATCAACGTATATTTTTACCACAGATGTAACAAATCTATTATTTTGGGTATTCCTTCTTGTTCAAATATTGTAAAATAGGTAACCACATTGTAGTAAAGTTGGACTGTGCTGTGCCTGATTAAAGGTATCGTTAAGAACCTCTGTGGCTCTTTGCAGCAGTAAACTTTGAGGAACTCAGCAGCAGTGGTAAACTTCAAAGAATTCAAAGAATTCAGTGGCAGTGGTAGCAGCAGTCATAATGGGTTTAAATTACAGACAGAAAGGTACCACCTAGATATTAGAATTTTGTTTACAGTAAAAGCAGTTCAGCAGTGGAATCAGCTGCCTAGAGATGTGTGAGTCCCCCCCCCCCCCCGGCAGTCTTCAAGCAGTGGCTGGACAAACACTTGGTAGGGATGCTTTAGGCTGATCCTGCCTGTATGGCCCCTTCCAACTGTATGGTTCTAGGATATTAAGATTCTATGAGATTACATACATGATGCATGACTTTCTCACCTCCCCTTCCTGCTGGGTTCAAACTCAGAACACACAGCAAGGAGGTACACAGCAGGATCCAAGTACTGGAGGAAGACTGTGAAATCAGTTATAGGGCTTGGACTTGAATAGGATGTGGCTCGATGACATAACACCTGCTTGACATGCAGAACTTCCCAGGTTAATTCCCCAGCATCTTCATTTGAAAAGAATAGTTTACTAGGCGATGTGAAAGACCTCTGCTTGAGACCCAGAAGAGCCACTTGCCAAGTCTGAGTAGGGAATACTGACCTTGATGGACCAAGGGTTTGATTTCGTATAAGCCAGCGTCATGTGTTCATGAAGATTCCTTGGGGAAGGGAAAAATAATCCAGGTGAATTTTGAATTAAAGTGGCAAGGTGGGAAGCTGAAAGTAGCCCTAACTATCCAGAGTCAAGTTGTGTTAAGTAAAGCCTTTTTGTTGGCAATGCTGATGGATGTGTATTTCTAAGACAGATGCAATAGGACTGTATTATGTCAAAATACCTTGATCAATCACTGAGGCATTTGGAGTAAAAGACTATAAACTCTGATGCCAAATAGGTCTTTCTAAGCCTGTCGTTGATTTTCACCAGACCTATAATGGGATCAAGGTGAGTGTGCGGCTGATTTGTACCCCTTTCTGGTTCTCAGCCTCTGCACTGAAAATAGCCTGAAACTGTGATTTCTGGTGGCTCTCACTTGAGTAGCATGGATGAGATAGCCTTAGGATGAATTTAATCCATTTTGCTGAGCAGGTGATAGGGCCGCTGCTATGTCACAGGCAGACAGTTATAAAATAAATGCAAAGACCACCACATTTTATCCTTTTACTGATATCTATTCATCAGCAGGGTGGTTACATATTAAGCAAATGTCTATGTTTTGCCAAGAATACTTTAGCAAGTTTACCATCCTAAATCATAGGATCTTTAGAGGAATCCTAGCCTCACCATGCTGCCTCTCATTTTGCCCTGCTGATCTCCACAGAGTGGGGACTTCACGTCATTCTTCTAGTGTTCCTGTAGAGAAATGTGTTTTACTTTGGAGTTTTGGAATTTACAAAACCTTCACCTTGAGTTTTAAAAAGTTTTTCTGTCTCTTGGAAGAGAACAGGCAGGAAGGGGGAAGCCAGTTACCGTCCAGTCTCACCCAACTGTGATTTAAAAATGGAAGCGGCAGGCCTGGCCAGAGAAAATGGAGTGTCACTTTCTGCTAAGAAGGTGACACCTAGCAGGGAACAGAAATTTGGAGGCCTTAAGGTGCTATTAGTAAGTAACTTCCTGGAGACTTCAGGAAAAGCTTCTTTGACTCTCAGGGGATTGGCAAAAAGAGATAATATAACTCCTTGTCTCTTTAAATACATGCAGAATATGTATATTTTCAGAATATGTATATAACTCCTTGTCTTGGAAGGAAACCCCCCCCACACACACACACCTCTCTCGAATTTTATCCTGGCAGACGGAGCTCTCACTAGGGCAGCCATCATCATTTGTGGGACTGCAGGGCTGCACAAAGACTCCAGAGTAATGCAAACCTTTCAGCAGTAGAAAAGAGCAAGAGTCCAATAGCACCTTAAAGACTAACAAAATTTGTGGCAGGGTATGAGCTTTTGTGAGTCACCTCTCACTTCAGATATCTGAAGAAGTGAACCGTGACTCATAAAAGCTCATGCTCTGCCACAAATTTTGTTAGTCTTTAAGGTGCTATTGGACTCTTGCTCTTTTCTACTGGTACAGACAGACTAACATGACTACCCATCTTGGAAAACCTTTTAGAACCACTGCAAATTTTAAGTTAAGGAGCCGGCCTTAATTAGGTCATGTACAGAGTGAGGTGCAGAAAAACTGAGTGTTTACACTTTTGGATCCCTTGATGACAGTACGTGTGGGGCCATTTTCTTTGTAATAAATGTTCTATAATTTTCAATACTGGAAGTTGTTCTCTGTTTGAACACATTATTTGAAATGGGTACCAGGAGAAGGGGGCAGTCAATCAACTGGCAAGCTGCTAATCAATCCCTCCATGCGGAGTGGATGCCTGGAAGTCATCTCAGGATAGGTGCCAAGGGCTTGCTTGCAGGCTCTGACCAGGTGTCCTGTGGTGCTGCTGGCAGATCTTCAGGCAGCACCTTTTCCATATTAGGCCCTCCTTCCTCCCATGGGTCCTCCTCGGCCAGTGGCCTTGGCTCCTCTGGCTCTTCTCCTGAGGACTCCAAGTCTGAGTCGCTCAGCTGGTTGGAGGGGGTCATGGCAGGTATGCCTCTCTGGCTGAAAAGTGGACTGGTAGCTCTTTGTTCTGTTCAAGCCACAGAAGTCTTCATTTCCATAGCGATAAAGTCTTCTGTGCTTGAAAAGTGATTTGTTCTTCTGTGTCTTTCCTTTGCCAGCCAGCAAGAAATCTCATATAGGCTTGTACAGAGTGCAAGGAAACAGAGGATAAGGAAATATTTTCCCTCTGGATCATGAATATTGTGATTTCTAATGTCAGACTTGTGTCCACATACTTTTATAAAGGAACTGAACTGTTTGTCCTATGTAGGGACTGAACTATTTGTCCTGTATACAGAGCAGAAGGAAACTGTTGGCACATATATCATATATCACTCTGGAGGATGAACGACTGGATGAGTCCAAGGTGGTACAGTTGATATTTTAAAGTCCTGTAAAATATTGTCATTATGTATATGGGGATAAAAGCAGCACCTTGGGTTGATACAGGGCCCACTCCTTGGTTTGGCATCTCTCTTTCTGGTACATGGTTGATGATAAGAAATTGGTTTAGGCTAAGAACATAAGAGAAGCCAATATTGGATCAGGCCAATGGCCCATCCAGTCCAACACACTGCCATCAGTGGCCAGAAATACTGGTGCCATCAGGAGGTCCAGCAGTGGGGCCAGGACACTAGAAGCCCTCCAACTGTTGCCCCCCCCCCCAGCACCATGTTTTTTCCGTGTTGGAGGGCGAAGTTGTAAATAATGAATCTACTGAAAGCCAGCCAGATTTTCTTAAAGGGAAAGAGGAAATGAAAGCTGATTCTGGGGCTGGCTATGCAGAATTATTACAACTAGTTGCAAAAATGGTGGATTACATTTGCAAAAGCCTTGCTCAATTGCAGCATAAAATGGATACTTTGAACAACATGCTACCTGGGAAGATGAGTGTAACATCTAGGAATAGAGAACTATGGCAGGCCAAACAGCCTTCGTTTCTCCGAGCAGATGGAAATAAAGTTACAATGAGGAAGCCACATGTGGGTGTTAATAGTGGAGACTACCAATTAGTGTTGCAACCCACTAAGATCAGTCTGACTGTCTGCAAATATAAAGGTCGTATTACCTCCTGGCATTCCAAGACAGAGGTGAAGAAACATTTAATGGCCTTCGTAGGTGACCAAATAAGGGTGCCAAATTTAAAAGACTTAGGAATTCTGATGAGTGTCAATCTACTGTCTTTTGGCACCCCAGAGATTCCATCAATTTTGCTCTGGAATAAGGACTTCTAATGTCAAAGGGAATTTTCCTTTCACAGGTTTATAGAAATATTATTTTGACCCTGCTTATTCTGGCTTCAAGTGGATCAATGATCAGCAACCAGCATGAGCCCCAGGTTGGACGTAATGGCTCAAGGACCATGAATAGGAACATTATTCCCTAAGCCTCAGCTACTAGGGATTCATCTGCAAACATTAAGTTTGTGCCCTCCCTTAAGGAAATGTTGTTGGACAAAAACATCCAGGAGGAGTATATAAACTTGCCTGAGCAGGACCAGCAATGGATCTTAGACAGAATTGAGCTTTTAAAGTCCAAATTGATTAATTGCAGTCCTCAAAAGCAGCAGCAGATAATTAATGTGGATGCTGAGGTCCATGAGAATCTGAAATGTAACACTCTAACCCTCCCTAATTAAGTCTTGATAGAGGGTCCACCTAAGGGAATGGAATTGCAAGTGATCTCCCTATCTGATGGTGGCTAGTCATTGGTGTTCGGTAATTCCCCTAATCTAGTTTCAGGGTTGGCAGTGGAGTCCAAAAGCAAGTGTCTGAGGAATGGCTGTATTTGCCCTGATGTCAATATGTCTCTGGAACATTTGACAGAATCTGACTGACTGACAAAGCCCCCCCCCCCCCCCCCGGGTAGATATTAAGATCCTCTCTTGGAACATTGCTGGCTGGAAAAATAAGTCTAGTGGCCCTGATTTTAGACAGTTTCTTGGTGGATTTGATTTAATTCTATAGCAGGAAACTTGGACTCAGAATGAAATTACCTTGGAGGAGTTCAATGTACACTCTTTGCCAGCATATAAAGGTAACCATTTTGGTCGCAGTCAAGCAGGGTTATCAGTTTCATGGTCCAGGAAACCTAATTTTATGGTCACCCCCCTTTGGGTTGGTGACACAAATGTGCAACCCTGTCTTGTGGAAGGTGCTGGGAAGTCCTTAATATTAATTAATACATATATTCCTCCTTGCACAACCAAATAATCAATAACTTGCCACTGGGAGGGTATTGTAGAGCTTCTTGCGATTTTTAGAACTAAAATTCCCACAAACTGATATTATCGTGGCGGGTGATTTTAATGCCAGACTGGGACAGGACAGTTTTGCCCTTGCCAAGGGCTTAGGTCTTCATCCAAATAATCCCTTGCTTGATAGCCTGTTTAATTCTAGATTTTCCAAGGATTCTCAAACTAATGAAGCAGGGATTCGTCTTGCCCACCTTTGCCTCAGATTTAATTTGTCCATCTTGAATGATATTCCACATCACGATATTCCAGGCGAATTCACCTTTACCTCGAGTCGAGGCTGCAGTGTGATTGACTATTTCTTAATTTCACCGGCACTTTGGGGACAAGTGAGAGCATTTTCAATAAGGGATCATATTGATAGTGACCATCTCCCTCTCTCTCTTGTTACTGAGCCTCCTCTCTCCTTTTGGAGATTTGAGGGTTCAAGAACTGAATCTCTGAACTGGATTTCTAGAATGCCCAAAATTTCTTGGTCCAGTAGGATGGCTCAAAAAGTAGCTGAAGTGCTTAATGATGATGTTTTAGCCAAGTTTTTATTTACTTCTAAGAATTCGAATCATTAGCCTGAGTTAAATACAATAATATTGTAATGCAACTCTCTGACGTTTTTAGGTTACAATCAGAACAACAGCTATCTGAAAGTGGGAGAAGCTGGTTTGACAGTGAATGCCACCAAATGAAGTCTCAGGTCCATACTATACATCATCAGTATGGGGTTTCCAGATTAGGCAGATCCCCGATGGAATATTACCAGCCAAAACTCAATTACACCAACTTTATAGAATCAAGCAAAAGTCCTTTATACAAGAATGCTGGGAACCTCTTATCCAGGCTACATTAAACAATGACACCAAGAAATTCTGGGCTTTGATCTCTGAGTCTCTGGGCTATAAGCATGCCAATAACAGTCTGATTTCACCAAATGACTGGTATGACTATTTTTCACAGGTTTTCAAGGAGACCAGAGTCAGCCCTTTGGAGGATTTTGATGTTAATTTGGCTGACTGTCCCGAGTGGCCACCGGTCCAGATAGAGGAGATTGAGTTATTAATTAAACATACTTAACCAGGAAAGGCTCCTGGTCCTGATGCTCTTCCTCCTGAGCTGATTAAGGCATTCCCTGAGTAGTGGGCCCCTTTTCTGGCTGCTATGTTCATGGCCATTGATAAGACAGGTGTAATACCTGAAGCCTGGACAAATGCAATTGTGGTCCCTATATTTATTTATTCATTTATTTGTTCTATTTATATCCCGCCTAGTCAGCGGACCGGCTCAAGGCGGCTAACAAAACTCAGTACCATTAAAGGTTTACAATAAAATCATTAAAAATACAATAAAATTACCATAAAATTTTTCTAAGATGGCGACTTCCAAGTTTCCCGGTAAGCAAAGGTGGCGGGGGTACTCCCCCAGGACCAGGGCGATGTTAATAACCAGTTCTCCACCCGATGGCGGCTCCTATTTGAAAGCCTGGCGGAAGAACTCCGTCTTACAGGCCCTGCAGAATTGTAATAAATCCTGCAGGGCCCTGATGTCATCTGGGAGCTCATTCCACCAGTAAGGAGCCGCCACCGAGAAAGCCCTGGCCCTGGTGCAAGTCAAACGGGCTTCTTTTGGACCGGGGCAAGTCAGGCGATTCTGTATGCCTGACCTCAGTAACCTCTGGGGCTGATATGGGGAAAGGCAGTCCCTCAAGTAGGCAGGCCCCTGACCATAAAGAGCTTTAAAGGTCAACACCAGCGCTTGAACCTGATCCGGTAAGCTATAGGTAGCCAGTGCAGCGTCCGCAGCACAGGCCGGACATGGTCCCTCAACGAGAGACCCGTCAGCAGCCTGGCCGCAGCATTCTGCACTAGCTGCAGCCTCCGGATCTGAGACAAGGGCAGCCCTAAGTAGAGAGCGTTACAGTGGTCAAGATGTGAGGTGACCATAGCATGGATCACTGTGGCTAGGTCTTCGCGTTCGAGGAAGGGGGCCAGCTGCCTAATCAACTGTAGGTGGAAAAAGGCTGCTTTGGCAGTGGCTGCTACCTGGGCCTCCATCGTTAAGGCAGAGTCCAGGAGCACACCCAAACTCCTGACCCTCGGAGCTGGCACCAATGGTGCCCCACCGAAGGACGGAAGTGGATGCCCCAACCCCGATCCGGTCCGACTCAGGCACAGGACCTCCATCTTCAGAGGATTCAATTTCAGTCGACTCAGTTGAAGCCAGCCCGCAACCTCCTGCAGCACCCGCTCCAGGTCATCTAGGGTAGAGCCGAACCGGCCGTCCAGCAACAGATAGAGCTGGGTGTCATCCACATATTGATGACAGCCCAGCCCATGCCTCCTGACAATCTGGGCGAGGGAGCGCATATAGATGTTAAACAACATCGGGGACAAGACCGCCCCTTGAGGCACACCACATACCAGTGGGTGCCTCTGGGAGGTCTGTTCCCCGAGCGCAACCTCTGTCCCCGATCTTGGAGAAAGGAGGTGAGCCATTGTAGAGCAAGCCCCCGTATCCCCGCATCGGCGAGGCGGTGGATCAGCAACTGGTGGTTGACCACATCAAAAGCCGCTGACAGATCTAACAGCACCAGTGCCGCCGTACTGCCTCAATCCAGATGTCTTCAGAGGTCATCCGTGAGAGCGACCAGGACCGACTCCGTCCCGTGACCTGGTCGGAAGCCGGATTGAAACGGGTCTAGCATGGAGGTGTCATCCATGAAGCTCTGCAACTGTATCGCCACCGCCCTCTCCAATACCTTGCCCAAATAGGGTAGGTTAGACACCGGCCGATAGTTGGCCAATACAGCCGGGTCCAGAGATGGTTTTTTTAAGGAGGGGACGAACCATCGCAACCTTGAGTGCCTCCGGGAACAGCCCTTCAACGAAGGACTTGTTAATAATCTCCCGAAGCGCACCACACAACCCCTCGTGGGAAGCTTTTATAAGCCACGAGGGGCAGGGGTCAAGGCTGCACGAGGTTGGGTGTACAGTCAGGAGCAACCTGTCGACCTCCTCAAGACTTCCTAGTAATTACAGACCTATTAGTTTGCTTTCTACTGTTGGGAAACTATATGTGAGATATCTAGCTAACAATCTTAAATCATGGATGTCGGAACAGCAGTTTTTAGGTATAGAGCAAGTTGGCTTTTGTAATGGGAAAGCGACCCTTGATCATTGTTTAGTGCTAAATCACCTCGTAGATAAACACAGGAAAGAGAAGGGCCTCTGGTTGTTTGCAGCTTTTCTGGATCTCAAGTGTGCTTTTGATTCTGTGCCGAGAGAATTACTCTGGAAGAAACTTAGGGATCTAGGGATTGATGAGAGACTCCTTTTTCTAATTAAAAAACTTCATTCTAACACTACTTGTCAAGTTTGATGTTCTAAGGAGGATGACCTAACCCAGAAGATATTCTAGCCCCTCTACTATTTAATCTTTTCATTAATGATTTGGCTCCTTTTCTGAATACTATTGATGGTCACAGTCCCAAACTTGGTGTGTTTCATGTCCCCCTTCTGCTTTATGCAGATGATGCAGTTCTACTTTCCCTCTCACATGTTGGACTGAAAAGGCTACTTTACTGTTTATGGACTACTGTGAGCTAAACAAACTGACCCTAAATTTTCAGAAGTCAAAAATTATCATTATTGGGAAGCTGTGGAAACCGGCTAAGTGGAAGAGTCTGAGAGTCTTTAATCATAAAAAGCCCTGAGAGTCTTTAATCATAAAATCTGTCCTAAATTGCTTTATGGGATCCCAGTTTGGATTTGCACTGTTAATAAGGAAGTAGAAAAAAATTCAATCTAACTTTCTCCAGAAAATCTTAGGCCTCCCTGCATGTGTCTCGTATGCAGCTATTTGTTTGGAAACCAATCAAAGACTCCTTGAGATCAAAGTGTGGTTCATAACATTCAAATTTTGGTTAAATTTACACTACAAAACCAATGCTAAGCCTAACTGTCTCGTTTCCCAAGTTTTGACTGAGTTCCAGTCTTCCTCATGGTTATCATATACAGAAGAGAAAATTGCTGTAATTGGGATCAGTTTTGGTGATCTGTTGTTTCTGTCAGAAAAATCAGCCTTTGTTTTAATCAGACAAAGACTCTTGGATACTGAGCTACAAGAACTGAGTAGTCGGACCCATGGTAGATGTTCTCCCCTGAGGTAAGGGATTTCTCCTATTGGTTCACTAACAACATATTTGTCTTGCCTCAATGATCCACTTATTCACAGAACTTATATGCTAGCCCATTTTAATGTTTTACCTTCTGCAGTACTTTATGGGAGGTTTTAAAAGATTCCATATGCACAAAGGCTATGTGTGGCAGGAATGAAGTAGAAAGTATTGAGCATGTCCTTTTGCACTGTACCTACTATTCTGACATTCATACTATGTATTTAGATCGGTTGTTATTGGATCTAATAGGCCAGTCTGACAAACATAAGACCCTCGATTTTCTTTCCACCCAAAGTGCTATAATTATTGAAATGGTGGTGAATTTTCTGTACCTGGCTTCTAAAAGGAGATATATGTGTTAGAATTTCATTTTCCTTCTGTTTGTTTTTTCTTTCATCTGATATGCCAATAAAGGTGTTCGTTGTTGAGTTGAGATACCCATTCACTAGCTGAAGAAGAGGTCCCTTTTTGAGGGCACATTCCCCTTATCCACAGCACGGTGCCCTGTTCCCTCTCAACTCTCATGCTCCCTGACAGCGGTGGGGCTGCCGGACTCAGAGTGGGACATACCTAACAAGTCCCAGACAGTCTTCTCCTTGCACCTAACTGACTGTCTCTGCTGCTCCAGGTCAGCCACCTTGGCCTCAAGGGAACAAACTTGTTCCCTGAGAACCAGGATCTCATTGCACTGAGAACCAGGATCTCACATACCCAAGTCTTCTTCCCAGTGGGCAGATAATTATACATGTGACACACCGTGCAAAACACTGGATAGCCCCCAACCCCCTGCTGGCATTCTGGCTTCATAACTGCTTTAAAAATGTTTTATATAATCTCCCTTTAAAACCCTTTGTATTTAAGAGGTTCTCCTTGTAGAAGTCTACTTACCTTGCTGGAAACTCAAGGAGACTAGGACCCTGGTGTTCGGGCTCTTCCTTGGCTTCTCACAGACCCCCTAGGCTAAGAGTCCCTAGGCTAACAGCCAAAGGCCAAGAGCCCTTTGGCCAGGTGCTGCTTTAAATAGAAGCCTCCCCCAGCAGAGGGCATGGACAGCAGCTATTCAAATTCACCCAGGAACTCAATTACAGTCAAACAATGACCCTTTCTCACCTTATCTCAAGCAGCCAGGACTCTGCAACAACTCAAAACTCACAAACACAGTCCCCCACACAGTACCCTCAGCTAAATCACCTTAGCTGAAAGCAAAATACTCACCCCTTGAGCAGCTCTGTCTTCTTCTGCCTCTCAGAGCTCAGCTGGGTCAGTGGGTTAGGACTTATAAGCAAGGAAGAGTCCGCCACTGAAAGCCTGTGAGACAGAATTACCATTATCTAGGATCATTGGTGCTGGACTTGTTTGAATTGTGAACCAGTAGTGTTCTAGAGCATATGAAGAGAAGAAGAAGAGATTGGATTTATACCCCACCCTTCACTTCCTGAAGGAGTCTCAGAGTTGCTTACAATCCCTTTCCCTCTCCACAACAGACACCCTGTTGGGCTGAGAGAGCTCTCCTGAGAACTGCCCTTGAGAGAACAGCTCTGAAAGACTTTATGACTGACCCAAGGTCACAAAAGCAGCTGATGTGCAGTGGGGAATCAAACTCAGTTCTCCCAGATTGGAGTCCATGCTCTTAACCACTACACCAAACTGGCTCTCAGTTATAGTTCTTCTCAGAGGCCAAAATTTATTTATTTGTTTATTTATTTATTTAAATTTATATCCCACCTGACCAGCAGGGCCGGCTCTAGGCGGCTGGCAACGGTAAAACCGTACAAAAGCTAAAAAAAAAAACATGCATACAACCTTTCCCCTACAAGGATAAAAGCAGGAGGAAAGGATCTGAAGAGTAAAAAGCTCTTTTCCTGTTTGTGCTGCTGATCCTCTGTGCAATGTTGAAGCCACCTGTTTTTCATTAAAAACAAAACCTCAAGCAAACAGAGCTTTGAATAATGACATAGGATTCTAAGAAGTTCTCCCAGCCAAAGAAGTTTCTTATTAGGTTTACTGTTTGCCCACTTAGGTTGGGTAACTTCCTGGCTGTTTGGCCTGCCCACCCACCCTTGTTCTTGGGCACTGGGAGAAAGGGGGGGGGGATGGGATCAGCATCCCAGGCGATGCTCTGGAACGTCCCTGAAACACTATTGTGAGGTGTAGCACCCTCATTTTCCTCAAGGGTTAGCATGATTATTAGAAGTCCTACTCCAGCTTGCAGGTCTCCATGATTTGGACCTTCCTGCAGATACCACCCTTATTTTTTTTCCAAGGCTGGATTCAAGAATGTGGTCATTAGTTAATCATGAAAACCTGTGGTCAGTTGTGTAACCAGATGGGAGGAGGGAATTAGTGTGAGGCTTCTGAGTCGAATCAAATAAGCCAGGCTCTTTGGTAAAGTAAAAGGTCCTTTTATTCTTAATGATGGTTCAGGTACTCAATGTTTGTTAGAGATAACTTGGTTACAAGCAACAGGGATTAATATACCATACACAGTAAGGTGAAAGCAGGCAAAGGGCCAATCAGAGCCAATACAAAAAAGCATGAAAACCTCCCAACCGTTGGTTCTCACAGAAAAGGCGCAAAAGCACTAAATTCCCCCCCATGCCCCTTAGTGACCCCTACTTGCAATTCAGAGGCCAGGCACCTGGCTAGAAACAGTTCAACAGTTCTCCAAGGTTACAAAAGCAAGATAAAACATTCACGGCTCCAGAGGAAAAAAGGGAGGAGGCGAGAGAAGATAGACAGACTGTTTATGTGACGCGGTAGAATGCGGCAAGCCATCCTCCCAGGGAAGAAAAAGACACATTAAGCAGGACAGGCAATAAATATCAAGGCTGGCCACAAATTACTGATAGACAATTACTGATAGAGACCCCAGCCCGAACAATTAATGGCAACAGATCTGACAATTAGGAGCAGACATTAACATCCTCTGGAGCAGGGGTGGCCAAACTGTGGCTTAGGAGCCACATGCGGCTCTTTCACACATCTTGTGCGGCTCCCAGCAGGGTGGCTGGGGAAGTGAAGGGGAGGCAGTCTTCCCTTCCCCAGCCAGTGTTCCCCTTCCTGTGTAGGCTTGAGGTGGGCGGGGAGCAGAGAGAGAAAGCAACTTTAACTTTAAAGGCATTCTCAAAGCCCCCACTCCCATGGCTGGCTTGGAGAAAGCATTTCTCTCTTTAAATATCATTATCAATATCTGGTTTTACCCTTTTCGTTTTTATTTTTGGCAGTCTTATTTAATGTTAATAAAAAGTAAATTTGCATATTTTCCAATAAAAACGTGTGTAGCATTTGTTCATGTCTTGCAGCTCTCAGACATCTGATGTTACTTCTATGTGGCTCTTACATTAAGCAAGTTTGGCCCCCCCTGCTCCGGAGAGTTCTATCAAGGGAAATGCCTGGATCCAAGAGATCACATGGTGCCAGAGGGCAAAAGGCTATAACAAGGCCAGAGGGAAGCCATGCTTGCTTTATGATCATGCCATGCTAATATGCTTTGATATGCTATGCTTCATCATAATGGGCTGCAATATGTAGAATGCTTTTAGTTTGCAGCTTGGATTCCTGTGCTGTAAGAAGATATGCTATCTAATACCAGATATTCAATGTATTAAATAGAATGGTTAACTTCTTTAATTTCTCTGTTGCTAAGCAATATAGACTGTACTGCTTAGTGAAATCTTTTTAATTTTTTTTAAAATAAACCTTTATATATTTTAAAGGTCTGCTTTGTGGGCATTTAACCTCGAGGACCACAGGAAGAAGGAGCAGTGACCCAGGGGGGGCCCAGGCTTGTGACTCTGACACCCTATAATATTGCCAAAGTGTTTGGGGGGACTTCCAGAGCGTGTCATCTATTGCACTTACAAAATTGTCAGTGATGTCATCACATTGTACAACCTCATTTCTGCCCCTTACCCCACCTCCAAAGCTCATGGGAGGGCCAGGTGATGGCCCGGCAACTCTATAACTTCTCATACTGACCAAACCTAGGTCCCCTTAGCTTCAGCAAGACTGCTGTTCATTGGGACCTTATAGTTCATTGTTTCCCATGTTTGAAGATCCACTGATACCCCGCCCCCCGGAAGCTATTTCTAGAGAACAATAAGGTACAGAGGGAAGAGTGGTAAAGTTCAGTTCCCTAAGCACAGCTCCACTTATGGCATGTAGGATGCAACACATCATGATTTTATAATATCTGCTTATTTGAACAACATCAAAGAGAAGCTGACCAGTTTCAAAGGAGAAACAGCACCCCTGAAGCTCTGAGGTTGCTTTTGCCAGTCAGCTCCAGTATCTGTGGGCAGCTCCCCCCCCCCCCCCCCTTGGCCAAATTTCAAACATTTATTTTATCTGGCGTATGAATTCTGAAGCAGAAAACTGCTCTCAGATACCAACCTGGAGGACTTTTATTTTAGACACATGGAATAGTTGATGAACAGCTTAATGAGCCATTGAAGACTCCTTTGAATTGTCAGGCTACACCAAGCTACTAAGGGAGCTACTTTGGATTTGACAGCGTATATTCAACGATTTCCAAGTATTTTCTGTTACCTGGTGAACAGCATGGATTGTAAACTTTAACACACAAATTATCCCTTTATGTTCAGATCCTAATGAGATTCGTAATGTTACACGTTGGTTTAAGTGCCCTGCAAAATTACATTAAGCCAGTGAGCCACAGAACAATAAACTCACAGTCCTTAGATTGAAGTACAGTCAGTTCCATTGAGCTAAAAGGAAACTTGGACAACGGTTATGCTCTTTGCTAATTGGGTTGCAGGGTGAACTGGGCTTTCCCTCCAGATCTGTTGTCTAGAAAGGATGTGGTATAGACAACTAGAAAATTACATTCAGACAGGCAGGCAGATCATCCAAACATTAGCTTGCTCATCTCTAAAAAACAACAACTCTTCCCCCCCCCCATATACTCTACAAGCCTTGTACGAATAGACAAGGACACTCTGGCTGTTACTCTGTGTATGGGCAAATACCACAATAAGTAAAGTCTCTAGTGATGACAGATAGGCCATTTTTTGACTATGACAGATAGCCATTCTTGGAATTTTCTATATACCCACTGCACAAATTCTATTTCATCAGCCTGATAAGGGAAAGTGATAGCAGATAGAAATCTGTGTCAACACAAAGTAAATTAAAAAACGTGGGCCTTTCATCTGATACGATCTTTTATATAATGTAATTTCTTTAGCTAATGTTCTCTGTTTTACTTCAAAAGGTTATAGGAAAAGTGTATGTGATAGATTGTAAAGGAAAGAAGCAAAGCTATAAGCAAGGATACGGCACTGGGTACACCAATAAACTGGATATCCCATATGCATAACAAATAGTGCTGGTTGTCACTTTTTATAGAAAACATATATAACTCTGGATTTCCGACAGAGGTCTAGGTTTTAAACAATAAAACAAAAGGTATTTAATACATGTTGGGCTGGGGACATCTAAGTGAAAAGCAAGGTGACTCATGCAGCAGTTTATTGAGAAGACTAGCTATTATTACTGCATGCTTCAGATTATTTGGGGGGGGGGGATTTTCACCATCATTGCCATCTAGGCACCATCTAGCATCCACTGCAGACAGGTGAGGACAGTATCAAACAGTGGATGCTGCTAGCCAAGCAGTGGTAATGAACCTGCCCCATGCTTCAGAAACTTCTGTTGCCAGTTCCTGATATGCTGCAGCAAGGGCACTAATAGTGTAATCCTAAACAAAATTACCCTTTTAAGACACATGTTGGGACCCTGGACCTCAGCTATGTACTCCATGATGCCCAGAGGGGGAATTATTAAGTCACAGGGTGCATAACCTGTCTGTTATCTGGGCTGCAATAGTTAGTCGATAATACACTGAAATGAGAAAACTAAAATTAGTCAGAAGAATAATTTGAAACAAATTATTTCCAGTTCGAGTACTTTTAGGCCCAATTGACACCTCCCCTCTGAAGTAGTTTGACTGCTGTCTTTTCCCAAGCTCACTTCACGCTGGTTTCAAATTTCACTCCAGGGAGTCTGAAGAGTACTAAGCAACAGCATTTGTTTAAAGCAGTATAATGCTAGCTTGACCACAGGAGGGCAATTAACAAATGTAAACAGTAATTTATAAACTAGAACAAGTATGGTTTGAAACTAGAAACAGGTATAGACAGGTTTTTTTTAAAAAAAAAAAGTAGAATGATTCTAGCAGGAAAGTCAGATGTAAATTTGACCTTAAAACCTCTGAATAGAAAGCACATGCACCCATCATCTAAAAACAAAGTATTTTAAATGTTTTTAGAACAGGGTCTTCATCTTTGTTTAGGCTGTTGGCACAAGTGCAGTCTTATTGAATTTGGGGTCTCACACCAAAGATCAGAATGGGACCATAGAATTAGCTCCACTGCCCCTACCAGGGCAACCCTTGTTGGGGTCAAGCAAGGGCTGTCCTTTGTTCTCTATGACTTGGGCAGGAACTGCCACCACTGGAAACCAACTGCCCAAGCCTTGGATAGGACAGATATGGATCCACTGCTGAGCATAGTTCCCTCTAAGCTGCGCTAGGGAGTGCTGGCACACAAAGTCTTAGCTGACAGCTTCTGCTTCTGCACACAAAGCTCCCCACCTCTATTGGAATCAATGGAAGATGGGGGCACCTCCTTCTAGGACTCATAGGCCCCGTCCACACAGTCACTTTTGTTGCTCATTTCTCCCTATTGCTTCAGGTTCTCCCACCCCCCATATGTTTTGTTCTCTCTAGTAGTCCCAGAGGGAGCAAAACACATGTGGAAAAGGGGGAGGAACCCAAAGCAATAGGGAGAAATGAGCGACAAAAGTGACAGTGTGGACGGGGCCATAGAATTGGACCCCGTGGTCCAATCATTTTGAATCTTGGGGCAGGGGGTTGAAGAGAGGCACCAGCAACTATGCTGCAAATCTGGTGCCTCTACCTAAAACAGCCCCCACCTCTCTGAGCTACAGATGCCCCCAGATCAATTCTCTACTATAACCTTTGGGGCCCATTGACTATAATGGTCCCCGTAGGCTATAATGGAACTGGGAAAAATGGTGTGTGTGTTTTTTGCACAACTCTGTTACACTTTTCAGTATGACTTGTAAGCTACCTTGAGTCACAGGGAAAAGTGGGATAAAAATATTTGAATAAATAAGTAGTTTGGGCAGGTTGATAACATTTAAGCAATTTCCCCATGTGCTGGTATGTTTTCTAAAGCTCAGTACAAGGTGACAGTCCAAAACCAGGTCTACCAATATAGTGGACTGGGTTGGGTAGACCTATTCTCTGGAGGCCAAGTCTACCAATATAGTGGAAAGGGGTGGGGAGACCTATTCTCTGGAGGACAGGTCTACCAATATAGTGGAAAGGGGTGGGTAGACCTATTCTCTGATGGCCAGGTATACCAGTATAGTGGAAAGGGGTGGGTAGACTTGTTCTCTGAAGGACAGGACTACCAATATAGAGGAAAGAGATGGGTGAAATTTGACTTGATTCTGTTTTCTCTTAAAATGTTTAAATATAATTTAAAAGAATTATTCACCTACAACTTTAATGCTGCTAGCTTTTTTCGCTCACGAGGTAGAATTTCTGCTCACTGTACTGTGGAGCTTAGAGGTAACATTGCTGCTGAGGTGATTGCTTGATTGCTGGACAAAGTGGGTCCAAGTGCAGCAGAGGCAGGAGCTTTCTTCTTGGTGGGCCATGAGCACTGCCCCCCCCCGTGTGGGGTCTAGACTGACTTCCCTGGTTGCCTATTGGCTAAGACCACCCCTATGTAGGCATTGCTGGAATTTTATGAAAACGAAATGGCTGCCACATTAATGGGGCTGATCACAAGATGTCGGTAGTTCCCATATCAAGCTTCTTATTATATTGGAGGCAGATGTTTACAAATAAGAGGCAAATATTTCACCTGGGCTTTTCTAAAATACCTATTACACTGATTCAGTGGAGGAAACTTGTAACTAGTTCTTGGTTTCTTTGGGACAGAGCCAATCTTTGATTTCAGTTTCCAAAGAAAAAAGAGGCTTAGCTCCCAGCTTGGCCACAGAGGGAGGTTTCTAACCCCCAGAGACATGACAAAAATCTGTCTTTGGCCAAGCCAAAGTTGCACAATTATGACAGAGCTACCTGGGATGAACTCAGTGTTTTTTTGTTAGTCAGCTGATAGGGAGAGATCCAAAGTTCCCTGGTTGTTTTCTGTTCTGTTCAAGATACTTCAGATTTTATCCCTAATAGGGAATATATCTGGTATGAGGAAACACAATGCTATATGCTATGATACCTCCAGAAACAATACTGGGAACCACTGAAGAGAGAGAAGAGAGAGAGATTGGATTTATACCCCGCCCTTCACTCACTTGGAGTCTCAGAGCGGCTTACAAACTCCTTTCCCTTCCCCTCCCCACAACAGACACCCTGTGAGGTAGGTGGGGCTGAGAGAGCTGTTTCCCAAGCTGTCCTTGAGAAAACAGCTGGTACAGAGCTATGGCTTGCCCAAGGTCATCCAGCCAGGTGCAAGTGGAGGAGTGGGGAATCAAACCTGGTTCTCCCAGATTAGAGTCCGCACACTTAACCACTACACCAAACTGGCTCCCACACACAAACCACTACACTGACATAGACACATGGGTTATGTAAAATGAAACTAGAAGTTTCTGTTGGTAATGAAGAAATAATTTCTTTTCTATTCATGGTTTTGATCTCACCTGGAAATATGACCAGCCATCTAGCAAGGAAGGCTGGCCGCGGCACTGGTGCAGGGGCATCCAGGAGCCTACAAAGAGCACAGGGGCACGAAAGCAACAGCACCATCCGTACTCATTGTCACCAGACAGTATTATCCTTTTTTTTTTCAAATTCCTGAAACTGCACATTTTAAAAAATTTGCATCTTGTGAATTACGAAATCAAACTGTCAGTTACCTTTTCACAAATGGCCTGTCAACCTTAATTTTAGAATGACCGTCTTCAGAGAAAAAGTGTGAATCTGACAATAAACTCAAAAGAACAGAAGCCACGGGGTCCCCTCTATTCTATTTTTTTTAAAGACTGGTAAATGGACCCAGTTTTATTTTATCTGAAAGTGCTCTGTGGAACTAATATATCTATTACTTTTTTATATTATTATATAATATATTTTTATATATTTATTTCTATAATATTTATTATATATTTATTATATTATTACTTATTTATTATATTATATATATTATATATTATATTATATATATTACATATATATATTAATAATATAATATATTTATTATATTATTACTTAATAATTTACTTATAATAATAAGTAAAAGTATTTATTCACTTTTAGTTTTGTTTACTTATTATAAATTAGTTTACTCATTTATTATATTATATATATATATAATATATATATATATTAATAATATAATATATTTATTATATTATTACTTAATAATAAGTAATTTACTTATAATAATAAGTAAAAGTATTTATTCACTTTTAGTTTTGTTTGGAGTCAGTTGAAACTGGAAGGCTCGTCTAGAGGGAAACGACTTGCTAGGAAAAGACTAAAAGTGTTTTGCAGAACCGTTTTTGGATTGTTTAGATCAACAGTGCCCTTTAGCTAGATGTCTTGACCTTTCTTGCATTTGTATTATTCTGCTGGAGTATCTTTTCTTCTCCATCACCTTCATTGTTTAAGGATGCTTAGCTGCATGCAGGTGTGATGGAGCTAGCAATACAAGGAAAATGGAAATGTGAAACACTGAATCCCCTGTTGAAAGGAGGAAAACCCAAGTATTTCCAATCAATACCTTTTACCTTTACACTGAAATAAACGTGGCTGGGGGGGGGGGGTTAGTAACATTTCTGTATGAGAAAAAATACTGATTGCTATGTACGTGCTTACAAGAATTATTGATTACAGTATTCTAGAAACAAAAATAGAAGTGCTTTTTTGTTTCAATGTGCTTGTTCTTTAAGCAAAAAAAAATTGCTGGTCACATATTTCTGATTTAAATCTGAGCCACGTCCCATTGGCTCTCATTGAATGTTCTCAATAACACAGCATCCATCCCTAAATGCTGACAAAATGGCATGTTCGTAGTCTTCTTTTCCCTTTCCCCTCCCCCTAGTTTCCCCTCCATACAGCTAATAACAAACCTTCGTTCTCTCTCTGTGCATCTCAGCACCAGCTATGGAAGCTGTAGGTTTCTGCATGAAGTTTCTACCAGTGAGCTATGGCATCTCCCATAAAGGTAGGCATAGAGATTTGTGCTCCTCAGCATGGCAGATTATAGCATACATGCAGAGGATAGCAGTTGGCATTCACATTATATTATGATGCTAAGTACATACTGGATACGTTGCAGCCCATCATGGACAGCCTTTTACTAACAAAATTTTTATTAGTAGCAGTCTGAATGTAGAGGTGGCAGCACTAGCAACAGTGACAGTTACAGTGACAAATTGGAGTATACAAATTATTATTCCCTAGAGTGTCCTCCATATAAACAATGGGGCGAAAATGAGATCAGCCCATACATTCAGCTCTGCAGCATCAAGTGCTGAATGATCATTTGATGATAAATCCGCTGATTTGTTCCCACAATGCACTTCTGAACCTGCCCATATATATCATAGAAGCGCAGAACAGAGTTAGAAAGTCATCTGCACAGTTTAAGACAATATCATATTCCTGACAGATTGTATTACCTTGTAGGGAAGTGGTGTTGATAATGCCACTATTTTCTGCCTGTATGTGTCCAGAGAAAGCTTTAGTTAATTAAATAATTTATACGTTCAAAATTTAGTTGATGCTCATCACAATTCATTTAAGCAGACTATCCAAATGTGAAGTGCTGAATGGATCCAAAATTTATTGGCAACTGGCCTCTTAGAGCAATGTGGGAAACAATAAATCTGATAAGGTCATTTAACACATATTTTAAGTTTGGTCCATGTATCGGTTGTGACTGCAACCCAAAAATCATATTTGTCCTGTTTTGGAAAAGGCAGAACACTTTCACCCTGTCCACACACAGAGAAATAGCGAGGCAGGACGCCACCAGTACAATGGAATGTTTGAACCACAATTTTATTAAAATTAAATAACCTGCAAAGGGGAGGAACTTTTGATTGACCCATGTTAACACTTCCTTGCATTGATGCAGGTATAATCCATTCCCTCCTTGCTCTGTTTGGTAATTCACTCATCTATGAGCCTCAGACTGGCTGCCTCATCACAGCTACAGAGGAGGACTGAGTCCATTGCTGAGCCTTACAGCTCTGGGTGAATAGGTTGGTCATGGCTTAAGATACTGCTGCATTTCCTCTTGCCAAACCCAAAGGCCCCGAAAAAGCATCTAAGTGATGCCTCAGAACACTTAGAAAGATAACTGATCTGGATTTCCCTCCTATTGGCCCAGCTAGGTGAGCCAACCATCTTAAGAACATAAGAGAAGCCAGTGTTGGATCAGGCCAGTGGCCCATCCAGTCCAACACTCAGTCACACAGTGGCCAAAAACACCAGGTGCCCTCAGGAGGTCCAGTAGCGGGGCCAGGAAGCCCTCCCACTGTAGCCCCCCCCCAAACACCAAGAATACAGAGCATCACTTGCCCCAAACTGAGAGTTCCTATCTATACTTTGTGGCTAATAGCCACTGATGGATTTCTGCTCCAGATCTTAATCTTCCTAATCCTACAGTGAAGAGTGGGAACCTCATCCAATTTTGCCAGCTAGTCCTACAGTGCATAATGAGAGGAAAGCTTGTCACAGTAAAGGACTAATCAAGTGTTGGGGGGGGGGGGGTGAGCACAGGATTTTATAAGCCTGACAAACTCTCTCCTCTCATTGGCCAGCCACCATCTTTCATTCATTTATTTAGCACATTTTTATCCTATGTTTCCTTCAAGGAGCTCATTCTCCCTTCTTTCATTTTATCCTCATAAAAACCCCTGAAAAATAAGTTAGGCTGAGACACAGCAACTGGCTCCTGGTCACCTAGCAAACTTCATGGAAATGTCGGCGTCTGAACCTCAGTCTCCCAGAGGTTTGTGAGGCTAGCCTCAGAACACACTGCAAGCAACTTCTGCTCCCCTTAACACCCGGTGACCCCTGAAAGATCCCTGAAATGGGCCCCCTTTTGTGGAATGATAAAGGTTTGTAAAGGTACCATATCTTTTCCAGTTATAATTTATTATTAAGGTGTTTTATTTATTGGTGGAAATAAGCAACCTTTAAAAAGTAGCAAAATCATCTGGGGGAAAATTAAACCTATCTTCTTGTTGGTTCCTTTCCCCAATTTTTCTCCTTTCTCTCCTGTTTTCAGTTGCATGGTTTCTTCCATGCTGATAGACCACCTGTTCAAAAAAATAATGAAACCCCCTAATGTTAAAACTACAGCATTTTCCTTAAGTTAATAAATTTCCCATTATGCCACTTCTAAATGATCTTGATACAATTAGCATACCCTGATTGATCCCACTGGAAGTATCTAGACATTACAATGCAACTATTTAGACACCGCAGGAAGAGTCAACTAAATCACTTTCCCAAATATATACAAGTTCATAAATTGAATTTCATCAGGGCAAAGTAGATCTGAGATGCCTCCAGAAGTGGAAAAAGCTGCCAATGGCAGGTTTTGCCAACAAAGAGTGGTTCCTTCTGCTATTGAGCCAAAACAGGCTGAGAATTAAGAATGTTCTGTGTGGTATTTCCTAACATGCTTTCCTAGAATATTCTTATATCTGCCCCTGTTGCATTTTAGCTAAAAGTAGGCTCTCTCTGAAGGGGCAAAAAGCCTCTTCACCTCCCCTTCAGCTGGTATAAACTGAGTAGGAGAGAAATCAAAGCTCCTTTTTCCTCTCACAGTGATGAGCAAATGAACACTTTTTAAGGTGAGATCCCCTGGCGTACTCAGAATACAATCCCAGCACGTCAAGTATATAATGTAGCTATACCCTCAGTGTCCATTGTAATATGTACTGCTGTGAATGTTGGCTGCCTTTGTTATGTTAATGACATAGCAATCACAACAACATTAAGTCCCCCCCCTTCAGAACATCCCTCTGAAGCTAATGGGATACATTCAGAAGGAATACACAAATAGGTTAAATATTGCAACCAAAGGGTTGGATCCTGTGATCTGAGAAGGCTGTGTTAGCAGAAGAGAGAAGAACAGTCATTGCATTCCCTTCCTCCTCCCCACTGCAGCATTCCATCCAGTTTATCTAAATTATATCAGGGTCAGAAAGTATTACTTGGGAGAAGGGAATGTGGGAAAGATCCATGATTATTAGTGTCTCCATTGGTGATGGATCACAGGATCCAACCATGCAATACTAAACATTTTTTTATTGGGATAAGAGTAGCACTTGCTCATTTTTCCAGATTTTCATCTTTTGTAAGAAATAAATATTGTCTGTTTGGTACTTCAGACATATAAGCATCCTAGAGTAAAAATTGTTCTGGTTATTCATTGAGATTTGACAAGATATAAATTATCCTGTAATGAGCTGGTGAGAAGAATTGTTTTTCTGTCTAGTCTTGGCATCATGATGCTGAGAGTTGACATTAATAAGTATTTATCTGATTAGGAAGAGCAAGGCAAGATTTATGAAAATTCGTGCTAGACAGGATTTAAAGTGACTTCCACAGTTCACAACGAAATACTGGAAGTCAACACCTTATATTTTACAGTATCTGGAAAGATGCCTTCAGTGGAAACTTACACAAATAAATTGCATTAAAGTTCTAAAGAAAAAGAACATTTGAAACAGGGAAAAGAAATAAAGTGGTGGAAACCAATAGCTGTAAACAGCCCACAACTTTATTAAACAAACAGGTCTTAATGGCTAACGTGTTAGTTCAAGTGTACAGGGGATAGTGAGAAGGCTTCCTAGAATACCCAAGGAGACTGATATGGATAGTCACTCAAATGTCTATCACAAGTCAGCCCATCTGGATACTACTGGATACAGAGGGTGATTAAAATGTGGAATTCACTGCCAGTGGATGTGGTGATGGCCACAGAAATAAACAGCTTTAAAAAGGGATTAGATAGATTCATGGAGGATGTCAATCAATGGCTACTAGCCATAATGACTGAAGGGAACCTCCACATTCAGAGGCACTGAATCCCAGAGCCAGGAGACAACATCAGGGAAGGCCTCAGCCTCTATGCCCTGTTGTTAGCCACCCAGGGGAACTGGTTGGCCACTGTATGAGACAGGATGTTGGACTAGATGGACCATTGGTCTGATCCAGCAGGCCTCTTCTTATGTTTTTATGATATTGCAATGTGGAAAGCCAGATGGAAAATGGAAATGTTTAAGTATTTTGTTTCATTGTGTTTTGTTTTTGAGGAGTTTTTAAAAATATGCAGGAAAAAAAAATAAAATTCAAGAGATCTCCTAGAAAAAAAAATACTATGAGTGAAATGAGTTTCGGGGCAGATGTAACTCAGTCAAAATGTATGGTATGAAGATATTTTTGTAATAAAGCCATATGCAACACTGGATAATGGCAATTACTGAATATTCTATACACATATACACTACATATATAAATATTAAAATGTGGCTAATTTTGTCCATACAATAACCTGAGTGTGATGAGAATACACTTTTTAAGAGCTGAATATTTTCACATTTATATAGTTTAAACTCGGTATCCATATATGCTGCTAGCTCTATTGGGAGACTGTATGAGGCCGAAGACAGACTCGGCTTCTGCCGCGCCTCCCCGGCGCGGCAGAATGGGGCAGGGGGAATTTTCCCCACCCCGTGGCGTTCCCACGCCGCCGGAAGGAAGCCGCCCGCAGCGTTCAGACTGCGGGCGGCTTCCTGGAGTGGCGGGCAAACGCCGCGCAGCCGCCCCTGCCTGCGCACATTCACACCCGCTTCGGCGGGTGGAACGCACGTGCAGGGCGCACCACACCAGCCGAGCACCACTTTAAAGTGGTGCTCGGCTGGTGCACAAGGAGCGCGGCGCTGGACGCAATGCGTCCGGGCTGCCTCCTGGGGGCAGATGCAGCTGTCTGAACGGCTGCTGTGCCTCCGCTTCTGAAGCGGAGGCAGAGTGGCCGAGACGGCCAATCTGTCCTCAGCCTGAGACTGTTTCTCTCCCAATAGATCATTCTTTTGTTTATCACAAGTTGTTTTCAATTTTCTACTTATTTCCCCCCTACATCTTATGGTCAAAGCTAAGTTATATTAATTTTTAAAAATGTTCCCAAATCCCACAGGTTTGTGCTGGAGATGTGGAAAACATACTGGTTCTTATCTCCCATGCAGTGGGATTGCAAAATTACAAAGGACTCTTGGGAAATGGTACACAAAGGGCTAAGTGTTATTACAGGAAAAGAAATATTTATCTTACGTCATTAATGTATCTCTTGGGATATAATACAGAACAATTACCTGTTTATATGTTAACTTAACTATAAATAATGCATTTTATGCTGTTTGGTAAATTAGGTTTGGTAAGAAAGGAAATATTATGCATATTTCACACACACAGACCATTTCTATTTTTTCATGACTTTAAATTTTCCAGAAATTTTACAACTTTATGTCACGTAGGGATCCCCCAGAATTACAGGTCATCTCCAGACTACAGTGATCAGTTCCTCTGGAGATCATGGATACTTTAGAGGGTGGATTCTATGGCATTGTACCCCACTGAGGTCCCTGCCCTCCCCAGGCTCCACCCTGAAATCTCCAGGAGTTTCCCAACCTGGATCTGGCTGCCCTACCTGCCCGTACCTGACCAGTGGCCTATGAATATTTATTTCTTCTTTTTTTGTACCCTGGTGCATCAACCGAAAAATTAACCTGTTCTCCTTGTGGAGAGAAGTATGATATGAAGCAGTTACCTTATCAGAGATGCCTGAAACCTCTGTTGTTTATACCATACTTTTACTTCCATAGACAGTTTACACAAGCCATTCCAACGATGTGAGCATCCTGCTGTCTTTCTGTCTCACTGGGATACCTCCCTCAGTCACCATTTGGCTATTAAACTAAAACGTATGAGGTTCTCTCTTTTGAGTTAATGGTGCTGTTCAGACTTTGCTGGCCCATCCATCTTATAATTAATGACCATATCCGTCCAGTGATCATGTCATTATAGGTATGCACAATATATATTTGGGCACATAGAATGCAAGCCCCAACCTTTGCCAAGCCTGCGATGGTGAGAGGGGGCTGATTTGCCTCCACGAGGCAAGAGGAAATGGCGCCGGTGCTGAGCTTTGCACAGCGCCAGGCAGGGGGCGGAGCCAGCCCCTTTTAGGCTGGCTCCCACCCTCTGCCAGTTAGTCCTGGTTTGTCCACTGCAGAAGAGAGGCCAATCAACTGCAAGATGGTACAATTTCAAACAGCCCAGTTTTATAATAAGGATGATCATAGATCATTTTAAAAGCATACATAAATAATTTAATAAGATTACATTTAACAGACCATATTAATCTAAAATACATTAAGCTAATAATAATACAATTCATAACACTTTTTAATGTCAATACTGAAATTTTGATCATTATAGAAAATATTTACAAATAAATTTAAAATTTATAAAATCTTGAAGTAGTGCAGGCGACATTCTGATTTGCATATGACTTTTGCTGCCCCACCATAATCAGTATATTAATCTCAGGATACCACTCATTTCATAAAAGAGTAAATCATTTCCATAGAACACTGTAGGGCTGTATTGCTGATGATCTTTGCAATTTTAATTTGTTGGTTCTCTGAGTTTCCAGAATATCCAAAAGCCTATGATTCTCATCTGGCCACTTTCCTCTTGCTCCTTCAGGAAAACCAAACTAGACCACATCCATTGTATTCATTAGGACATTCATTTGATCCTGTAGTCATTCGTAGTAGCTGACCTTTTCTTCTGCTGCCTCTATTAGGCCATGGGTTCTATATTCATACCTGATAGTTACATCCACCATGATGGCTTTGTCTCCTTGAACAAAAATTAGATCAGGCTTCCATAATTCTCCTCCTAATGTTCTAAAATGCAGTTCATGATGGATTATCCATCATCCTTGGCTTCAAGCACCAATAGTGTGCAGATATTATGATGTCTACAGATTCTCATTTCCTGCAATGCCGGGCATTGTCCCAAATATGGGAGCAACCTAGTTTCACATTTTCTACATTTCTGGTTTGTTTCACAAATCCCTCTTACAAGGGATTCCATAGTGGAAAACATGTAGACTCTCATTTTTAGTGCTGTAATACAGGGTTGTTCTGAGAGTTCATTTTCCCCTCTTAACTAACTGTTACTAATATGATCATTCTTGAATAATGCAATCCCACTGCCTTAATATATTAATGTTGTCAATCTTTCAAATTCTTTCTCTCTATAATCCATCAGAGTTGGAATAATCTAATGTATTCTTTCCTGACTCCATCTATCTACCTAACCAAGATCCATCTCAACCTGATCAACACTTTCCCAGATCTTAGGAGTTGCATCCAGTATTCCTCTCAGCAAAACCCATAATGCTCTATTTTTATTGTGGATGAAACCAAATCTACATATATTGTATTTTTTCATCCTCAACTCAGGCAATTCTATGTAACCTCCTTAATCTCATTTTTGGAACCAACTTCTCTAAATACATTTTGCCTAAACAACCATCTCTAGGGTGAGAATAAAATAAACTATTGGTTGTACACACCAGCAGATGCAACCATTTCTTAAGTTTAGCTTTAATCACATTATCAATGTCTCTCTAGGCTTCATATGATTGGATGCAGATAAGATTTTGGGTATAATAAATCAACTGACCAATTCAATCCTTTGCCTAGGTTTCAGTGGTGCTCTGTCCATATTCCTAAGCCATTCTCTAATTTTGTCCTCAATATTATTCATCACAGTCCCTCTCCATGGATTGATCTTTATTCCTAAATATTTTCCCATGGTACCAGGATCTATCATCATTACTTATTCTCCACTTAGAACAATTATTAACTACAAAGGCTCCATTCAAAGGACTAATGCAGAAGCCATGACATTTCTTAGCCAGTACCAGAAATCCTGTTATCACACAAAGGGCTCTTACCAGTTCTAGAATCCTTTCCACGGTACTCTAATCTCTACTCAACAAGACAAGATCATCAGCAAAGGCCAGTAAAGCAGCACTACTTGAATCCATTTTGTACCCCCCCCCCAAGTTACCAATTTCATTTATTAGTGGGTCCATTGTGATGTTGAATAGAATGGGAAACATTGGATCACCCGGCTTCATATCCATTTTCAAACTGATAGGGGGCATGTTCTCTTCTCCCAGATGAAACAAATCCCTAATACATTCAACAATACGTTCACCTAATCCTCTGTTCCTCAGAACCCAAGATGTATAGTCATGACATGAGCTACAAAATCAAATCCCTTCACAATATCCACAAACACTACTAACTTGTTTTTACACTTCTTGGCCTTTTTCAACACAATCCTCTCTGTCTTGTATTCACTGTACATGCATCCTGTAACCTTGCAGTAATAATCTTAGAGAATAACCTTAAAACAGCTGAGCCATTAGTCAGGGGCCTCCAATTCCCTATGTCCTTGAGTTCTTCCTCATCCTCACTCTTAGGGATTAATGTTGACCTACTTTGTTTGACCACCAAAGGAATTAATCCTGTAATTAATTACACATTAAGTAATTCAGCTAACTTCCTACCTCCAGTGTCCATCCACTTCATGATAACACTAATCCCATGTGGTCCAGCTACACTTTTCTCACACATACTGCCTAAATTTTTACAAACCTCCTCCTATGTAATTAGTTCATAAAAAAACTATTATCTGTCTGCCCAAAGGGTTAAGAGTGTCATAGTTACTCTTTCTATTTACCAAAGTTTCATTGGATTTCTTCACTTTGACATGCAGAGCACTGGTCAGAATTAATTTCTTCTCTTAGTCACCTATCTCAGGATCTTAGTTCTGGCTGTTCCCCCATGTTCTCACTGACACTTCTAAAACAGAGATCAAAGAACAAAATAATCAGTCGAATTCCATGAATGCATAAATACCAAAGATAATCCTGTACAGGGGTCCTTTTGAGCAGGAGCTCGGGGGAGTACAGCTCCGGGAGTTGGTGCCAGCCCCCCCCCCTGTGGGGGAATGCCTGCTTGTGTCATGTGGCTGCAGCAAAATGACCCCGTCCCACGGAAAGGTCCTTGTTCCTCCGACCAGCCTTCTGAAGGCTTCAGCCACCACTGAAGCTATCCTCCCAGAATAGTGGTATTTCTGAGGCTTGGATTAGTAGCTGTTCCCTCTCTGCCAGCTTCTTTCTTTCTTTCTTTCTTTCTTTCTTTCTTTCTTTCTTTCTTTCTTTCTTTCTCTCTCTCTTTCTTTCTTTCTCTCTCTCTCTCTCTCTCTCTCTCTCTTTTCTTTCTTTCTTGCCTTCTAACATACTTCTGGTGATGTCAGGGGGTGTGGCATATGCAAATAAGTTATGCTAATGAGTTATGCTAATGAGCTCCTGCACCTCTTTTTCTACGAAATGACCCCTGATCCTGTAAAAGAGAACATGCCAGAAAAACAGCAAAAGCCCATTAATAAGATATAATATAAAACATTCCTTCCCAGCTCTCATGAAGAGGGACCAACCACCACCTAACTCTTTTTGCTGTTAGTGTACTGGCTTTTAACAATGTTCAATTGTACATTGGTTTTAACTTTTGGGCACTTACGATACCTAACAGTTACCTGCAGGTTTTGATGTTTTATTAGCCACACCTTGAGCTTGCAAAGGTAAGGTGGGGTATAAATATTTTAAATAATAAATACATTAGAATCAAATGGGTTGGGTTGTTTGGTCCTACCTGTTTCAACTCACAGCTAGTTTGAGCAAAGGTGGGGCCTCATTCCTGACTCTTACCTGAAGCCTCACAAGACCCTCACTATACCTCAGACCAGGGCTTTTTTTGTAGAAAAAGCCCAGCAGGAACTCGTTAACATAATAGGCCACACCCAACAGCAGAAACTCATTAGCATATTAGGCCACACCCCCATGTTACCAGAAGAGTGGTCATCCAGCCACACCCACCTTTTGCTTCTTATTCCGTTTACCTTATTTGTTGTCAAAACCCAGGGCTTTCTTTGTAGCAGGAATTAATTTGCATGTTAAGCCACACACCCCTAATGTAGCCAGTCCTAATGAGTTTCTGCTGTTGGGTGTGGCCTATTATGCTAATGAGTTCCTGCTGGGTGTGGCCAGCTCAGGAGCCAGCCGGAACTCCGTTTCTGTGCATTCCTGCCCAGAATAGCCCTGCCTCAGACAATGTGTCATGTCAGGTGATATAAGCCTAAAGCACAGCGTGCTCTCTTTGCCATTCCCACAGGCTTCGCCTCTGAGGACAGAAGAGCTATTTTTCAAATAAGGTCAGGTTTTTTCAGGTAAAAAAAATAGTGTGGTAATCCATCAGATATATCTGGGTGTCTTTTATATTTCCTTTTGGAATTTTTTTTTTTAAACCACTCCTTTGATTTTCTGTTTTCCACCAAAGGAAAATGCATTAAAAATTTGGATAATAAGCAATTCCTTAGGTGACGTCTCAGGAGTCAGGGACATAATGAAATGGTGCAAATTTCACCTGCTCTTACATGTTTCTGAGTATTGAATTACAATCCACATGACTGTGGTTCCCACCCATAATAGGAAGAAAATGGAGAGTGAATAGAACTTGTGTGGGCATGGGGATGGGCTTATAAAGAAATATTGCAATCAGATATAGGAAACAGATATATGGATCGCACAGGCTTTTGGATTTTTTAAAAAAAAGTTTCTTCATTTCTCTTTATCTTACCGATAAATAGGGAAGTGCACTCAAATATAACTAAATCTGACCTAAATATCCCTTGACTTTGAAAGGGTGTCTAATGCAAATAATATTGCTTAATGACATTTAGAAGCATTCAGGAAACTTTGGAAATGTTTGGTGTTCTGTCTGTTCATTTATTAATGCTATTTCTGTTCCACTAGGACACAGCAGAATAGCATCACCCAGAAGAATAAGGGGCAGAGGGGAAGGAATGAGACTACGGCTACGGTCACACACACTAAATAATCTACTTTCAAACCACTTTCAGTGCACTTTCCAACTGGATTTTACTGTGTGAACTGGCAAAATCCAGTTGGAAAGTACATTGAAAGTGGTTTGAAAGTGGATTATTTAGTGTGTGTGACCGCAGCCTTTAAATACTTACCTAAGAGGTATAACCACACCATACGGCAAGAAGAGTAATCTGCCGTACAACATCATTCGTGATTGACATTTCTCCATGCCAGCTCCTCAGTGGACATAAGGGAATTATGATGCCCCTATCGACTTCCCTCCCTCAGAGGCAAAATTCCCCCTCCCAGTTTTCTTGCTCTTTTGTGACTGAGCTGCCCTAGTTATCTGTTTTCTTCTTTCCTGAATTATTCTGGCCCACCCTGGCTCACCCTGTCACAGTCCCACAATATTTTGGTTGTTTGCTCAGCTCAGGATCCCGAGGAAAGGAATGGGAGCCCCCTTTAACTTATATGACCTAAATGGCACTCAAGAAGTTTTTATATTCTAAATTAACAAAATATTCTATTCAACATAGAGGGGAAAGGTCAGGTGAAATCAGGGGTTGAAATTTCTTAGGTAACTCAATATAGATGACTCTTGAGGTAAAAAGCACTCAGACTGTGGTGGTAGTTTGACCAGCTAGATGATGAACAACACCATCATTTATTAGTACTATGTATGCTAGCACTTGTTTGCACATGTTGTGGTTTTAACTTTATTACTGTTTTAATATATCTTGCTGTTTTAATATATTTATATATATGCTGTGAGCTGCCTTGAGCCTGCCTGGCAGGGAGCACAGGATACAAATTAAACAAATAAATAAAATAATAAATAAATACTTCAGTACACTTTATTTGAGTATTCTCTCTTTTAGTTTCCAGAAGGCTGGTACACTCTTTCCAGTATCCAAACCAGTACTTGTCTTGAGTTTTGAACTGACAGTGTCTCCAAAGCCAGTTATATGGCCAGGGTCCAACATACCTTAGGGACCGCCTTGCTCCATATATACCCCAGAGGGCACTGAGGTCGGGGACAACCCACCGACTAGAGATCCCGAGCCTTAGGGCTGCCAGGCTCACCAGAACAAGGGCCAGGGCTTTTTTGGTGGTGGCTCCTGTCTGGTGGAATGAGCTCCCAGAAGAGATCAGGGCCCTGCGGGACCTTATGCAGTTCCGCGGGGCCTGCAAGACGGAGCTCTTCTGCCAGGCCTTTGAATAGGAGCCGCCACCAGGGATTCCACCCATCAGGTTTACCATCTATGATGTAACCAGCCCGAAATCGCCCTGGCTGGTGGCAAGGAGGATATGGAGACCTACCACTGGGTCGCCACTGATAATATGTTACAGGAAGCCGTTAGTAATGTTATTTGCCATAGGAATTTTTAATTGTTTTAGCTATTTTAATGTATTATTCTTGGCTGTGTGCCCATGTAAGCTGCCCTGAGCCTGTTCGTGGGGAGGGTGGGGTATAAATCGAAGAAATAAATAAATAAATAAATAAATAAATTTCTAACCACACCAGGCCAGGGATCTCTGTACTTTTCAAAGCTATCATCCTGTTTAGACTGGGTAGGGAAACTCCTCTCTCTACAGCTATCCCCTTTCATTGGCCTGACTGGGAGTCTCTGTGTAACTACCCACTCCTGCTTGCCAATTTTCCCCAGTTCTCCTGCCTGTGTTAAACTGCTTTTCCTCTCGCTGCTCAGCTGATACTAATCTATCAGATTGGTTGGAGCAGCCTGTCACTCAAGCCTGTCAACCCTTCACAGTCCTTCAGCTGTTTGTACAGCGCTTCTAAGTTTTGAAAAGTGCAATCTGTCACAGAAGTACATTCACTTAGGCAGGACTAGAAGAAAAAATAATTAAAGGAACAAATCAAGAACAAAATCCATGTGTTTGGGCAAGGTTTAGCACCCATCTCAGTCACCTCATTCATCAGGATCACAGTTGTGGGGAAGGAAGATGATCTCATATACTATGCCTCCATGTGACCTTTCAGCAAGATAAAAAATATTACCTGTAAAATTTTATTACCTTATTGTCTTCTGTATGTCTCTAAGTTGGCAAGGAGGATACTTCAGGCTGTGGTCCACCTGTGTATTTATTCTGACTTTATTGTTGGGGGGAGGTGTTGCAATTTCACTGCCTGTAGAATTAAATACTTTGTCTTTCTGGCTGAAATTTGAATAGGATGCTCCTTTGTATAAGGATGGGCTGTGGCTCAGTGGAAAAGCCTATGTTTTGCATGCAGAAGGTCCCAGGTTCAATCCCCGGTATCTCCAGTTAAAAGAACCGGGCAGGAGGTGAAAGACCTCTGCCTGAGACTCTGGAGAGCTGCTGCCAGTCTGAGTAGACAATACTTACCTTGATGGACCAATGGTCTGATTCAATATAAGGCAGATTAATGTATTCATGTGACATGTGAATGCTGTCACTGAGAATATCCTTCCAGTTGAAAAAGTAATCAGCAGAAATGTACTGCCTACTGAAACCGGTAGAAATGATTACCAAATTGGTTAAACTAATCCAGTGACATGCTATTATGATATTAAAGAATACAAACAAAATTATGAAGGAACCAAGTGAATAGATTGAAACCAGAATAAAGTACCTGTGTATATCCTACATTCCTGCTAAGAATATTGTTTGCAGGATGAACTGCCACCAATTCTACTCGCAATTTAATTGCAAACTACAAAGAGCCCTTTGAACAATCACATTTATTTAAATACTTAACATAGTTTTAAATTGTATCACAAATCTTTTTGCATATGTGCATTCTTATATCTCACCAAGTCACCCCTTCCCCACCCACTGCAACCCAATCCATCGGAAAGAAAGAAAAAACTTACAAAAGAGCCAGTTTTCCTGGCTGACTTGATCCTGCTGAGATGGTGTGTTATCTTCAGGGAAAATGTATGGCTTGTTTCTGGTTCTCTCACTTTGCCTCACTCCCAAATCTGAGCATGTATGAATTGGCAAAATGGGACTGCAAATATTTTGTATGTTCTCACATTCTTAACCTGGGAACTGTATTTGCTGCAGTAAGTTCTGAGCCACCAGCTGACAAATGCTTAGTGATTGTGCAGGCACAAAAAGAGTGGATACACTCAAAATGTATCTGATTTTAAATTGTGCCTGGCCTGCCTATGATGATCCTAGAGCAAATGTAATCCAAGCAAGCTAGCAAAATGAGTTTTCCTCAGCAGCATCTATTGGCCAACCTCCATCCTGAATGCTGCCAAGCATTCTGCTTATTTTGAACTGTGAATGAATCATAAGAGGTTCTCAGTTTGAAGGGAATGGGCACTGCCACAGAAGGTCAGTTCAATTTTTAAACATCTTATTAGAAAAACCAAATAATCTCTAGTTCTCCTGCAGGGCAATTCAATTCCCTTCGCTGCCCCTACTGCTGCTTTTGTTTTTAACCACAGAACTTCCTGTATCTCCTAAAGCTTGTCTAGTTGCATCCTTAGAACGAAAGTCTGTTGAATGGCTGTAAGTAACTACGTAACTGCAGAGAATGCAAACATCATCATAAATGAGACTTTCTGTCTATAGTAATAAAACAGCTAAGTTTTCAGTGTCAGTGTCAATTATCCCCCCTTTTCTTGTATTCTAATCTATATACTAATAGCCAAGTGGCCACCCCGTGTGGATATCTAAATCTGCGTGGGGGAGCACTTGGGGGGCAGGGAGGTTTTCCTGCACCCATGGGGGAGTCCCCCCGTGTGCAGAAAAAACTGAAAAGTTTAAAAAAAAACTTTTGGGGGGATATTTAAATCCTCTCAGATCTGTGGCTGCTGTTTGCTGCTGCTCGTGGTGGTGGCGGGGGCAGGTGGAGAAGCCTTGCCGGACCTCACCGTTGCTGGGGGGTGGGGAAAAGAGCTGGTGGGGTGGAAGAGCTGGCAGGCCCTGTGGCTGGCAGCCACACAGGCCTCACTATCACTGGCGGGGGGTGAAGGGTGGGGGAAGAGCTGGTGAAGGGGGGAAGAGCTGGCAGGGGGAGAGAAATCAGTGGGCCCAGCGCCTCTGAGGCGTGTGGGCCTCATCAAGGCAACTGGGGGCGGGGGGAGAGAAATCGGTGGGCCCGGGGCTTTCCATCATTGCCCAGGGGAGGGGAGGAAGCCTTACCTTTGGCTGCTCCTCCACATGGAGCTCCTTCTCCCCCGTGGGTCCTGCCTCTTGTACTGTTATAATTTGTATGTTAGATAATCCAAGAAGCGTTAGCATTCTCTGTTTCCATACATCCAAATAATGAAAAGCTTGCCTCTCAGTCACAAGATGTAGAAAATGCACCTGAGCCCGCTTGCGGGGAGGGCGGGGTATAGATCTGAAATAATAAATGAATAATAAATAAATAAACTTGAAAAATTTGGGTTCAGTGATAATTTCACTTTCCCCCACATTAAGGTGGCAAAAAATATTCTGAAGTAAAGCTCAAGGTGAAAGTCTGTTACAGCAATACAGAATAAAAAAAAATAGATGCAACTGTTTGGGGGCAGCTCCTGCCCACTTACCTTGGCCAGGGGTAATGAGGGCAATCCTTAACTTAGCTACAGGGGATGCCAAACAGACCTGGCTCAAGAGGAAGCCCTGGGGAGCTCAGCAGAGTGGAGCAGTGATGGAAAGGTGCCTGCGCCCAGTGCTACTGTGGGATGTGGCAGGGCAACTGGGACCAGTGCGAACAGCAGCACAGAAACCAGTGTAGCCACCCAACATGCAGGGAAAAGGGAAAGTAATTGGGAAGAGGGGCACCTTGGACCATGCCCTGAGCATGCTGGGAGAAGTGGCAAGGCAAGGGAATGAGAGTCTTGCCTGAAGCACAGCCCTTTAGGGGTATGAAGGGGGGTGGAGACAGAATGCATGGTCCTGTGGTTGGCTTCTCATTGGCCGAGGAACACTCCAGACAGGCAGGCCCCTCCTCCTATACAGGGAGAATGAGACCGATTTCTCACCAGGCGCTGCTTCACCATCACTCTTCCCTTTGCCCTGATTGTGTGCTTCAGTTTCTCACTATTTGCTGCAGGGCACATTTTGACCCACGGCTTCACACAATTTCCCCCATGGCTTCAATGATCCTGGGTTTTGAGGATCACTGAAGCCATGGAGAAAATTGGAGAAAATCTTGAAAAAATTTGGGGGAATTTTGGGGAGAGGCCCCAGCAGCTACCCTGCAAGTTTGCAGCCTCTCCCTCAAACCCCCTCTCCTCCAGCCCCTCATACACCCTATGAGTTTTTGCCATTGACTTCAGTGGCCCATAGGGTATAATGAGGCTGAAACTGACATTTGGCCTGCTGAATGACTCCTGAATTGGTTTGCATTGCCGAAACTGACATGTGGAGGTCATTCGGCAGCCGGAACAGATGCGGCCTAATTTGGCCCGATCTGAATCATGCCAAAAAAAAAATTATTTGCACACCCCTAGTGGGCACAAATGGCCGTGGTGGCAAGCCCCTCCCCAGCTCCCAGTGGGCCTGTGGAGGAAGCAAAGCAAGAAGGGGGTTAAAGTTTAAGCCCCTTCTGTTTAGAGTCATGCGGCAGCGGCGGCATGATCTTTCCACTGTATTCTATGAGGCCCTTCTCGCTGAACTCCCCCCGCCCGCCTTAGCAGGCCAGTTGGGGAAGGGAAGGGGAGGCTTTTGAAGATGCCCCCCTTTTGTTTCCCTTTCTGACACATTCCCGGTGATGACAGGGGGCGTGGCATATGCGAATGAGTTATGCGAATAGGTATGCTAATGAGCTCTTGCACCTCTTTTTCTACAAAATGACTTCTGGGTGGTAGTATAACAGAAGTTTCTTCTTTAGTCTTCAGTGGTAAAGGTTTCAAATGTTTATTGATTTCAGGATACCGGTTGAGAGGCACTCCCTCCAAAATGGAATAAATATGCTTTGCCATGGCAAGAAAAACCGTATTTTTAAATCCTTGTTTAGCACTCTTTTTCAGTTTAAGTGATCAAATCTATAAACAGTTGACTTAGGGTAGTCAATAAATGTCTTGAGCTTCTCCCAACAGTGGATTACAAAAAAGCACCTAAAGAAATTTGTCACCCACTTCCTTTAAAGCACATCTAAAAATCATTTTTAATTGCCTACAGCACATATATTCTAAAATGGTTAAAATAATTATTTGTCTCATAGTTGTCTGTATTTCAAGCTAACCTTATGAGAGTAATTTATCTTTACTCTCACGAAAGACTCTTGGAGAAGTAGCAATGCAAGTGTATCATGTTCACCATCTTAGTTTTCTCCAAAGTATGTGTTCACTGTTGTAGCGATATGATTTGAACATTTATGAGAATTTTAATTTACTGTGCTTTAATTTGAACTTGTTTTGGTGTTTCAAAGGCACCTGGAACAGAACCCAAATAAGAGTGGATTGGAAATTAGATAGAACTGTTACTTTTTTTTCAATTAGATTGGCATCAAATCATCCTTAAACTGAGAGAAAGTACATAGAGAGTCTCTTATCAGGTAAAGATTTGAGTTCAGCTAACTTGGGGGGAAGTGATGCATTGTAACAGTTTGACATATCACACATATCTTCCAAATGTAATACCTCAAGATGCATCCCCATAAATTAGTTGCCTTTCATCAGAGGGCTGGAAAGGTCACCTAGAAACTTAAGACAAATTCTATTCATATTGCTTTTATCAGGTAAGTAATCAAACTGATAACTAAGCCAATCATTCTTGTCTTCCTTTTCAAGAAAGGTTAGCCCAGTTGTTATAACAGAACAAATAATAATGGTGCCATAGAGGCATTCTCAATTAAGGAGCCCATTAAATAAAGCCCAGAAAACAAAACTGTTAGATAAGGAATGACAGGGTGCCATAAATTAACAGGAAGATATGTCAGAATTTTTTTTTGATATTTTAAAGCCTGTAGAAACTCACTCATCAATTACACAACCCCATCAACTGATGCTAAATTATGAAGGATTGGATTCAACTAGAGCTTAATAACAATGTACTGCCTAAGGTAGTAAAAAGCACCGCCAACATTTTTCTCAGGAATCCTGATGAATTTATGAATTACTACTACACTGGAAGATCTTGTTTGCATTGACACTTGTCTTTATTAACTTTATCAGAATATCGGGTTCATTTTGGACAGTTTGTGCTGAATTTATGTCATCTCAGAATTATTACTCAGTATTTCCATTATTTACTCATTTGTCCATGATATTAACAGTAGGTACAAAATAACTCATTCCTCAAGGACTTTTATGTGAATGAATGCATAGCCTGTGCTTGCAAATGTTACTAAATGCAATTCACATTCACTTGTGTTCACTTTGGTTGAAATCTAATTGTGCCCTTCTGCTAAGTGAGGACTCTTCCTCCAGTGGAACCAGATACCTTCCTCCAAAGGAACCAGAACTCCAAAGGAGGAAGACTTCTCACTCAGGAAAGGAAGTACCTTGATCCAACAGGTTATATTTCCAAATGTCCTCTATTTGCTAACATTCTCAAGGCAAGCCTCACTGGTTTTAATGGCTGTTCTAAAAGTATGTTTGAAACCAGATTCAAATTTCTTAATGCTATGGCAAAGGAACATGGTAGCATGCAGGGAGCTTGGTGCTGGAAGCTCCCTACCTTGAGAAGACCAAACGGAACCCTATGGATTATCCCCAGCCCGGGCAAATATCCCAAGGTAATACATCTTGCATGGGTTACCTGGGAGATATGGCGACAAAGACATTTGGCATTTGGCAGTGTGCATAGCTCCATTTCTTCTTTGGGGCGACCTGATGCAGCTCGTTGGCTTCCGGGGCTGGCATGGCCTGGCCCCATGGGGGTGATGGTGGGTGCTCGGCCTGGCATGAGGTTCCTGCCCATGCTGTATTTGGGCAAATTAATTGAGAGGGTGGTAGTGTTACAGTTGCAGGACTTTATGGATGACACTTCCCTGCTAGACCCCTTCCAGTTTGGCTTTCGCCTGGGCCATGGGACAGAGACAGCACTGGTCACCCTCACGGATGACCTCTGGAGACATCTGGATTGGGGCGGGTCAGCAGTGCTGTTGTTGTTGGACCTGTTGGCGGCATTCGACATGGTCGACAATCAGTTACTGATTGACCACCTCACTAACATTGGGATCCAGGGGCTTGCCTTGCAATGGCTGGTCTCCTTTCTCTAAGGTCAGGGACAAAGGGTGTCTCTCAGGGATCAGCTGTCCCAAAGGCATGCTGTGCTGTCTTGGCTGGTGGCCACTGAGAAGATACACTAGAAGCTGGAGACATGAGCCAAAATCAAGGTCAGGAACAAAGCCAAAGGTCAGTTAGCTGGGAAGTTGTTTCAAGATTGCAGGTTTCCAAGGGCAAGGAGTGGCTGCTGCATACTCGCAAGTACCAGTTTCGAGACGCCCTAACGGCTATGCAAGCAGCTCGCCCAGCCCCAGCCGAGGTAGGACCCCCCGCAGGGGGAGTCCAGCAACCAGTGGTTCCTCCCGGAGGAGTCCCGGCGCAAGTGCCGCCGCAAGTGCCGCCGCAGGTCCCGCAGCCCGTTCCCCGTCAGGTGCCCGCACCCATACCTGCGCCGGCCCCCGCGCCGGCAGGGCCGATGGTTCGCCCGGCCCCCGCCGATCCGTTGATGGCTACTTTCGATGGGGACCCCGAGAAGTTGCGGTTCTTCCTCCTAGAGATCGAACGGTTCCTAGACACCTGGGGGCACCTCTACCCCACCGAGAGGGACCGGATTGGCTACATCGGGTCCAAGCTTTATTAAGCTCATAAAGACCCCGGGCGCACCACTTAAGCCGAACGGCATCACCAGGTATTCGAACTGTCCCAACGGTGTGTTAAATGCAGTCTTGAACTCGTCCCCCTCCCTGATGCGCACCCGGAAATATGCGTCTCGGAGGTCCAACTTAGTGAACACTTTCCCCTTGGCCGCCTCCGTTAACAAGTCTTTAATTAGGGGAAGGGGGTAGGCATTGGAAGCAGACACTGCATTTAATCCTCTGTAGTCCGTGCATAACCGTAGCCCCCCGTCTTTCTTTTTCCGGAACAGAACAGGGGCCGCGAAGGGGGACTTAGCGGGGCGGATGAAGCCGTGCTCCAAATTCTTGTCTAGGAATTTCCTTAGCTCCTCCCGCTCCGGAGGGCTCATGGAGTAAAGTTTTCCCTTCGGTAGTTTTTCTCCCGGGATCAACTCTATGGCACAATCCGATAATCTGTGGGGGGGTAGTTCATCTGCTTCGGTTTCACTGAACACTCCCATTAAGTCTCGATATTCCCGGGGGACTGCCTTCTTTGTGTTCACTTTCCATTTTCTTGCGCAGAGCTTGCTAAATCCCCCCCCCCGGCTTGGATTTGGGACTCTGTGCTTTGAAAGCAGTCCTTTTAAGCTAGCAATGCCAGGGTTCTGCTGGCACTGGGTTCTGTTGGGCATTCTGGACATTGTACTGGTTCTGCTGGGCTTGCAAAAATGCATCCCTTGCTTAGATTGTGATTGAGCTGGCATTGCCACAATGACACTGGCCCTTTACTGTATATGGTAGTGACTGTAATAGCCCCCGGGACCGGGACCCATGTCCGTGTCTGAGCTCTAATTGACTCAGGGTGTGCCCGGGACTTGATTAGCCCTCTAGTAGTGGAGGGACTAGGACCTAAGGTCGCCCCGTTGGGGGAGCCACTCATGTTCACACAAATGGACGGTTCAGACATGAAAGAGGCGTGTGTGGCAGAGACCGAGAGACTGATTGTGGGGATGGGGGAGCACTGGGAAAGGAGAGCTTTTGTCATCACCCCTAACACCCAGTTCCCTATGGTGTTGGGGAGTCCCTGGTTAAGCTCCCATGACCCCTATATCAAATGGAGTGAAGGGAAGATCTCCTGGGTGGATGAAAAGTGCCAAGACCACAAATGGGACGTGGGGTGGGGGGCAGGACCCCCGGTACCTCTCCGAGTGGCAGCGCTCACTCTGGTGCCCTCGGCAGTCCCCCGGGAATATCGAGACTTAATGGGAGTGTTCAGTGAAACCGAAGCAGATGAACTACCCCCCCACAGATTATCGGATTGTGCCATAGAGCTGATCCCGGGAGAAAAACTACCGAAGGGAAAACTTTACTCCATGAGCCCTCCGGAGCGGGAGGAGCTAAGGAAATTCCTAGACAAGAATTTGGAGCACGGCTTCATCCGCCCCGCTAAGTCCCCCTTCGCGGCCCCTGTTCTGTTCCGGAAAAAGAAAGACGGGGGGCTATGGTTATGCACGGACTACAGAGGATTAAATGCAGTGTCTGCTTCCAATGCCTACCCCCTTCCCCTAATTAAAGACTTGTTAACGGAGGCGGCCAAGGGGAAAGTGTTCACTAAGTTGGACCTCCGAGACGCATATTTCCGGGTGCGCATCAGGGAGGGGGACGAATTCAAGACTGCATTTAACACACCGTTGGGACAGTTCGAATACCTGGTGATGCCATTCGGCTTAAGTGGCGCGCCTGGGGTCTTTATGAGCTTAATAAATGAAGTGTTGCACAAGCATTTATTCAAGGGGGTGTTATGTTACTTAGATGATATCTTGATCTACTCTGCTGATAAGAAAGAACACGTGCGGTTGGTCCGGGAAGTGCTTTCAACCCTGTTAAAAAATCAGTTGTATGCAAAGTTGTCTAAATGTGAATTCCATCAGGAGTCAGTGGATTTCCTGGGGTACCACATTTCTCAGAAGGGACTAGAGATGGACCCTGCCAAAGTAGAGGCCGTAGTTCAGTGGGAAGCCCCCCGAACGAGGAAACAGCTTCAGAGTCTTTTGGGATTTTGTAACTTCTACCACACCTTCATAAAAGACTTTGCTACAGTCACCCTCCCGCTGACTGAACTCCTAAAAACCAAGGGGAGGGGCCCGGAAGCGGGGAAGCCCGGGGAGAGAATAGCCTGGACTGGAGAATGCCAAAAGGCGTTCGAGACTCTTAAGACTCTTTTCACCTCGGAACCCATCCTGGCTCATCCCGATGAGACCAAGGAATTTGTAGTTCATGAAGACGCATTGGATGTGGCCATGGGGGGGGCATCCTACAGAAAGGGCCAGATGGGAAGCTGCACCCTCTTGCCTACATCTCGAAAAAATTTAACGAGACAGAGAGAAACTGGTCAGTGTGGGACAAAGAAGCAGCAGCCATCCGACTGGCTCTCACCACTTGGCGGCATTGGCTGGAGGGAGCACAAACCCCTTTTGAAATTTGGACGGATCACAAAAATCTGGAAGCGTTGCGCACCCAGAGATCCCTGAATGCAAAGCAGCTCCGATGGGCTGATTTTTTCTCAAAATTCAACTTTGTGCTTAAACACTTCCCCGGGAAGGCCAACTCGTTAGCCGACGCACTATCCCGATTGCCCCAGCACGAGAGTTTAAAGGAAGAGGTGTTCGACTCCATGTTCTCCCCCCAGCAGCTGGGAGGAGCAGTGACCACCAGGAGTCAGAGTAAGCAGGCTGCGGTAGAGCCGTGGGGAAGCGATTGGGGGGGGATTACTCCCCGGAAGAAGTCAAAGAGTTAAAAAACTTAGAAGACTGCTCCCTCCAGGAAAACAAGTGCTGGTACCATGGAGACAAACTAGTGGTACCCCGAAACATATTTCGAAAGAAAAGACATATTGCTGACTTGTCGTTCCTCAAAATTGGCGGGGCATTTTGGGTTTTTAAAGACGCTTAATTTGGTTCAGAGACAGTTCTGGTGGCCACGCATGCGCAAGGATGTTTCGGACTTTGTAACTGCCTGCCAGACCTGCTTGATGTGCAAAAGAAGGGGGGGGGAGTTCCGGGACTATTGCACCCACTGCCCACCCCCTCTCGCCCATGGGAAGCGATAGCCATGGACTTCATCACCAACCTGCCACCCTCAAAGGGAAAAACTGTAATTTGGATGGTGGTAGACATGTTTTCAAAGCAAGCCCACTTTACCCCCTTCAAACAGCTACCTACGGCAAAGGGGATGGCCAAAGCTTTTTTCAACCACGTGATAAAGCTGCATGCTTTCCCCAAACGCGTGGTATCCGATAGGGGCAGTCAGTTCGTTGCCAACTTCTGGCGGGAGCTGTTGACGCTAATGGACATTGAACCAGCCCTAAGCTCAGGGTACCATCCAGAGACCGATGGACAGTCCGAACGAACTAATCAAATCCTGGATTTGATTAGTTCCTAAGGTGTTACACTAACTACCACCAGGATAACTGGGTGGAATTACTGCCATTCGCAGAGTACAGTTATAACAATGCTGTTCATTCGTCTACGGGCGTATCCCCATTCATGGCGGTGGGCGGCTTTGAGGGAAAACCGCTGCCTACCATAGAGAATGCACCAAACACTCCCCCTACAGACTTTAAGCGGTGGTGGGCAGCGTTACAAGACTCATGGCCACTGATAGGTAAAACACTGGACAAGGCAAAAGAGGACTACAAGAAATATGCGGACCGTGGCAGAATGGAGGGCTGGGATCTCCAGCTAGGAGACTCAGTCTACTTGTCCACCAAAAATATACATGGATTACAACCCAGTAGGAAATTGGGGTGAAAATATGTTGGCCCTTACAAAGTGCTGTGTAAAATCTCTGGTGTGTCTTTTGAATTGGAATTGCCCAAATCACTGAGTTCTGTGCACCCTGTTTTTCATTTCAGCTTGCTGAAGAAGAATCCTGAGCCGAATGCTTGGCATCCAGTTCCTCCGACTCCTCCTCCACTGGTGAAGGGGGAGGCACCCCATTTTGAAATTTCTGAGATCCTTGATTCTAAACTGCGTAGGGGCCACTTATTATATTTAGTTAGATGGGTAGACTTTGGCCCGGAACAAAATGAATGGGTTCGTTCTGAAAATGTGCATGCTCCTAAGTTAGTGAAAGCATTTCATAAAAGGTTCCCAGACAAACCCGGGTAGGTTTAATTTTGGGGTGGCAGTGTGTCAGAATCTGCTGATTCAGACAAGGATTTCTGGGACTTTCTGCTATGCTTCCTATTGCTTTGTGCTGTGTGTAACCTGTACTTGCACCCATTTTGTATCCATGCTTATTGATCACTGCTTTTAGCTGCCCCTATGCCCACCATGTAACCATATCCCTTGCCAGGAAGACTGTATGCTATGTGACCCCAGGTTTATGACTTTGACCAGGCCTGGTCTGTGTAACTGCTTGCCCGGGAGAGTGACAACTTCAAAGCATGGGAACAATGGGCCTCTCACACTCCTGCCTCCGCATTCCATTCATCCCTGCTGGGAAGACAAGGGGAGGACAGAGACCATTTCTTATCAACGTGCGAAGGCCTTGAGGAAAGCAATTGTTATGTGAATATGGTTACATCTAAGGGGTCTGGTTTGGGAAGGGAAATTTACAGCTTAACACCTAGCTTTCTTTCCTGTGGGAAGCAAATGGCCAAAGACCCCTTTTGCCCGCCGTTTTTCCCCTTTGGTGATTGGTTACCTATGGGCAATTCAAATTCTACTGAAGGGTATAATAGACCTGCTTCTATCATATGTATTATCTCTGACAATAATCCGAGAACCTGTACCAATGTAGAGATTGGAAATAAATAACTGTGTTTCATCAACAAAGATCTGATCCTTGACTACTTTGAGCAGAAGTCTCACAAATGCTCCCTCTAAGCTGTTAAGTCTTGTGAGCAAAAATTCTACTTTGTGAGCTATTGGCGTTAAAGCTGTGAGCAAGCAATTTGGCTGCTGCATAAAGTAGTTTGCTCTGGAGCCATCCTTCCTGAGCTAAGGCAAAAATGTGTGACCTGGAGGCTAAAAAACGGTGAGCTAGTTCACACTAACTCAGATTAGAGGGAACACTGCTCAGGAGTAGTTCTGATTATGCAGAGTTGTTGCTGCACTGAAGCAGGTGCACCAAGAGGTTCTGAACAGATCCTTCCTCCGCTGGGAGTTGAGTCTGCAAAGGCTTACAACTCCTCCCGTTGCCTTTGCAGGAGCTGCAGACTGGCACTGCTCCTTCGCTCCTGCACCATCAGCCTCTGACGTGCCCTATGCTTGGGGCACTCAGGAGAACTAGGAGGGGAGTCTGGCCTCAGTGTGTCTGCAGCTGGGGTTGCTGGCCCAGGCTCAGGAAGGGCCTCTCCTTCTGGCTGTACCTCTTGTGCAGCTGCTGGGGACTCTTCCTCCTCAGGTACTTTTGAGGGTTCTTCTTCTGGGCTGACTCCAGAGGAGGCTGAGTTGCTCCCTGCCTCTTCCTCATTTGAGCAGGAGTCAGCCTCAGCCGGACCCATACCCACAACACATCCGCTGACTTGCAGAGTGCCCTAAGGGCTGTGCTTACCCTGATGTTATTCAACATCTATATATGCCCCCTTGCCCAGATTGCCCAGGCATGGGCTAGGGTGTCACCAATATGCAGATGACACTCGTTATGTCTGTTGTTGGGCAGTCACCCCAGAAGATCTGGATGGGGTGTTACAAGCCGTCACTGGTTGGCTTAAACTGAGCTGATTGAAATTGAATCTGATGAAGACGGAGGTCCTGTGCCTGAATTGGAGTGGACTGGGGGTAGGGATCCCACTACTGACCTTCAATGGGGCACCGATGGTGCCAGCACTGAAGGTTAGGAACTTGGGAGTGCTCCTGGATGCCTCCTTAATAATGGAGGCCCAGGTAGCAGCCACTGCCAAGGCAGCCTTTTACAATCTTCAGCTGATTAGGCAGTTGATTCCCTTCCTCAAATGCAATGACCTGGCAACAGTGATCCACACAATGGTCACCTCAAGACTGGACTACTGTAATGCTCTCTACATGGGGCTACCCTTGTCGCAAATCTAGAAGCTGCAGCTGGTGCAAAATGTGGCAGCCAGGCTGCTGATGGGTCTTCCTGTGCAGGAGCATATCTAGCCTGTGCTGAAGGTATTGCACTGGCTGCGGATAGCGTACAGGATTCACTTCAAGGTGCTGGTTTTAATCTTTAAAGCCCTATATGATCTGGGGCCTGCCTACCTGAGGGACCGCCTTTCCCCACATGTTCCCCAGAGAGCACTGAGGTCTGGGTCTCAAAATTGTTTGGCCCTCCCTGGACCAGAAGACGCCAGGCTAGCCTCTACCAGGGCCAGGGCCTTCTCAGTAGTGGCTCCATACTGGTGGAATGAGCTCCCAGAAGTCATCAGGGCCCTGCAGGACCTTTTACAGTTCTGCAGGGTTTGCAAAATAGAGCTCTTCCACGAGGACTTTGATCAGGAGCCGCTACCAACAACAACTAAATTGTGGTAAGGTCCTCTGTGTCATCACCAACAGCCTGTGATATATTGGATACTGACCTTGGCCATACTCCCTTGTCATAATTTTACCATGGCCTACGGGGATCACTATGTAATGTTATACTGTCACCAGCACTTTATTTGTTATGTACAGAAGTTCATGTTGTCTATCATCTGTGTTTTAATGTGTTTTAACTTTTTAATGTAAGCCGCCCTGAGCCTGCCTGGCAGGGAGGGTGGGATATAAATCGAATTAAATAAATAAATATATTCTCCATTCATATTAAAAATGGAGATGGAGGTGGATTAGTATTTTGTACTACTTCATATTAAAACTGGAGATAGGGGTGGATTAGTATTTTATACTACTTCATATAGGGCAGGGGTGGCCAACCTTGCTTAACGTAAGAGCCACATAGAATAAACGTCAGATGTCTGAGAGCCGCAAGACAGGAACAAATATCACACACACGTTTTTATTTTTTAAAATATGCAAATTTGCTTTTTATTAACGTTAAATGGGACTGCCAAAAATAAAAACAAACGAGGAAAACCGGTTATTGATAATGATATTACTTGTTTGCTAATGATATTGAGAGAGAGAGAGAAAAAGAGAGAGATGGAAAGAAAGAATTAAAGAAGTGGAAAGAAAGAGAGAGAGAGAAACTAGGAAAGCAAATAGATGGGAGGGAGGAGGGAAGGAAGGAAGGAAGGGAGAAAGAGAGAAAAAGCATGCCTCCCCTTTGCTTCCCCAGCCGCCCTGCCAGGAGCCGCACAATGTGTGTGAAAGAGCCGCATGTGGCTCCCGAGCCACAGGTTGGCCACCCCTGATATAGGGAGATCAAGACAGGGTCCAGTGGCTCAGTGTTAGGGCATCTGCTTGGCTTGCAGAAGGTCCCAGGCTCAATCCCTGGCATCTCCAGTGAGAAAGGACCAGGCAGTAAGTGATGTGAAAAACCTCTGCCTGAGACCCTGCAGTGCCACAGACTTTGATGGACCAATGGTCTAATTCAGTGTAAGGCAGTTTCATATGTTCATAAGGCACTGTTGAAATCAGGGGATGATAATTGATGGGGATTTCAACAAGCATGCCTCACACTGTGGCCCAATAACTGGAAAGAGTTTCATTTCCCCATGCAGATAAATTAACATTCATATAGCTCTCAGAGCTCCCAAGTCAAATCCTGAGAGACAAACCACTAGAAGCAGGGATGCCCTTTATATGGCTTCTTTATGCCATAATCAATGACATAATTTGAAACTGTGCCTGTGATTTCCCCCTCCCACTGGATTTAAAGGCCTGTCCAGCTGGTCAGTGGGCCACATGGTCCCCACAGACCAGCTGAAGCCCTTTAAATTGGACAAGAAGGAAAAGAGAACTCCAGGTGATTCCTAGAGCTACCTGGAAATGACAAAGGGTAGCTGTGATGGAATTAAAGATCTGGGACCAGCAGCCTGTCAACAAGGAACACTGCTGAGTCACATGACTGAGTGAGGAGGGGGCCACTTGGCTCGGAACCCTCAATGATTGACACTTAACGGGCAAAACTGACAGTTTGGGTCTGACAGTCTGTGAGGGAACAGTCCCTTGGTAGCTCTGTGAGGATTCTGAGTGTCTCTCTGTAGCTCTGTGTGAGCAGCCAAAAATACCAGTTAAAGCGGATATCTGGGTGCTGGATAGTCTGGTTCATGGGACAGTGAACAGACTAGTAAAATCAGAACACATAAGCGGTCACAAACCTAAAATACATCACTCCTGAGGAACCTGAGATAGGAGGTTAAGGGAGGGCTGAGGCAAAGACTGGCAGAGTCTGGACAGCTGGTTGGTGGCCAGTTGGGACATAAGGGCCAGGAAACCAAAGCCAAAAGGCTAACCCCTAAGCAGGACAGGAGAGTGTACTGAGGAAGGTGTTGAGTGAGCTTATGTACAGTTAAGGAAACAGCAAACAATATAGCCTACTGCCTAAGTATCATCTAAGCCAGGGGTGGGCAAATGGCGGCCCGGGGGCCACATGCGGCCCGCCACAGAGTTTTTTGTGGCCCGCCAAGACAGCTGCCCACTGTCAGCACCTGAGGAGCTGCAGCTTGAACTTACTGACACGCAGTCAGATCACACTGTGAAAGAAATGTTCAATGCTGTGACATTAGTTGACTTTTACAAATCTTTATCTGCTGAACAGTTTCCATGTATGAAGAAATTTGCTGGGAAAATGGTCTCTATATTTGGGTCTACCTATATTTGTGAGCAAAGTTTTTCTTGCATGAAGATCAACAAGAGTAAATATAGACACTAAGAGACATTTGACAGACATTAACTTGCAGGCTGTGGTGAGAATCTCAACAAGCAATCTCACGCCTGATTTCAAAAAAATTGTAGAAAAAGGTACATTTGTCTCATTAAACTGATTCTAAAATTAAATGTGCTTGCAGCTATAGATGATATGAAATTAGCACAAAAAATAAATTGAATAAAACTACCACTATTTTATTTAATTTATATTTATTGATTTTTATGATACAATTTATACCTTTTCTGAAATGCAAAGTTAACTAATGAAGGCAATCATTTTAAAAGGTGTGGCCCTCCGCTAACTTCCGCTCCCACAAAGTGGCCCCCGAGCCAAAACAATTGCCCACCCCTGATCTAAGCCAAACGTGCCAGCCTATACCGAAACAAAAGTGTCCACTGTATATACATCCTCCATCCCCTGTTTGGTTCTGGAAATAAAGTACTGTTGCGTTTTGAACCAAAAAGCTTGAGTGCCTGACTCTTAAAAACAAGGACAAAGATATCTAGCAGTAGTCGTCAACTTACGTATAAGGCAATTTAAAACAAACCCCAAAGAGATGAGTAAGAGTGAGGAGGGAGCTGGTCAGAACACTAAAGTCGAGCCTGATCAGTCTCCTCAGAGAATGCCACAAAATGGCAGATTAGAAGGCCACGCGTCATAGTAGCTCTAGGAATTGCTGGAAAATCTATGATAAGAACTTCTGGTTTTACCATAAAGTTTCCAGCATTTTTTCTCCTCAGATGCTGCCCCTCCAAACCTTGCAGTGGTTGCCAGGCACTACTTGGCAGCCCTAGTTCTGATTCAGCTGTTGATCAGAATTTTTTTTTTGTGAGCAATGAATATGCCCTACAGTCATCAGTAACAAATGAACCAGAAAGAAAAGGGGATAGGCTTTCAATTTACCTTCATTCAATTGAGTTGTAAAAGTCCAAAGGTATCAAAAATGTAACGACACCACACAACACAAGGAAACTGGGGGAGGACCTAATCTGATCTAAGGGAGAAGATCTCCTTTAGCATTAATTTGAAAATCAACAAGACCTTGAAACTAAAGGAATACATCACTACTCCGCTTACTAAAGGGGGATCCCCCCCAAAAAAACATCAGTCTCTCAAGTCACATCACAAACTACTGTTATGATGTGACATGGGGGCTCTGTTGCTTGAAGTAAATTAAGAAAAAAAATCCCATTGCCAAGCTCAAATATGACTTTAGGCACATTAAATTCTCTTTATATCATATGATCTTCTTCCTTTACTCACCCAAGAGGGACAACACCCCCTTCCCTCCCCCAAAAAGAAGAGAGGACTGCATGTTCATAATTCCATCCTTCTGTAACAGGATATTGGCATGCTTGAGAGGAAAGTGCAGACAAAAGCCCTTGCTATACTCTACAGCCATGATAGTGAAGAGAAACAAGTGTCTTGCTGATTGCTTCCCTTCGTCTTAAAACCAAAAGGAAAGCTGAGGTTTCCCTGCTTTTCTCCAAAAATCACAGAAGAGTGGGTTCACCCAAACTCTGCACTATGTGACCTCACTGGATGGGAGATGGAAAAGAATCTCCTCCAAGCTATAACACTAGGAGAACTTAAAAAGTAGGGCAAATAGTCCCTGTTTTACAAGCTTTCATTGAACTGAACAGGGATTGGGAAAGTGTCTCCCACATCTCTGCTGTCACAGAAGAAATGAAGGAGAATCTTCTCCCTATCATATAAGCCAAGGGTGGCCAAACTGCAGCTTGGGAGTTGCATGTGGCTCTTTCACACATATTGTACGGCTTCTGGTAGGGCGGCTGGGGAACCTAAATATCATTAGCAAACAAACATCACTGGACAAATAAATATCATTATCAATATCTGCTTTTACCACTTTTGTTATTATTCTTGGAAGTCTAATTTAATGTTAATAGAAAAGATAATTGCATATGTCCTAGTAAAAACGTGTAATATTTGTTCCTGTCTTGCAGCTCTCAAACATCTGACGTTTATTCTGTGTGGCTCTTACATTAAGCAAGTTTGGCCACTTGATATAAGCCAAGGAAAACATCCCAAGCAAGTTGCCAAATCTTTCATTTACAAGTTTCCTTCAAGCTCAGCACCGAGGGAATTTCTTGGACACCTGAAGAATGTTTCCCACAACTGGAAAATGCAGCCCCTTGGAGCAGGTGAGGAACAAGAGTTTTATTTACTATACTGGGCTTTATAGCCAGCTTTTGAGTTCAAACCCGGTTGTCACCTGACTGGCTATCAACACAATCCTAAACAGAGTTAAAAGTTACCCTTGCTCAAAAGCCAGTCAAATCCAACTCAAAGGGATGGTGCTCATCTCTGTTTCCAAGCCGAAGAGCCAGCGCTGTCTGAAGACTTCTCTGTGGTCATGTGGCTGGCATGACTAAATGCTGAGGTGCACGGAATGCTGTTATCTTCACACCAAAGCGGTACCTATTTATCTACTTGCAATTTCTTGCTTTTGAACTGCCATCTTGGTAGGAGCTGGGTTACACCTTTCTAAAACCACTGAAGTCGATGGTTGTAGAAAGGTGTAATTTTAATCAGGATTGTATTGAATAGGAGCCAGTTTTCTACTCTTGCCTTTACAGGGATAATGAGAAGGACTGTTGTTAGTGGACAGCTTTTTCATGTAGTACAGGTAAATTCTGGGTACCTATTGAAGGTGATCCAGCCCTTTATAGAAAGCTTCATGCAGCAATGCTGCTTTATCCACATTCCTTTCATAGGAGCAATACCAGATTAGCTGCATGCTTTGGGATTTTCCTGGTCTTGTCTTAATATTCCTGGGGAAGGGCCTTCCCCCCCACCCCCTTAGTTCTCACGTAGGGTTTCTTTAGTAAATAGTCCTGGTCTCAGTGAGGTAGGTTAGGCCCTAGCTAGGATCTGTTGAATAGTAAAGGTTACAAGAAGGGGGGACCCACAATACTTGTGGGGAGGAGAAGGAGCTCCACTGAGTGGAGGAAGCAGCCACAGGTGAGTCTTCTCCCCACCCCCACCCCAGCTCCCGCAGTGAGGCCCGAGCACCCAAGAGCTGCTCAGGCCTGCCACTTCTCCCCCCCCCGGCTCCCGCAGTGAGACTCGAGCGCCCAAGAGCTGCTTGGGTCTGCCACCTCTCTCCCCCCCACCCCGGCTCCCATGGTGAGGCCCAAGCACCCAAGAGCTGCTCGGGTCCACTGCTTCTCTCCCCCCCATCTCCCGGCTCCTGCGGCGAGGCCTGAGCACCCAAGAGCTGCTCGGGCCCGCTGCTTCTCCCCCCCACGGGCACCAGCAAGGCCTGAGTGGGTATTGCCAGGTCTGCCGATTCCCCCCTGTGGCTCTGGTGGTGAAGCTTGGATGCCTCCCAACTGCCGGGCCACTGCACAGTTCCAAGAGCGTTCTCTGTGCATGCACAGGGAATGCTCTAACTTTTCGAGGGATTTAAATACCCCCCAAAGTTTTTTTTAAACTTTTATCTGTCCCCCAAGTGTGCAGGAAAATCTCCCTGCCCCCCAAGTCCCCCCTGGCATGAATTTAGAAATCCTCACGGAGGGGGCCACTTGGCTTTAGATATATAGATATGATGATTATTTTGATTGACAATCATATGTGGAGGTCTAAGTAAGGTGGCAGCCCTAACCTGGATAGTCCAGGCTAGCCCAGTCTCATCAGATCTTGAAAGGTAATGGGTTGATCCTGGCTAGTATTTGGATGGGAGACCTCCAAGGAAAACCAGGGTTGTGACATGGAGGAAGGCAATGGCAAACCACCTCTGAATGGCTCTTGCCTTGAAAAACCCTACAGGATCCCCAAAAGCCAGCTTTGACTTGATGGCACTCCACCACCAAGTAAGGGGGGGGGGGGAGGTGTCAAAAGCAGGCTGCTGTGAAAGATTGGAATGAACAGAGTCAGCTTCTTGCCTGAGGACTGTTGGTTTAAAATATTTTTTGTTGTGTTCAATGAGTTTTATGCTGCTTTTAGGGACGGGGACATTTTATAATAATAATGTTGCTGCTATGCTTTTGTGATATTGTTTGTACTTGTGAGCTACCTCAAACACCTCTCTGCAAAGATGGCGTATAAGGTACAGGGAGACAGTATTGACGAGCAGCATCTCTTAGTTGTGCTGTGGGCAAAAATACGTTTCAGGAGGCATGGCATGTTGAAACCCGTTGATAATCAGTTAAGGGCGGGGCGAGGGAGAGGTGAAATTAACCTGCTGAAGGCCCTTAGATCAAATGGAGATTATCTACGTTAGGATTTCCAAAGTGCCCCCTCCCCAACAGTTCTTTGCATTGCCCTAGCTTGTACCCATAGATTCTTAAAATATAGAGCTCTGCTTTTTTTTTTTTTTTAGAAACTTGCAGCAATGTTTCCCCATGTCCTGGGGATTTGTTCCAGCCGTTTACATTTCACAGAAATCACTTTGCTTCTCTCATTGGCCCTAACAGACAAGAGTACCTGCTGCCGCTCTCTTCACGATGTGTGTGTCTTCACTGCAGGGGACCTCACCTCCAATTGTGTGTGTAGCCTGCAGAAGAGTTTTAATCTTCTTTCTCACCAGTGTGCAGAAATGTTCTGGAGTATAAGAGAATTTCTAACATTCACGACTTGATTCCCAAAGACATTATCTCTTCATGGGATTCCTTTCTTTGTTCAAGAATCATGAAAGAGAGAAAAGTTTTCTTTCCTTTCTTTTATCGTTTCAGTCCAAAAAGATTGTTTTATCTTACTTTGGTTGCAGACAGCATGCCTATTGACCAACTTGAATATGTATGTGGAACAAGTACTGAAAGACGCTGCAGGAATGCACTCTTTAAAGCCAGAAACATGTCTTAGATTTCCTTTCACACTGGAAGAGCTGTTTCTTTAAAATAATTATATGCATTTTGTCCTGTGAAATATTTTGAAAACTGTCATAAATTTTGGTAAAATTCAGAATTTTACCTTTATTGCAGAGTATTTAGAAATGCTATTCTACTTTCTTCCCTTCTTTTAAACTAAACATGTGCCATATTAATTGTAATAAAGGTTCAGAGAAGCTGACACAAAAATAATCAACACTTGGATCAATAAAAACATAAAAGAAATCCATAAGCTAAATAATATGATGGTCCAACCTGCAACAGATAATAAAAGCAGAGTGCCAGACATATCATAAAACAGAACGAAATGGATCTAAAAACAAACAATCTGCTAAAATCCAGCAAAACAGCCTGAAAAAAAATATTTAGGACTGCAGTGTTTGAGTGAGGGGAAAATAATGTACACATAAATGCAGTTTTGTGCTCCAAATGCCTGGGACACCAACCATAAACTGATACTTAAAGCTTAATTAGGCTAGCACTAAGGAAGTCATTGTAGGGACAGAATTCTGAAGCTGAGGAACCACCACAGAAAGGGCCCTGCCTGTGCTTGCTACTGAAGATATCTTTGAAGTTGGAGGCACTAGAGCTCTGTGGAAAATGCTGACTTACAAGCAGGTTGATAATAGGGAGGAGGCAGAACTTAAAATACACTGATCTCACAGTGGAAAGAAATTAGTAGCCGGTGCAGTTTAAAAACTGGCAAGCTATTTTCTCTTTATATTAATACACAACATACTTCAGGCTCAAGTCATCTGATTTTCTTTTGTTTGTCCAACAGAACTCCAGGATCCATCAAATAGGACCAGCTGCAAAATGGCTCCTCCGGACGTAAAACCAGTAACAATATGCAATCCAGTTGATGTTGCCAACCTCCAGGTGGGGCCTAAAACTCTCTCAGAATTACAACTGCTTTCCAGAAGACAGAGATCAGTTCCCCTGGAGAAAATGGCTGTTTTTGGGGGGTGGAGTGTATAGCATCACATCCCTGATGAGGTCCCTCACCAGGAATTTACCACCCAACAGCTGGCAACCCTAACTCTAGTGGACAGAGCCACTGTTCCATAGCATAAGCCACACACTGAAATATCTCTCTATTTAAGTACAACTTCACATCTGACTTATTTCTCATTAGGGATTTCAACATCAAACTCAAAAAATGCCAACTGTAGAACCTTTTTACAGGTGCTGACCCCTGAAGGGCAAAAGGAATCCATGATCCTTTATTTATGATTTTTAAACCATAGCCATTTTTATTTGTGACTTTTACTAAAGTGAAGTGGCTTCAAAGCTCCAGCACTGATTACTGTGCTTTGCAATGATGAAAACTTTTTGGAAGTTGGAGGTCTGTCCTGAGAATTACATTTAAGATGAGAAGAAGAGGAGGAGGAGGAGGAGGAGAGGAGGAGGAGGAGATTGGATTTATACCCCACCCTTCACTTGGAGTCTCAGAGTGGCTTACAAACGCCTTTCCCTTCCTCTCCCTACAACAGACACCCTGTGAGGTAGGTGGGGCTGAGAGAGCTCTTTCCAGAATTGCTCATGAGAGAACAGCTCTGACGGAACTATGGCATGCCCAAGGTCATCCAGCAGCAGTAAATGGAGGAGATCCACCTTCTGCTTACCCGGCTTATATGAGCCAGAAATCTTCCACCACATTCTAACCAACTGAAGTTTGCAGACACTCTTCAACAGGGGTCCTTTCGTAAAAAAAGAGGTGCAGGAGCTCATTAGCATAACTTATTTGTATATGCCACACCCCCTGACGTCACCGGAAGTGATGACGTCATTGGCAGTGTGTCAGAAGGCAAGAAGGGAGGGAGGGAGGGGGAAGGAAAGGAACAGGAAGGAAGGTAAGTAGGTAGGTGGGAGAGAGAGAGAGAAGAAAGAAAGGAAGGAAGGAAGGAAGGAGGGAGGGAGGGGAGAAGGAAGGAAGAAAGGAAAAGTAAGGTAGGTAGGTGGGGGGAGAGAGAGAAGGAAGGAAGGAAGGAAGGAAGGGGGAAAGGAAGGAACAGGAAGGTAGGTAGGTGGGGGGAGAGAGAGAGAAGGAAGGAAGGAACAGGAAGGTAGGTAGGTAGGTGGGGGGAGAGAGAGGGAAGGAAGGAAGGAAGGGGGAAAGGAAGGAACAGGAAGGTAGGTAGGTAGGTGGGGGGAGAGAGAGGGAAGGAAGGAAGGAAGGGGGAAAGGAATGAACAGGAAGGTAGGTAGGTAGGTGGGGGGAGAGAGAGGGAAGGAAGGAAGGGGGAAAGGAAGGAACAGGAAGGTAGGTAGGTAGGTGGGGAGAGAGAGAGAGAAGGAAGGAAGGAAGGAAGGAAGGAAGGAAGGAAGGAAGGACTGGGGCCAGCGTTTCCCTCCCTCCCCCCTCTTGCTTGGGCCCCAGGGGCTTCATGCTACTGGGGCCCGGCTTCTCCCTCCCTTGCACCCCCCTCGGGCCCGGGAGTGTGAGAGGGGGGAGGGAAGCAGGGGGCTTCTCCCGGGGCCGGTGGTGCTTGCCGCGGCCCCGGGAGTGTGAGGGGGGAGGGAGGGAATGAGGGGGCTTCTCCCAGGGCCAGCGGCGCTTGCGGCGGCCCCGGGAGTGTGAGTGGGGGGGAGGAGGGACCCCCAGCCCATGCACTTGCCCACGCCTGCGCCTCCCTGGCCACCCGAGGCAGCCCGGACACGCCGCACCCGCCAGCCCCCACCTGCCAGGGAGAGGCCGGCCCAGCCCAGCTCCGGCGCAGCCAGCCAGCCAGCTAGCGAGGCGGAGCTCCACGCGCCTCCGTCCCCTGGTTGCCGCTGGCCTCCCCTCGCTGAAGCCGCGTGGGCGGGCGGATCGGGCCCTGCATGGGGGAGAGAGAGGGAGGGAGCGGAGCAAGCGGCAGCAGCAGAGCCCGGCCTGGACTGCCCCAAACGCCCTCGCTGGCCCCACCCCCTGCCCTCCTCTCTCCCGGAGCAGCGCTCCGGTGCGCCCCGGCCCCAACGGAGCCCTGCTCTTCAAAGGCAGCCCTATGCAGAGTGCATTATATTTACCTACCCTGGATGGATTTGGATCGTGGGAAACTGTTACCAGTTCATGACTTAATGGAAGGGCACAGTTGTCATGTCAGCCAAATTATGTTAAAATCACTATGTATAAAATCACTATGCAAAGTTGGCTGCTTCCACGTGACAGTTATTCTCCATGCAGTTTTCATTGCCACTCTTAATACGCAGACATTTGCAGTGGCGGCAGGGCATCCGCATGGCAGTTTTCCTTGCATTGATCTTGCCTCAGCTCCCTCTGGCCACTATCTTCATCCACTGTGCCATCAGAGAGCTTTTTCTGGATTTTTTTTTTTAAAATGGGCAGTTCCTTCATAGCCCAAACACTGCTGGTGGTCATGCCCACACATCAGCAGTCCCTTCTCTCCCTGACACTGCCCATTGATCCTGGAGGCTACAGAACCCCAGCAGTGTTTGGGTCTCCTGGACTTCTCCCAGCCCAAATACTGCTGGCCTTCAGCATCTGCCTCCCCGGCTGCCTTATTCTTTCTACCCTGGTGCCGCCCTGCCACCCCTGCCAATGAATCTTGAGGGTTGCTAGGCAGTTCCCAAGATGGTAGTTAAAAATCTCTTGATGTATCATCACTTGATGTAATTTTCCCTTTACTTTTGGGTAACAATGCAGTTTTAGTGTTGTGTTCCTACTGGGAAGTCGACTATGTGGTCGAAACGGATATGTGGTTGAGCAAAGTGCCCAAGCTTTGTGCACAAAGAACAATAGACAAAGTGGATCCAGTCAGGGACCAATCAAAGGGGCTGGATCCTGAAAAAAACCTATGGAAAGGGTTCCTACTGTAATAGCCTATCATGGGAGAGGGATGTGACATGGGTGTAGTTTGGTACGAGTATATAAGTGAACCCTTGGATCCAGCTCTGTATCCTTATTCCGACCTCTAAATAAACTATAAACTTTGATCACTCGATGAGTCTCCGAACCCAGTACTTTACACTGGCGATGAGGATGGGATCCCAGTGAGTGACATCGATGCCAACTCCAGCACTGCACTGAGCACCGATCCTCTGGCAACGCCAGGCTCAAGTGCCACCTGGCACCGCCAACCACCCCACAGGACATCGCTCACTCCTTTGCCCCGGAGTCATGGCTGCTGCTCCGGGATAGCTCACCTCTGTCACTGTCTTCTGCCCGAGGAATCTGCAGACTCCGAGGAGGACAACACCCAGGGGTCATTTGGGGCCAGAGCAAGGCAGCCCAGGAGTGGGCATTAGAGCAGCCACGGGCCAAATCAGATTCTCTGATCTGATTTGGCCCGCCGCCGAATTGCCACCAAAATTCAATGGTGGCTTTAAAAGCAGCAGGAGGGGAGGGAGTTTGAAGGAGAGGCTCCAAACTTACAGGGTAGCTGCTGGAGCCTCTCCCACAAATACCCACCAAGTTTCAAGATGATTGGACCAAGGGGCTCAATTCTACAGGGCCCCAAACAGATTGCCCTCATTCCCTCCATTGCTCTCTATGGTGGGAAAAAAGTAACTTTTTTTCCCACCATAGAAAACAATAGAAGGGATGGGGCAACCTGTTTGGGGGCCCATAGAATTGGACCCCCTGGTCCAATCATCTTGAAACTTGGTGGGTATTTTGGGGAGAGGCCCCAGCAGCTACCCTGCAAGTTTGGAGCCTCTCCCTCAAATCACCTCTCCTCCTGCACCTCATATACCCTATGAGTTTTTGCCATTGACTTCAGTGGCCCATAGTGTATAATGGGGCTGAAACTGACATTCGGCCGGTGATGTCAGGGGGCGTGGCATATGCTAATGAGCTCCTGCACCTCTTTTTCAACAAAATGACCCCTGACAACACCATAACCGATCGAGGCGAGTCAAGGGAGGCAGAGGCTCCCACAGAAGCCCCCAACCAACCTGCAGGCACGTTCAGAGACCAACTCCCACAACCTGTCACCGAGCAACCAACGGCAGGCACCGAGCAACGAGAGACCACACCAGGTGCATGGTGGATCCAGCTCCAGATCAAACCGCCCAGGCACCAAAGGTCCCAAGGTCCACCAGGGAACGGCGGAGGCCCACCTACCTCAGGGACTATGTATATCAGGCAGGGTACAAACTACAGGGGGAGGGGTGTTGTGTTCCTACTGGGAAGTTGACCACACAGTTGAAATGGACACGTGGCCAAGCAAAGCGCCCAAGCTTCATGCACAAAGAACAACAGACAAAGTGGATCCAGACAGGGACCAATCGAAGGGGCTGGATCCTGAAAGGGACCTTTTGAAAGGATTTCTACTGTAATAGCCTATCATGGGAGTGGGGTGTGACATGGGTATGGTTTGGGACAGGAATATAAGCAGACCCTCGGGTCCAGCTCTGTATCCTTATTCCGACCTCTAAATAAACTATGAGCTTTGATCACTCAACAAGTCTCCGAACCCAGTACTTTACAATTAGGAAAGGAAAATCTTTAGAACTAGGCAAAGTATAATGTGTAACAATATATTCTTGTAGTGATTTAAATGCCTTGGTGTCTCATGTCACTGTCACAGGGCTAAGGCACCTGACTTATTATGTATTTATGTTTTTTATCTATTGTTTGTCTTATGTGCATGAAATGTCATGATTGATGCTGGTGCTCTGTTTATTTTATTTATTTATTTATTTATTTATTTATTTTACTCCACCCTCCCCGCGAGCGGGCTCAGGGCGGGTTACAATGTGGCACACAGTACCAAGTCAAGATGAACCTGCGGTTGTGGATGTTTCACTGGGTCTTGGACATAAAAATTCTTGAAAGGTGTTAAGAGTATGATAGATAATGAAAGCTGAAATGTCTAACTTTCTACTTAGGAATTAAAATTCAATCTAATGTCCTGTATCTTTGAGAAGTATATATTAAATCTGAGCAGAAAAATCCAGTTCCTTACAGCACAGAGGCACTAATATAACAACCAATGCTATTTTCTGCATATTGTAGCCTTTTTGAAAGGGAACTTCCACTTTTAAAAACAACTTTTCTGAATTACTGAAAAATGAGTAACATTCACTCTTGGCTCATAAATGGGACCAACAGCAGTCGCCTTTTGTTCATGCCATCCAAATAGCATTACACTTTCATTATGTGGAATGCATAACTACAATGAAAGGTACTCCAGTGTGATAGCAAGGTCATAATTTACTATTGGGATTCTGCTGACATTTACAGACCATTTAAACTTTGTTCTTCTGGTTTATAACATCAGCATCAGCACAATCTGTGTAGTGCATCATTGCCCGGAGTGTGGCTATAATGGAACTCACATGAATAACGGGTGGCAAATTAGAATTTCCTGTTTATGATTTATCGATGTGCCAGCTGTAAATATTAAATGGAGAGGGTGAAACTCTCTTCATCAAATTGCACCCAAGCCAGTGCAAAATGTTAAGGTGTTTCTTTTAAAAGCAAAATATCTTACTATGAATTACTGGGTCACAATATTAGCTGTAATTGTCTGGATTTATTGTCATTTTTTTAAAGACACCTTTTTGTTTATGCTATGCAATATTTAGCTGTTTTTCGGTCTTCAGGATGTTAAAACTTGATTTTAAAAAAGAAATTAAACACTATGACAAAACATAGACAATATATTCTGGAATTTCTCATTCACCCCATGAAGGATTTCAATTTCCAAGCAAATTGAAATAAGAAAAAGAGGGTTTCTCCCTTTAAAATTAATTTAACATCTGTGGGGTGGATACAGAGCAGATACAGCAAACAACTTCTTTGTAATCTGTCATTGTAAAACAGGAGGTAATTGTATGGGTAGTTACAGCTATGCCCCTTCACTTGAAACTGTCATTTCCAAGTTCAACTTCTATAAGTCTTACTCTCTTTCACTTAGTGGTGGTTTTGCCTTGTTTTCATTTCTTAACCAGAACATGTTTTTAATCACATTCATGAGTAGCCGTATCTTGGAGCTATTTTATTGGTTCATGTGCAAGATCAACAACTGCCCGTACACATGCAATCTCTTGTAGCCCCCACCTTGTGAAATCACCTGCCTGAGAAGGCTCCTGTGCTACTGTTTTTACACAACCTATGCAAAACAGAATGGTTCAGAAGAACATTTCCGTAAAGGTACTAGAGCTATATTGCAATGGAAAGGTTCCAAAAGCATCTTCTGGCTTCATTTCTTCCCCACACCCTGAGGACTTTCTATATCATTATAGTTTTGGGACAAAACATTACTTGCACTGAGAAATGACGGTTTCAAGTGAAGGGGCATAGCTGTAACTACCAATACGATTACTCCCTCTGTTTTACTGTTGCAAGACTTGATAGTGCAGGGTGGGGACAAGAATACCTCAGCCTGCTTGCACTGCAGGCCCAATCAGGACTGGGCCTCCACAGCATTTTCAAACGGTGGCCCGGTCCTTGTTGTGGCCATGAAGCTGTCATTTCTAGTTTGGCCTTAAACTAAAATGGATACATTTGGATACATTTGGGTACAGAGTAGTGCATAGTACCATTATTACCTCTTCCCAGTTCTCTTCACCACCTTGAGCCTTATTAAAATGCAAATAAAGTTAATCCTCAAAACTGGGAATTATGAGCTTCATTGATGTGATTTAAATTTTTAAAAGAAGTCCAGCTCAAATTAGGGGGCACATATTAGTTCCTATTGCTGCTTCTCCTTCTTTCCTGTTCATAATAAGGTTGTGCTATATCTGGTAAATATTCATAAGAAAAGCTCTTGCAAGACACCTGGTTAGCAGTAGGGGAAGCGCCTACTTTCTCCTGGTTAGCAGTTATACTTAACAGCCTTTAATGTATTTATAAGGGCAAGTGGTACACTGGGGATGAACTGTGGCCTTTCACTAAGAGGATGACATCTATTGTAATAGGGTTTAATACCCAGCTGATTTAAACATGACATTATAAAAAAGATTTGGCAGTTGTTAAAATTTTGTTAACATATTCATGAAAGATAATGTGTGAATTATTATTCCTTTTAAACAAAAAAGGTTACCGTAATCCCACATGGCATGTGGAGTCCCTTTAACATTCTGTAAAATATAATTGATGATTTGTGCCGCCAAAGAACTCACTATAAAAGGTTCAGAGCTGTAAAGCTTGGTCTTCTAAACTTAAATTTCATGATCTGTCTTCAGCCTTAGTTTATGTGTACTGGAACCATCAATTAATCATGAAAGGCTTTGATACTAAGGAGTTCTTTGATGATCAATGTTGTTGGACCCAGTCATATTTCACCAAGGTGTGCCTTGATGGTAAGTTCCCAAAATATACAACATGGAAGCTTAAAGTACATCCCCTGCTGAGCCTACTGTGGAATACAAAAAATTCATTCTTAATACAAAGTATTTGTATACATCGCTACCTACTTTGTTTAAAAGATTAAAAGGGTCATCGATGCAATTGCACTCTAAAAGAGCTTATTTTGATGAGATGATCTGAAGAATCACATAACTTGAAAATCTACCGTGCCCCATTTTTTACTAGCTCCAGATGTTTAGAAGATTTTTAAAGTGACAGCATAAATAATATGTTCAGTGGTGTAGATAGAGTGAAGAATCATCATGTGTTCACACGTTGTGGTGACACTGCCATTATTTTCGTCACCTTCCAGGTTTTAGAAGGCCCTGGACAAAGAGTTTTCAAGCCCCCCTTTCTGTCTACCATCAGACCCCACCAGTTGCACCTCCCTTTCTACCCCCATCCAAGGCACCCACCTGCCCAAATGTCCTTCCCCTGCTCATAACCCTTCCCACCACCTGCATGTACAGTTGCCCACACTGCTTGCAGGCCATTTACTTGATGGCATTAGGCAGTGAATATAGTTGGAGATGCTGCCACCATAGCTGCCATCCTGCCATCCATCACCTGCATGCTCTTCTCCAACAATCCTGGGTAGGATGTTTAGCTGGGAGCATGGGTAGTGGAGCACTTGTGATCAGCTGGGGGAAGGGTAGGCACAGCAGTAGGCAAGGCATGTGGCTAGATGGTTAGTGGTAGTGGGGCCCCTCCAAAACACCTGGGCCCTAGCAGCTGTCCCACCTCAGGGCATGCTGACAACAGCCCTTATTTCCATCCAGCACTTTAAGAACAATGTCCTGTGTTTGACCAGATCCTATGTTTGACATGTTTTAAAATGGCAGCTCCAATATGCTGTTCAGTGTTGTGCATACAGTGCAGAGGCATTATGTATTCACACATCTCACATTGTTGGATGCATGCTTATCTTCACCCAGAATACACTGAAACATGTGGGACTACCTCTAATAGACCAGAAAATGCACATAACACTTGTTTCTATCCCAATGCAGTGCACGGTCTTCATTTTAAATGCAGAACACATAATATAACAGTCATTGTGAATAAAATTAATAAAATGTTACTTAAAAAATGTTGAATTAGGGTGACGTTTAGCAATCCTTTTAAAAATGTGTTTGATAATTTGACCATATTTTAACTGCTGCCAGGAATATCAGAAAACAGAGGATAGGCTCTGACCAGAACATATCCTTTTTGGCAGTAATTTTCCCAGTTTCTTAAACTCGTTTCCATAGTTGATAGAAATTATAATTTTAATGCCATCCCTCCATGATTTGGCAGGCTGACAAAACTACAGTTCCCATCAGCCTGAGCAATTCAGTAAATTCTAAGCATGTGTCAGTAGGGGCTATCAACCACTGATGAATATGATGTCGCCAGCTACACAAACACAAATATCCTCGAAAGACTGCTTATTTTAAATTGCAAACATATTAGCAATGTGTTAACGGACAGACCCCTCTTCTTGCTGAAGAGCAGTTTATAGCTAGAAAAACATAAACACCCTTCATACAAGATCATCTCAGATATCATATTTGAGTGTAACATACTGCTTGGCTAAAAATGACATGAAGTGGATTCAGCCAGAGACAAGTCTGGACCAATGCTCCCTCTAAGCTGTGGAGTCTTGTCAGCAAAAATTCTACTTTGGGAGCTACTGGGATGAAAGTTGTGAGCAAGCAATTTGGCCACTGCATAAATTAGTTTGCTCTGGAGCCATCCTTCCTGAGTTAAGACAAAAATGTGTGAGCCGGAGACTAAAAAACTGTGAGCTAGCTCACACTAACTTAGCTTAGAGGGAACACTGGTCTGGACATAGTGGCTGCCTAGCTAACTACCCTCTCCACACCCTAGGGAGATGCATAATTTAGGACAATGAGTCTCTCAAGAACCTATTGCCTCACCTTGGACTAATCTTGTCCACATCCAGCTGTGAGAGTCCTACAGAGTCAGTCACCAACAAGTGTCCTTAAAAAGGAATGCTTTATTAAGAAAAGTCTGCTATGGCCTTCTGCACTACTTGTGTTAGTAATGGCGGACACTGCCTCATTCAGGATAATTATACAGAATTCAAAAGGGGTATGGTAAGGCATGGTAACCAACCATCATGTCAGAGAAAAAGGCACATAAAATACTGGTTTACAGTTCCCAGGGAAATAAGCGGGAAGAACAAGAATCAGACAGGATAAGAGATACATGGGTTGGCACCAAAAGTGTCTCAAGGTAGCTCAAAGAGCGATAAGCATGCCATGAAAAATATAACATAACATTCCACAGTCCTGATGTCCAGGGTTTGCTCATCTCACCTCCCGGGCAGGAGATGGCAGCATTAGCTGATACCAGCCTCACTTCCCCTCACCTATTTACCTAATTAAGCAACACTTAATACTATTCACCAAACCTGGTAGTTTTTCCCATCCAGTACTTAGAGGGTCATCAAGCACCATTTACACCTATAGTTCACCTCAGGTAAATCCATCAAGTTTCTCCCAAGTCCCACTGTCTGTCTCCAAAAAAACCATCAAGTTATTGTTTTGGGGGCAAATACATCAGCCTGCCCCAGGCAACATTTTGTCCTATATCTGGAGTACCTAGCCACCAGTGTGTGTGTGTTGTCAGTGCCATACCTCACCCCCCCATTCCATTTGGGTCCTCTCTTCCACACTCCATGAAATGCTGGTCATATCACTGCTGACTCAGCGAGCCTCAGCCTTTGAGACTGGTAACTAGGCCCATAGCCACAGTGGGGCATTTAGTGCCCCCTCACTCATGGCCCATGCCCCACAACTCCTGCTGCCCCTGCCCTTATCTGCCAGCCACATCCATTTGTCCCAGCCACTACAGGAGGACTGGCCAGTGTGATTAATACTTGGTATGTACTCTCTGCTACAGCAGCGGGCAGGTGAGGCCTGCCACTACTATAGTACAGAGTACATATTAACTGCACCAGCCTGCCAGCTCTCCCTCTCCTGTAGCAGCTGAGGTGAAAGAGTACAGCTGACAGGTAAGGAAAGACTTCTTTTCTTCACCTGCCTGACTGCTGATGGCTCTCCCTCCCTCCCCCCCCCCCACTCCCCTGCCCTCCCCCCCAGATTTCCTAGTGCCCCACCACCCAAAATTTCCTGGCTATGCCCCCGCTGGTAACTATAGCCTTCCCCAAAATTACTTTCTCCCATCTCCTCCCTGATTTCCTCTTAGCTGGCTCGTGTATTTTCTCCCTTTTATTCCTTTTTCACTAATATCCTTTCCAGTTGAACATCTGACTGGATTATTTTGAGAGTTCTCTAAGGATAAGATCCCCGTATACATTGGTGGATAATCCCAGTTATGCCCCCTCACTTTGTCTCCTTTAAATCTAATTTCCCCAATTAAATAGGAGACTGCCTCTTTGGGTAACAAATGGGAGTGTATAGGGTGCTTAAGAAAAATTGTTACCAAGGTAAATTTGAATTTCAAGCATATGCTTTACAAGCAATGCAAAATTTCCAGCCTGCTTCTGGACCCATCTGTGGTTTGATCCGTCTTTTTCTTTTTCACCTTCCTTGAATCCCAGGTACTCAATTTGAAAAAAGATTTTTCAGTGTATCAATCCTGACAAATTTTAGTTACATTGAATATCTTCTAGTTCCAGTATTATGTCAACATCCCTTTAATTTTTTGCAGCTACACCACAAGCCTGGTAAAAACCTGAAATATTATTTCCTGAGCCTTGGTCTTTGATTGTCCTTATATTATCAAGATAAAAGGAACTCTTTAGATGAAATAGCAGCAGAAATTCTTGGACCTTCCAGAATAACCTCCTAGCCTTCATTCCATAACAGAATAATCTTGCTTCTCACCAGCTATTATTATAAACTTAGACTGGTCCCCTCTGTGGTTCAGAGAGATCTGGGCCACTTCTGGCTTTTGAAGGGCCCTTAGCCACAATAAAAATAAAATAAGACACCAAAAAGAGTAAGACATAATCTGAATATTTTTATTTAACAAATGCTCATTATGTTCTTAGTCATCTAATTGTTCTTAGCTGTCATGTTAAGAATGTGGTCTGAATGAATCTTGAGAGCAATCATCAATCCACTATTCTCCCATTGTGAACAATCTTTGTGCTACTATTTCATCACGCTCACAGAAGGATGTGTATTTCAGCATGCCAGAAAACAGTTCCAGTTGCCAGTCTCTGTCTGCATCGTTACAGCAGTCTTGCTTTCTTTCTTTTTCTCTCTCTCCCCCTCACTCTCTGTTATACCATTATACTACTCTTAACTGCAACCATTTCTATTAGGCCGTATTCCTGTGTGATATCTGTGTGATATCCAAGAGAGCTAGTTTGGTGTAGTGGTTAAGTGCACGGACTGTAATCTGGGAGAACGGGGTATGATTCCCCACTCCTCCACTTACACCTTGGATGACCTTGGGCAAGCCATAGCTCTGTACCAGCTGTTCTCTCAACGACAGCTGTCTCAGAGCTCTCTCAGCCCCACCTAACTCACAGGGCATCTGTTGTGGGGCGGGACGGGGAGGGGAAGGGAAAGGAAAGGAAAGGAATTTGTAAGACACTCTGAGACTCCAAGTGAGTGAAGGGCAGGATATAAATCCAATTTCTTCTCTTCTCTCTTCTTCTCTTCCAATGACAACTGGCATAATGGTAACCTTCCTCCCCCAGAGGCACTCTAACTCTATTTGTAGGTATTTCATGATCTTTCCCTTTCATTTCTTTTCTATTTTGCTGTCTTCTAGTATTGAAGTATCAATGATCCAAACCCTATTTCTCATTTTTTTTTCCTACCACTGTAATATCAGGGATATTATTCTCCAGGGGTTTGCAATTGGAAGTCCCAACAAATCTTTGTTTCCTCATTCTCTATGATCTCATCTGGTTTGTTCATCCATGAATATCTGGCTGATGGTAAGCCATACTTCTTCCAGAGATTCCAGTGCAACACAGCTGCAACTCCATTATGATGTTCTTTATAGTCAGTTTAAGCCATTTTACTGCAAGCACTGACCATTTTTTTCTTCACTTGCCCAATTTGAAGCCACTTCCAGGTGTTTTCATTATCAACTTTATTCTCTATGTCTTTCAAATATTGCTAACGTGAGTTTTGATTGCCATCTTTTTGTAGTCTCCTTTGGTTTCTGTAACCTTAAATAAGTCTGCCTTGTACACTTTGCAAGACATTAATGGCTTCAGTCCTAGAGGAGCTGCAGGAGGTCACTACAGCATGTGTCTTTGTTTTATTTACTATCTCCAGTGCTCCCTCACCCGACCCCTTTTACAAAAGGCCAGTCTTGTCCCCATTTCCCCAGAGTGAACCCTTCAGCCTTGGGCAGGCCCTTCCCCCCTGAAGTCTGACCTGCAGAGAGGCTCTTCTTGGGCTTTTACATTCCCGCTGGATTTCTTTGGCCGGCCTCACCCCTCCTGACTGCTTTGTGGTCTGTTCTCAGATGTTGGAGAGAGGCTCTTCCCCAGGGCTTCTGCTGGTGGCTGTTTGTAGTCTCTGTCCTCTTTGAATGCTGCTCCTCTCTTGGCCTTTGCCCTTTCTCTTTCTTTCCATGCAGCTCACCTTTCCCCTTTCAGCTCGGCCTCCAGCTGTTTTCTTGCCTCCATGAAATGCATCTCCTGCTGGCCCCGCCCCCTTGTTATCAGGATCTGGCTGGTCTGCTGATTATGCACTTCAGCTGGAAGCCTCTCTTTGTTTTTCTTGGTGTAGTTATCCAGCCTTTGTTTTTCTTCTTCAGCTGCTTGCTTAACTTTCAGGAGATCTCTTCCACCTAATTTTCTTGGTAAGAAAAAGTGATCAACATCACTTCCAGGATGTTGTGAGTGATGTGTTGTCATTATCTTGTGAATTTCGCAGTCTATTGCTTCTAATTCTGCTTATTTCCAATCAATAATGCCATCTGTGTATCTTAAAGCTGGGACTGCCCGTGTGTTGATTGCCCTTACAATATTGCCTCCATTTCATTTTGTTCACAATATCTTTTTAACTCTTTGGTAATACTCCTTGGTTATATTTTTCTTAACAAGGGTATGTTTGATGTTATCAGCTTAAAGAATTCCAAGATATTTGTAATTTTCTGCAAAGGCTAGTGTTTTGATGATGTTGCTGTTTGGCATCTTGATTTCTTCTTATTCAACTATCTTTCAGTGCCAGTGCTGCACACTTGTCAAGGCCAAATTCCACGGCTATATCTTTGCTGAATATTTGAACTGTATTTAGTAAAGAATCAATCTCTGGTGATGATTTTCCATACAATTTCCAGTCTTCCATATATAATAAGTGTGGAACCTTTGGGCCTGTCTTTGAAAGCTGGTATCCCAGGCCTGTGCCGTTAAGAATGATTGTGAGTGGGGCAATGACAAAGGGCAGCAGTGATAGTGAGTCTCCTAGAAAAATTGCTCATTTGATATTAACTGTTCCAGTTTCTTCTACCTTCACTATCAGTCTAGGGTTTCATTTACTCATGGCAGTTTTGATAAACATTACAACAGTTCTGCTGATGCCTATCATTTCTGTTGTCTTCAGGATCCAAGTATGAGGAAATGCAACATCCAGGTTGGTTTTACACCGTTTACAATTTTGTAAAACCATTTTATCAATCAGTAATTGATCTTTAGTGACTCTGGATTTTCAGAAAATTCCTTTTTGTTCATGTGGTAAAATTGAATTGAGCTGTAGATATTCTTGAAAGGTATTGGTTACAGTTCCCATCAGTTTATTTTCCACATCTGTGATCCAGGTGGTTTTTTTATTGCATTCTTTTGAGTCTTCCAAGGTTTTTTTCCCCAGAAGGTTGTTGTTGTTGTTGCCATGATCATGATCATCATCATCAGTCTTCCTTTCTCACTAGTATCCAAGGAGGAATACAAGTATGATAAAAATGTATGTCACCCAGTAAACAGATTAGAAAATATGACATTTGAATCTAAGTGCAAAGATTCCTAATAAGGCAAAATAATGAATTTGGGATTAGATTATACTTGAAATAAATTAATTATCATAATGTGGCAACTCCTCCTCCACACTAGTGTAGATGGGAAAAAAATGAGATATGATCTATTTTAATGGTGCATTATTTATTTACCTGTGGATCTTCCCTTCTAATTTCAGAAGCAATGATGTAATACCAATGACATGATTGAAATCAATGCAACAAGTTAGTCATGATCAATAACTAATTTATTCCATTCATTTGAATGATGAAATCTTCTTTATCGCGAGTATAATCCGCTGAAGAAGTTTGGTGCATCTTTAAAAGTATGTTCTTTCCAGTTTTTAAAAGAAAGATTATACTTTAAAATATCATTCTTTCTCCTGTGCAAACTGTAAAGAAAAACAGCTCAGAATAACATCTGTCTTCAAAATTAATTACTTAACTATTTTATTTGCTTGCTTAGTTGAGGCCAGGGCTTCTGCTTTCAACTATGAGTGGCAATGTGAATAGCATTGTGCAGAGACTTGACATTTCTGGACATTTTTTCCCCTTCCTTAAAATGCCTGCAGTCTACAAAAGCAGCAAAAGTAATTTCAGAACTGTGGCCTTGCGGGATGAATAACATTTTTGGACTGATTATGATGGATGGCAATAAAAAGAAAGAAAGTTGATTACCAGGTACTTTTGTTCCTCGCTGTTTAATTTACTACTCGTAGAGGGTTTAGAGGGTTCTGCTTGATCTGAAACAAATACGATTGACACAGGTAATCATAAACAGGGTGGGTGTGGGTGTGTTTTCGTTCACAGTGTTCACAAACAAAGGGAAGCAAACTGGTCACAAGATGACTAGTGCTGAACAGAAATTGTTCTAAAGTCAATCAGATATTGTTTCGCTAACAGGTAATTCTGATATGTAAACATGGAAATAAGGTAACCATAGCCTCTCAATTGTTTCTCATTTTATTTTTACATATCTTCTCTGGTTCTAAATTCAAATGATGTAGAGATATTTTTGCTAGCATTGCTTGAAATAAAAAGCAATAAATCCATAATTGTTCTCTCTTTTACAATGTATTGCACATTTCATTAAAGTTTCTTTTCTGTGGAATGATTTAAAACATCTGATTCTTCCTGATTCCCGGGGGGGGGGAATCAAAAAGTGGCAGACAAAGAAAAATAACAGAGCTTCAGTTCCTATCTGGGACTCTATGTTTCTATTCAAAAATGGCTGATGCTGACAATACATGGTATCAGAATTGGCTGAATCCTTAACTTAGAGAAAAACATAGAGACTAAAAACAAAGCTTGGGCAGGATAAATGGAAACAATTTATAAGCAAGAAAGAAGAGTAATAAAACATAGAAATGGGGGCAGAAAAGCAGAAAGTTCTTATCATCCCAGCAGGGCTAAAAGTTTCAAAAGCTCCTGGAGAAGGGAAGACAAAGAAATAGATCCCTAAAAATGGATGTTTAGTAAATTTCTGTGCTTATTTCCCAGGGAGAAACTAGACAAGATAATTGTTTCATGAATTGAGGTTAAGTTACCCAATGTGACTTTCAGACCATTACCCATATATTATGCTGTTGGGAACCCATTTCACAGGTGCAGAAAGGCATTCATATTGGGTCCAAGGTATGGGGAAAGAAGGGGCTTAAGCCTTCCCCATGACATGAAACAGCCTGGGGCACTATTTGACCCATGAGAAGGAATCTGCAGAAGTACTTATGAGTTATATGTGCAACCCCCACAATAGGGCAAGTAACACTCCCTGGATCTTTTTCAGGTTGAGGCTCAAGTCCCCTTCTACCCCTGCACTTTGGTTCCAATATGAATTTGGACTCTGTGCACTCAAGAATGAGTTTCCAGTAGCATCATATATGACTGTTAGTGTGAAAGTGAAGTCAGAGAACTGAGGTCGAGGACAGACTGGCAATCTGAAGCGGGGCAGGCACGCTTCGCAAACGGAGGAAAGGAGCACGTTCAGACATGTGCATCTGCCCATCGGCTCCGTTGCGTACTTACCCGTCTCCCAGCCGCTTTCCTTCCGCTTTACCCGGACACCAGTTTTTCCCGGTGTTCAGGGGCCTTCCTCCGCATGCCTCCCGCTTCCAAACAGTGTGAACTGGAAGAAGCGGGAGGCATCCGGAGGAAGTGTGAACGCACCGGCAAAAAGTTTTGCGCATTTGCGCATCTACATGCGTGCGCACTTGCGCACTTGCGCACATACGGAAAACCCATGAAAAAAAAAAAAAAAGGAAAGAGGAAAGAGGGGGAGAGAGGGGGAGAGGGGGAGAGAGGGGGAGAGAGACGGAACCTGTAGTGCAGTGCTCCAGCAGACTACGGAAAGTTAGGCAGAGCCTTAAAAGTGGCCGGGAAGAGGGTAATGGACTCTCCTGTGTGGAACCCAGCAGGATGGCAGGGTTGCGCTACGGCCACGGGTGGAGCTGTTGAGTGGCCTCATGGACTCAGGGTATAAAGGGACAGAGTGCTATGCAGGGGGGAGTCCAAAATGGCTGCGGCACGAAACTGGAGGCGGCCCGAGATACTAGACCTCCTGGCCATATGGGGCGAGCCAGCAGTCCAGAGTGCCTTGTGCAGGACCCATAGCAACCTGGATATCTATGAGCAGGTGGCGAGGGGCATGACTGAAAGAGGCCACAGCCGCTCTGCCGAGGAGTGCCGCGCCAAAGCCAAGACCATGAGGCTAGAATACAAGAAGACGCTGCAGCACAACAGCACGTCGGGCAATGACCCTGCATGGTGCCCGTACTATGAAGAGCTGCACGCCATCCTCCAGGGGAATGCCAGCGTCCAGCCTCGTCGGGTGCGGCACAGCCTTCCACTGGAGACCACCCCCTCAACGAGCACCAGCTCCCAGAGGTCTGCTGAGCAGGTCCCATCTGCTGCTGTTCAGCCTTTCCGTCTGGCCCTCGAGTCGGAGGAAGAGGACGAGGAGGAGGGCAGGGAGCCGGAGGTCCTCATGCCAGGTCGGTGGGGAGGAGGCTTGCCAGCCACGACGTGGGGGCGGGGGGGCCCTGGTGGGTGGCCGGGCCAAGGAACCAGGCGAGCAGGATAAATGATGTAGGGCACCCATGGCAAGGACTGTCACCCGCAGCACATGACTGCACATCCAGGCCACAACACCCCACACTGCAATCCATGTGCATCCCAAGGTGGACAAGAAGGTGAGATGGGCCCAATGGGAAAGGCCAGGTGCATGCGTGCGCAGAGCCATGCATCCCACTTGCCACTCACGCACCACAGGTTGCCATGGGTCTGCTTCTGTCACAGTGTGCAAGTGGGCAAGTCACCCACTTTGCTGGGCTGCACAGAGTCCAATGTCCCTCCCTCTTGTAGAGACCGCTGAATCTGTGGTGGCCCAAGAGCACATGGACACGGACTCAGATGACAGCACCCAGGTTCCTGAGGATGCTATCCCAGGTAATGGCACTCCCTTCTGGGGGTTTGGAATGTGGTCCTGGCCAGTGTGTCTCCAGTTCTGTAGCCGCAACCCCACACCCTTGTTCCCCACTGTGATGCAGGACCGTCGGGGGTGTCGAGGCCTCAGGGTGCTGGCATTGGGCGCCGCTGGACGACAGATGCTGCAGGTGGGTGACCACAGTGAAGCTCGGCAGGAGCCGGGGCCTGCAGGCGGACATGATCTCCTGCAGGGCCCCGAGACTGGGTTGTGGCAGGGCGGCCACGTGCAATGGGGGCATGGCTCGGTGTGCGGACAGCACTAGGGCAGGTGGCCTGTGGGTGTGTGTCTGGGGGGGAGATGGCTGCGGCAGCAGTGGCGGCTGCCGCCAGTCATGCTGGCTGGGGAGCCCTGTGTCGGGGATGTGGCCTATCGGCCGTCTCTTTGCGGGGCCAGAGTACAGTGACGCAGAGAGGTGGCTGAGGGGTCCCCCGGCTGCTTGGAAGGTAGGTGGGCCTGCTGGTCGGTTGTCTGCCTCCAGACCAGCAGGGGGAAGGCAAGTGACTTTCGCTTCCGTGTGTCCGCAGGGCCACCGGGGACAGGCCAGCAGAAGCCGGGACCACATCCCCATGTGGGGGGAGACCATGGTGAAGGTAGGTGCGGAGTACCGGCAGCTCGTCTGCCACGGCATCCCTGGGACACAGCTGCCGGCTGGCAGCACGAGGGCTGGTGGGGCCGGATGCACCTGGACAACATCCATCTCTCTTCTGAAGGTGGGATGTTGACAACACAGGCGGGGAGGTGTGAGGGAGATGTGTGGGCCACGATGTGGGTGTGGATCCACACGTTGTGTATCCCGACTGCTCCGCCGTCTGTGCTTCTGCTGCAGATCTGCCCCCAGGACCCGGAATGGGAGACCCATATGGTGCTGGCCAGCATGCTGGCGTCGTCGCCCGGAGACAACGTGCGTCTGCCCTGCAGAGGGTCGGCGAGCGCCTCCTGGACCAGTCTGCCAGACAGCACCAGGACATGATGGAGTTGGCCCGCCGTGAGCAGGAAGAGTACATGGCAGAGCTGCGGAGGTCCCAGGAGGAGGAGAGAGAGAGAGACCGTGTCTCAGACCAGATGTTTCAGACCGCCCTCGACAGGCTGACGGTCATCGCCGAGCAGCTGATAGCCCGGCGAGACTCCTCGCAGGAACGTCGGGCCCAGCGTGGCCGGCAAGCTCGTGGCCGGGGAAGAGCATCACGCCGCCGTGGAGGACGGTCCCTGTGAGCCAGTTAGAACCCCTCCAGGCTCCTCGGGCCACTGTTCCCCAGGTGTTGTCGTCCCCAAATAACAGACACCGGGGCCACGGGGAACCAACAAAACGCTACTTTATTCAAACACAGAACGGGAGGGGGTAACTGGGACAATAAAGGCACTTTCAAAATAAGCTGCCATCAGTGCGTGCTGTGGCATGGCCTCCGGGGCCTTCTACGGGTCGCTGGAGGCCGTTCCGGGGTCTGCGGGCGGCTGCTGGGGAGGGCGCGCTCCTCCTGAGGACTCGCTGTCACTCTCGTGGGCCTCTGACGATGGGGGGGGAATGCCACCCTCCCGCCGTCGGTGCACCTCCCGACGCAGTGACACCAGGGCTTCTTGGTGCATGGTGTAGAGGGTCACCATGTGGTTGACTGTGGTGCCGAGGAAGACAGAGACATGATGAGTGGCCAGGGGGCCCCCTCCGCCCACGCAGCCAGTGCCATCTGGCCAGCGTCCTGCCACGTCTACCTGCACCCCACTAACAGGGTGCAGCAGGCTCACCCGAGAGCACGACCCCCACACTTACATTGGCGGTCCATGTGGCGCTCCAGGGCTGCAACCCGTTGCGCAAGCCCCAGCAGTGTCAGGCCCTCTGCTCCCGGCATGTGCGGCTGGGCCTGGGAGGAAGGTCCTGCTGCATCCCCTGTTCCAGAGAGACGTGGGCTGTTGGCACTGTGGCCCACCATGACAGGGCCGGCCCCCCACCCGCATGAGGAGCGCTCACCTTCAGCGGCGCTCGTTTGGGATGCCACACTTGCTCGGCCCTCCGGCTCGGAGCTGTCCCCCACAGTGTGGACTGCGGCAGGCATGTAGGCAGAGGTCCCCTCCCCAGGATCAGAGCCCTCCGGAGTTGTCACCAGGAGGACGCAGGGTTCCTCTGGGTCTGCTGGTGTTGGTGGCTCTGGGGGAGGGAAGCCAGTTCCGGGGTTCAGCAGCTGGCCCTGTCGCCGGCATGCTGACTGCTGGTGTCTGCATTGCTGTGCTACCTATGTAGGGCCCCCAGATAGCGAGTGGGCCAGAGGGCCACGGCAGCCAGACCCACAGCCACCATGCGAGGGGCCATACACGTGAGGGGCCATACACTCCCGGGCTGCACCAAGCCCGCCACTGGCGGCTGTGTCCGACCCTTTCAGAACACTCACCTGCAGAGGGTCCTGTCTCAGCTTCCTCCTCCGAAGACCCATGCACCGGTGCGGGTGGTGCACGGCCTCTCCGCCTCGGGCGCCTCGGGCGGGTCCCTGTGGGAAACCAGAGTGGATGGGCAGTGGGGATCATACAGTGTGCAGCCATTGTTGGCCCCTGGCACAGCCGCCCACCGATCAGGCCTGCCTGTGTTGACCTGTAGTCCCTGTCCCCTCAATGGCCGCCCTGTGGCCACCGTTCCGTCTCAGCTGTGCTGGTGTGCGGTAGGCCATAGGTTGCTCGCCGCCAGCTCTCATGTGCTTGTCTCGGGTCAGGACGGATAGCCCCAGAACACAGTAGTGTATGCTGGAGCCACATTGCTCCCTCACAACTGCAGTACCAGCCACCATCACCGCAGAAGCGTTGCTGAGGAGGCTTCACAGCTTTGAGGGAGCACTGCCACAGGCCTGTGTGCCTGGTTGCCACGGGAACTGCGGCCGGGACAGACACCTGCAGGTGCTCTGGGCAGGCGGCAGACATGACTTGCAGCGCTGACCCATGGAGTCCACGGGGCTCTGTATGCCCCTGCATCCTGGCCGCGCCCTCATTCCGTCCCACCCTGTCACTGGGGACTGCTGGGGTCCAGACGCAGACCGCCACTACCATCAAGGGCCACAGCAGACCACCACTGCTTCCAGAGAACAGGCCACACCGTGTGTCCTGGGCCTAGGGTTGCCAGGTCCAGGGTGGGAAATATGTAGGGAGTTCGGGGCTGGATGTGGCAGAGCGTGGGCCTTGAGGAGGGGAGGGGTGTCAGCATGGGACAATGCCATGGAGTCCCCCCGTTGAAGCAGCCAGTGTCCCCAGGGGAACTGATCTCTGTCAGCTGTGTCTCGGATGTGAATGCAGGAGATCTCCAGGCCCCACCTGGAGGCTGGCAACCCTACCCGCTCCCCAGCCCCCAGGTCTGCTGCTGTGTGCTTCCGGCTCCTGGGTGAAACCTGTACTTCCACCCCCAGAACCCCCCCCCACCCCCCCTCACCCCCCCACCCCACCGCAGCCGCCCTGTACTCACCAGGCATACGCCGATGCTGCCAGGAAGGGCGACCAGCCTGCTCCCACAGGGCACGAAGGAGGTCGAAGCGGGGTGGCCTGTGAGAGACCGGTGGGATCCCCTCCCAGTCCTCCATGGCCTCATAGAAGGCAGCCTTGTCCCTCTTGAATTTAGAGCGACACTGGGCTGCTGTCCTGGGGTGGCCAGCCTGGGAAAGGTCCCTAGCCACTGCTGTGAAGAGGGACAGGGTCTCAAGGGGGGTGCTCCTCATCACCCGTGGCCCTGCCTCCCTGACATGCAGCCGTCTGTGAAGCAGTTCCACCTCTTCGTCCAGCCAGTAGACCCCGAGGCTTTCGGAGGCCATGCCGTCTGGTCGAAGACTAGCGCAAGAGTGGATTTGCGCATGTGCGAAAGGGTCCGGGGGCCACGTCGGGCTCCCAGGACCCCTGCAGGCGTCCTCCACAGAAGCCTGTGAAGGATGCCTGCAGTCCCCTCAGCCCTCGAGCCCTGCCCTGACACCTCTGTTGGCAGGAGCTGGCCAGAGCTGTGCAGTCCACAGCAATGCCTTCATGCCATGCTGCCGCCGCCGAGCGGGAGCGATGCGCACTGCCTGGTTTGCGCATGCGAAAAGGACCCTGCTGTCAGGCACAACGGGACAGGGGGAGGGGAGCCAGGGGGGATCTGTCAGCTGGGGAATGTCAGAAGGGGCCAGGGAGACTGACATGAGGAATGCAGACTATGGGGGTCCGCCCAATGTAGGGACAGGGGAGCCTGTAGGCACTTCTCCCTGGGATGCTACCCTGGCCTGCCCTGTGTTGCAGCCTCCAGCTCATGTCTCCTTGTCTCAGCTCTGGAAGGATGCCTACAGGCCACATGGATTCCTCCAAGAGCCGAGGTGCTTCCTCACCACTGTACAGCCAGCCTCCTGCCACAGTGGTTTTCCTACTTAGAGGACTCCACAGCTTAGAGGGAGATTTGCTGCCTGCTCTGTGCTGGGCAATCGTGGAGGAGAGATTCTCAAGGCCGGCTGCTCATAAACAGCACCTGTATCTCTTTCGCTTTCCCTCGCAGGGGAGTGTGTGAAATGTCTCCTCCAAGGACATGGGCAGCCTGCGGCCAGAGCAGGGGAGGGAACCACATTCCAAGGGTGGGGGCAGCGGCACTCCATCTTCCCCGACAGATCCCAGCTACCGCCCGGGAGACGAGTGTCTCGTCTCTCACATGGACGGCACCCTTTGCCCATCGGCCACATCTGCTACCTCACACCACTGTCTCCTGGCAGTCCCCACGTGCCTCGCCACCAACCATGCAGCTGCCACTCTTGCAGCAGGACACAGATCACTGTGTGTTTGTGCACAGGTGTGCTCTTGTGCACACAGGGCCCCCAACATGGCCCACCCCCACCCCAGCTGCAGTGGGCGGCCCTTGCCAAAGGAAGCACACTGCAGACGGCACCTCCCAGATGCTGGAGCACTGACGGCAGATGCATGTGGCCAGGCCTACTGAGCATGGCCTCATCCTGGCCCCCCCTGTCCATGGCAACAGTGCTCCACCAGATTGGGAGTCCCATCTCCGTGTCCCCCCCTGGCGGTGGCTCCTGTGTTCTGACCCACTGAGCAGCCGCCTGGGCAGGGGCCTCCATGGTGCCCATGGGCTCTTGGGGGACACCCTGCAACTGGCCATTCATCCTGCCCCCCCCCCACATGCCTCAGCCACCATCCTGGCTTCCAGGTGCTGCCAGTCCTAGCCCTCGCTGTGTTCATGTGTCCAGACCGCCATAGGCTGCCTCGTAGGGCTGCCCTCGCTGAGGGCCCATGGGCCCATCTGGATCCCCCATATCGGCAGTCGACCCACGCCATTCCCCAGGGGGCCCGCAGGGGCCACCCCTTGGAGGATAGTACTGGCTGCCATCTGGCAGCCATGTCCGCCCGCATCTCACTGGGGACCTGTAGCCCACCAGACCCCGGTCCCTGTCCACGCAGCACAGGGGGCGTTGGCCCGGGAACAGGAGAGGCCGAGTGCCCCTCCAAAGGGCCCCAGCCCCTTGGTGGGCAAATGCACCCCCAAGTGGCTCCCACGTACCTGGTAACCCAGCCCTCGGCCTCCACTGGGCCACCCCACCTTCCCCTTCCCAACTCATACTGGTAGGGATGGCAACACATACATGGCATGCGGAAGCATAGACTTTATTAGGCGTCTGACAACACTACAGCTGGCATGTAACCACATGGGATGCAGCACGACTGTGCCTGCATGGGATGGCAACTGTGCCATCCCCTCCACGGGCCAACACTCTTCTTGGGCCACATCAGCAGGGAGGCTGCCTGAGGAGCCAGGCAGTGATGGCCTCCCGCAGCGCGTTGCCCTCCTGCCGGTTCCTCTCCTCGGCCTGGCGTGATGGTGGTGGTGCTGCGGGCACGTGAACTGGCGGCTCGTCCCCCGGACGCTGGATGATGGCATGGCCGCGCTCTTCACATATATTATGCAGTATGACACAGGAAGCGACCACTGGTCCAAAGTTGGGCTCCTGGACATCTAGGCGTAACCCTAGGCGCCGCCATCGCGCCTTCAGGCGCCCGAAGGCGCACTCCACGACGTTCCTGGCGCGACTATGTGCTCGATTAAAGATGGCCTGCCGCCGGCTCAGGGCGCCCTTGTACGGTGTTAGCAGCCAGCTTCTGCTGGGGTAGGCGGCGTCAGCGAGCACGAGCGGAGGCACCTGTATGCCCTCAATGGTGACGGTTGGGTGGCCTGGGACAAAGACTCCGGCATCCATGGCCCGGCAGAGGTGCGACTGGCGGAACACGTGAGCATCATGGTCCTGGCCACTGTTGCCCACGGAGATGTCCGTGAACCGGCCCAGGTGGTCCACGGTCCCCTGGAGGATGATGGAGCAGAAGTTTTTCCGGTTGATGAAGTCCGCCGCCTGGTGTGGTGGCGGCCGCACTGGGATGTGGCACCCATCCACTGCGCCCACACAGTGTGGGAGCCCCAACTCTGCAAACCCATCCATGACCTGTTGAAGAACGACACATTGCTCTAGACCCTCTGGTGTGCGGCAGGTTAGTCACTATCCCGTCCCTACTGCCCGGCCCATGCAGGCGGGCCCATAGCCCTGAAGGCCACATGTGACCCACCCTGGCCACAGCACTGGGACCGTGCATCCTGCAAGCACCGACTTGGCCACTCACCCGTCCAGGGGGACCGAGGCATACGGTCTGGGACAGCAGCTCCGCATCCAAGGCCCCACACACCTCTGCCACGATGCCCGTGACGGTGGACTTCCCCACTCCAAACTGATGGCTGACCTCACGGTAGAAGTTGGCTCCGGACAGCCACCAGAGGGTAATGGCCACACGCTCTTCTGCTGGGATGGCCCGGCGTAAGTGGGTGTCTGCATGCGTGACACGTCCACGGACACAGTCCACCAGCCAGCGGAACGTCCCCCTAGTGACCCGAAAGTTCTGCAACCACTGCTCATCTTCCCAGACCCGGCACACAAAGGTCTCCCACCAACTGGTGGGTCGCGGATACACCCACCAATGACGACCCCCACCCTCATCGGCCAGGCGGAGAAATCTTCTCGTCTGCAGATGCTGCGAGGCCACATAGCGCCTTAGCAGGAGTCGCCACCTGGCCCTGTATCGACGGCGGAGTTGCCGTCTCTGCAGCACGAAATGCCTGCGTCTCTGCTTCCGCAAGTGCATGACACGCATGTAGAGACGGAGACCAAACATCAGGCTCACCAGCAGCTCTGACTCCTCTGCATCCATGGCCAAGCCTCAGTCTTGCACCGTGGGAACAGGACACTGCCTTGTCATTCTCTGCCGTGCGCGCTGTTCCCTCACAGCCCATTGCCTCTTTGTGCCGGTATGCTCATGCGCTCATGCGCAAATGCACAAATGCGCAAATGCGCATACCAGAAGTGCGACCATTTTGTGCAGCCATTTTGAATGGTTTAGCAGCGGTGGCCATTTTGAGTGAGGCTTGTGTGGGGCAGCCATCTTGAGTGGGGTATTCACTAGCCTGTCACCTTGAGGGGACTAGATAGGGTAGCCATTTTGAGAGATATAATTTGGTGGCCATTTGGAAAGGTACCTTTCAGGCGGCTATCTTGGTGGGGCCTTGGCCTATACTTCTTTACAGTGGCCATTTTGAGAAGGGCATCTAAGGGTGGCCATTTTGTGAGGATCATTCAGGGTGGCCATTTTGTACGGCCCCAGTATCAATTTTAACTAGTGGAAGTAGGATGTGGGCACTTTTAGTTGCCACATTCTAAGAAGAATTGGCATGGGTGTTTTAAAACAGTGCTAAAGTACATCTGCCATGGCTTCCAAGAAAGGGCAAGGTAAGGCTAAAGGGAAGCAGCCAGCTCCTAAAAGCTCCCCTGTGTAGCTGGCCCCATCATCCCATCTGATGAAGAGGAGGAAGACCCAGTTAATGCATACTTCAAAGGCTTGAGGCATTGGAAAAGCAGAGAGGTGTGCTTCTTAAAGAGGATGGGAGTAAAAAAGCAAAAGGGGATTCTAATACTTCTTTTCAAGCATAGGTACTAGCACGCTTGGCTTTTTTGGAAGATGGACTGGGATCCTCTGCAGTAGTGGTTGAAGATGTGTCATCATCTGGGCAATGAGAACAGGGCACTGAGGAGCTGCAGGTGGAGGTATACAAGGGGCCCCCAAGGCAGGAAGGTAAGGAGGAGAACACTGGCAAAAGTGGTTCATATTGGCCATGGGGCCCTTGCCCTCAGGGTGCTTCTGGATCTGCCACAAAAATGCCACTGGTCAGTTGGCCACACTATGCAGGATGGGGAGGTGGGGCTCCACCGCTGCCCCCTGGGGTTGGGCATGGATGGGGCTATCCACATCCAAGCTTGGGATTTCCAAATCCAAGGGCTGCTTCATATGATGTGGTACCAGCCGGAGCCATACCATTTGGTGATTTGGTGCTGCCCCTGGGGGATCATCTGTCTACCACTACTAAGGAGAAGATCCTTAAGGGTGAATATGTAGACATATTTGCTTTATTAAACCGTGAATTGGAAAAGAAGGACAAGGAGGACCTTGATGAGCAGGAGAAGGAGCACTTGAAAAGGCGAGTGGTTGATGGAACTTGGGCAAATTGGTTTCCGGGATTTTTAATATATGCAGCAGTGATTGTAAGACACCAGCCATGGAGGGCTGCCACGATGCTCCAATATATGGACATCATTTATAAGGCCTTCACTGATTTCCCAAGCCCAGCATGGTCGCAATACGACAAAGAGTTTCGTATGCATGCGGTCATGAATCCAGCCATGAGATGGAATCAGATACACCCACATTTATGGCTGCAGATTATGTCCCTGGCTAAGCCATTTGGGGGTGAGAGGTCACATAGTGGCCACTCAGTGTGGAGAGCACAAGGTCAGGCAGGTACCTGTGCCCAGGCGGGGCAGGCAGTTTAGCGACAGCCACTTTGCTGGGAGTTCACCTCCCATGGGACGTGTAGTCGCAAGGCGTGTTCCTTCAGGCATGAGTGTCCATTGTGTGCAGGGCCCCACACCTTCTCTAACTGCCCCAAACCAAAGGGTAGGGGTGGTGATAGAGGTGGTAGGTGCTCTGGAGGAGGCAGGGGCTACAACCCCTCTCCTGACAAACAGACCCAGCCCAACTAATATAATCTTTTTGGAGCGTTGGTTGAGGGATTACCTGAACCAACACGATCACATTTACCTCTTGGAAGGTTTCACATTAGGGTTTAAGATAGACGGCCGAACTGAGAGTATTTACCTTTGAGAACAGCCTGGCAGAGAGACAGAGTCTTATCTCCCATGTTAAGTGAATACCTGTTATTGTTTCTCACTGGAAGTCCTTGCATACTTACTTGAGCCTTAGTAAATGGGTAGCTGTTGAATGGTTGGGAAGGAGGGGCATGAGATGGCCTGCACTCCTTCCCCTGTTATTTGAAGAGAGGCGGGGGCCTCTTCCTCACATCTTGTTAATACACATAGGGGGAAATGACCTAGGTCTGATGAATGTCAAGGCCCTGGTTTTGCAAGCTGAGGCTGATCTTGCGAGGACAAAAGCAAGGTGGTCCGATGTGCAGATAGTATAGTCAGCCATTCTGCCACACCAGGTATGGTGGAATTTGGGGGACCCCAGGTGTATTGACCACACCAGACACAAGGGCCAATAGGCAAATGAGAAAGGCCATGGAAAGACACCAGACACAAGGGCCAATAGGCAAATGAGAAAGGCCATGAGAAAGGTTGGGGCTGTTTTTTCCACACTCCAATATACAGGTCGTATTTCGGGACCTGTATAGGGTTGACGGGGTGCATTTTTCTGACAAGGACAATGGGATATTTTTATGGGACTTGCAGCACGGGATTCGGTTGGCATTAGGATGCTGAATGGGGAGCAAAGGCCAAAGCAGAGGCTTGGCCTTGGCTGTGGCAAGTTTTGTGCAAGCAAGAAAATGGAACTGGTGAGCACCTCATGGCATATCCCATTAGGGAACAGGAGGTCATCAGGAACTGCTTTGGATTTTAGGGTCCAAGGTGGGGAATCATGCGCACCACTGGGAACCTCTTAAGGCAGGTTCCTCCCTGCAAGTTGTAAGGCTTCAGGGGTAGGCGCTCCTAGGGGTCAACCAGTTTGTTGGGCTGCCAATCATGAGCCAGATAGTTGGCTCAAGACCAGAGCCCTTCAAGGGCAAAGGGTCAAGGGTCAGAGAGTGATGCCTTCAAGGGTCAGAGAGTGATGCCTGCCTTGCCTGTTCCATGCTTGCTTAGTTGTCCATTGCTGCAATGTTCTGTTAAATAGTTAATAAAGTGGCCCTTGTTTACTTCCAAACTGTTGTCTGTCTCGTTATTCCACCTGTGGGGACAATGGAAACACTCAATCTACATTCCAATTCCAAAAAAAGGAAATGTCAAAGACTGCAGCTACCATCAAACCATCACATTAATTTCTCATGCGAGTAAGGTGATGCTCAACAAAGGCTGTTATGTGTGAACAAGAAATGCCAGATGTTCAAGCTGAATTCAGAAAAGGAAGAGGCACTAGAGATCATATTGCAAATTCACACTAGTGAGCATGAGAGAATTTCAAAAGAAAATTAGCTTGTGTTTCATAGTGATGACAGAGATTTAGACTGTGTGGATCATAAAAAGTTGTGCTTGCTCAAAACAGCATCTTCCTGCAATCTTAATCCATGGTCAGGAACATATGGAAGAAGGCAGTCCTTCATAGGGCTGCCAAGTCCCCCGGTAGGGCGGGGGAAACACCGATTTTTAGTGCTTTCCCCCGCTTTTTCCAAGTTGGCCACCGGGGGGACAAAATGGCTACCTTAAAAGGGAAATGTCTGCAGAGAGCCTGCCCTGCAGTAAAAAGCCTCACCAGACATTTCCCCTTTAAGAAGTCAGCAAAAGAGCTTCCACAGCAAGAGAGGTCCGCCCAGAGATTAAGGAGGGACTGAAGGAGCTGCTTTTGCATGTGGCTGGCAAGGTAAGTTTCTCTTCCAGCTCCTTTCCTTCTCTCTCCCTCTTTCTTTTTTCTGTCTGTCTGTCTGTCTCTCTCTCTCTGTTCCCATCCAGCAGAGGTCTATCAGTGGCTATTATAGCCACAAGGTCTAAATGGAAGTAAGTGCCTCTGCCAGTTTTTTTTTTCCTTCTCTCTCTCCCTCTTTCTTTTTTCTGTCTGTCTGTCTGTCTGTCTGTCTGTCTCTCTGTCCCCATCCAGCAGAGGTCTATCAGTGGCTATTATTAGCCACAAGATCTAAATGGAACCCTTTGTCTGGGGCAGTGATGCTCTGCATTCTTGGTGCTTGGGGGGCAACAGTGGGAGGGCTTCTGGAGTTCTGGCCCTGCTGCTGGACCTCCTGAGGGCACCTGGTATTTTTGGCCACTGTTGTGACACAGAGTGTTGTACTGGATGGGCTGTACTGGATGGGCCGATCCACTGTGGCTTGTCTCCTGTTCTTATGATATGAAAATCATATTTAGCACTTGTGTAGCACTTAGTGCTTCATATTCTGCCGAGATGAGGAAGGATTCAGTAGGGCTGTTGCTCAGTGATAGAGCATCTGCTTGACATGCAGGAGGTATCAGCTTCTTCAGCTAAAAAAGGATCAGGTAATAGGTGACATTAAAGATCTCAGCCTGAGACCCTGGAAAGCCACTACCAGTCTGAGTAGTCAATACTGACCTTGATAGAACAATGGCCTGATTCAGTATTAGGGAACTTCATGAGTTCATGTGTCAGCATGTGGAAGCAACATCACAGGATGTGACATCACAAAATGATGTCACTTCCTTTCTCCTGGCTCCACCCCCAAAGTCTCCTGGCTCCACCCCCAAAGTCCCCAGATATTTCCCAAGTTGGACTTACCAGTATTTCAGTGGGAGCTATGGGCCTGCTTTTGGCTAATGAGATGGTCAATGTCCGGTTCCATATTTGTCACTGCTAGTCGTAACAAGTGATGCAAGTGTGCATCAGTTAGTCTAGATCTGGTTGGAGATTTCAGATGTTTCATTCTGGAAAACATCCCCACCTGGCTCCTGGGCGCCCGGAACTGGCGCAGGTCTCCTAGCCGACTCAGAGGCCTCTGAGCTGGCTAGGGGACTTGGGGCCAGCTGGAGCGCCTGCCCTTGCACACTTACCCTCTTCCTTCTGCCTCCTTCTGGCCAACTGGGGGGAGGGGGTGGGGCTTGATCATGTGTCCTCCCCCCAGACTTGTCATTCCCAGAGTGGCACTCCGGTGAGCTCCCCCTCCAACAGACCCCTGGCGGCACACCCGGCGGGCCAGAAAAATGCCCTCGGCGGGCCACATGTGGCCCGCAGGCTGTAGTTTGAGGTCCCCTGCTTTAGACGGACTGCAAAAGAAAGCCTGAAAAACAGCTGAGGGACAGGGAGATGCTCCCTGCCCCTCAGCTGTTTCCCATTCTTTTACAGGGACATGCTCCCCATCACTCAGCTGTTCTTGCATCTTTTGCGAGGAACAGAAAGCAGGGTTTAAAGGGACTCAGTGTTCCTTTAAACCCTTGCTTTCTGCTGTATCCACAAATGACCACAAACTGCTTTAAAAGTTCATGGAAGTTCATGACAGTAGACCCATCATGAACTTCAATTTGTGAACCACAAACAGGGCAAGATTCATGACTGATTTTGCTTCATGGTTTGGTTCATGCCCATCCCTAGCCATTGCCATGTACAAGACTGAGCAGAGCCTTGAAGGTAACATGAATACTTTAGAACAACTGTAACTTTTAAAGCTAAAGAGCCTGCTTATGTTAACATCCACTAGGGCATGTAGGAATTCACCAGGGACAGAGGAATTGTGTTTTACACTTTTCTTTTGGATCCCTTGCTCAATCTGTGGCTGTACTAAGAGTATGCATGCAGTCATTTTCTTTTTGTTGTTGTTGTTCAGTTGCACAGTCGAATCTGACTCTTCGTGATCCCATGGATTGCATCACGCCAGGCCTTCCTGTTCCCCACCACCCTCCGGAGCCTGCTCAACTCCATGCCCGTCGCATCGATAGCACTGTCTAACCATCTCATCCTTTGCTGTCCCCTTCTTCTTTGACCTTCCATCTCTCCCAGCATCAGGGTCTTCTCCAGTGAGTGCTCCCTTCTCATTTGGTGGCCAGAGTATTTGAGCTTCAGCTTCAGTGTCTGTCCTTCCAGGGAACAGTCAGGTTGGATTTCCTTTAGGACATTTTCCTTTTAGTAAATACTTTATAACTTTTAATGCTGGGAGCAGTTCTGGGTACCACATTAGACCTCCATCATTCCAGGCATGCTATTTTTAAAAGGAGCACCAGGAAGAAGAGGTGAGGCAGTTGGATAGTGGCACACAAGGAGTAAGCTGCCCCCATGGTAATCAGATGCTGGATAGCAGGAGACATAGAGGTGAGGTCTCAGGACAGAAAGAGGAAGCTAGGACTCCTGGTCCTCTCAGAGGTCGGGTGGTGGAACTGAGTGAACTGACAGAGAGAGAGAAAAGCCTCTCCAGGTGTTGGTAGAATTAGATGGGTGACACATGCCTGGAGGAGACCTTGGGCAGCTACAGGTACCCACACACCTTGGAGGGCATGGGAGGCAGGCCACAGTGGGGCTGTTCTGTTATACTCCCTTATTATTAATATCACTTGCTATTAATTGATAGGGTTAGTAAAAGACTCAGTAGCTCAGAACTCTTGGGCCAAACTTCATATTTCATGGTGAATCCATGTTTTGCAAGGCAATCCTGAACAGCTACCCTTTTCAAAATCAATGAGCTTAGAAGGGTAGAACTCTGTTTAGGATCGAACTGTTAATCTCCCAATAAATAATTTAGCCTCAAAAAGCAGCCATGGGGGCACTGACATCACTTTGAACTGCAGTGCTGGGGAAGGTAAGATTTAATTAACCCCTCTCTTGTGCTGGTTCTCCCTTCACCATTCCCCTGACCAGAACTTCTCCCATTAGGCTGCTGTTTGATATTATTATTATTCTAGTGGGCTGGCAATGTTCGTCTATTGTAGCAAAACAAACAGTTCAGTGGCACCTTAAAAACTGACATTTTTTTCCAGTATGAGCTTTCATGAGACAAAGCTCAATTTTTCAGAAACAATAGAAGAAATAAGGTCCTTATCCTCAGTTTTACTTCAGTATCTGTTTGATATCTTTATCTGTATTTTGCCTGTATTTCCCCCCCCCCCAGCAGAGCAGCACAGCGGTGCAGGTTTAATCAGAAATCTAGTTTGGGGAAGTGAAAAAAAAGTTCTGTGACTTAGATTCATCTTTATGTTGCCCTGCAAGGTACTATTTCAGGCTTGACTGCATGTGTACCTCGGTCCTTCAAGAGCAGGCTGCAGGCAGAAAAGAGGCAGTTGTTAAAGACTGCGCTACTTCTTTACAAGGAGCAGATGATAAAAATGGTAAACTATCACTGTAATCATCACTCTTTTTTTTGCTGGAGGGTGAGGCACCCTGAAGAAAAGGACACTGCTTGAGGCTGACATTGGTAAAGTGTGATGTTTATGTGATCAACTTATTGTGGAAACAAAAGGCAATGATACAATTATTCTTCTTTTATCAGTGGAGATATTTGTGCTGAGCAGTCACAATGCTCAGAGGTGGGAACAAGGTAACCTGTTTGGGTTAACATCCCAGCTAGGAAACTATGACAAGGAAGGCTAAATAGGTAAAATCTAGTATGCATCCCCCCAAAAAACCTCTGACTTGGGTCAAATCTACATCTGACTTTCCTGCTGGAATCATTCTAGTTTTTTTAAAAAAGTCTATACCTGTTTCTAGTTTCAAACCATACTTGTTCTAGTTTAAAAATTACTGTTTACATTTGTTAATTGCCCTCCTGTGGTCAAGCTAGCATTATACTACTTTAAACAGATCCTGTTGCTTAGTACACTTCAGACCAAGGGAGTGAAATTTGAAACCAGCATGAAATGAGCGTAGGAAAAGACAGCAGTCAAACTACTTCAGAGGGGAGGTGTAAATTGGGCCTTGGTCTCAAGTACTGGTCACTCTGACTAATGGCAACAAAGCATCAGATGACTGAGAACAGACTGCGTAACAATGCAGAGGCATGCAGGGAAACAGATATGGAGATTTTTGTCTTGCTTCCCAACATTTTGTTCCTTGGTTAAGGCAGCACTATGCTGATAATCAGCATGTAATAGAAATGAAGAGTGCTGGGGAGATTATGCTGATAGAAAGAAGCCACTTTTTATGGTGCTGAAAGCAAACCTGTACTAGTGTGTTAGAGCTCTCTAATGGATTGCTGGAGCCATAGCAATCCATTGATAAATCAGAAACACCCAGGGCTCATTTCATAGAAGGAGCTCCTTTGCATATTAGGCCACATACCCCTAATGTAGCCAATCCTCCAAGAGTTTACAGAGCTCTTCTTACAGGGGCTACTGTAAGCTCTTGGAGGATTGACTACATCGGGGTGTGTGGCCTAATATGCAAAGGAGCTCCTGCTACGAAATGAGCCCTGGAAACACCCCCAATTTGCCACTGTCACAAAGCTAATCTGAAACCTCATGAAGAAATAACATCTCTTCAATAATCTATTAGTGTGGAAGATGATGATTTCATGAGAACATACTGAAGCATCAGAAGCCCTTCTGAATGTGTCCACAGGGCCTGCTAGATCTTAAACTGAAATGGAGTATTACTTAAGGATAAAATTAATTGTATAATTAAATGATGCAAGGTGAGCACATTTAGGTCAATGTAACTCCTCTGGAGAAACCAATATTAGAGATATGATTCTAGATATTAACTAATGAAAATGCAAACTGAAATTCCCCATTAATTACTATGCTTAGGTATGCTAAGTGATGTCATGCTGCTTCCAATTTATGGCTATTCTATGAATTAATGATCTCCATCCTTGCTCACCGCCTTGCTAAGGTCTTGCAAACTGAGTGCTGTCATTTCCTTGATTGACTCAATCCATTTCCTATTGGGTCTTCCTCTTTTCCTACTGCCTTCAACCTCTCTTAGCATTCCTTTATTGTCATTATTTGGTCACATTATGTATAATAGCATCAGTTTAGACATTTTAGCTTTTATGAGATGGCTATGAGAGGGCTGTCAAGGCTGCAAAGAAAGTTTTCTACGCGACCGAGATAGCATCTGCGAGTTCCCGCCCAGCACAATTATTTAGGAAAATTCGGTCGCTAACAACTCTGTCAATGAGCAGACGAAATGATAAGAGAATTAGATATTGGCTGTGAGGCCTTTGGGAACTTTTTTGCAGATAAAGTCTTGTTGCTCCACCAGGACCTCCCTGCCATGGTTGATACAGTAGCAGAACTTGAGGCTCCGAGCACGTCTTCTGGTCACATTCTGGATTATTTTAGTCCACTCTGTCTGGAGGAGGTTGACAATTTGCTCTCACTGGTCCGCCCAACCACCTGTAGACTCTATTTGTGCCCATCATGCCTATTAAAGCAAGCTATGTACGGGGGCACATCCAGCCCGCCTTAAAAGCACTGCACTGCCTGCCTATAGCATACCGAATAAGGTTCAAGGTGCTGGTGCTTACCTATAAAGCCCTATATGGCCAGAGACTTATCTACCTGAGAGACCGCCTTTCCCCATATGTTCCCCAGTGAGTGCTTCGATCAGGATCCCAAAATTACCTGGCTCTCCCAGGGCTGAAGGAGGCCCAGCTGGCGATTACAAGAGCCAGGGCTTTTTCGGTAGTGGCCCCATACTGGTCGAATGAGCTCCTGGATAACATCAGGGCCCTGTGGGACTTGTTACAGTTCCGCAGGGCCTGCAAGATGGAGCTCTTCCACCAGGCTTTTGGGGCTACCCAATAGATACATCTTGGCCCTGGCCTGAGTGAGAACCCGGCAGCCTGAATGTTACCTGACCATCCATACTGTGTAATATCTGAGACACTACCCCGACAAAAGAAGAAATACCATCTTGTAGTGGGGTAGGATATTTGTCTATCTTTGTATTTTATGTGTTTTAATGATATTGTATTTTAATGTATGTTGGTAGCTGCCCTGAGCCCTCCAGAAGGAGGGGAGGGCAGGATATAAGCCAAAATAAATAAATAAATTCTAGGGATAGTTCTGGCTTGATTTGGTCTAGAGACCACTTGTTTGTCTTTTTGAAGGTCCATGGAAACTCACCTCGAACACCACATTTCAAATGAATCAGCTTTCTTCCTGTCAGCTTTTTTCATTGTCCTACTTTCACACCCATACACAGTAATAGGGAATACAATGGTATACTTGTAGCCCAGAGGTGCTTCCTTATTTGCGGGTAGCTCCAAGAGCAGAGGTACCCTACTATTGACCTGAACCAGTCTCCCAAAAGTCAAGCCCTCTCAGCTTGAGCCACAGAGTGAGCTCTGTGCAAGCACTCTGCAAAAAGGGATTTCATACTCAGGTTTCACACAAGTCAGACCTCCAAGGGCATCTCCAACCTCCCCCTCCACCCAGAAGAGATATGCTTATGAAATAACAATAACACCTCCAGGCAAAGTATCTGCATTTCTATAGCTATTCAGTTGCCACCTGGCACATAGCCCTTCTGCCGAACCATCAGTGGCCTTCAAGAGCCATTCAACTAGCCATGCAGCACTTGGCTAGATCCATCAAGGCTATTGTGCACCTAGACTCTGCCCCTCTGAGACTCTACTGGTCACACCTGAATTATGATCCACCAGGTACCATACCTTTATGGACCCCTTATTGGTCTAGAAAATCTATTGTTCTCACCCAAGGCCTCCCATTGGTCTGCATTGTTTTCCAGTACCTATATCTGTCAGAGAACATGGCCTCAGATTTTGTGTGCCTCTGCCTGGATGCCAACTAACTGTCCACCTCCAAACTTCTGTTTGGACCACAATCCCTTCTCAATGGATTCTGCACATCTGGGCAGGGTGTATTGCCCTGTAACTGAACCCTCTATTCATTATCAATCACCTCTACTTTCTTAGTTCTGTATTGCTTGCCCTTTTTGAATGCTTATTGTGCTTGTAATTAGGGAAATTCATCAATAAAACTCTTCAAATCTGAATTCTTCCTACTGTACTGGACCTTGGTATAGCTAATTTCCCCAAATGAAGAGGCAGGCCATTGGTGGTAACAGAATTAACTTGATCTTGGTCAGCAGCTATACACCCTTACACTTTTCTAACTCCTTCATGGCTGCCCTTCCTAGTCTCAGTCTCCTGATTTCTTGGTTGCAGTTTCCCTTTTGTTTGATGATGGAACCAAGGAACAGATCTTTGACAATTTCAATTTCTTCATCATCAACCTTAAAGTTGTGTAATTCCATAGTAGTTATACTTTTGTCTTTTTGATTGTCAGCTGTAATCTTGCTTTAGCACTTTCCACATTAACAATCAGTAGTAGTCTTTTCAAGTCTTCACTATTTTCTACCAGTATTGTGGTGTCATTTGCATATCTCATACTGTTAATGTTCCTTTCACCAATTTTCATTCCACCTTCATCTAAACCTAATTCAGCTTTCCTTATGATATCTTTTGCATTTAGATTGAAGAGACAGGGAGCTAAAATACACCCTTATCTGACACTTTTGTCAATTGAAAACCATTTTGTTTCTCTACTTCCTTTCCTAACAGTAGCCTCTGATCAAAACTATCAGATGTTGTGGCACACCCATTTCTTTTAAAACCAACTGTTCATGATTCACACAGTCAAAGTTTTGTTATCTATGAAACACAAGCTAATTTTTACCTGAAATTCTCTTGCATGCTCAAGTAACCAATATAAATTTACAATATGATATCTAGTGCCTCTTCCTTTTCTGACTTCAGTTTAAACATCTGGAATTTCCCATTCCATATATGATTACAGTCTCTTGCAAGATCTGAAGTATCGCTTTACTCACATGACATATTAATGGAATCGTCTGATAGTAGCTGCAATCTTTGACATTTCCTTTTTTTTGGGAATTGGAATGTAGATTGAATGTTTTCAGTCTGTGGGCCAATGCTTTGTTTTCAATATTTAAAGGCATATTCTTGTTAAAATATTGATGGACTCCATTTCTGTGGCTTGTAATAGATCTATTGATAGCCAAATTGCTCCTGGTGATTTGTTTCTCCCAGTTGCTCTGAGCTCAGCTTTCACTTCACTTTTCTAAAAAAATGTAGGTTTTTTTCAAAAGATTCTTGAAATCAATCATCCTTTCATTGCTTCTATCTAGTTCTTCCTTGTATAGTTCCCATTTTCACAGAATTCTGAGTCACTCTCCTATGTCATTTTGTTTCCAAGCCCAAATCTCCCAACAATATTTGATTCTGCCTTGTTTCCTACTTCTGCATTCCAGTCACCTATGATTATTAGCTCATCTTGCTTCTGGCTTAAGACCTTTGGTCAACGAAGATAATAAATAAAAGGAAAGGCTCATCTTGTTTAGGTGTGTGATCAACTTCTTCCAGGACACTTGCATAAAGGCTTTCACACACACACAAGAAGGGGGACTCATGATACTTGTGTAGGGAAGTATTCCCTATAGCTCCCAGCCTGCAGAAGCAGGAGGAGCTCTGCATGAGGAGAGAGCAGCAGCAGGTGAGCCTTCTCCCTCCCCCCCAGTGGTGGTGAGGCCTGAGCAGCTCACAGCCACAGGCTTGCCAAGCCTTCTCCTGGCCCCCTCCTCCCAAGAGCCATTCCGGGATCCCAGCCTGCATGGTTCCCAAGTCTGGCCTTTGCCCCATCTCAGCCTCTGCCACCACAGGGAAGCCAGCTGGTCGGTACCGGGCCTGCCTGGGTACCAGGCCATGGGGCTACTGGGTGGCAGAGGGTGGTCCCTGGGCCCGGCTCAGCTGGCCTGAGCAACCATTCCTGTGCGGAGGAGGAGACCAAGGGGGTGGCAGGATGATGAAGAGCTCTGGCCCCACAGAGGTGGATGTGGTGGCCCCCTGTGGCAGAGCAGGTGGGCGCTGGGCCTGGCAGAGCACAGAGGAGGTGGCAGCAGGTGAGCCTTCTCCCTCCTCCCCCTGGCACCAGCAGTGGCAGTGAGCTCTGAGCGGCTCACACCCACCCACCTGCCAAGCCTTCTCCCTCCTCCCCCCCACACCAGCAAGGCCTGAGCTGCTCACAGCCACCAGCCTGCCAAGATTTCTTCTGCCCCATTCCTCCCCAGAAGTGGCAGTGAGGCCCACCAAGTCTTCTCTCTTCTCCCCCCTGCATGGGCAAGGCCTGAGTGGTTCACAGCCCATTCCCCTCCCAAACAGCAGCAGCGGCGGTGAGACCTGAGGCCCACCAAGCCGCCTCCCTGCTCCCTCTGGTGGCAGCGAGGCCTGAGTGGCTCACAGCAACTGGGCCCACCGACCTCCCTCCCAATGGGCAGAGCATTCTCTGCACATGCACAGGGAATGCTCTTAAACTTTTCGGGGGATTTAAATATCCCTGTATAGTTTTTTAAACTTTTTAGATTTTTCTGCACACCTGGGGGGTCTCCTAAGTGTGCAGAAAAATCTCTCTGCCCCCCCCCCCAAGTGCCCCCTCTGCGTGGATTTAGATATCCACATAGAGGGAGCGCCTAGGAATTAGTGTGTGTGTGTAAAATTTTGGATTGTCTCATAATGGATTTTGAGGTAAGAGATTATCATAAGTAGTTTACCATTGCATTTTTCTGCACAGTACTAACCGGGGTTAGCTGAAGTGTCACTGCTGTTGTCTATGATAGATCCTCTACCAGTGTCACCTTCCACTGCTGCTGCTGCCCAGTAGCTACCGTTCAAAGAATCTTTCACCCCCATCACCATTAGAACTGTCTGTTCTCTTCTGCTGATGTGGCCGTTGATTCCTGAAGGGAGTGCATGCATCTTTTTCTGGGTCTCAGCTGTGACCATTCCGCCATGACTGACTCTGCTAGGAGTTTAGCCTCTGGACAGAGTCTAAACTCGTTAAGGTACTGCTCTCAGCTTTGTTGACACACAGCCCCCCCTCACTATGTTAAGGTGTGCGTCCAAGAGTATGCTCAAGAATTCTATATGATACATTATTATTCTGACTAATCCAATCTGTCAAGTAATATCTTTCAGATGGGGCTTTCTCTGTGTGCCACCACCTTCAAAAGTAAAGTGAAAAAACTCAAAGGCTGGGCTGTCTCTGTCATGCCCTGTTATCTGTGAAGACGGTTGTAATTCTCATGAGGGGAGTTGATTTTTTTCTCTGTTTCAACTTGTTTTTTTTATTTAAATATGCAGCTTTTTATTCACCTCATTATTTATATTGTTTCAGGTTAATTGTTGTTTGCCATAAGGGGTATTATTAGTTGAGATGCTGTATAATGAAATAGTATCTCTTTTTTTTTCAACCTGCAAAAGCCTATAATTATTTTCTAAGTAGTATGTCTGTGTTGCAGAAAGTCCTGGTCATTGTGTCCAGAACAGATATCCATCTTCCATAGACTGTTGTTTGTTTACTTTTGCTATGTAGGGTTGCCATCTCAGCTCCAAGTTGCAACAGAAGCATTTGGGGAGGGGGCTTTGCAAGAGTACTGCATTACACTGAGACAGCATTGCTTCCTTGTGCCATCATCTCTTTCAGATTCCAGATTGGGGTGGGGCTGTGGCTCAGTGGCAGAGCATCTCCTTGGAATGTAGAAAGCCCCGGGTTCAATCCTCATCTTCTCCAGCAAAAGGTAACAGGAAGTAGGTGAGATGAAAGACATTTGCCTAAGACTCTGGAGATGTGCTGCCAGTCTGAGTAGACAATACTGACCTTGAAGGATCGCTGGTCTGAGTCAGTATAAGGCATATTCATATGAGAGACATTCTGTCATTGTGTGAACACGGAGAACACGGAGTGCCAGAGATGGGCAAATGGCCCTAGTTATAGGACTTCGTAGGGGCACCTAATAACCAAGCCTCATTTGACACTGTAGTCCTTCCCTGGTATCAGTTTTGTGGATATCTTATAGCATGACAGAGACAAAACCCAGAAACTATTTTATATTATGTTTATAATTATAGATGAAGATTTTTTTTTTTAAAAAAAATGTAAAGTAGGCACATAAACAACTGTGTGCTAGCATGGAATTTGAACTATGTAGGCTGGCATGAAAGCAGACATACATCTTTTTCTGTGTGCAATCTATACCTCCTTAACAACTGTAGACAATAGTCTTCAGGTCCAAAGTGGATAGCTATTTGGCTGAGCTGCAAAGAAAATGTAAAATACACCATTCCCTTGGGTCTGTTCTATTCTCAAATGTGCTTTTTAAAATCTAGTTTTAAAGTCTCAGTCAATTATTTTTAATGAGAAGGTGATTCAATAATAGCACCATAAAGCTGGAAAGGCTTAATAAAGTACCCAAATCAAGCTGTAGTTACAATCTGAGATAATGTAGTTAATAGATAAAAATGCCAAAGGCAGCATACTCATGACATTATTGGAAAACTTGTTCCTTCACTGGGCCACTACATTTAAAAGAGACTTCCCTAATATTTAACTTAAAATGAACTCCTTGGTTCTGATGCTATTCTCAGTTGATGTCATGATTCCATCTTATCTTTTGAAATGTTCAGGGTTTTGTGTTTTTGTTTAGTATTTTACAGTGCAATCCTAAGGAAAGTTGCATCTTTTTAAGCCCATTTCAATAGATTTAAAAAGGTGTAACTCTGACTAGGATTGCACTATTAGGGAACAACTCAAAGCATGTTTACTTGGAAGCAAGTCCATTTTATTCCATAGGGCTTACTCCCGGGACGATGTTCTTAGGGCTGTAGCCTTCATCATCTTCATAGTTTTTCTCTGAATCCTTCTCTCTCTCTCTCCTCTCTCTCTCTCTCTCTCTCTCTCTTAGGGGATAGTACTGAACACATAAGTCTAAAGAAAACCCATCAACATGATCACCTCTAAAAATCTGGAATATAACATTTCAGTTCACATTTAAAAATTCAGTAAGTGTCACAAATTTAATTTAAAAATGCAGTGTGTGTTCTGGGCATAGGAACATCTCCAGTAGAAAAGGCTAGTACAATTCAGAAGCACTTTAGCATTTGATTGCTTTTTGCTGACTTTGTATGTAAGCCTATAGGATTGTGGACAGAATGTCATTTAATTCACATAACATTTCACATAGTTGGTAGCCCTTCATTAATTCCTTCTATATAACCCATTGCACTCATATTCCAGTTCTTCTAAGCTGAGTATAAACTCCCATATACAGTCACTCTTTCTTTAGTGATAAGAGCTAGCTTTCAAAATTTGACTCATATAAAGTGTATAGAAATTGAACTTTCCAAATATACTAAATTATATACACACCCACGGTACACATTTATAGTGAACTGAATGTTAACTCTCCCTTTGTATTTTTAAATAGTAAGACATGAAAGGACAACTAGGTGTGTGCACAGAGGGGGGGAAATGTTAAAATTTCATATCTGGGATGTGAGAAGGGGGAGCCTTTACTGAGGTTGCTGGTTTGGGGATAGGATATTACCAGTTTGGGGTTGAAATTTGTGTATGTTTTTCTGCTTCCAGATTTTTGGACCATTATTTTCTATGGGCAACCAATCTGACAGTCTGGGGTAGACAGCACTGTCCATCCACTAAGCTAAGAATGCATAAGTTTCAAGCTCAGTGGACAATGGGGTTTGATTTTACAGACCTACCAAACAAGTGCCTTTTGGTCCAAGCACACTTCTCTCCACTGATGCCTATCAGAGGAAATGAAGCTGACCACTGGAATTTTAAAAAAAAATCCTGTCTGCATCAATTTTTTTCACATGATTTTACAGAGACTAACAATTTTAAAAAATCACATGAAAACTCTGTGTTTGCCATCCTTCCTTGTTGTGGTCTTTTTAAAAACTTTCACAAGGTAAGTTTCCTTTGCAGAAAACCTCCCCCCTGCCCCGCCCCACCCCACCCTACCCTGTCCCATCCATTAAATCTTTGAAAATAGTTAACGTTTTCAAAAAAAAACAACCCACCGACAAAAAAACCAGAGCATGTTTGTGTGTAATTGCATGTGATAAATCAGTTATTCAATTGCTGTGACACACATCTTCATGTTGCACATTTGCTGCAGGAATATCCGAATTAGTAATTAGTACTAGTACTGTCTAGGGAGGCGGTGGGAGGCTGGGGTGGGACGCAGTTTGAGGGCTGAACTATTTTGCTATATTATGCATTTATTTATGAGCTGTCTCTGGGTTCACCTCTTTGATCAGAGTCACATGTCAGTTCCAAGAATGTTGTTTAAAAACCATATAAGCTCTTTTTTTCTGATGAGGGGCAGGAAAGGTGGAAGGGGGCTCTTGGTCTCCCCAGCCTTTTTTTTTCTGAGGCTACAAAATCCCCAGTGGAAAATAATAAGCATATATTTGGAGCGGTATGTGGAGAAATCTGAGATCTCAAAACTTGGCAAAGACTCCATGGGAATTCCTTTTCTGGGGATTTTCTCCAAAAACAAAAGATAATTAGCTGAGAGCAATCACCTCCTTATCACTTGCAAGGATCTGATTGGAAGGGGGAAAGGCCACTGCCTGGAAAATTTAGAGAATCAAAGAAAAACAGTATGACTGACAAAAAGTATCCAAGTATGAAAAACAACACAGTTTTTTTCATGTTTTGTTTGTGGATTTTTTGGGAAATACCGAAGAAGCCTGGATTTGTGTTACTGTTCCAGAAAATCATGGTATTGACCCAAATAGTGGTTTTCATGTATATTTTCAGACAGAGAGTTTTATAATGCATACCCCCAAACACTGCATTCCCACTCTGAACCAGTTACTGAGAACTGAAAGCTAAGGGTGATGTACATCTACCCTTTAAAGTTGACAGTTATTTCCTAAGAGCTGCAAGGGTAGCTCTGAAGACTTCATTTCAGAAATAATCTCCAATGGTTACTTACAGTTTTTGTTCCCTTGTTGAACAATATAATACTGAAGATGAACCTGACAGTGGTGGTGAAAAGTGTGATCAAGTCACAGCCTATTTCTCTCTCTCTCTACTTCATACTGCATCTTAGTTCTAAGCAGATTACTAAAAGATAAAAAGCTAGACCCCATTTGAATGGCTGTCAACATCTCTCAGAAACACAAAAAAAAATGCAGCTAAAAGAGTGATAGTCTGCAATTATCTCTCTTATACATAATTCTCTTTTGGTGGTGGCATGCTCCTGAACATTCCACATGCCATCCCAGCCTTTGGTCCCCTGGCCTGTCAATCAGAAGCTTCCCTATCCACTGGCTGTGAATACTCAGATGTCATTGGCTGAGTGCTGCGTCTTCTCCTCTTCCCCACCCACTCCTTCAGCCTCTGTGCCCTGTCAGAATTTCTGGCAGATGGCTTTCTCTCATGATGAAGACACTTCTCCTGCTTCCTTCCTGTGGGGGGATAAACTGTTATCTCAGTGGCTGTTGGTAGGTGAAACGAAATGGCAGTTACCTGTGTTTATAAGAGGGCTGCTGCCTGTGGTTTGTTTAAAATGTTCCCCCATAAGGTTCAACTGTTTCCTCAGTGGCTGTTAGTAGGTGAAATGAAATGGCAGTTACCAGTGTTTATAAGAGGGGCTTCAGAGCACGGTAGAGGCTGCAGGTGGGGGGGGGATGGAAAGCTGAAGAGTGAGGGGAAAATTAAGGTAGGTTGATGCTTGGCTGGGAAGGAGATGGGGTTGCCAACTCCAGGTGAGGAATTCATGGAGATTTGAGGGGTGGAGCCTGGAGAGGGTAAGGTTTGAGGAGAGGTGGGGCCTCAGACAGGTACAATGCCATAGACTCTGCCCTCCAAACCAGCTATTCCCTCTTGGGGAACCACTGCTGCCAATCTCCTGGTGAGGGCAGAAGATCACTCAAAATTACAACTGCTCTTCAGGTAGCAGAGATCAGTTCCCCTGAAGAAAATGGTGGACTCTGTGTCATTATACCCTGCTGAGGTTGCCACAGGAAATTGACACTGAGTGTCCAAGGCCTTGACACTCTCCAAGAGCCTCCTTCTAGAGCCCATTGTATTTATTCCCACAATGGGACTTATTCCTAGTCTTCTAATAAAAGAGGTCTTCATATTGTCTATTTTTTGGAACAGAGGAAGAATTAAAAGATTTCTAGTCTCAGAAAAATAATTACATCCAAAGGTCACATGATACAGAATGTCTATACTACCTGCACCACAGTCACATACTCTATCTTAAGATACCTCACAAAATTCTAGATGGCGAGGCATTAAGGTTTGCCAACATAAAGGCATGCCTGTACCAAGGAACAGTCAGATATTAACAGCAATCAGGAATTTCTCCAGGTGGAAAGATATCAACAAATTAAGTAGAACAAACACATTGTGCTCTTCAGATTGTACTGTTATAATGATACTTAAATAGATGTTTCTTAATCGTTCTCATAATCTTCCTATCTGGTAACTGAATGAAGGGAGTCCAAGGAAAGACTAAGGAGCTAAAGTCAACAAGTTTATCACTATGAGGCCCCGTCCACACTGTCACTTTTGTCACTCATTTCTCCCTATTGCTTCAGGTTCCCCCACTCCCCATATGTTTTGTTCTCTCTAGTAATCCCAGAGGGAGCAAAACACATGTGGAAAAGGGGGAGGAACCCAAAGCAATAAGGAGAAATGAGCGACAAAAGTGACAGTGTGGACGGGGCCCGAGAAACATAAGAATCCTCTCTGACTAAGCTGAGGTAGCCCTCTTGGGTTTTGGAGTGTATAATTTTAACTTTAGAGGGGAAAGCCTTCAACCAATTCAGCTCGGAGGGCCACCACCACAGTTTATTTGTTTGTTTGTTTGTTTGTTTGTTTAACCAGATTTTTAAACCACTCTCCCTTATAAAATAGGGCTCAGGGCAGTGTAAATCAAGGACCAAGTTCACAGTTTCTAAAAGTCAAATTTGCACTTACAGTTTAAAAACATTAGTTGCAACATGGATGGCCATAAAACTGCCAGGAATATGTTACCAGGAAGATAGGGAGAGAGACAGGAGCACCAGATATATGGAAAAACCCATCACTGTCCTCAGCCAAACACCTGGCAGAACATCTCTGCCTTACATGCCCTTCAGAATTGCACTAAGTACAGGAGGTCATGGATGTTGTTTGGCAGAGAGTTCCACCAAGCTGGGGCTGCAGCTGAAAATGCCCTGGCCCTGGTTGAGAACAGCCAGTATCTCTTGAGCTGGGGAACACCAAAAGGTTCTTATCAAATGAGCGTAATGCTTTTTAGGGAGTATACCGGAGAGGCGGTCCCAGAGATATTTGGGTTCCTGACCATTAATGACCTTATGGGTAAGGACCATAACCTTGAACCTGATCCTGTACTCCACCAGAAGCCAGTACAGCTCTCGCAGCACAGGTTGAATGAGTGGTGCTCAAAACTGAACACAATACTCTACTCTGCTCTAGTTAAACCTCACCTAGAGTATTGTGTTCTGTTGCGGTTCCAGGTCTTATTTGGGATGGAGAGGCTTGGCCAGCCCTACACTACCCTGTTTAAACTGACTACACACACAACCGTTTCTTTGGAAATTATGTGGATAAAATTGGCCACAACTTTATTGGTTACAGGTGTAATAGGCATTGGCACAGCATGGGTCCACTGGATCCAACTGTGAGGCTTCTGCTCGAAGTAGTCAAGGATCAGATCTTTGTTGATGAAACACAGTTCTTTATTTCCAATTACTACATTACTACAGGTCCTCGGATTATTGTCGGAGATAAAGCATATAATAGAAGCAGGACTAATATACCCTCCAGCACAATTTGAATTGCCCATAGGTAACCAATCAACAGGGGGGAAAAAACGCGGGCTAAAAGGTCTTTTGACTGTTTGCTTCCCACAGGAAAAGGTTAGGTGTGAAGCAATAAATTTCCCTTCTTAAACCAGACCCCTCAGATGTAACCATCTTTCACATAACAAATTGCTTTCTCCAAGGCCTTCACACGTTGATAAGAAACTGGTCCCCGTCTGCCTCGGCAGGGCGGAAAGGAATGCGGAGGCAGGAGGGTGAGAGGCCGATTGTTCTCAGGCTCTGAAGTCGCCACCCTCCTGGACAAATGGTTACATTAGCCAGACCTAGCCAGAGCCATAAACCCAGGGTCATAAATGAAAAGGGACATTGCATAGTGGATTACAAGGTTCAAACAAGCCAGCATCAAATATGGGTTACATAGCAAATGCAGGGATAGGTTACACAGAAGAGTACACAGCACAGCATAAAGCCCCAAAACCCCCTGTTAGAATCCATAGATTCTGACACCAACCTGTTGGCTGAGCATACGCCAGCCAAGGTATCCTTACCCAGCCAGCCGGCAGGGCTAGAACCTGTGGGATGGCAGGTTGCTGGGGTTCACATGGATGCCTGCCCCCTCGTGAACTCCCCTGCCATCTGGTAGTGAGAGCAATCATTGTTAGTCCTGGAGTTTTCTTGCTCCCTTCAGCCCTCACGCTAATGTGGTGCCCAAAAGTGAACACAATACTCTACTCTGCTCTAGTTAAATCTTACCTAGAGTATTGTGTTCAGTTTGGGGCACCACAATTTAAGAAGGATATAGACAAGCTGGAACATGTCCAGAGGGGGCAAACAAAGTTGGTGAGGGGTCTGGAGACCAAGTCCTATGAGGAAAGGTTGAAGGAGATGCATATGTTTAGCCTGGAGAGGAGATGACTGAGAGGTGATATGATAACCATCTTCAAGTACTTAAAGGGCTGTCATATGGAGGATGGTGCGGAGTTGTTTTCAGTTGCTGCAAAAGGTCAGACCAGAACCAATGGGTTGAAATTAAATCAAAAGAGTTTTTGGCAAAACATTAGGAAGAACTTTCTGACAGAGTGGTTCCTCAGTGAAACAGGCTTCCTCAGAAGGTGGTGGGCTCAAACAGAGGCTAGATGGCAATCTGACAGCAATGCTGATTCTGTGAATTTAAGCAGATCATGAGAGGGAGGGTAGGAAGGGTTGCATAAGTGCTTAGTTCTTGTGGACCAGTTTGGCCAGGGATCCTGGTGGTTTTTTGTCATCTGGGCATGGAATAGCGGTCACTGGGGGTGTGGGGGAAAGTATTTGTGAAATTCCTGTATTTTGCAGGGGGTTGGATTAGATGACCCTGGAGATCCCTTCCAACTCTATTATTTTATTATTCTATGTGTGCCATATATGGAGTCCCCATGAGGACCCATGCTGCTGTGTTCTGGGTCAGTTGGGGTTTCTGGGTCAGTATCAAGGGTAGCCCTATGTAGAGTGAGTTACAGTAGTCTAATCTAGAGGTGACTGTTGTGTGGGTTACTATAGCTAGGTCAGGGCAGAACAGTTCTCTGACCTGGTGCAATTGGAAAAAAGCCACTTGGGTAACATCTGTGATTTGGGCTTTCATTGATAAGGTGGTATCCAGAATCACACCTAGGTTCTTGACTGTTGGTGCTGGTACCAAGGACATACCATCAAGAGCTAGCAGTCAGCACCCCAGCCCTACATCCCCCCTGCCCTGCCTATTTATGGGTACCCTGTAGGCCTTTCAAGGCAAGAAACATTCAGAGGTGGTTTGTCATTGTCTGCCTCTGCATAGAATACCTGGACTTCCTTGATGGTCTCCCATCCAAATACTAACCAGGGCCAACTCTGTTTACCTTCCAAGATCTGATGAGACTGAGCTAGTCTGGGCCAACCAGGTCAGGGTGAATATAAATATAATATAAACCTAGGATGCAACATTCCTAGCTGACAGATTTAGGTAGCACAGAATATACTTGATCCTGCTTTACCTAAATCCTTTATTACCCTCTTCCTTAGGACTGTGTAATACTGTGCGCAGTTCTTGTTACTGTATCTCAAAAAGGACATTGCAGTGCTTGAAAAAGAACAGATGAGGGCAACCAAGATGGTTGGGGGATTCGAGCACCTTCCCTATGAGGAAAGACTGTAGAATCTGGAACTTTTCAATTAAGAAAAGCAATGACTAAGGGGGACATGGTAGAGGTTTAGATCCCAATACCGGTAAAGTATTCAGATGTGGAATTTTTCAGAAATCCCTAATTTTTGGGGTCCTATAGACCCAAACTGCTCCTACAGCTCAATTTTTTAAAGGGGCTTTCTTGAGTTCAGCTCTGAGCCATTTAAACCAAACAGCTTAGTGGTGCTCTGTTGCACAGCTGTTTGGTTTAAATGGCTCCCCATCTAAACCCCTGCTTTCTGCTCCCCATGAAAAGTGGTAGGGAGAAGAAAGTAGGGGATACAAACTCATATGAACTAGTTTGGTTCATGAACCAGCCTCCTAGTTCATCTACTTTCAAAGTTTGTGCTTGTGATGAAATGGAACTTAAAGGGGCAGAGTAGAATGCCTGGAAAGTCACATGACTTGAAAAGGTGGGGGCCCAAGGGCTCGGAACCCACTGTTGATAGACAGATAACGGTCGGAGTGGTCAGTTAGGAACGGACAGTGAGAGAACCGCGAGGTGGAGAGGGAGTCCAGCCCGGGACATCAGGGAGAGCAGAAGGGCAGTCTGGGTCCCTCGGTGCTCTGTGGGAGTGAACAGCGTGTGAAAGCTCAGTGAGAAGAGCTAAGGTGTCTGACTTGCCAGAGTGGGAGCAGACCAGTGAACTTAAGAATACACACAAACGCTATTCAGGACTGTCAACCAAAGGATCCTGACTGAAAGGGAGATTAGTGAGGCTGAGGGGCAGGATGGTCAAGAGCCAACGGGGGCTAGTGTGAGACCGGGGTGCCAAGCCAAGAAACTGTACATCTCCACCCAGCAGGACAGGAGGGGGAAGTCTGAGTGTTTAGCGAGTGTGTGCAAAGTGTATCAAAACATACCATCTGCAACAAAGTAACAATGAGTCTGTAAAACAGTAGAGCTTAATGTGACATCAGAAACAGTAACATCGTGACAATATAAGCAATCTCCGCAATATCCCTCCACTTATACTCAATTGTACCAATAAAGTTGTATTCAGTAAAAGAAAAGCTGTGGTGCCTTTTGAAAAGGGATTTCAGACCAAAGTACACAGGGTCCCAAATATTTACCTCAGATACAAAACGCAGAGACCAAATATCAACAAACCCCAAAGAGACTATATTGTAAAACTGTGTCTACTTTAACTGGAGGAAACTGGTCAGCGGGTTTATTATTATTTAGAGAGAGGCTGATCCAGGTTACCTCAGGGACCCCCTCACCCAAAGTAAGACAGGAGATCCGCTCGCTCGCTGTCAGTCAGAGTTAGGGGACTGGTTGATAAATAGGTGAGGGGTCGACCTCATTATAGTGCTCATCCCTAAAGGACAGAGAATCTGAGCCATTCTGTTCTCTTGTTTAGAAATGTTCAGGTCATTAACTATAGAATTACATAAACTGTTTGTTCTCTTGGAAGCTGGGATGAAGAACAGTGAAGAAAAAATGTGTGTAATTATAAATATTGAAAATGTCCCAATTTTCTTGCAACATTAGAAAGCTGGTTTACAAAAAGCAAAGGTGAGAAGGTGAAAGCTGGCATTCTTCTTTATTTAGTGATGCTGGAGAGCAGCAAAAAATATTGCAGAATGTTTAGCTCCAGGACTCACTGTTTTCAGCAGGTTGTTCTGAAAAATCTCTCCCCTCTATTTCCCCTCCTCTTAGCTGTAAATTATTATATAATAATCTGCTTGTGTGTGGGTCACTTTCCACTTCAGTCTGTGAGTTTTAAGATAATATTGTATATGTAAGGTAAAATATTTTATAGATGTAAATATTTCCATGTTTAAAACCCAACATGCTTAAACTGGGCAATTAACTTTGAGACCTTCTATCTATGTATACCAGGTTGCAATCTGGGGCAACACTCCAAAACAGTAAGAGAGAAAAAAATAAAACAAAATCTTTATTCCCATAACAAGGTACAGAATGGGAAAATGGATTGGCAAGAGTAGCAAAAGAGACAATAATACCTTATAACAGTTGCACTCCATAGAACAATATCATGAGCCTATCTGCCTAAGATACAAAACCTGGGAGAAAATAGCAACTAGCTGTGGGACAAGCTGGAGCTTCATAAGAGGAAACAAAGGGGTGAAAGGAAAAATGTGCAAGCCGGATCCTGGTTAAAAAAGACACCTGAAGGTCCAGTCCAGGAAAGAGACAAGGGGTAGATCCAGGAATGAAAGAGTCCAGTGAGTTTTGGTGGGAACAAATGTGTGAGCTGGGGAAGCAGGCTTGAAGCAGCTGCATAGTTGGGGAGGTTCAAAGGGTGTTTTTATGCACCTTGGGCTCAGAGCCTGTTGATGAGGGGTACAATGACTAGCCAAAATTAGAGCAAGAAATTAGGATTAAATTCCATTGGAAGGTTTGAAAACTAATTGCTAAACCATAACAGAATGTGCATGATTTCTTTGTCTGACAGGTCACAGATCCCTTCCTCCCTAGGTAATGAGGCTATGAATTGTCTTTGGGTCAAATAGATACTTGGGCAGTCTCTAGACTGCATTAGGTTATGAGCTGAGAGTCTCTGACTTGGACAGAAGCTTTTAGTTATTGTCCTGCAAAACCTGGGTGATGAAGTCATTCCATATTTGGCAGAGCTCTGGAACTCTTTTGAGGCCTCATTAATTGGCATGGACAGTTGGACTGCACATATCCAGGAGTACCCTGAGGAACCTGCCACTTTTTCTCAAGGATCCTGGGCCAAATATCAAAATTGGATTTTTAAACTAAGCTCCTGGAACTGCATAGCCAGGAATTCTGGGGCACATAGAGCTGAGGGTCCCTGGTGGGGAATGGATCACCACACAACAATGGTTTGTTATCTTATGTGTGTCGATGCAAAAAATATTACCAATGAAGTGTTTTTGAAAGACAGGCTAAGGGTTTTGCAGTTTTGACTGTAGATATTCTTTGGAGAAATATTGATGTTTGCCACCTGTAATCAGTTTTTGACATCATGTAAATTGTGATCAATATGTGTGTTAACGTGCCATCAAATCACATCCAACTTATGGAAACCCTTTGAACTAATGACATCTAAAATGTCATCATTAGGTTTTGCAAACTAAATACCATGGCTTTATTCATCAATACACTTCCCATATTGTGTGTGTTTTGTGTGTATGCGGTTGACAAATTTTATCAAGTGTGTTCAGTATTTTTGCTAAACCATCTGGCAATGCTAATTATGAACCATCTGAAGTTTCTGAGGCATCATCAAAGGCAAAGCCACATGGAAAAACATTGTGGTAATTGTTCCTGGAGGTTATAAGGGAAAGGATACAGTAAGCACACCTACTTTGTTTACCTGATAAAAGGTATTTTCATCACAGCCTCCACCACCTCTGAAGCAGTCAAAGAGGTGACATCTCTTCTATCCACCAGAGGCAAATTCACATCTTCAGAAGCATTTGTATTTTTCATCAGCATCTTCCCCGTCTTGTCTAAATACATCTTTAGCTTACTGGGCCTCTTCCATTTAACTCACTACATTTTTTAACCAGTGGTTCAAAAACATTGTGTTTTCTTAGTTGCTCAGCTGCCAAAACTTAAGAGTTGTGTGTCAAAAGCATACTGATGATACCACATCCTATGATGTAGATAATTTCAACCAAGATATACACATTCAAAACATTGGTGGTAAAAATTAATTTCTGTGACATCCCACATTAACACTTCAAGGGGCTGAATTGTTGCTATTTGGATTACTGGAACATGAATCAGGGTCATCAGTCAGAGAAGAGTTAGCATATAATATTTAATTATATGCTAACTCTGCTAAATTAATATTATATGCTAAACTAAGATTTGCCATGTTAATTGTCAAAATATTTTCAGCATATTTTGCTTGGGATGCAGTGAATGTTGGTAACAGTATGTTGGCCAGCAAGGCACTTCTGGTGCTCTTATGGATTTTGATATCCATAAGCTTGAACTTGGGTTGCTAATATTGGAAGGGCCATGTGCTTCCTTCATTATAGGGGAAAGCTCCAGCCCATGCCAGGAGGCTGACACCCTAAACAGTTCACCTGAGACAGAGACAAAAGACTCCTTCTGCCATGAGGTTTCTTTTTGTTTCAGCACGCTGGTCGACCCCTGCCCCCTCCAACGTACCTGAATAGTTATGCTAACGCAGTTGCCTAGCAACTAATGTTCGGGCCATCACCCAGTCAGCCAGGGTCATTGACTAACAATAGATGTGGCCCAGGTGAGTCATCGGACCCTGCCCAAGTGTCCACTTCCTGGTTGAGATCATAGTTTTGCAATATTGGCCACCCCTCTGTCACCAACCCACTTTTTACCTTTAACCTATGGAAGGGTCCAAGAGGGACGGACCGCCTAGTAGGTGTGTTAGTGGGAAGTGGTCTGTGCAGCCCGCCCCCAGACCACATAATAAAAAGACCTTGAGCAGAGGCATTCGGTCTCTTGAGCCATCGTCCCCTATCTGCTTTACCCCCCCCCCCTATGTCCAACCTGCCTTTCCAGTCCCTCTAATCTTCTGTTGGAACAAGGATCCATCTCCAGGATAGGTAACGTATTGCTTCCCCACCAATGAACTCCTGCAAATTGCAACAGTGCTATTTTCTATCTTTATTTCCCTAGACCTGTGTGTATGTGTGTGAGAATCTGTTTTTGTGTGCTTGAACAACATTATTCAGTAAACTGCATTGAACTTGCTATCTGCCTCACGTGCCTCTTTCCTTGAGAACTCCCGGGAGGGGTGGGACCCTGGTATAGTTGGCAAGAACCTGTGTATTTCGCCAATTGCTAAACGTAAATTAAAGCAATTCGGCTAACAAGTAGATTTTGTGATGAGAAAGGTGCGTTAAACTGGTTATGTGATAAAACTATAATATGAACATTTTGCCTTAGGTCACCCCTAATGAATCTCTTTCATCCCCAATCCCAAAGTGCCATTTTTTTTTTCAACTGAATACCCACCACTTTCTTATTTTTGAATATAGTTGCCTGGCCTAACTTTTCATTTATACTTTCAGGAGGACAGCCGTGCTGGTCTGAATTGTGACCATATAAACTTAGCTTGTTATTCCTGTTTGGTTCTCACATCTGTTAAAACATCTTCATTATGCTGTATGCTAATTTGCTGTTCACCTTTCTATATATGTTTAGCCTGATAACTTCCATTTCAGTGTATCTGAGGAAGTGTGCCTGCACACGAAAGCTCATCCCTTGAATGAAACTTTGTTGGTTTTAAAAGTGCCACTGGACTCACACTTTTTTCATTTATATAGCAATTCATACAAGTCAATGTCATTAACCTTGGCTGAGGAACTTTGTCAAGAATATCTTCTGACAAAAGGATAGCTTTGTTATTTCATTAGATAATTTGCACTTTTATGCAGAAATCATTCTTGTTTGAATCTATTTTCATTTTCAAGGATGTGTAGTTCCCCTGTTATAACCTTTGGCTTCTTTGTTGAAGTTAAAATAATTTCTTTTGCTAAATGCTGACATCGGAAACCCTTGCTATGACATTAATTTTGTTACTGAACACTTGTGATTAATTTATATATGAAGATATTTCTTTCTTTGAAAAAAACAAGAAGATTGCTCAGAATACACCAGTATATCCTAGGCAAATAGATTAGTTTGCATTCTGCCCTTTAAAATCTGCTCCAGGTAGACCTGCTGAGCTCCCCCCCCATGCTGCTCTCCATGGCTCTACTGGAGTTGCTCCAGGGAGGCCAGCCAACCCTCCCTCCCCTCCCTTACCATCTTGCCTAGAGCAGTTTTGAGTGGACCGCTGAGCTTCTCTCTCCTCTTGCCACTCCTGGTAGCTCACCTGGAGTTGCTCTGGGTGTGGCAGCCAACCTTCCCCTTCCTCACTGGCTTGCCCAGAGCAGCTCCAAGTGGACTCACCAAGGTTCCCTCTCCCCCTCGTTGTTTTTGGGGGCTCACCTGAAGCTCTTCTTTTCAGCTCTGGGTGGGCCAGCCAACCTTCCCTCCCCTCCCTCACCAGCTCGCCTGGAGAAGCTCTGGGTAGACCTGCCAAGCTTCCCTATCCTGTGGCTCTCAGCAGCTCTCCCAGGCCTCCCCCTGCTACTTTCCCCCCATGCTTTTATTGCCCCTTGGCTTTTAGTGACTAGCCTGGTTCAGCTCCATATGGGCTAGGCCTGGCTGTGGCTTTCATGTTCCACTGCCACCACAGCAGCAGCCTCTGTCACTGGGACTTTCAAAGGTAAATGTGTTATTTGTGTGTATGCAGACACCAATTTTATTATATTAAACCCCAATGTACTTTTTAACTTCTGATTTTTCTGCAAATCTAGGGGGTCATTCAAGTTTGCAGGAAGGCCTGTTTGGGGTAGGTGTGCCCCCTATCTGTGGATTTAGGTATCCACAGATAGGGGTCACTCTTGAGAATTAGGTATATACATGATTAAATATACAGATTTTTATTAATAAAATGAATTAATTGGTTTTTATTTATATAAAGATTAACAGGAACTGTAATTCCTCTATAATCTAGAGTAAATTATGGCAGTGGCTTTTTAGAATCCCATTTTCTCTTCCTTTTGATACTCCTAAATTGTCATGTTTTCATAAATAATAAATGTTATGGTACCAGACTGGACTCCTACAATGTACTATGTGTAGTGCTGTCCTTGAAGAGTGTCTGGAAGTTACAGTTGGTGCAAAATGCTGCAACCAGAATTCTGAATGGAGTGCATCATGGGGATTATACAATTCTAGTCTTGTTCCACCTACAGTGGCTTTCAACTTGCTTCCAGACCTGATTCAATATGTTGGTATTTATCTTTAAAGACCTATATGGTTTGGGGCCAGCATACCAAAATGACCACCAATTCCCATATGAAGCTATTTATGAACTACAGAAGTCACAATCTGAGGCTAGACAGGCGGCAAACTAAGAAAAGGAAATCTTGGTCCTAGCACCAAATCTGTGGATTTCCCTCCCCAGGGAGATTAGTCTTATCTCCTTCAGTCATTGCAGTTCTGTATGGTATTTTCTCCTTGATTCTCAGTAACCTTCCTATTTATGTATCTATGTGCTTTATTTGTAATTGTTGTATATATATCTATAGGTGCATTCAGACGGCATGGTGATGGCGGTTTAAATGGCCCCCGCACCGATGCGATTATGTTTACTCTGGACAATAGCAATCACATGGGAGCATGCACTGGAATTTTTAATTTTTTTTCTCAGTTTGTGCATGCACATAACTGCTCATCTGTAAAACTGAAAAAACTTTATCCTCGCACATTCGCAAAACCACTGGGGTGAGTCACAGCTTTCATTTGACAGTTCCATAGAGCACTGTGATTTCACTGCTGTGACAGAAGACTTCCCTTTAAACTTTTCACCCAAAACTGGCCTCTTTGGGATCCCGAACTCAAAACTAGTGACCATTTAAACGTTGGTTTTATAAATGCTGGAGTGGAGTGCCACTTATGCGCATACCACCAACGCACAAAAAAAATGGTGGGTGAAAAGCAGAAGCCTCAGGCTTCCGAGTGGAGAGGGGGTTTAAACCATTGGACGTGGCTTGATACTGGAGGAGCGATCACACAGGGAAAATTGCAGCTTTAAATGGGAGAACTGAGAAAACACCACTTGGGACCCAGTAACAAAATACTCCTGTTTAGGGGGGGGGGGGTTTGAGCAGGAAACCAATGGATCAGGATGGGAGGCAGATGTTGCCATGTGATCATGCACATAAAATCCGTTGTTGTTCAGTCATGAAACCTGATTAAATGGTGCATCTGAACACACCCGATATGTATTTTTAAGCTTGTTTTAATGTTTTTATGTTTGCTGCTTGTGAGACCCTGTTGAATGGAATGGTGGGTTAGAAATGTTTTAAATGAAATAAGTAAAAATTGTAATGTTAGTTTTCCTTAATGGTGCCTCTTGCTATAACCATAAAGTAATTTTCTTTATTATGTAATGTAGAGGAGCAATAAATGGTAGTTGGAAAGCCATTCGAATAATTTATAAATAGTATGCAGCAGTTAATTTCTTACCATTTGCTGGACATCCAAAAAATACTAATAGAACACCGAAAGGGCCCCAGATCTGCTTCACCTACTTTTATCTGTGAACATTTTTTTTTTCTACCCAGAATGATTCATGGAGTGATTTCTTGGAATCATCTCCCTTTCTAGCTAGTGACAATACCCAGTGATATAATACCATTGTAGTTGGTGGCTTCCTTGTGTCAAGTACTTTCATGGTTACATACTATGGCGGCATTTTGTCATAAATATTTTTACAAGACAATCAAGATTAAGAGATGCCTAACTAGATCAAACATAGTCGGTTATGCCCTGTTATTCTTTCATCAGTCAAGATGATAAATAATTTCCATTTGCTTTCATTAACCCTCTCTCTTGTGCACCTTGAATCTAAAACTATTGTTTTCTGAATCCAAATCTAGACATACCACTCAGTTTAGTGTGTAACCACACTACTAAACAACACCACATTATGCATGAGGCAAAGAAAGCCTTTTCTCCCTTTCCCATAATATTAGAACTTGGGGCAACCAATAAAATTGTTGGGAAATAATTCTAACAAAAGAGGCATTCCTGGCTGATGAGCTGGGGAATGATTTGCCCTAGACCCTCTTTGAATAAAGCACGAGGCCAGATTGGCTGTAAAAATAATGCAGCCATCCACTGGGAAGGAGGGGAGAGATTATATATTGTTACCTCTTCCTCATGATGCAGTTTTTGCCATCTGGCTACTGAGGGATTCAGGAGCATGAAGGATTGTGGAGTCTTGACAGCAATCAAATTTTTATTCTGTTTATTGGCTGTGAGCCTGCTAATAGGAGTGGCATATGAGTGCACGAATGGGAGAATAAGTTTGTTGGAACTATTGTTCTAGTGCTTGTGTTCTGATGGGGGGGGGTTGGTAGATCGGTGTGAAAGATTGAGCATAGGTGAGTGGGTGTGAGTGTTTATCCCCCCCAGTGGGGGTTGTTTGGAATCCTGTCCCCCTTTTCTGTTGGTTTTCCTTGCCCCCCCCCCCCCCCCCAGACCTTACCGTTACCTGAATGTAGCCAGGCTGGGCACAAGAGGTAGGAGCAGGCTTTCCCAGTGTGTTGCAAACCACATTTCCTCCATTTTTTAAAAAGGAAAATGGCTGGTATAGGCATCTTTGAGTAAAGCAGCTCACCTCATGTCATGGGCTCTGATCATGTCTCTAGAACTGCCAAGTCCGGGTTGGAAAATACCTGGGGACTTTGGGGGTTGAGCCAGGAGAAGGTGGGGTTTTGGGAGGGGCCTCAGGATGGTCCAGTGCCATAGAGTCCACCCTTCAAAGCAGCCATTTTCTCCAGGGGAGCTAATCTCTGTCAGCTGGAGATCAGTTGTAAAAGCGGGAGATCCCCAGGCCCCACCTAAAGGCTGGCAACCCTAGGTCTCTCTCTTTGTTAGCAGTGACCAAAGGGGGGTGGGCTTTTTGGATTATGCAGCAGAAAGATGTTGTTTAGGTCAAAGGAGGATCACTTGGCCACATGGAGCACCAGTTTTGGCACTTGGCCATTTGCATTTTGGGGTCTTTGGAGCTTACCTTATTTCTTCAGGAGTTGGAGGAAAGAGCAAGCAGGAGATCAAGCAACCCACTACTAGGGCACTGTAGATTAATCAGTAGGGTGGCCAAGACTTCTCTGGGTGGACTTTATGACCTATTGAGTCAGGTGGATGGTGGGCATTGAAGGTGCATTGGCAATTTTGTGGCAGAAAATCAGCAGCAGCCATTGTTCCTGACTACTGGTGGCAGCCATCTTACAGCACCAGTCTTTGTTTTAAAGCTCAGGGAATTAGTGTGGTCCTGATTTGGAACATTGATAACAGGCAAGTTGGGGAGATTGATGTTAGGTGTTTGTAGTTAATTTTAAAAAAATTAAAACCCTCTCTATAGATCTACATACTAATTACATATTAATAATTGGATATTAGTAATATTACTTAATTGGTTTATTGTTGAGTTTTGGACTGGGATCTGGAAGCCCTTGCTGGAAACTTGGGTTGGTTTGGCATTTGGTTTTGGGTAAGTAAATTAATATTCATAAAGTTTCTTTTATGCTCTTTGTTAAAGGAACAATTTTGCTGTGGACACTTTGGCTTGAACTAAACCATCGTTGGAAGGCACTTTCTGAACCAGAAATTATTATCAGTGAAACATCATTTGGCATGTGATTGCATCTTTGGAGGCCTCGTTTGTACTTTTATTCTGTGCCTAGTGGTTTCACTTAGGAACTATTCTTTTCTGGTCCATTTTGTATCCATATTGTATATTTGTATAATGGTATAAGCCAATTTGCTCCTTATTGTGTTTGACCTCTGAAGACCTGAACAGACTGAAAGGTATCAGGTCCAGTCTATTGGCCCTTGTGTGTTTGATTTTGGTATTTTTGTATGAGGTGTAATTGGGCCCTTATATATTTTTTTAAATTTTGTGGTAATAAATACATGTTTTTTTATATTATATATGTTAAGTTTTAATTGTTGGCCCTCTACTCTGTTTGACTTACCCCTTTAGGTTCTAGATCCCAGTTTTCAGGGTTAATTTTGTTCCCCTTATTTATTCCCAGGGTTGCCAGACACCCCCCACCCCCAGTTTGGCAGGGGTTGCCTGATTTGGAAGGGCTTTTTCCCACCCACCAGCCAGCTGGCAGGCGGGGGGAAGCCCCACCCCCAAGAGGGACCACCTGGCCTCCCCCCACCTCTCTCCAGCAGCATTTAAAGGAAGGCTTTAAAAGCTGCTGGGGAGATGCGAGGGCCTCGTGCCTGCACTCGGAGCCCCAGATTCAGGGCTTCGAGTGCAGGCATGCGTGGTGTCCCTCCCCCAACCTCTCCCCAGCAGTGTTTAAAGGAAGGCATTAAATGCAGCTGGGGAGAGGCGGGACTGCATGACTGCACTCTAAGCCACAAATTCAGGGCTCAGAGTGCAGGTGTGCATGGCCTCCCCCCGCCTCTTCCCAGAAGTGTTTAAAGGAAGTCTTTAAATGCTGCTGGGGAGAGGAAGAGGCCTCCGCTCCCCAATGTGATGATGTCACTTCTGTGATGTCATCATGCTGGGGACTCCCCACCCCCTCCAGTAATGCCCCCCCCAAGTCGCCTGCTGGGAACTTTGAGGGACCTGGCAACCCTAGCTGAGGGGGAGGATGGAGGTGTTCAGCAGGCTTCCGCCAGTGGAGTGTACTGTGAGGCACCAAAGTGGGGGATCTGCTGGAGACACAACCCAAGAGCAGAGCAACTTGGCCAGTAAGTAACCCCAGTCAGACCAAGGTGCATAAGGAGCTGATGTTGGGAGTACCAGTTGGAATTCATAAGGAGCCTAGTGGGTAACAGGACCTTGGTATGGGGCTGGGCCTGTTCCCCTTTGGGCCAGTATGCCTGGCCTTTTCCGCAGGGTCTGTTGCAGGGCCTGCCAATGGCATTGTAGCCAGAAAGTGGAGTGCACAATGCATTAAGCAGAATGTTGCAGGGTTTCATTCCAGGGGCCATGCAGCCAGGTCTGCCAAGCCTCCTGATGCGTTTGTTGGCTAACCTGGATCAGCAATCAGCCCCATTTAACCATTTTCCCTATGGTGAAAGGTCACTGCCTTTTAGACAGCAGCTGCTGCTAGCAAGTAAACTTAAAATGTGGCATGGTGAATAGGTAGACTTTTCCTCCCTGTTATTTTGGGAGCCAAAAATAAAGGAGGAAGGAAAGTATGACAATGAAAACGAAAAGATAAGGAGGAAGCCAGCAGACAAGATATGAGATAATTGGTTTACATGGTCATGATAGATCAGGTCCAGCCAGAGAAAGCACTGGCTTTAATCAAGTACCTGGACATAATGCATAGGGCACATGCAGAATATGTTGGCCCTGTGTGGCTTAGGTATGGTGAATATTAAGCTCTTACAGGATTCTGAGAATCAGCAGTTATGGTCCCAGTGCTTAGGTCCAGCACATTCTCTGAATGGCCAGTATTCAGACAGTGGCCACCTAATAATGAAGGGTGGTGATGCAAACCCAACAGGGGCAACCCAGCTGTCAGTTCAATCCCAGCTTTTGTGCTGGGACATCAACAACATTGAGGATTGTAGCAGGAGATCCTGTCAGTTCTGCCTTATGTGTAGTAGGTGCAGAGGGAACCATGCTGGTTCAACCTGCTTCAGGATATATGGAGGCTGAGAAATGGAAGACGCACCGGAGGCGGAACAGTGGGTTTGTGCTTCCTGCCTATCGGCACTGATGGTTGCGGCTGTATGAATTCCAGCATTGGGGGGGTGCTCTCAGTACCAAGACAGACAGGAGGATGTTGGCTGGCGGTCCCAATCTGCTGGGGTGCATGGCAGGAAGCAGGGTCCAGTAGGCATGGGATAAGTCACATAGAGGTACTGCCACTGACATCCGTTCCATGGAGCGGGAGGATAATGCCTGGATGATTGATCCTGATCCTCCCAACGATGCGGAGAGATGGCTGAAGTGCCAGTGTCCCAGTTTAGGTATAGACTTTCGACACTGGGCGGTCAGGGCACTTGGGTTAAATCCATATCCAGTTCAGAGTCTGTGAATTGGATAGGACGCAGCAAAGGTGAGGTAGAATCATCTTGTAGCTGCCCAAGGCCCACAGAGTCAAGCACCGTAGCCCCTGCAGGAGCTGTGTCTGATGCAACATGCGTGGACGAAGCAACTTTGGTAAGGGTACCCTTCTTGTGCTTCTTGTGCTTACTCTGCCTATCGTCCTCTCCCTCCTTGCATTTTTTGCAGGAGTATGGGCTTTGGACTGGGAGGTCGACATCGGTTCTTTCAGCGCCAATCTGTCGACATCGATGACGCTTGCCATCAGAGAGGGTGCAGTCGTCGAACCCGAAGCTGGGGTCGACAGCGAGGCATGGCCAGAAGTCTCTTGCAAAGACGCCATCAGAAAAAGAGCCTGTTCCAATAAAGTGATGCGGAGTCTCGTGGTTCAATTTTTCCTCGTCTGCTTTGAGAATCTGGCACAGGAGTCCACAGGAGCACAGGAGTCCACCCAGTGTGCTTCCCCAAGGCACAAAAGGCAAAGCGAGTGTTTATTGGGGGGGGGGACAATTTTGCTGCCACCCTTTAGGCACTGTTTGAAGAAGCCCCACCGTTTGGCCATAGGGCAGAGGTGGGGTGGGGGAGTAAACTGCTGAGGCAGAGTACTCAAAGTCAGTTCTGTCCAAAACTAGTAAAAAGTCATTTCGCTTTCAAGAAAATCCAGGAGAAAAAGGAAGAAGAGAAAATACCGACCAAAGCGAGGAGGGTCCTACCAGCGCGGCGGTCAGAAGAGAACTGGTGGAATTGTAGTGCCCCTCCTGTGGTCATGTGCACTGGAGCCCTGCACATGACCAGGGAGAGGGTGCGAAAATCCCTTTTGCGGTAGAAGATACCAATCAGGGTCGGCATAGGAGCACTATATTCCAGAGGTGTGATCCTCAGAGGCCACAAAGAAGATCCTGGTGTTGCACCTGGGTAAGAATGATCTAGTGCAAACCCAAGGACTCATGCTCAAGTATAAGATAACCAGGGATTTTAAAAAGACAAAGGATTTGTTACCTGGAATTGTGCTCACAGCAAGGGCGTAGACTTTTTCAATCACGGGGGGGAACTTTCTCGTGCGTGCGCGCGGGACCATGTCCCCGCTGCTCTTCCCCCTGCCCCAGGGAGCCACCGCCGCCGCTTCCCTCCCCCGGGCCGTGCCCGCCTGCCCGCCGCGCTCCCCGCCCCCCTCCCTCCCTCTCCCCGCTCACCTCGGGCTGCTGCCTGCAGCCGGGGGCCGGCACGTCGCCCTTGCGGGCCCCCAGCTCCCGCTCTGCCTCGCATTTCCCGGGGGGGCTCAGCCCCCCCGGCAAAATGAATGCCCGCCGGTGGCCAGTCAGCTGGCCGTCGCAGCCTCTCTCCCCCACCCCGCCCCAGGGAGGCAGGAGGGCAGGCCGGGGGTGGGGGGGAAGGAGAGGTGGCGATGGCTGGCTGACTGGCCACCGGCGGGCGTTCATTTTGCCGGGGGTGGCTGAGCCCCCTCCGGGAAATTTCGGGGGGGGGGGCTCGAGCCCTCGAGCCCCCCCGTGGTTGACGCCCATGGCTCACACGGCCTCCAGATTTTGCAAAGGCATGTTAGGATGAAGGCAGTTAAGCCTTCAAACATCTACAGAGTCTAGCACAAGGTGGATTCAACTGTGTGCACAGCAGTCTTGACCGGTGGATGGGCCTACATCCCACAGCAGGTGATTAGGTGTGATACCATTTCTATATTGAGGAATGTGATGTGAACTTAGCTGATCTCTGTCAAGACCTGCACAATGTTATCCTCAGCACATGGGGCAAGGGGCATTAAACAAGGTTAACCCCTTGTTTGGCAGGGATAGGTTGGGCTGTTCATGATAGGTAATGGCGAGCACCCTGGGCTATCAGGTATGATAAGAGGCTGTGGCCTGAACAGATTATCACTGGCTTTATGGCACGATGGGACTTGTGAAGGAGCACCTTGATACTGAGCAACATCTTCCCAAACCTGGTATTGTCATCTGGGAAGGGGGGCTAGGGCTGAGCACCTCTCAGTACAGTATGTGTGGGCAATGACAGACAAGGCCAGTGGTAGTGGCTGGCCAAGTTTGGAGCCAGAGTGGATTTGCCAGAACATGACAGCCATAGACAGGCTACCTAGCACAGCCTGCCCTCAATTAGATATTAGTATAATTAATTAATTATGTAGATCAGCTAATTTAAATAAACTGGTTATATTACCACTATGGTCTCTTGTACTGGGGCAAGGAAATACTTGTTTACTCAATGAGTAATTAAACGGTGGTATTCACTGCCTGGAGATGTATTGAAGGCTGCTAGCATAGATAGCTTTAAAAGGAGATTGGACAGATTTATGGATGAGAGGTCCATCAATGACTTTTAGCCAGGGTGAGTGAAGGGAGCATCCATATCCAGAGGCAGCAAACCTCTGAATACCAGTAGTGGGAGACAGCAGCAGCAGAAGGCCTCAGTCTTTATGCCCTTCTTAGGCTGGTTTTACATCTGACTTTCCCGCTGGAATCATTCTAGTTCCAAAAAAACCTGCCCATACTTCTGTGCAGTGTGAAACCGTGCTGCCACTGAAATGTCCATATCTACTAATTGCCCTCCTGTGGTCAAGCTAGTTATAATACCGCTTCATTCTGCTTTAAACAATTGTAGTTTCTAAGGGTCATTTTACACCTCCCCTCTAAAGTAGTTTGACTGCTGTCTTTTCCTGTGCTGATTTCACAGTGGTGTGAAATTTCACTCCAGGGGGTCTAAGTGCACTAATCAACAGCAATTCTTTAAAGCAGAATGAAGCTGGTTGCATACTAGCTTGACCACAGGAGAGCAATTAGTAGATGTGGACATTTCAGTAGCAGCACGGTTTCACACCGCACAGAAGTGTGGGCAGGATTTTTTGGAACTAGAATGATTCCAGCGGGAAAGTCAGATGTAAAAACAGCCTAAGTGCACTTAGACCCCCGGAGTGAAATTTCACACCACCTTGATTATTTTTTAATCACATCCTTCCGTGCAAGTATTTCCAAAGTTGAAAAAAGTGAAGTATGAATACCGTATTTTTTGTTTGATGAAAAAAAGTCTGCATTGTTCGAGATCTCTTGAAGATCTAAGACTTTGTGGGTTTTCCCTTGCATATAAATTTACCAGTTCTAATGCAAAGTTCCAGAAGGACAGCATAATATATTTTAAAAATTACAAGGAAGTGTGTGGATTTTTAAAATCTGTATCTTGATGGGTAAAGTCATGAGTAAAGCCATACATTAGTAATTGTATGGATTATATTCACACTGATAAGAAAAAATAGGTGGTTAACGATCACTCTGAAACCACATTAAACTACTTTGCAGCAAATTAAATGAAACTAATAAATATGCAAATTATGATATTATGTAAATTGCACCATTCCAATACTCCATTAGAGAAGAACCATATAAACAATTTCAATTAAAAATTACAGTTGCCTGAACATTGCAGTTTATAAGTAGAAATTACATGACAGAGCACAAAATGCCAGGAAATTATTATTTCTTCATTACATTCCATTGCACACAAACTTCACCTGTTGAGTCAATCACTAGATCTTATTGCAGTAAACAAGTGCAAAGGCTCCATTTACCAACCACATTTTCTTTCTGGTTTTGTTTATGAAATGATTGTGAGCAAAGTCACTCATCTTACTGGTGTGTGTGTGTTTTTCACTCTTAGTACCATTATGAAAACAAACATTAAGAGCAATATCGACAATAATTCTATTTCCACATGCTAATTGAAGACATGGAGAATATTCATTAGATTAAAAAGTGAAAATGGAAGTCATAATTGAATTTATCATGACCAAACAAGTCAAACATAAGGAGAGATCAAACATCAACATGCAATCTTAAGAAGAGCTACATCCTTCTAAGCTCACAAAATTCAACAGAATCTGTTTGCACTGTTGATCAAATAAAATGAAGCACATCAGGCTGCAGTTGATTTGATAAGAAAATACAGGATGCTTTAACACTCTACAAGGCCCCTAGTCTTAGTCAAAACACTCTAGTCTTGGAACCTAGTCATAAAATCCTTGCATGTCAGGATGAGAGGAACTGGCTCCCCTTTATGGACACAGGCAGGGAAGCAATAACCATTTACTCACCTGCCAAGAAGAGGCAAGAGGTAAGTAGGTATGGGCACAAACCAGGAAAATGTGGTTTGGTTTGTGGTTCATGACTGTTTAAAGGGACTGCAGTTTAAAGGGACTGCAGAAGACAACCAAAAACAGCTGAGTGGCAGAATGCGCCTCCTCTCAGCTGTTTTTTTTTGGCTTTTGTGGGAAACAGAAAGTGGGGGTTTGAAGGGACTCAGAGTCCATTTAAACCCCCACTTTCAGCTCCATCCACAAACAACATGAACTGCACAAATGGTTTGTGGAAGTTTGTGACATGGAACCTATCATGAATTTCTGTTCATGAACCATGAACACGGGACAATGCATCACAAATTTTGCTTTGTGGTTCGGTTCGTTCCCATCCCTAGAGGTAAGATAGATTTCAGGATGTCAGAGAGGAACCCCCTCTCAGGGAGAGAAAAAAATTAAAAGGTTGAAACCACTGTGTGATGGCATGCAACCTAGAACTGACAAACTGGGAGAAACTTGTGGTCTGCCTTGACCAGCCTTTATTTCAAAGTTCCCGCTTTGCTTGTATCCATTCCTTTGAAGGGAATGTCAAGCTAAAACCAGTGACTCGTATAACCTAGTTAGCATCCTGATTTTGTTTCCTTTTTGTTTCCTTTTTATTTGTTCTGTAACACTTGTGCTAATGTTCTGATACCAGTTATGCTCCTGTGCTCCTAGAGAATAGAGATGTGTGTTAGTAAATATATATTTTTTTCCTTCTCAAGATCTCAAAAAAGTCTTTCTCATACACCTATCCATTGATCCATGCATATACCAAATAATCTGTCTTGCTAGAAGGTTAGAAGATGAGGGAAGAAGGAAGCATGTAGGTCACTCAGGTCACCTCTATCAGTGCCTCAAACTACTGATGGCAAGGGAAAGGCAGATAAGTTTGAAATGTGGCAGTGGCAGGTTTCTACCCAGTACAATATGAGGGAAAGGGCAAGTAAGTGCAGCCCCTATCACACACATGCAGATTCCCCACAGGAAGGAGATGGATCACTACAGTGATAACTTAAGAAAGTACCAAGGTATTTGTGAGTGGATTATGAAATACTCTGTTGGTATTGGTGCCCATCTGAATGCCTCTTTGGATTTACTGTCCAACGTTCACAAGTGAAGTGCCATTAGAAAACTCCTAAACGTGGCATGCTCTTCCTTTAGTAAGAAGTATATAATTCCTTCAGGTTTCCTTTTTTCGTTGTTACTTTAGTAATCATTGAAGGACCAATACTCTTTTGGCTGTGGTCACACACACCAGTTGAAGTGGAGGGGAAGAGAGGCTATTTCCTCCTGAGGAATTTGACACGCAGTTGTGAGATCACACAGACCTTTGAAGTTGCAGCTGCAGCCCATCACTGTGATCAGATGCAACTGGGGGTGAGTCAGTGGGTTTTTTGCCATTGGTTTCCCTTGTGCATAAATAAGGAATTGCACCTCCACACTGAGGGCTCCCTATGGAGTATGTGATGATGCATATATTTATTTATTTATTGTATTTATACCCCACCCTTCCCGCGAGCATACTGCAAGGGGGGAGAACACAGCATGGAATCGGGGTGGCATTATCAGACCATCCCGACAGCATAAGAGCATGCTTGAGCAATCAGACAGGGGAAAGTCTGTGGCCTGCTGGCAAGCATTAGGACCAGACTTTTCCCAGATGTTGCTGTCTGATTGCTCCCTTTAGATCAGTCAGACATTCACACCTGTGTCGGATCTAAAGGAGCATGTGATTACAGCCTTTGATTTGTAAAACCCTGAAACTCCTGACCACAATATCCTAAACAGTGAAAGAAACTCCTGACCACAATATCCTAAACTGTATAACATTTTAAGGTCCAAGATTAACATTTTGAAGTCCAAGATGTACAAGCCACAAAGAAATCAATAAAAATATGCAGAAATAATAGAATTGAGTGTTGTTTTACAACCGATGATTGTATAATGGTAATGAATATTTGCTTACTGTAACTGTAATGTTATAACAAGAATCTAAATCAATAAGAACTTTAATTATTTACAGGAAATTAAACCAAACCTGAACTGAAAAAACATTGTTTCTACTTATTTTTCTAGAATTTGAATAGAAGCCAAAACATTATTTTAAATTTTCTGCTAAACTAAAACAGAATAACAAAGCAAAATCTGATGGACATTTTATAAAAAGGGTCTGAATTTTAAAATACGATGTGATATTACCCACTTCAACCAGAATAAATCATGAGGCATTAAAGATATATATGGTAACTTTTAGACATTTTGGGTTTATCTTCACGCCCCAAATAAATATTAGTGATAGTAAGGCCCTTGTATGATAGAAAATATATTACAATATATTGTTAATTAAATTATAGACTGAGTCCAGAAGTTGCTAAAATACATCTGCAATAAACCTTTCATGGTAGCACACTCTTAAACAGTGCCATCCTAAACAGAGTTACATCCTTCTAAACCCACTAACTTCAATGAACTTAGAAGGCTGTAACTATGCTTAGGGTTGCATTGTAAGCCATGTCGTTTTTTGACAGAGTGAGTCTGAAGGTGGAGATTTTATTTGCAAATGAATAAAGATTGCTATCAATAATTTTGAAGGGAAATCTGAAGTTGCTCTTTTCAGTAGTAATTAGCCCTGAGAAATAGGAAGTTTGCCCAATCTTCATTCAGAAAAAGGTGCTGACACCGTTTCCCAGGAAGAATAATGAACTTAAAAATCAAGAAATCCTTCACTGCCACTTAAACTTTTGACTGCACTTTGAAGCTTGAGGGTCATCTGTATGTTTTCAAGAGAACAGCAAGGATTAATGGACAGGAGCAATTATGAATGAAACAATGCAATCACTAATGTAAGTGAAAGTAAGAAAAAAAAAGATAATCAGCACTTTCTATAGAGAAAGGAAACTGCTTGACCAAAGTGGTGGAAATTGGGTTGGGGGGGGGTTAAGAAAGAAGGGTGAAAAGGACAAAATAAATGGTTGGCAAGGGATGGAAAGAAAAAAAAACATACACACATAAAAATATATGCAGAGATAGTACAGCTAAACTTCTGTGAGTCACTGCTCACTTCTGAAGAGGTGAGCAGTGGCTCACAATAGCCCATACCCTGTTAGACTTTAAGGTGTTGCTGGACTTTTACTATTTTCTGCTGCTCCAGACACACTAACACAGCCACACATCTTGATCTACAGCTAAACTATTCTTAAGCTGCATGAAATCTACTACAGTTTATAGTAAAAACTAAAAAGAAATCAAAATCAGTGTCCAGTTGATACAGCCTAACCAATTTCCATAGCAAAAATAAAATGAATATTTTCTCTTTGCATATTGTTATTGTTGATTCGGAGATGGTGTGTGTGTGTGAAGGCTGCTGGGGGCCAAAGGGCATTGTATTGCCCTTCCATCCCAGCCCTCCAAGAATCACAGGAGAGGTAACAGTGACCCACCTGTGCTACCTTTCACATGCATTGACATGTGTGGATTCTCTAACGTGGGTTTGGGACAGTCGCCCAGAACCAGAATCAGTTTGAGGTAATTAAGCTCAGAGTCAGGGGAAAGCCTCTTCCTGCTTCCACAGCCTGGCTAGCTTGGAAAACTGACACATCCAACAATGTATGAGAAACCTGACACTGTCTCCAAATCATGGCATTACTAGCTCCCCAAACAGAAGCCAAATCAAATTTAGCCAGATGCAGTCAGAGCAGACAGCACACATCTGGGAAGCGGTTGCCTGGTAACACAGCTGAGGTGGCAGCAGATGTGTGTGTGGGGGGGGGGGGTACAGCAAGTTGGGCTGGACCTCATAAAGTATACCAAATAGAAAGAAATTATACAAGGAGTATTTCTATTATTGCTAAAATGCTGTAATCTATGATAGTATTTACCTTTTAAAACCCCAATAAATACATTTTAAAGGAAAACACGGGTCTCCTTGTTTAAAATATTTAACACACTCCATTAAGAACTGGCTTTATTGAGTGGTTTGAATAACATGTCTGAAGTCATTGACTGCAAATTAATAAGGAGACAAATGAAGATTACACTCAGTTTTGTAAATGGCTTTTAAAATCAACAAAGTGTCACCTAGAAAGCATTTTCCAAATGGTAGGCCATGCAGCTGAAGGTCTTGTATTCAAAGAGGCATGAATCAACTAATCCTCTACACACAGCATTGCACACATTGAAATCAATGGCAGGGATTCCTGAACACCTAGCAGTATGACTTATGCTTTGTTTTCTAGTGGTGAACAGAGAGCCAATTTTTGACAGACTGTTTATTGACCATTTATGAAGTTTTATCGTGTTGCTTCACTGTATTCCTTCCTAACAGCATAAAACCATGCAACTGGCGTTTGCCCCCCTAGCCAGAAAAAAAGAGGCAAACACAAATGTTGGGGTAACTAATGGGCCACTTTATTAACTGTCAACATTAACTGGAAAAACGGCAAGGGCAAAAGACTCTTGCAGTATGGTCAAGGCCAAGGGTCCAAAACCCCTCCTTTGCCATGTGAAACTAGGGTGAGCCATCTTGCCCTGCAAGAGTGCCAGCAAGCTGTGGCTCACGCCCAGCCAGCCCAGCCATTAGAAGATGGCCTTGGAGCTCCTTCCCCTGGACCATAAGGCTCAAAGGGAGGAGCTATCCAGGGCGGTCCCAAAGGCAGTCTGCTTTCCCCACTGAGGGCCGCAGGGTCCAAGGACTGTACTTAGAAGAGTCCTTAGTCCCCAAAGAAGGGGTGTCAGCTGGCACTCACCAGACCACAATATGCATCCACATACAACCCTGCCAACCTGAAAAATGACCAACCTAGCTAACATGGCAACACCCTTATCACGACCCTGCTACCCTACCCCCGAGGGTGTGTCTCTTAAACTAAGGGTCATTCTAACCAGTACAGTGGTAGTTGGTTTTTAAGTTCTTCTTAAAGCTCTAATTGGTAGCATAGGCATGGTACGTGGGCTAGTGACTCAGTCCAAATTGTAAAACACTTTAAGTTTATTACAAAAGTTAGTAAAACAATAAAACACACAGGTTAGGGGAAAAGGAGTGTACAAAGAACAAACAAACAAAACCTAGCTCTCTATCTAAGAATACTAAACCTGAGCAGGTTGCTCCTAGTAGCAGTAGATAACAGAGTAGAGCACGCCAAGGGATTCCTCCTTCCGGCCCAGTTTTCTAGCCAAGGTCACCATCTATCTTACCCAACGTTCTGCCTGAAAGGGTGTGTGGAATCTTCCTGCAAAGTTCCCAGCGTCTCACTCCTGAATTGTTCCAAGCAGATGCAGCATACTTGCTTCAGTTAGCTCTCGGCTATCTCTTCACTGCTGTGCCTGACTCCCGGCTAAATAGTCACTCAGCTGTCAAAGCTAATTGATGAACCAATCACTGATCTATACCAATTGATCTAGATCAGAACTGTCAAAGATCTCTTGGTCAGGCTGTGGTTTTGACAGCTCACAACTGCATGATGTTACAGCAGCTGGCAATTAGTAGCAGGTGGTCTGTATCTGGTTGACCTGCCATCCTGACAACATCCAAATAAGACTTATACTATCTAACTTACTGATTCATGCAATTACTTAGGTCTCTTAAAAGGCCTATTACTTGACAACCCTAACAATGTCCTCCACCACTGCTCCAGTACAAGGTAGGCAAAAACACCCCCTCCGGCCAGGCAATCAGGGGCAAAAAATTCCTACCCGGCCCCAAATATGGGCAACCAGCCAAAGCCTCTACTGCCTACAGGGTAGGTTGAAATCCAGATGAAAACCAGGGGATAAAAGACAGGGGCCGGCATTTAAGTTCTCCAGCCCTGCCCCCCTGCTGGAAAGGCTGTATGTGGCCTTTTTGCCATGCTCCCCAATAGCTGCCTCCTCCTCGCAGGGAGGCAAAGGCACCAACCAGCCTCACAGCCACAAGGGCCAGAGGCCAGTAAGCCAAATTTTGCAGCAATTGCCCCCATTTCCCCTGCCATGGCAAAAGAAGATTTTTGAGCTTCCCCAATGGTTTTGATCCCTTTTCCTTTCAGTTTCCTCTTCACATGTCCCCTCATTTCAACGAAGTTATCCCTTTTAAAATTAAAAGTGGTTGTGTCAGTCTTTTTGAGCAAGTCCCTATTTTACTAATGTTACATAAGAACATAAGAGAAGCCAATGTTGGATCAGGCCAATGGCCCACCCAGTCCAACACTCTGTCATATAATGACCAAAAATACTAGGCACCACCAGGAGGTCCATCAGTGGGGCCAGGACACTAGAAGCCCTCCCACTGTTGCCCCCCCAAACACCAAGAATACTTGCCCCATAGTTCCTGTCTATACCTTGTGGCTAATAGCCACTGATGGATCTCTGCTCCATATGTTTATCTAATTCCCTCTTGAAGCCATCCATGCTTGTAATTCAGTAACATTATGGTCACTTTTCCTGAGTGGTGGAATCACTTTTACATCTTTCACTGGGTCTTGGGAGTAACTTAGGACCAAATCCAAGATTGCCTCTCCCCTGGTAGGTTCTGTGACCATCTGCTCCATAGCACAGTCATTGAGAGTATCTAGAAACTCAGTCTTTTTTCCCAATCTTTTTTCCCCAACACATATTGACCAATCAATGTGTGAGTAGTTAAAATTACTTATTATGACCTATTTTATCTAGCCGCTATCTTTAATTCATTCATCATTTTATAATCCTCTTCTATCTTTTGATCTGGTGGGTGATAAACTCCTAGTGTTAAGCTTCCCTTTGGGCCCACTATTTCAAGCCTATAGAATTTCCAGAACCAAATCTAATTCTCTTACCTTCTCAGTCTTACTGGACTGTATACCCTCTCTGACATACAGAGCCACCCCACCTCCAACCCCTCCCCTCATCCTTCCAATATAATCTATAACCCGGAATCAGCAAATCCTACTGGTTTTTCTCATCCCACCAAGTTTCTGAAATTCCCACAATTATGTTTTTCCCCAACACCAAGCATTCCAACTCCCCACTTTTACCTTGGATACTTCTAGCATTTGTATATAAACATCTATAATTTCCCAGGCATGTTAGACCTGCAACCTTCCTCTTGCTGCCTCAAGACCTTGCCAGGCAGTCCATATTATTTGTCACAGTCTCAGAGGACAATTCTAATTCATTTCCCTGTAGAAAAGTAACAGCTACCCCTTCATCTCTTTGAGATGAGCCATCTTGAACCAGAGACTTTCCATTTCCTGTTGGCTTTCCCCCAATATTCAGTTTTAAAACTGCTCTTTTTGATTTTAAGCTCCAGCAGCCTGGTTCCTTCTCAGGACAAGTGGAGACTGTCTCTTTTGTACAGCTCCCTCTTGTTCCAAAAAGCATCCCAGTGCCTAACAAACTTGAACCCTTCCCCCCTACACCATTATCTCATCCACGCATTGAGACTCCTGATTTGTACCTGTCTCTCCAGCCCTGCACGTGGAACTTCTGAGAAGGCTACCTTGGAGGTCCTGGCCTTGAGTTTCCTGCCTAGCAGCCTAAATTTTTTCCTCCAGTTCCTCACAACTGCATTTCCCCATTGGTGCCAACAGGGGCGTAGAGTTTAAAAACTCCCGGGGGGGGGGGCGGGGGCTCTTCCGTGTGTGCGCTGCCACTGCCTCCCCCCCGCCTGACTGCTCCTGCTTCCATCCCTCCCTCCGTCCATCCAGGGGCAAGCTGGGCATTTGCTTAGCTGGCCCCTGGACGGACGGAGGGAGGGTCGGAGTGGCCAGGCTGGGGGGGGGGGGAGAGAGAGGTGGCGATGGCGGCGGCCCTAGGAAGGGCCGAGGGAGGTGCGGCAGAGGGCGCACCATTTTCCCGGGGGGGGGGCTCAGTCCCCCCCAGGAAATTTCAGGGGTGGCTCGAGCCCTCGAGCCTTCCCGTAGTTGACGCCTATGGGTGCCAACATGTACCACGACCACTGGCTCCTCCCCAGCATCATCTACCAACCTATCTAGAAGAAGAAGAAGAAGAAGAAGAAGAAGAGATTGGATTTATACCCCACCCTCCACTCCCCAAGGGAGTCTCAGAGCGGCTTACAAACTCCTTTTCCCTTCCCCTCCCCACGACAGACACCTTGTGAGGTAGGTGGGGCTGAGAGAGCTCTTTCCCAAGCTGTCCTTGAGAGAACAGCTGGTACAGAGCTATGGCTTACCCAAGGTCATCCAGCCAGGTGCAAGTGGAGGAGTGGGGAATCAAACCCGGTTCTCCCAGATTAGAGTCCGCGCACTTAACCACTACCCCAAACTGGCTAGAACACACGTAATGTCCGCTATCTTCACACCAGGCAGGCAAGTCAGTATGTGGGTTTGTCACCCAGCTGTCTACCTGCCTACGGATCGACTCACCAGCTACCAATAGCCCCCTCCTCCCAGCCCAGGGATGGTTCCTTGGTGCGAAATGATGCCCGTTCACCAACTAAAGAGGAGGTCCCTTCTGAGGGCATATTCCCCTAACCCTCAGCATGGTGCCCTGTTTCCCCTTGACCCTCATGCTCCCTGACAGCACTGGGGCTGCCATTTTCAGAGTGGGACATATCTAATAAGTCCCTGAGAGTCTTCTCCATGTGCCAAACTGACTGCCTCTGCTTCTCCAGGTCAGCCACCTTGGCCTCAAGGGTGCAAACCAAGAGCTCCTTGCTCTGGGCACACACCCAAGACTTCTGTCCAGTGGGCAGATAGTCGTACATGTGACACTCCATGCAAAAACACTGGATAGCCCCCAAACCCCTGCTGGCATTCTGCCTTCAAAATTGCTTTATGAATTATTTTTAAAAATAATTATATATCATCCCTCTTTTAATACCCTTCGTATGTGTGTGGCTCTCCTTTTGGAAAGTCTACTTGACTTACTGGGAACACAAGGAGACTAGGGCCCTGGCTTCCTGGTCCTTCCTGAGCTTCTCACAGAGCCCCTAGGCTAAGAGCCCCTAGGCTAAGAGCCACAGGCCAAGGGCCCTCTGGCGAGGTGCAGCCTTACATAGAATCATCACCCAGAAGACTTATGATTGACTCAAGGTCACACCAGCAGCTACATCTGCAGGAGTGGGGAACCAAACCCAGTTCTCCCAGATTAGAATCCACACTCTTAACCACTGCACCAAACTGGGTCTTTATGTCAACTAAAATACCTGATGCATCAAAGACATATAGAGTTTATGACCTTGTACCATTCTAATCACTTCAGTCTGGACATAGTTAAAAATGGGCGGAGAGAGAATAAAATGCTACTAACACCTCATGGTTGACAACCCTTTCTACAGTGAAGATATTGAAAAGTTGTTATCTATCTATTATTGAGATTTTCCAGTCTTACATGAGGGGACATAAGATATTTTCATGCAGAACATTCAAGATTCCTAGCACCTTTCTTTCTCTCCTTAAAAAAAAATCTTTAAAAAGATTTTTTTTAAGAAGAAGAAGAGGAGATTGGATTTATATCCTGCCCTTCACTACCCAAGGGAGTCTCAGAGCGGCTTACAAACTCCTTTCCCTTCCCCTCCCCTCCCCACAACAGACACCCTGTGAGGTAGGTGGGGCTGAGAGAGCTCTGAGACAACTGTCCTTGAGAGAACAGCTGGTACAAAGCTATGGCTTGCCCAAGGTCATCCAGCAGGTGCAAGTGGAGGAGTGGGGAATCAAACCCAGTTCTCCCAGATTAGAGTCCACACACTTAACCACTACACCAAACTGGCTCTCACTAGGATCTAACTAGCAAGAGAAAAAAGCAAGAGTCCTGTAGCACCTTAAAGACTAACAAAACTTGTGGCAGGGTATGAGCTTTTGTGAGTCATTGTTGAGCAGTGACTCACAAAAGCTCATACCCTGCCACAAGTTTTGTTAGTCTTTAAGGTGCTACAGGACACTTGCTCTTTCCTACTGCTACAGACAGACTAACATGGCTGCCCGTGTTGATCTAAGCAGAAAGGTTAGCTTGTTTTTAATTAGATTTTAATTCTGTTCATCAGTAAAAGAACATTCTGGTCATGGCATCTAATCGATTAAAAAGTACATAAAATATAAAAGACATTTTGAACAACCCATAATTAATTAAAACATATACAAAAGTTTTACGGAAACAAAAACATAATCACCAACCACCACCACCCGGACACACGCACACCATTCTTGAAAGAAAAGAACATCCTGCCTGGGACTCTGGAATGTGGTTGCCGGTCAGCTTACGTAATGGGTGTCCAACAGTTATCCAGTCATACAGTAGCTCTGATCAAATGACATTTCTCTTTGCAGAAAAGGGGGTTGCAGAAAAGAGAATTCTGCCCATTTTCCCCTTCAACTGCAGATTCCTGGGTTTTTCCCCCTCCCATTTTCCCCATCAACTGCAAATACACTGTTTCTGAGGGTCTGCTAACCCCCAGGAACAAACTGAGGGAGCTCAGTGAGCTACACCAAGAGGGAAGAAGGGGAACGTCCCGCTCCATGAAGTTGGTGAGCGCCAGTACTGGGATGATGGATCAGTGGACTTCATATTATATGACTGTTCCATAGGTTTATGCCCTTGTTCACCTTCACACCTCTCCTTCTATGGAGTAAATAAATTAAATTCAGAGAATATGAGAAACACCAATTGAAAATAAAATCTATGTATAGAAATGACAGTTATTGGAGAAGTATTTGGACTAGTATACCTCACAAGGTTCTTACGGGGATATCTCCACTTCATACATTGTAAAGTACAATAGAAACGATTTTCTTCTAATATTTCTAATACTATGACAGGTACTGCTAAAGTGGCTATGATCAAATGTCATGTTCTTCTGAAAAGGTAAAATCCCACCATGGCTTTATAGATTAAATTAAATGTTTATTTATTAATGTGATGTACTGCTGGACCACCTTTCCAAGAAACATATATCCAATGCCCGGTGGCTACTCAGGTAATCATGTGGCTATCTGGACTGTATCCAAAGTACTGATGTGGATAGAACTTTGGTCTGCAAGGCAAGGCAATCCTAACATTATTGTAGAATTGTGGTCTTACAATAATTTATCTCTCAAATTAGGAAATTAATGAGGAACTCTCACATACTATATCCCAGTTCTTCAGTGATCTTTGGTAAACTTGAATACCTTTTGTCAAGTTTAAGCAAATGAGGACACTCTACCACTATCATACTCTATTTCAACCTGATATTTAGCTTAGACCTCCCCAAGAAATGGACTTTCTACTCATTTTAACTTTCAGTATCCAAGCTTGATTTAATTTGATTGTACAGAAAAGCTGAGATTGTTTTCAAAGTTGCCCATGTGCAATATTTGGGTACCATTTTCATTATTCTTTTCCATGCATCAAGAATCATGAAAAAGCAGACTTTGCTCCTTCCAAAAGGCAATTTGAAAACTTCTTGAACATATTTATTATCTGCATGATACATTTAAATGGCACTTTCTTGGGACCACCAACCATAAAAACAAAATTAGCCAATGTACCTGCACTAGAATGGAATGACAAATGACAACAATCATACTGGAATTCTGCATCAACAACAAATAATTAAACATAGAATGAACCTGACAGAAGACCTTTAATACAATGCCAAACTCTATTTAGATAAACGTAATGTTTACAGCAAGTCTAATGATTTCATCAGTCTTAATTATAACTGTACCTTGGTGAAAGACTTGGATGTACTAAAAGTAATGAAGAATGTGTCAAATGTTTGAACAGAAACGATTAACTTTTGCCCAAATGTTTATTGTTTTGCAAATAATCAGAAAATGGAGAAACTGATGGTAATTGTAAAACAGAATCTATTACCCATACGACACCAGATGATTCCCTTTAAACAGTGCTCGGGAAGGGGGAGAATTGATAAGCACTTACCAGATCCAGTCTTCTTATAGTCAATGGCTATCATTAAATTACTTTCTCTTCTTGAACACAGATGTAAGGCCTATTGAAAATGAATTTCCTGCTCTGGCATACAGAAAAATATTTCTGTGTAGCCCTCTCCCCTGTACTATGTGCAGGACTTCCCTATTGGATGTGTGTGTGTGTTAAGAGCCATCAAGTTACAGCTGACTTATGGCAACCCAGTAGGGTTTTTAAGGCAACATACAGTCAGAAGTAGTTTGCCATTGCTTCCCTCTGCATAGTGACCCTGGACTTCCTTGGTAATCCCCCATCAGAATACTGACCAGGACTGACCCAGCTCAGCTTCTGAAATCTGACAAGATAGAACTAGCCTGGGTCATCCAGGTCAGGGCTTTCTATTGGATAGGGGATGGAATTCCTCAAAAGAATCTCCCAGTGTTCTGTGAAATCACTTCAAAATCACGTCATCCAAAGCTTAAAACATGATGGTGGGGAGCTGATCTAGAAACACTAATGAAATAAAAATTCAGTGTGGCTGGTTTCTTTGTTACAAATTCAAGGATAGCTTATTCCTTATGCCAATAAAGGTCTGTGTATGTGTATGTACGATAGTTTATTCTTGTGCTTCCATGATCCTTCTCCACTTCCCTCACATGGGGAACTGAGTTTAAAGACTCGCTGCTTTAAGAAGTCCTCAACTCAACTCCTTGATTTAACAAGTTCTCTACTCAACTTCAGCTAATTTTGCAAATATATACAAACTAGCCTGATACCCATGCTTCGCTACAGTATTTAAGTTCCGTAAATCCAGTTATAATACTGATGATGTGAAGTTTGAAATTTAACATCTGTTGTAGGAATTCTAATGGAGAAGATTGTAGTGTAAAAAATGAAGTGAGACATACATACTGTTTTTTCTCTCTCTACCGAAGAGCCTCTTTGTAGACCACATTGTTGGTTCTGCCCTCAGGCTGCTTGGTGAGCTCACTCTGGAGCAGATCACATAGAACTGTCCATTTAAGAAGCAGTTGTCTGTTAAGTCAACTCCTGCCACCTTTCACAAAAGTGATGACCTTTCTATTGGTGTTCCTGGACTGTTTTGCTCATGTGGTGACTGTGTTGTTCTGAGTGCCTCAGGATGATCTTGCTGGTACTTTGCCTGTGCAGCTCAGTGCCCTTCAGGAGTACTATGTGCAAATGTCTTTGCTGCATTCCTAAGTTGCCTCCTGCTTGTAGTGTTAAAGTACCCTGGCCCTGCTCCGACACCTGACAGACACCTGCCTGTCTGGTGTGTGTATGGGGGGATTATGTTTAAAGGCATCCGGGAGGCTGGGCCAGCAGCAGAGCTAAGGTAATCCTGCTGAGCAAACCTCCCCGGCAGCTGTAAGCATCCCACCTCCTCTCCTACACCTGACAGGCAGCTGCCTGTCCAGTGTAGGAAGGGGAGGGAGAGGAGTATTAGAAGCCACTGTGGAGGTGAGGCCAGCAGGATCACTAAGGCATTACTGCTGGGGCGAGCTCCCTCACGGCTTTAAGCACTCTGCAATGGCTGCTGCACCTGACAGACAACCACCTGTTAGGTGTAGGAGGTGAGGGCGAGTGTGTTAGAAGCCACTGGAGAGGCTGGGCCAGCAGTATCACTGCACCTCAGAAGTGGTTGTTGGCCATTCCTGATTTCCTCAACTGCCATTAGCTCTCTACAGTCTCCTGTAATTGTTTTTCTTACCTCAGAATGCTGAGCTCTGCAGCTGACCAATCAGAGAGTGGGGGGTGCAAGGAGGCAGCCACATAGGAATCAATGGGGGGAGCACATTTCCCCCCTTTTGACCCCCTTAGGGGTCGAATTTCTAAAAATCCCTTCTTAGTGAGCACCTACGGCATGGTAGGAGTGCTCTCCCTGAATTTGGTGGTTCTAGGTCCAGCGGTTTGGCCAGGGTGTTGATTTTATGGTGAGGGGACTTTCTTTTATATATCTAGATGGAAATTTGTCTCTTCCCTGCAAACTGGGTTCTACAACAGGATTCATTGTAGTTTAGAATCCTGATTAGTGGCCAAGAAATTTGTTCAAGTTCAAGTACCCAAATTCAGACTTCATAACAAGCATAAAAGATAAACTAGAGCAGAAAGTCTTGCCTTTACACATGAAGGTAAAAAGGAGTGAAAGCATGGTAACAAATCAGGTTCAATCTATTTATTCAGGTCCAATTTTAAACAGTATGCTGGGTGTGTAAGAGATAAACCCTCAAGGCCATACAAGACACTGTGGGAGTTTTCAGGGATGCCCTGCCATTTTGAAGGACTGAGTTCCTACTACACAACTGTTAATCACATAGTGGGGTGTGATTCTGCCTGGTACCACCATAGTGCAGGAGGAACTGAAATGATACCAGGGGGCATATAGGCAAATGACCCTTCCCTGGTGCTTTTTTCAGGCCAGAAAACCAGAGTTGTGGAGGGCAAGAGACCCTTCTCCCCTATGGTTTGGTGATCTGAACCAGAACTTGCCCCCGCAGAGCAATTAAAAGGAATTCCGCAATGGGATTTCACGGCTTCAGAATGGCAGGGCTTCCCAAGAGATGCCATTATCATCTAGTTTTGCCCTTAGCTGTGTAGAGTTCCACATGCTGGGCTTCATGTACTGGGTTACTGTGCCTACCTGTACATACAACTTCTCTGGTGATATAGAGCACCAGTGTGCTAACAGGGAGCAAATTTAAATATGATGCCAGCTCTGCTTTGTTTTGCTTGTTTGTTTTTAACATAAGAGCCCTGGTATAATAGCTGCTACAGTGCAGGATTAAGTTCTGGAAGACTCCACTTCAAATTCTTACTCTGCCATAGAAGCATAACCTTTAGCCAATCACTATCTCTCAGCCTAACCTACCTTACAGGGTTGCTGTTGTGGGAATAAAATGGAAGAAGAGTGAGGCTGCAATCAGACAGCAGGCTTTGGCATGGACTGGCCATGTCTCTAATTTCTCTGGGGCTATTTGTTCCAGAGAGGTGCCACCAGATATGTCACACTATTCCTGCCTCATCCCATGATCAACTGTCCAGACCGCGCTGTGTGGTCGCTACAGAGAGGGTGAGCAGGCAGTTTCTTTAAAAAAAAAAAAAATCTCTGATGTGCTCATACGCACGACTGCTTATTTACTAGGAGCGGATATGCAGTTATGCACACATCCCTAACTAGAAAAGTGTCAGGAGGTGCAGAAGGGAGAGATCAGATGCCCGGAAATCTGAGATGAGGCATATTCAATTGTAAACACTGGCCTTTATCCAGGGTTGGGAAAGTCGGTGGTGAGGACAGGGGGCCTATGACTGAGGGATGGAAGGCAAATGTTACCATCTGATCATGCACTTCAAATCTGGTAGAGAGCCACCACGACATCGGAGCAACTTGCCCATCTGATCGCAGCCTGTATTACAAAAGCCACATTGACTGAGTAGGGTAGATGATTGTTTAGAGAGCGACAGTCCAGAGTGTTCTGCTCATAATTTTCAGCAAATCATATCATATTGGCATTGCAACTGAATCCAAAATCTGTGGCTTGTTCTGCTCCCAAGCAGTCATATCTTCTGGATTATTTCCCCTGAAGAAAGAAAGCCTTTTCTTTTTATAGACTTTCCAAAGATGCTACTTTAGATTCTGCACACAAAACCGGAAAAACATTAAACTGTCTTTCTAAAAGCATTTGATAATGACTTTACATGAAAAGCCAGCTTCAAGTAGAAATGCCACAGAATAACCCGGCACCACCCTCAGAACTCCTTAAAGCACTTTAAAATGTCTGGTCACTATGAATTATGAATGTTTGCTGTTTTTGTTCTCTTTTTCCCTTATGTAAGAATAATCATTGACCTGCTGAGCAAATTATTAGATGTGCTTGCCAAGGACAATCTAATCATACAAAATACAGTTGCAGCATTTGTTAAATCCTAACCCTTTCCAAGGCTAAAGGGGAAAGGGCACAGCTCTTACTGTGGTTAAAAAAAAAGTACGTATCAGCCTTCTGCAGGAGTATGTTCTGCTGGCTGTGCATCTGAAAGAAAAATCTTCTAGCTGCACCTCTTTTGGCTAGATTGTAATTTTTTAAAAAAAAAACCCCAAAGGTTTTAAAAAAACAGGAGGAAAAAAGGGGAAACTAAATAATACTGCAAGGAAAAAATGCCCCATGGAAAAAAAACAAACAGCTCGAGAATTTCAGAATATACATGCATGTGATTGATGGTGGGTGGCTATTTTTGTTACTGCTAACTTTGGAGCTGCACAAAACTAAGAAAATAACTCTCTACTGGGGCTGTTTGGGCTTGGGAAAAGGTGTTAAGGAGAAGGCAGGAGCCCATTCTTCCTCTGTGCAACAGTTCTGAGCAGAATTGGGCTCAAGGGGACTTTTAGCATGCCTTTCCCTGAAACTGCCATGTGACTGTGAGGAAAGCAAGTCAGGTCTAGGGAACCCCAACCCAACTTTCCAGAAAATGTAACACGTAGTTTGGCTTTGAGTTTAAATCTGGAGGCAACCTAGACATTTACAGTGTAATCATAAGAACAATTTCCTGTTTAAGATCTCTCTCTTAGAACACCACACAGTAAGTTCATTTAACAGCCATAATAACTCATGTCCCAACATTCTAACTTATGGGAAAGCCACCATAATGGAAAACAGTAATTGCTCGCTGTTTAACTTGAAGTCCCTGTAAAGCCCAGTACATTAGTCTCTGCATAGGTGGCCTCTTCAAATCAACTCAGAGACTTCAGTAGGTGGAGAATGCTGCCACAGCTTCATTATTATTAGGAGCTAGGTAGAATATGCATATTACACCAATTCTGCAATCACTCTGTTGGCTGCCCATCAGTTAAAGAACTCAGTTCAAAGTATGAGCTCATGGCCCTGGACACTCATACTTGCAAGACCTGCCTCTCCCCCATGTCCCATCATGATAACTTCACTCATCAGAGCAGGGCCTTCTGCAGGTGCCACCCTGCTAATGGGCAAGATCAACAGGTGCCTTCTCTGTAATGGCCCCCAGTGTGTGGAATGGCCTGCCCAAGGAGGTCATGTAGTTCCTAACTTTTCACAAACGGTGTAAGAGAATTGTCAGGAAGGAATTTTTATAAAGGAAATAGGGATACACCACAACAAAATGCTACAGGAAAATGCAATGTGTTTCTACTGCTCTGCATTTTTAATATATCATGTTTAATGTTTATGCTTTATTCAGATGACAGCTTTGTTTCAAATTCCTGCAATCCTAGTCCTATCACCTTACTTACAAGATGCATCATCCTGTTGGTTGCATTTATGTACATTATATAATCTGCCTTGAGGGAGGGAAGGCAGCATAGTAGAGCTCCATCTCATCAGATCTTGGACGCTAAGCAGGATCAGTACTTGGAAGAGAGACCACCAAGGAAGACTCTGCAGAGGAAGGCAATGGGCAACCACTTTTGTTTCTCATTTGCCTTGAAAGCTTCTTGGTGGGGTCACCATAAATCAGCTGTGACTTGATGACACTTCACACACACTTGAGTCACAGTGAGATCTAGGGTTGAGGGTGAAACCTGGCAACCCTAGTCATTCTTCTGTAGTAGAGTGATAAATTACAAGTTGCTGGTTGTGGGTAGGGTTGCCAGGTCTCTCAGAGTCCCCAGCGGAGGAATTTTGGGGGGGGGGGTGTTACTGGAGGGGGTGGGGAGTCTCCAGCATGATGACATCACACATAAGTGATGTCATCATGTTGGGGAGTGGAGACCCCCATTTCACCCCAGCAGTGTTTAAATGATCGCTTTAAACACTGCTGGGGAGAGGTGGGGGAAGGCCACAAATTTGGGGCTCAGAGTGCAGGTGCATGACCCCTGTCTCTCCCCAGCAGTGTTTAAACACTGTTGGGAAGAGGTGGGGAGGAGGCTGGGTGGTTGTTCTTAGGGGTGGGGCTTCCCCTTGTCCACCAGCTGGCTGGCAGGCAGGAAGGAGCCACTCCAAATTGGGAAACCCCTACCAAACTGGGGGGTCTGGCAACCCTAGCAGCAGCAAGTGGTATGGGGATTGGGCCATGCAGAGACTGTCCCTGAGTGTCTGTATCTCAATATGGAAGCTATTTTCAAAAGATTGCATATAATACTGCAAATGGATAAGATAACCAGCATGTGAGAGGGGTGACGGCAGGCTAGAATGAATGAGATTATCCCAGATGACAATTCAGTCCTTACTTTTGTGTCTGTTAAAATACAGACATTTCCCCATATAGAAGAAGAAGAAGAAAAAGAATCCTTTACTACAGGTTATGAGTTTTTGCTATCTTGACAGCATATTTAAATATATATATTTCATATTAAGTGGATTTAATGCTTAAAATGCAAACAAAATTCACCTTGCCTGTAAATACCAATTAAAAAGTCAGATACTGCTTCTGATATTAAAGTTAAAAAAAAGTGAAAGTGAACATTTTAAATGGCACAGCAGTAATTTAGAGTGGTAGTTAAGGCTATAGCCATGGCAACAAGGACACTAAAGGTAAGCTAACTCATCTCCCCAGTGTTTGCATGATTACTGAATTATACGTAATGGAATACATTACAGTTTATTTAATGACAGTTTTGTTTTGTTTTGTTTTTCTAAAGGACTGGAATGTGTTCATTTCTTATCACTTATAATTTCTCCTACTGTCAAAACATGTATAAAAGCACATTTATTCTGCATTATAACATTTTAGAAGATATTTTATCACTGTGGTAGTATTGGTATTCAGAATGGTAACTTGGGACAAAAAAACCCGCCACATTGGGTTCCCAGCCCGAAATGCATTTGTCTGGCCTCAGCTCAATCTAGGGCCTTCTCAGTTCTAGCCCCAGCCTGGTTGAACCCTGTTCCAGATAAGATCCAGGCCCTGCAGGACCTAGTGCAATTCTGTAGGACCTGCAAGACTGAAATGTTCCACCAGGCATCTGGCTGAGGCAATGATAGCTTCTAGACTGGCCCCCCCTCCTTCTTTCCAGCCACTGACTCTGTCTTATTATCAGCTGTAATATCCACCAACACACATGATGCACAATCCGTCCCTTGAGAGCTTGGAAATTGTGCCTTCTGTGTCATCTGTTTGATTATTAATTGTATTGGAATGGGTTTTAATTGATATTGTATTTATTGTTTTAACCATTGTTGTTACCCACCCTGAGCCCTGCTGTTCAGGGGAGGGCAGGCTAGAAATCAAATCAAATCAAATCTATCAATCAATTAATTAATTAATTAATTCATATTTGATTCGATGAAATGATCATAGGAAAGGAGGGAACATCTGAGGGGAGGACCAGGTTTGGAAACAATACACATCAGCTGGAAAAGAAAGGATACACAGATACTTGTTACCATCTGAGCAAATGAGCCATCTATGCCAGATCTGCATTTGCCATACAGGGAAAACATGAGTTTGGGTATTTTATTCATAAATTAAAATTCCACCCTTAGATTTTCAATATTTCATGATCTTAAGTCTCATTACGGCAGACGTTCCCAACATGGTACCTGTGGCTGCCATGAAGCCAACCCAAATCTTTCCTGGTGGCCACCAAGTGTTTTTAGAAAGTAGGCAGGGCCAGGTGAGGCTCCTTCCCAGCAGGGTTTCTGATTTGCTGTTGGAGACATGACAGATTGTGCAGATTAAAATAACATTGTTTCTGCAATTCTACCACTACAGTGTGGGTTTTATGCTCTCCAGTTTGGTGTAGTGGTTAAGTGCACAGACTCTAATCTGGGAGAACCGGGTTTGATTCCCCACGCCTCCACTTGCACCTGCTGGATGACCTTGGGCGAGCCATAGCTCTGTACCAGCTGTTCTTTCAAGGACAGTTGTCTCAGAGCTCTCTCAGCCCCACTTACCTCACAGGGTGTCTGTTGTGGGGAGGGGAGGGGAAAGGAGTTTGTAAGCCGCTCTGAGACTCCAAGTGAGTGAAGGGCAGGATATAAATCCAATGTCGTCTTCTTCTTCTATTAAGGTTTGGAGGGCTCCTATTGGGCTCCTACTCTGAGACTCCAAGTGAAGGGTGGGGTATAAATCCAATCTCTTCTTCTTCTTCTTCTCTTCTTCTTCTCTCTCACTCCCCTTGTCCCCTGCACTTGGGCTTCCTCTGTGTGTGTGCTGGGTGCCATGGTAGCTTTTTGGCAGCCTGCCTCCCACAGTGGCTATTTTGGGGTTGCACTCACCACCCTATTTCAGAATTCCAAAGGTGCCCACAGGCTCAAAAAAAAATAGGGACCCCTGCACAATAAGATGCACTATAAAACAGTCACCCCATGTTTTTGTTTAGTTACCCTTGACAATAATTTCAGTTCCAAACATTATTACCCTTGCATATTACAAAATAGGTGTATAAAAAACTTTTTCCAGTGCCCTTTAAGTGCACAAAGCCGACTGGAAAGGGCTCCGTGCATGAGCTCCATGTGGAGATCAGGCCTTCCAGGGCTTCCAGCACCTAGCACTTAAAGGGAGCTTGGGGAGAGTTCGGGGTTCACGGGACCTCCTTTGCTCTACCTGGCCCCGGTAAGTGCTGGTGGGGGGTGAGGGGCTTGATTGGGGGGGTGAGTGCTTGATTGGGGTGGCGGGGGCTTGATGGGGGGTTGGAGAGCCTCCCTCCCTCTGCCCCATCTCTTTGCCTTCTTTCTCTTTCTTTCTTTCTTTCCCTCCTTTTCTTCACTTTTTTCCTCTTTCCTCCCCCTTTCCTTCTTTCCCTCTTTCCCTTTCCCTCCTTCTTTCCTTCTCTCTCTCTCTCTCTTTCTTTCCCTCTTTCCCTTCTTTCCTTATTTCTTTCTTTCCCTCTTTTCCTTCTTCTTTCCTTCTCTCTCTATTTCTTTTTGCACTGTCAGGGGTGTGGCTCAACAGTTTCTGCTGTTGGGTGTGGCCTATTATGCTAATGAGTTTCTGCTAGGCTTTTTCTACAAAAAGAGCCATACACACACACACACACACACACACACACACTAAGAGTAAGGCCCATTGTGGAAACAAGGAAAACAGGCTCTAGAAGGAAGCTCCAGGTGAGTGTCCTGGCTGTGGCTGGTGGGTGGCAGAGGGAAGGGGAAAACAGAGGGAGGCAAGCCGTGTTTATTTCCTTCTGATTAGTTATAAGGCAGGACTGTCTCAAGTCATTTTGCTGCCCCAAGTGGGTGGTATGGGAGGACAGCCTCATGGTAACAGGTATGGTTCCCTCCACCCCTGACTTATGTTGATTTGGGGTTATGCAGTGGCATCTAAGGTAGAAAAGCACCTCCTCCTATGCCATGTCTTCTGGGTTCCAAGGGTATGGAAAGTGGTTCCATAGCCAGGTACAGAGTTGCCAACTCTGTGTTGGGAAATACCTGTAGATTTAAGGGGTAGAGCCTGGGGAGGGCGGGGTTTGGGGTGAAGAGGGACTTTAGCAGGGTATAATGCCATAGAGTCCACTGCCCAAAGCAGTGACTCTATGGCATTATATGGCAGGTCTCCAGGAGAACTGATCTTGGTCATCTGGAGATCAGCTGTAATAGCTGGGAAATGATGTGCTGTGGCTGCGGAATGTGGTGACTGGCAACTCCAGTGAATGTTGAAGGGAAGATTGGGAGATGTGTTTTACCTCAGGACACATTCAATGACTCCCGACAGCAACAGCAAACTGTTTAGAATGTTAGAGGCAAAGGCCAATCAGGTCACATATGCAAATGACCTCTGTGTTCTGACTGGCTATGGGAGGGAGAGGAACAGCAAACTGTTTAGAATGTTGGAGGCGGGACTCAGGCAATGTAGCCAGTGGATAGGGACAGCTTGAGTGACACATCATGGAGCCAACTGATTTAGGAGTATGTGGAATGTTCAGAATGTGGCACCCCACTCCTGAATTATATATAAGGAGATACACACACACACACATAAATAAATAAATGAAATTGTGGACATTTTTTTAATGATATACACCAACTGGATTGTGAAATTCAGTTCCCAAATATTCTTCTAACTACTTGGTACATAAACTCCTGCTTTACACCAGTAACCAATACACAGAATGTGAAAGGAGGAGGAGATTGAATTTATTCCACCCCCTTCACTACCCGAAGGAGTCTCAGAGCGGCTTACAATCTCCTTTCCCTTCCCCTCCCCACAACAGACACCCTGCGAGGTAGATGGAGCTGAGAGAGCTCTCTCGAGAACTGCCCTTGAGAGAAGAGCTCTGAAACAACTTGTGACTGACCCAAGGTTACACCAACAGTGGCATGTGGAAGAATGGGGATTCAAACCCTGGTCTCCCAGATTAGAGTCTGTGCTCCTAACCACTACACCAAACTGGCTTAGGATATTGAGTCCGTGGGCTGTAGGCACATGGTACAGCAAACAACCTGAATCAGATCTGGGACTGGTCAATGCCTGAATGAAAGCCTTCCTGTGACTCCTCTGTTAGTCACCTTGAGATCTGTGTCAGAAGAAAAGTGGACCACACGTGGATTAAATAAATCATTTAAACTTTGTACTTATAAGGAGCATAAGCTCTTAATGCCACGGCAGCAATATATATTTTGTTGCCCTGAGTCACAAGGAAAGGTGGGATATAAATATTGAGTGTCATACTGTTGTTTGAGTGAACATATATCTGAATGCTTTGATGAGAGTTTGTGAACATGAAATAGAGAAGTCATCCATACATTAAAGCAGTACTTTCTGGCCCTCTAAATTCAGACATACAACATACACGAAAAATGTTTCCATTTGGTTATTGCGGCAAAGAACAAACAAGAATTTTCTTAACAGTGCATAAGAAGAAGGGAAGGAAACTTGAGAATTTATATAAGAACATAAGAAGAGCCCTGCTGGACCACACCAATAGTCCAGCATCCTGTCTCACACAGTAGCCAACCAGTTCCTCTGGATAGCCAGCAAAAGGGTGGCCTTCTCCTGATGTTGCTTCCTAGCTCTGAGATTCAGAGGCTTAGTGCCTCTGAATGTGGAGGTTCTCCTCAGCCACTGTGGCTAGTAGCCATTGGTAGATTTATACTCCATGAATATATCTAATCCCCTTTTAAAGCTGTTTATTCTATGGTCATCACTACCTCCTCTGGAAGAGAATTTCACATTTTAATTACTCTCGGTGTAAAGTAGGATTTCCTTTTGTCTGTCCTGAACCTACTGCCCATCAGCTTCACTGGATGCCCTCAAGTTCTAGTATTTTGGGAGAGGGAGAAAAATTTAACTTTGTCAACTCTCTCCATCCCATGCAAAAATTTTATAAGTCTCTATCATGTCCTCCCTTAGTCATTTCTTTTCTAAACTAAAAAGGCCCAGACTTTTCAGCTTTTCCTCACAGGGAAGGCGCTCCAACCCCCTAATTATCTTAGTTGCCCTCTTCTGTAATTTTTCCAGCTCTGACAAGTCTTTTTTGAGATATGGTGACCAGAACAGTACACTGTATTCCACTGTATGGTGTCACATTATAGCTCTGTACAGGGGCATTACGATACTGGCCATTTAACTGTCAATCCCTGTTCCAATAATCCCTCACACAGAGTCTGCCCTTTTCACCACTGCAGCACACTAGGTTGACACACTTTCATTGAGCTATCCACTATGACCCCAATATCTTTTTATCTCTCCGTTTTAGCAAGTTCAGACCGCATTAGCCAATACTTGAATTCGGGATTTTTTTATCCCAATGTGCATGACCTTACACTTACCAACACTGATCTTCATTTGCCACATTGACATGCATGCATACATTGCTGTTACTACAACTCAACAACCCCCATTACTTGCTATCACTTCACACACAATAATTTTTAGAACAGGTATCTGCAAGGTAGCAAAATTGATTGACATGGGAGTCTTAAGCAGAGTTACATCTTTCTAAGTCTTTGGAAGTCAGTGGGTTTATAACAGCATACCTCAGCTTAGAGGTGTACTGTAAGAAATGTACTTGCATATGTCCAGGGGTCATTTCGAGCAGGAACGTACAGGAACACCATTCCGGGAGTAACAACCCCAGGAGAGGGCATATATGGTGATGTGCTGTGGAAAAAAGCAAAAGCATACTAACTTGATCTATATTTTCATGCTTGTTGTTGGCAGGGCTCATTTCGTAGCAGGAGCTCCTTTGCATATTAGGCCACACCCCCCTAATGTAGCCAATCCTCCAAGAGCTCCTGCTGTGAAATGAGCCCTGGTTGTAGGGTAACTTCCCTGCAAAGGAAACCTAAAGTGTCTTTAGTCAAAGTGTAAAGCTGGCTCGCCAGCTCTGAGTGGGGAAATGTGATGTCAAAGGGTATGGCATATGCAATTAAGTTATGCTAATGAGTTACGCTAATGAGCTCCTGCACTTCTTTTTCTACGAAATGACCCATGCATATTTCAATATGTTCCACATACTGGTGCACCATAAAACATGGCAAAAGTGGGGAAAGGATATGCTGTGGAATCAATGTGCATTGATTTCTTAGGAAAACACAACTGCTTATATTGCAGGGAGGAACAAGCCCCAAATTCTATGGCCCCAACCCCACAGACCACTGGGTTTACACGTCCGTAACTCTGCACTTGGTTGTGACTTGTGAGTTTCAGATTTTGTTTGCTTTCTAAAGACTCTGTTCAGGTTTAAAACCTTCACTACAAAGTCATAGACCTCTCAGAGTAACTTCTCACCTGCTGTTTTGGGAAGTTTAAAGCTATGAAAAACTTGGAGACATTCCTTTTGGACACTGCTTACTTCTAAGACCTATCCTACAAAAATGCCATGTATTTCAGATATTTTGTGAACTCTCAAGTCCAGCTGAGGTCAGGCGCGCACAGCAGTTGGTATCTTAAAGGGCTGAGACCTTAGTGATCATTTTGTATAAGAGACCTTAGTGATGACCTCACTAAGTTTAGTTCTGCAGATGTACAGCTCAATAGTGCACATTGCCGATACCATTTGATGTCCTATACTGGGAGGGGGCGGAGAGGAAACACATGGATTTTGACCTGCTGTTTTTGTACTCAGCTGCTTTTCTTTCTCAGTCCATGGGGTTATTTTAACAGCTTCATGATTTTAATGCCACTTTACTTCTAATCCTCCTTCAATAAACTCAGCAGGTGAGCTTCCCTTCATCAAGAACCACAGCACTCAAAGATACCTGTTAAAACTCTCCACATGAAAAAAAGCTTTCAGAATATATTGTAACAATAGCATTCATTTGGCACATTTGGAGACCAGTGATAAAAACTAGATAAACTTTGATTTCATAAACTAAGAACTGAAAAATGTAACCATTACCTTACTTTTGCTGTGGCTACAGAATACTATTACATTGCCTATTTCTAAATGGTAGAATGGAAAACATGATTTTCAAAAGTAATATTAGTGGCTATGTAAACATCTCTTAAAAGCAGAAGCCCATTAAGAACATAAGAAGAGCCATGCTGGATCAAACCAAAGGCCCATCCAGTCCAGCATGCTGTCTCACACAGCAGCTGACCAGCAGCCTCACAGAAGCCCGCAAGCAGGATGACTCCCCCCCCCCCTCATGCTCCCCAGCATCTATCTATCTATATCTCTCTCTCTATATATATATCCCTTATATAGACTTGTGTTTTCTGGTGGCACTTGGCTGAACATTCCATGCACTCCCAAATCAGTTGGCTCCCTGATGTGTCACTCAGAAGCTGTCCCTATCCACTGACTGCATTGCCCGAGTCTCACCTCCAGCATTCTAAACAGTTTGCTGTTCTTCTCACCCCCATAGCCAGTTGGAACACAGAGGTCATTTGCATATGTGGCCTGATTGGCCTTTGCCTCTAACGTTCTAAAGAGTTTGCTGTTGCTGTCGGGAGTCATTGAATGAGTCCTGAGGTAAAATACATCCCCCAGTCTTCCTTTCAACAGTCACCGAAGTCAGCCCCGTAGCTAGGGATATTTTTGGGAGGGGGCCTGAGGGGGACCATCTAATTAAATCAAAGTTAATTAGTGAAACTCCTTAGAAGCCAGCCTTTTTCTAAGGCTGCCCTGCACCCCCGCCAGACTCCAGGGCAAGTGAGGGGGGTAATGCCCAGCAGCCACAGCTTCCTTTCTACCCCGGAGAACTGCATACCTGTTTAAGTTGTGAAGCTGGGCAGGGAGAAGCAGGTAGTGGGTGGCAGCAGCATCCAGGAGGGGGATTGGGAGGGAAGGGGGGAGAAAGAGATCTGATGGTGGGAGTGGGAAGAGACAGCAGGACACTCTCCCCAGCCCACTCACTCAGGCTAGCCCAGCAAGCCCACCTGCCCGCCCATGACACCACCGAGCACGCCAGGCACCTCCTGCTGCTGGAACTGCTGCCACCTCTGCCGCTGCTGTTCTGAGTGTCACTGGCTTGGAATGGAGTGAGGCCGGTGGGGAAGCAGCCAAGGCACTCAGTTGTCTGGCAGCCAGGTTGGAGGCAGCACAGCACAGGAAGCAAATTGAGGTTCCTTGGTGCTAGCCTGGGAGGGAAGGGGCCCAGAAGAAATGCTAGGGGGCCGGGCCCAGTGGGCCCCATGTTAACTACAGGCCTGACTGGAGTTGCCAGTCTCCCTGTGGGGCCTGGAGATCTTCCAGAAATCACCGTGTTCCCTAGCCACAGAACATCATTTCACCTACAGAAAATTTCCAAGCTATTACAACTGATCTCCAGATGACCAAGATCAGTTCTCCTGGAGACAATGGCTGCTTTGGGTAGTGGATTCTATGGCAGTACAAGTGTTTTCCCACATTACATAAAAATGCTCCATTATCTATGTGGTAGTGTATGTGCTTGTATGAGAATGATTTAATTTCAGTTTCAGTGTACAAGACTACAACTTTTAATATGACTGGTGAAGCAGATTTACACATGCACTGTAGCTTTCAAATGCTTTCCATTTTGTCTTTCAACTGATTTGCTTTATTTAAAGCAGCATAGATATGTACATACAGGTGGTTAATATCTGAGTGCCTTGATATATGTTCATCATGGATGTAACATCAGTCTTTTGTGAACCATCCATCACAGATCAAACTCCAAACTATGCAGTAAGAGTTTTCATAACACCTCAAATCATAGTGCTTTCAAGGGAGGTAGCTTTTACATTCAGCTCACGGTTACTGCACAATAAGATTCTGAATGGTATGTATGCATTTTTAGTCATTTAGTCATTTTAGACTTTCTTTCCTAAGTTCAAGGCAGTTTACAAGAGACAGATAGGTTTTATCTTTATCCATCTGCAAATGAAGATCATCCACCTGCGATATTAATACAGCCTCTGTCCCATAGAAATATCTGTCGTCAAATTGATTGAGGTCACGGGAAAAGATAACATTTAGTCTACAGCCACCACGTGTTATATTACCTTTTTTTAAAAAAAAGGAAGATTTCATTCCAATCTATTTTTGTACAGTTATTGTTTTGTTTTAAAGGTGATGAATAAGTTTCCCATTTAATATCAGAGGGAACCAGACATCTTTAAAAGGCACTAATAAATCTTGGCCATAAAATCCACTAAATCTTGAGGATATGCAGGGGTCATTTCGTAGAAAAAGAGGTGCAGGAGCTCATTAGCATAACTCACTTGCATATGCCACACCCCCTAACATACCGGAAGTGTGTCAGAAGCAACACCCACCCCTCAGGCTCCACTCCACAGGTGAGTGAAACTGACATGCTCTTTCTCCATTCCTTTCCCCATCCGATACTTTGTGCAATAAAAATAAGCATAAAGAACACACCCTCATTCTTTTCCTGCTCCCTTGAAACCACCAGGTTTCAAGTAGACTTGAGATACCCAGGACATGTGCACCACCCATCCCTTTCCCTTCCCTTCCCCACAACAAGACACCCTGTGAGGTAGGTGGGGCTGAGAGAGTTCTTTTGAGAACTGCTCATGAGAGAATGGCTCTGAGAGAACTTGTGAATGGCCCAAGGTCACACCAGGAGCGGCATGTGGAGGAGTGGGAAATCAAATCAAACCTGGTTCTCCCAGATTAGAGTCCAACTCCTGACCACTACACCAAACTGATGGGGTGGAAGCTGTTGAAGGGTTGGTGAAATTTCTCCAGTACTTATGTGCCATGTGCCCAGATAAAAAATGGTATACTTAGAAAAATTATATGCCACCTTGAGCAAGTCTCTGGAAAAGCAGCACACAGTCATAAAAGGAACAGTGATAAAATTATCAATATTAAAAAAAACAATAAAAACAATAAAGATCCTAGCAGGGCTTTCCTCGGGGCGCTGCGCCTCTGCACTGCTCAGGGAAGCCGAGGAGGGGGCGGGGCTTGGTCATGTGCCCACCCCCTGGGCTCCTCACTCCTGGAGCTGCACTCCTGTGCGCTCCCGCTCCAACGGACCCCTGAGGATATGAGATAATCAGTCATGATGAGCATGGATCTAATATGCATGTGGTAGCATTCACTTCTGAAAACAATCAGTTCACGGTTAAATTTCAGTGGCTGAAGACAGTCAAGCAATTCTGCAAAGGGGATGCTTCCAACACTGGAGGTACGGACTCTGAAATGAATATGAAGCCCATATTGGATCTGGAGGTGTAAACAAATCCCATTATAAACTGAATGTAACAAGCAATTGAACAAAGAGTTAAATTGTTAACACATTTTTATGGACACTGGAACTGATGAGAAATGATGGCCCCGGATTTACCTGGGGTTGTTTTGTGGCTGGAGAACTAGAAGCAGGGCTGGGAAAGGGCATTTCCATTTCTTTGGCTGGGGCCTCATGGGCAGGGGCCAAATAGTGTGTTCGGTGGCCAGCCAACTGCTGGCGGATGGGATCAGCTGGGGGAAGTGGAGCAGAATTGGAACTCAGGCGTGAGGTCTCACTGGCTCCTATGAGACTGGAAAGCTTTTTCAAGGATTGTATTTTCTTCTAAGGTCCATATTTTCTCTGATGTTGTTTAATAGCTGCATAAGCATCTGTAGCTTCATTGTAAATGGAGATCTGAGCCTGAGATACTTGCAGAAGACATCAGTTGTGATTGTTCTTATAGCCACTATGGAATATGAAATTTCAGGTGTAGTCTGGTAATGTGGAGATAATAATACTGATCTATTTATTTTATTAATTAAAACAAGATAATGTCTATGAAATTCTTTGAACACTAAAATATTAGGTATTATTATTATAATAATATTAAAGAAGAAGAAGAAGGAGTAATTCCAAACCATGTTTCCAGTGATACAGAACAAAACATCATGTATTTTCATTTCTCCCGTTCTACATTATAGTGTCTGATATTTGGGGAGAGGCTGACTGTATATGTTTGGATAAATATTATTATTGTGGTAGTTTGAAATGCAATGTGTATTCAGTGCAAATAAAACATATATAATACCTATTGAATTATGAGTCATGTCAGGGGCGCAGAGCTTTGAAAGTGATGGGGGTGGGGGCTTCTGTGTGCACGCACTGGGCCACCGCTGTGCCGGGCCACGCCTGGCCACTGTGCCAGGCTACCCCTGTTGCTGCGCCAGGCCGCACCTGGCCACCCCCACACCGGGCTGCTGGGTGGCTGTGCCAGGCTGCGCCAGGCTGCCTCTGCTGCCAGGCTGCTGCTGCCGCCGCCACACCAGGCCGCCGCTCTCCCAGACCAAGCTGGGGGGGGGAGTGGCTCTGGTGGCGGCGGAGGATCTGGCAGCAGTGCGGAGGAGTGGCGAAGCACGACGGAGGGCCGTCCTCCAAAGGGAGGGCCTTGGAGGGCCGGGCATGCGGGTGCTCCATTTCCCGGTGGGGCTTAGTCCCTTCCGGGAAATTTCCAGAATGGCCTGAGCCCCCAAGCCCACCCCCCCGCAGTTGACGCTGGTGAGTCATGTGAGTTTCCTCACAACCTAAGTTCACAGAAATTTGCAGTGGGTCAATGGAAGTATGCATCACAGAACACTAGAAGCAACTATTCTACAGGACAAATAAAGAAGGTAATGAGCAATGTTTGCCAAACCATACAAACGGGTGCCTTTTCAGCCACATTGTACCACCTTGTTTCTTCTTTATGCTTGAAATGACATCATAAATGGTGTCCCGGGCTTCAGCCACAGGTCTTAGGCATCTTTGCTAATTCTCATCTTTCAAGAAGTCATTTTAGTAACATTCTATTACTGCATTTTTATCCCATCCTTCCTCCAAGAGCTCAGGGCAACATACATCAGTCTCCCCTTCTGAATTTTACCTGTATAACAACCCTAAAAAAGATTTACTGTCCCAGTGTCATCAAGGATAGGCTTATCAATGATTACTAGCCATGGTGACCAAAAGAAACCAGAGGCAGCAAACCTCCGACTACCACTGGTAGGGGGCAATATCAAGACAAAGCCTTGGCTCCTGTGCCTGATTTGTTGGCACAGCTGGTTGATGGCTGAGTGAAACAGGCTGCTGGACTAGACAGACCACTGGCCTGATCTAGCAGGGCTCTTATTATGTCACCTAGCAAGTGTCATGACAGTTTGGTGATGCAAACTGGTGCCTCCCAGATCCTAGTCCTTGTCTTGAACCACTACACCAAGCTGACAGTCTTGTACCATGCTGTGGTTTTACAATTAATCCTAAAAGTTTTTCAGCACTAATACTTTCCCTTCAAGTGAATTAGTTCCCTTAAAATTAATTACACATTTTGTAAAAGTGTAGCTATTGCAGCATGAATGGTTTGTGGGTCACAGACTATTTATGCCTTGATGTAAGCCAAGCCAGAGGTTGCTCAAGTGTCTCTACTTAGAATAAACTGTTTAAAGTATTTTATGTTGATAACAGTTGGTAATTATATTTATAGTCGAGCTGTGAAAAATAGACACTGAAATAAAATTTTCAGTTAGACCTATCTGAGTAACTTTAACTGTGGTTAAAAAACAAACAACAGAGTAGCGGTTTGGACACTAGGGAACATATTTTATTTTCTTTGTAGTTATTTTTAATGTCTGCCAGAACAAGATATGTGTTCCTGCACAGTGCAGGAAAGTATCCACTGTACCAGAAACTCAGGAGGATAAGGAGCCAATAAGACTTTTTTTGGGGGGGGGGAGTGGGTTAAGCCGTCAAAAAAGAAGAAAGAGTGACTAATGGTGTCACTGTGTTGGAAGTTAAAGAGAAGCTTAGAGATATACTGGACCCTCTGATGCTGGAGTCTGCAGACCTACTACAGAAAACACAAGCGGCATGAGTGGAGCAGGAATGCATACTGTAGCATAAGGTTTACAGAACAGGAATTTGCTAAAAGAGTTCTGGGGCCAGCTTCCTATTCATTCACAAAGCTTCCTGCAGGAGTGATCCATAACAGATTTGCTCAGAAATAAGCTCAATATTACTCGATGAGGTTTACTCTCAGGACAGTATTCTCAAGACTGCAGCCTAAGGCTGTGATTCTATGGCCGAGGTCAGACTGGCAATGTGGAGCACATGAAAAACGGCAGGAGATGGGGACAATGGGCTGGACAGCACATTCTGGCAGAGCAGAACACCTGCAGTGAGGGAGCTCCCTCCCCCCTCTCTCCCTCCCCCTCTCTCTCCTTTTTTTCTATTTGTTCCCTTTCATCTGTGTTTCGTATATGCGCACATGCGCACATGTGCAAAACTCAGTTCCGGCGCATTCACACTGCCGCCTATGGATGCCTCCCGCTTCTTCCGGTTCAGACTGCTTGGAAGCGGGAGGCATGCGGAAGACGGCCCCTGGACACCGGTTTCTCCCGGTGTCCTGTTAAAGCGGATGGAAAACGGCTTGAAGACGGTAAGAGCGAAACGGAGCTGATGGACAGATGCACATGTCTGAACGGGCTCCCTTCTTCCACTTCCGAAGCGGGGCTGTCCCGCTCCACATTGCCAATCTGTCCTCGGCCTATGTAAATATACTTGATGGTGAGCCCTATTGAACTCAATGTAACCTGAGCCTGCTATGCGGGGAGAGTGGCCTAGAAATTGAATTAAATAAATAAAAACCTTACTTTTGAACAAACATAGGTAAGATTGCCCTGCATGTGATCTAGCTTGAATCAGTTGTTGTGACAATAAAAAGTCCTTAATATGCCTTCCTGATTAGCTTTGAAAAAATATACAAAAAGTAAGTGATCAGACAGCAAAAAATAAAAAAGCATGAATAACAAAGCCATCTTTACTAAAGAAGATTTTTGAAATGAAACTATTTATATCCAGAACCTTTGCACCAACTCACGGGACTATTTACCTGCACTATTTTTGTATCTGATGGCTTTGTTATTCATGATTTAATATTTATATTCATTTATATTCCTATATTGAGGAATAAATGAGCTTTTGCTTCTTTCAGCGTCCTCTGTGGTGCACAGCTTTGCTTATTTTTAGCTTTGAAGGAAGGCAGGACAAGTGCAAACAATACATTCTCACCTGCAGGGCTTTTTTATTTATTTATTTACTTAAGAAGTGCCGGAACTCTCAAGAGGGAAATGAAGTTTTCAAGCTGTATTCTGAAAACTCATGAACTTTTAAACATTTTTAAAAGAATTTTGTTGAAGAGGTTCTGGAGCTCCATTCCAGCGTGTTCCTCCAGAAAAAAAGTCCTGCTGTACTCTTCACTTCTTTTCTGTAAATAGCAATAACATCCTGCAAGCAGACCAAACAGGAAGTATCCAAATCATCGCCTATGCTCAGAGAGGGGGATCTTGCCTGCTTTTTCCTTCCTCTAGCAGCTCATGTGATTCCCCCCAAGCTGATATCAAGACCTGGAGGACTCTCATGGGGAAAAAATGCCCCTCAGAACAGGGATATTGCAGTGAGGAGGAGAAAACCAGGCAATATTACACTTTTATGTTGTGCCAGATGGTATCCTGCCCATGAGGGACCCAGCTGTCAGCTTCAGGTTTGGGAGTGCATCACACAGGGTTGCTATGAAAAGAGGAAGTGATCCAACCCTTTGTCTTTTAAGGCTGAAGAACTAAGTTCAAAATAACGTGAGAATGGTAATAAGGAAACTTTCAGTGGTATCCTAAGCACATTTACACCCTTCTAAGCTTGAGTCCAGTGAGTCCTTCTAAGCTGATTGACTTCAATGGTGTCAGAAAGGCTTCACTCATTTTCGGATTGTACTACAGGTTTGTCATTTGAGAAGGCAAATATTGGTACAGAAAAATGACCACACAAGTCATTGATTAACAAACACATCCCGAGTTAGTATAAACATAATTCAACAAAAAACCAAACAAACAGAACGGATTATCTTTTCAAATGCATGAGAAACATTTACACAGTAGTTCAAATTTGAACATGATATTACCAATATCTCCATCAGAGAAGAGACACAGATTATATCGGTGCACGGAACTGTAATAAGAATGTCACAGCAAGTGCTTTACATCCTTTACATGGGCAGCTGACCTATTATCTGTGTCACACTTGTTGGCCTTTAAAGAGCTGCTAATGGATACTAATCTCTATGTGATAAAATCTATCTGCTTTCCACTATGGAAAGAAAATTGTTGTCCACATGACAACACTATATTATGTAGGCATGCAGAAAGACAAACTCTTTACCATAAATTCCCTTTATGGTAAGCCATCTCGAATTGTAAAAGGTAGAAAGGTGGTTAACAAATGTTTTAAATCAATGCAAGCATGTGCTGCTGCTTCATACTACTGTAGATGCACAAGTATATCTGATGCAGAAAATGCAAATCAGTTTTATTTATTGATTTGGGTATATATACCCCACTTTTCTTCCCAAAAGGACCCAAAGTAGCTTGCATCAATAAACTGATGATGATGATGATAGATTAGAGCTCATATCCAACTGGTGCTTTGCCAGCTGTACTGGCTCCAGATTGAATACCACACCAAGTTCAAGGTGTTGGTTTTAATCTGGAAAGGCCCTTACAGTCTGGGACCAGCATATTTTCAGGACTGCCTCTCTTGGCATTGTCCCCAAAGAGCACTACGCTTTTCGAATAACAACAGACTGACAATCCTTGGACCAAGGGGTATTTGCCTGGCTTCAACTGGAGCCAGAGACTTTTTGGCTTTGGCTCCAACTCAGTGGAATGTGCTTCCAAGTGAGATCCAGGCCCTGCGGGACTTGATACAGTTCCACAGGGTCTGTAAAATGGAAATGTACAACCAAGCATATGGATAAGGCCAGAAGAATTCCCATTTATGCAGATTCTCCTGTCTCTTCCTCCCTCTTTTTCTTCCCCTGGGACAGCGTCATAGGGTTATTGTGTGCAATCTGATAAACTGTTTGTAATTGTTTTAAACTGGCATGTTTTAATTATATTATAAATTTATTATATGTTGTAACCTGCTCTGAGCCCCACAATAATGGGGGAGAGTGGGATATAAATAGAAGAAATAAATAGATAGAAACAAACTATAAACACACAGAGAATAATAGACAACAAAAATAACAAACTATATCTTGTGCTGGTTCTGAAGTCATTTGCTTGTTTATCTACAGGCATGATGAGATTGGTGGGCCCAAAGTCTTGACTCCGTTCACACCCAAGCCATATTAGGGACTCATAAGTGTTTCAGTTGGACTAGATGATTACTGTTATTTATATAACATTTGAAATTTCTATTAAGCACTGTATAAAGCACTATGTAAAGAATGTATAGGGATAATGTCTTACAATGTAGTAGCAAAAAGAAAAAGAGGCAGTGGAGAGACGAGGAAAGCAAACACGGACAAAGGCCGCGTGTACATGTATAATATAGATATATTCATTTTCCTGTGACGGTTTAGGATAACAACATTGCCCCCACCCCATGCGGAATAAAAAGACAGACACAATGTTGGGATTAACAAGGGCTCTTTATTAACTATTTATTTATTTAATTAATTAATTAATCAATCAGCGGCGAGGGTACTAAACTTGCACAGGAACATGACCGGTGCCATACCTTGGCCACCTTCATTTCCTTTGGGCGATGCACTGGCTCTGATCTCGAGCCTTCCAACTGACTCTTGACCAGCAGCTTGGCAATTAAAGGAACCCCTGGCCCCACTCCCCAGAAGCTGCAAAGCCCGCTAGGGCAGCCCAGGCCAGATTGTTCCCAGTAAAGTATTAACTGAATTTAAAGGCAGCAGCTGAAATAACTAAAATGGCCGCCTCCTCTAAGTTTTTAAAATGGCCGCCCTACACAAAAGGCACACTGCCTTTTGAATTTTAAAATGGCCCCCTAAGAAGAAGATCCCCAAGAGCTGCAGCAATCCCCAGTGAAAATCCCGATAAGGCAAAGTGAAGGTGGCCTCCCAGTGCCTATGTGAGGAAAAAAGGGGCAGCCTCACCACACTGCCCTTCAAGACAACGGGGGGGGGGGGAGGTAGGACACAAGGCCCCAAAGGAGGGAAAGGAGCGCTATAAGGCTGCCAGTTCAAATGCCGACCAGCCTAGTCCACCACTCAAAAAACCGGGGGGGGGGGTAGAAAAAATATGACGAGGCTGCCGACTCCTGCACGGTCAGCCCGAAAGCACCAAAACGCTCGGTGCTCCTGAGGGCCGCAGCCACCACTCGCAACCCTTTCTGCCTGGTGAAGGACACCGTCACGAGGCCTGAGGAAGCGGCGTAACAACTACACCGCATTCCCATGCACTGCCGCCAATCACTCCACCTCTACCTAACAAGACAAAAGGGTGGGACTGCTATGCATGCCGCCAGTGAGCTAAGGCACCGGCGATCCCCCGAGGCTGCTCCAACTGCTTCTGGCGCAAACAAAGGCCGCGTCCCCCAGCAGCGAGAGCAGCCTCTGTCCTCCACAAGCTCATGGAGGACTGACAGGCAGGGGGCTTGAGCTTCCAGCATTAAAGGGCTAGCTCTGCCCCCTGCCTGACGCTGTGCAAAGTACAGCTCCTGCTCTGCCTTTTCCTCCCTCGGGGAGACAAATCAGCCCTTCCTTGCCAGTGCGAGCTCGTCGAGGGTTGGGGCTTGCATTACTAAGTCAAAGGTTCTTCTATTCAGCAAAAAAATGAAGGGTAAAGAAATACAAATGGGCAGTAGCAGATCAACATATAGAACAAGTGGACCATTTCAAATATTTAGGAGTTATTTTTCAAGCAGATCTTTCTTGGAAGGTGCACCTGAACTTTGTTGTAAGAGCTACTTTGAATACTGGGAAGGCCATCTCAAGATTTCACTATTCCTCTGGGGGGCTAATATCTTCCTGTGGCAAAGTATTCACGACTAGAGTCATTGGGCAGATGCTATATGTTACTAGGGTCTGGATTAGAGTACTAACAGACAATATTGATAAACCACTACTAAGATTCCTGCACAGTATCTTGGGAGTTCCTCAGTGTCTTTCTGAAATAGCTTTGAGAGTCAAATTTGGGGGAATATCCTTTGAAGCAGAGGCCTGGGGAAGAGCATTTAATTTGAAATGAAGGATGTTAAAATCAAATCCAGAATTAAGCTTCCATGGACTAGTTAAAATGGACCACCACATAAGTGACTGGGATAGACTACTGGATCACAAATTGTCAAGCCTGGGTATTACCCAGGATGCAATGGAAACAAATAGCAGGCAAGAATTGACTCAGCCCCCTAGAAGGAATCTTAGGGACTTCAGTTATGAGAGCACACTGATTGGAGCCGACAAAGTGTGTTCATCATCCTCATTTGGCATTCTCCATCCAACAAAAATCCCAAATTATGCCTGAGTTAATTATTCCAAAGCTTTTATGATAGTGCTCTTGAATGCCCTATCCTCAGCAGTGATGCTAAGAAGATTCAGTGGAATTCCATACTCAGACTCTGCAATGGTGGCAGCAACAATATCGTTGACCACATCTTCTTCAATTGTCCTAAATTCTCAGAACTAAGCGTTCAATTGATCTCTCCATTATTTAATCAGTACTCTCTTTCTCCAGAAACAAAAGCATTCCGGCTACTCAGAGACAAAGATAAACCAACCGCTGTGTGTGTGGGGAACTTTTTTGGCAGCTGTTGTTAGCTAACTTTCAGGTTCTTTTCCCATGGGATGAGGGTTTGCTGTTTATTACTTAGGCTGTGAAAACAGTAAGAAGTAAAAGTAAAGATGCATTCATTTTAAAAAAATGGGTAGAAAGGCTGCATGCACATAGTATCCAACTATGCTGGGAAGGGATAGCCAGTGTCAGCTGGCTCTAACAAGGGCCAACTGAAACAACTTCGATATCTGTCCCTCAGTTCAGAGCTGATGAGATTTTTTTTTCGTAAGAGAAGAATGGCTAAAGGAAACGACATTGCTCTCCATAAAATTAAACAGATGTTTTAAAAATATCAATATAGGAAAACATTTTTAAAAATCATAATTAAGTATTCCAAAAACAACAACAACAAAACCAATAGGCATTTGTCACTTTATTATTATTTTTAACATTTAGCATGTTGCCTTTTTAATGCTTTAATGTCAACATTATATATTCAGGGAACAATCCTAAGCAAGTTTATTAAGAAGTGAGTCATGCTAGTCTATGGCGCTTAAACACTTATATACATACCTGGGATTAAAATTCCTCTTGTGAACTAATAAGATTTGTTTTAATGTGTTTAAGAATGGAAGGCACAATCTTTTCAAAATCAGACACTTTGAAATCCTGTTGGAAGTTAAGAAAACATACAACTGCCCCCTTAAAATCAATGAGATTCAGAAGTACTTTTGATTGGATTCTCTTTGTAGTTTAAGGGACGAGAGCACCATCTTCCAAAACTTCTTGGCCACAGTAACTCTTGCATTGCTATTGTTAACAAACCATGGCAAAATAACCAAAATATATGCACTGATAAGCATACACCTAAACTCTAATTCATATCACTTCTCTAAAGAACCACATTGCTGCTTAAAACCCAGTTCCTTCAGACAGTTAATGTTGCAAACATCTCTATTTAGCCTGGAAATGCAAGCTTCAGCACAGCGTTGCAGTAAGAAATAAATATATGACTGGCACTTAGCCACAAACGGTGGAAACCATGACTAAACTGACTAAAGGACAGCTTTTCAAGAATAAGAAGTTTTTAGCTGTATTTTTAAGGGGGGGAGGGAATAAAAAATGTGCCACAGTACAAATGGGCAATCTCATTCATTTCCTCCCTCCTTCAAGGTTTCCTTTAATTCTCCAAAGTGCTGGCAATGCACTTCACATAAATCTCCAGGTGTGGGATGTGCATCTCAGAGGCCAAAATGCGTCCAGTTGGAAGTGGACCATGACTGCATTAGCCTGCTATGGGACTGCATTTGCCAAAACCTACCAAGTGTGCTTTTACCTCAAAACTCTATCTTTGAAGTGATGGCAGATTAATATTATACCTGTTGTGAAATCTGGAGTGCTTTTCTGGAAGAGGCATTGACAGGATGTGATTGTGCAAGTCATTATTTCCACTGGATCCATTTCCATTTCATCTTTTGACAAGTGATGACATTCAATATGCACCCCCAAGGGAGGGGAAAAAGCAGTGGGGCAGAGAGATTGAAGTGGCGTAACTGACATGTAGTGCCCAGAAGGCATTACCTACCCAATGGGCAATTTCACTGGTGGTTGCTGATCAAACAGACAGCAGAGAGGTGTCCAGATAACAGCAAGCAGGCTGTTATGAATGTCCCCTGCAGTCAAGGGCTTGTTAGACAGCTATAGGTGTCCAATTGAAGGGTGCCAAGAGCTCTCAGAAGCAGAGGGCCAGGAAGGCAGTGTGTGGTTGATTATATATACGGCTCACTTATTTTATGCCTGCTTTGAGAGAAGATGGAATGTGAGCCAATTCTTCTGTAGAAAAAAAAATAAGGATCTGTTCTTACATGTTAACTAAAATAAGTTTTAATTCTTGAAGGTAATCATGATGATGATAACTTGGAATTTACCCAGAACATATCTTCAGTACTTCTAATACGGCACATACATCAGGTCAGTAATCCTTAACAATGGGCCTATATTATTTTGAAGCCAGTATTATCCCCATGTTAACGGAGGAGAAGTTCAAGACATAGACGTGTGGATAAATTGAGATTTGGGTGCAGGTTTTCACAGCTTATTCTGTTTACCTGTTGCAGTATATTATGAAGCGCAGAATTCATGTTTGCTGGGTTCACTGGTCGTAGGAATAGAATAAATATTGATATAGTCATATTTTACTTCAGTTTTCAGCTAAAGTCATGCTCCCTATTCTAATATGCAATTAAAGTTTGCCAGTTTTTAATAAATCTTTCTTTAGCAGATTGTTTAGTTTCTGACATATGTCTATATGCAGTAATTTTGTCTAAAAGCATAGCCAACCATAACTTGAGAATCCAGATCTCTGTGTTAGGTTGCATCTTGTTTTTAGTACTGTGTTAACAATAATCTTGCTGCTGTAAGGAAATTCTTGTGATATTTAAATGCTAACTTCTTTTTTGGGGGGAGGGGAGAAATTACAGTCTTAAGGTCTCATGGTACCGTATCCTTTACTATTTCTTCTTAAATGTGCCAAGTTAAAAAGTGGGCATTTACATGAGATAAGAATGCCAGAGATGAAATTTTATATTATATACGAACAGGTAGAAGTGGAGTATTTATTCAGAATATTTGTGTTGTTACTTTATTGAGAAGTTATGAATACACTGAGAAACAAAATCTGCTCCCAAGGTGGCTCCCAGGAGTCAGAATACGATTGACAATTACAGTCCAATACAAAATGGAGGGGATTCTGACACCTGCAGAGGAATGAGGCAGCGAAATGAGCCATAATACTTCAGACTGCAAGTGGGAGATCATATACTTAATGCTCCCCTGTGTAACAATTAACTGCAAATAAAACTCAGCAGGTCAGGGTGGAAGAATCTTCACTAGCCCTGCACGTGCTGTATTAACTATTCACTTGCCGGAAATTATTAATACAGGGAACTTTGAAAAATGCAATCACTCATCTCCATGCTGAAGTATTGCAGTCCGTTCCATCATTCAGGAATCTGCTACCTCTTGCCCGCCCACCACTCGGATGAAACACCACACAAGTTATGGGTTAAACTGGGAATTTTATTTACACATGAGCTGATGTGCAACAATTTTTTTACCATTTAAGCACAAGTTCTATTGTGCTTGCAAAGCATGCTTCCTGAAAGGGCAAACCCAAACTGGCTCAAAGCCAGGTGCAGAATTCTACTGAACCCTACTCGTCACAGCCCACACAATCAATGCATAGAGGAAATGGAGGGGCACATTCCTGCCCATGACTGCTAACCCTTAAAGCTCATCATATGCTCTCCCAACCCTGAAGAGGCCCATAACTGAGTCACCTGGACTGCCAAGCCTCTAGGTACCCAGTTTGCAGACACCCCCCCGCCCCCTTATCACTGATATCTCGGGGTGCATGCCAGCGCAAAACACCCCCCTCAACCCATGCTTTCTCACCTTCCCAGAAAGGGCCTGCCTAGATTATCAGGCCTGTTTATGCCTCACCCCATGCAAAACAGGTGAAAGAAGGCCCTTTCATGGCCAATTTGAGCGAGGCCCAAAAAATTCCTGCTCAGCCTGCAACCAGTGACTAGCTAACTGGGGAGCCAGTTTGGTGTAGTGGTTAAGTGCGCGGATTCTAATCGGGGAGAACCGGGTTTGATTCCCCACTCCTCCACTTGCGCCTGGCTGGATGACCTTGGGCAAGCCATAGCTCTGTACCAGCTGTTCCCTCAAGGACAGCTTGGGAAAGAGCTCTCTCAGCCCCACCTACCTCACAGGGTGTCTGTTGTGGGGAGGGGAAGGGAAAGGAGTTTGTAAGCCGCTCTGAGACTCCAAGTGAGTGAAGGGCGGGGTATAAATCTAATCTCTTCTTCTTCTTCTTCTAATCCCACATGGTCTTAAAACAGAGGGTGGGTGGGTGGAGAGCTCGTGCTTGGCTAGAATGATCAGGGGATGGCAGCTGCTGCCAGGCCTTGCACAGTCTCCCCCCCCCCCCCCACAATTGGACAGCACTCCAGTGCTGAGCCATAGTAGGCTCACCCCACCCTCATGATTCCATCCAAGGATGCGGGGGGTGGGCAAACATCGGCACCTGTTCCATGGGCCAGCACCGGTCATTCTGCATATGTATACTAGGCCTCAGATAAGCTGTATCTTGGTATGATGGAACTGTTTCTAGGGTGTCAGGGATGGCTGCTGGAATCTGGAGATGGCTGTCATAAGGTTGCCACTCATATGGTCATAGTGGGCAAGCTCCCAGTAATGCTCCCTGTCTCTCCCTAGCTCAATGAGATGTTGATGGGTGGTGGGGGAAATTGCATGAATCAGCTCCTGAATTTATTTATTATATTCAACTTACAGCCTGCCCTCCCCTGCACAGCAGGGCCTAGGGCGAGTAACAACAGTACCATAAGTTAGATATTAAAAACAATTTTCATAACAATCAATTAAAAGTCAAGTCAGACGGCTTGTAAAGACACAAGATAGCATAACTTATTTGAAGCAAAGTTATACAGTCTGTGTGCCGATGGATAATAGTGGTGCCAATGACAGGATGAGTGGCAAGGAGAGCGCTAGGGTTGCCAAGTCGATTCTACTCACCGGTGGGGGGGAGCCCTCCTTTGCCCGGGAGCTCCCCCAGTGTGCGTGCTTCGCACGCACGCCCGGTGACATCACCCGGAAGTGACATCACCACGTTGGGGTCGTTGCCAGGGCAACACTCTGGCAACGCCCCCCAATGTGGTGACATCACTTCCGGGTGATGTCATTACGTTGGGGAAGTTGTCCTGGCTGGACGACTTTGGGGGTGGGGTTTCCCCTGCCAGCCGAATGCTGGCCGGCGGATCAGGAACCCCTGTAGCCCTAGAGAGCGCTGGGGGAGGCCAATAGATGGAAACCTCATTTCCTCAACTGTGGGCCTGGTGGAACATTTCTGTCTTGCAGGCCCTGTAAAAAAGCATTCCACTAGGCCAGGGGCAGAGCCGAGAAGGCTCTAAACTAATACTTCTTTGCTCAGGGATCACCAGGAGATTATTATCCATTGAGCGCAATGCTCTTTGGGGAATATACCAGGAGAGACGGTCCCATAGATATGTAGTTCCCAGACCATGTAGGACTTTAAAAGAACTAAGACCTTAAACCTGATCCGGCATTCAATTTGGAGCCAGTGCCGCTGGTGGAACACCAGATGTATTTGGGCTCTAAATGGTGTTCCTGTAAGCACACACACAGCCACATTCTGGACCAGCTGGAGATCCCAGGTCAGTCTCAAGGGTAGCCCTGTGTACAGTGCGTTACAGTAGTCTAGTCTGGAGGTTACCATTATGTGGATCACTGTGACAGGGTCAGGGTGAGACAGGAAGGAACCAGTTGCCTGACCTGACACAGATGGAGAAATGCCAGCCAGGCAACATTTGTGAGCTGAGCCTCCACTGATATGGAGGCATCAAGAAACACACCCAAGCTGTTCATGAGTGGTCTTGGTGTTAACAGTACATCGTCAAGGGCTGGAAGTTGGCATCCCATCCCGTGATCTCCTCAGCTCAGCCACAGGGCCTTCATCTTTAATAGATTTAATTTCAGCTGGCTCTGCTTCAACCAACCAATCACAGCTTCTAAGCCCTTGGCTAAATTATCTGGGCCGGCGTTCAGCCAGCCGTCCATCAGCAGATATAGCTGGGTGTCATCAACCTATTGGTGGTGACACCTCAGCCCGAAACTCTGTATCAGCTGAGCAAGGGGGCATGTATAAATGTTAAATAACATTGGGGAGAGGATTGCCCCTTGGGGGACACCACACACCAAAGGGTGTTGCATTGAGACTCTCTCCCCAAATGCCACCCTCTGTTCCCAACTGTGGAGAAATGAGACAAACCACTTCAGGGCTGTCCCACAAATCCCCACATCACCAAGGCGGTGGGTTATCAGATCGTAGCTGATCATGTCAAAGCTGCTGTAAGGTCAAATAAGAACAGCAGTGCTGACCTGCCTCGATACAGGTATCTACAGAGATAATCTGTGAGAGCGACCAGTGCCATCTCCATCCCATAGCCAGGGCAGAAACCAGATTTGAAGGGACCTAGGACCAAGGTGTCATCCAGGAGTACCTAGAGCTGTTCTGCTGCCATTCTCTGAACTACCTTGCCCCAGGAACGGAAGGTTCAAAACTGGGCAGAAGTTGAATGGATCAGCAGGATTCAGCAATGGTTTCTTTAAGAGCAGCCTCACCACTACTTCCTTTAAAGTCCCCAGGAAGGTCCATAAAATAAGAGATAGGTTTATAATGTCTGCCAGGGGAACCCATATTCCATCCCCACTGGCTTTCACCAGCCAAGATAGACATGGGTGTAGGAAGCAGGTGGTGGGCTTCACAGCACCCAGGATGTCACTTCCTGGATTGGAACCAGAAGAGGCATCATGGTGCTCTGAGAACAGTTTTATCATAGAGATTTTAAAAAAAATCCTAGCATGTCATCATGATATCACACCCTTCTCCAGACTCGGAAGTGTTATGTCAGAAGTCTGAATCCTTCAGTGTTCCTGGGGATTGTCAGTCAAGGGCTGGCAACCTAGGCTGTCATCTAGATTTGGTTACATATTTGATCTGTGCATTTTTGCTATTGTTAATTGAATGACTGTTTGCGTCCTTGCAATATGTTGTTATGTAGTTAGCCACCTAGAATCCAGGGGGATAAAGGGGTTATAAATACTTTAAATAAGATAAATTGCTAATTCTGCAAGATCCACATGTGTGGACAATGAGAAATCATTATTAGTTTCATTTTATGGCACTGACAGTGGAATCAGGATTACAATCTTCTAAATCCATTGAGGCAATGGGTTTAGAAACCTGTGACTCTGTTTAGGATGGCTCTCTTAATTTCCTTTTAGTATCAAAAGTCAGTAAATAGCATGGGGGGGCATTCTACTTGAACCAAAAAGTGTTGGTTTGTAAGAGAGAAAGAGAGAGAGATGCATAATTCATAGTTTGTTTCAGAACCAGCATCAACATGAAGATGCACTGACTATTAAACATATTAAATGTCTTGTGTATATGTAAAGCTGGAATGAAGCATTAATTGCTACAGATAAGACACACTATCTATTCCTTTTCTTTTCAGGATTTGCTGCTTACTCAGGAGCCCACAGTTTATCCAAACAGACCTCATTGCAGGATTAAGCAATCCACATTAAAGTCTGTAGAGGTATACCCCGGCAATCATTCAGAATTTAGGACCAGACTGGTTATCACAATTATTCAAAATGTTTTTTTTTTAAATGGGGAAAGCTATGCTGAAGAAGTCTGTGTTTAAAATGACACTTAACGTGTATAACAAACTAGACATAATTTATAGATAATTTCTCACCAGTTTATGCAGTTTGAATGTGGCAACATAGATGGAGTTGCACCTTGGTCAGACAAAAACAGCTTTGTCTTCAGTTAGATTAGCATAAATCAGCAGTGGGAGATTTTTACAGCACAGATATAAGTATTATCACCCAATTTCTGCAGATCTAGACATTCCTAAAAACAAAGAAACAGAGCTGGTTAAAAAATGGCAACCGTATGCAGATGTCTCAGTTTATTCCCAGTGCTGCCTCTTCCAGGGCCAAGTTAGGTATGACATGCATTTGTCCAACATGACTTCCAGTCCTGCCCCCCTCCACACACACACACCAAATGTAGGGATAAGACCACAGCATTTGGGATGAACAAGGTTTATTATTTTATTAAATAAATATCTGATCTATACCATCAAACCATTAATACAAGCATGTGTAGCAGCCGACTGGCCACCAGCCTTTTTGACAAGTCTATCCTGGCTCCAAATGTCACCAGCCAGGGCCACAATATGGTAGGGTTGCCAGTCCCTACCTTTTTTCGGCGTGGGGGGGGGAGGAGCCCCTATTCTGAGATCTTTATGTGTGCACATAGCATGTGCACACCACGATAATGTCACCCAGAAGTGATGTCATTGCGCCAGGCATGTTGCCAGGGGGGCACTCTAGCATTCAGCTAGAAACTCTATGATACCACAGAGTTTTCAGACTGAATGCTAGAGCATCCCCTGGTGATGTGTCCCGCATGATGATGTCACCTCTGGGTGATGTCATCCTGCTGGGCACGTCGGCCTTATCCAGGTACTTTGGAGGCAGGGTTCCTCCTGCCAACTGGATCCAGGCTGGTGGATCAGGGGACCCAAAAGTGGGCAACCCCACCCCCTTGGGGGATCTGGCAGCCCTATCCCTGGGCCCTGGGCACTTTGACCTTTGTGGGCCCCTCCCACCATAATATCAATATTAAACATTTTTTGATATAACTTTAAATACTTCAACATTTTTTTTTCTGTTTTAGGCAAAATTTAATAGATTTTCACAGGTCCTAAGCTTTTTTTTTTCTCTGATGTGAAAAACAATTCAAAACATTTTCATTGACCCTAGAAGTTCATTTTTTCCCTTTCTGATTTAAGGGGGTAAATATTTTTTGGGCCCCTAAAGTATTTTGGGCCCTAGGCACTGTGCTTGGTATGCCCGTTGGATAAGTCAGCCCTGTGACCAGCATTATCACCGGCTTTGTTTAAACGTTAACTGTGCTGAAAGGCACCAAGTCTCATCTGTCTCCTCTAGTCCTCGCAGACAGCTAATGTTTTGGTTGATGCTGCCTAACTTCATGGGCATTCTCTCCCCAGTGCCCTCTGCTGTACAACAAATGAGGAGTGATTTGGGAATAGCCCTTTATCCCTTCAATGATACAAGTTACCCACTAAGAGACCCTGTGTGCTGCAGGAGCTAGAGTTTTGGACTAGGATCGGGGAGATACTCTGCCCTGGAAGTTCACTGGTTGACCTTGGGCTCTCAGCTTAAACTACCTGAGGAAAAAATGGAGGAAAGAAGGATGCTGTAAGTTGTTTCAGGTCCCAAATGAGGAGAAAGGGAGGGTATAAATGCTGTAAATAAATAAATATCCCTTCACATTCAAGCGACCCACTCTATTTCTGCCATCCATAGTTATTCACAAAATGAGGCCTGTTTATAACACTTGACATCCCAGAAACAGTATGAAAAAGATGTAAAAATATTTCCCCTTAATACCCAATCTGTGGTGACTTGGAAATCCTATTATTTTTAATATATATATATTTATTTACATTATGTCTTAATTCACCTTTCTTACTGGGACTTAAGGCGGATTACACAATCAATAGGATGGAACATCCAATAAACAAAGCAATAAGGTTTGGTTTGCAGGAATATGAAAACAAGCGGAAATCTGAAAACGGAACTGAAACACAGCTGAAAAAAAGCAAATGCATTAATGTGAGTCATTTAATAAAGCAGAAATCACACAGCAGGGTCACACTTACAGGAACAGGCACAACAGACCACACACAGTAGTACAGTCCACAGTCCTGATACCTTTACCAAAGCATCTTTCAGAAATATTTTGTTACAGTACAGATCTAATTACCAGTGTAAAAAAGCCCACCAGGATAATTTAGTTTTGCACAGTTTCTGGAAATCAAATCCAGGAGGGTAGGAACTTCTCTGACCTCACAAGGTGGGCAATTCCATAATGTGTGGAACACAACAGAGAATGCATGTGTACAGGCAATTGTTGATTTTGCCCTTTTGGAGGGTGGCACCTGCCGGAGGCCCTGCTCCCATAAGTTAAACTGACATGGAGAAATATAGAGGGAGAGACGGTCCCACAGATAGGAAGGACCAAGGCCATGAAGGGCTGTCTATGTAACAGTTACCGTATTTTTCGCTCCATAAGATGCACCTGACCATAAGACGCACCTAGTTCTGCTCAGTGCCGTGGCTTGGGAAAGGTGAGGGGGGTTTAAGATGCACCCACTTCCCCCCCCCACTTTTTTTGGGAGAAAAAGTGAGTCTTATGGAGCAAAAAATACGGTAATATTTCCAATTCAGCCTGGTAAGTTATAGACAGCCAATGGAGTACCTTTAAAATAGGAATTACATGCATGCTTAGTAAACCCATGCCCATCCACAGTGGGTGGCTTGACAAATGCATGTTGTAAATCACTTCCTACAGTGGAAAGATCTTTGTTATAAGCTTCGAGTTTTGATACCCTTGTCCACTGTGCCTCAGCATAGCTTGTCCAATAATACCTCTTGCCATAGTTGAGCTGTAGGTTCTTACATAATGACAAATATGGCACTTAATTGGGCCACAAATAAATCTGCATGTAAAACTCCATCAGCAGTTTTCATTCATAAAAAGGGTTGAATATACCATCTTCCCCATAGCTTCTTTGCTTCACATCATCTCCACACATCAGTTATGTCAACTACGTAGTTTAAGAGAGCCAATGGCTATGGACTCTGTTTCTGCAATGATTAGTTCTGGCATTCATCCATGATGTCATGAAGCAATGATGAAATAAAATGACCAGACAAGTAACAATATAAAAAAATTGGCTCAATATATTCCATGGTGATCTGGAACTTCTAATTACAGCTGAATTCACCATATATGATTTCTTATTGCCTTTAGGCTGAATTCCTGTACTCATAATGACAATTAAAGTCAGTCTATCCAGTAACAAAGTGAAAAGTGCATTCCCCCATAGCTTCACCGTCCTCTTCTAATTCTTCTTACTGTCTCTCATTTATCTCCATTGTAAAGGCTAATAATGAGATGAATTTCTTGATGATGCCCTCTCATTTTTTCTCATTAGGACAGTAGCCCATTTTAGCCTTACTGTTGCAGAAAGACTACTTTAGGGATATAATGGTCTTGTAATTTCTCTTCATTAATCCAGAGGAAGTGGAAGTATGTAAAAATCACATTGTCCCTGTTGTGTCAGCAGCCCAGAAAGGTGTTTACCTCTCATAAAAATGTCTCCTGCTAGGCAATGGGGCATGTAACCTAAAACCACTGTCTGTGACCTATTAACTGCTTTATGCGAAAGGTAATGGTAAATGAATTAAGCTCTTTAGAGCATGTTAAAGAAGTGGTAAACACAATATTTTTTTCCCCATTTCTAAAAAGCAATGTCTTTTCTTGCAGAAATAAGGTGGGATGCTACTGGGCATGGCCTAATCTGGCCTTTTTAAAGAACAACTTGAGGAGATCCAGGGAATTTAGCAGAAAGGGGGGAAAGTGAAGAATGAACGGAGCAGAGCTTTTATAGGGTTGCCAACCTCCAGGCAGTGGCTGGAGATCACCTGGGATTACAACTGATCTCCAGGCAACAGAGATCAGTTCATCTGGAGAAAATGGCCACTTTGGAAGGTAGACTCTTTGGCCAGGAATCCTTTGGTCATTTCTGTGTTTCTGAAAGTGATTAACCATAGTAAAGCGGAAATAATTTTTGGCAACTTGTCAAACACTTGCAATATGGTCAAGCAACTATCTTAAGCAGCAGTTTAAAACTACAATGTATAAACACACGTTACTGAATAGTATGAGAGATGTGCACTTCCATTATAGGTGATTGTCAAGATGTAAATGTTACCTTTCTGCCTTCAACATCTAGACTATAAATGCAGTCTCCTCTCTAATGGAAGATTTTAAAAGATTACAGGAATTATCCTTGCCATGAATCTTGCCCATTATTATAAATTATATGACTATTAAATATAGCATGCTCCCATAATCTGTTATTCCATCTCAAACATTATTTGCATATTCTGATTGCTCATTTATAACACTTATGTCCATTCTTCACTTTTATTCAGAATATAATTTATGGGAAAGCATAAAACAACAGTTAAGAAGAGAGCCTGAAATATAGGGGTACTTACACTTTATGAAACAGGCTAAAGAATAGGGGTGGGAAATGCATTTTTCATTTTAGTAATTTAATTGCAAGAAAATACAGATCATTACTGGAATGTCCAGTAGAAACTCTGCCTATGAGAGTGGTGTTTGGACTCCAACAGAGCAATATGGGTTTAAAAAAATTCAGTTGTTTAATTGTAGCTGGATGTAGTGTGGTGTAGTAGTTAAAGTGTTGGACTAGGGTCTGGTAAAACCACATTAAAAAAACCCACTCTACCATAGAAATTTGCTGGGCCAGCCGCATAATCTCAGCCTAACCTACCTACATTTTATCTTGTGAGGATAAAATGCAGGAGAGGAGAATTATGAAAGTCAACTTGCATTCCCATTGGGGAGGAAGGTGAGGTAAAATTGAAATAATTTTTTTTTGTCCTAGAAAATAATGGTTAGCACAAATAGAAAATATTAAGACAGAATGATTCGTGCACAGCAGACCTAGAATCACAGAGTTGGAAGGGGCCATACAGGCCATCTAGTCCAACCCCCTGTTCAATGCAGCATCAGCCTAGAGCATCCCTGACAAGGATTTGCCCAGCTGCTGCTTAAAGACTGCCAGTGAGGGAGAGCTCACCACCTCCCCAGGCAGCTGATTCCACTGTTGCACAACTCTTACTGTAAAAAAGTTTTTCCTAGTATCCACCCTTAATTTAAACCCATCATTGTGACTCCTATCCTCTGCTGCCCCCGCTCAGCCTCCTCTTCTCCAAACTAAATAGTCCCAAATTCCTCAGCCTTTCTCCCGATCATTTTCATTGCTCTCCTATCCTCCATTCTGTCCACATCCTTTTTGAAGTGAAACCTCCAGAACTGCACACAATATTCTAAGTGTAGTCTGACCAATGCAGTGTACAGCAGGACTATGACCTCTGATATGGGAATGCACTAGAATGTAATATACAAGATAAGCATACAAGTGCCCCAGTCCATCAGAGTCAGCACTCATGGGTATTCTGTAGAATAACCCAGATTAATCCTAGGGGACTTCAACGTCCATGTCGATGAAATATCGTCTTCTCAGGCCAAGGACCTAGTGTTGTCCATGGAGGCTTTGGGACTCTCCCAATTTGTATCAACTCCCACACATCAAGCAGGCCACATGCTGGATTTGATTTTAGGGATGGGGATAAATGTTGATTTGAGATGGAGTCCCATGGTCAGATCACTTTGTCCTGTAGGTCTGGCTGAGCATACCAAACCCTCCCTGTTTAGGCAGCAAGCATATTTTTGCTCGACCTTGGAGCCAAATGGACCCTGAGCAGTTTCAGGATGCTCTGTGGGATCTGATGCCCCCAGTGGTTCATTAGATGACCTGGTGGAGGACTGGTACTCCCAGTTCTTTGAAGCCATCAACAATATCACCCCCCCCGGGCTTTCTCTGCCCTCAGGCCAAAGCAGCTCCATGGTATACCTCGCAGCTGCAGAGGATGAAACAAGAGCTGAGATGGCTAGAGCAAGTGTGGCAGTGTACTCATGACAGAGCAACAAGAACATTTTATAGAACATTTTTGAAGGTCTATGAGATGGCAGTGAAGACCACTTATGGAGAATTCTATGCAGCCGCCACTGCATCTGCGAAGTGATGCCCAGCTCAATTGTTTATTTGATCACTAACTTCATTGCCACAGGGCAAACAAAATGGTAGGAAATTGGATATTGGCTGTGAGGTATTTGCAACCTATTTCATAGATAAAGTCCTATCACTTTGCCAAGACCTCCCAGCCACGGTTGATACAGTAAGGGAACTGGAAGCCCCTTGTCCATCTTCAGGTCCAATGTTGGACCAATTCAGCTGACTCTCTCAGAAGGATGTCGATATGGCAGCTGCGAAGCCAACTACTTGCCTCCTTGACCCTTGCCCTTCCTGGCTGACTAAAGCCTGCCGGGAGGGATTCTGGATTCCCCTAGGAGAAATTATCAACTTATCCTTCTCATTTTGGACTTTCCCTGTGGGATTAAAGGAGGCAATGGTTCGTCTACTCTTAAAGAAACCAACACTGCACCCAGCAGTCCTGGCCAACTACCACCCAGTTTCAAATTTACTATTTCTGGATAAGGTAGTTGAGAGAGCAGCAGCTGAACAACTCCAAGCATTCTTGGGTGACGCATCCATTCTTGACTCATTCCAGTTCAGTTTCCACCTTGGCCATGGGACACAGACAGCACTAGTTGACCTCACAGATGATCTCCAGAGGCACTTGGATTGGGGCAAATTGGTGTTACTCTTACTTTTAGATCTAACAGCAGCATTTGACATGGTCGACTACAATCTCCTGACCCACTGCCTAGCCCAGGTGTCAAACATACGGCCCGCAGGCCAGAACCGGCCCACCCAAGGCTTTAATCTGGCCCATGGCACTTTTCTCTCCCCAGAGCTACCTATTTCTTTATGTCTTCTGTGCAAAGAGGAGGGAGCTTGGTTGTTATCACTGCTGTGCTTTCAGGAGCTTTTCTGTTCTGTTAACTGAGCTTTAGGGTACAGCAAGTGAGTCTGCTAGAGCTGTTTATTCCTTTAAGTCAGCTGTGTGGGGAAGGGAATTTGGCTGCAAACATTGTTGTGCATCTTGATGGAGGCTTTTCTCTTGTGTTTACTGAGCTTGACATAGAAGCCACCTAGGTTTGCTAGGGCTCTGGGTGATCAATAATTCCTGTCCCTCCATTCTTCTTGGGGGTAGTATTTGTTTCATTAGCATTAGGTTTTTGCCTGGGCTATCCAAGTCATGGCTCAGTTGAAGAGCCTCTGCTCGGCATGCAGGGTTCTATCCCTGGCACCTTCATTTAAAAGAACCAGGCTGTGGCTTATTCAGGGGTGGATCTACAGTTTTGGGCCCCTGAAGCTTGAACTGTTATGGGGCCCCTTTGCAACCAGCAACCAGCAGTGGCGGCACAATCTCTCCACTGTACCCTATGGGGCCTATGTGAGCTTACATATGGCCCCATAAAGTACAATGGATAGATTGTGCCATAACTGTGGTGTGACTCCAAAGAGAGGCATGGCTGGAGAACAGGGGGGGTGGCATTTAAATGCCTCCCCCCTCCTCCCCCAGCCATGCCACTACTGCCTTCCCTTTCCCAGATGCCCTGCCACAACAGGCTGGTTGGGGAAGCCAATGGGAGGTAGAGTGGGTCAGTTTCACTCCCTCCACTTCCAAGATACCTCCCCGATCTGTTTTCCCTTCACTTCCTAATTTGGGGATTGGCACCCAAATAAAAGCCGAATAAGATTGGTTTTTAATCAGGAACAACTTATTGGTAGCTGAATTGGATTAGAGAAACTGATTTGCCTGAATATGTACCTGAAAAATTTATTCTACTCAGCAAAGCTGAATGCACCATCCTCTTAATTACTCTGCCAGCAAAATTCTGTTGGGCTAATCTATGTGTAGTTCTCAGCCTAAAGTACCCAAACCACAGCCAGCAGACCAGTTTTGCAGTGAAAATCATCCGAGCTAAAATGAAGTTACAGTAGAAGCAAAGTAAGTGATGGGGGAAAGGCAGAAAAGAATTTAGAGCTTCAGTTGAGCCAAACATACATTTCAAAGCCTATCTTCAGTTCTGGAGCTGAGGTTTCAGCACTTAAGACAACAAAAAGTTGTCCCGCTGAGCATGTGCAAATGTCTTTCCTCACAACTAGCAGTAATTAAAACAACAGAGCATATAAGTTTTGACATGTTGTGCAGATCAAGAAAATGAAAAAAAAAATCATATAATATGCAAAATCTCTCATACATACACACAGGCATACACACTTTTTAAAGATGCTAAATTACTGCAGTACTCCACCGAACCCATCAGCCCTAAAGCATGAGAGTTATATTGTTTAGTTATTTCCAAAAAAATGCCTTAAAAGTTACAAGGGCAATCTGCCTGATGAGACTGGTAGCGTGCAAATGAAAAATGTTTTTAACAGCTAGAGAAAAAAAATTATTTGATCGTGGTTAACAACGTGGAGTATGCTCACCTCTCTTTTCAAGTTCTTTTTAAAGCTATAATTGCTTGCTTCATGCTGACAGTTTTAGGAGCAAACAAAGCCCATTAACATTAAAAGAACATGTTTCCACCCTGCAAATATCAAGCACGTCCTAGTGAAGCACACTTCAGTTAGCAACTGTATATGTCAGCTTACATATATTTTAACTAAAATCTAATGGAATGACATGCCATCAACTCACCACACAGTAGCTTTCTAATTTCACAACCTTTCTGAAAACATTGTTTTGCATTTTAGGGTAGATGTTCCCATTCAGCTCTCACTATAGAGTCAATTAAAAATAATAAACTATAATAAAGAGGGAGGGGATTTGTTCTTAATGTCCCTATAAGGCTTGCATTACCTGAGCTCATGACCACCATTTGGTGTAAGAAAAGTGTCTTTAATCAACAGAACAGTAATCCTATATATATAATTCCTTTACGTATTGGCCATTTCCAGCTCTTTGCTTATTGACAGAAGAAACAGCTTTAAAAATTACGTATGTAAAGCAAAAAATTTTTTTTGAAAATACCAACAAACCAACAAGATGGCTAGCATATAAATTAAGAAAAGAAAAAGAAAAAAAGATATATAAAAACTTTAAAAGATAATGAAGGAAATGAAAAAAATATGCCTACTGAGCTAAAAAAATAATTGAAACATTTTATAGTAATCTATATAAAAAAGAGAAGCTACACTAGAAGAAATCAAAGATATTTAAAGAAACATAATACTATCAAATTTAATGAAGAACAAATGGTCAAGTGACAACCTGAACATAAAATAAGAGAAGCCAATGTTGGATCAGACCAGTGGCCCATCCAGTCCAACACTCTGTCACACAGTGGCCAAAAACATCAGGTGCCCTCAGGAGGTCCAGCAGTGGGGGCTTTGAAATCATTGAAGCAATAAAGAAACCTGTGAAATCATTGAAGCAATAAAGAAACCTGTGAAATCATTGAAGCAATAAAGAAATAAAAAAGAGGAAGACACCAGGCTCTAATGGTTTGCCAGCAGAATTTTACCATATATTTGAAGACCAACTGACATTACCTTTGAAATATGTTATTCAGAGCATAAGAAGAGAGGGCAAAACACCTGATACTTGGAATGAAGCCCTAATAACCTTGATACACAAACAAAATTCAGATGAAAAAGAGATTTAAAAAAAAAAAACTACAGACCAATATCATTATTAAATGTGGATTATAAAATTTATGCTTCTATTATAGCTACAAGATAGAAGAAAATACTAATACAGATAATTCATCAGGATCAAGCAGGGTTTTTTTGTTTTTTTTACCTAAAAGACAACTCAGAAATAATGTAAGAAGGTCATTCAGAGAAACAGATGGCCTTAATTTTTCTAGATGCTGAAAAAGTGTTTGATAATGTCAGCTGGAGCTTTATGTTAGAGCAGTTATTAGTCCCTCAATGTGGTACAGAATTTTTTACAATGGTCAAAGCAATTTACACTGAACAAACAGCCAAGATCTTTATTAACAGTGGTTTATCACAAAATATTCAAAAAGGAACCAGACAAGGTTGTCCACTTTCACCATTGTTGTTTATATTTGTACTTGAAGTACTGAATAACATCGTCAGAAAGGAAAGACATATCAAAGGAGTTAAAAAAAGAAGAGAGGAATATAAACTACAAGCATTTGCAAATGATCTGGTATTTATTTTAGAAACTCTATTGGACTCAACTGAGCAATTGTTGAAAACATTATTAAATTATGGACATGTGGCTGGATTGAAGATTAATTTGACCGACAAAAATGTTAACTAAAAACATGACCAAAGATCAAGTGCAACAGCTACAAGAAAAATATGACTTTGAATCACAAAAGAATGTGAAATATTTAGGAATAAACATAACAAACAGATGTAGTTCTCTGTTGAAAGATAACTATATGGAACTTATGTTAGAAATTAAAAAGACTTGGAAAAATGGAAAAATCTACAATTGTCCTTGATGGATAAAATAGCTACAAAAGATGAATATTCTTTTTATTCCAAACAATGCCAGTTCTTCAAAATCAACAGTACTTTAAAGAACTCAATAAAGCAATGTCACAATTTATATGGCAAAACAAAAAACCAAGAATTAAAATGAAGGCCTTACAAGATGCTAAAGAGCGAGCTGGATTTGCATTATCAGATTGGCTTCTATATTATAGAGCAGCAGCATTGGCCTGGCTAAAAGAATGGATTACATTAGAAAACACTAGAATTTTAACCTTAGAAGGGCATGATCTGTTATTGGGTTGGCATGCATTTATGTGGTATGGAAAGTCAGAAACTCTCAGCTGCTTTAAACAAAATTTGATTAGGAAATCTTTACTGATGATATGGGAACTGTTAAAATATCATTCTGTACTAAGATACCGAAATGGGTTTCACCACTGAAAGCTTTTACAAACCCTAATCAACTGCAAAAAAAAAAAAAAAAAGCTGTTGAGACATGGGAACTTGTTAGATAACAAAAATAAATTAAAAAGGATGGAAAAGCTTAATTAACAAGAGATGAATATAGATTGGTGGGAAAGGGTACAAATAGAGTTGTGATTTGCTAAAGATAAGCCATTGAGTATCTATACGAATGTAATAGAAATAGATAAGATATTGTTACGTACTGATGATAAACTGATTAGGGAATTATATATAATAATATAATAATGTTAGAAGATAAAATGCAAGATGAAGTAATTAAAAACTGCATACTTAAATGGGCACAAAACCTGAGTCATAATATTGATTTAGACCAATGGTTATATGTTTGGAAGACAAATGTAAAGATCACCAAAGCAACTTCATATAAGGAAAATATATACAAAGTGTTTTATACATGGTATATTATTCCAGATCAACTACCGTATTTTTCGCTCCATAAGACGCACCTGACCATAAGACGCACCTAGCTCCGCTCGGTGCCGTGGCTTGGGAAAGATGAGGGGGGTTTAAGACGCACACCCTTCCCCCCCCCCTTTTTTTGGGAGAAAAAGTGAGTCTTATGGAGCAAAAAATACAGTAGCTGAGTTTTACCTGGACCTACCAAATGACTGCTGGAAATGTAAAAATAAGGTTGGTTCATTTTTTCATATATGGTGGACATGCAATAAAGTTAAAAAATACTGAAGTTGGGTACATGAACTTTTACAAAAAGTGTTAAAAACTATAGTACCTTATACACCAGAACTATTTTTATTGAATATAACACCAGAGAAGTATTAAAAACACAACTTTTATCTTACTATACACATTGTGACAATGGCAAGGATATTATATGCTAAATACTAAAGAAGTGAAGTTCCTACAAAGGAAGAAGTTAAAAACAAGATATTGGAAACAGCAGAGACAGACAACCTAACTTTAATCCTGAGAGGGAAAAACAAAGAAGATTTTGAAGACACATGGTCAAGGATTTATAAATGGATAGAGGAACGTAACACACAAAATTCCCAGACTAGCAGCCAAAATTAAAAGATACAAAAACTATATATATATCTCTGAGCAAAATGAATTTATTATAATCAAAAAGTGAGGTATAAACAAGAAATTAAGTCTTTGGTTACAATATGAGTTCAAGTGATCACATGGAAGAAAGAGGAAATGAATTTTCCCCATAGCTGTGTTTATGTTTGTATGTTTGTTGTTTGTTTTATATGTATGAAATTTTTTTTTTTTTTTTAAATGATGGTAGCAGCAATAGGGAGGCCAGCTGGTAGATGTCCACTGCCTCAACCAAAGGCCTGGCGAACAATTCAGTTTTACAGGCCCTGCAAAACTGCAACGAGTCTCACAGGGCCCTGATCTCAATCGGGATTAGCTTGGTGACCTCTCCCATACTAGTGTGGTGAAAAGACATTCCTACAAAAGTGGTAACTTGTCACACATTACCACATGGTGGAAAAGGAAAAGTTTATACCCTGCATGAAGCCACGTTCAGTTCAAAAAAGTTCACACATGGTTTAATTTAACATCCTGGTCCTTTGATGAATAATTTAATTTTTTTCACTTACCACCCAAATACATTTTAAACTCTTTAGAGCTTAAAAAGTGTGTTGCCATTAATGACAGGAGCTGCTGGCTAGAAAAGAATGCATTTCAAAATTTCTTCATGAAATCTCTTGCACATATCAGAAATTTACTAAACTGAGACTCCTTTATGAGTACATAACCTGAAGCCCAAATTCACTGATTTCTTTCATTCTTTTTTTTTTGGGGGGGGGGAGTATTTATAAGTCTTATAAATAATATATAAAGCCCAATCATTTTAGAAGATCAGAATACAGTAATACATACAAATCCAGACAATTTAATTATTTTTTAATAATAATAAAATCTTTATTGCCTTAGCAAAAAAAGCCATAGCAACAGTACAAGCTAAAAACTATAGTTCAGACTAAGAGCAGGTGACGAGCCCTAAGTTCAAACAGATAATAACAGCAGCATAACAATCTTCAAATTTCCGAATAAATACATACATGGTCAACAATGATCAGTAATGACCTAATTTAGCTCAGGGTGATTTATTTTCCCAATCACCATGGCTAAGAAGGAGGCCACTAGAGCTGTGGTTTGATTGTCAGAGAAGTTATCAGACAATAACACTGAAACTACCCAAGGAAGGAAAGGAAGATTTTCTTTTCTCATGACAGGAGTGATATCTCTCTCTCTTTCTTTATTCCACTTGGGGCAGAAAAGGATTATATGATCCACAGTTTCTATCCTCCCTAATCCACAATCGCACACTCGTTCCGAAAACGGAAGTCCCGAAAAACGCCCTGAAAGCACCTTAGGGGGAAAGGAATTAAGTCTCGCTAAAGTGAAGGCTCTGCATTGTTTTGAGGTTTTTAGGGTGTAGCAATAGGACGGAATAGCCTCAGGGGGGGCAAGACCCAACGCTAAACCGGAACAGAATTATTAACAAAATTCTAAAGCAAAATATGGACATTATTATCTTTGATTAAGACTAGAATAAATATAATCACACACTATTTTCCATATGGCTTAATGCATGTGTGCAGATAAGTTCACTATTTGTGAAGTGTTTTATGATGTTGATAACTTTATATGTAGAAGAAGGAGAAGAGGAGAATGGATTTATACCCCGCCCTTCACTACCCAAGGGAGTCTCGGAGTGGCTTACAATCTCCTGTCCCTTCCCCTCCCCACAACAGGTAGGTGGGGCTGAGAGAGCTCTGACAGAAACTGCCCTTTTTCAAGAACAGCTGTGCCAGAGCTATGGCTTGCCCAAGGTCATCCAGAAGTTGCAAGTGGAGGAGGGGGGAATCAAACCTGGTTCTCCCAGATTGGAGTCCGCGCACTTAACCACTACACCAAATTGGCTCCCTATGTAGTTAAAATTATTTAATTTTATCCAAATGTATGGGATTTCTTAAGGATCCAGGCTGTTTAGTGCTCACATATAACTCTCTTGCCTCTGGTTATATCAGTGGATTAAACTGATGTGCAAGGATGCTCCTTGGTACATGTGGATCAGCTGTTGCATCTTACATGAGTAAAGCTGACTTTGCAGGAAGGAATACTCTGTGCGTATTTATACCTTTATAATACATTTGGGCATATGGTGGAATGAAGCCTGGGACATTAGAGTTTACTCTCTGGCTATATAAAATCATCATAGCTTCTACTTCTCACCTTGACAAAGTGTCCTGTGAGTCATAAATATCCCTATCCTACATCAAGGGATAGCATCAACTCAAAGCATTCAGCCAGCCAGGTGAGTAAATGTTATTAAAGCAATGCAAGGGCTCCAAGTATTTATCTTGTCCACTGAAGGGGAGCTCACAATAAGCAGTTTGCAAGCACATTTGTCATTCTCAAATCAATCTGAAAACCTCCACAGCTAAAAACTACAGAGTGCTCAATATGTGAATACCCGCTTACCAACTCTCTAGGATAGCAACGGCAATCATGAGCTCTTGGAAAGCCAACTTGTAAATTTTTCAACAGTGACAAATTCACAAGGTCAACCCTGCCACATGGTGTTATATATTTGTGGTAAATGGCAATGGCGTTGTCAAGTGCAGCTTAGGGACCAAGCTGCTTTTGCTGTTGGATGGAATAGTTTTAAAAAGTGGGTAAATTGCTTTGAGCAATGAAACACCTGACAGACCAATCCTCAACTCAATTAGACTGAAACCTGAGGACTTGAACTAATTTATTTACTAATTTCTTTGTTTTAACATACAGAATACTATATGCAAAAAAAAAAAAAAAACCCTCTGATTTTACATATTGTCCTTTGCCCCAGTGGAATCCTTAAACCAGTTCTCAATAATACTCCCAGGAAAACAGTTATTTTCGTTGTTGGGTTAAACATTCAGGAATTAATATGGTACAGTCTTCTATTACTTTTTATATGCAAGTTTTCTCTAAACTTATTGCTTCTGAGCAACAGAACTGGTTTCAGATTTGAAGTGGCACCTTGTCAATAACTATGTATTCATCACTAGCAATATGCTTGGTGTGACTGAATAACTTTTGGGAGTTTTCTGCTTATTTTATTAGCCTTAGAAGATTCCTGCAGGGCCACTGAGAGAGGGGGACTGGGGGGACAAAATTGAAGGGGGGGCAACTTCAGCTTTGAAGGATTATTTGGGTTAGAAGAGGGCTCAAGGCACATGTGCAGCAGAGTCTATCTGGTTTGTGTGTGCTGACAAGAAACAAAGTGACACCCATCGCCTCTTTATCTTTGCAAAACTAATATGAGTACTTTAGTGTAAGGAACTCCGTTCTAGAGAAGATAGAGTAGAGATAGGATCCTAATCTTGTCTAACTAGCTAGGATGAATAGAATGCACGAAGAATGTTCTGCCCTCATGGTGCCAAGAAAGAGAAGAGTAGCATAGTGCAGAGAGAAGTATTAGGCTGGAAGGAAGGTTCCCTGAGAGTAGAAATCTACTCATCAAAGGGATAGTATCAGAGCAATAGAAGGGAAGGATATTCAGGGTCTTGGCCTTTCTGTCTCTCTGACTCTCTATGGTCACCCTCTGAAGTCTAAGGCTAAAAGACTGTGCAAAGTCCTTCACTTCCAACAAGCTTGAGGGGCCCCAGCTGGTGTTCTCCAACAGCTAACACAGTAGAGTTTAGCTGCCCCTGGAATGCCTCTGCTGTGCCCTTTCTGCTGCAATCTCTCTCTCCTTCTCTCTCTCTCAAACCCAAACCCACCCCCGACACAGATCAAGAGTGAGAGAGGGATGCTGGGGGTTGGCTTCCTCGTACAATGATCTGCAAGGCAGCGGCCAGCCCTTATCCTCCTTGAATGATCTGCTTTGCAAAAAGCTCACCCTTTGCTCCATTCCCTGTTCCATTTCCTGAGCTGCATATAGAAGCTTTTCTACCACAAGAACAGGATTGTCATCTGGTGAATGAGTCCCTAGTTGGAGGCAGTGGAAGAGGTGGGGAGAGAAGGACTTCTCAATTATCTCATGCCCAGAGGAGAACATGATGGAGGGGGAAGGGCTGTTAAAACTCACATTGTGATGCTGGAGAGGCAAAAAAGTTTCCAGGCAGTTGCTCAGAATGAACATCACAGGAAAAAGATCAATGTCTAAAAAGTAGTGGGAGTTCCTGATAAGGTTGTCAATGAACCAAGAAAGAGGGTTGTTTTGCACCTGTGCCTTCCATGGCAGACTGATCTATAGAAATCAGCAAGGGAACTTTTCACAAAACAGAGCAAACACTTATTACAAGCTTCTTCCTGCAGTTCGAGCTGCTGTGAGATGCACAGGAGTAGCAACTAGTAAGAACATAAGAGCCTTGCTGGATCAGACCAATCATGGTCCATCTAGTCCAGCATCCTGTCTCACACAGTGGCCAACCAGTTCCTCCAGACAGCCAACAACAGGGCACAGAGGCCGAGGCCTTCCCCTGATGTTGCTGCCCGGCTCTGGGATTCAGAGGATTAATGCCTTTGAATGTGGAAGTTTCTCTCAGTCACCATGGCTATTAGCCATTGATAGACTTATCCTCCACAAATTGTTCTAATTCCCTTTTAAAGCTGTTTATTCTTGTGGCCATCACTGCATTCTCTGGCAGTGAATTCAACATTTTAATCACTCTCTGTGTAAAATACTATTTCCTCTTGTCCATCTTGAACCCACTACCGATCAGTTTCATTGAGTGACCTCAAGTTCTAGTATTTTGGGAGAGGGAGAAAAATTTTGCTTTGTCAACTCTTTCCATTTAATGCATAATTTTACAAACCACTATCATGTCTCCCCTTAGTCAGCTCTTCTCCAAAATGAAAAGTCCCAGACTCTTCAGCCTTTCCTCATAGAGAAGGCGTCCCTACCCCCTAATCATCTTGGTTGTCCTCCTCTGTACTTTTTCTAGATCTGCAATGTCCTTTTGGATATAGGGTGACCAGACCTGTACACAGTTTTCCAAATAAGGCTACATAGATCCATACAAGGGCATTACAATATTGGCGGTTTTATTCTCCATCCTTTTTCAGGGGTGTCAAACATATGGCCCACAGTCCAAATCAGGCCTACACAGGGCTGCAATCTGGCCCAAGAGCAGCTGACTCTGTGCTGCTTCCTGCTTCTAACATTGCAGCTCCTTTCCCCCAGTCTCTCCTAGTTCCTGCTTCGGAGGAGAGAAAGAAAGCCTTCCCACAATTGGCTGAGGGCTCCTCCCCCCTTTTCCTCCTCAGGGGAGGGAGGGGAAAGGAAAGAGCCAGAGGGGGGATGATGTCTCATGGGACTTTTAAGAGGACCAGCAATGTTTGATTCCAGGTAGAAGCACACTTTTTCTTCAGAGAGAGAGGGAGGGAGGGGCAGCACGCCAGAAAAAGAGATAGAGTCCTGTGTTTAAGGCCAAAAGTGTTTTATTCCACGTATGGGGAGACTCCTGTGTTAGACCAAAAAATACATATCCAAGAATTTGGGGGGGGGGGGGGGTCCTGTGTTTAAGACCAAAAAAACATTTTTTTTCCAAGTATGGGGGAGAGAGTCCTGTGTTAAAGTCTTATTCCCAGGATGGGGGAAAGAGAAAGAGAGAGAGAGAGAGTCCATCCCATGGCACTTGGAGAGATCCCCTTTCCATTCTAACAGATGGGGGAGGAGAAACCTCACAGCACAGCTTGCATTCATTATTAGTGAAAGGGAGCAAGAGTACAGCATCAGCTTAATGGCTAACAAAATTTGTGACAGGGCATGAGTTTTCATGAGTCACTGCTCACTTCTTCAGATACAGCTGGAATGTGAGTCCATCTGTCCTTATATCTTGGAGAGTGAAGTGATTTCAGATGCCAAAAGACAATAGTAGGCATGGTAATGAGAGGAGAAACCTAGGTCTCAATTCAGTCCAGGAGTTTGCATTGTCTTGAGCTTCATGATCAGTTGCAATTTAGCAGTCTCTCTTTCTAAACTCCCTTTGAAATTCCTTTGTAAGAGAACTGCTACTCCAAGGTCAGCAACTGAATGCCCTCGAAGGTTAAAATGTTTCCCCACTGTTTTTTGAATGCTGTGATTTCTAATAGTGGTAGAAAGAGTAGGACCGATTACGCACAGACATTGCCCCGGCGTTCTTCCTCTGTTTGTCCCAGTGCTGTGCTAGAATTTCACACTATTTGCTGTGGGGCACATTTTGACCTGCGGCTCCACCCGATCTTCCCCGCGGCTTCAGTGATCCTCAAAAAACAGGATCACTGAAACCGCGGGGAAGATCAGGTAGAGCCGTGGGTCAAAATGTGCCCCGCAGCAAATAGTGTGAAATTCAAGCACAGCACCGGGGCAAACGGAGGAAGAACGCCAGGGCAGCGCTAGTGGGAAATCGGTCTAAGAGTCCAGTAGCACCTTTAAAGACTAACAAAATTGTGGTAGGGTAACTGCAGACTGGAAGGTCAGTAGTCCAGCAGTTTGAGACTCGAGTGCTGCATGACAGAGTGAGTTCCTGTCTCTGGCCCCAGCTCCTGCCAACCTAGCAGTTCAAAAGCAAGAAATTGCAAATAGATAAATCGGTACTGCTTCAGTGGGAAGGTAACTGTTCCGTGCACCTCGGCATCTAGTCATGCTGGCCACATGACCACGGAAACATCTTTGGACAGCACTGGCTCTTCAGCTTGGAAACGGAGATGAGCACCGCATCCCTAGAGTCGTATTCGACTGGCTTTCAAGGAAGGGAAACCTCTACCTTTACCTTATGCGCTTTTGTGAGTCACTGCTCACTTCTTCAGACTTATTTCCATTTATTCTTTGCATTCTACTAGATTGAATCTTCCTGTACCAAATGGAGACCTAAGTTTCCTGTCTCAGTACCAATGCTTATATCTCCACCCCTCTCCATATCACACCTAATCCAATCATGCCTGCTATTGCCATTTGGCTTCTGAAATCATCTTTATAAAGTTTATCTCTCTGGTACCTTGTGTTATGTTTTATGGCACACATGGCCCGTCCCGTCCAAGTGACATTTATGTCAGATCTGGCCCTCATAACAAATAAGTTTGACACCTCTGCTTTACCTAATAATCCCTAACAGAGTTTGCCTTTTTCACCACTGAAGCACATTGGGTTGACACTTTCATTGAGCTATCCACTACAAACCCAAGATCTTTTTCCCCCTCATTTCCCCCTTTTTTCAGACCTCATTAGCCTATACTTGAAGTTGTGTTTTTTTTGTTCCAAGATGTATCACCTTACACTTACCAACACTGAACTTCATTTGCCACATTGTTGCCCACTCACCCAATTTGTGGAGGTCCTCTTGGAGCTCTTCACAGTCAGCCTTGGTTTTCACCATCCTGAATAATTTGGTGTCATCTGCAAATTTGGCCACGACACTACTCACCCCTAGTTCAAGAGCATCTGTAAATAAATTAAATAGTGCCAGTCCCAATACCAATCCTTTTGGGACCCCATTGCTTACTTCCTTCCATTGTGAGAACTGTCCATTGATTCCTACTCTTTGCTTCCTGTCATTTAACCAGTTTTTAATCCATAAGACAACCTGTCCTCTTATCCTATGACTACTTTGGTGAGATACCTTATCAAAAGCCTTTTGAAAGCCCAGGTATATAATGTCTACTGGGATAGATCAAGATGGATATCTGTGTTAGTCTGTTTGCAACAAACCAATATGCCGACTTTGCTCTCATATAAATCCCAGCAACACCATCAGTGAACCCAGCAACATCAGCCAGACCATCTCAGGTTCATACTCCTGTTCATCCTCTATTGTGATTTATGCCATCACTTGTCAGCAACGCCCTTTCACTCTCTACACTGGACAAACAAGCCAGTCCCTTCGACAAAGAATTAATGGACATAAGTCTGACATTAGAAACCACAACATTAAAAAAAACAGTGGGGGAACATTTTAACCTTCCAGTGGCTGCCCTAAGAGTAGTGATTCTCTTAAAAGGGAATTTCAAAGGGAGATTAGAAAGAGGGACTGTTGAATTGCAACTGATTATGAAGCTCAAGACAATGCATCCACCTGAACTGAATCGAGACCTAGGTTTCCTGTCTCATTACCAGTGCTGATTTCTCCATGCCTACTACCCCCTCTGCATATCTCACCTAATCCAATCAAACTGCTATTGTCATTCACCTGCTATTGTCATTTGCCTGCTAATGTCATTTGGCATCTGAAATCACTCCACTTTCCAGTATACAGGACAGCTGGACCCACGTTCTAGCTGTATCTGAAAAGGGGTACAACCACAAATAGACCAGCACCTATGATAACTCGCTATAAAGGACCCAATCCAAGTGCTGTACAAAGCCTGAGTTATTTAAAAAAAATCTTTCCCCAAAGTATTCTTCATACAAAAATATTACAAAAAGACTCAGTCTTAAAGAGTGGGACAACAAAGGCAACGTAGGTTTAAAGACACTATGAAGTCAGTCCAATATCTTGTGCCCAGGCACACCATTCCAAAATAAAGTCGAACAGTTTAACTCCCACATTGCCTGACAGAAGGCACTGCCATATAATAAATATTCTGTCTTTAGAAGGCACAGCCATATAATTAATGTCCTGTCCTGACAAAGTATGCCAACCTTTTTTCTCGCTCCGTCTGAGAAATGACTGTGACCAGTCCACGGCAACACTTTTTCTTTCAATCTTGAGATCAGTAGCCTGAAGCCCACAATTCTGGAAGGAGCTCAATAAATGTGTACTGATGGGCCATCAAGTCACAACAACTTACAGCAACCCCAGCAAAGGGTTTTCAAAGGAAATGGGAAGCAGAGTGGGTTTCCATTTTCTTCTTCTGCAGGATCTTCCTTGGTGGTCCCCTGTCCAAGTACTGGTCCTGATTAGCTTCCAAGATCTGACAAGATGGAGCTGTACCATACCATTCCACATCCTGCAACTTAATAGATACAACCCTGGAATAACAATATGATAACAATAATGCCAGTTGTACTGAATACCCCCCCGCCCCGTTTCCAACTAACTTTTTCACATATATGACTTTCAATTAACTTATACAAGATGATAAAAGCCCAGAAAATTTTATCTAGCTTCCCAGAAAAGTGACTCCTCTGCTGCTGCTAACCTCTGTTCCCCTGACTCTGCCCCTACTAGTTCTGGGGATTACACCAGCACTGCTTTCTCCTTGGATCCCTTCCAACACTGTTTCCATACGTAAAGATCCTTTTCCCGCTATGAAAATTGTACATCTTTTTTTATTGGCAGATTTTATTTTACTGCTGCTAAGATTATATTTAAAATAGCTATACAGAAGTAAGCAAGCATATAATTACACAATTAAAAATACATTTTACAAATATGAAATACTACGAAAGGTCTGGCAGCACAAAATTGAGAGTTATCAAGGAAAGAGCTTTAGTTTGCTATTCAAAACACACATATAATTATGGTTTAGCCACCGGACTTTCTTCTATTATCCATACTTTAATTGAAGTGTCATTCATTAGTGGGTAAAATACTATGTTGACCTGATTTCAAAGTCTAATTAAAATATAATTATTCCAGATCTCCTTAAATAAAATCCTTTCATTTTGAAACAGCGCATTAAAAAAAATCCCCCCAAAGGAATGTCCTTTCAATCAAAGTCTGTTAAAACCACCCCTGTCCATTTTACAATGAAACTGGGCTTGTAGATGCAGCTTTAGTGTAACAAGTATTTTTTCTCTTCTTTCTAGTGAGATCAAGTAACTTCCAAGCCTTTGTGAACTGGCAGCTGCTAACTCCTTCCTGATAGGTAAAGCTGCCAACTCTTTCCTGACTCTGAAAAGATGAAGTTTTGGTTAAACCATTCAGTATCACAAACAGAGCATCTATGGATTGCTTTCTATTTACAAAATAAAGCAAACATGTTAGACTGGTTTTAAATGAATTTAATTGAAGATAGATAGATAGATAGATAGATAGATAGATGATAGATAGATGATAGATAGATAGATGATAGATAGATAGATAGACAGACAGACAGACAGACAGACAGAGCTTTTTGACTTAGTACTGTGACTCTCATGTTTGCTGATGATTTTCCAATAAACCTAAGAGCTCTGGGCTACTTAAATGGGATTTTCTCCAAGACATAGCTTATTACAGACCATCATTTTAAACAAAAGCGAAGAACAAACTATTCAGCAAAGAAAAGCTGGAAAATCATTTACAGCAGCTGAATTATATGCATGGCGAGAATCCCAGCTATCAAGAAGTGGGTTTTTTTGTTTAATTGATTTATTAAGTGCTAGAATGAGTCATGGTCTATGGCATCCTGAATCCTGGATCATATTAGGCCTATCTTCATTTCCATCCCCCCCCCCTTCCCAGAAGAATATCACAGAATTGCCAATGATTGCCTAAAAGTCATGATTGAGTTTAGGGATGGCCACGAACTGGGAAAATGTAGCTTGTTTCAGTTTGTGGTGTGCCCGGTTTGTGAGCCACAAACCATCACAAACTTTTAGGTGGTTTGGTTCAGCCGAGGCAGAGCAGAGAGGTGGGGTGGTTCAGAGCCCCGAGTCCACCTAACACCCAAACCCCACCAGCAGAGAGGTGTTCACATTCAGGAGGGGTGGGAGGGTTTAAAATGTGGATCCTCAGCCGAGTCTAAGAGTCCTACAGAGTCAGTCAACAAGTGTCCTTAAATAGAAATGCTTTATTGAGAAAGGTCTGCTATGGTCATCTGCACTTCTTGTGTTAGCAAGACAATTATACAGGATTCAGGACAGGACAGGAAGCAGGACAATTATACAGAATTCAAAAAGGGGTGTGGTAATGCATTGCAACCAATCACCATGACAGAGAGAAGGTGCTTAAAATACTGGTTTACAGTTCCCAGGGAAAAAGTGGGAAGAATTAGAGTCAGACAGGAGAAGAGATACATGGACAGGCACTAACAGTCTCCCAAGGTCAGAGCAGCTCGAAGAGCGATAAGCATGCCATGAGAAGTATAACATAAGGGTTCACTCATCCCACTTCAAGGGTTCACTCATCCCACCTCCCAGACAGGAGCTGACAGCATTAGCTGATATCAAGGCACCCAGTAGTTAAGCCCCTCTGTTCAGCATAACTCAGTGGACTCAGGGTGCTGAGCCACCCCGACTCTCTGCTCAGCATGAGCAGAGAGTTGGGGTGGCTCAGCACCCTGAGTCCACTTAACACAGGGCTATTTTTGGGCAGGAACACAAAGGAACGGAGTTCTGGCTGGCTTCCAAGTTGGCCATGCCTACAGCCTCCCCCCCTCGGATTCCCCAGGTGCCTTGCAAGCCGTGGGGCACCTGGAGAAGCCAAACCGATCAAGGGAGGGAAGGCAGTTAAAACTGCCTCCCCTCCTTGGGTTCCCCAGGTGCCCCGCAGTTGCAGGGCACCTGGGGAAGCTGATCCAGAAACTGCCTTTCTTCCCTCGGGTTCCCCATGTGCCCCGCAAGTCATGGGGCACCTGGAGAAGCCAATCCTGGGAGGGAGCTGCACTATCATGGGTGTGGCCTAATATGCTAATGAGTTTCTGCTGTTGGGTGTGTCCTATTATGCAAATGAGTTCCTGCTGGGCTTTTTCTACAAAAAAAAGCCCTGCTTAACACCTAACCCCACCAGGGGAGAAGTGTTCACCATCAGGAATAAATGAATGTGCTCTGCTTTTAACAAGTTCCCTGCCTCTCAGTCTAACTGCCAACACACAACAGAGGAGAGGGTGTGAAGCTGAGCTGAGGGTATATATAGCATTCTGATCCCATAGAGCAGAAGAGGAACTCTTACTGGCAGCCAGCAGTGCCTGTTAGCCTGGAAATTCCACACACACACACACAAACACACATTGCTTCGAAGATTGGTAAACATTTTGATTGAGTGGAGACAGTCTGTCTGAAAATATATCCATTCACGAACCACCAGGAACTGCTTGAAAGTTCATGGAAAGTTCATGCCAGTTGACCTGCCACAAACTTCAGTTTGCAATCCACAAACTGGCCAATATTCATCATGAACTTTAATTCATGAGCTGGTTCATGCCCATCCGTACTCAAATTCATATTCACTTAAATGTTGACAAAGCAAGATTTTTTTTTAAAGTATGATGAATACTGTCAGTCACTTAAATGTGACTGTCACACTCACTGATGTTTGTCTGAGTGTATTATGTATATGTGTGCACACAGACATATGCACATATTTGGAATTTTAGTGCATTCAAGGCTGTCAGCATTCAGAATAGAAGAAGAGCTGGTTTTTATACCCTGCTTTTCTCTACCTTTTAGGGTGTCTCAAAGCAGCTGTCACATTCAAGGCTAAGCCTGGCACTGTTGCTCTACCCAGGGATTCCAGGATACACAAATACAATATAACAAGTACAGAAATACATAGGAGCAAGGTCTACAATCCTGTCCAGAATCAGATATCTGAAGGTCCATTCCAAGGGTAAGAGTAAGAGGGCCCATGGCCCAGGGGTCCAGTTGCAAGGTTTGGGAACAGGTGCAGGATACAGGGGTCTGGGTCCCAGGCTTCAAGAGCAAGCACAGATTACCAGAGACAATGTACAAGGCAGCAGGGACAAAGTAGAGTTCTGTTTGCTAAACAGGTCAGCACACGAAGAGGTGACAAGCAAGGTTGCTTCTACACCAAGCCTTGCTCAGCGTGTTTCTTTTATCTGCACCTTTTGATGACTCATTTCCCTGAGAGCCAGGTGATGCTCCTTACAGTTCCCTATCAGCCTTGTTAGTCCTGGTCCTGCAGGGACTCCCCTACAGAAACTAACATTAACTGTTGCTGAGCAGCCAAGCAGGCACTCCTTCATCTCTCCTGGGCCACCAAGCACTCTGTTCTTCTTCTATGCTCTGCTGGCTCAGGAGAGGTTGGCCTCTGTGGCAGCTCTTTCTGTTCCTCGAAGATTGAGCAGCCTTGCCATGACTGGGAAGTGTTCTCACTTTCCAATGCTTCCCCACTGGGTCTGCTTCCAAATCCATTGGCTCAGATGGAGATTCCACTGGTGTGGAGCCTGATTCTTCAGATTCATCCTTATCCAAGGAGGTGGCAGCTGGCTGGCCTATGACAGCAGCTTACAATCCTTCCCTTCCTCTTTCCACAACAGGCACCTTATGAGATAGGTGGGGCTGAGAGACTTCTGAGAGAACCATGATTGGCCCAAGGTCACCCAACAGGTTTCATGTGGAGGACGGGGGAATCAAACTTTGTCCTCCAGATTAAAGTCTGTCCCTCTTAATCACTATACTATGCTGGTGCTCTGTAAATGTCAACATCTACATGTGAATGTAAATATTAGATACCGGTTGGACTGGGAGCTGTAAGAGGCTCATAGCTCCAACAGAAAATTCTCAAGCTTCTGCAAGAACATGCACTGGGAATTCAGGTCTTTAGCTGAAAGCCTGTTTTATTCTTGGCTTCCAGATACAACTGCAGAAGAATCATCACCGGTCTTTCGCATTGCAGGTCACTCAGTCCCCACGTTCCCCAGTCCATGTGCCTGTTCTGCTCTGCCAGCCTTCTGGCTTCACAAAGCGACTTGCATGCCATAATTATGCCGATCCGAGGAAGTGGCAATTGGCTGATGCAGCAGTGCCAATGGTTGTTGCTTCGCCCATAAGAGGACTGAAGCAGAAATTCCACTTAATGCAAAGGGACTATTGTTACCATGCACCTTTGATGGGATTGGAATGCTCAAGCCTTTTTATAGTACCACAAAGGGCCCTAAGAGACATGCCAGTCATTTTCATTTGTTTGCTCTCCTTTGTTCTTTCAGAAAGGGAACCTGGTAATCTTAGTCTTTACTTTAAATCTACAAACTACTGAGATTCAGAATCACAATGAAAACATTTGTTTTGTTTATTTCTCCCCATGGATCTCAAAACAAATAACTATCCCTAGAAAACCTCTTTATATGTCTAGTACTATTATAAGGGATTTAAATGTTAATTTTCAGTGCTGCAAGATAAATGCTAAATAATTCAGAAAGACACATTAAAAGGACAAATCCCTACAACACGATTGTGTGTGAAAAGAAGAGGTGATTTATCAGTTCAAGAAAAGAAGCAAATTAGTGTTTCAATTATTTTGTTTGCAGAATTCCTTGGTGGGTCATTCTTTTCATCATTAGACAACCTGAATAGATTGGGTTTTACTAGAATTATATTGAAGGCTAAGTTTTGGAAGCAATGTAAGGGGATTAAGCTATGGGAGCCTTATTAGCTTTGATGGGAGTCATGCAGCTAAATCTCTGTGCATTGTGGGGCAAATGATAAATACCCCCTTGTGCACACTTAAAAGTACCAGAGATTGAAAACAAATAGGCACACATATGTTTTTTTTTTTAAATCCTGAGGTAAAATCAGATGTGTTTTTTCTCCAAGCATTTCTGTTCTAAATAAGAACCTCTACTCTTTATTCAGCATATTAAGGACCTGTTCACATATTATAGGTCAGATAGAGGCTAAACAACTTCTCATGGGAAGTGGCACTGATTTAGATTTCAGATATACTCCTAACACCATTGAAGTCATTGCTGTGTGATGGAATCCCATGCTGCGAAAGGATCAATATGAATAACATAATGACATGGGCAAGGCCAATTGGCTGGGTCTTTCCCGTATGACAGACCCACGGTATCAGTTCCACACTCATGATTGCATTAGTCAAATACAACCTTTTCTAGGGTGGAATCGATCTATCCACAATGGTCTTTCTGTTGTGAAAGGGGGCCTGAACTATACATAGAACACATTTTAATCAAAAATATGATAGGCTGGGAACTCATCTTCCTTTTAACTTAAAGTAATTGGAACACATATATGGAAACGATCACAGCTCAGTATCCCTGTTGTCATCTAGTGCCTCATACATCCCTAGAAAAGAAAAGGCACCTTCCATCTCTGACCCAGAGTACAGATGATAAAAGACCAAAGAGAGAAGCAACCTTGATCAAACTCTGATAAGGTTGACACCCCTGAGAGAAATCCTTGGGACCAGGCCTCCAGCCAGCACTGGGCATGCTACCATGTGACTTGTATGACTCAACCAAAACTGGCTGCTTACTACTGTTCAACAGCAGCTACCCCACTGACTTCTGTGGGGTATACTGGTTAGAGTTTCAGACTAGGATATGGGGAGACTCAGGTTTGAATCACCACTCTGTCCTGGAAACTCACTGGGTTACGTTGGACCAGTTAAAGATTCTCAGCCCAACCCACCTCACAGAGTTGTAAGGATAAAATGGAGGAGAAGAGAATTATGTAAACTGCTTTGGGGGCCCATTCTGGAGAAAGGTGAGGTGCTCTTATCTACAGGGCTGCCTCTCCCGCTGTGCTCTGCCACGACAACTTCACTCATGTCAGCCGAGGCTTCTGCAGGTGCCGACCTGCAAATGGGCAAAATCCACAACGGCCTGTACACACATCTTTTCTGTTGTAGTTCTTCCCTTGTGAAACGACCTGCCCGAGGGGGTCAGGAAACTATTCAAACTAAACTATTCAAAAGGACTTTCCTGTGCAGGTAATTAGGGTTGCAATTGTACAAAATGGTCCCTAAACTTCTTGAATAAGTAATTAGAGACTGTGGTCTATATTATGGGGTATAGTCTATTGTAAGTAGGATCCTATTATCTATCACTTCATGTGTCATGTTAATAGTGGAAGTGGGATGGTACAACTTGTATGAGAGAAGGTATTGCTGGGACATAAATGGACTGGTGGAAGCATTTGATCCAGCCATTTCTTCTCCCTCAAGAAGAAGAAGAAGAAGAAGAAGAAGAGATTGGATTTATACCCCGCCCTTCATTCACTTAAGAGTCTCAGAGCGGCTTACAAACTCCTTTCCCTTCCCCTCCCCACAACAGACACCCTGTGAGGTAGGTGGGGCTGAGAGAACTCTTTCCCAAGCTGTCCTTGAGGGAACAGCTGGTACAGAGCTATGGCTTGCCCAAGGTCATCCAGCCAGGTGCAAGTGGAGGAGTGGGGAATCAAACCCGGTTCTCCCAGATTAGAGTCCGCGCACTTAACCACTACACCAGACTACACAGAACAAAGCTGCTCCTATCCTTTCTGAATATCAAGTAAGTGAGGGAAAGGACTGAACTTTATCGGTTCTGTGTCCATCTCTCATTCCAAGTCTCATGAGACTTAGGGCCAGGATTTTAGTCCCATGAAGCTTTGACTAATACAGAATGGAAGTCTTATGAAGTGATGCCCGGCCAGTTTTTTCTTCCCTTTCTGCAGGAACCACTCCTTCCCCCGCCCCCAGCTGAGCCACAGCTAGGATTGCTAACCTCCAGACAGGGTCTGCAGTTCAACCAGAGTTAAAATTTATCTCCAGACTACAGAAATCAGATAGCGTCATCTTTAAAATCCCTGCTCACTTGAATTGAAGGGCAATTACATTACGAAGAAAAGAAAAAGGAAACTTCGATTTAAAGACACTGGAAAAATCCATTACATTACATTACAAAAAAAAATATTTCAAAAAGAATGTATTTTTTGTTGAATGTTTGAGAAGAATATATTCTTCGTTAATGTGGCATCAAGGTTTTTTTTCCAGTTTATCTTTTGTTTCATAAATAGAAAGGCCTCACTAAAGTAACTGCATCAAATATAATGTGGTAACACTGAAAATAACTGTTGATCCTCTCTCTTTTTTAGCAAAAAGGGGGGAAATGCAGTTTTAAAAATAAACCTTTGCACTCCTCAAAAAATTGCAGTGCACTGAAATTAGCCATTCATCAGCTGTTGCACAACTTTGCTTTTTTGTGAAATGATGCATTTATCTTTTCCCCCTCAGTTTAACCTTTATAATCCTCTTAGCAGCCAAGATAAACATTGTGGGAATTCATTGGTTTTATGGATTTTAGGGAAACACATATTTGATTAATTTTATGCCATTTAAAATGATCTGATTTCAAACCAGGCAAGTACAAATGTGCTACTTTTATAATGACTTTGAATGCAATCTTGCAGATGTCTAAGCAGAGGAACTATAATGGGATTATATTTCTTAGCTGATCTGTGAGTCAGGATATGAACAGCCTTGTTTTTTATTTCCATTTAGGGGGAAAAATTGCATTAAATGCGCAAGTACCTCTCTAAGAGCAAAATTTTATTTGCACCTATTTGTCCTGAGACAAAAAATAAAAAGTCAGTTGGAGAAGATAAAAAATTGCCTAGAAAGCTGCCAGTTTTGTGGGTATATATTTATGTCTAAAGTGCACTTAGGGGAGCAGTTCTGTTGGAAAGAAATGAAGGATAAGGGATTCATTTTATGTATTGATTACTTGGTTTGGTCTACTGCTTTACTTCCAGATGAAAATATGATTTAAGATTTCAAAGAGCACTATAGTTCCCAGTGTGCATAAAGAGACATTGAATAAAATCAGCTATATATTCCAGGCATTGTGCAGGACTTAACAAATTAGCCCCCACTGATTCTTATTTTAAAATATTCTGAATGTTTCACATTTGTTTCCACCAAACCAGAACAGTTATTCGGCTAAATACGGCTGCACTTGGCATGGGAGGGAAAGCTACTCCCTCCCATGCTGAGAGCCAGTTTGGTGTAGTGGTTAAGTGCGCGGACTCTAATCTGTGAGAACCGGGTTTGATTCCCCACTCCTCCACTAGCACCTGGCTGGATGACCTTGGGCAAGCCATAGCTCTGTACCAGCTGTTCCCTCAAGGACAGCTTGGGAAAGAGTTCTCTCAGCCCCACTGTTAGCCAGCAAGGCACTTTTCTGTGCTCTTATGGATTTTTTATATCCATAAGTTTGAACTCTGTGTTGCCAGCAGTGGTAGGGCCTTGCGCTTTCTTCTTCACATAGGAGCCAGCTCCAGCCCAAGCCAGGAGGCTGACACCCCAAACAGTTCACCCAAGACAAAGATAAGGGATTCCTCTTGCCATGAGGTTTCCTTATGTCAGACATCCGCTGGCTAACCCCCACTCCCCCACTATACATCTGGATAGTTATGCTAACTAGACTGCCTAGCAACTAATGTGCCAGCCATCAGATACTTGGCTAAAACCATCAACTGACAATAGGTATGGCCAGGTGAGTCATCGGACCCCAGACTCAGTGTCTGTTTCCTGGTGACGTCATATTTTTGCAACACTGACCATCCCCTGGACCTCCTCCCTTTGTTCATCTTTAACCTATAGAAAGGTCCAAGAGGGACGGACCGCCTAGTAGGTGTGTTAGTGGGTTGTGGTCTGCAAAGCCCGCCCCAAGACCCCCAATAAAAGCCCAAACCGAGAGTCACTCGGCCTCTTGAGCCGTCGCCCTCTATCTTACCTATTGACCCTTCAATCCAGCTTTCTGTCCCCAATCCTTGCCTCCATCTTTGAACCCCTTTTTCTCTCTCTGGACTCGCGATCCAGGAGAACCACATGGTCTTGCCGGTTCAAGCCTCGTGGCCCCATAGCTTTTATACCTTTCTTCCCCAGATCCAACTCATCTTGACATCGGACAACGCATCTAAGGTAATGTGCTTTCCCCACCAACGAAACCTGCTCATGCAAAAGTGCTATTTTCTCGCTTTATTTTATTAGACCTGTAAGATTGTGTGTGTGATTACAATTTTTGTATGCTTGATTAAATGATTCAGTAAACAACATTGAACTTGGAACCCGCCTCACGTGCCTCCTTCCTTGAGATCTCCCGGGAGGGGTGGGACCCTGGTATAGTTGGCAAGAACCCGTGTACTTTGCTGATTGCTAAACGTAAATTAAAGCAATTCGGCTAACATAATTGGGGGCTCGTCCGGGATTGCCCTGAGGGTTAAACTTCGCACGATAGTCGACAGGCGTGTCTTTAACCCACAGACGTAAGGGAAAAACCACTTCCGGAGCTCTTGGAGAGGCTGTATGATTGGTTTCTGTCTGCGTGCCTGGCTCTAGTGAGCAACCTATCGTGGGTGGCTTCCCCCCCCTCTCTCTCTCTTATCGCAGGTCAAACTGTGTGACCGTCCGCGTGTCTATCTTGTGGGAGGGGATCCAAAGAAGACCAGAGTAGGGCGCTAGACCAGTTGCACCAACACTACATACACTACATACACCCGCTGAGTCCGAAGAAGAACTTTTTCTTGGAGCGCACCCTCGCTCCCCCTCCTTGCTTTACTTCGCTCAACGAAGTGAAATCAATTGATTTTGGTTAGGGGTCAACCTGCTGGAACATATTGTTTCGAAACCCCGCTGGTTAATAGGTTATCCAGTGAGAGCTTGCAAGCCCAAAACCTTCATTTGGTTGTGTGGTTATCCTTAGGACGAGAGGTTTGGCCAACCCGTTCTTGAAACCCTCATATAAAGAGACTGGGTGTCTCCGAGACTGGGTGTCTCCTTTTTGGGTTACGAGTAATCCCTGGGTATCATGTGGGTGTGAGTCCCCGGCTCTAAAAACCGACTTAAGGCCGAGAGTGCCACGTTTAGGGTTAAAAGTAATCCCCGAGTGTCGAGGGAGGTGTGAGTCCCCGGCTCTAAAAACTAATTAAAGGCTGGGATAGCCTGTTCTGTGGTGCATTGGCCACCTTGAGCCAACAACTGTAACTTAAGAAGCCAATTAAGGCAGGGAGAAAAATTCTAGTTCCCTTTTCGTGTGCCCCTGTTGTAAGTGAAAACAGGAGAATCCCTACAAAGATGTTTCGTACCAAGGACGAACCTAAGCTAGAAAAATGGCTGGTGAAAAAGGGTAAGTCTCCTTGGAAGGAAGGATCTTTCAAGGGCCCCAATCCATTAGAAATAGCCCGGAGTGCTTTCCAGGACTATTGTACAACCCAAAAACCTAGTTCCACTGCCAAGGACATAGCCGCTAGTTGGGCTTTATACACGGCTTTGCAGGACGCTGCTGCCATCATTAAACGCCTACAAGCGGATGTGGACCAACAGGAGGAACTCATAAGAGATAGAGACCAAAAATTGGAAGAAACCAATAGAGAGAATAATCAGAAACAAGAAGCCCTAATCAAAGACTATCAGCAAAGGTTGGAAGAACTAAATGTTCAAAGTAAGGCAGCAGTGGATAGAGAGGTGGCCAGATTCGACAAATTAGAATCTAAATTTGAAGCGACCAAAGAGGAATTAAGAGAAATAAAAAACAAACATGAACAAGATCTCATAGACCAGAGACAAAATTACAATGAACTAATGGAGGAGAGAATAAGCGAGATCGAAGTTGAGGGCCATCAATTACAAGCCGATAAATTGACCTTGACCCTAGAGAATCAAGGGCTAGCCCTCAGCATTCAAAAGGCTGAACAAAAAGCCGCAAAGGCTACAGCCAGGGCGGAAGAGGCTGAGAAAGCATTAGACAAAGCTAATACAGCTCTGATATCGGCGCAGCAAGGAGCTAAGTATTTGGCGCAGGAAAACCTCATTAAAAGAGAGCAGGCGAACCATGACGCCTGCCGCAGGGAAATAGAACTCCTGCAGCAACAATTGGAAGCCCAAAGAGCGGTGGTATCAGCAATCCACCCAGAGAGTTTAATTGACCTCTCCCACACCGAAGAGAATCCCGAAGCAGCTACAGAAGAGAATACTGAGAACCATGTCCCCGTCCACCCTGTTAGCACCAAACAAATGGTCACTAGGACCGGCAACAGAACCACCACCCAGACCGTAACAGAAACTCAGCTATGGAAGCCCGATGAGGTTAAGGCCATTGCCGAGCAGGTAGGCTCTCTCTCCAAGGATACTGCTATACAATGGATGACGCATATACACACCATGTATGGCGGTGTCAATGGAGAGGATCTCTGTCAGCTCACCAGGCGCTGTGCTTCAGGCACGGATCTAACAGCCATTAATTCAGCCATAGCTACCAACGGTATCGCAGCCGGTACTCGGATCCAATGGATGCAGAAGGTTTTGGAATATCTCCACCCGAACCGCAGCTTATCTGCACTGTTCATCCTAGAAAAGCAAGGGCAAGGAGAAGACCCAGAGGCTTACATGGCCAGGAAGCAGCTATTAGCCCAGTTGGCAGACACACTATACATTGACCCCGCCACTAATGAGCCCGAATTCGATGATGATGCGTTTAGACGAGCACTCATGCATGGCTTCAATGCCCAAACACAATTGGCTCTTAATATTCCAGACCTCACTAGGGGAACCTGGCCCAATATGGAACTCAAAATAAGACGGGTGGCTACCTTACTAAGAAGCACAGGAGTCACAAAGGCGGGAAAAGGATCTAAGAAACACAAAGATAAGGAAAAGGAAGAACCCATCCAAGCCATAATGTACGCCAATCACGGCCCCCACTCTCAGTACCAACCTTCAGGTAGATATGATAACCGGAACGATAGGAACTATGATAGGAACAACGATCGGAACTACGATCGGAACTACAAGAATGACCGCTATGACCGTAACAAATCTTGGCAGAGAGGCGGTAACAATAATTATCGAGGGAAAAGAGACTACAATAACAACAGAACCAACCCCGCGCAGGCATATATGCACCCATCTGCTCCACCACTTCCGGCTGACTATAACAACGGCCCTGACAATCAGTATAGTCCTGCCCCTAGCTTAGGCAATTCACACCCGGCTGCCCAGCCGCTAATGCCCGGTCCACAACCATATCACCAGAAGGTCAATAGGGATGCCCCTCCAAATGGAGTAAGTCCATTCAGGTGGCACCTTTGGATGGAGCTCAAGGAACGGGGATTTGAGATGGAGCGCTTCCATCTACAACCTGACTCGGTTCTCCTCCAGGCACTGACAGACTCGGCCAAGCAACAGGAACGGCCTCTCAACCCGGTAACACTCACTCTCTCAACCCGGTACCCTCACTCACATTGAAGAGGAGAGAGGGAACCAAAGCTAGGGTTGCCTGGAGTCCCACAATCTCCCCAATGGCATAGTGGCTCCTTTGAAGCCCAACACATGGGGGAGACCGACTGTGAAAGCAGGGGTCGGGACTCCAGGGAACATGAAACCTGCTACACTCCTTGTAGATATGGGAGCATCCACAAATGTTCTCAAACCCCAATTGGCCCAAACAGGCCAGCCCTCTTCAGCTACCCTCTCTCTTTCAGGCTTTGCCGGAGGCAAGCACACTGCCACCATCTGGAATTCGATTCCCTTAACAGTGGGAAAGCTTTCCACACGTGTGTCTGCCTGCAACAACTAGGGCGAAGACGATGGCATTCTCGGGGCTCCATTTTTCCGAGACCATGGGTTTACAATTGATTTGGCTAATGGCTTCCTCTGGCAGATTCCGGGAGGTCCTAGTGAAATCAATGCAGTCCATTGGTGTGCCGCCCTAAAGGCTCCTCTTCCCCTGGCCCCGCTGGAACCTAGTGACCCTTGGATCCAAGATTTCCCTGAAGTCTGGATCCAAGACAAGAGTGCGGCACCGTCCGTGATGCCTGTGTGTTAATAGAAGGGAAGGATCCACCTCCACAAAAACAATACAAATATCCCGCCGAAGCTGAAGCGGGAATAGCCAAAACCATTGAGGGGCTCCTCCAATGGGACGTCATCCTCCCAATGCAGTCCATCTGCAACGCTCCCCTCTGGCCTGTCCTTAAAGCAGACGGAATGACCTGGAGAATGACAGTGGATTTCAGAGCGCTAAACGCAGTGACTCCTCCAGTGGCCCCTGTGGTAGCAAAGTACCATGAGATCCTTGCGGCCATTGCAGCAGGATCGCGCTACTACAGTGTGATTGATTTGGCTAATGCGTTTCACTCCATCAAATTGCACGAGTCCTGCTGGTATAAATTCGCTTTTACCTTCCGTGGCCAGCAATATGCCTTCAAACGCACACCTCAAGGTTTTCACTCCAGCCCTAGCATCTGTCATGCACACGTTGTGCGCATGTGGGAACATCTTAGCGCTACCTCCAAAGATCACGTGCTCTCTTACGTGGATGACATTCTTACGTGGATGACGCCCCCACGGAAGAAGAGGTCACTGATGTAACCAGGGAAGTCTTAAATCTTCTCAGGGAAGCAGGGTTCAAGGCTAGTAGGGACAAGGCCCAGCTCGTTCAAACGCGGGTCAAGTACCTCGGCCTGGCCCTGGGTCCCGACGGCAGGACTCTTGATGCCCAGTGCATGGAAGTCATTGCCAAGCTCCCTGCGCCTACCGATGTGCCCTCTTTAAGAGCTTTGCTAGGGACATTCAACTTCTCTAGGGATTTCGTGGAAGGCTTTGCTGACAAAGCCCGCCCTCTGTACTCTCTCTAAAAGAGCAACACACCTTGGTTCTGGGGACCTGAACAACAATACGCCTTTGCCAGCCTGAAACAAAGTCTTGCCTCTGCTCCTGCTTTAGCGCACCCGGACCCTGACAAACCCTTCTACATCCAACTGGCACATTCTGAGAAAAGTATCGACGCCACCCTTATACAGCATCATGCTGGCGCCCCAAGAGTGGTAGCATATGCCTCACGCAATCTTTCCTCTGTAGAAATAAAGTTTACCCCATGCGAGAAAGTCTGTCTAGCCCTTGTCTGGAGCCTTACTCACTGGGAATTTATCATCGGAGGTGCGAAGGTCATAGTGCAAACCACTCACACACCCCTGAAGTACATTCTCTCAGGGAAGATTCAGGATGGCCAAGTGTCTAATGCCCGCATTGCCCAGTGGACGCTTGCACTGGTCAATAAGGGAGTAGACTACCGGAAAGAACAGAAGGAGCCCCCTGCCCCGTACGGCCTCATCATAACTGGGGAAGAGCATGAGTGTCCTCTACCAATGGTAGACCATGTACCATGGCCAGCCACATGGGGAGTGCCATTCGAAGAAGCCAAGCAGCTCGGTTTTCACTGCTGGTTCTGCGATGGCTCATCCTTCCATGTGACAGGGACCCCCTATACCGGTTATGGTGTCATCCATACTCACAATGGTCACACTTTGCAGGAGTCTGTCCGCCCCCATTCCAGCCAAGCCACGGAGGTCACAGCCCTGCGAGCTGTTCTAGCCTTTGAGCCCCCAGACATTCCGGTCGCTGTGTTCACTGATTCGGACTGGACGGCCAAAGCCGCTACGGTGTGGCTCCCCCACTGGGAAAAACAGGATTGGGTAAATGCAGAAGGCAAACCGGTGGCCCACGTAACACTATGGAGAGATGTTGTATGACTCCTCCATAGTCGTTCGGCGGAGACTCAAATCTCCCATGTCAAGGGCCACCAGAAAAATAACTCTGAAATCGCCTACTGGAACGACCAGGCAGATCTTTTGGCCAAAGCCGCTGCACAAATACCCCTTCCCCAAGAACCGCCGGACCAACCTCTGCAGGCTGTCACTACACGCAGCCAACACAATAGGCCGTCTATCCCACCAGTCTTTGTAGACCTTGGGGAGCTCCAGGCCAATGACGCAGATGTACAGGATCTCCTTTCCAAGGGCAAGGACCCTACAGGGAAATACTCCATAGAAGAACGGGACGGAGTAATCTGGGCGGTGGATCACACTGGGGCACGCCACTGGGTAGTTCCTGTAAAAGTACGAGCAGACCTGATCCAATTCGTTCACGAGCAGGGCCATAGGGGAAAAGACCTTACTTTGGAGTGGGTGCGCGATGCAGGCTGGTGGCCAGGCATGAGACAAGACGTCGCCCAGTGGGTAGATAACTGTCTCGCCTGCGCCATGGTCAATGCAGACTCATCCGGTCCCAAAGCCCCTATTCAACACCAACGCATAGAGGGACCCTGGGCGTGAGTTCAGATCGATTTCATTGGTCCCCTTCCCAAAACTAGCCGCGGCAACAGGCACTGCCTTACAGTAATTGATCCCTTCTCCAAGTGGGTCGAAGCCTTCCCCTGCCGGGACAACTCAGCTGGCACGGCCGCCAAACTTCTTTTTAATAACTTGTTTTCGCGCTGGGGCATCCCCCGAGTCCTGGACTCCGACCGCGGGCCTCATTTCATTGGAGAGGTCACTCAGGAGCTCTGCAAGGCTCTGGGGATCACCCAAAGATTCCACATTGCAGCACACCCCCAATCTTCTGGCTCTATTGAACGGGCTAACCGTATCCTTAAGGAGGCGCTCATGAAAATGGTTAATTCCATGGGCAGGACTTGGGATGAAAAACTGCCCATCATTCTCATGGCTATCAGGGGAACCACGGCCTCACACGGCTATTCTCCACATATGGTCATGACTGGCAGGAAAATGCGCATGCCAGAAGTTTTTTGGCTACAGAGCGATGTCCCCTTGGACTTCGAACCTAAAGTGGCAAACGATGAGTGGGTCAGATCCCTCCTCACTGACATCCTGATTATACACCTCCAAGTAGCCAACATGCTTGGGGAAAGCCAGCTTGCAATAGACAAGAAATTGGGATGGGTTCACAATCCCCAGGTTTGGGATCCAGGGCAGCAAGTGCTTTACCGCAAGTTCAGCCGGAAACAGCATGCTCTCATGGCCAAATGGGCTGGTCCGGTCCCCATCATTGATAGGGTCAGCCCTGCAGTGTACAAACTGGAAATCCCTCAGAAGCACGGACAAACGTGGCACAAGTTTTTCCACTCCTCCCAGCTCAAACTGTGGAAGGGCGAGCCGGTTCCGGTCCCACCTGATCTTCCTCCAGACCCCGGCGGCGACGGGAGCCCACTGGCTGCAGTTAAACATGGTCCTTTCCTTCCTACAGACGTGTTCGAACTCTTTCCTTTCTTCTCCCTTGGAGACACTTGCCTGTTCCACTAAGTGCTTCCCAATGGCTCAAGCCGCCATTTAGGAAGCAAGGGGGGGAGGGAATAGCAGAATTTTAATTCCAATACCTCGTTCCAAGAACAAAAGCCACGGTAGCGTGCAGCAGTAACCGCACCGGGCTTGCATAAGTGCCAAGCGCACACCAATGAACGAAGAACCTATAAGCACCTTTAGCTAAAAGGGAACCATACTGTGACTACTTGGGTATGTCGACTGCAGTATGGAGTACAGGGATCTCACTCACACACCCCTCAAACATTATATTACAGAATGCATCCAGGAAGTTTCACCCCAGCAACAGACAAATGGGTAAGACCATTAAAAAATTTACTGTTCTTATTATTGTCCTTGATTCATTTTACATCGACAACACAAATAGCCAACCATACAGTAGTCTTGACCAGATGGAGATGTGTGGGAATCAACATGCCTTTTAGAATTTTTACCTGTGTAACAGGACGGCATGACAGAGCAGTCACACTCACACCCATAGATAGATGTCCACCACAGCAGCTCACACATTGCATCCACAGCCGCACCAGAGAAATGGTGACTCTATGCACCTCCGGGAAATATGCTATGGATGAAATGGAAGTGACCCTGTGCAAACAGCCACAAGACAAAATCAATACATCCACCATTGAATATACTGCTCCTACCCCCATCTCCCTCTACACTGACATAGCTGTAATATCAGCTGCCGTATGGGACATTGGCGATCCTTTAAAATTAATCATTTCCATTGGCTCCCGACACTTCCACAACGACACAGAGGTCCCGATAACGCTCACGGACCCATTCGGCGAAGACATAGACCTAGAGCCACTGGCATGGGGCAAGCTCAATTGGCATTTTAACTGCTCCGCGTTAAAACAGCAAGGTCCCCCAGACTGGACCCTCCTTCTAAACACTTCTGTCTGCCTCAATGCCACCGATACTGTAAACCTTACAGCTATCGGAACAACAACTTTGCAGCTCACCCACCAGGAAGGAAATTACACTTTAATAATTGGTGATGCAAATCACACACTCGATTTGGACCCACTCATCCAAAATGTAGACGCACTAGCCTCACTGACCTACCCGGTAGTGGGAGCACACACTTTAAAATTTAATCATCAGGAAACAGTCTTGATGCAACCGCAAATTTCAGTAAAAAGGGTCAACGTCAGCTTAAATGGGCTTGGCACCTCTTTCAGCCATGCCCTCTGTGACTCTTACTTACACACGACTCAGCAAGGTTGGGACAATTGGATCTTAATGTGGCATAAAGGAGAGCTCTCTAGAAGAACTAAACGCGATCTTTCTGATTGGGTCGCACCCGTAGGAGCGGGCATGGCAGCCATAGATGCTGCAAACATAGAGGTGATAGCAAATAAAGCCTCCAAGGTTTCATTTGACATCTCTCAAATGAGCCTCCCCCTTACGCAATCATTGGATTCCCTTGCCCACGTGGAACGTTCCACCAACCCCCTGCTGGTTACTTGGGAACAAATCATGGAGAAAGATTTTAACAATCTCCTTGGTGGCATTCAGTCTTTACAAAACAATATTTCATTGGCTCTTGCTTGCACTCAAGCACAAACTCTTAATGTAGTCACTGCCATGACTATAATCAAACAAGCTATGGCTGGAGTTATACCCTTAGAAATAAGGGAATTGATTAAAGGAAATTTAACCGCCAGTGAAGTCTCTCTCGAGCACTGGTGGTCGTTGGCAAACGCCTCTTTTGACGCTGTAACCCAGACCTTGCAATTGATTATAACCACAGTGACCGCTAAAGAAATTTTCCACATCTATCCAGTGGTTCCGCTGGGTATTCAAGTTAATTCGGACACAGTATTATACGCCAGGAATAGTGACCGATGGGCTAAAGTGAGCTCATCCAGCTGGCATATGATCAATCTAGACGGATGTACCCATAAGGAAAACTTAGGCTTCATCTGTGACGACGAAGCCCTAGAGAAACATCACCCATGCCTAGTTCCCAAGAAACACGCCATATCTCACTGTCAATTTGACGCGGTCAGCGAGACCGGGTCTACCATTATATACATAGGCAGAGCTTGTGTCTGTCTCAGAACAACCTGCGAACACATTCACATCAATACACTATACTACCAACAAATGCTGCCTGGAATAAACAGATGCTTCTGTAACATTACCTCCATCAGAGGGTGTGACTTTTATTTTGAAACCCCCATTTGGACACAACAAGAAATGGCCCTATCCCCAGAATTGTATGACTCTATTACTCCAGTGCCTTTGGGGTTAGGACTGGAAGCCCTATGGAAATTGCTCTCTCACCCGGACCTGCAAGAACGCCTGGCTCAGCTAAAGAAAGCTGGAGACAAAGCTGCATTGAACGTTTCCCATAATGGCGCCAGGATTAAGGAACTGGCTGTGGAAATTAAGGAGGCGGGAAAACATAGCTGGTGGGAATCGCTTCTTGGTTGGAGCCCGACAATGACGGGATATTTAAATTTAATGCTCCACCCCATAGTCGTCATTTTGGCCTTCCAAATTATTTTAATTGTGGCGCTACTTACATTAACTTGTTGGGTGAGAAGACAAATCCACAAATTAGAAGCTCAATCTAAAGCCACTGATTTCCAAGCCTTGATGCACGTTGCATCCAAGGTTTCGAACTCCTAACCCCACCTTCCTGACCTCTGGCTTACCTTGACTGTTGCCCTTCCTCTATGTTTGTATGTCTTCATCCGTTTCAGTTCCTTATGTGTGTTTATGTTTGTGTTTCTATTCTTTAACCATTATTGGGTGGGTCTTTTAGAAAAGACCCATGAGGTAGAAAAATTGGCCTTTAGCAGCAGTCTATCGAACCCAAGGGAGCATCAGCGAGACTACAAATGCAACCAAAGGAAAGCAGGTTCAGTCTCCTGCACATATTCGGAAAACCTCAATCATGCTGCCTTTCTGATTCCTCTGTAACATCGCTGAAACAAAAAAACCATATTGCCAGATCACCAAGAAGCCAGCGGAGCTTTCTCAGGATGACTGAGATCCGTTGTGGCAGTATAGTCATGCTTTGAGGTCAGCGAGACGGAGCAGGCCAAGAAAGGGAGTGCAAATGTGCAGGTCCTACTGGAAAGCCAGTTGGAAAATGCAATCCTTTCAAAAGGTTAAGGTGAGCCACGATCTTTTTGCGTGTTCTCCCCCTGCAATGGCTTTTTCGCTCATAGGACATAAAATTTTTGGATCGTCTTTCTCCTTTGGGTTCCCAATTTGAAACCTCCTAAAGTATTATTAATTTTGACATTGGCATTTTTCAAATAACAACTTATTAAACAAAGATTTGGTCTTAAGAAATTAAGATCCGGCGTGCTCTGCGGCATCTCAACTTTGCATACGCCCCGGCACGTGGATATTAAAAACTATTCTTCCCAAAACTTGTGCTATTACTTTTTTTATATATATTTTTCGGTCGTTCTATAACTCAGTTTAATCCTTCTGAAGTCACCCATGCCCCGGACTTCCTTATTTTTAGTTTCGCTTTTGCAAAAATCTCCCACCAACGTTTTTCAAAGATATGTAGCCAGCATACACCTCCCTTTTTGTTTACTTCCAGCAATACCTTAGGATCACAACAAGCCTCTGCTTGTTCCTAAGATTTTTCCTTTTTCTATTCTTTGACCAGCATTGGGCGGGCCGAAGCCCTAACGAACCAGGGGGAGTAATGAGAGAAAGAAAAGGGAGATAAGGGGTGGGAGGACCGAAAGCATTTCTTCATGGGAGATCAGAAGAGCCGAGGGCGCATCCAAAGATGCCGTCGACAAAAGCTCCGTAGTTGCATTTGTGGCTAGCACGAATGTGAAGCTTAGTAGGCGGCTTCCCTGGTGGTGCGTGTGGAAGTTGGGTTCGGAAGTTACTCCGATTCCCCCCTCTCTCGCCCCATCTCCACCAGGCGTGCAATCCTATTGCCACTCGAGGCAGCGACGGGTGCCTGGGGAAAGGCCCCAAGGTTAGCCCGCTCCAGCCGAAAGCTCTCCAGCCACATATCACAGCATCTCTCTATGTTAGCGTGACCTCTTCCCCGACTATCTGCCCAAGCAATCCTCAGCCCGAAACACACAGCCACCTCAGTACTGGCCTCTTATTCGGTCTTTTTGGCTTTTTAAAATTTATTTCACTCATTATGTCCTCTTCTCCCAGCATGCCCTTGTTGACACACAATCTGCATAGCCTGTCAATCATCGTTCTTTTCTTTATTTCTTTTTACGGCCGTGAAGCCTCATCACCTTTTTCAAAAACTTTTTCATTGTGCACGGTTTTGTTTTTGTCTCCGTCTCTTTGTGCACTCTACGGGCAAGAAACAAACCGTTTGTTTGCAAACCAAGTCTTCTGTTTGCAAAGCAAATTGTTTGCTTGCCAAAACATTTTTGTTTTTGTGCTTGCTTTTCTATTCTTTACCAGTGTTGGGAGGGCCGAAGCCCAGACGAACCGTGGGGAATCATTAGTGAGCAGGACAACAAGAACAAGGGGGACATGGAAGCCCGAGAGACAGCTCAGGAGGAAGATATGGGACAAACGAATCCTTTGTCTCCCTCTGCTATGCAGCTCCTCCAAGCCATACTGCTTCGGAGGACATGCAGAGGTTGGGTTCGGAATTTAAATCCGGCCCATGCCCCCCTTCACCAGGCGTGCAAGCTCTCCCTGCACGAAGCAGTGGAGAGTGCCTGGGAAGGACTCCCGGTTAGCTCGAAGCCCCGGCCAAAACCTCTTGCCCCCTCTTTCTAACATCTTTCTATGTTAAAGGGAGATTTTCGCCAGCTCTCTCCCTGAAGTGCTTGCAAGCTAAAACGTATCCTCGCCCCAACACTGGTGTCCAAATCGACTGTTTTTGATTTTTAATAAATTTGTTCTTCTTGAAATGTTTATGTTTCCCAGAATGCCTAAACAAATCCCTCATTTGCATATGTGACAGCCTCTAGCCCTAATGAATACAGCCAAGTCAACAGCATGCGACCTTCAAGGGTTCTGCCTAGTAACTAGCTGCCCAGTCCATTCCTTATTAGGTATGGGACGAGGCCACTGGGAGTAGGTTTAGAGGGGAAGATTGTTCTATTTTTGTACTGTATTGGGGGAGGGCCCCCCGAAGGGAGCCCTCCAAGCTAAAACGGGTACGCAGCTAACGGCGTTCCCGCAGAGCCACCCGGCTCCAGATAAAAAGGCCAGAGTCAGCCGGACGCAACTCCCGAACCCAGCTTCTGCATGCCCTGCCTGTGAGTGTGTGCGTGTCTCTCTCTCAGCCACACATCTCACAAATACTCCCCAGGGTTCGGGAGGCGTGCCCAGAGACTCCGCCAACCCCGAAGGGTGAATACCTTGCCTGTGATTATTCCAGCCAGAACCCCAAGCTGATGTGTCTTTTATAATACAATGATTCCAGATGTATGACCTGTTTTGACCTTTCCCGTATTTCTTGAGTGCCTTTAGACACTCTGCTTGCAAATTCACTAAGCTATGTTTTATTTTAATATCCTTTTTTCTTAATTTAAGTAGGTACCCATGATGCTTTTAGATAACAAGGGGGGGCGACTCCTCAATATGCAAACCGGTCTCCTCCTTCCCGGCCAAACTGACTCGTGTCCGTGCCGAGAAGTGACGAACGTAGCCGAGAGCTTCATGAGCTATTGATCAAGACCCAAGTGGCTTCCGAAGAGCTGAAGATATACGAGTCCTGGTGTTCCATTAGATACAATGTGAAGCACGCCTCTCTCCTGTACAGAGACACCAGTAGCCCGGTTCCAGCAGAAAAGCCTTGCCGCTCAGGAGAGAAGGACCAAGAATTGTTTGTAACCATTTTTATTTCCTTGTGCATTCCTTGTGGATTATTTTTATTGATACAAATGTGTGTACTTCCGCTATAAGTATTGATGTTTTATGTACAGATAATACCCTTATGAGGAATTTATAATGCTTTTATAAGGCTTTTTACAATGAATTTAAGATAAAGAATTTTTAGAATTACTTTTAATATTTCCGTTAAAGATGTTTCTGCTATTTAGAGACTTAAATATTTCTACATAGGCTCCCTTGGTGGTCCAATGCACAAAGCCTTGTTTTTATGTCCATCCCAGCAACAATTTGGCATTTTTTTTTTTATTGCGGTAGATTTTATTGCGGTAGCCTTGTCATCTTCTGTATCCGTCCCTTGCCAACTATTTCTTCCAGGATCACCATCATGCTGTCTGTCTCATTTTTCATCATCGTACCGTCCGAATTCGGAGACCTTCACCTGACGCCTTCAGGTCTCCGAGGGGGGGAAATGTTACCCAGCAAGGCACTTTTCTGTGTTCTTATGGATTTTTTATATCCATAAGTTTGAACTCTGTGTTGCCAGCAGTGGTAGGGCCTTGCGCTTTCTTCTTCACATAGGAGCCAGCTCCAGCCCAAGCCAGGAGGCTGACAGCCCAAACAGTTCACCCAAGACAAAGATAAGGGATTCCTCTTGCCATGAGGTTTCCTTATGTCAGACATCCGCTGGCTAACCCCCACTCCCCCACTATACATCTGGATAGTTATGCTAACTAGACTGCCTAGCAACTAATGTGCCAGCCATCAGATACTTGGCTAAAACCATCAACTGACAATAGGTATGGCCAGGTGAGTCATCGGACCCCAGACTCAGTGTCTGTTTCCTGGTGAAGTCATATTTTTGCAACACTGACCATCCCCTGGACCTCCTCCCTTTGTTCATCTTTAACCTATAGAAAGGTCCAAGAGGGACGGACCGCCTAGTAGGTGTGTTAGTGGGTTGTGGTCTGCAAAGCCCGCCCCAAGACCCCCAATAAAAGCCCAAACCGAGAGTCACTCGGCCTCTTGAGCCGTCGCCCTCTATCTTACCTATTGACCCTTCAATCCAGCTTTCTGTCCCCAATCCTTGCCTCCATCTTTGAACCCCTTTTTCTCTCTCTGGACTCGCGATCCAGGAGAACCACGTGGTCTTGCCGGTTCAAGCCTCGTGGCCCCATAGCTTTTATACCTTTCTTCCCCACATCCAACTCATCTTGACATCGGACAACGCATCTAAGGTAACGTGCTTTCCCCACCAATGAAACCTGCTCATGCAAAAGTGCTATTTTCTCTATTTTATTAGACCTGTAAGATTGTGTGTGTGATTACAATTTTTGTATGCTTGATTACATGATTCAGTAAACAACATTGAACTTGGAACCCGCCTCACGTGCCTCCTTCCTTGAGATCTCCCGGGAGGGGTGGGACCCTGGTATAGTTGGCAAGAACCCGTGTACTTTGCTGATTGCTAAACATAAATTAAAGCAATACGGCTAACACCACCTACCTCACAGGGTGTCTGTTGTGGGGAGGGGAAGGGAAAGGAGTTTGTAAGCTGCTCTGCGACTCTTAAGTGAGTGAAGGGTGGGATATAAATCCAATCTCTTCTTCTTCTCTTCTACTTTTGCCCCTTAAATAAATGCCAGGCTGAGGCCTCTATGGACTAAGGCAAAAAGAAATCCCAGTTAGATGTTTTGTATTTGTGGCAATACCACCCCAAATGCAAAAAACACCTGAATGTAGGTAACCCTTAACTGCAGAGATTACAGGTTTGGTCCAGGCCCTCCACCTTACATCCTTCGTCATAGTGTAACATAAGCCATGGGCTATCTTCAATTGCCACATGCATGGTGCTTGATATGAATGGAGAATAGACATTTGCTTTCCTCCTGCTCTGGTTTCCCAACTTAAAAATTTCCCCCGGGGGCACTATTTGGCCCATTGGGAAAACCTGCAAGGAGAGGGAAGGCTTCCCTTCTGCACACAATCCAAATTTGATATACTATGCATGGAAACTGAGGAGACTCTGCAACTTGCACCAGACTTTACATAAGAAACATTTGTTCCAGGCCCAAACTGTACTTCATAATGTGTAAACTAGCCCTTAGAGATGCTATGCAGTGCACAGCCTGTAGCTTCTGAGGTGTGGAGATGCAATGCTTGAAAAAAGAATGGCTTGTATTAAGTACTGAGTCAGGAGGCAATGAATCCAAAACAGGCTTTTATTCTAAACATCGTTCAGCTCAAAGACAGACTGGTGAGAGCGGCACTCTAACTTATATGGTTCTAACAGCTAACTATAAACATTGTAACTATTTACAAGCAATATTATTGGACCTAAGCAGGGCTCTGTGATTGGTTCCCTAGATTGGCTTCAGGACCAATGGGAGTCTTTATTAGGCAGCCAATGGGAACAATGGAGTTAGGGTGCCAGAGCCCTGACCATGCAATGCAATAACCATTAAGAACACAACAGTTTGAATCCTATAGACATGTGAGTAGTGTGACTTCCCCCTCCAAAGAGAATCCTTGTCTGAAGACGTTTGCTGTCTTTTGGGGATACTGCCCCCGATCAAGAGAGAACATGAATGTAGGACATGAAGACAGTAGTGCAAAACCAGCAGCAAAGGAAGTCTTTGTGAGGCTTCTGCTCAATGTAGTCAAGGATCAGATCTTTGTTGATGAAACACAGTTCTTTATTTCCAATCGTTACATTACTACAGGTCCTCGGATTATTGTCAGAGATCAAGCATACAATAGAAGCAGGATTAATATACCCTCCAGCACAATTTGAATTGCTCATAGGTAACCAATCAACATAGGGGAAAAACCGCGGGCTAAAAGGTCCTTTGACTGTTTGCTTCCCACAGGAAAAAGGTTAGGTGTGAAGCAGTAAATTTCCCTTCTTAAACCAGACCCCTCAGATGTAACCATCTTTCACATAACAAATGGCTCTCCCCAAGGCCTTCACACGTTGATAAGAAAGTAGTGCTCGTCTTCCCCGGCAGGGAGGAAAGGAATGCAGAGGCAGGAGGATGAGAGACCGATTGTTCTCAGGGTTTGGAGTCGCCACCCTCCCGGACAAATGTTACATTAGCCAGGCCAGGTCAGGGCCATAAATCTTGGGTCATAAAAGAGCAGAGACAAGGGACATTGCATGGTGGATTGCAAGGTTCAAACAAACAAGCATTACAAATGGTTACATAGCAGGCAGGCATCACAAATGGTTACATAGCAAATACAGGGATAGGTTACACAATATAGCATATAACCCCAGAAACACTTGTTAGAATCCATAGATTCTGACACTCTGCTCCCGAAAAATCTTATCTACCTCGGCTTATCTGGAAATCGGTTATGAAAAGCTTTAATTAATTTAGGAGCATGAACATTGTCAGAAAGAACCCATTCATTCATTTCAGGACCAAAATCTACCCACTTAAATAAATATAGTAAGCGGCCCCTACGCATTTTAGAATCCAGGATTTCGGAAATTTCAAAATGGGGAGCCCCCCTTCATCAGTGGAGGAGGAGTCGGAGGAGTTGGATGCCATGCATTCGGCCCAGGATTCTTCTTCAACAAGCTGAAATGAAAAACAGGGTGCACAGAACTCAGTGATTTAGGCAATTCAAGCTCAAAAGACACATCAGAGATTTTTCGTAACACTTTGTAAGGGCCAACATATTTCCATCCTAGCTTTCTGCTGGGTTGCAGACCGTGTATATTTTTTGTAGATAGATAGACAGAATCTCCTGGTTGCAGGTCCCAACCTTCCGCCCTTCCACGATCCGCATACTTTTTGTAGTCCTCTTTAGCCTTGTCTATAGTCTTAGCAATTAGTGGCCATGAATCTTGCAAATTGGCCCACCATCGCTTAAAGTCTGAAGGAGGGGTGTCCGGGTCCTTCTCTATGGTGGGTAGGGGTTTCCCTTCGAAGCCTCCCACTGCCATGAAAGGAGACACACCCGTGGACGAATGAATAGCATTGTTATAGCTATACTCAGCAAACGGCAGCAATTCTACCCAGTTGTCTTGATGGTAGTTAGTGTAACATCTTAGGAACTGCTCCAAGATCTGATTAGTTCGTTCGGACTGGCCATCGGTTTCTGGATGGTAACCCGAACTCATGGCCGGTTCAATGTCCATCATTTTCAAGAGCTCCCGCCAGAAGTTGCCAACGAATTGGCTGCCCCTATCGGATACCACTCGCTTGGGGAAAGCGTGTAATTTAATCATGTGATTAAAGAATGCCTTTGCCAGTCCCTTAGCGGTAGGTAATTGCTTGAAAGGGGTAAAATGGGCTTGCTTCGAGAACATGTCCACCACCACCCAAATAACGGTCTTTCCTTTCGAGGGTGGCAGGTTGGTGATGAAGTCCATCGCTATCGCTTCCCATGGACGAGAGGGGGTGGGTAGTGGATGTAGCAGCCCTGGGACTTCCCCCCCCCCCTCCTTTTGCACATTAGGCAGGTTTGGCACACCGTAACAAAGTCCGAAACATCCTTTCGCATGCGCGGCCACCAGAACTGCCGTTGGACTAAGTTAAGAGTCTTTAGAAAGCCAAAATGTCCTGCTAGCTTTGATGAGTGACAAGTCAGCAATATGTCTTTTCTCCGAGCCCGAGGCACCACGAGTTTGTCACCATGGTACCAGCACTTATTAGCCCGGAGGGAGCACTCCTCTAGGCTCTCTAACTCCTCTGCTTCTTCCGGGGAGTATTCCCCCCCCCACTTTTCCTCCCAAGACTCTGCCGCGGCTGGCTTGGTTTGGCTTCAGGTAGTGACGGCCCCTCCCAATTGCTGCGGGGAGAACATGGAATCAAACACCTCTTCCTTCTGACTCTCATGTTGGAGCAATCTGGACAGTGCATCTGCTAACGAATTGGCCTTTCCAGGAAAGTGCTTGAGCACGAAATTAAACTGAGAAAAAATCAGCCCACCGGAGCTGCTTGGCATTCAGAGACCTCTGGGTGTGCAGCGCTTCCAGGTTTTTGTGATCTGTCCAAATTTCAAAAGGGGTCTGCGCTCCCTCCAGCCAATGTCGCCATGTGGTTAGGGCCAACCGTATAGCCACAGCTTCCTTGTCCCATACCGACCAGTTTCTCTCTGTCTCATTAAACTTTTTTGAAATATATGCCAAGGGGTGTAATTTGTCATCTGGCCCTTTCTGGAGGATGGCTCCCTCCATGGCTACGTCGGAAGCATCTACATGAATCACGAATTCTTTAGTCTCGTCGGGGTGGGCAAGAATGGGCTCTGAGGTAAACAGTTTTTTTAAAGTTTCAAACGCTTTTTGACAACTCTCAGACCAAGCTATCTTCTCCCCGGGTTTTCCCGCTTCCGGTCCCCTCCCCTTGGTTTTCAAAAGTTCGGTTAGCGGGAGGGTGACCGTGGCGAAATCTTTTAGGAAGGTGCGGTAGAAGTTGCAAAACCCCAATAGACTCTGCAGCTGTTTCCTAGTTCGGGGCGCCTCCCACTGTACCACTGCCTCTACTTTGGCAGGGTCCATCTCCAACGCCTTCTGGGAAATGCGGTACCCCAGAAAGTCCACTGAGTCCCGATTGAACTCACATTTAGATAGCTTAGCATACAACTGATTCTGTAACAACGTAGCAAGCACTTCCCGGACCAATTTTACATGCTCCCTCTTATCAGTTGAATAGATCAAGATATCATCTAAGTAACATAACACCCCCTTGAATAAATACTTGTGTAACACCTCATTTATCAAACTCATAAAAACTCCCGGCGCGCCACTTAAGCCGAATGGCATCACCAGGTATTCGAACTGTCCCAGGAGTGTGTTAAAGGCAGTCTTAAATTCATCCCCCTCCCAAATGCGCACGTGAAAATAAGCGTCTCGGAGATCCAGTTTGGTAAACACCTTTCCCTTGGCGGCCTCCGCTAGTAAGTTTTTTATCAGGGGGAGGGGGAAGCGTTGGAGGCCGACACTGCGTTTAGACCCCTATAGTCCATGCACAATCGCAGCCCCCCGTCTTTCTTTTTCCTGAACAACACAGGGGCTGCAAAGGGGGATTTCGCAGGGCGGATGAAACCTCGCTCCAAATTCTTGTCTAAGAATTTCCTTAGTTCTTCCCTCTCCGAGGGGCTCATGGAATAGAGCTTCCCCTTGGGTAGTTTTTCTCCTGGGAGCAACTCTATGGCACAGTCCGATAGTCAGTGGGGGGGTAGCTTGTCCGCTTCGGTTTCGCTGAACACTCCCATCAAATCTCGGTATTCCCTGGGGACTGCGGAGGGCACCAACGTGAGCACCGCCGCTAACAAGGGTGCCGGGGGACCCGATCCCCACCCCGGGTCCCATTTGTGGTGGTGGCACTTCTCATCCACCCACGAGATCTTCCCCTCGCTCCATTTGATGTAAGGGTCGTGGGAACTCAGCCAGGGGCTTCCCAGCACCATGGGGAACTGGGTGTTGGGGGTGATGACAAAAGCTCTCTTTTCCCAATGTTCCCCAGTTCCCACTATTAGTCTCTCAGTCTCTGCCACACACGCCTCTTTCATTTCCGACCCATCCATTTGGGTAAACGTAAGTGGCTCCCCCAACGGGGTAACTTTCGGGGCTAGCCCATCCACTACTAAGGGGCTGATCAAGTCTCTGGCGCACCCTGAATCAATTAGGGCGCGCACCCTAACATGGGTCCCAGTCCCGGGGGCTATTACAGTCACTACCATATACAATAAAGGGCCAGGGATGCCACCGGAGATGGCGCGTCGGGGTTGGGGACCTGCAGTTCTGCGCCACTCACTGCAGGCCGTTGGAGTTTCCCGACATCTGAGCCTCCGTCAGCTCCAGCTCCCCTTGCTCGCTCGCTGCCCCTTCCAGCTGTAATGCCCGGGGTTTGAACGAGGTCTTTCCCTTGCTGGGGGTGCTCCCTGCCACCGGGGTGGAGGTCTTTGGGACCATTCCGCTCCCACGGGGGCACGCCAAGGCGAAGTGGCCGCTCTCCCCGCACCGCATGCAGAGCCCTTGCTTGAACCGATTGTCTCGGATTTCCTGGACGCTGAGCTTGGGCTTCACCTTCTGGGGGGCTTTGGCTTGGGCGGCCCCCGAAGTTCCCATCTTGATGAGGGTGAACCGTTCCTCCACGTCCGCAGCCGCTCTCATCCAGGTGGCTAACGAGCCCGGTCTCCCTCCTCGCAACACCGTCTCGTACACCTCAGGGTTAAGACCTTCTCGGTACTTCTCGATGAAGAGGTCTTGGGTCCAGCCACGGATCTTAGCCGCTATGCGCCGGAACTTGTCGGTGTATTCCCTCATGGAGGCCCGCCCCTGGGTCAACTTCCATAGCTGGTTCCGAGCCTTCTCCTCCCCCAGGGGGTCCTCGTAGTGTTGCCTGAGGGCCCACATGAAGTTGTGCATGGAGTGCAACTCAGGCCCGGGGGCATTGTGGAGGCTCACGTACCAGTCGCTGGCGGTATCCCTCAGCTTGGACCCGATATAGCCAATCCGGTCCCTCTCGGTGGGGTAGAGGTGTCCCCAAGTGTCTAGGAACCTCTCGATTTCTATGAGGAAGAACCGTAGCTTTTCGGGGTCCCCATCGAAAGTAGCCGTCAATGGATCGGCAGGCGCTTGGCGGATCATCGGTCCCACGAGCCCCAGGGCTGGTGCAGGCACGGGGGCGGGAACTGGGAGGGGAACGGGCTGCAGAACCTGCTGCAGCACCTGCTGCGGCGCCTGCTGTGGGACGACTCCCGTGGGAGCTCCCCCGGGGGGAGCTGGCTGCAGCGGGACTCCCCCTCCTGGGGCTCCAGCCCCTCCTGGGACCGGCCGGGCTGCCTGAACCGCTGTCAAGGTGTCGCGGAACTGGTATTGCAGATCAAGCGCTATCTCTCACAGTTCCGTGGTGAGTTGCATTCGCAGGTCTCCCATCATGCGATCTAGGGCTTGGATCTGATCTTCCCCATAGAGATCGGGACCGTACGTGGCGCCCCTCTCCTCTTCCAAGGGCAGGGCCCGCCAATCTCCTCCATAGATCGGTTTGCGCTCGTCTCCCAGGAAGCTCGGCCTCCTGTGCTTGGTGCGGTCTCCCTGGATCGAGACCCGTGCTCCCTTCCGGTCATGGACCCACGAGTCGACGGTCCCACGACCGAAGTTGCTCCATGAATACCTCGGGGTCACGCTCTGATGAGGAGGTGGTCGCAGGATGTAATAAGCCCCCTGAGCCGTAGTCGCTGGCACTTCGGGCTCCCCACCGCCGCCTCCACCACCGGCACCCTGGTCCTCCGGGGTCACCAGCTGTCCTTCGGTTGTAGGGATGGGAATAGTACCGTCGTCCGACATAGTCAGGAACGGTCAAGTCCCAGTCACGGATCTCTGACAATCTGTGAGGCTTCTGCTCAATGTAGTCAAGGATCAGATCTTTGTTGATGAAACACAGTTCTTTATTTCCAATCGTTACATTACTACAGGTCCTCGGATTATTGTCAGAGATCAAGCATACAATAGAAGCAGGATTAATATACCCTCCAGCACAATTTGAATTGCTCATAGGTAACCAATCAACATAGGGGAAAAACCGCGGGCTAAAAGGTCCTTTGACCGTTTGCTTCCCACAGGAAAAAGGTTAGGTGTGAAGCAGTAAATTTCCCTTCTTAAACCAGACCCCTCAGATGTAACCATCTTTCACATAACAAATGGCTCTCCCCAAGGCCTTCACACGTTGATAAGAAAGTAGTGCTCGTCTTCCCCGGCAGGGAGGAAAGGAATGCGGAGGCAGGAGGATGAGAGACCGATTGTTCTCAGGGTTTGGAGTCGCCACCCTCCCGGACAAATGTTACATTAGCCAGGCCAGGTCAGGGCCATAAATCTTGGGTCATAAAAGAGCAGAGACAAGGGACATTGCATGGTGGATTGCAAGGTTCAAACAAACAAGCATTACAAATGGTTACATAGCAGGCAGGCATCACAAATGGTTACATAGCAAATACAGGGATAGGTTATACAATACATCATATAGCCCCAGAAACACTTGTTAGAATCCATAGATTCTGACAGTCTTTCAGGAATAGTCAGAGATACTAAGAAGCCTCATTATTTGAATTTGCTGCACGCTTCCTAATTGACAAGAAGCCAACTGCATGGACTGGGCAGCCTATGCCAGCTGATTGGACCCATGGAGGCCAAAAAAAATGCCAAAGCTTTCCTCTGCCAAGTGAGTATCTGCAGTAAATTAAGCATGCCAGTGCTTGAAATTAGACTTTTCTGCATACATCCTCTGAAGCCATCAACGGGCCTTTTCACATCTTGCATCCTGCCTCTACATGCATACATCTGCTTACAAGAAAGAGCCAAGTCACCCTCACCTTATGAATGAAACTGGGGACCAGTACCCGGATAAATGTGAGGTCTGTATCACATGTCCAGTTGTACATGTGTTGGCAACACAAGAATTACTCAACACACATACTAAGAACGATCAGGCATACACTGTACATGGTCTGTACATGTGTTAACTGTTACTTGTAAACAGGGCTTCTTTAACAAAGCATTTATGATTTAAAAGAAGCTTTAGAGCTCACTTACTCAAATATTTAACTTGATTTATGGGTTACTCAGTGAGAGCACTGAGGCTAAATCTCAGTAAGAGCACTGTAAGTGACTTTTAAAAATTAAGTAAAGAAGCAAATGTAACTACTAATCTGAGCATGCTGTGAAATATTAATTATGCATTTCAAGTGAGGGGAATAAACAAGAAATAATTTAATCTGTGACATAAAATAAATCCCCCAATGAATCCTTGCTGAAGGCATTTTCTAAATAAACACTTGTTTTTTTAAGTCACAAAGGAAATGAAGTTGAAAACGTTAGTTACTGAAGTCAGAAGCCATTTATTAGAACACTTTGCAATTATCTCCTCTCATTTAAAAAAAAATAGAAGCAGATACCGCTAAAGGGTGAGTGTGCTGAAGGAAGACTAGCGTGTCCCTGCAGCAAGGTGGAACAGACGAAGTACAACTGCAAAGGCTGAGTTAAGGAAGCATATTAGCATAATACTGGAGTTAAACTTGTCAAGCCAAATAAAAACTAATGTGTAACATCAACACTTCCTCCATTTTTGACAACTCTAATTTCACTGATATATACAGGCAGAAGTAATTATTTCACCATTTGAAAACATTTATAAAATGCATGGATTGAAAACTAAAATGGTGTACTGTATTAATTATTGACAATAGTTATGAATACTTTAAGATTTGTGTCATAACACAAGGGAATGTATGTTACATTCTGCATATATCTATTGCGTATGACACACACCCCTCCCACACACACATAAAGCCCATTCCTGCTAGAGAAACTATAAAACCTGGAATAACACTGAGTCTCAGTTGGTGGTGAAGGGCGCTCCCTTGCTCACTCTGTATTCCTCTGTAGGCAGAGAGATACCTTATTTATTTTTCCATTTCCATTAATTAGCAGGTATGTCTATATAGCTCATAGGCATTCCGGGAGGACAACTTGTTGGCAGAGTTTACACATGCAGAGGAATGGAGCACCAACTGTTTAAAGAAAATAACTTGGTTTATTAATGAAGAAATAAACTCTGACAGAACAGAGGAGAGGGAGAGAGGCTTACCTAGCTGACTAACTGCTGTGAGATATAGGAACAAAGGGGGAGGGCTCAGTTGGAACAGGAATTCTTCAAAGAGGTAATCAGGAGACAGGAAGGACATAATATGAAATTGTGGGAAGTCCCTAATCTAGCTATGCTAACTAACAGTCCTTCAGCTGTCCCCTATAGGCTGTTCTTCAGATCTTTTTCAAGTAGGTGCAATATAGACCTTGTATAAATGATGTACTTTGTTAGAACTAATTTAAAAAAGCGCAAAGCAAGCAATTATACCCCAAGCATATAAACCCCTCCCCCTTGGCCTTAGGCCAATCAGCGACAGGTAAATAGCCCACCAGAATAATGGACCTGCTTCCCAAGAGAAAGCTGACTCCCAGGAGAAGAAACAGTCAAGGTTACTCTGGTTGGCTAGGAGAGATAACAAATGTACTGGGAAACAGAAAGCTAAAATTCCTCTCCCGTGGCAACCACGCCGGGAAGTGGCGGGGTCTGACAATTTCTATATATAAAATATAAAATAGAAAATAAAACCAAAACTCTGGAGCTAAACAATTTCTAACTAGCAAAATCATTAGCAAAATCAGATGATTACAAGAAGCTCAAATAAATTAGAACAAAACAAACTAGAACCAAACTTATTAAATCCTTTATATCCCATCTTTCTTCATGACCTCATAATTTACTTCACAGATTCTATTGATTCAACCAACTCAGAGTAGGTTCAGCCTCCTCTGTGGGTTTGGTAATCATTATAATGTAGGGATGTGTATATAAATGCTTTTGGAGGGGTGGTTTTGGTGTTTTTTTTATAAAAGAAATTATGGTGGAACTATTGCCAGATCTCTGTACCTCTCTCAAGGTAGCCCCTCTGAGGCTGCGATCACACAAACTAAATAATCCACTTACAGCCCACTTTCCAACTGGATTTTGCCAGTTCACACAGTAAAATCCAGTTGGAAAGTGTACTGAAAGTGCATTGAAAGTAAATTATTTAGTGTGCATGTGATTGCAGCCTATGATGGCACGGATCAGAAGGATTTGATCCACATTAATTTTAATTGTTCAGTCTTTACCCATCAAGGTTTCTGTTGATGTCTGACAAGATGGATTTCTTCTGTCCCCCACTTTTAAAGTGATAAGGATCTTCTTCAATTGGAATGGTGGAGAAAAGAGAGTATGTTAATCCTGTAAAAGTTTAAGCAAACCGCTGAAAGAGGAAGTAGGGACATACCGTGGCAGACAAGTGAAAAGGAAGAAATGGAACAATGTGATCCATTGGGAAAATAGAAACAATTCAAGCATCGAAGGGGGGGGGGGGAACCACATCAGAGAGATTCACAGGAGACTGATATATGTGAAACACTAACCACACATTTCTTCTGCCCTCCTTACTGCTGTCATCAGGAAGAAATAACGCAGATGGTAACTGTTTGAACCTTCCTCCTTTCCTCCTAGGCCCTGTGATCTCATGATCCCTGTTGCCTAATCAAGTGTAGCTATTAGGGATGGACACAATTTTCAGGCTCTTTGACAAGTTTCTTCTGTCTTGCCTAAGCCATATCGCAGGATCTATGCCACTGTGGCTTCACCTCTGTTTCAGCAGACTGTGAACAATATGTGAAGATAAACAGTGCTTTCGAATGACAGCTTTATAATCACAGTCATGCTTATATGTTTGCCAGGTATTCTACCCAAGTGCACATTTATCAGTTCATAAACACCCACTGGGAAAAGTTGATCTTTTTATTGACATTTCTCTCCATCACCAAGGGACTGATATAAACTGTTTTAAAATGTGCAGGTGTTTTGAAATGCTGAGGATATGTCTCTCTTCCTAAGGACCTGAAACTGAAGAGATGTTTGTAGGCAAAGTGTCAGCAATATATTGTGCAGCAAATGAAGTACAAAGGATCAGACATGGTGCAGTTGCAATTTGATGAAAACCAGTCAGTTTACATGGGTGCATACTCTTCTGACATTTAATCAAAATGTATGCAAGGTCCTCCCAGACCACACAGTTTCCATGTTGTCTAAACAGAAACAGTGCACATATGTACAGCTTCTGTATACGTGAACAGACCACAAGATTTTTTAGGGTTTTGATCTGGGTGTACTAAAGCTGCATTTATTGCTCCTCTTCAGACAATTTGATGATGGTGCATATCAGAAGTGTCATGGGTAGCACACACTCCTGATAACATGCAGTTGCTGGATTCCCAATACATGGAAATGCAATGTCTACTTCTAGGTAAATGTGCTTAGGAATACACAATTAGAATACTGTAGGGTGGATCCTGTTAGGAGTGTGCATTCAGACATACCTGCACCATAATTAAACCTGAAATTAGCTGTTTCAAACAGCATGGGTGTTTGTAATGACCCCAAACACTTCTGAAATTCCAGGAATAATAATTTATCTCCTGGAATTTTGGGAGAGGTTTAAGTTTGAGGGAGGGAGGAGGGGACAGATAGGAAGCAACCGCCCCCCCCTGTCTCTCAGCTGGTCCATGGTGCATGGTTCCTTTAAGCTTTAAAGTGTAAACATTTTCAATGAGAAGACCTGACCTCCCAACTCGGCAGGCCAGATCTACCACAAAAAAAATACTGGCCCTTTAAAGTTTACAAGGACTGTATACTGTTGAATCAAGGGCATAGACTTTCCAGTTTCCGGGGGGGGGGGGGGGCTGGGCCAGAGACATCACAGGCCATTATCTCAGGGGGAGGCTCAGCACTTCCTGGAAAAGTTTGGGGGAGGGGCTCCAGCTCCCCAGCCCCCCTGAAGTTGATGCCTATGTGTTGAATAGCTTGGGGGGGGGGGGCTAAAGGTAGACATGGCTTCAGAGGCTAGGTCTACTAACCACAGGAAATAATGAGATCACTGTTTCCTTTGGGTGGTAGAGAGTTCAGGTTTACCTCTTACAGAAAATAATGGGGCCATTATTTCCTATGGGAAGTAGACCTTGTCTCCAAGGCCAGATCTATCAAGAGGAGAACAGGTTTACTGCCCACTGAAAGTAACAGGCCTTTAAAAATTTTTTTATTTTAGGCTATTTAGGGAGGCTATTTTTAATGCCCACAGTGGCAACCAGCTTGATTGTGGGTTCCCCCTGCCCTGGCAGCGTGGGCAAAATAATTCATGTTGGGAGGCTCCCAGAAGATGGTGACCCCATGAAGATCTCATTGGAAATACAACCCCGTCTGCCTTGCTTATACAGCATAACAATTAATCAAACCTGGCTACTTGCATAGGGTTGAACAAACGCTGTACTAAATCAAAATAACACTATATGAACAGAAATAGGCTGATGGCTCAGATAATTGTCTGGTAAATTACTGTGATACTGGTTGGAACTGATGAGTTTTTCAAAGGATTCAAAAGGGATATATCTATCCAGCGATTATAGATGATAGCTAAATGGAGACTCCATGTTAAGTAGGCAGCATGTCTTTGAATACTGGGTACCTGTAAAAAGCAACAGGAGATGGCTATTGTTTTCTGTTCTGCATCTGAGCTTCCATACTCTTGGATTTCTATACTTCTATAGAAATTTGCATTCAGTGGTACAGCAAAACAACAAATTACTCTAAGAGACAATAATCATGAGCCTACTTTAGAAAGACAATGTATTAAAGAACCTGGCAGAACTGGAGCTATTTGAACTTTTTCCTGACTTCAGTGCCTTGCTCTTAATCAGCATTTTAAGGGTCATTCCTCACAATGACATACTGTTGTCAGTAAGGTTAGAAGTGCTTTCTCTCCCGCCTATGCTTGGCTCTTCAGCAAGTAGCTTATATTCAGCATTTATCTTTGTCTTTTTTCTGTCGTACATTACTTATTTTAGGTTATTGTTCTCTATCAGGAGAAAAGCTCGCCATGAGGGTTAACAAGCTTTTTAAAATGAAGAATCGCTTAGGGTCCACAGGAAATAATCTGTTACCTCCATCTGCCTTTCTTGTTCACTTTTTTGCTTTTTACAAGCGAGTTGATTTACAGTCTCTGTAGAAAGCATGACTTTGAATTTCCAAACTTTGTTGGTCTACATTGGTATCTATATTGCTGAAGGTTGCAGTGTTGCGATGCCTATTTCCACTTCCTGTGGAGGATCAGAGGTAGGAGTCCCATAAGAACAACTATCCTCACTGGCCATTTTGAGGTACCTTCATTTGCTCAAGGGCAGTGTTGGTGCTGGTACCAGCCACACTGGTTGCTTAGTTTAGACCAGGGGTCCTTTTGTAGAAATAGGTGCAGGAGCTCATTAGCATACCTATTAGCATAACTCATTAGCATATGGCATGTCCCCTGACATCACCGGAAGTGTGTCAGAAAGGGAAGCAAAAGGGGGGGGGGCATCTTCAAAAGCCTCCCCTTCCCTTCCACAGCTGGCCTGAAGCAAGAAGGGCCCCATAGAATGCAATGGAAAGATTGTGCCGCTGCTGCTGCGCGACTCTAAACAGAAGGGGTTTAAAGTTTAAACCCTTCGCCACTTTGCTTCCTCCACAGGCCTGCTGGGAGCTGGGGGAGGGGAGCTGCTGGGAGCTGGGGGAGGGGGCAAACTGCCATTTGTGCCCACTAGGGGTGTGCAAATAAAAATTTTTAGCCCGATACATATCGGGCCAAATCAGGCTGCATCTGTTCTGGTTGCCAAATGACCCCTACATGTCAGTTTCAGCAATGCAAGTGATTTGGGAGTCAATTGGCAGGCCAAATGTCAGTTTCAACCCCATTATACCATATGGGCCATTGAAGTCAATGGCAAAAACTGAGAGCGTATATGAAAGACTGGAGGAGAGGGGGTTTGAGGAAGAGGCTCCAAACTTGCAGGGTAGTTGCTGGGGCCTCTCCCTGAAATACCCACCAAGTTTCAAGGAGATTGGACCACGGGGTCCAATTCTACAGGGCCCCAAACAGGTTGCCCCATCCCCTTCATTGTTTCCTATGATGGAAAAAAAGTCACTTTTTCCCACCATAGAGAACAATGGAGGAAATGGGGGCAACCTGTTTGGGGCCCCCGTAGAATTGGACCCCCTGGTCCAATCTTCTTGAAATTTGGTGGGTATTTCGGGGAGAGGCCCCAGCAGCTACCCTGTAAGTTTGGAGCCTCTCCCTCAAACTCCCTCCCCTCCAGCCACTTTTTAAGCCATCACCAAATGTCGGCAGCAATTCAGCAGTGGGCCGAATCAGATCAGAGAATCTGATTCGGCCCCTGGCTGCCCTAGTGCCCACTCCTGGGCTGGTGGAGTGCTGCTCTGCCTCGCTCTGGCCCCAAATGACCCCTGGTTTAGACACAGATTATTGGTTCACAAACCTCAAAGGGTGAAACAGGCCATCTTTTTCGACTGAAAAATGAAATAAATGGGCACAGTGCTCTCTAGCTTATTTGTTTTTGTTTCAATTCACCACATTTATACCACATATATAAAAGCATGCTAATCCATCTTCCTTAGCTCTTTCAATCAGGACCATTTTCTTAAACATGAATAGTCCCTAACATTCATAGAAGTTGGAGATCTTGAAGGACACTGTGTTACCCACTTTTGATGGAGTTCAGCTGACCCTTGCTGACTCAGTGAAAAGCCTTAGGGTCATACTGGATCCAGCATTATCATTGGAAAAGCAAGTTAATGCAGCTGCAAAAAAGTCTTTCTACCAACTCAGCCTAGCTTGTAAAATGGCCCCTTATCTTGATATGGCTGACCTGGCCGCCTGGTTCCACATCACAGTAACATCAAGACAAGACTACTGTAATGCACTGTACATTGGTCTCCCCTCAAAGTCAATTTTGGACCTTTAGTTGGTACAAAAAGCCACAGCTTGGCTACTATCAGGAGCTAAACAGAGCATGCATATTACGCCGATTTTGCTAACATTCCATTGGCTGCACTGGACTCAATTTAAGATACTGGCTATCACATACAAAGCCCTTCACAGCCTTGGTCCCTTTTATATGTGGGACTGTATCTCTCCTTATGTTCTGCCATGATAGCTTCACTTGTCTCAGCAGGGCCTTCTGCAGGTGCCAGCCTGTAAATGGGCAAAATCAGCAAATGCCCATATACATCCTTTCTCCATTGTGGCTCTCACCTTGTGGAATGGCCTGCCCAAGGAGGTCAGGAAGGCTCCCAATTATTCAAGAGGGCTTTTCCTACACAGGTAATGGGGTTGTACTGTACAAAATGTTTCACAAACTTACTTGGTAGAGTTGCCAGGTCTCCACGCTGTGCCAGCAGGGGGTGGGAGGGAGTCTTCTGGGAGTGGGGCAGGGCTCCACCTCAAACAGTGACATCATGTGGCAACATCCCCAATATGATGATGTCACATGGAAGTGACAATATTATGTTGGGGATGTCACATGGTGACACTCTGGTTTGACGGCAAAACTCTTATGGTAAAATCAGTGTCAAATCATAGAGTTTTGCCATCAAACCAGAGCATCACTGCATGATGCCCCAATGTAATAACATCACTTCAGCGTGATGTCATCACATTGGGGATGTCTCCATGTGATTTTGCTTTTGGGGGGTGGGGTTTCCAGCTGGCCAGTGGTGGGCAGAAGCCCCCAAAAGCAGGGGACCCCCTGCCCCCATCCTATTACTTGGATAAATGATATGGGATTGTGTTATATACTATATACTATAAGACAGATCCTATATAAATACTATAAGAAGGATCCTACAAGGTAATTTTTGCACTGTTTAAGTTGACTTGTGATTACTTGTGCTTTGCTTCAGTTATGTGTTTTAGATTTCTAGTTAGGTCCAAACTTTTACAGTCCTAATCCTATTACATTGTTTATTCAATGTCCCATTTTGTTGATTGTATTGACTCGTTCTGTGCAACCTGACGAGTCCCTTTGAGAAAGGCAGGCTATAAATAATGCAAATAAATTAATTAATTAAAAATGTATGTTGGGAAAACTAGTATAGGAAGTTACCCTAATTCTTCTACTTTATTTTACTGTTCTTACATAGAGTGGCCATGGCTGTGTTATAGATCCATTCAGGGGTCCTTTTGAGCAGGAGCTCGGGGGAGCGCAGCTCCGGGAGTTGGTGCCAGCCCCCCACCCCCCGCAGGGGAATGCCTGCTTGTGTCATGGCTGCAGCAAAATGGCCCCGTCCCCTGGAAAGGTCCTTGTTCCTCCGACCAGCCTTCTGAAGGCTTCAGCCACCACTGAAGCTATCCTCCCACAATAGTGGTATTTCTGAGGCCTGGATTAGTAGCTGTCCCCTCTCTGCCAGCTCTCTCTCTCTCTCTCTCCTTTCTTTCTTGCCTTCCGACATACTTCAGGTGATGTTAGGTGGTGTAGCATATGCAAATAAGTTATGCTAATGAGCTCCTGCACCTTTTTTTCTACGAAATGACCCCTGGATCCATTCCTTTGCACGCAGAAGGTTCCTAGTTTAATTTCCTGATTTGAGGGGGGTCTCAGAAATGAGCAAAAAAGGTCTCAGGTAAAAGGCCTAAGACTTTAAGTTCTGGTGAGCTAATAAAAATAATAATAATAAAAACTATTAGGCTTAGATAAACTTATGGTCTGGGTCTGCCCACAGCAGTTTCTGACACTGTTATGAGTTTGACTAGTCTGATCAGTGAATGGCAGATTAGGGACTTTAACAAATATGCTAATGTTTCTTAATGCCTGAATGCTACTTAAAAGACTTAGAGGCTACCAAGTAAAGGTAAATAAGTGTTTTAAGAAATAACACTTTTTACAAAACACAAAGAAATACGAGTTTTTTCGCTGGAGTTAGCTAAAATTGGTGGTGCAATCTTGGTGGTCTTCCAGTATTGCTCTCTGGGCATCATCTGCCTGCAGCCAGAGTATCTTTTTGCCTCCACTATCAATACAGCTAATTCTCAATGTGGCCCAAATGGTCTGAGCATAAGTCTGTTTCATGGGTTCATTATGGAACAAAATGAGGCAAAGGGGGTGAGAGGGATGGAGTGGAGTTTGTTGCCTGACCAACTTGTCATGGGCTTTTTTTGCAAAGCAGAGAAGAGCTTTGTTTAAGAGATATCACAGAGCTGGGCTGCTGCACGAGGGGAGAACCCTGCCCCTTCTTTCTCCAGGCTTTTTCCAGCGGCTGGACCATGCTTCCAACCAAAGAACAGATGACACTAAACATGACAGACCAATGGCTGGATTCTGAATAAGGCAGCTTCAAATGTTCGACATGGTTGCTATGTGATTTTTTTGCAATGTGAGGAGGGAGGTATTGCATTTGGCTCTATCTCCTGCAGCAGCCTGGGGTGGCGGGCCCATAGCCAGAAATCTTTTATTGGGGGGAAATGAGTACAGTGGTGGTGAACACATCAGTATTTATTTACTTTGTTATGAATGAGCTATGATGTAATGCAAAGTCTTTGTTATGAATGAGCTATGATGTAGCACAAAGGGGGGGATCATTCTATAAAGAAGGTTACACGATAATCCATTTTGCTTGAAATCAAATATCCCCTTCCTTTATTTACACATGATGAACAGGGTATTGTAAGTACATGAAGACCCCCACCTTCATATTGCCCCCCTTCCAGTTTCCTGGGTTGCAGTGTGCCAAATGGGAACCCCCCAAACACCAATGTATCACCATAAAAGTGTCTGTTTCTTCCTCTGAGCATGAAATGAGGCTTTGCTAACAAAGATCACAGAAGAAGGTGCACTTCCTTGGATGGATGGCCCCTTTTATTCACAACACCATTTTCCATTGAACTCACCCCTCCCCCCAAAAAAGCCTAAAACCCTGCTCTGATTTGGCTCCATATAACTTGCTATAGGAAGACTTAAGAATAGCTATAGGCAGTCAGGCTGGAATGCAATACTCTTGCCAGTTTTCAGATGGGGCCTGAAGATCTCCTAGAATTATAAGTGATCACCAGACTAGAGAGATCACTTCCCCTGGAGAAAATGGCTACTTCAGAGGATAGATTTTATGGTATTCTTCCCCCACCTTCCTCAGTCTCTATCCCCCAAATTTCCAGGAATTTCACAATGGAGTTGGCAGCTCCAGTGAGTATGTGCTTTTCCTTTGCAGTTATAGCCTGCCTGGCATGCAGGGATAGAGTGGCTTTTTTGCTTCATGCAGATGGGAAGAGAAGCTGGGACGGCTTCCTTCTACAGATACAGGGATTGACTCCCCCCTGCTGAGCCCAGTTAAAAGAGAAGGCAAAATTGTTGCCAGGGCCGATTCATTACCACCATTTTACAACGATTTTAAAATGCTGTAATGCCCCAATCCACTGTGCTGCAGGACTCTTTTCCCCATCCCAAGTGTTTTCAAGGGCCAAAACAGCTGCATGGGAACCCGTAAAATAATCACAAGTCCACTGTAAAATGGTCATGAGTCCACTTGTGAAAGGCAGAATACAGAGAAAGGCCATCCACCCTCTCTGATTCCAACCACCTTTGAGCTAAAATAGAGCCAAAAAGAGAGAGCTTCTACCTTAGTGTGCCACAGTGCTGCAGATCAGAGGAATCCATGAGTGGCACGAGTTAGCAAGCTAAGGCCAGAAAAGGTCTGTGTCACACAGGGCTCCGTTGGGGCCGGAGCGGGCCGGAGCGCCGCTCCGGGAGAGAGAAGGCGGGCCCCGCCCCCTGCCCCCCACCAGAAAGCCTCCCCCGTTCAACCCCTCCCTCCCCCCCAGTCGCCGGCCCCGTCTGAGAACCCGGCCCCGCCTGAGAGCCCCCTCCCTCGACCAGGCGTCTTCCCCGGGGCTCAACGGGGGCGGGAGGTGGCGGCAGTGTGGGGTCATCCTCGTCCTCTTCAGCGGCGGCGGCGCCTCCCTCGCAGCCCCCTCCGTCTCAGCCGGCAGGGGCGAGCAGGGGCGGAGGCCAGCACGGCCGCGGGGGCGGCGGCAACGACAACGGCGGCGACGACGAGGAGCGTGCCCAGCAGCAGCAGCAGTCGTCTTCGCCCAGTCGTCTTCCCCGGGGCAGCGGCTGGCCGCCGGCCCCGGCCCCGAGTCCCCTCCCTCGCCCGGTCGTCTTCCTCGGGGCCGCGGCTGGCCGCCGGCCCCGAGTCCCCTCCCTCGCCCGGTTGTCTTCCTCGGGGCCGCGGCTGGCCGCCGGCCCCGAATCCCCTCCCTCGCCCGGTTGTCTTCCTCGGGGCCGCGGCTGGCCGCCGGCCCCGAATCCCCTCCCTCGCCCGGTTGTCTTCCCCGGGGCCGCGGCTGGCCGCCGGCCCTGGCCCCGAGTCCCCTCCCTCGCCTGGTTGTCTTCCCCGGGGCCGCGGCTGGCCGCCGGCCCCGCCCGAGAGCCCCCTCCCTCCCCCAGTCGTCATCCCTGGGAAAAAACCCCTCCCTCCCCCAGTCACCATTCCCAGGGCCACCATTCCCGGGGAGGGAGAAGCCGAGCAAGGGGGGGGAGGGAAACGCCAGCCCTAGTGGGGGGAGAAGCACCCCTCACTCCCTCCTTCCCTCTCTCCCCCCCCCTACCTACATACCTACCTGTTCCTTCCTTTCCCCCTTCCTTCCCCTCTCCCTTCCTCCCCCCCTCTCCCCTTCCTTCCTTCCTTTCTTCTCTCTCTCTCCCCCCAACTACCTACCTACCTTCCTGTCCCTTCCTTCCTCTCTCCCTTCCTTCCTCTCTCCCTTCCTTCCTTCCTTTCTTCTCTCTCTCTCTCTCCCCCCAACTACCTACCTACCTTACTGTTCCTTTCTTTCTTTCTTCCTTCCCCCTTTCTTCCTCCCTCCTTCCTTCCTTTCTTTTCTTCCTTCCCCCCTCCCTCCCTCCCTCCCTCCCTCTTTCTTTCTTTCTTTCTTTCTTTCTTTCTTTCTTTCTTTCTTTCTTTCTTTCTTTCTTTCTTTCTTTCTTTCTTTCTTTCTTCTCTCTCCCCCACCTACCTACCAACCTTCCTTTTCCTTCCTTTTCCCCTTCTTTCCCCTCTCCCTCCCTCCCTCCTTCCTTCCTTCCTTCCTTTCTTCTCTCTCTCTCCCCCCAACTACCTACCTACCTTACTGTTCCTTTCTTTCTTCCTTCCCCCCTCCCTTCCTTCCTTCCTTTCTTTTTCCTTCCCCCCTCCCTTCCTTCCTTCCTTCCTTCCTTCCTTCCTTCCTTTCTTTCTTCCTTCCTTTCTTTCTTTCTTTCTTTCTTTCTTTCTTTCTTTCTTTCTTCTCTCTCTCTCTCTCCCCCACCTACCTACCTACCTACCTACCTACCTTCCTTCCTGTTCCTTTCCCTCCTTCCCCCTCCCTCCCTCCCTCCCTTCTTGCCTTCTGACACATTGCCCATGACGTCAGGGATGTGTGGCCTTTTGACACTTCCGGTGACGTCAGGGGGTGTGGCATATGCAAATGAGTTATGCTAATGAGCTCCTGCACCTCTTTTTTTACGAAAGGACCCCTGGTGTCACATACTTCAGAGCACAGTCAAATCAACTACTTTGTGTAGGAAGCAAACTGCAAAGGGAAAGCCGGGGAAGGAGGAGGGAAAGAGATTCTCTCTCCCTCTCATTAGAAAAGTCTGGGAGGGAGAAGGGAAGGAGACTCTCTCCCTCATTGGCAAAGCCTGGGAGGGAGGTGGGAGGAGGGAATGAAATGTCCTCTCTCATAGGCAGAAGATTTGTGATAGATTTCACAACAACCTCTAGGGCTGATTGGAGGGGCATGAGAAATAGTTGGTGGGGCTGCACCCCTTTGTGCACCACCATGGCTACAGGCCTGTGGGGTGGCACTCACCTTTCCCTCAAAACTGCAAAGGAGCCCAGAGGCTCAAAAAAAACGGGGAATCCAATTTTATACATTTCTCCAGATTATAGACGGACATAACTGAAATAAGACAAATAAGAAGTTTACTGAGATAGCTTAAACTTCTGAAGGTAGTTTATTTGGTTCATAATGAGAAGGTTATTGCATACAGGAGTTTCTCATGAGGTAAAAAAAATGAAAGGAAGGTTGATTAATACCAATAGAATTTTAGAATTGTACTGTGTATGACTTAAGGAGGAAAAAAAACACTTTCTTTTTATCTAGGACAAAAGTAATATATATATATTAAAGCCGAACCATGCCTCTCTATACAGTCAGCTGGCAGAGAATAAAAGCATCTTACTAAATTTCCCTGGTTATAAACTGACTTTATTGATAGACTTTTGAGGAGGCATCCTTGAACACAGACCAGTTTGGCTCTCAGCAAGCTGTCTGGATGTGTCTGAATGAATTCAGATCTTTTCATTTCACATGATCATGCCGCTTTGTTGCACGATTGTAATGATTTTTTTTTTGCAGCCATCAGTTTGGAAAAGGTACCCAGCAGCATCTTATTCAGTCATTGGCTGTATGATATCACCTGTTATTTTAGAAGACACAGTCAAGAGCCTTCAAAACTCCATCAGCTTCTCAAGGCCAGACAGAGATGAGAAAGGCAAGAGCTGAAAGTATCCCAGCCCATCATGCTACTGCTGATACCTCTATGCACACCATTTGTTTGGCCCTCCCTTACTGAAAACAGATCTGAAGCTAAGCTCTGGAAGAACTTAAGGTCTGCCAAAATATAACCACTTAGAACAATTAATCTTTGAATACTGGTCATTTAATAAACCAATAAGTGTTCTAAATAGTCAATAGTGTATGAATCAGAATTACTTCATAATGACTACATTTCCCTACCACCTCCAAAATCTAATGACCAAAATGTTTTAAGAGATCCTTGAAGAGACGCTTCTAATGCAAATAATGCTGGAAAGGCTGGAAAACAGCCCACTTGTGCCCTCTAGTGTGTGCTGGAGACTTATTTGAGGTCTTTTTGAAGTGGTAATACTTGGAAAAAATAATGAAAACAAAGGCAGCAAGATAACTTCTTGAAATCATTTAGAAGTGAAATATCCTGTCAGCTCCCATAAAATGGGAGATAGTTTGCAAATGGTGTTGTCCCTTTGATGTTTTTCCTTACATGCCAGCTTTGGCAAGGTGAAATCAATTTCCCCTTTTCTTGGGGGAAACAGGCATTCCACCTGAAATATGCTTTGCTTCACAGGACTCTGTTTTGCATCCTAATTGCACCATGTGCCAGGGAAACAGATTGTTTGCTAATTGATATCATAAAGGAAGACAACCCAGTGAAGGATGATTATTTCGACACCAGCTAGCAGCTGATGAAGAACTTGACAGGGGCTCTGTCATTTTTAACACAAACTGTACCCATAAGCTGATTTTCATTTATTTTGTGGTATGAAGATCGGTAAAGAGAATGTCATTGAAAAGTCTGCTATATATTTGAGATCAGTACAGTCACGAGCCATGGTTGACTGGAGAGTGAGCTGTAAGCAACGGAGGCCTGGAATCTCCTGCTATAATGATTTACTCTGGAGTGCTACGAACAAAGATGGTGCCTATTAAAGCATGTGGTAAATGAGCAAGCCGGTCACCATATTGTGCTACACAACCACAGTGAAGTTGTTTTTATTTGACAGTATTTATGACATTGATGAGTATCACAAATGGAATAGTTTCTAGTGTATTTTGCCATCCATATTTATTTCAAAGCCTTCATCCCTTCCAATGTGCTTTTCTTGGGTATTTTAATGCTTTAACACCATATGCCATATTTTTAGCACATTCTTTCCCTAGTTTATCATTTAATTTGCTTGACCTATGGGAGTGATGGCACAAGCCCAAGCTAATCTCAAAAATCTACTGCACGCTCTGTAAAATCTGTTTCTGAAAAATGTCAGGTGGAAAAAATTGCTGATATGCAAACAAACAAGAGGCTCAGTGTACAGTTTTAGAATCTGGATATCACAGAGCCCTACATCGTGTTTCATCTTTTTCATTATGAGTTTTATCTTTTTATCACTATACAAGAAATATAAACTGATGGACTTCAGGCGGTGCAGCAGTTGGAACTTTAGGACTTATGTAAGGATCCCAGCAGTAGAACTGGAGGAGGGAAGCAATTCTTCTCTTGCCGGGGCTGGGAATCCAACTCAGGACAAATTAAATCATTAATGGTGGTCCATGCCTGTTTTCTTCCCTTGTTCTGTACAACTAGTAGGATGCCCCCAAACTGCCGAGAGGCAGGGAGGGCGGGATAAAAATCCAATAAATAAATAAATAAGGGCTTGAAGCAATAATTGCCATTAAAGGCCATTTGGAGAGAGACACACACCTGTGTCCTTACCTTTATTAGGCAGTGGTTTCTAGCACTCCCGAGCATTGCTGGCTTGTATGAATGTAAACACAGGAAAGCTAAAATCAACACAGACCTACCACCATCCAAAACAACAGAAACCAGTATCCAAGTCAGAGCCCTAAAGACAGGCAAGGCTCTACAATTGGCTCTCAGGATCAAAACTTTGTTCATTCCTGTCCTTGAGCAGATGCTAAGTGCACCACATAATGGCCAATATTTGAAACCCCACTAATATTCTGCCCTTCTCCCAAAATATATATTTTGATTACAAAGCACAAACCAACAGGACATTTTGAAAGGAGCTCTCAATATTGTTTTCCTTCCAGAATCAGGAGCTCAGCAGCCCATTTCAGATTGTCACCTGATCTGGCTACCTGTATGTTTGTTCCAATAGGGCAAACAGCAGCTACCAACACCAGATTAAAGGGTTTTTAAATAAATAAATAAATAAATAAATAAATAAATAAATAAATAGGGAGTTTTATTGAGGCATTTGATGCAATATCAGGGAGGAGGAAACTTATCCTAAGCAAAAATAGCAAATACTAAATCAGCATTAACCAGAAATCACCAGTTAATCCAATTTGGAGCGTGATTTACTTTTAAGCTGCATGTGAGGCCAATAAGCCAGATCCCACTAGGGCTGCCAAGTCCCCCCGGGGGGGGGGGAGGGATTCCCCCGCTAAAGGGGTCCCGAATCTGCCGGTCTGGATCTGGCTGGCAGAGGGAACCCCACCCCGGAAGTGGCCCGATCAAGCCGACTGCCCAGTGTGATGACATCACCCGTAAGTGACGTCATCATGCTGGGCATGTTGCCAGGGCAACACTCTAGCAATTGCCCTGAAAACTCTATGGTACCGTAGAGTTTTAGGGTGATTACCAGAGCGTCGCCCCAGCAACATGCCCAGCGTGATGATGTCGCTTCCAGGTGACGTCATCACGGCACGCGCGCGCAGGACTCCCCTGCTTTCTTTAAGGTGAGACTTGGCAACCCTAGATCCCAGTCAAATGAGCAAGGCTAGGACCCAATGGGAAGTCCCAGGGAGGGCTGGGCAGGAAGGAGAGGTATATAAAGGGAGGCTCCAAGCAACAGGCCAGGGAGGGTTGAGTACTGGTGACTCAGGCAGTGCAGAGAGAGTCGGCCAGCTGGGAGGAAGAGGACTTGGGTGGACCAACCCCCTCCCCTCTCAGTCTGAGGCCTGGGAGTTCCCCTTCGAAACAGAAGGTGAAACAGCAGAGGGCAGCCTTCCCCAGGTGGTCATAGCGGGGCATGACAACTATTATTATGTTGGTCCCCTTTGTCATCTGGCCTGTTTATCACACATATTTAATTCCCTCTAACTTCTAGGGAGATTGTACAGAAATGGTATCATGTGGCCAACTTCCAAATATTTCAAAAGATAATGGATCCATGGACAAGGCAATGGTGTGTAACCAGGACAGAAAAATGCATGGTCAAAAGTGATACCGAGGTAATGCCACAGAAACTTACCAGCTATTAAGAGGGATGAATAGGGAAGAAACAAGGAATAAACTGGGTGCATGTTTCCACTTGTTGCTTTAAAAAGCCGTGCACACACAGTGATTTTTAGCAAGAACCACAGTAGGAAGAAAGAGGTTAGGGCTCTTTTTGGTCAGCCCTTCCTCTGGCCTAATGTAAAACCTTTTGACTTAAAAACAACAAAAACAAAGAAAAACTACTAGGATTCTGTGTAATATGTAGTTTGGGTTTAAGACATAATCTATAGCAGGGGTGTCAAACCCATGGCCTATAGGCCAGAACCAGCCCACCCAGGGCTTTAATCTGGCCAATGGCTCTCTTCTTCAACCCCCCTCCTCCTAGGGTTGCCAAGTCTTAGGGACTCACCGGCGGGGGGGAGTCCTCCTCTGGCCGGGAGTTTCTCCTGGTGCGCGTGCTTTGCGCACGCGCCCAGCAACGTCACCAGAAGTGATGTCAGCACATTGGGGGCATTGCCAGGGCGACGCTCTGGCAATCGCCCCAAAACTCTATGGTATCATAGAGTTTTGGGGCAATTCCCAGAGCATCGCCCTGGCAACACCCCCAACGTGCTGACGTCACTTCCGGTGACATCATTACGTTGTCCTCGCTGGACGACTACGCGGGTGGGGTTCCCCCCGCCAGCCAGCATTTGGGAACCCCTTTAGTGGGGGATCCCCCACCCCCCCGGGCTGACTTGGCAGCCCTAGCTCCTCCCCCTCCCCTGCCTGTCCTCATCCTTCCTGCCAAACTTCCCAGCTGGCTGGGCCTTGTCTTCGCCTGTTTCTCCTCCGGCAGGAAGCTCCTCTGGGCTAAAGCACAAAATAAGTTGCAAAGAAAATGCAGAATGGCTTTTCGTTTAAGGTCTCTGGGTCCAGACAGACTGCTCTGGGACTGGAATGACAGCCCCTAGAGTGGAATGATGGTCCCTGGGAGTAGCAGCTGCATTCTGGGAATGGAATTCCACTCTGGGAGCTATCATTACAGTCCCTGAGTAGTCTATCTGGGCGCAGAAACCTTAATGCAAAATCCATTCCGCATTTTCTTTGCAACCTTTTTTTGAGCTGCAATGTATTTCAATGAAATGGAGCTCAAGTAGTTTCAGTTTCCAGTGTTTGTATGCCAGCTGAAGTTGTCTCCTTGCAAATAAAGTTTTAAGCCAGTTTGTCTCTGCTGAGTGGACCTGAGAACAGGTGCCTGAGTGAGTACTCTAACCTGGGAACCCACAGCCAAAGGGGGACATTACACTGGAGAGCCTCTGCCACTGTGAGTAGACCCGGGGGGAGGGGAGCTTGTAACGCCCAGCCATTTCATGTTTTCCTAGGCTCAGAGCATTTCATACTTTTAGTTTTTATTTTTAGTTTCTGCTGTGATCCTTGTGCTTTTTCTTGCTGTTTTATTTAAAAAATTGCATTGCCAAATCCCACTATCTCCTCACCTTTACATTTTAGGTAGGCATCTTTTAAGGGATGGGGGAAGGTTGGGATGTGTCAATTATCAAAGACTGTTAAATAAACTAAATATGTCAAGGGTGTTACTGGTTTAAGCATGTTTGTATTTTAAGTTTAAAAAAACCCTTTAATTGTGTTTGTCACTATCCTTTAGAAAGTTAACATCTTCGCTACCTGGCATTACATTTGATGACACACATGGCCTGGCCTGACAAAGTCCCATTTATGTCAGATCCGGCTCTCGTAACAAATGAGTTTGACACCCCTGATCTATAGTGTTTGTAACTGGGTTCTTAAGAGAGGTGACATGGTTAGACAGTCAAAATGCTCAAAAGCAGTAGATGCAAGAACTATCTGAAAGTCACAGTTAAAGCCCAAATTATGTGTCTCAAGTGCCAATAAGAAAGCACATTATCTCCAGGAACCATCTGTCATGACGGTTTAAAAGACTGATGCTCAAAATTATGTAACCATTAGGGCTTGTGAAATGCTATCTCCAACAAATTTCTAGGTACTTGAGGAATGAATCACTGTTTTCCATTATCTGCAATGTGAATTATATTTGTAAAGAATGTCCTACCATGTTATTTTAACCGAGATGAATTTAAAATATTCTAAAACTTGATCTGCAGGGAACTAAGTTTTCTTGAAATGATCTGCTTTGCAGAGATATAGGAAATTAGCTGAGGAATTTGCTGGTCTGTGGACTGTGATGAGGTATCAGAGGCTACTCTGTCAATTGGAATCACACACACACACACAAATTCTTAGGCCTCAAATCCCACCTCTTTTTCCAGTCCCAGAAATCTCCTGGAAATGTAAGAGATGAGTGTTGCATCGTGGTTTGGAAGATATGATGGCTGATGACATAGAGTACAAGGATGCAGATTCAGGTCCAAATGGAACAGCGGGTTTCCATAGTCTAAAGGTAGGGCAGACCTGCATAAAATATGGTTCCTCTAATCTGGACATATCCTGTTAGCCGGTTCTGTGGTTCATCGAGATGAAGCATAAAATCTAAGGAGCAGAGCTTCTACAAAAAGCAGATGAAGACTGACCAAAGAATTCTCTGTGTTTTATAAGTAACTTGAGAATGAAATTAACATTCAGCAAAACTTGTTTCAGGCATGGTTCTGTGGTACGTGTTATAGGGCAGGAGGAATATGTGCTTGCCAGATCAACAGATCTAGACCTGTCCTAGACCATACTATGTGGTGTGTTTGTATGTGTGTGTTTATTTCCTTCCTTCCTAGAGCTGGATGCACAAACTGTGTATATGTATTTTTCAGACAATGATACCACAATCACTGATGTGCATATAGTTTGTTGAATGCTCCTTTATGTTGCACATTTTCTTATGAGTAATAGGAACAGTAATGCAATGCTAGCCATGAAGGTTGGTTTACAAGCAAACATGAATTGTTTGTGCTACTAGTTTCAGCTGTTTAGTAGCTAGCTGGGTGTTTAGTAGCTAGCCATGACAAGTCCCTGCATGCGTGTCTGGTGTCCCAGGTGATTGCCCATGTTACCTGACCCTAAATCCTTCCCTGGTTGGTAGATTACATTCGGGGGGGAAGGGGGTCACAATTGACACAATCCTGCCCATGGATTTTGTTAGATGGTCTGTACTTTTTGTGTGTGTGTAGCAGATAAAGTATTGTATCCTCTGTTAATGTATTGCTCTTTTTTTGGAGGGTGACTTGGATGGTTACTCAGGATCTGGGAGAAAGCAGTAATAAATAACTTACAGTTCTCATGTATTAAAGAGTTCTTAATTCAAAAGAGACAAAAAAAATTCACAGGATAAATATATTTTGTAAAAATATCAAGAGCAAATGAAAGCGGTACATACAAACCAAACCAGAACAGCATATCTAAACACTGGTATAAATTATCAATGAAAGGACATAGGAAAGAGGCCAATTTGTAAGGAGATAGAATTGTGGAAAAAATGCTCTGTACTTTTGTTGCACTGCGTTTTCTATCTCTGTCTTCTGACAAAGTGGCGTATTTACAAAGATGGTTGCTGCTGAAATTTCAGCTGTAAGCAAGTCAGGGGATGAGCAAACAGCATATATCCTCAGTATCATTTGTGTTGGCAAACTTCTCAGCTAGAAACCTTCATCTCCGCAAGACATTAAATAGATTTATGGCCTATCAGCTTTAAACCAGAGGATGGATGTCTGCTTCTCACACTGAGTTGATGCATTAAATAATAAAAGCAGAAATAAAAAAGGCAACTGAAGTACTAAGAAATCATTGCTCATTCGAGTTAATACGTATGACAAATTCCCTTTGTGGTTGATCTGTATCTAGCAGTAGCTATACCTGCCTGTAAAAGCTTTCATGAAGAGATACCCAATAGTTTTTAAATATAGAATAACTCTGAAACACATCCCCGGTATCTTTTTGACAGCCTTTTAATCTCTAGATTCTTAGTAAGACTACAGGAAATCAACCTGCTTTATGTCTTCTCTTTTTTCAAGTAAATAAAAAATTAAACTGGATAAAGAAGGGGAGGAGAGAGATGCTGCCTTCAGCTCTCTTCTTGTCAATACAAAGTAAGTTTATTCTAAAGAGCTATTTCAGTTGCTAGGAAAGGCAAAACCCCTCCCTAACAATGAATTTTTGTACAAATTCTGATAGCACCAAAGTCAAAACACTAATACGACCCACCAGCTTTCATGGGCAGCATTATGGGTTTCATACTCTATTAGTATGTTGACTGACAATACATAGTTACATAGCCCAATGAAGCATCTCCAGTCACTAAAGTTTTGGGAACTTGATGCTATTAGTTTTCTTTTCTCACAGAGTCAGTGGCAGTGCTTAACCCTGCCACTGATTCTTGTAAGGGAAGAGCTTCAGAATCAAAAGAGCTTCAGAATCCCTTACAGGGCTCAGCACTGCCACAAACCTGCCAATGCTTACACCCCAGCTTACTGCCAACCCCTGGCTATGAAGTTTGAGTAACTGTTGCCTTCTTGCCAGATATCTTCAAGCTAGAGAGCAGTGAAAGGAATGAGAAGAAGGTGCAGCTACCACAGTTCACCTCAGTCTCTTCCCCTGGGAACTAAACCCAAAGGGAGAGGACAAATTGAGTGGGTGGTGGCAGATATGGTGATAGGGTTTCCAGACAACCAATGGAGGATCTGGAGGGGTGGGGGGGGGCTTCAGTGACAGTATGGTCAGTTCTCTCTAGAAATCACTGCAAACTCTATGGCTTTACCATAGGATTTCTGGTGATTCCCAGAGAAGTTTATTTCTCGAAGTGATACCACACCATCAGGTAACAGCAGTTTTTAATTTTATTTTTTTTCTCCCACTGATACTTTGAGACCTGGCAGAAAAGGGGAACTGAGGACACGGGATTCTCTGCCCCAGCTGGGGGGGGGGGGGGGGTGTTGCAACTCTAGATGCAGACCAACTTAAAGGAAGAGAACCACTGAAGGTATTTTGCACAAGGGTACCCCACACCTTGGAATCGCTGGCAACATTCTCACAGTACAGCCATAAAATGTAACTAAACTATAAAGCAATAAAATAATGTGGTGTTATAGCCCCCCTCCAAATAATGTTGTAGTAATGGGCAACAAAGAAAAGGTCTCTGGATGTACAAATTTTAGAAATTAAAAAGAAAATCACCCCAAAGTTTTTAGAGGTATAATGGACTGGATGTAGTTTTAATTGCAATGAGGGTGGCAGCTTTTGATTCTGAAGCTCTTCCCTTACAAGAAACTCTTTCTTGAGTTCAGCAGCCTGAACTGTGCTAAGGCTTACTGGATGCAACTGTGGATGTGGCAGGATGTTTTACCAGCTGCTCCTAAAATGCCAAATCATTGTTTTGCTCCATGGCCTGAATGTGAGGTTTGATTGAAAATGCTTTTATTTAAGCTCTGTTTCCAAGAAATCACATTTTTTTTGGTTAAAGTTCCCCCGGCGCAAGACTGCAACTCATCACATTAGAGCGGTCACATCTTATTACCTTCCATTAGATGTGACTGACACAACTAGATGTTTTGTGCTACAACACAGCATATCAGCTTGGGATACACTTCTTTCCCGGAAAAAAAGTGAGTCTTCTAAAGCAATATGCTGCAATTTTTTGATGAAATCATTTTTTTTAAGCTATGAGCCTTTACAATTTATGCTCAGTGTTATTTATTTTGGACCAGAAATAGCTTTGGATGTGTCAGTTCTAAAGTACTAGCGAAAAATCTATTAGTAGGACCAAATTCTACTGGTGGTAAGGGAATAGTATCAAAGACATTTCATTTTTGATAGAGAGGTTTAACTTTATGTTGCTAGAAGTTTAGGAATAATCTTGTGAGATCTACTGTAACCAATACACACACAAACACAAATAGAGGTCACAACAACATGCAAACATTTTAGTAATGCTTGTTGCATGCACTAAGTCAGGGGTGGCCAAACTTGCTTAATGTAAGGGCCGCATAGAATAAATGTCAGATGTTTGAGAGGTGCAAGACATGAACAAATATTACACATTTTTACAGGGAAATATGCATAATTGCTTTTTATTAGCATTAAATGAGACTGCCAAAAATAATAACAAAAGTGGTAAAAGCAGATATTTATAATGATATTTATTTTTCCAAATGATATTTGTTTGCTAATGATACTTAGCTTCCCCAGCCGTCCCGCCGGGAGCCGCATAAAATGTATGAAAGAGCTGCATGCGGCTCCCGAGCCACAGTTTGGCCACCCCTGCACAAAGTTCTATGAATTCACAGTGGCATAGCTTTAAATTGCAACTTACATTTTTATTAGAAATATTTTTTTCTGGAATAGCTGAATCGTTGGTAGCTAATTTCATAAAAAGAAATTTCATATTTCCTGTATATAGGCCCAAACTGCTCCCTCCCGCTCTCATTTCTTCTAATAAATGTTATTGATGCATATGGAGAAAGGATTATTTGTCAATAGAAAGAAAAAGTTTCAAAGGGATTTATGAGGGAAAGAGGAAAATGTTTTGAAATCGCCTTAATCAGATTCAGGGTCACAAACCTAAGAGGGATGCCCATTTTACTTGGAACAGGAGAAATTCTGCTTCTTGTTCCTTTGAGAAGTGGTAGGGGAAAATTCAGTATTGAAACATTTCCCTATTTATGCAACCTGATATTGGAAGTTTAGGAATGACATGATCTGGTAGCATGAGTAAAGTGCAAGTATAGCTAGGTCATTCTGTGACTATTTTTAAAATTCAATATTCTCTAGATGAAATGTTGCTTGCTGTTAGCATGAGCAGTAAATAATGGCCTTTGATCATAACCTACAAGAGTGCAGCAGCATTCACAGAAGGAATATTCTGACCTACTCTGTCCCATTGCAGCTTGCCTTGCCCTCCAAAATTCTGCTTCTGGGAATAGTGTGACAGCAATTGAGAGCTGTAACAGGACAGAAGAACTGGCAACTGTCACTCTCCCCTCCATTATTTGATGTGCCTTCTATCAGCAGAAAATGTAATTATGATCTATGTGTGCGTATGTGTTAAGTACCATCAAGTCTCTTCCAATTAATATCTCCTATTAATGATCTCCCTCTTAGTTTATGTCCACTCGTGTGACCAATGGTCTCAAGCACAACCATAACACACAACATACATATAAAATACCAAAGCGAGAGTTTAAAACTACATTTCAAATCCGGTTAAAATTATAAGCAGTATAAAAATTTAAAATATAAAACAAAACTAAAATGCAGACCTTATTTTAGCAGCAATTATTTACACTTCAATGCTATTATAATAGCTAAATATTTTGCTACTGAATATGAGAGTCCTACAGAGTCAGTCACCAACGTGTCCTTAAACATGAATGCTTTATTGAGAAAGGTCTACTATGGTCATCTACACTTCTTGTGTTAGTAATGGCTGACACAGCCCCAAGGAGGACAATTACACAGAATTCAAAAGGAATTGAAACCAATCACCATGTCAGAGAAAAGGCGTTTAAATTACTGGTTTACAGTTCCCAGGGAAAAAGTGGGAAGAATTAGAGTCAGACAGGAGAAGAGATACATGGGCAGGCACCAACAGTCTCCCAAGGTCAGAGCAGCTCGAAGATCGATCAGCATGCCATGAGAAATATAACATAACATTCCACAGACCCTACATCAAGGGTTCACTCATCCCACCTCCCAGGCAGGAGATGGCAGCATTAGCTGACACTGAAGCAGTATTTATCGGATCAATATCTGACAGCAGATAAGAGGTCATCCATGGCTCCAGTGGAAGGTGGTATTTGAATAAAATTGGATATACCCGATATGACCTAAGAGCTAACCAATGTGAACAAAACAAAAGGAGATGTGTCAGTGTCTCAATCTCGCTGGAAGCACAGGTACAAAGCCCCTCTGAATACGGAGTGCATAAGAAACATCCCATTAATTCTGCAGATGGAACAGCATTTAATCATGCAAGAGTAAAAGCAAATCTATGAGAGGGTGTGGTAAAATGGCTTAGATATAATGGAAGGGGCAATAAAAGAGGGATCCTCAGAGCTAGGGGAGAACATACATGCTTGGCACATGCAGCGGTACTAGCCTTATCCCAATTCCCTGCCTTCGATCTGATCTGTTTCCATGCTTCTTGCTGAGATATATTCTTGATCGTTGATATCAGGAGGCCGAGGAGGATCAGTTTCTCATCCATTTGATTTGACCAGGTATTTCTATAATTATCCTCCTTCAGTCTATAAATCAAGCTCCCTGATGATGGACTAGAAAAACAAACCTTCAGTCTTAGTCTGAGAGCAGCCAAAACAAGTTCTAACTTGTAGGAAGCTTTGTGCTAGCTCCCATCTGAGAACAGCTCCCGCCACATACTTGGGAACTCCCAAAAATTGATGCAGGAATTGAGTTAGTAATTTGTCTAATGATTCAGAGGCTGCACAGATCCAAGTGGCTGCCCCATAGAGGAACTGAGGCATTATTTTTGCGTTAAATGCTTTAACAGCCATAGGGATATACTGACCCCCTATCGAGGAATAAAATCTTTAAAGTGTATTGACATTTGGTCTAACAGTATCCTGGGCTAAATTAAGGTGATGTTTCCATGATAAATTCTTGGAGAAGACCACTCCCAAATATTTAAAACGTGTTGTCAATTCTATTTCTCCATCTTTAGTTTACATTATTTACATTTATGATTTATCTTCTTAGTAAAAACTATAATTTTTGATTTTTTTTGTAACTTACCATGAGCCCCTCTTGTCTGCAATACTCAGAGAAAGCATTAATTGTTTTCCAAGGCCAACTTCAGATCTGGATAACAAGGCTGCTTCATCTGCATATAATAATATAGGAACTTCTTGGCCTGCCAAAATAGGTGTAGGATAGGAGTGATTTTTTATGTAAGACACCATACCATTAAGATAGAAATTGAATAGAGTGAGGGCCAGTAAGCAGCCTTGTTTTACTGCTTTACCAAGGTTGACTGAATTTGTAAGCTGTCCTTCCAAGCCATAATGTATCTGCGCAGAGGGATTAATGATCTCCAGAGCATCTTATTGTTAACAACATTGCTCAGGTGTTGCAAAATGAAAGCTGCAGCTTCCTTGACTGAGTCAATACATCTCAGGTTGAGGCTTCCTCTTCTTCTGCTGCCTTCAACTTTTCTTAGCATTATTGTCTTTTCCAGTGATTCCTCTCTTCTCATATGGTGCTTTCACACATGCTAAATAATGCAGTTTCAATCCACTTTAGCAACTGTTTGCAAGTGGATTTTGCCATTTCACACAGTAAAATCCAGTTGCAATGTGCATTGAAAGTGGATTGAAAGTGTGTTATTTAGTGTGTGTGTATAAAAGGGCTCATAATGTAACAGGATAGCCTCAATTTAGTCATTTTAGCTTCTAGGGAGAGTTCAAACTTAATTTCATCTAGAAGCCACTTATTTGTCTTTTTGGTGGTTCACAGTATCTTTAAAACTCTCATATAATACCACATTTCAAATGAATCAGTTGTCTTCCTGTAAGCTTTCTTCATTGTCCAACTATCACACTCATACGTAGTAATAGTGAATACTATGGTATGAATTATCTTGATCTCAGTTGCCAGTGACACATCCTTATGCTTAAGAATCTCTTCTAGCTCCTTCATGGCTGTCCTTCCAATTCTCAGCGCCTTCTGATTTCTTGGTTGCACTCTTCCTTTTGGTTGATGATGGATCCAACATCTTTAACAATTTCATTTTGTTCATCATCAACCTTTAAATTGTGTAATTCCCCAGTAGTCACTACTTTTGTCTTCTTGATATTCAGCTGTAATCCTGATTGAGCACTTTCTTCTTTAACCTTTATCAGTAGTTGTTTCAGGTCTTCACTATTTTCTGCCAGTAATGTGGTGTCATCTGCACATGTCAAATTGTTAGTATTCCTTCCACCAATTTTTACTCCACCTTCATCTAAATCTAATCCATCTTTCGTTATGATATGTTCTGTATAGAGATTGAAGAGACGGGGATAAAATACATCCTTGTTTGACACCTTTGCCAGTTGGAAACCATTCTGCTTCTTCATATCCTGTCCTAACAGTCTAGAATATAAGTTGTACACCAAAACTGTCAGATGTTGTGGCACACCCATTTCTTTTAAAATCTACCATAGCTTTTCATGACCTGCACATTCAAAGATTTTGCTGCATTCTATGGAACATAAGCTAATTTTCTTCTGTCATTCTCTCATATGCTCCAGTAATGAATGTAAATTTACAATATGATCTCTAGTGGCTCTTCCTTTTCTGAATCCAGCTTGAACATCTGGCATTTCTCATTCCATATATGGTAACAGTCTTTGTTGTAGGATTTTGAGCATCACTTTACTGGCATGAGAAATTAATGCAATGATTCAATAGTTGCTGCAGTCTTTGACGTCTCCTTTTTTCAGAATTGGAATGTAGATTGGGTTTCCACACACTCCCCCAATCACTCTTGCCAAAAACTCTCTCCCAGTTCTTGAGTGTCTGTGTAGAACAGGCTCCAACTTATGCTGACTTTGAATTCTTATACTGAACTCCTCTCAGGATAGAGATATAACACAGTTAAGGCAAGGAGTCTTTTTCTCTCACTCAGCAGGTAAATCTGTCTGACTTTTCTGATCAGATACATGGACTCCAAACTCTGTCAGAAACCAACGAACTGCCTTCAGAATGGTTCTGTCTGACAGAACCACTCGAGAATGGAACTCAAACTGACTCTCCCCTCAGTACACAGCTGATCATATATTTCCCTCAGCAGGTGCTGGGCCAGTCAGAGAAGAGGAGCAGCCTGTCACTCAAGCTGTCCATTCCAGGGAAAAGTTAAGTCTTTACCCCCTGGCTCTCTCATTTAGCCGCACTCAGAAACCTGCTTTTAAAGTGCAGTCCATCACACCTGCCTTTGTCCAATGGGGAACTAAAGTAGCTTACAGCTTATGTCATTATCCTGTCCTCCATTTCATCCTCACAAAAACCCTGTGTTGTAGGTCTAACTATGTGTGTGACTGATCTGTGGTCACTCAGTGAACTTCCATAGCAGAGTGGTGATTCAGATTTGGGTATCTCAGATCAGAGTCTGAAACTCTAACCACTGCATCACAGTAGCCTGCAGCCAGTCCTGGTTGATTCATACAAGTTGCATAGTATCAAGTTACTTGCTGTTTGCTGCCAGGCATGGCTCCAATGAGTCCACCCCCAAAAGTCAAAAAAGCCCTGGAAAGGACCCTGCTTTTTGCTGGCAGAAACCAAGGCTTGAATATTGTTGTTGTCTACAACAGCAACTATAGGCATCTGTTTCTTAAAGCTATATGCACTCCTTAAAAAAAAACAAAAAAAAAAAACCTTGGAAACCTGGGGCTTTCTCAAGTTTGTAGAAATAACTATCTTGTCTGCCCGTGGCTCCAGTCTGCAGATTTAAGTATCCACAGATGTGGCAACATTGATAATTAGCCAAGGAAACATTACTTGGCTCCTCCCCTTTATCCTCACAACAACTTCATGAGGTAGTTTAAGAGAAGAAGCAATGATTAACCTGCAATCAGTTAAGAAGCTTCACAGCTAATGGGAGTATTTAGACCTAGAGCTTCCAAGATTTAAAGCACAATCTTACGCAGCATTACTCCAGTTCAAGCATATTCCCATGGACTAGGCACAGCCTGGAGTAACTTTGCATTGATTTATACAGCATCAGTTATACTATCTGCTCCTCCACACTTATAAGCCCTTAATGTTATTTTGTAAAACTGCTACAAAATACATCATTAACAATGAAATAATCTGGCTCCAAGGACAATGGACAATCTCTCTGTCAACCAAAATCTCCTGCCCTGCCTCCTTCATATGATAATTCACCCAATCGTGGTGCCTATCGCCTTGCATCTAAATCCACAGATGGTGTTTCAAAAATCTCAATGTTCATATTAATTCAACAGACCATGTAAACTGTATGCTGATTTAGGGCTATCATCAAATGGGTTGATGAAGTAATAGTCCAAAGCGTGTTTTCAGGACTCTTATGAACAAATCTGATTACTTGCTAACTCCTGTGAACTGCCTTGGAAATATGACTTGGTGCACTCAAATAATGTATAAATATTACATTCAGAAACCAAGCTTGGCAGAAGCATTAATATCACTGAATCCTTGATCTTTTGTTTTCATTTTGCCTCTCAACCAATTACAGTATTTGTACACCTCTTGTCAATTAACTTTCCTACACATGTTTCATGCATACAGAAGCTAAAATAAAACTTGACAGCCACTTTCTTCTGGGCCTCAGGCCAGGCAGAGTTTCTGAGTATTCTTTTTATTATTTCCCCCCCTTTAATTTGCTACCTGATCGGTATATTGAAGCTCTCTGCTTTCTTGACATGCTGCATACACCCTAAATAAGGGATTTTTAATCATTATCCAGAAAGTTAGCTTGCAAATGGATAATTTGCCATTTGTATTCAAAGGATGCCAAATTCTATCTCATTTTCTCAGGTGTATTTGTGGATTAATTCATTTTGGTTTCAGCTGAGATCCTCCATGTTTAAAATCAAGGTAAGCGAAAGCAGAATTTTTCTTATGTATTTACGATTTCATTAATTTTGTGAAGGATTTCAGCAGGAGATAGTATGCTATTGCTAAGGGTTCATACTAACAGATCAGTGGCCTCCGCTTCCAACTTGTAAGAAATTATAAGTAGTTTCATATATTGCTTTCCTGCAGGAAGAAAAACGGTTCTTGCCAGGTGTTCTACTTAATCTGTTAGAGTACAATTAAGGCAGAGTAGGATAAGAAATTGATTTTACTAGTCAGATAACCTTGAACACAAAGCTTCAGCAATTGCCTTGGCTTTTGCCATTTTACAGAGATCACCAAGAAGATACGTTCACATATCAGCTCCATCTACTACTCCCTTCACCCTAAGCAACAGATTTCTGTAGTGCAGAATGACCTTGTACCAGCACTGCGTATCTAGTATTGTGAAGGAGCATATGGGATTCTACATTTAAATCTAGAATGGCTTTATTCTAGCCCAATTAGCAGTTGCTGCAACACAGATCAGTATTCCTGGTGCACTCTCCTGTACTTAAGCTCTTGGATTTATTTAAAAATTTGTGTGCAAAATTTTTGGGTGCACTACCACCCTATGGTGAGTTATACCCTTCTAAGCCCATTGACATCAATAGATTCAGATGGATGTTTATGATTGTACACAATAACACTGTGCAATTAAATAAACAATGAGTGCTAAGGTGCAAAAGCTCAAACATGCAACCATGCCCAATAACAAACATGTCACACCAGCATGTCTCTTACTAGGACCTCAAATCTGTAGGAGAACCCTAACAATGCAGCACCTGACAATGCAGCACCAAAAATCTGCAAGAATACACTTAATTTCTTAGGATTTCTGGAGATTTACAAAACCTTGCCAGAGGAGGTGCCCTTTTGACCTACTCTAGCAGGCTATTTCAAAGGATGGAGGGCACGGCTGTAAAGGTCATCGATCTTATAAGGACCATAGGCATCTCTAGAAGAAAGGTACCAGTAAAAGCAGATGCTGAGCTGATCTAAGTTGGGCAGGTAGTTCTTCAAATATGTGGCTTCCAGGTCATGAAAGTTAAAGCCAAGTCCTTGAAATGCATCCAAAAACAAATAATCAGTCAGTATAAAAATTGTAAAATTGGTGTAATATGTGTGAAGAGTCCCACACTCATGAAGAGAGGAACTACCATATTTTTACACTGAGTTTCTGAGCTACCTTCAAGGGTTGCCAAACACAGAGTACATAATAATTGTTCAAGGACAGCAATAATATCAAGAGGTCTTAATGTAGTTCTGGTTAACATTTCTAGTACTAAACTTAACATCTCACCATCTAGTTGTGAGGGTGCCCCCTTCTGCAAGTTCACTCCCCCCCCCCCCCAGTTATTATGCCTGCCATATTGGAGCTCCTTAGGCCTCAGAATTAGGGAAGGTTGGACAATGGCTGAGCACTGCAGGTCCCTCCTTTTCTCCCCTGGAGCAGCGCTCTGCCTCCCTCTCTGGTATTGTGCTGCTTCCTTCTTCCCTGGCCTGTTTGTAAAGCCTGCCTTTTATTTTCCTCTCTTGTCTCACTCTTGCCTCCTCTGTCCTTGAGGAGCCAGCCAGCCATCCCTTCCCATTCACCCAATAGCCCCTACAACTGGGTTTGGGCTGGCTTCACCCGTTTCCCTGGTCCAGGTGCTCCTCTTCAGTCATCTGCCGGCTGGCTCCTGTAGATTCCCTTATTTGCCTTAGGCAGGCAGCCTGTTCCCTGGAGTGTAGGGATGGGCATGAACTGGGAAAATGAGGTTCAGTTCAGTTGGTGGTTCATGGCAGACACACAAATTGAACCATGGACCATCATGAACTAAAAACTCTTCATATGAATTGAACTGTTTTTTGAAGTTTGTGATGTGGTAGAACACACACACCCCGCCCCCAGCATGTTAAAGATACTAAACTCACAGGGAATTTCTGGCTGACTCTCCTCTACCTGCCCTCCAAGTTTAGTGAGGATTGGATTTATGACGTCTGAGTTATGGCTGCCCAAAGAAGGTGCCCCTAGGAAAGTGCTCTCTGAAGAAATGACAGGTACAGGTTCAGGAGGTTCAGAAGTGTATAGAACACCTCCCCCCAGCATGCTAGAGACACCAAACTCAAAGTGGATCTCCAGCTGACTCTCCTCTACCTGTCCTTCAAGTCTGAAGAGGAATGGATTTACAGCATCCTAGTTATGCCCCCCCCAGAAGGCACCCCCATCCTCCATTGTTTCCAATGGAGAGAAGAACACCAAGGACAATAGGAGCCCAGAAGAACAGAATCAAAGTTCCTGAGAATCTCTGGAGTAGAAACTGAAGGTGTAGGGAATTCTTACTAGTCCAGCAGAACCAGTCCAATGTGCCCTGAGACCACCCAAGACCCAAACCTGAAAGTATGCAATGACACATGTTGATGTGGTGGCTCAAAGCCCTGAGATGTATTTAAGTGTGGTGGCTTGAAGCCCTGAGTCCAGTCCAGTCCAGCCTTGACCCAACCCCCAAAGCATGCTCACAATACTCACAGCCCCCTCTGGGCTGAAACACACAGCCAGTATTTCAAGGACAGACAGAAAGGCAGACACCCCCAGAGTTTTGAAGGGGGTCCCCCAAAGCACCCCCATGGCAGCTGGGAGGGAATAATAAATATGGGTACTCACCTAAAGAACCCACCAGCTAAGGCATACAGACACAGGTGCAGAGCACATCCGCCAGTGGGGGTGTATTATTCTACTCTGAAACTGGGTCCAGAGCCCACCCTTCCATTGGTATGAATTCTACTCAGAGGATAAATGGAAATACATGTGAAGCTGGCAGGACCACCCCTCAAGTCTAAAAAGACAGGTTATGAAGGACAGGAAGGACCCCTGCCTTTCGCAGCAGACGTGCAGACTTGATGCTGTGTGAGAAGTGGGCAGCCAGGTGCTAGTAGGTCTCAAACAGGAACTGTAGCCTGCGGGTAGCAGCATCCCAAGAGGCCCTCACAGTGCTTCCCCAGCCCTAGAGCATCCTTCACCACAAGGGGAAGCATGTGTGCCAGGCAGTTTGATGCTACTGAGGCATGCAGCCTTCACCGCTGCCAGCATGTTGATGCCAGTGTCCCTGACCCTGTAGCCACAGATGATGTTGCTGCTGCCCATCTACTCCCTCAGGCTCTCTGGATCATGGCAATGATGTTTGCCATGGTATGCTCTGCATTCACAAGGGGAATTACAGCACATCGAAGGGCCAAATGGTATCAGTTATACATGTATTTATTACAAATCAGATAAAAACAGATATAGGCCCCAACAGTAGCCTCCGTACAGGATCAAATCATACAATAGTATCAAGCATAAACCATATGTGACCAGGACCGTATGGGTTTCAGCCAATTTGGCCTTCCTCAGTGGTCAAACATATTTATTGCACATTGACTCAAGATAATACAATAAATGCTAAAATTGGGACCAACTGAAAAAATATTTTACTATAAGTCTCAGTGATTCAAGGCAGAGATATGATACAGAGGCCTTGTTTTAAATACTTTCTGCCCTGGTCATATACTCGTATGTTGAACAACACTTCAGTTATGTGTCTTTCTCACTTGATCCAAGGAAAATGAATTCTCCATGTAATTTGGAACCAATAGGGATGGGGAATATATAAATGTGAGACCTCTGGGGAGGTACCCAATAGCTAAGCTCCAGTGCTCAATGTGCGCGCAGAAACTGGGTGCTTCAGAGCCCTGAGTCCACCTATCTACACCCAAACCCTGGCAGCAGAGAGCAGATCACAAGCAGAAAGCAAAGCAATGACTCTGCTCTGCTACCTCCATGCCTCCCTCTCAATTCACCAGCCACTGAATAAGGCCGTGGTCACACGGCAAGGAAATTGTGAGATATGTCCCGCAGAACTGCTTTCAGGTTTCTTTATTCCAAGATGGGGATGATCACACATCCCCCCCCCCCATTGGAACCACAACCATTGCGGGTGCAGCGTTCAGATAGCTACACTGCCGTTTGGGTGGCGCAGCGTGAATTTTGTAAAAAAGTGCTTCATAAATGTGCAGATACGCATGGCCAAATCCACTGAACTTTAAAAAAAAAACCATGGCCAGAATGCGTAGCCCCCCTTGGAGCGCCTGTCAGCCTCTTTAAACTGTACCCGAGTTTATTCAGGGGCCTGGCTGCCTCTTTAAACCCAAGTGATGTATGCCTCTGTTGTGTGTGCCTTTAAAACTGTTCTGCTAGCCATTCTTCTTCTCCGCTGTCCCTTTAAAGAGGCACCCGGGCCGAGGGAAGGGAAAGGAAAGGAGAGGGGCCAGCTGCATCTGTTTCTGCTGCTTCTGCTGATCTGTTCAGATCGGTGAAAATGCGGACCTAAAGTGCAACTACCGGGAAAATGCTTGATTTTCCCGAGGTTGGAAAATGCGCTAGGGACCCGGGAGCATTGTGGGAGTCAGCCCGCTTTGGCGTGGGAGGCGGAGCGGCCTGTCTGATCAGGGAATTTAAATGTGCGAGGGAACAGTAGCAAAACCCAATCAAAAGGACCCTGTGAACAGACCCCAAGAGACTGGGAGCAGAGCTGACAAATATATAGCCTTCTGAGCCCACAGAGCAGAACGGGAACTCTGTGACTGGCAGCCAGAAGTCCTTGTTGGGAGAGCCAGTTTGGTGTAGTGGTTAAGTGCGCGGACTGTAATCTGGGAGAACCGGGTTTGATTCCCCACTCTTCCACTTGCACCTGCTGGATGACCTTGGGCAAGCCATAGCTCTGTACCAGCTGTTCTCTCAAGGACAGTTGTCTCAGAGCTCTCTCAGCCCCACCTACCTCACAGGGTGTCTGTTGTGGGGAGGGGAAGGGGAAGGAGTTTGTAAGCCGCTCTGAGACTCCAAGTGAGTGAAGGGCAGGATATAAATCCAATGTCTTCTTCTTCTTCTAAGGTTTGGAGGGCTCCTATTGGTATTTCCAAGGCTAGAGAATTCTGCCCCCTTGGTGTCTTGGAGTTTTGTAAACAGTTTAATTGATTGACACCAGTCTGTCTCCATTCTTAAACTGCCATGAACAGCACTAAAAGTTCATGAAAGGACAGAACTTCAGTTTGTGAACCATGAACTTCAAATGGGCTAAAGTTCTTCACCAACGTTAGTTTGTGAGCTGGTTCATGCCCATCCCTACTGGTGCCTTTCCTTCCCTCTGAGGGCCACAGACCAGGTAAGTATCCAAGCTCTGAGGCCTTGGTGGAGGGGGCTGAGTCTGGGCACGGGCTCGTATCTGGACAAATTGCCATACCAATCAAAAAGGGCCTGCATAGTAGAGATGTGAGGGTATAGTGGTGACACTAATTGCATCTAGTCATAGGCGTCATTGCCAACAGTGTTTTTCAGTTGAGTAGAAATTCACACTCATTCTAGACCTTTTTTTCTTACTTTAGATACAAATCTGGGAATGTCCTTCCTTTTCAGTCCAGTGTACTTTTTGCCCCTGAATTGGTCCAGTTGAAGACTCCATCTTTGAACAAAACGGATTTCAGATCCTGACTCTGTGTAGTTTGTAATTTGAAACTGTGACTTTTGCTGAGACTGCAGAAATACAGCACTGGTGTTTATTGCTTTGCATTCGATTAAGAACATTTAACTGCAAGTAGCTGTAAACACTTGAAAAGAACCTTTTAACATTGAGAGAAAAACTTTTATTCAGAGGAACAGCTTGTCCAAATGGATTTTTAAAACAAAAGACTTCTCCCTCCTGATGACCCTATCTGTGTCTGGCTCTGCGGTGTATTTGGTGAGGGGAGAAGTACGGGTTGCTGAATGTTTTATCTTTTCAGTGATTTTTTTCCCCCAATGGCTTCAGGAGAATAAACCCAAAACGAGCCCAAAAGCTGTTGCTTCAACAGGATTATGCTGTGAATGCTGTGCCAGATAAATTAAGAAAAACAGCTGCTGAGATTCCAAGAGAAGTCTATAGGTCACTGACATATCAGAAACCACCATTACAGGCAACTAGATTGCACAAGATGGGGTTCCTCCGTAAAAGGCACCCCTCCAAAACTGTTTGTATGGACAGTCATTCTCTCTCTCTCTCTCTCTCTCCTCTCCCTCTCTGTCTCTCTCTCACACACACCTCTGCATCTCTGGTAAACAGGAAGAACAGTCCCATGACTGAAAATAAGAGCTATGACTGGCATATCGTTTTGGTATTCCTGAAGACGTTATCAGTATAGATACTTTTATTCACTGAGAGGCAAATTAGATGTTAGCATGGTCATAGGTCCAACCCCTGGCTGCTGATGCCATTTTAGAGAAGAATTTGTACATTTAAAAATGCTGTCAGAGCTCAATCCTGAGTGCCTTTTTAAGTGTCGAAACAGTCCCCCATGGCTGCGTTAATATTTGAAAAAGCTAGAGGACAAAATCTCCTGGTCCTGATGTGACACAGTCTCACTGCATTTTTAAATGCCAAATTATTTTCTAAAATGCATTGGTGGCTACGGGTCTGACCAGTGTCTGCGTAATTTCTAGTTTGGCCCTGAGTGCTAAAGTAAACAATGAATGAGAGAAAAATTAAGTCCATACCTCTGTCCTCATCTCGAAGAAGAGGAGGAGGAGGAGGAGGAGGAGATTGGATTTATATCCCGCCCTTCACTCACTTGGAGTCTCAGAGCGGCTTACAAACTCCTTTTCCCTTCCCCTCCCCACAACAGACACCCTGTGAGGGAGGTGGGGCTGAGAGAGCTCTTTCCCAAGCTGTCCTTGAGAGAACAGCTGGTACAGAGCTATGGCTTGCCCAAGGTCATCCAGCAGGTGCAAGTGGAGGAGTGGGGAATCAAATCCAGTTCTCCCAGATTAGAGTCCGCACACTTAACTACTACACCAAACTGGCTCTCTAAGTAGTTGGGTGCCACCATAGTACTATTCCTGACAAAGAGAAATGTAGAAAATCCCAGAAGGAAGACAGGCCAAGAGCAACCTTTTCTTTTTATGTTCCACCTTCATTGAATATGTCTTGCTGTTTCTTTAGGCTTCCAGAGGCCTATGCCCATCTTGCACTCTCTTCCTTCCAGTTCTTCAGAGACTTAGGACTGAGAGGCTCCCAAGCCTGTGAAAGCCTGTCTTCCCAATGTTCCCAGGTCCTTGGACAGGTAGCTGTGAAACTGCATTAGCTTGCTTGAGAGAAAACTAAGCTTTAAGTAGACTGAAAGGGAGGAAATTAGCTTTTTAGTATTTAGAATGGCTAAGCTTCCTTTCATGTGAGCAACCTTCTGTTTCAAGTGTGCTGGATGGTTCCACTACCTAGTGTGTCCTCTACTGGAGGCTGGTTATTATATTCTGGATTTGTATCTTATTTTCTTATGCTTATGCAGTTTCAGTTTATATGTCCCATATTTGTTGTAGGTAGCTATATATATTTTGATTTAATTTCTATATAAATACTGCAGGGGGAGGGACCTAGGGGAGCAGGAGGAGAAAGAGGGGGAGGAACTTCCCTAGTTTGGGCCTTGGATCCCCCTCCCCCCCAAAAAAAACCCATGAAGGAATTAGTGCGCCCTCCCCACATTCACTGTTTTGCAGAACTTTTGCTTTGGACAGTGGCAGAAGAGTTCCAGTAATAAAATTAGCTCCAGTAATTGAATTAGTTCCATTAATTAAATTAGCCACTGTGCTAAACTGCCCCCTATCCCCCCCCCCCCCGGAAAAGATTTCTGGCTAGAAGGCTGGGCCTAAAAGGTCTGAATTAGCACCAATAACCTATCACAATATGGTGGGGGAGGGATAACAAGGTCTTGCAAGACCTTTTTCCATATTATTAGTTTACACATTTAGTATTGGAAAAACTCCAGGATATGATTGAAGTCTGAAGACGTGGTAGTGACATTTAAATAATTTCTCATGATCTGCATTGTTTCAGTTATGTTAATCACTGAGAGATACAATGAGAAAGATGGTGTAGTATGCTCAAATCACTTGACAACTGCTTAGATACAATATACCTAAAATTTCTTCAGCGGTAGAATAGTTTAGATCTCACAGTCTTCTAAAAGTTAAACAATTAAACTAGTATTGTATAAGATAATTTTTCTGGAAGGCTGTCAGGGTAAATCAGACAAGCACCATTCTATCGTCTGTCTTAAAAGCAGAATATTGTATTACTTTTCTCTCTCTCTCTCTCTCCTTCCCTCCTCATTCAGGATATAAAACAGGAAGGGCTTCTAGTGCCCTGCTCCCACTCCTGGACCTTCTGTGGGCACGTGGTGTTTTTGGCCACTGTGTGATACAGAGTGTTGGACTGGATGGGCCATTGGCCTGATCCAACATTGGCTTCTCTTATGTTCTTATGAAGCAACTGAAAATCCCAAGAACCATTAAAAGTGATTGCATTGTCCATTTTTAAGGAGCTAACAGAACCATATACCTCTTCAAATAGATGACTGTCTTTCAAGAGCATCATGCTGTCAGAATCTGCTGATTCAGACAGAGTATTTCTTTTGCTTACAGCCATGTTTCAGATATGTTTTCTGTGTTTGTTGCTCTGCTTCTTATGGTACTGTATATATGATAACTGCTCCCATGAACACCTGTCATGTAACCCTCATTCTGGCCAGTATGTATCAGTAGGTATGTAGATTGTGTGACCCCAGGTTTATGACCCTGACCGGCCTGGTTTGTGTAACTGTCAAAGCGGGAGGATGTCAACTTCAAAGTATGGGAACAATGGGCCTCTCACACTCCTACCTCCGCATTCCATTCATCTCGGCTGAGACTCCAAGGGAGGACAAGTCTCATCTCTTATCAACGTGCGAAAGCCTCGAGGCCATGGATTGTTATGTGAAATGGTAACATCTGAAGGGTCTGGTTTGGAAGGGGAAATTTACAACTTGACACCTCACTTTCTTTCCTGTGGGAAGCAAACGGCCAGAGCCCCTTTTGCCCGCCGTTTTCCCTTGTAGTGATTGGCTACCTATGGGTAATTCAAACTGCTTAGAAAGGTATAATAGACCCGCTTCTGTCATCTGTGTTATCTCTGACAATAATCCGAGAAGCTGTACCAATGTAGAGATTGGAAATAAAGAACTGTGTTTCATCAACAAAGATCTGATCCTTGACTACTTTGAGCAGAAGTCTCACAGATTGTCAGAGATCTGTGACTGGGACTTGGCCGTTCCTGACCATGTCGGACGACGGTACTCTTCCCATCCCTACTACTCCCAAAGACACACCGACCACCCCTGGGGACCAGGGAGCCGGTGGTGGAGGCGACGGAGGGGAGCCCGAATTACCAGTGACTACGATTCAAGGGGCTCACTACATCCCGCGCCCACCTCCTCTTCAGAGCGGGACCCCGAGGTACTCATGGAGCAATTTCGGTCACGGGACCGTGGACTCCTGGGTGCACGATCGGAAAGGGGCACGAGTTTCGTTCCAGGGGGACCACCTCGACCGCGGGAAGCCGAGTTTCCTGGGAGACGAACGCGAGACGACTTATGCAGGAGATTCGCGTCTCCAGTCCCTGGAAGGAGAGAGAATGGGACCCTACGGGCCCGATCCCTACCGAGAAGACCAGACTCAAGCCCTCGACCAAATGATGGGAGATTTGCGGTTCCAGCTTACCACCGAGTTGCGAGAGCTGGCCCTCGATCTCCAATATCAGTTCCGGGACGCCCTCACGGCTATGCAAGCGGCTCAACCAGCGCCAGCCGTGGCCGGAGTCCAGCAGCCGGTGGTGCCTCCCGGGGGAGTCCCCACCCCGGTGCAGCCGCCCGCGCAGCAGCCAGTGCCGCCACAGGTCCCCCCTGCCGTTCCCCGCCCAGTGCCCGCACCTCCACCTGCGCCGGGTCCCGTGCCGGCAGGGCCAGTGGTTTGCCCGGCCCCCGCCAATCCGTTGACGGCTACTTTCGATGGGGACCCCGAGAAGCTGCGCTTCTTTCTGCTAGAGATCGAGCGGTTCCTAGACACATGGGGACATTTCTACCCCACCGAGAGGGACCGGATTGGCTACATCAAGTCCAAGCTGAAGGACACCGCCAGCGATTGGTACGTGAGTCTGCACAACACCCCCGGGCCTGAGCTGCGTTCGCTGAACAACTTCATGTGGGCCCTCCAACACCACTATGAGGACCCCTTGGGAGAAGAAAAAGCCCGGAACCAACTACGGAGGCTGACCCAAGGGCGGTCCTCGGTGAGGGACTACACCGATAAGTTCCGGCGCATCTCAGCCAAGATTCGTGGCTGGACGCAGGACCTGCTCATGGAGAAGTATCGAGAGGGTTTAAGTTACAAGGTGTACGAGGCAATCTTGCGGGCGGGAAGACCAGGGTCGTTGGGTGCTTGGATGAGGGCGGACGTGGAAGAGCGCTTCACCCTCATCAAGATGGGAGCTTCATCGACGGCCCCAAGCAAGGCAACGCAGAAGGCGAAGCCCAAACCCAACATACAAGAAATCCGAGATGCCCGTTTTAAATAGGGGCTCTGCATGAGATGCGGGGAGAGCGGCCACTTCGCCTCGGCGTGCCCGAAGGGAGGGGGAAAGATCCCGAAAACCTCCACCCCTGTGGCCGGGAGCACCCCCAGTCAAGGGAAGACCTCGTTCAAACCCCGGGCTCTGCAGCTGGAAGGGGCAGCGAGTGAGCAGGGAGAGCTGGAGCTGACGGAAGCGCAGATGTCGGGAAACTCCAACGGCCTGCAGTGAGCAGCGCAGAACTGCAGGTCCCCCGCCATGACGCGCCATCTCCGGTGAGCATCCCCGGCCCCTTGTTGTATATGGTAGTGACTGTAATGACCCCTGGGACTGGGACCCACGTCCGAGTCCGCGCCCTAATTGACTCTGGGTGTGCTCGAGACTTAATTAGCCCACTAGTGGTGGAAGGGCTGGGACCCAAGGTCACCCCATTGGGGGAGCCACTCAAGTTCACGCAAATGGACGGTTCAGAGATGAAGGAGGCGTGTGTGGCAGAGACTGAGGGACTTATTGTGGGTACGGGGGAGCATTGGGAGAAGAGAGCCTTCGTCATCACCCCAAACACCCAATTCCCCATGGTGCTGGGGAGCCCCTGGCTAAGCTCCCACGATCCCTATATCAAATGGAGTGAGGGGAAGATCTCCTGGGTAGACGAGAAGTGCCAGGGCCATAAGTGGGACGCCGGGTGGGGACCAGGACCTCCAGTGCCGCTCCGGCCGACGGCCCTCACCCTAGTGCCCTCGACTGTCCCCCGGGAGTATCGCGACCTGCTGGAAGTGTTCAGTGAGACCGAGGCGGACGAATTATCCCCCACAGACTGTCAGATTGTGCCATAGAGTTGATTCCGGGCAAGAAACTTCCTAAAGGAAAGCTTTATTCAATGAGCCCCCTGGAGTGGGAGGAGCTAAGGAAGTTCCTAGACAAGAACTTGGAGAGCGGGTTCATTCGTCCTGCTAAGTCCCCCTTTGCAGCCCCCGTTCTGTTCCGGAAAAAGAAAGATGGGGGGTTGCGGTTGTGCACGGACTACAGAGGATTAAATGCGGTGTCTGCCTCCAATGCTTACCCCCTCCCCCTTATTAAAGACTTGTTGACGGAGGCGGCCAAAGGAAAAGTGTTCACTAAACTGGATCTCAGAGACGCTTACTTCCGGGTGCGCATAAGGGAGGGGGATGAATTCAAGACTGCCTTTAATACACCGTTGGGACAGTTCGAATACCTGGTGATGCCGTTCGGTTTGAGTGGCGCGCCAGGGGTCTTTATGAGCTTGATAAATGAAGTGTTGCACAAGCATTTGTTTAAGGGGGTGTTATGTTACTTAGATGATATCTTGATCTACTCCACTGATAAGAAAGAACACGTGAAATTGGTCCGGGAAGTCCTCTCCACCCTGTTAAAAAATCAGTTGTATGCAAAGCTGTCGAAATGCGAGTTCCATTGAGATTCCGTAGACTTTCTGGGGTACCGCATTTTGCAGAAGGGACTGGAGATGGACCCAGCCAAGGTAGAGGCAGTGGTCCAATGGGAAGCCCCCAGAACGAGGAAGCAACTCCAAAGCCTATTAGGATTTTGTAACTTCTACCGCACCTTCATAAAAGACTTTGCCACTGTCACCCTCCCATTGACTGAGTTGCTAAAAACCAAAGGGAGGGGCCCAGAAGCGGGGAAGCCCGGGGAGAAGATTGCCTGGAATGGGGAATGCCAGAAGGCATTCGAGACTCTTAAAACTCTTTTTACCTCCGAACCCATTCTAGCCCACCCGGACGAAACTAAGGAATTTGTGATCCATGTAGATGCGTCTGATGTGGCTATGGGGGGGGGGCCATTTTGCAGCAGGGTTCAGACGGAAAACTGCACCCCCTTGCTTACATCTCGAAAAAATTTAATGAAACGGAAAGGAACTGGTCAGTCTGGGATAAAGAAGCCGCAGCTATCCGGCTAGCCCTCACTACGTGGCGGCATTGGCTGGAGGGGGCGCAAACCCCTTTTGAAATATGGACAGACCACAAAAATCTAGAAGCGCTGCGCACACAGAGGTCCCTGAATGCGAAGCAGCTCCGTTGGGCGGATTTTTTCTCAAAATTTAATTTTGTGCTCAAACACCTCCCTGGGAAAGCCAATTCGCTAGCAGACGCGGTCTCCCGCTTGCCCCAGCACGAGAGTTTAAAGGAGGAGGTATTTGACTCTATGTTCTCCCCCCAGCAACTGGGAGGGGCAGTAATCACCAGGAGTCAAAGTAGACGAACAACAGTGGAATCGGAGACGTGCAACTGGGGGGGGGGACTATTCGCCCGAAGAAATTGAGGAGTTGGGGGCATTGGCAGACTGCTCCTCCAGGGAAAATAAATGCTGGTATCATGGAGATAAATTGGTGGTGCCCCGAAGCAAGAGGAAGGACATATTACTAGCCTGTCACTCCTCTAAATTGGCAGGTCACTTTGGATTTCTAAAGATGCTCAATTTAATTCAGAGACAATTCTGGTGGCCACGCATGTGCAGGGATGTTTCGGACTTCGTCTCTGCCTGCCAGACCTGCTTGATGTGCAAAAGGAGGGGGGGAAAGGTCCCGGGGCTCTTACACCCCCTACCCACTCCCTCACGGCCTTGGGAAGCGATAGCTATGGATTTTATTACAAACCTGCCCCCCTCTAAGGGAAAGACGGTGATTTGGGTGGTGGTAGACATGTTTTCTAAGTAAGCCCACTTCACCCCTTTCAAGCAGCTACCGACGGCAAAGGGGATGGCCAAGGCTTTCTTCAACCACGTGATCAAATTACATGCTTTTCCCAAACGTGTAGTATCCGATAGGGGTAGTCAGTTCGTTGCCAACTTCTGGCGGGAGCTCCTGAAGTTTATGGACATAGAGCCCGCCCTAAGCTCTGGTTACCATCCCGAGACCGATGGGCAGTCCGAACGAACTAATCAAATATTGGAGCAATTTCTAAGATGTTATACTAATTACCACCAGGACAACTGGGTGGAATTATTGCCATTCGCTGAATATAGCTACAACAATGCAGTGCACTCCTCTACCGGTGTTTCCCCATTTATGGCTGTGGGGGGCTTTGAAGGGAAACCCCTACCCACAATTGAAAACACCTCGGATGTTCCCCCCACAGATTTTAAACGATGGTGGGCGACCCTGCAAGAGTCGTGGCCTCTGATAGCAAAGACTCTAGACCAAGCCAAAGAAGACTACAAGAAATATGCAGACCGGGGTCGAGCCGAGGGTTGGGACCTTCAGCCTGGAGACTCTTTTACCTTTCTACTAAAAACATACATGGTCTGCAACCCAGCAGGAAATTGGGATGGAAATTTGTGGGCCCATACAAGGTGTTGCGCAAGATTTCTGATGTGTCTTTTGAACTAGAATTGCCCAAGTCACTGAGTTCTGTGCATCCTGTTTTTCATTTCAGCTTACTGAAGAAGAATCCTGGGCCGAATGCATGGCATCCAGTTCCTCCGACACCTCCTCCACTGATGAAGGGGGAGGCACCCCATTTTGAAATTTCAGAGATTCTTGATTCAAAGCTGCGTAGGGGCCACTTATATTATCTAGTTAGATGGCTTGATTTTGGCCCAGAGCAAAACGAGTGGGTTTGTTCTGAAAATGTGCATGCTCCTAAACTAGTTAAAGCTTTTCATAAAAGATTCCCGGACAAGCCCGGATAGATTTATTTTTGGGGTGCCAGTGTGTCAGAATCTGCTGATTCAGACAGAGTATTTCTTTTGCTTACAGCCATGTTTCAGATATGTTTTCTGTGTTTGTTGCTCTGCTTCTTATGGTACTGTATGTATGATAACTGCTCCCATGAACACCTGTCATGTAACCCTCATTCTGGCCAGTATGTATCAGTAGGTATGTAGATTGTGTGACCCCAGGTTTATGACCCTGACCGGCCTGGTTTGTGTAACTGTCAAAGCAGGAGGATGTCAACTTCAAAGTATGGGAACAATGGGCCTCTCACACTCCTACCTCCGCATTCCATTCATCTCGGCTGAGACTCCAAGGGAGGACAAGTCTCATCTCTTATCAACGTGCGAAAGCCTCGAGGCCATGGATTGTTATGTGAAATGGTAACATCTGAAGGGTCTGGTTTGGAAGGGGAAATTTACAACTTGACACCTCACTTTCTTTCCTGTGGGAAGCAAACAGCCAGAGCCCCTTTTGCCCGCCGTTTTCCCTTGTAGTGATTGGCTACCTATGGGTAATTCAAACTGCTTAGAAAGGTATAATAGACCCGCTTCTGTCATCTGTGTTATCTCTGACAATAATCCGAGAAGCTGTACCAATGTAGAGATTGGAAATAAAGAACTGTGTTTCATCAACAAAGATCTGATCCTTGACTACTTTGAGCAGAAGTCACACATGCTTTCATATATTTCCACTGCGAGCAAAATTCCTTTTTGTTCATTATGTTTATAGTGTTCCACCTCTTATCTGATAAAACCAAAGGAATTAAAGGCAATAACAGAATAAACTTCAAAAAAGAATACAAACATTTATTTTCTGTGCAGGAAACAAGATTCAGCCTAATGCTATGCATATTACTCAGATGTAAGTCTCACTGATTTCATAGAAATTTAGTTCAGTGAGATGCATGTCTATGTAAATGTTCTTAGCTGTGCAGCCTATATTCAGAACAAGAGAAATACAAAGGCAGAAGAAGACAGAAAGTGGTTCCTAAAGTAAAGCTTTAAAAAAAAAAAAAACCGAGGGCAATTTGCACACTAAAAACAAAATGCTAAAATAATCAAAGCATAAACTTAATAGAAAACTAATTTGATTAAAGAAAAAGCACAAAACTGCAAGTGGATAAAGAATACTTTTATCTTTATATATATCTTTTTAATTGCATTTTCTATAAACTACAAACAGAAAAAGAGGGAGAGGGATAGCTACAAACTATAGGAGAAAGGAAAGATAAACCACTAAAATCCCAAGTAGCAGTGGTTCTTTGGCTTTAACATAGCTTATTTCATATTTTTACTTACATTTAACGTGTAAATTGTAATTATGTGTATGTATTAATGCAGAAAGTTTTTAACTAGAATAGGTGTGTCCAGTTAACAAATCAGATTTCTGCATTATATTTAACACTTATTCCCTCCCCCCACTTTTTCTCTCTATGTTTATTTTTATCATAGTACCATCTGATATTGAGCAATGATATTGAGTAACTGCTCCTAAATCCGATTCAGAGTCTTCCTCTGCAGCGCTGCACAATGAGTCTTTATACCTTCCCAAATCATGGTCGCTTTCATCTATTGTCTTGTCATCCCCCACCGTTCCTTTTGCTTTCTCCGATTTTTGGTACTGCTCCAAAAATGCTTTAGCTTTTGCAACAGAGGGTTTTTTCTTTTTCTTTTCTTTGTATTTAAAGATGAGCCCCTCCAGCATAATCCATCTGTAAATTGTGGAGTTTTTCTGTAAAAAAGATGTCAAGTTTTTGTATTGTTTCCTCTTCTTTCTTATTTCAAACAGAATGGCCTTTAATACTTTTATTTCTTTGCCTTTGATTTTTAGGGTAGTCCAATTAGTCGCTTTAAGTATTTGATCTCTGATACTTCTTTTGGAGAATTTCACAAATGTTTCACTGGGCAGATTATTTTTCTTGATATAGTCTTGATAGGTCCGATAGACCATATCCATCTCACCTTTTAAATGTTCTGCTTTAATATCTGCTACTGGCTCCAAGGCTTCACTTAAGAGCTTCTTAAGGTCGTCTCCTTTTTGCTCTGGAACTCCCTGGAATCTCAAGACATACCCTGATTTTTCCATTTGCAATTGTAACAGCTGATATTCATCAGAGGTTCTCTTATTTTCCCACTACCTCCAGTCTCTGTTATATCTTTTTTGTCCTGGCATCAGCTTTTTTCAATGATTTAACTGTTTCCTCTGTCTTTAGATTGGTTTCTTTTAGTTGCTTTTGGAGAGTCTCAAAATTATTACTGAGATTGGTCATCTGGTCCAGCAGACGGTGCAATGCAGCAGCTAACAGATTAGGGAAATCTGTGGTTGCTTCCAGCCTCACAGCTGATGCAGCGGAACTCACAGTTCCTGGGGAGGGTTTAACTTTGGGTGCCATGTTTTTCCCAGTCGGATGCATAATTGTTTACCTTAAGGAAAAGTTCTTAAAAGTCTCTGGAATCTGTTAAATCAGGCACTTTTAACTTGTCTGCTCCCTATTTCAGTTAAGGAACACTTGGCTTGCCTTCCCCTGCCTCACCACTAAAGTTTAGAAAGTTTTTTTCTTCTTGGGGTAGGATCGACTCCCCCCCCCCACTTTTAAAATGATATTTGGGGGGCATTTGTATGCTTAAACCCTTGTCTGCATTACCAGTTTGAAAACTCATGCTTCATCAGATGTGCTGCCAGGTAAGAAAAATCACTTGACTGTCTGCTTGCTTGCCCTGGTGTGCATCTCTTTTGCCATTACTGGTCTCATGGCAGCAGGACCTATCAGAGCAAAGAAGAGCCTTGATCCTTCGGTGATCACCTCGGGAGAGGCACCTCTTGCACCCCAGGCTGTGAGCCCCTTCCAAGGGCTCACGGGGGGGCAGATTCATCCGGTAACCCTCTCAACTGCTGCGATCATGGGCTGCTCTCATGAGAGCTCCAATGGAGCATGCCCACCAGTGAGCCGCCAAAACCAGAAGTCAAAGATTACTTTTATCAGTAGAGAACAAGGACACTGGGAGATGGGGTAAATTGACCTTTTTGGTTCCTGGCATAATTCAGAGAACTAGGCAATTAGCTCTGTGTCTGTCTCACCTTTGGTTGCAATCTCTTCCTCAGCTCCTAACAGTGCTGATATATAATTCCTCTTGCCAGTCCTTTCCACATTTGCCTGCCACGCCAGATTTGAGGCAATTTACAGTCAAGTCGAGGCAATTTAATTCTACAGCAAAACAGCATCCATATAACCCGGGGCAACAGCAGGCTCAAACCGGGCTGACCACTGAAGGGAAGTAATGTAATGCGGAATGGGGGAGACAGAATAAAAAGAAGGTGGGGGAGTGCACATTTGGGAGGGGCATTGCCCCCCAGGACCCCCATGGCTACAGGCCTGTTTAGGCAGGAAGCCTCTGATATTATGGGTTCATATCACACCAGTGGACATGCAACTGCCAGTAGGAAGTCACAGACTCCAAGATGTTACTGATATGATTCAAGCAATTTATTGGAAGACATTATTGCACAATGCACTACAAAAGCAACTGTGTACTACATGAATGGATGGCCGCTTTGGATGATGTCGTGGAGACTGGGGAGACCTCCAGCCATTTTGAGTAGGAGTCCATGGTCACCATGAATATCAGCCCATGGAATGGTTCCATGAAGTCAATGAGGAGCCTTGACCATGGTGTCCTGGTTGACTCCCATGTTTGTGTTGGGGTCCAAGGGGGATTGGGGCGGCTCTCTTGACATGCCTGGCACTCCTTCACCCATGCTTCAATCCCTGTGTTTAGTTTGGGCCACCAACATAGCTTCGAGCCAGCACCTTCATCCAGACCACCCCAGGATGGGCCTCATGGAAAGTGGCGAGGACACAGCTTCACGGGGCCTCAGGGACTATTACCTGGTCCCCCCAAAGCAGACACCCCTTGTAAGTCAAGTGTTCAGTCCAGCAGGCCATGAAGGGGGTGAATTCGGGCCCTGCTGCTTCCATGGGCCAACCCTGTCACACCCATGCCAGAACCCAGGAGATTACTGGGTTGCAGGCCAAGTGGTGGGCTACATCCTCTGCCTGCAGGGGTTGGTCCAAAAGGTTGTCCAGGAGTAGAACACAGTGTGCCGGGGCCGGGCTGGGCTCTATGGTGGGTAAAGGTAGGTGGCTGAGCACATCAGCATGGCCCATGGCCTTGCCAAGCCGGTGCTGTAGCTGGTAATTATAGCCTGCTAAAACAATTGACCACCTGAGGACTCATGGGGACAGGACTTGTGGGGTTTGCCTGTTTGCGTTGAAGAGCCCTAGGAGCAACTTGCGGTTCGTGACTATCATGAAGGGCCTCCCGTATAAGAAGTCATGGAACTTCTTTACCCCTGCTACTATCACCAGTCTCTCCCAAGCTATTTGGGCATAGTTCCTCTCAGCTGTGGACAATGTCCAGGAGTAATATGTGACTGGCACCTCCTACCAGTCAGGAAGTCGGTGTCCCAGTACTGCCCCCACCCTGTAAGGTGAAGCGTCACAGGCCAAAACCACTGGTAAGGACTCATCAAAGTGGGCGAGAACAGAGTTAGAAATAAGGAGCGCTTTTACGGCCCTGAATGCTTCTGCCTGCTGGGGGGCCCAGACCCAGGGAGCAGTTTTGTCCAGTAAGTGATGAAAGGGCTTCACCATGGCTGCCTTGTGGGGCAGGAACACATGGTAGAAGTTCAAAAGTCCCAAGAACACCTGTAGTCCTGCCTTTGACTTGGGCACCAGAGCCTCTACGATCACCTTGATTTTATCTCTCACTGGGTGGAGTCCGTCGGCGTCAATGTTGAATCCCAAAAATTCCCCCCAATCCACCCCGAGGAGGCATTTCTCTTTCTTGACTTTCAACCTGGCCTCTTAGAAACGCCGGAGGACAATGTGCAGCTGGGTCTCAAACTCCTCTGGTGTGGTCGTGGCGACCATTACATCATTGAAGAATGCCGTGACCCCAGGGATTCCTTTCAAGAGAGAGTCCATTAAGTTCTGGAATATCCTGGAAGCCCCTCTCACCCCAAACTGTAGCCAGTTCACTTTAAATGCCCCCCTATTGTCTGGGCATCAGCCGTTTCCTTGTCTACTGGCAACTGTTGGTATGCCTGTGTGAGGTCCAGTTTTCCAAAAACCTTGGCCCCTGCCAGGTCGCTAGCACATGACTCACAACCGGCACAGGATACACATGGTCTTGCAGTGCCCAGTTGATTGTGCATTTGTAGTCCACACAGATGCAGATGTCACAGTTGGGCTTAACCAGTGTTACAATAGGGGTCTCCTAGCACCCCCTGGGCCACCAAATGGTCTAAGTCTGCATCTGTCTTGGGTTTGAGGGTGAATGGCACACTCCTTGCATGCAAGTGGACTGGCCTGATACTGGGATCTAGTTGTAGCGAGACCAGGAGACCGGTGTAGCGGCCGAGGGACCCGTCGAAGATGGACAGAAATTCCACAGGAATTGATGCCCTCTATGGTGATCCTGAGGGGCTTGAACCAAGTGCAGCCCAGGAGGCTCATTAAATTTCCCTCCACCAAGATAAGGCTGAGGTAGCCATTGAACCCCCCATACTGGACTCTGAACTGCCCCATGCCTTTCACCAGTACGGGATTTCTTTGGAAATCCACCAGTTTTATGCCGATGGTTTCAGGCAGGGGGCCCCTTTGGGACATAGTCTCTTTAGCGTGCTCACCAATATAATGGTGGCAGCTGAGCCAGAGTTTAGCTCCATGGTGCAGGGGGACCCCTCTATCTTAATCTGAACCTGTATCCTAGGGGTGTTGCATGGACTGGGGATTTTCAGTACCTGGGGGGGGGGTCAACCGTGATGAGGTAGAGGTCCTCGGAATTGGTGTCTACCTCATAGTGCATTGCAGCCCAGTGTCATGGCAGTGGTTTGTTTGTTGGGGCCTGGGAACTCTTCGATCTGCAGACACTGGTGATGTGACCCTGCTTCCCACATGAGCATCAGATGGTGTTGTGGAAATGGCAAGCTTTCCATTCGTGGGACTCACCACAGCAGGCACAGGGGTGTGGATGGTTGGTTGGGTTGGCTGAGGTGCGTTGCTCTCGTCGATTGGGGCAGCGGACCTGCTTTGTGCCTTCCTCATCTGAGGTGTCGGATGCGGTAGCCATCTCCGTCTGGTGTGTCGTCAATGCCCCCCCGGTCCCAATGGGACCATTCAAAGGCCGTCGCAGCATGCAGGGCTGCATCCAGCTTCAAGTCGGGTGTGCCAATTAGCTTGCGGCGCAGCTTGTGGTCCCGGATTCCGAAGACAAATTGGGAGAGGATGATGGCCTCTACTTCCTGGAACTCACAATCCATGGTCAACTTCGTCAGTTCAGCCATGTAGATGGTGGCCGACTCGCCTACTTTCTGTTGTCGCACCCACAGATCCCTCCACTTAGCCATCATTGTCAGCTTTGGCGCAAAGTAGCTGGTTAGAACCCTTGTGATGCCCTCATACGTGGCTTTGGCCAGCTTCTTGGGGGCAAGCAGCCCTTGGGCTAAGCAAATGGCCATGACGCCACACATGCTTAGAAGCAGAGCCCGTTTCTTTGCCTCGTCTGTCACTTCCTGGTATGTGAAGAAGTTGGTGAGCTGTTCCACCCAAGCTTCCCAGAACTCAGGGTGCACAGGGTTGAATGCCTGGATGTGTCCTGGAGCAGCAGCCATGACTCAGGAGCAGTGTGGGGAGCATTGTCCGGGGTCGGTATGCAGTGGCCGTGGATCGGAACTCAGTGCGGTGCTGGAGTCAGAGTCAGGCTCACTCAATGGGATCTCATCCTCATCGCCAGTGTAAAGTGCTGAGTTCTCAGCGGTATTGACGAGGACGAAGTTGGCATAGTGATTAGCTCAAGTTTATATAGAGAGAACAAGCATGCTTAACCAGCCACAAGGCCAAGATATATACACACCCAAAACACACCCCAGGTCTCACCTATGATCCTATTTTTTTTGGGGGGGGGGGGTTGAATTTCCCACCTAGGTATTATTGGCAGATTAGGGGGACTCCAGGATCCTTGGTTCCTATTGTCCTAGGAGCCAAGCTCTGGGCTCTCTGCGCTGGCACCTAGTGGCAGTCAGCAGACACAACAGTCAGCCTTGGTTAGTACTTGGTTGGGAGACCACCAAGGAAGTCTAGGGTTGCTACATAGAGGCAAGCAATGGCAAACTACCTCTGAACATCTCTTGCCTTGAAAACCAGATGGGCTTTGCTGTGAATTAATGGCCCTTTACACACACAAGTTGCTTTGAGTCTTCATTTGAGGAGGGGGGAAGCATGGTAAAAATACTTAACAAATAATTTTCCCCCAAAGACCAAAAAAGTTGCACAATATGCTACAAAAGGTGAAGAGTACTGGACTCAGGAGACCAGGAATGGTGAAATCATGAAGCCTTTATTGAGTGATTCAGCATGCCCAGTAGATGGTCATAACAAGCATGCTTCCAGGGCTCCAAGGCCCTCATTATATGCTGGCTGGAGCCACACCTCCGGCCGCACCCAAAAGACCTGATAGGGGCTTAACATATGCACATGTTTGTCATAGGTTCCCTGGAGGAGCCTTTGATTGCATTGGCTCCCCAGGGAGAACCTAGGTCCCACATTGGTGGAGGCTTAGAATCCGGACATCTATTGTTCCTCCAGATTCAAGCTCCCCTCTTTGCCTGACCATGTGCTCTGGCCATGCGGCGGGCGCCATTACTTGGGAGCACATGGCAGGCTGGCTGCTACACAGAGCATACTACATTACAAAAGGACTACGGCATTTTATTTTTAATGTTTCTTTTTTCCCCCTTGTTATACAGTACTGAGAGTTTACAGCAACTCCATGATATGATTGCATTTAAACTATTTTCTTCCTACCACTACTGTTAACTGTATAGTTAGTAATAAAGCTTAACAGGAGGGTTTCATACTTTGAGCAAAATGTGTCTGTTTACACTGAGTTAGTCCCTATGAGGCTAATAAGTCTAAAAGTGGTGACACCCTGAGAGGGTAAGACTTGTTCATGGGCCTCTGGCAACTGACCCCAATCTAAAAAGAATGTGTAGACAAGGATGCTAAAACAGAATTTTCTACAGAGAGAGAGAGAGAGAGAGAGAGATGTGTGTGCACACAGTCAAACATACACAAACACACACAAAACCCCCTTTTCACCTCAGGATATGAATGCTGTTTTTGCTGCAGCTAGGCAACTGGCAAATGAATGTAGCAGCAGCCCAGTTATCATATGGTGACCGGAAATAACTTCATAAATGATTACTTTCACATATAATTGGGGGCAACATAGTGAGCCAGTGTTCATGAGCACAGGCCATATGCTCTTAAACAGGCCCGAATTTGTCTGTGTGGTGTTTAAGCTCAGTAAATTAAAGCAAAATGAAAAATCTGTTGACATAAAGTAAGCAGCTATAAGGGGAGATCAGTGTGTTAAATTCTTCATTCTAGATCATTTAGGTAATGTTCCATTCATTTCCGATTCATGAGCTGAGCCTTTTTTAGACCGAACAAGCATGCTATAAATCTCAGGTTACCCATTATTAGGTGGCATTTTGGTATTTGCAGTTGTACAGGTTTATTTTGTGCATAATTAAGTACATAATGGCTGTCTGCATTAAGTATGCAATTTTCATCCACATTCTCATCTAAATAAAGTAATACTAGAATACGGGACATTCTGATCATGACGGTTGTGGGTTTTCACAAAAATGTTCCTGACCCTATCTGCAAATAGATAAGCATGCAAATATCAGCCACATGACTTGATCCAGACATCGACTCCAGCATTTTGTTGCCCACATCACCTTTCCCAAACTCTCCCAAAAAGGAAGCAGCAGGGCTTTTGCCAACCTTTCTAACAAGAAAGAAATGAATGGAAAATCCATCATTTCCTGATAGTTATCAGAAATTTCATAATTCTCTTGCTAATGATCTAAATGTGCTCATGAATTGTCAGCATCAGACACACAAGATGGGTACTAAGAGGTTATGTTACTTTACTAAGTTGAATGTGTTATTGCTCCCTCCTCAAGAGTTACCTAATTCCATTGAACACCTAGTTTAAATAAAAGTTCCCTTAAATAACACCTCTCTCCCCACCTTAAGATTCTTACCTAGAGTATTCTGACCTATGTAGCCCAGGCTAGGCCAATCTTATCAGATCTTGGAAGCTAAGCAGGGTTGGCCCCAGGTAGTATTTGGATGGGAAACCTCCAAGGAATACCAAGGTCATGATGTGGAGGCAGGCAATGGCAAACCACCTCTCTTGCCTTGAAAACTCCACAGGGTCACCATAAGTCAGCTGTGACATGACAGCCCTTTCTACCACCACCACCAAGCATGCTAAGGGTTTATGCTAAGATAGTGATTATGAAAAAAAAAAATCCACCCCGAGGCAGAGGGAATCGAGTGTGCAGAGCTGGGCAGGTCAGAGCAACAAAGCTGGAAACAAAAGATGCTTTCGAAAAGGCACCAGCCAGCATTGATTTTTAATCTAAATGTCCCTCTTCTAAAAACAAGCGCTCATTCTTTAAAAGAATGGTGAGCGCCAGAAGGTCTAACAGGCTCAGTTCCCGACTAGGATAGGGAAGATGCCGGCTGAGTGCCAAGCTGATGAAAACACCCATGAAAGAGGACCAATGCCTGCTAAATGCCCTCAAAAAACAAATCACCGTGTGCCACCAAAAGTGCTGGGACCACAGAAGGCACCAAGAGTCCAGCCAGGGGCTGGCAACCCTTAGGAGCAGGAACAACTCCTGAAGCCTTGGGTTACTTCCTCCCAAAGAAGACAGCAACCTTAGTGGGTCTCTTATTAAAGCCCCCACCCACCACAGGGTTGGCTACATCCGCTTTGCTCCTGCTGCTCTGATTTTGGGAGGCATGCTCAAGTTTACACACCACTCTAAACTGAAAGAGAAAACTGGGACTGGTTAAACACAAAAGAAGGAGCTATGCACCCAAAACCCAAGCCCCATGCCAGGAACATGCACTGCTTACTCAATACAATGTTCCTTTCCTAATATTTAACACACCCAATTCAAGAATAGATCTGCTAAGTAGAACTGTATATAATACACACCAAGGGTTTGGACTAGATGACCCTGGAAGTCCCTTCCAACTCTCGGATTCTAAGGCACTTACTAATAACAAATTTGACTATTTACTTGCTATTAAAACTGGTTTTAAACCACTGAGCACATTATTTATCAAAATGTATTGTTGACACATCATCCTCATTATCATCATCATTATTCTGAGAGAGCAGCCCCAAGCAGCCAATTTAAATAGCCTGCAGAGGTGTAGGCTAAAGGTCTCCCTAAAACGATACTATATGGCCACACACAGAACCCTAATTCTCTCTCTTTTAAAAAACACACACACCCAAGTCTAAGCCAAAAGCAATTACAAGCCAACAGTGATAAACAAAACCCCCAGCAACGGATTAGAGAAAAAGAAACCCTGGAAGAGTAACTCACCCTTGCAGCTCAAGGCTTCACTGCATGGAAGCCAGCCCCTGCTGGTAGACTGGGAAGCTTTCTCACCCCTCCTTTCTTAAAAAAGGAAAAGATGCTGCACAAAAGAACTCCATAGAAAGATTTACCCCCTACTTCCCTCTCTGCACAACTACCCAGGGCTCCTTTCATAGCAGGAGCTCATTTGCATATTAGGCCACACATCCCTGATGTAGCCAATCCTCCAAGAGCTTACAGAGCTCTTCTTACAGGGGCTAGTGTAAGCTCTTGGAGGATTGGCTACATCAGGGGTGTGTGGCCTAATATGCAAAGGAGCTCCTGCTACAAAATGAGCCCTGCAGCTACCTAAGAACTTACATAGGGTACAGCCACAGAATCTCGTGACCAAGGTGAGTGATCAAGCAGTGAGGGCAGCTGAGTCCAAGCAGTGAGAAAAGGATGATTGCCTGGATGCTGGGGTTTAAATAACCCAAGGTACAGGGCTGGGCAGTGCAAACACTTGGTCAACCTGCCCCAACCGGCTCAAGGGGAGGAGCCAGCAGGAAAGTCGGTGATTGGCTAGCAACCAAGGAAGCCACCCACACCACCCAGAGGCTCTGAAACTACCACAGGCCAGCTGGAGCCTGCTGCAGTGGTACATGTGGCTCATTGGCCTGACTGAGAGCCCAAGCGCTGCAAACACAAAGGCAGTCACTGGTAAGTTGGTGGTTGCGGCTTCTTTAAAAGATGTTCAAATGTAAGAAATGTAAAGGTTATCCTTCGGCATGTTCTTAAGTGTCATGAATGAGTGCACCTGGTGGGGCAGTGGCTATTGGACTGGGAAGCAAATTCAGGCATTCACTACTTATATTCCTGGAATGAATTGTGAAACCCATCTGTCCAAGATATGAGGGCCATATGCCTACAGAAACATGCATATGTTATTACAGCTGAATGAAAACTACATACGCAGTAGCTGTTGTTTATGTGACTACCTTGTCCAGCCTAGCAAGCAGGGATATCTGTACAGAATCAGTTAATTGCACCAACACCTTCCATGAAGACAGGAGACACCATGCTTGGGTAAACCTATTCTATGGAATAGCTAATATGTACCATTAAATTTTAATTCTAATTTTTAGGGCAGGTTGCAACTAGGTAGCCCACTGGTTACTAGCATCATGGTCAGCTCCATCCTTGTTCCTGAGTTGGCCGGTGTTCTCACTCATAAGCTTTGTTTATCCAAGCTGGCTCATTAGCCATGCTGAGAGGTGCCCGGTTCAATCCTCCCCTCCAGTATGCTACACATAAACTAAAAATTTAATGGATTCTGCTTAGCATCATGAGTGTTCCCTCTGTAAAGTCCTCCTTTGGCTGTGGGTTCCCAGGTTAGAGTACTCGCTCAGGCACCCGTTTTCAGGTCCATTCAGCAAAAACAAGCTGGCTCAAAAGATCAGCCATTTATTTGCAAGGAGACAACTTCAACAACCAACAACTTCAGCTAACATTCAAAACTGGAAACTGAATCAAGAGCTCCACCCAATAGAACCAAACTAAATCACATAGATATTAGGGGAGGAGCAGACTGTTCTATTGCATGCACAATATACCACACCCCCATGAGGAATAAACTGTTTAGGGAATGGTCCTTCATCCTTAATGTTCTACCTGTGCTGAGAAACACATCCTATTCCTGCCATCCCTGCTAGGGCCTAACTAGTACAAAGGCCAGGTCTATATATACCACTCTCTCAAGAATAACATGAAGCAAGCAAAAACAAACAAACAAACAAAAAAGATCCCCCACCTGGACAGTCATAGGAGATTCAAAATGTCTGCTTTGGCTCCAAAAGGTGACCAGCTGATCCCATGCTGCCTTGATAGAAGACATATATGAGAAAAGCAGAATTACCTTTTAAAAAGCTTCCTCTTGACTTCCTGCAAGCTGGAATCCATTCATCTCTGCCAGTATTGCCCTTGAGAATTGTATCAATGCAATGGAAAGGGGTAGTCAAAAACGGGCTTGCTTGTACAGGCAGATGTTTGTTGACATAGACGTGTGCTAAGGTGGATGTCGTACCATGAGGTAGGTGTTGTGTTCTGAGGTAGATGTTGTTTCATGAGGTAGGTGTTGTGTTCTGAGGTAGATGTTGTTTCATGAGGTAGGTGTTGTGTTCTGAGGTAGATATTTCATGAAGGAGGGGTTGGGTGAGGGAGATTTTCTTTGTTGGGTAAAAGTAAAGGGGGATATCCAGGGGTTTTCTCAGTGGGGGGTTTCAATGAGAAAGGCCATCCTGCCACCCAAGCACCAAGGGCGCAACCCACAGGCCAGATCACTGAGAGAGGAGAAGGACTGCGGGGACAGGCAGGGGGACAACAGGGGGCCTGGATCTTACTCCGTGAGGTTCAGAGACAGGCAGCCCAGCATTGGGCTGACATTGAGGATGGCCAATTTGTCCAGGTTGGATCAATGGGGGCAGAGAGTGTCTCTCAGGCTGAGAGTGTCTCCTCAACTAAAGGGACAGTTTTGCTGAGGACACTTTTGGCTCTAACTGTACAATCATTGAAAGGCACTTATTGGACCAGAAATTATTATCAGTGAAATATCATTTGGCGTATGATTGGATCTTGGAAGGCCTCATTTATACTTTTATTCTATGCCTAGTAATTTCACTTTCTGGTCCATGTTGTATTATTGTATGCTGTATTATTTATGCTGTATTTGTATGCTGTATTATTTATTGTATTATGGTATAAGCCAGCTTGTTCCTCATTGTGTTTGACTTCTGAAGAAGGCCTAAACAGGCCAAAATGCATCAGGTCAAGTCCATTGGCCCTTGTGTGTATGATTTTGGCATTTTTATATGAGGTGTAATTGGGCCCCTATATGTTTTTTTTAAAATTCTTTACAAATAAATACATGCATTTTTATATATTATATATATTAAATTGGAATTGTTGGCCCTGCTCTGTTTGACTTACCTTTTTAAGGTTCTTAGACCTCTGGAGCAGCCAGCAGCATGACTACTCTCACTGTTCACTGGTGGCAACCAGAGGCTCTCTCTGTTCAGGCTGTCAGGGCCCAGCTCAGGCCCAGGGGGGGACAGTTCTGCCACTGGACTACAGAGTGCTTCTGCTCCATGCTCAGGGGATGGCTGCAGACCACACAAAACATCGCCACTGTGATACAGAGTAGTCTGGATTCACCAAAATGCCATCAGGGGAAAGGTGTTCACAATCAGGATGTATCAAGGAATCAATAGGCAGTTCCCAGGGCAGTTGCATACAAACAGGGGACATTTAGTAGAAAAAGAGGTGCAGGAGCTCATTAGCATAACTCATTTACATAACTCATTAGCATATGCCACACCCCCTAACATACCGGAAGTGTGTCAGAAGGCAACACCCACCCCTCAGGCTCCACTCCACAGGTGAGTGAAACTGACCTGCTCTTCCTCCATTCCCTTCCCCATCCAATCATTCTCTTCCTGCTCCCTTGAAACCACCAGGTTTCAAGTAGACTTGAGATACCCAGGACATGTGCACCACCCATCCCTTTCCCTTCCCCTCACCACAACAAGACACCCTGTGAGGTTGGTGGGGCTGAGAGAGGTCTTTTGAGAACTGCTCATGAGAGAACAGCTCTGAGAGAACTTGTAACTTGCCCAAGGTCACACCAGCAGCTGCATTTGGAGGAGTGGGGAATCAAACCAGGTTCTCCCAGATTAGAGTCCAACTCCTGACCACTACACCAAACTGATGGGGTGGAAGCTGCTGAAGGGTTGGTGAAATTTCTTCAGTACTTATGTGCCATGTGCCCAGATAAAAAATGGTATACTTAGAAAATTTTTATGCCACCTTGAGCAAGTCTCTGGAAAAGCAGCACACAGTCATAAAAGGAACAATGATAAAATTATCAATATTAAAACAAAACATTAAAAACAATAAAGACCCTAGCAGGGCTTTCCCCGGGGCGCTGTGCCTCTGCACTGCTCGGGGAAGCTGAGGAGGGGGCAGGGCTTGGTCATGTGCCCGCCCCCTGGGCTCCTCACTCCCGGAGCTGTGCTCCTGTGCGCTCCCGCTCCAACGGACCCCTGCATACAAATATCTAGACTAATGCTATTTTAAAAATATATTTATTAAGTGTATTATACAGACAATTTGTGGGAAATATAGCCAACAGATTACCAAAGGTCAAACAGCAAGAAAACAATAAAGCTAGCTTCACCTACCTAACACTGTTTAAGAGCTCTGTTAAGTGGCACAAACTTACATCCAGATGGCCTGTATTCAGCATGGTCTACAATCTCAGCAGTTGTGAAGAATAGGATCATGCCTGCACTCCAAGAAAATCTCACCTAGTTAGCTAACATATTGCAATTATAGTTTTTGACCCCCTCCGGTCAGGTGCAGATAGGGTTGCCAGACCTCCCCCCAGTTTGGCCGGGGTTTCCCGATTTGGAGGGGCTCCTTCCTTCCTGCCTACCAGCTGGTGGGTGGGGGGAAGCCCTGCCCCCTAGAACAACCACCCGGCCTCCTCCCCACCTTTCCCCACTTTAAATGCTGCTGGGGAGAGGCGGACTGTGTGCTTGCACTCTGAGCCCTGAATTCAGGGTTTGGAGTGCAGGTGTGCATGCCCTCCTTCCCCAGCAGCATTTAAAGCCACTTGGCATTCAGATGAGCAAACCCCACTGCCCAGAAGCATCCCTTTAAATGATTCTGGGCAGTGGGGGGGGAGATCTCTCTCCTGAAATCCAAGCAGCTTGGCCACTTGGAGTTCAGGTGAGCAAACCCCTTGGCCTAGAAGCATTTAAAGGAATGCTTCTGGGCAGTGAGGGGGTGGGGGTCTCTTGCCTGAAGTCCAAGCAGCCAAGTTCAGGTGAGCAAACCCCGCTGCCCAGAATCATTTAAAAGGATGCTTCTTGGCAGCGGGGGGGGGGGGGGGCTTGCATGCCTGAGTTCCAAGCGGTATTGCCACTTGGAGTTCAGGTGCGTGGCCAGCTGCTGCCCCACTCCTGCAAGTTTTAAAGGGCCCAGCTGATTGGCAGGCCCTTTAAATCTCACAGAAGAGGGAGGAGAGGGAGTAGCCGTGGGTCATCATTGGGGACGGGGCTTGGGGTGGTGACATCCAGAATGTGATCACATTGGGGATGTCCCTGCCACCTACAAGAACACCCCACAAAGTCCCCCGCTGGGGAGGCTGCGGGACCTGGCAACCCTAGGTGCAGATGACATCCAATCACAACACATCTTCAGGAGAAAGCTCTGGAAAATTACATCACTGCTCCTGATCTTCCCCCCTCCCATCACTGAAAACATGCCCTCATGGGAAGTTTAATTGTTCACTTCCCCCCTGGCCTTGAAAATGATAAGGTCCCAGGTGGGCTGAAAAACTAATTAGCAATACCTGCAAGGAGGTCCAGGCCCATTATTATACACATTAACCGTTGAGGGAAAGCAAGAATGGTGAGAGGGTATAAAATGTGGGTCAGCTGAGGCACCCAGAAGCTAAGCCCCTCTGCTCATTATGAACAGAGAGATGGGGTGGCTCGGAGCCTACCTAACACCCAAACCCCACCAAAGGAGAGGTGTTCACAATCAGGAAGGGTGGGTATAAAATAATTGGTCTTCAGCTGAGGCATCCAGTAGCTAAGCCCCTCTGCTCGTCATGAGCAGAGAGATGAAGTGACTTAGAGCCCCAAGTCCACCTAACACCCACATCCCAGCAGGAGAGAGGTGTTCACAATCAAGAGATGTGGTCGGGTATAAAATAATGGGTCCTCAGCCGAGGCATTCGCTAGCTAATCTCCTTGGCTCAGTGTGAGCAGAGAGATGGAGTGGCTCAAAGTCCTGAGTCCACCTAACACCCAAATCCCACCAGGGGAGAGGTGTTCACAAGAAGAAGGGATGGAAGGGTTCAAATATGGGTCCTCAGCTAAGGCACCCAGCAGCTAAGCCCTGAGTCCACCTAACACCCAAATCCCACCAGGGGAGAGGTGTTCACAAGAAGAAGGGATGGAAGGGTTCAAATATGGATCCTCAGCCAAGGCACCCAGCAGCTAAGCCCTGAGTCCACCTAACACCCAAATCCCACCAGGGGAGAGGTGTTCACAAGAAGAAGGGATGGAAGGGTTCAAATATGGGTCCTCAGCCAAGGCACCCACCAGCTAAGCCCTGAGTCCACCTAAAACCCAAACCTCAGCAGGTGAGAGGTATTCAGCATCAAGAACAAATTAATGTTTGGCTCTTCACAAACTCTGCCAAAGAAAAACCTACCTCATTCAAAGTAGGAAGCACAGTCTTATCCAGAACACTGGGCTTATTGACCAGCATCACCTCAGTCCTATCTGGATTTAGTTTGGGCTTGGGCTCCCTCAGCGATTTGACCATAGCAGCTAAACACTCGCTTAGGGCAGAGACAGTAGCACCTGGGTGTTTTATTTTAAAAACTATCAACTTATTGATGACTCACAAATCAATAGCTATGGGTGATGTCATTCAGATTCCACTGTGTATAGTCAACTTCCCCTATACAGTCCCCTGTGTATAGTCAACTTCCCCTTTTTAATACAGTCAGATGGAAAAGACTATCGTTTCCAAGTTGCCCTCTAAATCCCTACACCAATCTCCAGATCCTTCAAAAACAGTGAGTGATCAATCATGTAGAAAACAGGAGGGAAATTACACGATACCAAGAGGGATATCTATTTGCATATGAAGAAAGTTGATCAGAGCTGCCAAGGCTGTCTCTGTCCAAACCGGAATCTGAAATCAGATTGAAAAGACTCAAGAGCAGATGTGTCATCCAGGAAAAAACTAGAGTTGCTCTGCCACCCCACTAGGAACTGTCATGTGATTAGCCAGAACATATTTTCCAAGAGATGGTTCCTTTAACGATGGAGAGGGGATAAAGAGGGATATGCTCACCACTCTCACTCACCTTTGGATAGATGGCCTTTAGGCCTTCCTCCCCCTTCCTTCCCATCAAGTAGCTGACAAGTGGTATTCGTAATAGGTTACAGGGGCTACAAATATTTCCAGGATTTTCATGTGCATGCATTTGGATTGGGGCCTGAGTGTTCAACCTTTGGAACAGAAACAGAAGTTGTGTTCCAGATTGCATAGGAAACCTGGGATTCCATTTCATGGCATGGAGCCAGCTGATAGTGGGGAGAAAAACTACTAGGAACAGTCAGGATAAGGACATTTCCATAAAATAATAAGCACAGAACAGTCTAAGAGGCAACTGATCATTGAGAAACATGATACGGATCTCTTTTTAAAAACCTGAAGTCCTTGTAGTTCAGCTCAGGATTATTACAGTCAACACCAAATTATTTTACTGAGGTCAACTGTTTTTGGAATGCTTTCTGTTTCCATACTTGGGGCATGCTGGAGAAAATGCCAAGATCTGTTCTTCCCTACATTACAAAATACAGGGGGAAAGTTAATCAAAGCAAAGAGGCAAGCGCTGGCAATACTGATGTCTGCGTGAGTGGAACAAATGGGAGAGAGAAACGAGAGAAAAGTAAGATGGATGAATTTTAGTGCACATCACGTTGGAGACTCTGTGCTGTGTATTATACTTACACAGTTAGGATAATTGATACAATTACTACTTAAAGAAAAGAGGATTTTGCTGGGGAAGAAAGTAGCAGCAACAGCAGAAAAAGGACTCTAAGGGGAGCTTTTGGGGAACTGACTGCTTGCAGGTATCTCGAATCCCACATTCTCTGGCAACACAGCGGCATTTCTTCAAGCTTTTACAGCCTAGATGATCTAAATATTTGTAACAAAAAAGAAGCACTCTCGGCTTAGGGCAGCCCTAAGCTAAAAAAGCATGACAAATTGAAATGGCATAGTAATTTCTAATGAGTGCATTTCCTCCCCTTCAGAGTGATCCTGAGCTACACTTGAGGGAAGAAAATTAAATGTGAAATTAATTGCTAGGATGATTACATGTTTTAAATAAATTCCTTTGTTTGTCCTGTTTTATTTTCTAGGCTGTAACGTCTAAGCACAGGTTTTTTTTCCCCTATAGACAGACATCATTGATACTGACTTTTTTGCTTGCTATGATGAAGCATCCAGAATGGGCCTGCAAATAAACTGAGCTTTCAATTCTGAAGTAAGACTAGTAGAATTTATGGCTGCAGGCCTGAATAGCTGAGGGTATCTCTTAACTGTCTACCGATCTATCGGCCCTTAGCTGCATTCAACTGACCTGGCCTTGTGGATCCATGCTATAGTTAGCTTGAAACTAGACTATTGCAATGCACTCGACATGGCTCTGCCCTTAAAGATGACCCATAAACTCAAGTTAGCGCAGAATGCAGCAGCCCAGTTACTCTCAGGCACCAGGCGTGGTATGCCGGCAACATTAATCAGTTAACGAGCTCTGTTCACATAACTGCAGGCCTGCTCTCACACTGTGCTCTCCTGCAGCAGTTTCACTTACCATTACTGTGGTGATAGTAATCAAAAGAATGTGCAGATGCCCTGCCCTTATATGATCCCCAGCTGTATGGGACCTAGGGCTGCCAAGTCGAACTCACCTACTGGCGGGGGAGTCCTCCTTCGCCCGGGAGCCGCCCGGGAGCCTCCCTGGCGTGCGCGCTTCGCATGCGCGCGCCCGGTGACGTCACCCGGAAGTGATGTCACCACGTTGGAGACGTTGCCAGGGCGATGCTCTGGCAATCGCCCCAAATGGGGCGATTGCCAGAGCGTCGCCCTGGCAACGTCTCCAATGTGGTGTCGTCACTTCCAGGTGACGTCACTACGCTGGGGAAGTCGTCCACGCTGGACGACTTCAGGGGCGGGGTTCCCCCCACCGGCCGAATGCCGGCCGGCGGATCGGGAACCCCTATAGCGGGGTATCCCCTGCCCCCCGGGCTGACTTGGCAGCCCTAATGGGACCTACTTATTCATGAGTGGATAACTTTAGGTCTGCATGTAACTGTTCTATCCTAAGATGAGTTACATACTTCTAAATACATTCAGTGTTCTTAGAAGGGAGTAACTCTGCTTAGGATGGAGCTGTAAATGCTCCATGTACGCAGCGAGCATCACTGGTCTTTCTCACAGCATTAGTCCTGTTCTGGGAGGTCAGTTTAATTGTAATGGGAAACACTCATCTAACTGCCCCCAATCTCATGGCTGTATCATTAATTAATTATTATTCATTCATTAATCTATACATTAGCTGTTACACTTGTATCCCAGGGAAGTTCTCACAAGAGCATTTGACTAGGCACTGAGTAGACCCAGAGCCCCTTAGCGATGTTGCTGTAACAGGTTCCTTCAAATCATGCCTGGGATGTGGCCGTGTTACCAACCACATCAGCTCTGATCATGGATAACCATCTCCCAGCTTCCCATGCAGCTGGGACAACACTTAAAAGCTGTCAAATATAACTGTCATTAAAAAGAAGAGAAGGTGGAACATACTGAGGCATTTAAGGACTTGCCAAAATTATGTATTTATCTGGGATCATATTAGAAGAAGTAATTCCAAACTCTGAGAGGAATGTTTATTAGAAGAAGGGGGGGGGGAATAAATTGTGCCAGACATAGACTGTTTCCTTCCTTGATATAGAAAGTGGTTGAATTGACAATGGAAATGATCTGATATTCAGTCCCCAGGAAGATTTTTAATCTAATCCCACATGCCATCCTCCTAGGGAAGTATGGGAAAGAACATACTGTCAGTTAGCACTGCCATAGGTGTGGGTATGATCAATGTATTGCTGCGTTACATGTACCAGTACTGGCTGTTTTACCCTCAGGTTATGATCTCATAACATTGCTTTGTGTTCCAAGGTTTCTTTCAACCCCTTTAGGTCCCACCTGGGAGATAGCATCAATATCCCAACTCCCACCTTTGGAATGCGAGTCTTGCTTGCCTGCTTCGCTTTGCGCATGCTCATTACTCATTTGCTTTCCTTCCCTTCTTATCTCTAGCTGGCTATTCCTTGGCTAACAACCTTGAATTGTTACATGAATCACAGGTGTTATGTATTTCTTTTGCTTCGTTTCCTCTGGGAACATTTTCTCCAAAAATCCTCAACAGTATTTTCCCCTGAGAACCTATTTTGCCGCGCTTTCCTTGGGAACATTGGGCCAGTGTATTTGGGTGCCAGTAATTCTCTCTATTGATTGGTAGTTGGTAAGCAGGCTATATTTCATATCAAATATAATTGTAATGGCATTGCTAGACTTGGGCATTACTAACAGGAAAAGTGTTTGACCAACATGATCTTTTCTACAAATAAAGGACTTTCTACTTAAGGAGACCTGTTGTGGACTATATCTCTAGGCCCATTCTCACACATACTTGAGGAATTGACCATAACATTTATACAATACAGTAAAATACACCATTCTTTGGATAGTATAATAGATATAAAACTGGGGGGAAAGTATCTAGTGACTTTCTTAATGGTGAAGTGCTAGGTCCTGCATTATTCAGCATCTTTATGATGAAAAGAAAAGTGGATATATAAGCACTGAAAGTTTCAGACTTACAACGAAATACATTTTAACGTGTGTCTATGCACACACACATGCCTTCACGCTCTACATCTGGATCATCACATTTCTACAATCTTTTATATAATGCCAGAAATACATATTTTATTATTGGAGGCAGGTTTACTGTGTTTGCTTTGGAAAAGTTAAAGAAACTGTGTTCAGCCCATGATGGACATGTGGATATTTGACTTGGCCTGCTTGTGGGCAGTTATTGTCAATTCTGTGTGTACTCCCCACTTCCTTCAAGAGACAGGAATTTCCTGGGCCTCATTACAAAGTTAGTTTCACTGTGGAGATTTCCAATAATGCAGGTTGAGCTGGAGTAAAACAATAGCCTACAAACAGGCAGGCAGTGTTGATCTTAGTGGCATTAGTTTGTTAAATAATGTTAATGACATTTGTAACCATGGGGTTCAGTATTTGAATTTTTCCCTCACGTAATGATTGGTAGCACTGGGGATTGCAGTTGCATTACAGAGTGCCATTTCCCTGACTAGGCCTTCTCAGGTTCTGAATGCTAAGTGAAATGCTGAGCATATACAGTCAGTGGTCAACACACAAGGGATCTAAAGGCAGATGCTTTGTTCAGAGGTAGGTGCACACAAAACTTTGCATGTCAACCCTTCAACTCAATGGAACTTGCTTTAACTGCTGTGTATTACACACCCAACCAAGCAGCCACTAGTTTGGTAAATATCGCCTCTTGGGGGAGAGGAGATAATAAATTCTCTTTATGGCTCTTGGGGGGGGGGGAGATTATGTTATTGTTTCCTATTCAGTTAAAACAAACAAACAAACCTGTCTTGTTCACAGGTGAATTTTAAGAACCTGTCTCTCTGTTGTGAGTAGATAGTATGGGGTGGCAGAAAGGACAGATGAAACAAAACTACAAACACCATAGGGCATATTAATCGCGCATATGCCTGTGAAAACATCAGTATGTATGTGCCAGCCTTGTCCTGACAAGTAAGCAAGATTATTTAAACACTCAACTAAGAAACTTAATAGTTGATTATGAATTAAGCTAGAGGGCATTTGCCCGTAACTATTTTCTACTAGCTATAAAGCCATTAACTTCAAAACCCAGAATAGTTTTCCCTTTCTCTGCTCAGATTCTAAACTTCTCACTTTCCTGATCTCTTGGGCTGGGGTCACACGGCCCTTTCAGGCAAAGGCGGTGGCGGCAACAGCAGCGTCCCTGGAGGCGTGCGGCGACTGAGGAGGCGGAGGAGGAGGAGAGCTGCGGCGGCAATGGAGGCAATGGCGGCGGGGGGGGAGGCAACCTTCCCCGAGCCCCGCCGGCTGCCTGGTAAGTTTGGGGTTTTTTTCCCCCTTTTACATTTGGGCGCTTGACTGCCCAAGCACCCAAGAGTAGAAGGGGGGGAAATGGCGAATGGGACCATCTGGACAGCCCTCTCTCGCAATGATTGCGAGAGAGGGCTGCCCAGATGGCTCAAATGTGGGTTCCTTGACCAACTCCCGGGAAAACACTTGATTTTCCCGGGGTCGGAAAATGTGGGAGGAACCCGCATTTGAGCCTGCTTCGGTGCGGGACTAGCCACGACCATCGTGAACGGTCCCTTTAAATGCAGGAGGAAACAGCCCTTCCTCCTGCATTAAAGGGCTGTGTGACCGTGGCCTTGGTCTCACTACACAAATAAGGCCATCCAATTCTAACCTTTCTTTTCTTTGTGACTGGTTTAGCTTTTATCATAACTGGGTCATGAATAGGGCAGTATATGTCATAAATCTTTCTCTACTGTTAATGGGTAAAAATACCTGTTTTTGCTCAGATTAGCAAGATAAAAGCACAGGATTGGGCAGGGGTGTGTAGAAAATGAGAGGATTTTAATCAGACTGAGTCTGTGGCTTGCAATAAATATTTCATAATTTGAGAAGTGAAATGTTCTTAGGGACCTCTTTTTAAAAACTCACTGACCCTCTGTGTGTGTTTGTGTGTGTGAATAATACATGCTGTTGCACTAATACAGTACTGGGGGCTGCACTGTTGTGACTGCTGCCTTTTAAATGTGCGCTGCCTGAAGTGAAGTCTTTATTGTTTAGCCACATCTGCTTGTCTGGCTAGACAGATGGAAATTAAAAGCCCCCACCCCAGAAGTGCTGAAATTGTGTCAATGTAGTTGTCCTTGCCAACGTTCCATCTATCAATCAACTGCCTTTAACAACCTGTATTATGCGCCAGAGATACTGTTGAGCACATCCTGTCTGCAGGGTCAAGCTACATGGTCACTACCTGTACGTTAATTGGCATTACTTATTATGACATTCTTCTGGTTTGCTGAGCCCAGAACTGCACATACACTTTCTGCTTCTATCCATCTTTTATCAATAAAAGCTTCATTTCATTCACTACACTTTTGCTGGGGGGAAAATTAAAAAACCCTGCATTACCCTCAAAAACACTATTTAATTAGTTAAAATGTTTGTATCCTGTGCTGTCAATAAGTCAGATTCCCAAAGTGGCTTTAGGCCAATAAGATAACTCCCAAACCATAATGAATATATAGAGTAACAATAGAAGCAATCAGATGGGCTGTTTGGACCAATATCGTCCCTTCTCCCTACTGGATTGAACGTGTGACTCCAGACAACAACATCTATCTTCTGTTCCATTTCATTTCCCAGTCATTGTCCTCCCTCACCTCGGACTTCCTTGACACTGGAGAAGGCCCAGTATTTACAGCTCGAATTGTCCCACCACACATTTCTGGCCATCTAATTACCCTGTTGCACGCTCAAGATGTTTGCAGGTCTGTGGCTTCCACTCCCTGGCCACCATTTTTTTCTCAGTTAGCGATATGCACATAAGCACATATTCACCCATGGTGAATAAGCAGTTCTGCGCATGTGCAATGTAAAGGGGTTTTAAGACGAAGAAGAGTTGCATGTCTGGTCGCTCCCTCTCCAGAACAAATAGCTTCCGAGATATTAGAGGTACAGCCAGACCATGCCAAGCCTGTTGTCTGATTGCAGCAACTATAAATATAATTTTTAAAATGAAAACTAAATAGCACCAGTTACCCTTAAAACTTAAAAAGCAGTATATCTTTTAAAAATCAATTAGCAGAATAAATAGAGTAATTATTTGAAGCAAAAGGGTAATAAAACACATTCAGCCTTTATATTCTGTAATGGAGGGGAAAGAAACCAAAGAGAACAGAAATAGATAACATAAAACTAGAGCTTGGATCAGGTAGCCTTCTTCATTAATTGGGATCAGCCTGTCTAGTGGTTATAGTATTTGACTAGGATCTATGAGACCTATGTTTTGCACTCTGCCATGAAGCTCACTGAGTGACCCTGGCTAGTCACTCTCTTTCAGACTTACCTGTTGCAATGATAAATGGGGAAAGGAAAAGCACGTATGGCGCCCTGGGTTCCATAGAGGAAGGACAGCTTAAAAATGTACTAGACAGATCACAAAGTGGGAAATGGAAACAATTTTGTCGCAACAGTAATATGTGGGTGTGTGGCATATAGTCAAGGTCTAGGCAAAACTTAGTGCAATTGAAGTCAATGGGGAAAGTGGTGCTCTGTATTCTTGGTGCTTGGTGGGAGGGCAACAGTGGGAGAGCTTCTAGTGTCCTGGCCGACCTCCTGATGGCACCTGGTATTTTTGGCCACTGTGTGACACAGAGTGTTTGACTGGATGGGCCTCTTTTATGTTCTTATGAAGAGCATAGCTCTACTTAGGATTTCACTATCAGTACCACTCCAGTATGCATACAGTCAATATTCAACACACACACATGCCCTGCTTCTCATGTACTGTGAAACAGGCAGCACTTTAGTCTAGTGATGACAGACCCCTTGTGGGGGTGGAGGTCCAGTCCTCACCTCTCTGCCACCGGCCAACTGACCAGGGGGAGAATTACCCCCCTAAAAGGGAGGAATGCCAGAAATTAACACAATGTGCCTACGTGAGCCAGAAGTTGCGTAGACAAATCAGGGACATTGGGGGCGACACTCTGGTTTGGGGGTGACACTCTATGGTAGAAGCTATTGCCCACCCACCCCTCCAATGGGACACCAGACAAGTTGTGGATTAAACTGGGACTTACACACAAGCTGATTTGCATCTATTAAACCAATTAAGCACGGGTTACATTGCTCCTGCAAGCAGGCTTCCTTAGGGCAAAACCACCCTGGCTCCAAGCTGGGTCCAGAATCCTTTTGTACCCCGCTCATCACAGCCTGTACTTCCAATGCATTTAGGAAATGTGAGAGCAAATTTCAGCCCATGACTGCTAAGTCTTAAAGCTCATCATCTGCTCCCCCAACCCTGAAGAGTCCCCCACCTGGGTCTCCTGGACTGCTAAGCTGCTAGGTACCCAGTTTGGCTCCGGTCACACGGGAAATTTAACATGGGTTCTTTGCACTGCTTATTTCATCAGGATTATTTATATACTGGTTGAGATGACCACACATCCCTCCGCAAAGCACTTCAATCATGCAACTATCCTCCATGGACTGTCCAGACAGCTGCACTGCCCAAGCGGTGGTGCAGCACAATTTTTTTTTAAAAAAATATTTGAGCATGCGCACAAGCACATGTAGAAATCTCCGCTTCCATGGGATGCATCATTGATCTGCTGTTAGTCCCCCGCCATCCTCAGCACAGTAGAGAATCCTCCTTTGAGAGCTGTGCACCAAGCAAAATCTGGTGAACTGTGAAATATCGATCCTCAGTCCAATCTTTGGATTATTCTTTTGATGGGCATCAGGACAGTTGTCCTGACCCTGCAGCATGAAAGCGATAAAATTGCCCTTATCTGGAGGAAATGGGCTCCTCTGTGGCGCCACTACCAGGCTTGATGTCGAGCAAGGATGCAGAAGTCCTTTACCAGAAGATCACAAATGAGGTCTCTGTACCTAAATCTAGCAGAGACAGTGGTCTTTTGCAGATGGTGGGTGTACCCTCGGTCCACCCAGTGGTGGCAAGTCTTTGTTTTAAGAGTTTGGGAAGATGAGCAGTGGCTTGGGAATTTTAGAATGACCCAAGCCACCTTCCACTGGTTGGTGGAGTCTCTGCGTGTACGGCTTGAGTGGCAGGACACCAACATGATATCACCCATCACCATTGAGGAGTGGGTTGTCATCACCATCTGGTGGTTTGCAAACACAAAGTGTTATAGGGAGGTGGGCCAGCAGTTTGGCGTGGCACGCTCAACAGTTGCGGGGATCGTCATGGAGGTGTGCCTGGTGATGGAGCTGGAGCTACTGAAAAGCAACATCCAGCCTGGACCACCTGGAAGGATAGGTGACATAATAGTTAGGCACCAATGCTCACTGTAAAAGTCATGGAAGAATACGGGAAATAAAAAATCTACCTTATGAGCTAGCGGTATAAGAGTTGTGGTCGAGTGATTTGGTACAGTATAGTTTGCTCTAGAGCCATCTTTCTTGAGCTTAGTGTGTATGAGTGCCATTAGTGGAATGCAAAAGAGGTGACAAGGAGCAAATAGAGATACCATTATCATGGACTCACCAAAGAAGGTCATGCCACCATGGTTATACATCAAATGTACTTCATTTTTTGTACATGCACAGAAGCATATATAATTTATATTTAGCAGCAAATGTTCAGTCAGTGCAGCGTTTGTGTGGTATTATTCAGCCTTGCTAAAATGTTATTTTCACATGTATTGGGGGGGGGAGTCCCAGAAGCATTATACATTTAATGATTCCCTCACCACACTGTTTACTTTTCTCCATCACTTTTGCAGGTGATGAATGGCTTTGCAGCAATGGGCTTCCCACACTGTGTTGGAGCTGTGGACGGATGCCACATACAGATCCGTGCACTGCTGTGGCAATCAGAATAGTACATTGCAAGGAAGGGCATATTCTCCATGCTGCTACAGGGAACGGTGGACCACCGAGGCAGATTTATAAACATCCGTGTGGGACACAGTGGCAAAAGTCATGACACATGTGTTTTCCACTGCTCAGACTTGTGCAGAGAAATGGACAGTGGTCTTTTTGTTCCAGGAAACCCCACCATTATTCTGGAGGGTGTACAGATCCCCCCACTTACGGTGGCGGATGCCACCTAACTCCTTAGAAAAATGGCTCATTACACCTTATACTGGAGCCCTAACTCCAGAAGAGGCCATCTTTAACAAGTGGCATGCTCGGGCACGTAATGTTGTGGAGCGTGCCTTTGATAGGCTGAAGGCCAGGTGGCATTGCCTATCCATGAAGCTTCTGGTACAGGAAGAAAATGTGGCTAGCGTTATGACAGCATGTGCAATTCTACATAACATATATGAGGAGCATGGCCACGGAATGATACCACAGGATGTGGAAATGCCTCCTGTGGTTCCTCAGTGTTCAAATGAGCTGCCACAGGTGGTTAATAACAGGCACCTCTGGGAGGGAAAGGCTGTGCATCTTGCACTGACACAATGGCTCCTAAGGAACCTTATCCGTGCTTATGCATTATGTCTTCACCATCGTGGGAGTTGGAACAGTTATGCATAACTCTCCCTGCCCAACTTTCCATGGGTTATGCATAGCTAACCCTCTCTCTGCCCAACTTTCCATGGGTCATACCTCAGACCTTGATGCCTCCCCCCTCACAGCCACAGAATAAACTAGTTCTACTGCATTTCCCACAGCATTTCAACAGGTATTTTGTACATAGTAATGCTGTAACTCCTGTCTAATTCCCAAAATCTCACATTGTTACCAAATTTGTCTAATTCCCAAAATCTCACATTGTTACCAAATTTGTCTAATTCCCAAAATCTCACATTGTTCCCAAATATCAGTTTTCATTGCTTATCCACAGTTTGGTTTTGTATAGTGGAGCCATTATTCCCACAAACCCCCTCACAGTGTGATGACTGCACTCTGAAGATAGGATGCTCATTTTTGGTGGATTGGTACCTGGAGCTTAGCTATGGGTTGCAAAGGGAGTTTGTATTCCAAGGACTGATTGGTCATAGAAGTTTAAGTATACCACCTCACCAAAAACTTCTGAAAAGGCTGAAAAATCCTTCTAACCTTGGGTGCCTAAAGCCTTTGTGTTAGGTTTATGTATGAATTTATTTATAAATTGGTAAAATGTATATCCTGCACCTCCCCACCGAAGCAGGCTCAGGGCATAAATGCACACAGAGCTTCCACAGTTGTACAGATCAAATATTTATTTTTAAAAAATGCCAGCCAGGTTCCAAGGTATGGAAATATAAATCTCAGGTGTTGCACTGTAGCTTATTTCATTATTATACAATAAAACAGGGGGAAGGGGGACATGCTTTTTGCAAATTGGAGAAACTTGCTATAACCACAAGTGTGGGTACAGGATCACCACAAACAGACATCAACCTTCATAAAGGCACATCAAAAATTGGCCAAGAGCTCACAATGGAAATCAGATAGGGATGGAAAATCTTAGAGGCAACACAACCATTTTCAAAAAGCTTTCTCAGAAACATTTGGCTCAATGTTTTCACTCCATCTGGCAGTCCCCCTGAGTCCAGTGTCCATTCTCATTGATTGGATGTCAAGTTTTAATCCCCCCCCATAAGAAAGAAAAGGCCAGGGATATCAAAAATGCAAGTCCTATGATTGGTATTAACCATAACTTTTGTATTTGTAAGGAAACGCAGCAGTCAGAGAAAGCCGCCTAAAGTTTTAAGGCAGATCATATGGAATAATGAGGTTCTCTAAGGCTGCTGAAAAAAAACCCAAGGAAAGGACTCAATTTTTTCATTGTGGGGACTCTTGGACTAGAACTAATTGGTGCCGGGGGGGGGGGGGTTTGAAGAGATGAGGGAGAAGTGTTTGGAGGTGCAGACGAATGATAAAATACACTGTGCATCTTTTCCAAAACTTCCCAGATTGTCCAACATTTTCCATTAGATGGTGGCTACTGTTGCAGACCACTGCAATCCAGCTAACATGTCCACCCCTGGATCGATTATTCAAATGACCCACCCCCACATGTTGAGTATTGCAGCTCAGTTCCCAAGTGTTTGTTTGTATATGCACACAACTACCCTGTGCCCAAAAAATTTGCAATGGCATCGATGTGGCTGGGAGTGTTCTGGCAGATGGAGGAGGTGGACTGGCTACTGGAACTTCTACATGACCTTGAGTCTGTTCCTCGGGTCATGCCCAGCACCCACCCTGAGACTATGTCAGTATTCAGTGAGGTGGCCAGGCTGCTGACTGAGGAGGGGTATCCAAGAACTGGCTCTCAATGCAGAGCCAAGTTCAAAAGGGACAAGGTGGCATATTCTGACTCTTTGGAGGATTGGGGAGACTTCCCCCCCAGCAGCTACCATCCTTCCTGTTTCCAGCTCCTGGTGTGCTTATGGGAACAGGCAGGGAGACCCAGCTGGTCTGATAGATGTGCCCCATGTAAGTCTCTAAATATCTTGAGCCATTTCTACAGAAGTTTATTGTTGTGGTCATCACTCACCCCTTTTCCAATGGACCATTGCCAGCCTCAGTGTTAGGAAGCTCACACATTTCTGGTCTTAGCTCAGGAAGGAGGGCTCCAGAGCAAACTAACTGATGCAGTAGCCAGATGGCTCGCTCACAACTTTAATGCCGGTAGCTCACAAAGTAGAATTTTTGCTCACAAGACTCCACAGCTTAGAGGGAGCATTGATTGGGACATTAACAAAGCCATGGCCTGATGGTCAATGTATACTGCACAATCTATTTGCAACTCAGCCACGGTCAGACAGTATGGTTTCCTGAGGGTTTATTTAGCGTATGGCGTGTATGGAGTATGACATAAACACATGCAAACTCCAAGTATGCCAGAGAGGCATGCCAGAGTAAGTGTTTGTGTGAAGATTGTCCTAAGCTGTGGATTCCATTGCATCAGAACCCTTTCTTTGTAAACAAGGAGCCTGACTCATGGCTGTCAGAGAGATGTGTTTTCTGTGGACATCTCTTAGTACTGGAGATGTGCACAGTGAGGTGAGCCAGAAGACATCACCTGGACACAGTGTGCCTTTATTGTAAAATGCAAGCATTGATAGTACGGAGTCTTTTTCAATGCTATACAATCTGGAGTATTTATGATCACAAACTCCATCATTAACTTCCATCCTCATTTCAACTGTTATACTTTTCTGTCTGTAGACACACCTCGAGTACCCAGAGATGGGGATCTTCATGGAGAGCCAGGGTCATCCTGGAGTCGTCATCCTCTGGAGATTCAGCAGGAGACGATGTGGGAGAAAGACCATCCAGTGGTGAGTGTGCCTTTTGTGCAACCAAAGTGACCATAACCTGTGGGCTTCATTCAAACTCCAATCATCAATGTGGCTAATGAAATGACAGCTAAGCACTTCCCTGAATGTAACCCCATACAATGTTGAACCGTGACCAGAACATTTCTTCCGCTCCTTCTGATGCAGCCAGACCCTCACAGCCATCCCTGGAAGCTGGAAATGTCACCCGCTCTTCGGGGGACAATGAAGCAGGTGAGGGGAGGATATGAGTGATGTATTGACTGCAAATCACAACCCTGAGCATGAGTTGAACTTAACCGGACTGGAAGGGATACAGGTTGTGCATAGGAACAAATGTGTGTTGACAGGCCACAGCAGCTGTAGTTGGGTGGAGGTGGGGGGATACGGTGCATGAGGAAATGCCATTCTGAGCAAGGATGACAACTCTCCCAGTGATGTTTTCTGTACTGAAACCGTAGCTAATGGAATCATGATTTTGAAAGGCCAGAGTGCAGTGGCCTACGTTACCATAACTGTGAAAGAACTCATGAAGGTCTACTATTGCGTTTGGAGGCTGCTCATTGGTCAAAAATCTTCCCTCAACCGAACTGTGCTCATTTCAGGTGTGTCGACTGATGGATCAGGATCAGGAGGGCGGGCCAAGAGGAGCAATCCTGATTGCCTCTTCAGCCAAGTCTGCCTCAGGTACAATAATCCTCAGGTCGCCCTATGGGGATTGCATTTCTTGCTCTGTGTATGAGCTGTATTCTATAACCCTTAAGTTATGTGGAAATAGAACCCCAGGCCACCAGGGCCACGGATGAATCAGGGGACTTCCGAAGATGCCAGAATGTGGAGAATAGGCTCCATGAATTCAAGGCCAGTGTGGACAGCAGACATAAGTCAAATCAGTTAAGACTTGCTGGGCACACCATATCCAGGCTTAATATATACTTGTCTCTAGCAAAGCCTACTTGCCTGTGCAGTAAAGGCATGTGGCTTCAATGAAATGTTTTTTTCTTTCTGAAAAACCAATCCCCACTTGATGGTCCACTTATAAAGGCCATGTCAGGCATCTTATATGTTTTGATCTGATTGCCACAGCCACCTGTATTCCCATGGGGTTGCCACAACAAGGCCTCATCTAACTGTCCCCCTCCTTTTTTCACACCACCGTTCTCAGCGTGATCAGACTAATCCCCACACTGAGGCAAGTTGTGTGGCATCTCAGAACGGACGTGGCACACCTGCAGCGCGTCCTGCCACCTGAAGATGTGGAGGTGCCACTTGCCATGGACTACACAGAGGGTGACACATAGGGTCTTGTGGATAAATACGTTACAGATTTTAAAAAGTGAAAAATGGTTCTTTAGTGTTCAAGTTCTTGTTAACTTAAAATGTTTATGTTTGTTTAGAAGAGGCTTTTGTGTCATTTACTGTGTCAAACAACAGTCAGGAAATTTTTATTAACCACGAACAAGTATTGGGTAGAACACTGAGAAACCAAAACTAGGTGCTACATAAATTCGCCTGCTCCCTACTCTGACCATTCTAGGAGGTGTTGCTGGACTCGTACTCAGGGCACCAGTTTATTCTGGTGGACTAAAGGGAACTTTCTTTTTTGGTTTAGGGCACATTGTCTGCTTGTGAATAATGGTTTTTTGGGTGCGTTTTTCCTGGGGCATCACACCTGACAGTATACCAGGATGGGCCTCAGCGACTTGTTCCTCCCCCCGTTCTGTGGCAAAGTGTGATGCTGGGAGCTGGCCCTGCAAGTTGGGGCTGGTGACGGCCCTGGCGATGTCACCTAATGTGTGCGAGGTTGAGTGCAGAAGTTCACGTGTCAACTCCCTGGCCTCCCTTTCCTCCAGTTGTGAGGCCCTCATCTCCTCCATAAACTCCATAAGCTCAAGTTTGGCTGCCTCCATCAGGTCTCCATGTTCATGTGCGGACATGCACATAGCCTGTTCCCTGACCCTTTGCACTGCCATCACCCGTTTCTTCCTCGCTCTTATGAGAACCATTCGTGATGAGGGTGAAAGCTCAGCAAGAACAGCACCTGGTGAGATATCTGTGAAAGAAAGTGGGGGGGGGGGTTAATATATTTGGTCTCCATGTTAGCTAATGGGCTTTGGGGTAAGGCCTGAAACAACCATCATGCGGGCTGCAATGCTCATACACGTCTCATCACAGCAATTTGATTTAGCAAGCTCATCCTTCTGTGTCTCACCTTCCAGCTACATGTTGCTGCATGAACACTCACATGCAAATTCTAGTTGGTAAAGCTTCCATGGCTGGGGGATTGGCAGGTGATGTCTGACATACACCTGTGACTGAACAGCTTGTAGCCAGATAGTTGAAGTATGGGAGGATCTCTGCAAACAAGGGAAGACAAGGCTAGGACTGAGTTCCAAAATTGTCAAGAAGAGAAATGTCCAAACTTGGCATGACTTGTATTACTGAGGTGACACCTCTAGTTCTCAAAGATGGGCCACATTTATATCATACTCACCATCAGAGTTTCTCTCTCTGGAAATGGTAGCCTCTGCTCCTTCATCGGTATTTGATGTACCTTGACCTGAAATAGTGTAAATTGAAGTATAAAGTAATGGGCCTCAGGGAGGTGGAATACAAACACATGTATGATCATGTCACACTACAAGCGGGCCATCCACCAATGACATTATTTGCAAGCTTACCTGCTCATGGAGGGGTGCAGACACAGGGGTCACTGGCGTCTGGCATTTCTATCTCCTCTTCTAATTGAGATGGCTCTGGATGACAACAAGAAGGGAGTGATGAGTTTCCAGCTGGGAAAACTGAATGGTGAGCCAGCCACACCACCTTGGCAATGATACTCTAGCCCAGTTTGTATGGTAACTGCTGCATGCAGTGGGCGAAGGTGGCTGCGTAACAATGGGAGGGGATGCATCAGATCTGTGGCCATCCAGCATTTGGATCATGCCATACAAGTACAGAAGTGTGCTCCAACAAGCTGACCAGCATCCTGTTGAAAAACTTCAATTTCCAGGCAAGCATATGGCTGTTGCACACAGTGGCAAATAGATGCTTCCCCTCCCCCCATTTCCGCAGCACCCCTGACAGTCCAATTGATAAGGAAGCCACAATTTAGTGAAAGGGCATGCAGGAAAAGTCAATCCTCTGCTCCAGATCATGTCTGGTGCTCAGGATTACACAGACTTTCCTTTTCCAACAGTAGGGCAAAGGAAACATGTCATGTCAGCTTTCAGGGTTTCTCGGTGTGTCACGTTTCTACAATTTAGAGAGGAACCTTAGGGAGCGTTGAAAGCTGCATATGTTACGCTATGATGCTCCATGCAGAAGAAGTCCTGGCCCCACTTGGAGTTTGGGGATATACTGCCTGCAGCCTGGGCCGTTACATTTTTGCCATGAGCATAAGAAAGGCACTGACTTACCGGACAGACCACTTGTCTCCTGCGTTGCCCCCTCTCCTGTGTCAATGGGCTCTAGGACAAGGGGAAATAATTCCTTTGAACCTTTGGCGGGTGGGAAAGGGGCCTGCAGCCCTGTGTTTATGGCGGGGAGGCTATCGATAGGTCGAAGCTGTCAACCACCCTCCTGGGCTTGACACGGGGGTCCCCTTGCAATATGCTTTGCAGCTCCTTGTAGTAAGGGCATGTGGTTCTGCTGTTTCCTGAGGTGCTGTTGTTTATAAGTGCGTGCTTATAATCCAAGCAGAGTCCCTTGGTCTTATTTCAGCATTCAATTGCCGTGCGTAGATGACCCCTTGCTGCCATGACCCTGGAAATCTCCGTGTAGGTTTCCATGGTGCGGTGAGACTGACAGATGGCACCTTGGACCTCAGTTCACCCCACAGGCCAAGATCTCCTGTCTTCTCCAGGAGACTTCTCAAACTCCTGCCATCTTGCCTTTTCCCGCTCAAGCTGAAACTGGAAATGAGTTCTGGACACAAGAGGACTTGTTGACAGGGACTATTTTACCAGCTTTATACTAGCATTATCTCAAATATTGGTTGAGATCTGTTATCACTGGTCCCGGAAGAGCTAACTAATGAACCGCAGAAATAAAAGAAACCCCGCTTAAATCAATTTAGGCGCTTGAACGATCACACACTGGATTCCCCAGCGTGAAAGGAGTCCTGCGCACAATGGTGAACTTTTGAAAAAAAATTAAAGCGCAAGAGGGACGTCCAGACGTCCAAGTTGGCATCAGTGCGAGTTACAGTCCAGACAGGTGGAACTGTGGGTTCACACCGGGAGAATCCGTAAAGTACTTGATTTTGTGGGTGTTTGAAAATCTGACACTGAACAGGATTGATTGCGGTACTGAGTGGGACTCCTTACAGGAGGCAGATGTGAATGTCTGATCAGCTCTTTTAAATCTGGTAGGAAACAGCGGCAAAACCTGCTGTAAATGACCATGTGACCACAGCCTACGAGGATCCCTCCTGTCACAGTTATCTCAAGGGGCTTGCCAGCATGAATAAACCCTTCAACCCGTGCTTTCCCACCTTCCCAGTAAAGGTCTAACCAAGCTGCCAAGCCTATTTATGCTGTGCCTCCCTGGACCGTGTGAAGCAGGCGAAAAAAGGCCCCCTTCCCAGCCAATTTGAATGAGGCCAAAAAATTCCTTCTCAGCCCCATAAACCAGCGGCTGGCTAATCCCACACAGTCTGCCACAGAGGGTGGGCGGGGAGCTCATCTTTGGCTGGAATCATTCCTGATAGGCCAGCTTTCCTGCACTGGCCTTTGATAGGCTCCCCACCCCCCATGATCACATTCGAGGATGGGGGGGGGGGGGCAAAAGCCTGTGTTTGTTGAAAGGCAAGCACAGATCATTCTACCATAGAGTTTTGCCCAAAATCCAGAGCTTCGCCCCCGAAGTGCCTACGTTACTCCTGGGTCATCAAGGAATGTTGTGTTAATTTCCAGTGTTCTTCCCCACTCCTGGCAAGTGTACCCCATCCCCCGCCAGCTGCTCGAAGGGACCTGGCCACCCTAGTTCAGTTTTGGGAAAGCTAGACCAGAGTATAGGCCTGTCTCTATGCCATAATTAGGTCCCCTGTTCCACTAGGAGTGTCATAGCCCCTGTGTCATGGGCTGGGGTGCCAGTCAAAGGAAGTCCAGAAAAGCCAAGGTCAGGAGCCAAGAAGACAGTGCAGCATCAAAAACCAAGCCGAGGTCAGGAACCAGGAACACAGAGCCAAGTCCAAAGTCAGGAGGGCTGAAGGTCTAAGTGCAAGAGCCGAGGTAGATGCAAGCAGCATGAAGCTGACTTGTTGCTCCCACAAATAATACTGCCCGGAGTGTGGAGTTAAATGCTATTGCCAATTAGCCAGCTGCCCAGGCTCCTGTTCTCCCAGGCTCCTGTTAAAATTCTGGGATAGCTAAGCGCCTCCCTTGTAGCCTGGCCTCTCTTCACTTGGTTGCTAAGTTTTGCCGGAGTCACTCCCTTAAACGAGTCACATGTGGGGAGATTCAGGAGGACTTTCAGCTTGCGCTTGCAGTTTATCCTTCTTATCTGAGCCAGGTGTGAATATTGCTGTTACAGGTACTTGCCAACTATCCTCCTCTGCTGCTTCAGAGAGGCCAGCTGTGGTTTCTGCAGGCTCAGTCAGCTCATCTTCATCCATGCCCATGACACCCTGCTGCTTATGCAGCTCTTAGGACACCTGCTCCCAAAGGTGACTACTAATGCTAGTTTGCCTATTTAATCCTTTCATTGTTTGTCTCATAAACCAATGAGTCAGGTGATTAACTAAGTTTTATTCATTTCAGTGAAACTGAAAAGTGACTAATTTTAAAAAGACTGGAACCTTTGAGGAAAGGTGACTATTATTTCCAGTTGACAGAAGATGAAATGATATTTGGAGGCTATCAGCCTTCTAGGGCTGCCAAGTCACCCCGGGGGGCGGGGGATCCCCCGCTATAGGGGTTCCTGATCCGCCGGCCAGCATTTGGCCGGCGGGGGGAACCCCACCACCGAAGTCGTCCTGCCTGGACGACTTCCCCAGCATAGTGACGTCACCCGGAAGTGATGTCACCACGTTGGAGACGTTGCCAGGGCGACGCTCTGGCAATCGCCCCATTTGGGGGGATTGCCAGAGCGTTGCCCTGGCAACGTCTCCAACATGGTGACGTCACTTCCGGGTGATGTCACGGGCATGGAGGCTCCCGGACAGCTCCTGGGCGGTGAGGGACTCCCCCCCGCCAATCGGTAACTAGGACTTGGCAGCCCTACAGCCTTCCCAGGGTTACCCATTTGGGGCTTCTGCATTGGGAGACTAGCAAGAAGTATTTCAGGAGTCCTGGTCCCAAAGGGGTCCAAGATGAACAAGTCATACACATTTGTTTACATACTTGGGTTGGGTCTGGATGGTGTGAGGGATGGACCTCAAGAGAATAATTGTCTGGGGTCCCATAGCTACCATTGGTAACCATATTCATCTTTTGCTGAGCTGATCAACTTTACTCTCCCAATTCTTAGGGTGCATTCAGATGGGCAGCTAATCCCGCCATTGGCCTGCCTGTAATTTGATCTAGATCTTTTTAATCCAACATTGCACGACCAGACAGCTCTGATTTAAGTTTAGCTGTTTGTTTGAGCTCCGATTTGTTCCCCTTCCCTATCCAACACAACCACTAAAAAGCTTTTTACTAAAACATCCAGAAGTCTGGGTACTGATTGGGACTTCACAGTGCATTCTGATTTCCCATGTAAATCATGCTTTATTATATTTCAGAGTGCATAAAATCAGTCTGGGACCTTATTTACTCTTATCTCTTATAATAGCAGAGCTTCAGCTCTTCCCCCTGTTTTTCTAATATAAATTTAAATGACTTTTATCCTTGCTTTTTTTGGAGGCGTTTTTTTTTTAAAAAACTGATACTTGATTTATTTTTGTGCTGTATAGTTCAGGCAAGCCACTCAGGAGAAAGAAAAACCTAATTAGATATTCACTTTGACATTTTGGCCCCAGAAGAAAGAACATTAGCTTCATACTTATCCATCTGGTTATCAATTTTAGCTGGAGAATCTCTGCTTCTAATTTTCTAGGGATATGTGGGCGACCTTCCAGTTATGCCATTAAAATCCCTTACATCCTAACAACATGCTAATTAATGTCCTCAGATGCTCAGTCATGCCACACGGTGTAGAAAAAAAAAACCCATATCCCAATATGGAAGCGACAGGAATTTTGTTGCAGCAACTAATGTGCCACATTGTTTGGGTCTCATCTAAATCCCCGTCTTGACAAATTCACAATCACAAGCTCACCATTATGCTTCAAAAGACTGATCTGTGTTAGCGGGAACTAGCTGACCATTAGTGTTGCTTAGCAACTCCATATTGTCAAGGAGAATTTGTCTCTGGGATTGTAATGACTCAGGGAATGCTAGTTAGAAGTTATAATTTGTATGCGAAAAATACCAGTGTCTGTTCTGATTAGGAATAACACCTCTTTACTAATATTGGCCAGCAACAGCACAAAGCCAGCCATCTGTCTGGGCATGTCTTTGTTTATTCAAAAGGTTCCCTATGGCAACTAAGCATTATATCAACAGTGGGCATTGAGAGTCTGCTATTTCATGTTCCCTCTATCCAAATGGATCAGGAACAAATGCAATGATCTTTTTTATAAAATAAAATTATTAAAGAGCTGCTACAATTGTAGAAACAGCAGGCGTAATCTGAGACATCTCTGTGCTTAACATGTAACTATTTGTAGGGACAATCCTGTAGATACAGGACAAAGCTTGGGTTTGAGAGAAGAAGAGATTGAATTTATGCCCTGCCCTTCACTACCCAAAGGAGTCTCAGAGTGGTTTACAATCTCCTTCCCTTACCCTCCCCACAACCGACACCCTGTGAGGTAGGTGGGGCTGAGAGAGCTCTCCCAAGAACTGCCCTTTCCAGAACAGCTCTGAGAGAACCAGGACTGACCCAAAGTCACTCTAGCAGCTGCATGTGGAGAAGTGGAGAATCAAACCCACTTCTCCCAGATTAGAGTCTGCACTCCTAACTATTACACCAAATTGCTGCATCGAATTACAAAATGCTATTCTTATTTCAGCTTTGTCTTTGGGCCAAGCTCGCTCCTTAAGTTGCAAACAGCGACTGCCACTACACGAAAGCAGAACATAGCCAGCACGAGGCATTCTGTGATCAACCACACTGTGGAAGGCCTGTGGAAAGAGGAGATGGAAGAAGAGTTCTATTATACCCTCCCTCCTTCCCCTGCAAGAAACACACTAATAGGAGGATGGCCTTCGAAATTAATATCCAACCATTTAAACTAATTAACGGAAAATGTACTGCTCTGACACTGATTTAGATGTATTGTCTATATACTGTAATTCACCTGAGAATAAATCACCATCTCATCTCTGACTTTTATTACTGCAGCTTAGCGTCTTCATAGCTGCTGAAATGGTAAATGCCTGATGGATAGTTAGGGAATAGGATGTATTCAGTGATGGAAATGATAATCAGCCTCAAGAAAAAAATCATGCAATAAATATTTCCATTTCTTGCTGCCGTTCATTACATTCTCAGAAAAGGTCAACAGCATAGTCAAGGTATAGTCTATGGTTTAGGGGACTAATACAAGCCACTTGTTAAAATACCAGCCTTAATTGTTTTACTCTATAACCTTGCTTCCTTGAATAAAAAGACCAGCTGTTGTCATTAACACATTTCTTGTGTTACTTCAGCATCATTATCATGAGCCAATTCTGCCTGACCTGCTTAAGACCAAGCTTAAAATGTTTATTATTAAATACATGATGTTAACTGAAGGTTTCCTTCTCCCTTTGAACAAAGGAAGGGACAGATGGGGCCCTGTTGAGATTATGGTACATCTTCAAAGGGGAACATTAGCTGTTTGCATGAGGTATACTTCACAGATGTGTGTGAAAATGTTAAAGCCCCCACACTTCTACTACTTCAAAGTATGTGCAAAACAAGGAGGTTCAGGAGGACGTTTTACAAAGGAATTAGAATGGCAGTATAATGGAACAGCACAAGAGGTCAGTTCTAAAAGGGTTAGTACTGGAGTCTATTGCAATGTTTATTGTACACATCACTTCCATGTTTTCTACCTTTGTAACCCCCTTTCTTCATTATGGTATGTTATGCTTTAGATAATTTTTCATTTTCATTGAGGAATTTCACACAGCCAATATGTTCCATTTCAGGAACTCTTCAGTAACGGTTTCTGTCTGACATTTCACACAGAACCGTATTAGTACCGGTTTCTTAATGGAACATATTGGCCCTTTCACACAGAAACGTGACTCTCCTGTTGGGAAAGCGTCCCTGAGCCGATTTACCCGGAAACCTCCTCCCAAGCGTTCTTCAGTTCTTGTACTGTATCCTGAAGCGCCACGGGGTGCTGTGTGAAATGCCCCCGAAGCGCTTCCTTTGATGACAGATGTTTTCGCGCCTCTTTTCGCCCGCACGGGCCATCTCCATCATTGGAAAAGTGGGTTTTTTAAAAAAAGTCCTGCCACAGGTTCTGAGTTTCTGGAATTCTCCTTGGACAAGATAGCGACTTGTAAAATGGAGGCTGGGAAGGAGGGGAACAAAAAGGCAGCCTGTTGTCCTGTCCCTAAATACTGCCTGGGGTGGGAGATTTAAAGTGCCTGAAGGAGAAAGGTTAAGAGAAAAGGTTTGTAAATGACAGGCAGCCTGGAAGAGAGTGCAGGCACGGAAAGGGAAAGGCAAAGGGGGGGAACAGGACTGTTTCCAAACACAGAAAGTATCCATTCCTACCTAACGTTCAAGAAATCAAAAACAGAAGTATGTGTGTGTGTCTGCCTGAGCTTCCACCTCCTATTTTTAACAAGTTTTTAACAAGCAACCTCATGTATCTCAGTGGAGCCCAGGCGTTCCAATGGGGTCACTATGACACTGTTTTGGTGTCCTGTTACAGCATCGTAGCGCTCTAAATTGGCTCTTTAAAAAAATGACGGAGATTGCCCGCACGGGCGAAAAGAGGCGCAAAAAGAAAGCAGTTTGAAATGACAAACCGCTTCAAAGACGAATCCACAAGAGTAGGGGAAGGGCTGTCTGAAACAGCCGTCACTGTACCGGTTTATTCCAAGCCGGTTCAGTAATGTTTTTAAAGGTGTAGTGTGAAATTCCCCATAGTTTCCCAGTTTTGTAATCCTAGTTCCTCAGCAGTACCCTTGGAACCCTCAGTAGGACAAATCACACCACTCTGGGGCTTTTATCCCATTCTACCCTGCAAGTGGGCTCAGAGCGGCTTACAGTATAATACAGAATACAATTCCATAAAAACATCAGCACATTAAAATTAATTCTAACAGTTAACATTTAAGAGACCAATTTAAAATTCCCAATAGCAATTAATTTTGTTCCAGTACGTGCTAGACCCATGCCACATAGGGGTGGTGGAACACTTTGATGGTATACATCAACCGCTTCCAGCACCAACTAATATAAATTGTGCCATGGAACAACTGAAAGCAGGGGATGCTGATAGTGCAGAACATAATAGTACACAAGCCCCTCTCTCAGTACACTGTGGTCGCATTTTTAATAGGGACTCTTTCACGCCTGACAATTGAGTTCCTAGCTAGGGAACTTACAACCCACATCTGACTGGAAGTCCTTGTGGTGAACTCAGTCAACAACCTGATGATTGGCCCCCACTAGGGCTGCTGATGGGAACCCTGTTGAGAGATTCAAAATGCACGCACTCTATGTATGCACGGGAATGTGAGTGTGCTTCTTGTCCTAGCTTTCCTTCAAAGAGCATAGAATAGCATACATCATTCTCCCCTCTTTTTTAAATAACTCTTTATTTAAATTTTAGCTTATAATAATAACTACAAGATAAAAATTCAACAGCAGTAGGTTAAACATACTAGTACAGTTGAGATATGTTCCAGTATTTGAACTGTTGTACATTAATGGTTTTTATAGAGATCATACCACTTGTTGTATTCACTTAGCAGTACTTAATAAATGCAAATCATATGATAGTTTCATGGACATCATTTACTTTGTGATACCCCCTTCTCCAAATATTATTTTAAAAGTAGCCATCTATTTAAAAAGTTCTTTAATTTATCTTCACACAACCCTTTTGAGGGACAATAGGCAGAGAAAGCTTCATAATAAGCAGGGGTTTGACCAGGTTTTCCTCAGGCACAGTACAACACTTTACTCACACTGTCTTATTGGCCCCAATCCTAGATGATCATAATTCAGCCAAACGTACAGAGGAGGTCTCATGTACATACAAATATCTGCATTTCAGCTTTATAGATTTGACTGTGATTGCTGCAATAAATACCAGTGGCTTTTGTTGTTAGTTATCTAGTTTCTGAAAGTTATGGTGCTTTGTTTGTTTTGTGCTGTTTTTTCCTGGTTTCCTCTGTTTTATGAGAGTTTTAGAACCTCTTTGAGGACTTTGTTAATAAATGATAGATACAAATATTTTCAAGTAGCTAAAAATAATAATACAAATATTTTCAATAAATGCATAATGCCAGTCCGTGGAGTACCAGGATACAATCTAATCTCCCAAAGTGACTCTTTATCTTGCCTCCATACCGAGAGTATTCTGTTCTTCTCGTCTTAAGGCCCAAAGAAATGCCCCGTTTTTTCCTCCATTCCTATCTTGGTACTCTCCTTCAGTCTTCAGGTGTAATTACACAGTATTCTCTTAGATGTCTGGCGTGGCTTAGTCCATGTAGCAGCATATGATAATGTTGGCCTGGACCCCATGGATCAGGATGATGTGGCAAGGAGCTGGCAGGGGGCTGGAGGCCATGGGACTGACGGGACCTCTTCACAGTGGCAGAACTGATGGTTGTATCATTTCAGAGGTAAAGCATTACATTTTTTTCAGAGTTCCCATACACTGATAATTCACTGAAAATGGCAGTCTTACACAGCATTCAGTAAGAAAACTACAGTCATTTCCATTAGTGTGCTAATTCTTTAGTTTCAGGGAGGTTTTACATGGAGAAATATTAAAGTATGACCTCCTCCCCCAGCAGTCTGAAGTAGTAGAGCCTATATTTCTACCCCAGATTTTTACAACCTCATTTACTGCAGTTGTAGACAAGATATGAAAGAGGAGCAACCTGTTCTATTAGTTGTCAGTACTTCACATTGAGAAGCCACTATATATGTCTTGTATCCCCTACAAAATGTTGCCAATTGGTGGTTCCTGGAAAAAAAATGTGCATTAGTTTTACTAATTCAGTTTTCAAGCACTGATTGCCAACCTCTCCTTTGGACTCCTATAAAATAATTCCCACTTTTGGGGGCAGGATCTGTGGAAATTGACTGAAAATTATTATTGTAGCAGTGTTGTCAATTGAAATTGTGTGGGAATGGGAAATGGTCAAAGAATATATTACAGACTGGATGAGATGTATGATTATGAAGCCTCACTGAATGATTTAAGACACTTACATGAACCTATGTTGTTATGTCACCTGCAGTTTTGTGGTAGTTTTATTTTAAAATAATACACTTTAACAGTGCTGATGGCAATCTTATAGACTATTGGAAACTGGGATGCAGACCAAAGTTGTTAGAGAAAGCAACTGTTTCTTTTAAAATTTATTATTTTCTCAGTGTGAGAAACCGACACTGCAATTTTCTAAAATGCATATGCAATATATTATGGAGAAAATATATGAAAGATTTGTATCTTTGAATGTGAAGTGTTAGGCCCAATTTAAATTTGATATTGGACAAGCAAGAACTTGCCTAGCCATTTAACATATTCATTTCAAATGGGTTCTATCATCTGTGCATATAACAGCATACTACGGAGCCACAGAATGGGCAAGTACTGTGTTGGTGTGTTAAGATTCCACAGGACTTTTTCTACAGCAGGAACTCATTAGCATATTAGGCCACACCCCTGACAGCACAGCTCCCTCCCAGGATCAGCTTCTCCAGCTTGCGGGGCGCATGGGGATTCCAAGGGAAGGAAGGCAGTTTCTAGATCGGCTTAAACTGCCTTTCCTCCCTGGATCAGCTTGGCTTCCCCAGGTGGCCGCAGCTTGCAAGGTGCCTGGGGAACCTGAGGGGGGAAAGGCTGTAGGTGTGGCCAGCTCAGAAGCCAGCCGGAACTCTGTTCCTGTGCATTCATACCCAAAAATAGCCCTGATACATGGCAACTGAGTTTAAATTCATCTAGTGGAAACCTGAAAGACATTCTCTGTCTCAAGGATACAGAGGACAAATTGGCCAGTCACAGTGGCCCTTATCCCCTTGCATTCCATGTGTTGATGTCCATATGGACATTCTCAGTTTAGTAATTGCTATGAAGCTTGTGGAGTGAGTTTAGTAACTTCTTGGTGTCCCTGAGATGCATGCAGAGGCTTAGCCTGGAGCACATTTATGGCTGGGTGGAGGGGGAGGACAGGATGACTCTGGGAATTATGCCCAGCATTGGCTCTCAGCCAGGTGGCTCTTCGTCACCCTTCTGCAGCCTGGCCCCCTTTGGCTGGGGGAAGGTGGAGCCAACAGACCTGAGGACTTCTGGCTCCAATTCAGTCCACATGTTTAAAAGGAAGGAGCTGCGTGTGGGCTGGGCATTTGGAGTCTGCCTGTTCCCAGGTGCCCTATTACCCATCCACTAAGAGCTAAAATAGAGGCCCAGAGTGTCTTGTTAAATTTCCTCCATGCACCATCAGTTTTCTTGGGATCCTATCACTCTCGCCTCTGCAATGATCTGTACATCCAGGGACCATTGCAGGAATTACTCCAGGTCAGCTTGGGGCTGAGCACCACAGGATAACACCCATCTTTCTGCACAAATAATTTCCACCCAAATAAATGGCTATAATGGCCATGGTGTGAGTAAGTACCCATGGAGTAAGTTGTAATAAATATTGTCAAAATGCAACAAGGGCCACTCATCTAAGTGTGTTTTATTTCATGGTCCATGGATCTAAAAAAAAACATAAACAAATGACTAAACCACTCATGGCCCATGTTGCATCTTAACAATATTTGTTCCTGCTTACTCCATGGATGAACAACTCTGTGAGAAAAAGGTAGTTATTTGTTTTTCATTTATTTCAAAAAAATTAATAATTTCCCTATACATTTTTGGTTGATTGATAGTTATAGGGATAATGTAATTTTCTCTTTTTTCCCTCTACCATTTATGGTTTTTAGATCCATTTGGTATATGTTAAGTTTGAAACATATTGTTGTTTAACTTTTGGAGTCCTCAGCTTGTATTTTACCACTGAGGAAGCCATTTTAGCAGAAACGCATTTGGTTCTTATATTTTGATACATTTTGTACCTTTTAACCTGTATTTATATATTCTGACATTTGTCCAGCTATTCGGTATAAGTACTGATATACAAACCCATAGATGTGTGGTTGTCATTGTGGTTTTAATATTTCCTAGGCATACTTAAAGTATATTGTATATTTTTATATTAGCACTGTGTGTTTAGCCATATTTGATTTTTTTTTTTGTCTCAAGCTTTTTTGTTACCTTTCCTGTGTTGGGTTGTTGTTTTTTTCTTTCCCCTTTTGTGGTCTTGCCTATTTAAAAGGCTTTTGCACAGAGAGCTTGAAAAGGCATGGGAAAACCCACGTTGTGAGTAGTTGAACATGAACACAGAAGATAGAGAGACATTTGTGAACAACAACAAGAGCAATGGCCAGTTTTCCATATAGAACTCAGTTCACATATTCAGCTGCAAGTTATCAGGTGCTGAAAGCCAAAGTGATGTGCAGGCATGCGTGAACCACGCATGTGGTAATGTGAAGCATCATTTAAAAAACAAACAAATACAATTACAGTCAGCAGAGATCTGCTATTTGGTTAAATGCTGTTTAGTTTACACCCTTCTGTGCTGGAACCACTGGCTAAGGTGTCAGTTTAGTAAAGCACAAGATGTAGTGCTTTTTAAAATACTGAAATTCTATTGATCAGCATTGGTAGGAAAGGACTGGTGACAATCAAGCCCCTTCCATGCCTTTTCTCAAAGATTGGAGTACCCCCAACTCCAACTGGGGGTGGAGCTGAGCCAATGGGTACAGCCAGTTGCACTGTTCTGCACTGGCCAGAGTGGGAACCTGATTGCCTGCTCAACCAGGGCCAATAACAAAGAAATACTCAGGAGAAAGGGATCAGGAGGGCAGTTCTGGAACTAAAACATGGGGGAAAAGATTAAACTAGGGAACTATGAGAGTAGATCTTTTAAGAATTGAAGTCGGGTGACGATGAATCAAATGCAAGCTTTTATTCCAAACATCATTCAGCCCAGGGACAGCTCTAGCAAGAGCAGCACTCCACTTATAGGGTTTCAACAGATAACTATATACATTGTAACTATGTACATGCAGTCTCATTGGACCTAAGCAAGGCTCTGTGATTGGTTCCCTGGATTGGCTTCAGGACCAATAAGGAGTCTTTATTAGGCAGCCAATAGGACTGTGGGGATTGGACTACCAGAACCCTGACAATGCAATGCATCATAACATAACAAAATATAACACTCCTCCCCCCTTAGTTCAGATAACATAGTCTTTCAGGAATGTGGGGGGCAGCGCCTGATCCAACTGGACTGACGTGGCAATGGTGGACTCAAGTGAGAGTGTCCTGTTAAGTTTGGGGGCTCCTTAGACCCGTTGTAGTCCCACCCAGGGGCAGAGTCTGAGCAGCCTGGTGTTAGTTCCATCTGTGGTAGGGAACCTGCCAAGTCCTGAGCAGGAGGTGGTTTGGGAGACTGTTCACAGAGGACATCCCGGGTGGGATTTGACATTTGACTCCCTTCAGCATGTCGACTCTCCCAGGTGCTGACATTGTGATGATCTGGGAGGTCTCCCAGGCCGGCTGCAGGAACTGGGGTGAGTCACAATTTCTCTAGTACTGGGGAACATTGCAGTGGCTCAGGAACTGGGGTGCACTGCTACATCTCTGGAACTGGGGTGCATGGCAATTGTTCTTCTTGTTCAGGCCAACACCATCTGAGTTGGGCCAGGTGCTGGCGATGGACCTGCCCCACACAGTCCTGCACCTCATAGGAGATGGGGCCCATTGCACAGAGGACCACAGACAGAACCCAGTGTGGACCCGCCCCATAGTTTCAGCCATAGATGGTGTCACCCAGAGTGAAGGACCATGTGTTACCCAATACGATAAGGTTGCGGTGGATGTCTGGAGCCAAGTCGGGGTGGATGCAGCTCAGAACGGTGGACAGCTGACAGCCCATGAGGAGCTCAGCTGGCAACTTCCTGGTGTCTGCATGCAGCAAGGTGTGCTGTTAGAGCAGGAAGCTCGCAAGATTGTGTGGAAAATTCCCGTCTCCTAGCCTGCAAAGTGAATCTTTCATGGTCCTTACCATCCACTCTGCCTGGCCATTCGTCTCAGGGTAGAACGGTGCCGATGTAACATGTCGGATGTCATGCTCATCCAGGAACTGCTGGAATTCAGTGGATGTAAACTGGGCCCCTTTGTCGGACACAAGAAGGTCCGGCAGGCCGAAGGTAGTGAACATTCGATCCAGGCAGCCATTTCAAATAGGTGTCCTACAAAACCTACAGCCATTTCAAATAGGCGTCCAAGATTAGCAGGAGAGTTCTGCCCTGGAAAGGGCCAGCAAAGTCTATATGGATGCGAGACCATAGACCCCTTGGCTTCTCCCATGGATGTACTGGAACTGCGGGGACTTCTGGCCTCAACTCCTGGCATGACTGGCATGTCCGTACCCACCGTTCGATTTGCTGATCCAGGCTTGGCCATCAGACATAACTCCGGGCAACAGCTTTCATTTTCACAATGCCTGGGTGGCCCTCATGTAAAGCATCCAGCACCCATTGTTGAAATGGGGGAGGGACAATAACTCAGTTTCCCCACAGCAGACAGCCCTTGCTCACCAACATCTCCAGTGACCTTGATTGGAATGGCTGGAACTCGGCCTCAAGCCTCTGAGACAACCATCCCCTCCACACATAGTGGTAGACTTGGCTGAGTGTTTGGTCCCGGCTGGTGTGGAACACTATGTCAGTGATGGAGAGTGGAGGCTGTGGCAGCTCCTCGATGAGGAGGGTCTCTTGGAATGGGGCCTTGTGCAGTTCCAGCAGTGGCAGGCAGCTGAGGGCATCCGCATGCCTGATAGTCTTGCTGGGCCTGTGGAGGAGGTGAAAAGTGGGATAGCAGGATGGCCCAACACATCATCTGTGGAGACAAGATTTGAGGGGTTTGACAGTCAACTGTGAAAATGCCGAGCAGCGGCTTGTTGTCGGTGACGATTAAGAAACTCATGCCCGTAGATGAAATCACGGAATTTTTTCACAGCTGCAATGATCGCCTCCCAGTCTATCTGGGCATAGTTCCTTTCTGCTGCTGATAGAGTCCTGGAATAAAAAGCAATAGGGGCCTCCTGGCCGGATGGCAACCAGTGACTTAGGACAGGCCTGATCCTGTAGGGTGACACATCACAGGCCAACACAAGGGGCTTCTTCTCGTCATAATGGATGAGAACCGCATCAGAGACTAGGAGAGCCTTGATGGCCTGAAAACCAGTGTTCTCTCGGCGGCCCCATGCCCACGGAGCCAATTTGTCCAACAAATGATGGAGCAGCTCAGCGAGAGCTGCCTTGTTGGGCAAAAAAGCATGATAAAAGTCCTAAAAAGGACTGCAGCTCTTTCTTCGATTTCGGTGGGGGGGTGTTGCGAATTGCAGCAACCTTGTCTGGAGCAGTGTGGATGCCGTCTGTGTCTAGAAGGAAGCCTAAGAATTGAACAGCAGGGACGAAAAACTCACACTTCTCCTTCTTGAGCTGTAGGCCAGCCTCCTGTAGCCAATGAAGGACCTCTTGCACCCGAGTAGCCAGTTCAAGTTCAGAGGCCCCCGCAATCAATATGTCATCATGGGAATTTCTATGGAAAAGGGCTATGAGTATATCAACATGTTATAGTCTTAAAGAAAATTGCTATAAAATGATGTATAGATGGTATATGACACCTAAGAAAATAGCAATTATTAGCCAAAATATCTAATAAGTGTTGGAAATGTAAACAGATAGAAGGTTCCTTTTATCATATGTGGTGGACTTGTGAAAAAGCGAAGAATTATTCGTCAATGATACACGAAGAAATGCAAAAAATCCTGAATTGTATTTTTAAAAAAATACCAGAATTGTTTTTGTTAGGTCTTAAACTAGAAGATATAGATGTCAGTAAATGGACAATGATATGGTACATGGTGACAACCGCAAGAATGGTTTATGCACAAAAATGGAAGAATGAAAGAATCCCAGAGCTTTGGGAATGGCTGAGAAAATTAATATTTTTGGCTGAAATGGACAAATGGACTAAGAAATTGAACAATCAAGATTCTATGATATTTTTAGAAGATTGGAAGGACTTGCAAGAATATACAGAAAGGTGTACAGAACTAAAAGGAAATATATTCACGTTTTCTAACTATTGAAAAATCTGTAGTAACTGTATATTGGTTTAACATTTCTAGAAGTGGAACAATATATAAAAATTTAAGAGGTATATATGTTATAGAAAAAGGGTTAAATATTTAACTGTTATAATCAATAATTTACCTGTTAATGTAAGTTTAAGTAAAGGTGTGGGCCCTGCTGGAGGCCCAAAAGGGGGGAGGAGGGGGAAAGTAAAAAGAGGTCGGTGACAAATAAGGTGAATGTACTATTTAATGAAAATTGTGACCTCAATAAAAATCTTTTAACCGAAAAAAATATATGGCACAACACCAGGCAAGTCTCATAGAAGACGTTCCATCAGCTCCTGGAAAATGCCAGCCGGTTCACCTTGAAGGCACCTCAATGTGTCACAATAGTCTGTGCCTTGGCTGTGACTGGGTCAACTGGCAGTTGCTGATATGCCTGGGCTAGGTCGAACTTGGCGAACACCTGGCCCCTAGAGATTGAGGCTAGTAGGTGGTTCACCACAGGAATTGGGTATGCATGTGGTTGCAGGGCCTTGTTGATAGTGCACTTGTAGTCAGCACACAGCCAGATTGATCTGTCGGGTGTATGGGGAGTGACGATCAGAGTCTCCCATCAGGTATTTGAAACTGGCTCCAGGATGCCTTAATCCAGCAGTTTGTCAATCTATTCATTTATTCATGGCTTGAGAGTGACGGGGCAGCATCTAGGCTTGAGGTGTATGGGTTGGATTCAGGGTAAAGGAGACAGATGGATCTTGGTAACAGCCAAGCTCTGCTCTGAAAACATTGGGGAACTCTTCCTCGAAGTCGATGATGTTTTGCTGACTGACATGATTTACGCCAACAACATCGATGTCCAGGGCGGTGAACCAGTCCAAACTGATAAGACTTGTGCAGTGACCTTCCACCATGAGCAGAGTCAGACGGCTGGTGAACTTATTGTATCTGACCTGGACTGTGGCGATGCCGACTACAGGAACTCAGTGCCTTTGGAAATCGAACAGCTGTAGAATGCACTTCTGAAGGTGGTGTGCAGGGAAACAAGGGGAAACTTGTTGGAAAGTGCTCCACGAGATGATTGACAATGCGGACCCGGAGTCTACTTCCATCTGGCAAGCCCGGCCTTCTTCGATGAAGAAGGCAGCCTTGATTTTAGGTCATGGATGCAACCCTTGGTGGATGTACAGGTGATTGGTATAGTCTTTGGACACTCTCACTTTTTTACTGTATTTTGGCCTTTGCTCGAATGACCTAGATGACTTGGAACAATACAGTTGGTGAGATGTATTAGCAGACCCTTGTGTACGCTGGGACTCTTCCAGAACAGCAGCAGATGAGCAGCAGACTTTGGCAAGGTGGCCCATCTTTCCACAAGCATGATATATGGCACGGCGGAACTGACAGTCTCTCCGTGCATGTGTACCACCACAACTGACACACCTTTTTCTTTGTGGGCTTTTTTGAGAGTGGTGCGGTCTCTAATTGGTGCCCGTGCTGTAGACTCCATCATTGGACACATTGGATTGGTTGTCCCAGAAATCAGTGGAGTCAGTGGTACTGCTGTGGTGTACAGCATCAGCACGGCATGATGTGTGGCCTTGGGGACCCAATCACAGCTCATGAAGAGATAGGTTGGTGGCCTCTACCCGCAGGGCTTTCTTGAGGGCCAATTCATAAGTAAGAGTCTTTAGCAACAGGAGCACCCACCGAATACTATCGTCTTTGAGGCCACAGAGCAGACAGTCTAAGAGAATGGACTTCAGGCTCGAGCAACCCATCTTAGTGCAGTGAAGTACCCTGTGACAGACTCGCCTTCCTTCTGGTTTCGCTGATGAAATGCACATTGGTGTGCGGCAGCTGACATCTTCGGTGAGAAGTATTCGGTCAGCTGAGCCTTGATGATGCCAAGAGGGGTCTTGAGTAATTTGGCAGGAGCTACTAAGTCACGAGCAATGTCGAATACAGCCTGGCCGCATGTACTTAGAAAAGTGGTGCGGCAGACATCGTCTCTGTCCATACTGTGTGGTAGCATTCAATACTATGTGGTAGCATTCAATACTATGCAATAGCATTCAATACTATGTGGTAGCATTCAAAATGATCGAGGTATGATTCCCAGTTCCCAACCTTAGGGTTGAATGATTCGATATGACCCTTGGATGCCAATAGTGATTCAGCTCTAGACGCCCTTAGTGATTTCAGCTGGGCAGGCAAGAGTGATTTCAGTCGTTCGGTTAGAACTGGGATCCCATCCTCGTCGCCAGTTTTAACTATTGAAGTTGGGATACAATGAATCAAATGCAAGCTTTTATTCCAAACATCATTCAACTCAGGGACAGCTCTAGCAAGAGCAGCACTCCACTTATAGGGTTTTAACAGATAACTATATATATTGTAACTATGTACACACAGTCTCATTGGACCTAAGAAGGGCTCTGTGACTGGCTCCCTGGATTGGCTTCAGGACCAATAGGACTCTTTATTGGGCAGCCAGTAGGACTGAGGGGATTGTATTACCAGAACCCTGACAATTCAATGCATCATAACGTAACAAAACATAATAAGATCTATCTTATACTTATACTTTACTTTATTGTCATTGCACATAGTACAATGAAATTTAAAAGTGCCATCATTCAGTGACTCGCAACATATAATCATGCGCACTCACACAGACATTAGTTACTGACATCAGCTCTTAGTGAAGGCCTACCATCGGATGAAAGGCGGGAATCTGTGGGTGGACCAGTCCCCTCTTTATGCCTTTAAAAGTCAGAGTCCAGAGTGCTCTTAGTTTCAGGCAGTGGAGGAGTCAGCAGGGTTAAAGGAGAAAGATAGTGGCAAATATCAAAGTCCTCCTCCCTTTTGGAGCTGAAACTTTAAAAAGGAGCAGTCAACTGGCCTGTTGGACAGTATGTTTAGCTAGTGTAAGGGAATGCACAATGTGAAGCTAGTTGGTAGGAGTTCACTTTATTAAAAAAAGGTTCCACAAATACAATTGGAGAAGTCATTTGGTAGGAGTTCACTTTGAAGAAAAAAGTTTCCACACATACTATTAACATTTGTTATGGTAGGGTTGCCAGCTCTGCATTGGGAAATACCTGAAGATTTGGGGAGTGGACCCTGAGGAGGATGGGGTTTGGGAAGGGGAGGGACCTCAGCAGGGTACAATGCCATAGAGTCCACCCTTCAAAGCAGCCATTTTCTCCAGGGGAACTGATCTCTGTAGCCTGGAGATCAGTTGTAAAAGTGGGAGATCTCCAGGCTCCACCTGAAGGTTGGCAATCCTATGTTATTGTGAGAAATTTGTACACAGCACAGATTTACACATGTAATTCACCATCCAACTTTTGTTTGTTTTTACATAAGAAGCAGAAGCTTATGAAAGCAAGCCCTCTATCTCTACTATATGGCAGCTAAAACTGGGCTGTAACATGGATCCTGTTGACTTGACTTGATCTTTGATAAATACTACAATATTACCACTATCTGTAAAGTACACTAAGCATTTTTGGAAGCTGTGCATGACAGGAATTAAATAAATATAGGTGGCTATAATAAACTGGTTCAGTGTACTGAAAAAAAAGTAATTTTCTACATACTGATATATCATCTGTCTTTCAGATTTTGTATTTAGAAATTAAACTTACTTGGGTGGTAAATTCTGCCTCCATTCTCAGTCGAAATATTCCTTTCTCAGTCAAACAAATATCAAAATGTAATTACAGATTAAACAGTGAAATGGCTATCTTCATGATAATTTGGGAATAGGAGTACTGTTGTGTTCTAATGGCGACCACCATGCAGTCCGGGGCAAGCATATGGCCAGGCGCAGTCAGAGCTTCGCTCCAGAACAGAATAGACTGGCCGCATTGCAATTTAGACCTATCAGTCAGCCAGGATGCAAATAGGGGCCAATGAACTGGGGAGACATAATTGTAATCCTATCAGAATGTGTGGGCGAGGCCAGGGGCACGGTTTAGATGTGCGTATAAGCAGACCCCCGAGCCCAGCTCAGACATGTGTTCCTGAACTTCTTAGTAAACCATGAGATGATTTCACTTGAACATGTCTCTGGACTGAGTACTTTATAAGTACATGGATTATTGAACTCCGTGTTGTTCAGAGGCATTGCCAAAGCCTTGCTGGACTTTTGGATACAGTGCAAATCTGTGTTGAAAGGAAGTCCAGCATGATGACCAAGATATAGAAGTCAAAACTGGCTTATATACATATGTGCAGATTATTGAGAGTGAAGGACTTTGCGCTCTTAGCCTCATGCTTCAGAGAGCCACAACAGAGAGTCAGAGAGAGAGACAGCTCAGGACCCAGAGCATCCTTCCTCTCTTCTGCATCCCCTTGCTTCCCAGTTTGTTTAGCCCACTGTCTATTGTCTGATATGGATGGAAGCTTCCCCTGGAGTAACAGCAGTGCAGGTGGGCCCAAGAGGGCTGTAGCACATTTCTCCCAGCCAACTCATTCCTATCACAAACTTATTCTCACCCTCATTCAAAAGAAAAAGAAGAGCTGGTTTTTATACCCTGTTTTTCTCAACCCTAAGTAGTCTCAAAGCAGCTTTCAATCACATTCTCTTCCCTTCCCCACAACAGGCACCTTGTGAGGCACTTGGAGCTGAGAGACTTCTGAGAGAACTGTGACTGGCCCAAGGACACCAAGCAGACTTCATGTGGAAGAGTGGGGAATCAAACCCAGTTTTCTGGATTAGAGTCTGCCACTCGTAACCACTATACCACACTGGCTCTCCCAGTCCACATTCTGTGACTTACAGCAGAACTACATGTGTATTTGTAATTTTATATTGAAATTCTCTTCTATATATTGATACTTTGGACTTAAATGAGAACATGTCTATCAAAGAAAGGAAAGAGTCTTAATTATGACCCTTGATCCAGAAAGGTTTGCCTAAGCGTCATAGTATTTAGTGAATTAGCTTAGCTGAATAGCGGGTAACTGATCAAAGAAATGTAAATCTTAGTTGAGTGCTCATTTTTGTACCTTTGGCTAAACTGGAAAAAATATATGTGGAAAAATTAATAGCACCTTAGACACCAAATGTACAAAAAAAACCCTCTTTAATGGGAAAGGCCTCAAACGTATGAACTAATGACACTGGCATCCACTGAAAATTTTAAAGAGAGTGAATATCGGCTAGCTTCTTCATGAATGCAATTGATTTTGGCTTGCTTTGCAGGAGATTACTGTTTTAAGATGTTATATGTTGTATTTAGTATTAAACTATCTGAACCAAGCTTTATCAGGGCTGAACCCAATGTTTGCCCTGCTTAAAGATTTTGGGGGCAGGAGGGTATCAGGACACTGGCAACATCAACAACATGGATAGGCTTCTTGGGTGGGATGGGAGCTTTTCCAACATACCTGTCATCAGAATCCATTTCTAAGCAGGGAGGAGGGAGAGACAGGAAGGAATCTCAATTCTTGAGTAGGCTAGCCAAATTTATAACATTTTTTTCCCATTTGTGTCATTACAGAATTGCATTGTAGACAATGGCTGATTATTTTTTTCAGTTTTGTTACATGACTATCGATGCTGCAAATCTGGTTGCGGGCAGGTTTGGCAGGCAAGCGTGCTGTGCCTGATGGTGGTGACTGCCTGCAGGCCAAACTCTGGATTTTCCTGCCTTGCTGTGGTCAGCCTGCTCTGAGTAACAATGTAATGGGCATCCTTTTTACCAAGTAAAGATTCAGAAATAAGCAACTTGGCATAACCGATGTAATCTAGAACCATGTCAGACTGCTTAAAAATTACCATCTTAAAAAATCTTTGGAAAAACTTCATCGCACCTCCAATCTCTTCCCTCTCTACCTTTATGAATCAATCCTGGTTCCCTCCGGGTTTGGATCCTGCATTCTCCAAGCTTTGGACGAAAGTGGGAGTCAGTGAGCTTTTCCATCTTGTCACATGAGGGAAAGTCAGTAGTAAATCTGTCCTGGAAGAACAACTTACTACAGAGATCTTTTGGTTACAATACTATCAAATTAGAAGTCTAATTCACTCTCTCTCTCTCTAGAAGGTGCTTTCAAAAGGCCTAAAACTTCTTTTGAACTTCTGTTGGAACACTATCTGGACTTTGCAAAAGGCTGTCTATCAAAAATATACAAAGTCCTTATGGGGCATAACAGTTGCTTCAAATCTCACTATCAGACAGCATGGCAACAGGATCTTCGAATTGAGTTACAAGAAGCTCACTGGCAAACAATCTGGAATGCTGCCCTGAAAACATCAAAAGTTTTTAGTGTCCACTTTCAATTTTTTAAATTGTTTACAAGGTGGTACTATACACCGAACCGACTGAATCATATTAATCCCATCCATTCTGCTTCCTGTTAAAAAAGACTGTGGTGCTAAAGGCACTTACATCCACTGCTGGTGGGAATGCCTCCAGTGAAGAATTTCTGGTGAACTATAGTAACCGAAATCAACATGATCACAGCACAAAACTTACCTTTCTGTCCTGAATCTCTTCTTCTACAGCTCACGGACATCTCTGATGATAACTTCATCCTTACTGAGCTAACCTCTTTTCTATTGGCAGTGGTTCACTTAACGATAGCCTCAGTCTGGAAATCTTTATTTGCTCCTACTCTAGTGAACTGGAGAGAGAAGATCTGGAATCAATTCATCATGTGCAAAATTACTGACTCCATACAAAGACAGCAAACTGGTTCTGCAACTACTTATTCAAAATTTGTACTTACCTGGTACCCTTGGCTACAATATATGGTGGAGAAAAAAATGTTACCAGCTAATCCATCCTATCACTCTTGGTTTCATTTCTAAAACTAACTCCTTTTACTCTTGTACTATACATTTATTCTTTGGTTAATGTTTAGTTCTAACCTCAGGCTTCCTTCGCTCTCATAAGGTAATCATTCTGAGTAATAATATGCTTAAATGTTGTGCTAGATCTACTGTGCCTAGTTATCAGTATTAGCTTACAAAGTTTGATTGGTTTGTATTTCATACGCTGTGCATTTGTAAGTCTGGACAATCTTGTTTCTAATTTTTGTATGTTCATTGATCTCTTAATAATTTTTTTTTAATTACCATTAGAAAATGATGCCACATTTGGGATGCAGAAACAGGTGTATAAACAGGCTGTGGATTTGAGTACAGATAGAGAAGATTGGAACCAGGATGAAGGTCCATTAGATTCTATGGGAAACTACATCATCTGAGTGATCAGTAATGTTCTATCTGGGTGTGGCCCACAAGTTATAGAATTATTTTATTTTATATTATTTATAAAGATGACTGTAAGGTCAGTTATTACATTAGAATTGCTATTACAATGAACATACACTGAACAATAAATACTCAGATCAGTAAAAGAACTCATTGCAGCCACTACTCATGTTCCGTCTAACAGGGCATAACTATACAGGGCCAATCTACAAATTATGTTTTGTAATGAATCAGGTTTATATTCCCTGGACCTGACACACTTTTGACACAGCTATGGCTTTTTAAAAGTCTTCAGGGGCCTGGTTCAGCTTTGTACCATAGAATGGGAGGGAAACTGCTTCCTGCCTTCCCCTGCACTATTTCCCCAAGTTGAAACTGTTGAAATATGCAAGGTCTATTATGCATAGATAAAGAAAATGACAAGAACATCCTGTAGGGGGCAGCAGAGGAAACAACTAGTTAGCATAGTGAGATTGGGGACTGCTTACTATTTTCAAATAGTCTCCTTCTTGTCTCCTGATTGGTTCAGTTGGGGTTTTCCTTGCTCCTGCTGAGATCTCTTCCTTACTGACTCTCTCCTAGCTACTTAGACAGTTAGACTTCTATTTTTCTCTCCTCTTTCTTACAAAGTTTGTTCTTAATAAACTGACTTTTTAAAACCATTTGTGCTCCACTTTACTGCATATCTACACTCTGCCAACAGAAACAGCCACAGGGAGGAATTATTTGTCCTATTATGGAGCTGCACATTCATGGACTACTGCAAATTTAGCAATCAAAATCATAGCATGAAAACAGAGAAGGAGAGGAAGGACCCTCTGAATACACTAAATCTCAGAAAAGGAAACAAAGTGAGGCACAGCAGCTAAATAATAAAGAATAACATCAAAGAAAGATAAAAGATATTATATAAAAAAGATTATCTGTCTAGAACATCCTACCTTTTTTGAAGGACAGTGGACAATTACAAATGACTTTTGTGCAATTTTGCTATTATATGGCAACTCCTGGAATTAAATGTCACAAGGTGCATCTCAAATGATGCAAGACATAGCTAAGAATTTGAGCTTGGATGCTATTTAGCACAGATGGAGCAGAATTCATGTAAGTGAACTTTCCTTTCTTCCCATGCCACTTCTGCCTGTTGTGCCCACTGCCCATTTGGTACAAAATTCCATAGCTGAAGTCAGCTGGAGGGTGCTTGAATGTATCTTGATTCAGAATGCATCTTGATTCATTTTACTTCCAATGCAGTTCTGCTTTGTAGCCACTAGGGGCACAGGGACGGCAGAGCACAGTAAACAGCTGTTCTCTGCTTTCCGCTCAACTGTGCCTTAAAATTTTAATAATTAGGATATAAACACATGTGTTGTTACATGCTTTGGCTAAAGACTGGTGCTAACTCTCCCTCATGTGGGTAATTTAATACTGAATGGGACTATCAATGGCTGTGATCACATGCACTAAATAATCCACTTTCAATGCATTTTCCAACGGAATTTTGCCAGTTCACACAGTAAAATCCAGTTGGAAAGTGTACTGAAAGTGCATTGAAAGTGGATTATTTAGTGTGTGTGATCACAGCCAATGTTTTTGAGTAACTTTAGTGACTGCCTTACTTAACAAGCACATCCTTTGATTGGCAATTTTAAATTTCATCTTTCATCAAGTGCTAATATTCTTTAGCTGTATTGTTCAGTGCTATTTCACCTTTTGCTATCCTGGAGCAGATACATAAATGCTGAACAGGAAGACATGCACGGAAATAATATAAGGTAGCAAAAGAACATGCTGGAAGTTCTGTGCTGGCCCTTGAATAAATATGTTTTTCATGTGCTAGAATAGTAGCTATTGGAAATGAAGAAACCCCTGACAATACATTAAATGGGGGAATAGAGGGGAATTTAAGCAGATATTCCCATTAAATATGGAAGCCTTTATTAAAAGGTGTAGCAGTGATTTGATTAATAATTATTATTGAACTTCTAAGGGAGCTTTCCCCCATAAAGCAGATCGAAGGAAAACCTCCTTTGCTTCAGTTCACAGAAGGAACTGTGGGGTGGCTGAGAGTGGAGTGTCTATATAGATGATCTACCTGTCACCATTAAAGGGGGGGAGGGCAAAGCTAAGCTTTGTGTTTCCTTTTTGGCCTTTTAAGGAGCTCCTCCTGTTAGCAGTCAGACCCCTCCTGTCACTGAAACCCAAAAAAGCCCTTCCTAATATCTATATATCAATTCAAATATTATAAGCTTCAATGCAGTGCCAAGCCTAAAAGGACACAAAATGGATGCCAGCCAGGACAAGTCTAGACACCTAGTTTAGAAGTGTGTGAGACAGAGTGGCTGACCCACTGATGACCTCCCCACCCTAAAGAGATGCATAGTTCAGAACTTCTGGGAATGCAGCACAGTGACACAAAGGACACTGGGACTCACTCCATGGTGCCTCTGGGTTCTTTCTCCTTTAGAGGAGTATTGGGGGATCCCGAACTCCACTGCACTCCCCGAGCAAGTAGTACAGAGCAAGAGGCTTGATTCAGGTGTCCCGTATAGCCACAGTTCATGAGTGTTGCCGAGGATCACCTCTGGCATGGAGACTGGAAAAATGTTCATGGCAGCCATGAATGGGACTAGCTGCTGCTTTCATTCAGGGGGATGGAGGTACCCTGCCTAAACAACACCAAAGGACATCTAAGATCACCGTGAGTAACCGTCTTGCAAAACCCCAGACTTTTCCCTTTTCTCTTTGACTTACTCTTTAAACTTTAAAGCCTGATTAAGACTGAGTACAGGAGGATCTCTCTCCCCCCGCTCTCAGACATAATGGCTAGCAACAGTTATAAAGGTGAAAAGCACAGCTAAACCATTTTAGTGCTGTTTTAAACTTTTCTTCTTTCTTGAATTGTGACTTATATTGTCAAATAAGTGGATTACAGATACCTGGCTTTAGAATATTGCAGTGCTCCCTACTTTTAAATCTTGCAATGTACCCCATTTTTGTTGAACTTCTTTTCCTGTCATGGGTGCAGCCAGAACATTGGCATTCTCTGCCAAGAAACTGTACCCATAACAAAAGTGCTGTATTGCTTTGCATTTCTGTTGTTTGTGGTTTGGGTTTAGCAGCTTGATTGGTAATTAAGGCTGGTTTCCATTCTGAAAAAGGTCGCACTTTGAGTATTAATTTCAAGGAAAAACTTTTCTGTTTAATTTGTAAGGAGACTGTTAGGTCTATTTAAATAAAGACGAATGGCAGGTACAAATAAATGTCCTAAAATACCTGCCAGCTCACCAAATGTACTTGAATCAGTGGCCTCTACTTTACCTCAGGTCTCTATGAAAGATTTACAGTTCATGATCCAGGATACCATGAAAACAACAATTGCAGAGGTACTAGTTCCAATTAAGACTGCAATGCAGGATATGTCACAGCAGTTTTCCAATAAGATGGAAGACCTGCAGAAACAACTAATACAAAGCAACCAAAAACTAACTGAATTGGATAAAACAACTTCTAAATTGGAAGAAAGGGCAGAGGCAACTGATAGCAAATTGCAGAGGATGAATTCAAAGTAAAGTGCAATGGAACAGGATCTTACGAAACTGGAATTAGACAGATCAGCCTTTATGTTAAGATTTCAGAATATTCCAGAAGACAAAGATGAAGACCCAAGGGAGAAAATGGAACAAATTTTATCGGAGTTTATGAAGACAGAAGAAATAGAAAAGGTCCTGGATGAGATTGACATCGCTTTTAGGATGAATTTGGCATATGCCAGGAGGAATCAACTTCCTAGAGAAATGCATGTGAGATTCCACAAGAGAACATTAAGAGATGAAATCCTTAAAGCATCAGACCAAACATCTTTTTATATGGACAATACAGAAATAAAAATTTTAAAAGAAATCCCTTGGAGAATCAGAGAAAAAAAGAAAGAGTATTTGGATCTCACAGCAACACTGAGAAGAAATGAAATTCCATACAGATGGCTTCTCCCAGAAGGTTTATTCTTTACTTACAAAGGAAAAAGATTTAGAATCAATTCAATATTCAAGGCAGAGAATTTTCTTAAGTCACATGGAGCTGATTTTCAGGCTGAAGAAGGGAACTCAGAAACAAAAGAAGAGGAAGAAGAAGAATTTCTAGGTGCCTCAGGAACAACCTCAGCAGCTGTAACTACAACTAAGATAAAAGCACCAAAAAAAGTCCCAAAGATGTCCCAGGTTTCTACAAGGAGACAACTTGGAGATAAACAAGACATGGGCCCCAATCACACACAGAATTAGCCACATAATAGGCTCTAATGCCATATGGATTTTAAGGGTGCGATCACCAGAACATCTGGCAAGCGTCCCACACCCATCAGCAACCCATTTCTCTCCACCAAAGAAGTGGAGTTAAAAGATACTAGGGAAAGTCCAGTATCAAACAGGTTTGCTATGCAAACAGATGGACTTTCCCCATGTTATTGCTCCAGCATGCACTCATGGCATTGGGGATAGTCTGATCAGGCTATCCTGATGCCATGCCGTTTTCCCCCTCTTCTCAGTATGCACATCATCGCATACTGCCATAGGAAGCCCTCAGGGTGGAGATGCAATTCATCAATCCCCTGTTTAAGTGCATTGGGGAAAAAAGGCAAAAAAAACCCCAACTCACCCGCGATTGCATCTGAACACACAGTGGCGGGCTGTGCCTGCAGCTTCACAGAACTGTGTGATCATGCAACTGTGGGTCAAATTACTCCGGAGCAAATAGCCTCACTTTCCCCCAGATTATCTCTGTCATGTGACCAGGACTATGGAATCATAGACTCAACCTGAAGATGGATAGAAGAAAGATAAAAATAATCTCAATAAATGTAAACCGACTAAATGTCCCCCCAAAAAGAAGACAGGTGTTTCAACAGCCGAAGAAATTCAATTGTGATATTATATGCCTTCAAGAAACTCACATCAAGGCTACAGATCAAAAATATTTACAATTCAAGAAATTTGGGAAAACCTTTATTGCTTCAGATAAGGAAAAGAAGAAAAGAGGCGTGGTGATATATGTAAAAGAGTATCTATACCCAGAAATGGTCCACATGTCAGAAGACAGAAGGATATTGGTGGTGCAAATACAAAGACAAGCTAAAAAGACTCTTATTGTCAACATTCGTGCACCAAACCAACATCAGGACAATTTTTTCAATATATTAAAAGAACTGATTGCAAAACAGAATTATGATGACCATTGTATTATTGGAGACATCCAGGGGTCCTTTCGAGCAGGAGCTCAGGGGAGCGCAGCTCCGGGAGTTGGTGCCAGCTCCCCCCCCCCCAGCGGAGGAATGCCTGCTTGTGTCATGGCTGCAGCAAAATGACCCCATCCCCTGGAAAGGTCCTTGTTCCTCCGACCAGCCTTCTGAAGGCTTCAGCCACCACTGAAGCTATCCTCCCAGAATAGTGGTATTTCTGAGGCTTGAATTAGTAGCTATCCCCTCTCTGCCATTTCTTTCTTTCTTTCTTTCTTTCTTTCTTTCTTTCTTTCTTTCTTTCTTTCTTTCTTTCTTTCTTTCTTTCTTTCCTTCCTTCCTTCCTTCCTTCCTTCCTTCCTTCCTTCCTTCCTTCCTTCCTTCCTTCTTTTCTTTTCTTTTCTTTTCTTTTCTTTTCTTTTCTTTTTCTCTTTCTCTCACTCTCTCTCTCTCGCCTTCTGACATACTTCTGGTGATGTCAGGTGGTGTGGCATATGCAAATAAGTAATGCTAATGAGTTATGCTAATGAGCTCCTGCACCTCTTTTTCTACAAAAGGACCCCTGGAGACATCAATGCAGTTTTTGATAGAACCATAGACAGAAAATCTGCTTCTAGAAAATGGAAAAAAGGAAATGAACTCCCTCCAATTTTTTTTCAACCTGGCAGAAGAAAATAACTGTGTTGATGCCTGAAAAGTAAGAAATCCACAAAAACAAGATTATACTTTCTACTCAGTAAGACATATATTGTGGTTAAGACTAGACATGTGCTGGATTTCTGCTACAATGACAAATGACATTTTAGAAGCGGAAATTTTACCAGCAACTTTTGTGGACCATAACCCAATCACTTTGGAACTACAAGATACCCCAAAAAGAAATACATGGACATTGAATGTTTCTATTTTTAAAAATCTGATGGTAAATGAATTAAAAAAGAATTTTGAATTTTCTTTGATAAGAATATTCAACCTGGAATTTCAATAAATACTGTATGGGATGCTTTTAAAGCCTATGCTAGAGGCTGGATGATTAGAGAATCAACATACCTTAAGAAACAAAGATTAGAAAAAATACTCCCAGATTCAAGAACAGATTAAAAAGCAAGAAGAACAGCTGTAACAGAAACCGTCAAATGAACAAAGGAAATTTAATCTCAGGCTTTTACAACACCAAATGAACTGTTTGTTAACACAGGAACTGGCAAAGAAAATAAGCTATGCTAAGCAGAACTTTTTTGAAAATGCTAATAAACCTTCCAGATGGTTGGCATATAAACTATGTAAAGAAAAAGAAAAGAGTATATCAAAACACTCAAAAAAATGATTTTGGAGAAGAAAAAAAATAGTCTGGAAGATCTTTAAAAAATTGTGGAGTCGTTTTATGAAAACCTATATAACAAAAGAGAAGCAACATAGGAACAAATTAAAAAGTATTTCAAAATTCACAAACCCAAAATATTTACAGAAGATCAGAGGAAAATATTAAGTGATCCCATCTCTGTAGCGGAAATGACAGAAGCATTTAGGAAACAAAAAAAGGCAAAAACTCCAGGGCCAGATGGATTTCTGGCAGAATTTTATCATGCTTTTGATGATCAATTGATGGCACCGTTAAAAGCTGTATTTCAAAATATAAAAACTGAAGGGGTTCCAAATACATGGAACAAAGCCCTAATAACACTTATTCATAAGCAAAATACTGATGAAAAATAAATTAAAAATTATGGACCAATCTCCTTGTTGAATGTGGATTATAAAAAAAATTTGCCTCCATCTTAGCTGCAAGAATGAAAAGAACCCTCTCCCAAATGATCCACAAAGATCAGGCAGGTTTCTTACCTAAAAGACAACTTAGAAATAATATGAGAAAGATTATGAACGCACTTGAGTATTTTGAAGCCCATCCAGAAAAACAATGGGCTTTCATATTTTTAGATGCAGAGAAAACCTTTGATAACGTCAGCTGGAATTTCATGTTAGAATTACTCTTAACCTCGCAAGCGGAAGTGGAATTTTGTAATATGGTTAAAGCAATTTATACCAAACAAGCCAAGATTTCTATTAAAAGAGACTTGACATGAAAAATAGAGATACAAAAAGGAACTAGACAAGGATCCCCTGTGTCACCCTAATTGTTTATCTTTGCTCTTGAAGTTTTAAACAATGTGATTAGAGCAGATCAACAAATCAGAGGACTCAGATTAAGAGGAGAAGAATATAAATTGCTAGCCTTTGCAGATGATCTGCAGATGCAGATGATCTAGTATTTATCCTAGCCAGGGCTCTTCTTGTAGAAAAAGCCCAGCAGGAACTTATTAGCATATTAGGCCACACCCCTGACAGCACAGCTCATTAACATATTAGGCCACACCCGATGTTCCCAGAAGTGTGGTCATCCAACCACACCCACCTTTTGCTTCTTATTCTGTTTACCTTGTTGTCAAAACAGTTTTGACAAAACCAATAAAAACATTGGTCGACCAGAATCTACATTTGAAAATAAGATTTTACAACTGGTATGAAGACTATCATAATTAGATAACATATATCTAAAAACTCTTAAGGTCATATATGGTATTAACATGATAAGATTTGCTGTATTTTAATTATTATTTTAATGTTATAAGGTGAAACATATAAACTATAACAATTAGACAGATAATTATGTAAAAGGTGTAATTTGAATACTGAGTGAATACCCCCATTTATGTTTGTATGTATGTATGTTTGTTTGTGTTATGAAAAATTAAAAAAAAATTAAAAGAGATGCATAGTTCAGTACAATGAGTCTCCCAAGAATGGTCTCCTCACTATGGTCCACACCCAGCCTCCTTTCCCTGCAACTATTTACTTTAATTATGCAACACTTAACACTATTCACAAAACATGGTAGTTTTCCCATCCGGTACTCAGAGGGTCATCAAGCACTATTAGTGCCTATAGTTCACCTCAGGTAAACTCATCAAGGTTTTCCAAAATCATTGTTCATCTCTGGAAAACTCATCAAGCCATTATTTTGGGGGCAAACAAATCAGACTGCCCCAGGAAACATTTCCCCCTATAACTGCAGGACGCTGCACCATAGCAGTGTGTGTATGTGTGTGTTCTAGTACCCGTACATATACCCCCACTTGCCTGTGGGCCTTCTCCTCCTCTCCGTGAAATGCTGGTCATTTTGCTGCTGTCTCTGTGGACCTCACTTTTTGGGACTGGTAACTATAGCCTCCCCAAAACGGCTTTCTCCCATCTCCTCCCTGATTTCCCCTTAGCTACCTTGTGTGTTTTGTATGTGTATGTTTTACCCTTTATGCCTATTTCAATAAAACCTTTTCCAGTTGAACATCTGATTAGCTTATTTTGAGAGTTTTCTAAGGGAAAAATTCCTGTAAATGTGGAGAATCCCAGTTACCCCCTCTCGCTTTGTCTCCTTTAAAGCTAATTTTCCCCAATTAAATAGGAGACTGCCTATTTGGGTAACACTCCCATTTTCTCAACTCAGCTGCACTGTAGCTTTAGTTCAGCTGAAGAAATGGAATGGAGAGGAAAGGAGGTTATGGGGGAGCCTGGTATGACCGATGTTGCATCTGTACTTTAGAATAAACATGAGTAAGGAAAAAGAGGCAGAGTAGAGGGAAAGGACTGTGGCAGCAGAGCTAGGGTTGCCAAGCTGTGGGAATTCCTAGAGAGTTGGGGGCAGTATTTGGTGGTGGAGTTTGGGGAGGTGAGGGGAGTGATCTCAGTGAGGATGTGTGATGAAGCCCATCTCATATAGTCTGGAGATCACTTGTAATTCTGGGACAACTCCAAGCCCCACCTTGAAATTGATAGCCCTAGTTGGGAGTGGACAGTTACTATCATGGCAGGGGCAAGTTTTTACACTTAATATTCTGATTAATCATTCTGAAGAATATAACCCAGCCTCAAATATAAATTTATATTAGCAGTGGACTCATATGCTGACACATTGATGGAAAAGGGGAGTAGGACTGTGTTTCTGTTAATCTGAGTGCTATACAGCTAAACAAGAAAGGTCAGTTGTGGCTGAGTCATTGTTAAAAGGAAACAATGACCATAGGTAGGGATCCAGAAAGCACATTTTATATTTGATTGGCAAAAGGGTCAGATCTTGATCTATGTCAATTAACAGCAAATACTGAACCACAACAGAGGTTGTCCTCTTAGAAACTCCATAACATCCATCACATAACAACAATATGATGGCCCAATGAGTGTTCAAACTGCAAACAAATGTGGTAGATCATTTCAGGGTCACCACCGAGCCAGCCCTGAAAACAGACATCAAATTTTGGCAGCGGTGAAAACTAATTTGAACATGGGTGAGTGCTTGTGGTTCAGTTCTTTGATTTGTGATGTGTGTTGGCATAATTCATCTGACAGAAGTACAGAGAGCAATCAGTCATAAATAACAGCATTACTGGGTTTTACCAACTGTCCCTGTACCTCCGAATCCTGCCTTTGAAAACAAGGGAAATTGCCTAAGGTCCCTGGGGGTGTGGTAGTGATAATTAGGCCTAGATTATGGGGCTGGTTAGGGTGTAATTAAGGATTTCAGGACTCATGGGGGTTATGAAGACATAAGTAGGGCTATTTGGCCCTGGAACATCTAAGGAAGAAGGGCCATTCTCAACCTGGCTTGTGCTGGCAGATGGGTCAGGTAGAGGGTTCTGTTGGTGCTGAGCAGCATCAACCAAGCCCTTAGTTGCTTGAGTGGCATGTGGAGGGAGGGAGATGAGGCTTAGGAATTCCCAGCACATTTTAATTTTCAAGTTAGGATAAATGACACCAATGATAACAGTGGCTAAGATTGGAACAAGTGTGGTGTTACCAAAGCCCTGAGGCTGGCATTCGAAGGCATCCCCACAAATGCACACCTGAATAGTCTAGAAACCACTTATCCCTGTGTATACGCTAGTTTGCCCTGGCACATCCCTTCCCAAAAAAGGATGGAAAGAAAGACATCTCTAATAAGCAATCGTAAATTTTATTGACTAAAATTGGATAGATCAGAGAAGGAAAGTAAAGGCATCAATTAACCAATAGCACTTCATAACAAGTTATAAGGACAGTCTCAGCCCTAGTGTGATTATGCGCTTATTTTACAGTAATACCCCACCCTCTTTTGGTTTCCTTTGTAGGAGGGGCTAACTAAGAAGGGATTGTGTGTGTGTGTGTGTGTGTTGGGTCCCAGCAGGGACCAAGAGAAATATACTGCTGAGCTGAAAGTGAAACAGTCAAGCATAAAGGCTGGAGTGGATGGGGAGGGTCTAGAAAACACCTGGGACTGAATCCTAGGGGCTATGCTTAAGACTATTGCAGAGGATGGGTTGATTGAAAGCTGTGGGGTAGCACAGGTGCTTGGAGAGGGTGGAGATGTTGGTCTCTGGAGACAAAGTAAAAGGAGAGAAAGAGGGAAGCTGGAGCAGTATGGTGCAGTGGGATGGTATTTCCAACAGTACAGGCAGAAATCCCAGGGTCTGAATGCAGCAGTAGTAGGGGGAGAGTTATTAAATCATACTTTGATTCTGTAGTCCTGGTGCTGGAGTGGCAGTATGGGAGAGGCTGAACCCATTTTGTGGCTGAACTCCAAGTCCTTGCGTACCTAAAATTCACTTGTTTTAGCTAAGATTTGTGACAATTTCAAACTAAGAGAGAAGAGAAAAGATTGGATTTATGCCCCACCCTTCACTCCCCAAGGGAGTCTCAGAGTAGCTTACAAACTCCTTTCCCTTCCCCTCCCCACAACAGACACCCTGTGAGGTAGGTGGGGCTGAGAGAGCTCTGAGACAACTGTCCTTGAGGGAAAACCTGGTACAGAGCTATGGCTTGCCCAAGGTTATCCAGCAGGTGCAAGTGGAGGAGTGGGGAATCAAACCCAGTTCTCCCAGATTAGAGTCCGCGCACTTAACCACTACACCAAACTGGCTCTCAACCTAAATTAACTTTATCTGATAGCATCCTGATTCATAGGTTGCAGTCACACACATGAGAAAAAGTGGGGGAGGGAGAGAGGCTATTTCCTCTGGCATAAGTTGACCTGCAGTTGCGTGATCACACAGTCTTTTGAAGCTGCAGGCACAGCCCACCACTACGTGATCAGATGCAACCATGGGTGAGTCAGGTTTGGGGGGGGGGGGGTTGCCATTTGTCTCCGATGCACTTAAAGGAGTGATCAATGATTCACACCTTAGCCCCGAGGGCTCCCTATGGAGTGTGCGATGATGTGCATACTGAGAAGGGCAAAAAACAACAGCACGGAGTCGGGATGGTCTGATCCATCTGTGGCCCATAGCAACCTGTTTGCTAACAGACTTTCCGAGGTGTCTTTTAAATCTGCTTGTGCAGCAGAGCAAAACAGGTTGTCGATGGCTGCAGGGCGCTTCCCAGATGTTATTGTCTGATCTCACTCCTTTAATCTGACTGGCATTCACTCCTATGTCAAGGCTAATTGTGTGTGTGATCATAACCATAGAATGTCTTTCCTTGCTTAATGTTTGTTTGTGGCAAAAGTTGACCAGGATGTGGTTAATACCATGGGTGAATATTTGCTTACAGATACGTTGGGGCTCAGGAAATGAGTTTTTGCCCTTACGGTTAACTCAGAAAAAGAGACATAGGCTGAGGACAGACTGGCAATTTGGCCTGGGATAGGTCCACTTTAGAAGCGGAGGAAGGGAGGCAGTTGAGACAGCCGCAGCTGTCCTCTGTTGCCCTTGCGTACTCACCCATTCCTGAAGCGCATTCATGACACTTCAACCGGATACCTGTAGACACCAGTGTCAACGGGTGCCTGTGTGCCTTCATTCCACTTCCTGGCCGTGTGGATGGGAAGAAGCGGCAATCGTGGCTGATTTGCTACTGTGCCCATGCGCTTATGCGCATAAGCACCTATGCGCCGGTTGCCAGAACAGCCCTGGCCACAAGCCGCAGAGGCCGGCCCACCAGGGGCTGCTCCGCAGCAGTGTGAACACTCCATTACGCCTCCTCCCCGGAATGCTACCACACGAGTCTGGCCAGTGCAAACGACCTGCCCCGGGACAATTTGCCCCAGGGCTTTATGCTCTGCTGCCATTCCGCTTCAGTTTCCCAGTCTGTCCTCAGCCTAAATTGTTCTCTTGAAGGTTTTAGACATTTGGCTTAAGAAAATCCCTTTATGTCTTCTACAACATTTCCCCTTTGGTGTCACAACTACTGACCATTTGTTGTGGCTGCTGGACTCTGAAATGATCTCACTTAATCAGTCTTGCAAAAGAGTGCTTTTTTTTGCATCTTCATGGTAAGACTCTGAGTCTGATCCATGCTACTTCCTTCCCTGGCCTTTTGGCCTCTGTTCTCTGGGTCTGAAAGAGGAGGAGGTCTTTTAGTTGCCCCCTTTTTTCTATTTTCTGGGGTGGCCTGAGGCTGTAGATGAGTAGGCATAACCGTGATACCTACAGTGAAGGTACCAATCATAGACTGCCTATTAACAGCAACCTGCACTAAAATGTTGGCATGCTGTTGTAATGATACAGATCACCCATTGAACCACGAGCTTGGTATCTTCTTTCTTCATGCAGGGGTAGGCGTACAAAGGTATATTTCTGGTGACTTATGAGTCAGGTCGATTAAAAAAAAAAACAACAGTTGTATTTGTTGCTAGTTTCTATTTGTTGCTGTTATTTAGCTAAACCTCTGCAAACACTGGCATCCCAATTTTTTTTTTTTTACTGTGAATTCCACAAAGGAGGTGGACCATCGAAGCTGGGGTGTTTTTTTCTCTGAACCACACAAGCTGTGTAACCTCATAAACAGCAACTAAGTGATTAAATCCAATAAAGCTAAGCTCTAGCTTCCCTGTTGCTCTACTGCAACATCCCACTGTGATAGCTTCAGGCCTTGGTTTGAGGGAGTACAAACACTGGCTTGCAGAGGGACTGCTGGCAGCCACACAAGAAGGAAAAAAGGAAAGCTGAACTCCTGTACCTCCATTTCCTGCTGCTCCTTTTCAGCTTAAGGCCTGAATGTCTCTCCCCACCCCCCACCCCAGCATTGATTCTGAATGAGCAGAACTCAAACAATAAAACACACAACACACAACATCTCCCCCCCTCCCCAAGATCAATGTTAGCCTTAAAACAGTTAAAGATAGCTGACTAGGAGCCACATTTCACAATGACTGGCCTAACTCGTCCAGCACACCAAAGAATGGCAAACCTACAGCCATTGCTCTCATTTTAAAAAGGCAAGGATTTGTACAGTTTGACAGTCAGCCATTCCTATAGTTTCTATAGCAGGGATGGGTAATCTCATATTTAACTTCACAATGAACATTAGAAGACCTCAAAATCCCTCCATATTACAGAGAAGCACACCGTTTCCTCAAGTTCTAAATTTGTGCTACGGACAGCCGGGGCGGGGGGATAAAAATGGGGGAACTAGTCATACGGAGGGCCTGGGGAGCCACATATAGTGCTGTTGAAGTACGGGTATAAATGTGTTGGATCCTTTACTGAGCAGAAAGGAAGGAGGAAATGAGGATGACCATGTATATTGACCTGAGCTTCTTGGAGGAAGGATGAGATACATAACATATGTATAGAACTGAATGGAATAGAATGGATAATCACATAGAAATAACCAACTATTAACCAAGTCATACTAATAGCAAGTCACAAGAGTGGTCTTCATGTGATATTTAGGTTGAGTTCTGTGGATGTCAGAGATTCCTCGGGGCTTGCAGAGGTTCTTAGAAACTCTGCTGGTAGTAATGCCAGTTCCAGAGTGGAAGCTTCCTGAAGATGTAAGGACAGGACCTGGAGAAGACAGAATTCAGCCAAAGGAGGGAGCTCAGCAGGGATGTGATGCCATACAGTCCTCCCTCTTACGCTGCAGTTTTCTCCAGGGGATCTGATCTTTGTAGTCTGGAGGTCAGTTGTAATTCTGGGAGAACTCCAGGCCCTACCTGGAGGTTGGCAGTGCTTTAGAGGCACTCAGAAGTCAGAATGCTTCCAAAATCCAGGGATAAACCTTCCCCCAGAGAAGCCTCACCTCATACTCAAGTTTCAGGCTCAGGAGTGCAGGTGTCATCTCTGGCTCAATGCTCCGCTTTTGAGATCCTGGGTGTCTCTCAAATGCAGCATGATGATATGGGGGTGGGGCAGGGGCAGTCCACATGGTGAGCATTTTAACAGCATATACCCCGCATAAAAATACATAAAATTTCACAGTCTTCCATCTTTCTGGTAAAGCTCCTATTTCCCCCTGCAAGGCTCCCCAAACTATTTCCTTTATCGCTTCTGTACTACAAGCCGCAAAGACTCTTCCTTAGCATTTTTCCTTTAGGAAACTTCTTAGAAACCCCTATACATCCACATTCTGAAAAGTTAAAAGGACAGGAGAAATTTCAGAGCTCGTGTTGAAAGGAAGAGGGGGAGCAACAGCTATTAGCTCGTATCAGTCTGTCCTTGCTCACAGTTGTCACCATCTTTGGAAAGAAGGTTTTTTCCTCATTCGCTAAAGCAGCAGCTAAGAAAACAGTAAATATGTCAGTCCCTGAAATCTTTCCAGCCCTATTTTCTCCTCAGAATTGTGTTGTCTGGTAATACTTTCAATTTATTTACATTGTAAGCAAGATACTCTCTCACTGAGCCCCTCCCCACAATTTTCAGTATTTTGCAAGGGAAGAGGTGCTGACTGGGTAGCAGACCCTGTGCAGGCACACAGGACAACAGAAACAACACCATGCCGAGTGTCAGCTAGGCTGCCATAAAGAAGGTGGGGGAGAGGAGGCTGACACTGGTATGCAACTTTCTATTCTCTTCTAGCATTTATCTCTGTTTTGACAAGACTTGACACTGGAGATGCTCTTGGGTTTCTCTTGTAAGTTTCCTGCTGGGAACTAGGGGCCATTATTTTCCACACGAATGTAACCTGGCATTCATTGGCTTGTAGCCATCTGATGACCCAAGTTTGAACCCTTGGGTCCTTGTATAAAATCCCAATCCCGCTTCCCCTCTGTAGTCTTAACACAAACAGTGTTTAGAGCAATGCAGTAGTTTGACCAATAAACTGATCCTGCTTAAGGAACGTTGTTGAGTGCTGATTACTGGGGACTCTGACACTGAGCATTGCCACCTGCTCAGCAGCTGAAGTAGTAGACTTGGAGTTCCCCCCACCTAATATCATCTAATAAAGGTGCCAGATCTCCCTCACAGAGAAAGCTTATACTCAGCTACAAGCCACCACACAAGCCACTGCTGAGTCTGTGAAGTTGACTTCCTCTACATGTACAAAGCAAACAAGCAGCCATGTGACGACCACCTTATATTATTCTTCATGGTGGCCACTGCCATTCATCAAGCTGTTAATCTATGGCAACTCACCATAAACGCTTCTTAATATTATATCCTCTTACTATGTCCCCCAAATTTTAACAATGAGATTCATAATAGCTTGAAATAGGATTTTTTTCTGATTTCAGCCCCCCTTTCCCTAAAAAAATGGCACCAGTAAATATGGGGCTATCTAATTTTTTTTATTCTTACAGCAGCACTTTCAGGTAGGTTAGGTTCAGAGTTAGTGACATCGATGTACTTAGGTGTAAAGTTGCTTAGGATGGCAATGTAAGTCAGTTTCATGGCTAAAGATGACTCTGAACCCACACACCTCTGGCTCAGGTCCCAAATGCTTCTCACTGCACCATGCTGGCTTTGTAAGCTAGCACCCTGTAAATGACATGGCATGGGGGGGGGGGGGGTAAGGTGCATTCACAAGATGCAGACCCTTTAAAAGTGTGTTTTTAGTATGAGAGCAGACTTTGACATTTTCTATATGCTCGGCAGGGAGTTGCACAGCAGGCAAAACCATGTTTTAAGAGCAAAATGTACCTCTTCAGAACTGTCAAAGGAGCAAAAAAAATGTTTCTGGCTTTTTCAAACCAAAATATCAAAGAGTTGGATTTATTTTACTTTATTGCAGAGGTATGAACAATTCCTCTCTGAGCCTAATAAGACTGAACCTAATTAAATTTAAATACTTGCAGTGGATGAAAGGCACATTACATGAAACCAAGCAACTGAACCTGAACCAAATAAAAGACATCTAAATTAAGTGGCTGAAGGGCAGCTCTGCTCATCCCTGAACACTAGTATCTACTTACTAAGTCTCTTTCTACCATGTACATCAAAGATACTAGATTGCAGCCAAATTCAGACAGGCAAAGGCAGACATCTGTGACAAAATCAAGACAAGAGAGAGAGAGGATTTTGCTGGAATTCTTAAAAAGAAATTCATATTACAACTATGTTAGTGCACCATCAGGAGTAACGTTGCTTTAATTAATGTCAAGTGAACTGCAGATGAGTGAACACTTGTTTTAGTCTCCCCAGAATCTCTTTAGTAATTGTCAGCCCACAGAAGTGCAATTGCTAAAATATGATATTTAGCTGCCACAGTGAAAACAGCCCAACGTAAGATGAGAAGTTTCAAGTGTCACAGACTGCACTGGGAAATATGTAAGTATGAGGCCAATGGACTGAAAAGCACTGGCGGGATTGTTTCTAGTGGTTTACAACACCTAAAGCACTAAGTAATAATTGGTGAGTATCATGTGTCGGTTGTAGGAGGGTGTGGTATCTGTTGTCTGAAATTGCTGTCTACCCACCCTGCTGGCTTGAAGTGAGAGGGAAGGGGATTAGGCAGGCACCCTGGTCATTGTCATCCCCCCCTCCATCCTGTTCTCAGCTTGGGAGCAAAATCCTAGCCTGTCACCATAGGCCTGCTCCATCCCACATTTAAAGGCAGCCTTCCAAGGAGTTAGGGCTGCCAGCCTCCAGGTGGAGCCTGGAAATTTCCTGCTATCATCCTGGAGAAATTGGCTGCTTTGGAGGGTAGAGTCTATGGCATTGTACCCTGCTGAGGTCCCTCCCCTCCCCAAACCCCTCCTTCCCCAGGCTCCACCCCCAAAATCTCCAGGTACTTCCCAACTCAGAGCAGGCAACCCTACAAGGAGTACATACCTACACCTGCCCTCATCTTCTCCAAGGGGCAGGCCTTCTGAGACAGCGCATGGGCATATCAACCTTCTCCAAGCTTGGACTCTCCAGCCCAGAGAAAATACCATGCCCTACAGCCGCTGCCCAGCCCATTGACCAGCTGTGAGGCAGGTCTGGAGTTAAAGGGCAAGGGTGGCATGGAGCAAACCTGTGTTGTGGCCTGCCTGCTGTAAGGTAGCCGGGCCACCACAGTAAGCCCCATCCCACACCATTAGTCCCATGGCCTGGCAGAGCTCTAAATGGGCCATCATAGGTCCTGGCCTTCCTTGCAGCCCTAGCCACCTACTCTGAGTAGCTGCCAGTCAGAGGCAAGGATTCCTGTCACCCCCTAACAAAGATATATAGAAACACCTTTGTGAAAAAGAACAGGTACTGAGTTTCTCCTGTATCTGATATATGACTAATCCCATAATCTCAGGTGAATGGGAGCAAAGAGTGGTTCAGATGCAGATCCACGCTGAAGGTCTTGGATACAAGACAATCTGCTTTTTTACATAAGTAGGAGTGTGTGTCAAGAAAAAAATCATTATAATTTCATTTGTGAAGTTTGGGGGTGGAAGGATTGTACCACGATTGCTTAATTTATTGTAGAGCATTTCCTGTTCATGATTCAAATCCATGTGGTTTTCCAGGTTCCTGAGGTTTGGGCTCATTGCCTTCAATGGGAAAATCATTGGAGGGTCAGGGGCAACTCTATAATGACAGTACAAAATATTTGCACAGAGCACAGTTGCCCCTTCATCTAAAGACCTCTCCCCCCCAACTTTCAAGTTAATTGGACCAAGGGGTTTGATTTTACAGACTCCAAAAAATAAGTGTCTCTAGGTGCAGGCGTACTTCTCTGTGGTCATTCCTGTGGGGGGGAAATGGCACCAACCATCAGCATTTTAAAAAATGATCTGCATTCATTTCACTTTCCTACTTTCCTTTTTGCCTTTCCATTGAAAATGCTTCCTTCTTGTGGTCTCTCTGTTTCCTGTCACAAAGTGGAAGGAGGGACTATGGGGGAGAAAGAAGTGGCTGATTTTTTCAACCAGATGACACCAAAATTAGCTAGTGCTGCCTGTCCACTAAAGAGTCGTCAACTTTCAAGTGAATTGGACCATGGGGCCCAATTCTATGGGCCCCTGAAGAAGGTGTCCCCAGCCATCATACTTGCAAAGAAAAAAGGACTCTACCACCACCAAAGAGGGAGAGAAGGGATTTTGGCACTGCTGTTATTACCTGTGGGGGACCTGGGGGGCTGTTTCTCAACCAATGGAGGGAGGAAAGGAGAACTGCTGCTCTTTGTGTCTTATCTCCAAAGGTGATTGGCTGGGTGTGCTCTATGCTCCTCCCTTGAAAGGATCTGACTGGAAGAAAGAAATGCCATTGCCAGGTAAATCATTAGAAGCAAAGAAAAGTATGAGTACATGCTGCATTTCTGGTAAGCCACCCAACTCAGGGAGGGGACACAGATAGTTTGTGGGATGGGGGCTTGTAACTCGCAAGAATACTGGATTTGTATTCCAGCAATTTCTGTGTACAACTCTGGAAATTTCCTAATGCACACCACTATACACAGGTTTGGATCTTTATATCCAATTATTATTGTTACTATGTACAACATTTATGACACACCTTTCTGCCTTCATCAAGGCCGACAAGGCAGTTAGCAGTTTAAAAACATTCACAATAAATTCCCCTCTCAAAAATCATTAAAACTAACAGAAAACATACATCATTAAAATAATTAAAACCAAAGCTAAAATACACAAAAACATAAAAATAACAAAACACAAAAACGTTAAAATATAAGGTAGGAAGGAGGTATCACTGAGAGAATACCAAATGAAACAAAAACATATTCACTCCTTGGCAGACAGGGGCAACAAAAGTAGACAGATGAATCTGCCTGGGGAGAGAATTCTAAAGTTTTGGTGGACTGGAGTGATGTGGTCCCTACAACCCACGCCAGTCAACATCCTGGCCACAGTATTATGTACCAGTTGAGGTTTCCAAACACTTTTCAAGGCTAACCTGCATACAGTGCATTAATCAATAATCTATTATGAGATATTATGCCAGCCAAGTAGGTTACTGTTAGTAGGCTACTAACTATGCTGTTAGTAACAGGTGGAAGAGCATAAAGGTTCAACATATGGTTGATCCTGTGTAAATGATGGCACACTGAGGATGCCTACAGACACAAGAGAAACAGCACTATGATATACCAGAAGAAAAGACATACAGTTTAGGCTGAGTATAAATACACAGACCCTCCAACACAAATTAACATGTATGGCATCTGTAAAATGGTCTGTCTCTGGTGGATCCAGTTTTCAGGCATAATTCTCTTCACTGTACTTTGTATTGGTCACTTTGTATTGGTACGTAATTGGTCTAGATAGGATTATTGAAACCTAGAACACTGGACCTGAATAGCACTGGTACTCAAGACTGAAAAATCAGATTTTCTAGGGAATATTGGAAATATATATATACGCGCACGCGCACACGCGCACACACACACACACACACTTTCTAATATCTAAAGGGGGGAAAAGCATTAATCTTAATTTCAGGGGAGCACTATAAACTTCAAGGTCATGTATGCCATATAGACTTGGAGGCCAGGAATGTAACTTTCTGATTTGAAAATGCGTAATGAGTACTTATGGCACTGAATGAAATACTAACACTAATTATAATTTAAAAACTGCATCCACGTTTAGAGAACAATTATCTGAATCCTAGCACAATTCTACAAGTTTCATAAAGGAATTTTCATGAGATTGCCTTCCAAGCAGATGGAGCCATAGCAGCTAGCAATCCCACAACACCAAGAAGGAGATGTAAGGGCAAAAACAATTTATTTTCAGATCAGATACCTGCTGCTTCCAATTTAGATATTGGATAAACTATCAGCAATGAAAACAGCAGAGTGCTATGAAGTATGCTTCCCCTAACTTCCGAATTTTTTTAGAATCAGCTCTTTCTGTGTTAGTCTAACTAGAACCCACCTCCTTTTTTAGCTCATGACTGGGGGGAGGGGGGTTAAATGCAAAACAGAAAATGTGAAAACTACCAGAAGATAAGAATAGAAGGCCAGAAGGCTTCCAAGGAACTGCAGTCACCCTCTGGGGGACAAATTAGATTTGCACACTAAGATGGAAGGGTGGAAAGGGACACAAATAGTTTAAGCAGGAACTAAAGATAAAGGTCAATGAGGTCTTTTTGAGTGAATATCACCTGCTGAGGAAGAAATTAGCTTAGAACACCCAAAATATATCAGCAGATAGAAGTATGTTGAGGAACACTGTTATTCAACTCTGTTAAGAAATCTTGCCTGTGCTCATGGAAAGATATGTATACCTGGAATAGGGGAGGAGAATCGGTTGTATGTAACCATGAGTTCTTTCAACAATAATATCTCATCCTGCCTATTTCCTCAGTAAAGAGCAAGGTTGTCTGTATGACTGGGTAAACAAATTCTGATTGGAGGAAACTCCAAGATCAATCGGACAATTTGGTAATTAACAGGCTCCATAAAACTCTCTTGGCAAACTGGAAAAGGTTGGCGCTCTACATGGCATGCAGCATCCTTGAGTTCCGACAAGTTATTCTTGGCAAAACCCTTGTCATCGTGATGAGCACAATATATATGGAAGCCCATGCATATTACTTTTGGCACCCCCTGGGCTGCTTTTGGAGACACTGAGCTCACCTTGTGTCACATGCTTACTACCAGCGTTCTTAAATGCAGGACTTTACCTTTCCCCATAGGAGTTAATAGCAACAATTCATGAGAGAATGGGGTATGTAAAAGGGGTATGATGGGGCAATAATAAACAAATAAATAAATAAGCCATATATCCGAAGAACCGGGACTCAAGCCTGCTTTGCTTCAGCTCCTCTTCATCTACTCAACCAAGCTTAGGTTCTGTTACTTCTTGGCTCACAACTTGAGCCCCTTTGGGAGAAGAGAAGGAAAGGAAACAAACAGACGAACAGAGATAGATTCAAGTGGGTAGCTGTGTTGGTCCGAAGCAACTGAGAAAGGTTTGAGTCCAGTGGCTCCTTGAAGACCAACAAAGTTTATTCTGCATATAAGCTTTCATGCACATGTGCACTTCTTCAGATCCACTGAAACAGGCAATCTCCTGGTCCAGATGTTGTATTATTGTGGGTTAAGATCCTCACCCACAGTAATACAATATCTAATTTGAACAAGGCTTTTTTTGTAGAAAAAGCCCACCAGGAACTCATTAGTATAATAGACCACACCCAACAGCAGGAACGTATTAGCATATTAGGCCACACCCCTGACCACACAGCTTCCTTCCAGGATCAGCTTCCCCAGGTGCCCTGCGGCTTGCACATGGGGAACCTGAGGGAAGGAATGCAGTTTCTGGATTGGCTTCCCCAGGAGCCCCGCAGCTGCAGTGCACCTGAGGAACCTGAGGAGAGGAGGCAGTTTATATTGCCTTCCCTCCCTGGATCAGCTTGGCTTCTCCCAGTGCCCTGTGGCTTGCAAGGCACCTGGGGAACCCGAGGGGGAGGAGGCTGTAGGTGTGGCCAATTTAGAAGCCAGCTGGAACTCCATTCCTGTGCGTTCCTGCCCAAAAATAGCCCTGAATTTGAACATGGACACTGGTACCAGAGCTTGCAATAAACCCAGATGCCAACTTTGCTGCCACATAAACCCAGACAACACCATCACTGGACCTAACGACATCAACTAGAGCCAACTAGAGCTCAAATACAGCCAGGGCCTTTTTGGCCTTGGCCCCGGCCTGATGGAACTCTCTGCTTAGTGACATCTGTGCCCTGTGTAGACCATCACAAAAAGAGATGGTCTACCAGGCCTACAGTTGAGGACAGCAATGATTCTTCTCCTGGCCTCTCTACAGTCTTCACCATGTCCATTTCATGACCTGCCCTTGGGAGGGAGCATAATTTTATGTAGGCCATTGATAACTAGACAATGTGCACTGCACTGTACTGTTTACTGTTTTAACTATTATTTATATTGTACTTTAACTCTTGTATTTTAATGACTTTGTACATTGCCCTGAGCCCTCCAAGGGAGGGCAGTTTATAAATTCAAATCCTCCTCCTCCTCATCCCCTACACCATCAGAGGCTCATTCACTTGCTCATCTTCTAACCTTGTATATGCCATTAAATGCCAACAATGCCCTTCAGTTCTCTACATAGGGCAAACAGGTCAAACCCTACGCCAAAGGATAAATGGACTTCAAGAATCACAAAACTGAGAAACCTGTAGAAAATTTCAACCTCCCAGGGCACTCAATGGGGGACCTCAAAGTAGCTGTTTTATTGCAAAGGAACTTCAGAAACAGACAGGAATAGGAGATTGCTGAATTATAAGTTATCACAACACTCAAGACAATGGAACCCCCAGGGTTTAACAGAGATATAAGGTTCTTGTCTCACTACACATGCTAAGTCACTCAGTTCTCACTTTTACGCAGAATTACACTTCGTTGGTCTTAAAGGTGCCACTGGACTCAAACTTGGTTCTCACATCTGTTGTTAACTCCTTTATTATCTGTATGCTAATTTGCTGCTATCCACAGGTCTTGCCAACTGCATTAAGGAGAGCCAGATCGGTGTAGTGGTTAAGAGTGGTGGACTCTAATCTGGAGAACCGGATTTGATTCCCCACTCCTCCACATGCAGCCAGCTGGGTGACCTTGAGTCAGTCACAGCTCTCTCAGAACTCTCTCAGCCCCACCTGCCTCACAGGGTGTCTGTTGTGGGGAGAGGAAGGAAAGGTAAGCTGCTCTGAGATGCCTTTGGGTAGTGAAGGGCAGGGTATAAAGCCAACTCTTCCTCCTCCCCCGCTCCTGGCAACTAACTCCTCTACCTATATGTAATGCTTGAGAAAGTCTGTGTTAACGTATCTAAAGACGTGTGCATCTACACATGCTAAGTCGCTCAGTTCTTGCTTATACCCAGAATTTAACTTTTTTGGTCTTAAAGGTGCCACTGGACTCAAACTTAGTTCCCATACCTGTTTGTTAACTCTTTATGCTAATTTGCTGCTATTTACAGGTTTTACTAACTGCTTTAATCCAATCTTAGTTATACTTATCACTCAGTTACCTATGCATCCTGACTCTTAACTAGCCCTTCCTGGCAACTAATCCCCCCCCCCCCCCCCCCACACACACACCTATGTGTAAAGGCTTGAGGAAGTTGTATACCCAGAATTAAACTTTGCTGGTATTAAAGGTGCCACTGGACTCAAACTTTGTTCTCAACAGAGAGCCCACTATATCTAATTTGTGTCCTTAAGTTGTTAGGATTGCCCAGCTGTTTTGTCATTTTCATCTACTGATACTTGGTGAGGCAGAGGCCTTACTAGAAGAATATTAAAACTTGTATGGTAGTTTCCTAGAGTGATGAAATTCCTTCAGAAATGGAAAGGAACCTGAGTTATAGGCCAAACCTAAATAAGCAGTATCACTCTTGAACACAAGATGAAACATATAGTTTCTGTTGGTATCTGTACATATAAAACCTATAGGAATACATTAAAAATGAGCCTTCTGGAAGATAACTGGAGTCAATCTTGTGGCATTCCTAAAATCATAACAGAAACTGTGACATATGGTATGAAGATATATGATTGGCTATACCCCTTAGGTCTTTTTTAAAAAAAGGTAAGAGTACTGGAGGGATTATCAGTGTGCAGAATGCCTGGCAAATTCCTCAAGGATCCACTGTCATATTAACATCTATTTATTTTTTTTAAAAAAACCCTTTACTGTAGACCTATACAAAAACAGTTCGAATGAATACACAGTAGTTCAAAATGTGATCTTCCCAGTTTTGCTTATTAAACACTAAATATCAAAAACTTGGGTGTATAATAAAGTTTAAGCCCAGTGGCATCTTTAAGACCAACCAAGTTTTATTCTGGGTATAAGCTTTCATGTGCACCCACACTTCTTCAGATATGTATCTGAAGAAGTGTGCATGCACATGAAAGCTTATGCCTTGAATAAAACTTGGTTGGTCTTAAAGGTGCCACTGGACTCGAAATGTGTTCTGCTGCTTCAGACCAACACGGCAACTAACTCCCCACTCTATCTATCTTGGTGTTTAATAGTTTGGTGTAATGGTTAAGTGTGCAGACTGTAATCTGGGAGAACTGGGTTTGATTCCCCACTCTTCCACTTGTACCTGCTGGATGACCTTGGGCAAGCCATAGCTCTGTACCAGCTGTTCTTTCAAGGACAGCTGTCACAGAGCTCTCTCAGCCCCACCTACCTCACAGGGTGTCTGTTGTGGGGAGGGGGAGGGAAAGGGGTTTGTAAGCCACTCCGAGACTCCAAGTGAGTGAAGGGCGGGATATAAATCCAATCTCTTCTTCTTCTTATATTCAGTTATTAAAATCTTGGTTTATGATAAAAAAAATAGAGCAAATAGGAGAGAAGTAAATACTTCTTTAAAAAGAAATAGGAAGATGACTTGAAGGAGAAATCAAATAAACCCAGCCTTGATTACAGAATATGTGCCAATTTCCTAAGCTGACAAAACATTTCTTCATAGTGTCAGTGTTGTTTTTAGGTAAATGACCTGTGATATTTTTACATGCAGACCTAAAAGGTATTAATCTTGTAGTTATAACATGCCTTATGACTAGGGACCAAGACTTTCTGTTCCTGAAGAAATCTGCTTATTCTTAACATCATCTTTAGCATTTCTTCTCCAGCTGCCCCCTACATCAAAGAAAAGGTGGGTGGTGACCTGAGATAGGAGGGTCTTTCCTGCAGTGGTGTTCCAGCTATGGAATATTCTTTCCATTGATGCATGCTTGGAAAATCCTCTATCAAGGTTTAGGTCCCAGATTAACTGTTGTTGCTCTTCTACTTAATTGGTTTTGTTTTATAGTTCATTATTATTGTATAGTGGAGCAACAACAAAACACCAAGCTTCCTTAGCTTAATGGCTTCCTGCTTCAAGACAGATAATTTGGTTTGAAAGAGGGAATACAGCAATAGTTAACTTTCAGTCTTCTTTCTACTAATTACTTAATTAGCTGTGGATCCTGGTGATGGACAAATCCAGATTTGTTACTATGTAATGTATGAATGGCTGAAAGAATGCAGAATAAAAGCCCCAACTGGGTACGGGGGACAGGACAGGTAACAAGCATGCCATAAGCAGTTTTGAACAACTGTTCAGTGCTGACACTGAATAATGCATTCAGTTCCCCCTATATAGTGGCAATATTATTTACTATTGGAAAGGAAATAACCTAATTTCATTCTAATGGAAGGTGCAGAATAGAAATAAAAAAGAACCTGATATCGGTGTTTTAAGCAGTTATTACTTGAAGACTATGAAATACAACTTAAAATCACTGTATGTGTCCTACGGATATTTTCACCATGTTTCGTAAAATGTAGAGAAGGCAATTTAGTAGAAACAACCTGGAATTGCTCTCTAGAGATCCCGTACAAACAACAATTTGGCAACCACTGATGAGGAGTTAAGGCTTTCAGCCAGTGGCTATACACTCTGATGTGACAAGAGACTGGTAGATACTAGAGTCAACTAACAATGTCACCAAATTCTGTCTTGGTACACACTCATGATAGTATTCTAATCAAAAGGCCCCAAGAAGTTCTTCTCTGTCTTGGAATATGAAATTATGTCCTATGAATAGGCAATGAGCATTCAGCAGACCAACTGCTGTGCTTCCTAAGTGCATACACAGTTCTTTAATGCAAAATACCTGTTCTCAACAAAACTGCTGTGGCCCGACTATCCAACCCCGCTGCCTTTAGTTTAGTGAGTCTCTGTTTGGGTCCATTATTCTGTTAATAGTTCCTCAGAAATAGTTTCATGCTGCTGTGTTCTATCTTTAAAAAAAAATTAAGAAAGTACATAACATACCATAAAATGTCATTTAAATTAAAAAGTTTCATCAGAAAACTACTTGACTAAAATGAGATAATCCAGTAATTTATGCTATTCTCCCACCCTTTTATAATTTCAATGATACACTAAACTGCTGACCAGAAGGGATAATTCTCTTGTCAGCAAAATATTGTATGACCGGTTCCCAGGCTTCCTCATAAACAAAATGTCCCCACACCAAGGGAGAGTCAGAAAAAGGGGTTATTCATAATCTTCTCCATGATATATTGCTCCCATAAATTTATTTACCAATAGTGAAGTATGTAACCTGAAGGTGATTTCCACTTTTTAGCAATGGCCATTCTAGCCACAGCCACTAATGTCGAAATAAAAAAAAATCTGTTGTTTTGGAAGCTGTAAGTCTGCCCAAAAATCTAGTAGGAGAAATTTCAGTGAATATGGAAGAAAAAAGTTCACAAGTCCACAGATCATCTTTCCAAAAAGGTCAAATAACATTACATTCCCACCAGCTATGGAAATTAGTCCCTACTTGATTATATTGTTTCCAACAATTTGGGTTAAAAAAATGTATTCATCACAGAACAAAGTTTTATTTTATCACAGAGCAAAGTTTGAATCCAGTGGCACCTTTAAGATCAACAAAATTTTATTCAAAGTATAAGCTTTCATGTGCCACTGGATTCAAATTTTGTTCTGCTGCTTCAGACCAACACAGCTACCCACCTGAATCTTATTTTCATCACAGTTGCTCACTTTGAGTTTAGATTACTGTAACATATGGGGAGCTGCCATTAATAATTCTTCAGAAACCTCAGCTGGTCCAGAACGGTGTGGCACAGGTTTTAAAAGATCTTCATTGGCTTCCAGTATACTTCAAGGCAAAATTCAAAGATAGCAAAAGGATCTCAAGTGGTGGGCTAGACGCTTGCAGGGAGGGCGGGGTATAAAAATAAAGAAATAAACAAACAAACAAACAAATAAATAAATTACAGTTGGAGATGGTCCTAAATGGACTTGCTATTTAGGACCTAAAAGGTAGAAAGCAGCACTTAGAATTATGCCTGAAAGCAGATGGGCAGCTTGTGCAGATACAGCAAGATAATACAACCATCGCATGTCATGAAATTGCTTTTTTGATCACGATTATTTTATCCAAAATATCATCCCTCTCCAATGAGTAGTAAACTGAGTTTCACAGAGGAACCAGCTTTCTACCCTGACAAAGGCGGAATCATGTTCCAAGCAGTAACTGGAATGCAAAAGCATTATTAGCCCCCTTAGCCACACAATTTTCCTTTTAGAGTTTGTTGAAGGAAGGTAAGGGATAAATTGGGGCTATGGTTTTCTAAATTACTGATTTAAACAAACAGTCATCTAATGATTCTTTTGATGCATTGTGAGATAAAACATTTTCAAGTATTTTATAGCATTCACTGAGTTTTAAAAAGAGAAGAAGAAGAAGAGATTGGATTTATATCCCGCCCTTCACTCACTTGGAGTCTCAGGGCGGCTTACAAGCTCCTTTCCCTCCCCCTCCCCACAACCGACACCCTGTGAGGTAGGTGGGGCTGAGAGAGCTCTTTCCCAAGCTGTCCTTGAGGGAACAGCTGGTACAGAGCTATGGCTCGCCCAAGGTCATCCAGCCAGGTGCAAGTGGAGGAGTGGGGAATCAAACCCAGTTCTCTCAGATTAGAGTCCGTGCACTTAACCACTACACCAAACTGGTTTTTCAGATGTGCAGATGGGGCACCCTTTTGGCACTGGGACGTGACCAGGTGCTACTGTGGCAGGTGCTACTGTTGTGGAGCAATGCAAGCAGCTGCTGCTGTGCTGGTGGTGGAAGGGGCAAACTCAGGGGCATGGCAGGAGTTAAATCATCCCAGGCTGACAATGCCCCCCAAAACTAGCAGCTGCCATTGTCTGATTTGGTGGGTGTTGCCTGGGTTGCTATGGACTCTAGCGTGCTTGCTGTTCTCTCTGTACCTTGCAGAGTGGTGTGTGTTGTTATTTCTTCCTGTTAAATGTCCACAGAGGACAGACCAATGGCTCCATTTTTTCATTGATGGCTGGCCATCACACCTACAGTGACCTTCAGGATTGTGCTGTGGGAGATTTAACTTGAAATGCTTCTCTACTCTGGAGCAAAGAACCACAAAGCCTGACACATCTTACTGTATAATCCAGATAGAAGACTAGACTTTTTTAACTCCAGGACCAAGACCAAAAATGGGAGCATTAGCCTGTGTTCAAAATTTGTGGTAGACATGTCTTCATTACAAACGTGCTAGTGTTTGTAAATGCTAGTAACCAGTGTTCCCGCTAAGCTGAGTTAGTGTGAGCTAGCTCACAGTTTTTTAGCCAGCGGCTCACACATTTTTGTCTTAGCTCAGGAAGGTTGGCTCCACGGCAAACTAATCTATGCTATAGCCAAATGGCTTGCTCACAACTTTAATGCCAGCAGCTTACAAAGCAGGATTTTTGTTCACAAGACTGCTTACAAGGAGCATTGGTTGTAACAATATGTCCTGACCCTGAGAAGGTCTTCAGATCTCAGAAGCTAAGCAGGTTCAGCCCTGGTTAGTGTTTGCATGGGAGACTACCAATGAATCCCAGAGTTGCTATGCAGAGACAGGCTATGGCAAACCATCTCTGAATGTCTCTTGCCTTGAAATCCCTATGGGGTTGCCATCAGTTGGAAGCAACTTGATGGCAAAACAAAACGAAACACCAGTTTAATGTCATTGTTCCCAAATGGCTCACTAATTATATTTCTGTAATGTTACAGACCCACCAGCTTATCTAATTTCCTTTTTAAAGGGTTCCTGGGATGAGAGTGGAGGAGACAAAGATCATTAAACTACTTAGGCCTGTGGTAATCAAAAAGCCAAATATGTATCTTCAGTTAAATTTATGTTGATAAATAAAACTAAATAACTGAAAAGCAAAGTCAAATCACTGAGGTTTGAGAATGGATCCAAGTATTCCTCACATCATAATTCTATTTCTCTTAAAGCTACTGTCATCACAAAATCCTTGTCTGCTTTGATTAAGAATCTTACTAGAAGAGTCTGGGAGATCTATGACCGGATTTTCAAAATTTTATGCCTGGTGCTGGGGAAAGTGGTTTTACTCCCTCCTGTATAGTTTTGCCAATCAAAACTGACACCTACTTACTTGCTCCCTGCTGATTAGCCCCTCAAAAGAAGAAGTTGCCAAAAAAAATGTGTTGCCCATCTTTCCCCCCCTTTGTGTGGTAATAGCTATATGTTGAGAAAATAAGTTTCAATTGGCACAGCCACATGAAGCCAGGGTTTAATCCTCTTTTCATTCTTCACCCCACACACATGGCTCCAGTCAAAATTGGCTTCCAGTGCACTTTCTATTTTTTTTTAAAAAAAAATGGGATGATGAATCATGGATCTTCTAGTGTCTGTTTTAACAATAATGTTTATCATATGGTGGTAGGAAAGTCTGCACCCTGAAAACCGTAGTCTCGAGCTTGCACTGTAGATTGGAAACATTCTATTGTTTCATGCACTACCCTTATTTTTTCATTCTCTATCTCACTGGGAGCAAATATTTCCAAAATGGGAACTGATTATATTCCCATGAAGCAGATAGCAACACATAGCATGCACTGTTAGATTAATGTTCCATAAAGCTAGCAGCTAGAAGGATGCTATTTTGGTAGTGCATCAAATGATGACTGCACTTGCAGGATTTTTTAGCAACCATTCTTTCACCTCTATGCTTTGACCTCTATGCTATCTCCACTTCAGGGTGCTACCTCTTAACTTTAATACAAATGGATTGTAATGGTATATAGGTTAAGAAAGAGAAATTTTGTGAGCAGAGCTAATACATTATAATCGACCCAAAGCAATTGCAACTAAGTGCACAAGCCGTTGGGCTAAAAGACATGCAGTAGAAAGTTGAGCAAAAATTATTTTTAAGCATTGATTAGGCATAGCTTAAGCTCTTCTTTTGTTTCATTGCCATAGTGGTGAGGGGGATAATTTTCAGTTAGTCAATTGCTAACATCTTATCTCACTGTGTAATGGCAGAAATTAATGGGATAAAAGTGCTGCATTCAAAGACAAATTATCATTTCACTGATCTACTTCTACCAGTGCCAATTCCCTCTGCTCCCATTAAAAGCTTTAAAGCAATAGAAAAGTGCTAGTTAACTAAAATTGTGTTTTCTTTCTTACACCACAAAATTTCCATTTATTCTCTCTGTTATGCCCTTGTGTAAATCCCAGCTTTCTGAAGCTGTTTTGGGATCATGTGTTATCTATTTTGGCATTGTTGCATGCCTGGATTTCTTCCATGGTAGTTTAATTTTGTGGTTCAGTGAGTATAAGTTGGAGTTCTCCATAAGGACTTGTACTTAAAACAGCAAGGGATATATATTGTTTTCTAAAACAGCTGATGTTATGCTCATGATGGCTGTAACGGGCCAGAATCGACAAAGGGTCTTTGTTGCCTCACAAAAAAAAAACTTTGATTCCTTATCAACCTTAAAATTCTTTTCAGAAGGCACAGACAAAAAATAACCCTTCAGTGAAGTAACTTCAACGCACTGAAAAACAGACATAAAATATCACAAAAATAAAATATGTTTTCCTTTTTATCTTCATGAACAGATAGACTTTTGATGGGCTAGTCAAACTTGTTGGGGGAAAAAATAACATCTGCCTTTGATACAGAAAGAAATTGCTGATTTGGTAGAAGCTCATGGATCTGGACATTCATGGATCTGGACCATCATAGGTACAACTTAAACCCAGTCCGTGAACAACTGATGAACTGTGGGATCATACATAAGGATGGAGGAGCTGAAGTTTCATCTTTCAGTCTGCTGAAAGAGAAACATTAGTATGAGTAGTGACAATTTTATTTAGTGTTTGTTGGGAAGGAAGGAAGGAAGGAAGGAAGGAAGGAAGGAAGGAAGGAAGGACCCTACTCAGCCATTCCAATAATGCTAATGTTAGAAATCCTTTAATTATTCAGAATGTTACATTATGGCAGGTAACTTGGTGGTACATGAGCTATGACACTACTAATGATTCCTTCCCGTAAGGGGCTGACTGTGTGAATAGGCATTGCTGGTAGCTCACGGAGCAGAGATTCTCCAAATGTAACCGCATTTGAAGTAGTCATTGGGAGTAGGCTGGAGGAGTAGGCTTTCCGTATACTAATATCCACCACCCCTCCCAAATCGACAGAGTGCGCTTAAATCTAGTTAATCACTTTTGGAGGTCAAGTTTAGCTCATGAATCTGATTGGCTTTGATTCAGGGAATGCTTTTTACCTGTTCCACTTTGCAGATCAGTGGAAGGATATGGTAGGGCCCAGGTGGATTTAATGACATAGGTAGAATTCTATACTCACACTTCATAGTCCCAGTGCAGATGAAGCAGTTTAGCTAAAAGCAACAAGTTTAGTAACCATCCTGAGGCTTCAACTCAAAGGTAAAAGATAAGTTTCTCAGACCAAGATATTAGAGCTAAAGCAGCTGCAAGGAAAAAGACAGCTGAGTGAAATCTGAGCTGTCAGGGTCAATTTCCCAAGTGACTAGGGAGAAAAGATCTGACCTGTTTCCCTCAAAGAGCAACTGAGCAGGGGAGACAACTGAGGCAGGAGTGTGTGTTTCTCTTCCCCTGAAGTTCTTTGTGGCTATGGCAAGCCCTGCCACCCCCAAGAGGGGAGTGAAGTGCCTACAGGGTGGAAGAGCTAAGTGCTTGCTCCAACTAGTAGGAATGCAGCACCCTTCCGAGATATCACAAAGATACTGCTGGACATTGTTAACCTTTTAGTGATTTGAGATTAAGCCCTGATAGGAATGGGGGATGGCTTCTTTTCCCTCCTTTTCTTACTCATTACTATCTGAGGAATTCAGTCTCATACTTAGTTGTTACTATGTTTGTCCTATTAGGTTGAATGTAATATTAATACTGGGAGATATCAGCTCTTCAACTTCAGTGAGGTAATTAGTTAACTCTTTAAATTAGTTTATGATGAGTTTATGATCAGTGAGGATATAGAAGTTAAATATACCCACTTGTGATCTATAGACAGCATTTTGTATGAATTTTTATGTTATATGGAAAAGGGGGAAATCACATATTTGGGGTCTAAAAACAAAAACAAAAATGCTAATGCAGAAACTAGAGAGGAAGGAGAAAGTTCTAAAGTACCCTTATTAGTTGATTCAATTAAAGAATTTCTGGTGAATGAATAAAAAAGTTCTGAAGGCCATTTGGTATGGTTGAGTATGGAAAGAGAATAGTTATTAGAGTCCAAACTAGTAGATATCTGTAGATATTAAAAGTAAGGTGAATTCTATTGATAAAAATCTTGAACTCTGTAATTATAAGGTACAAAAATTAGAAGAGAAAATTATTGAGCTAGAACACAAACTAGAAGAAGTTGAAACTAAAGTAACAAATGGGGAAAATCTGGGTTCTATTCAGTGGCTCCAGGAGAAAGAAAAAATTGAAGGAAACAAGCTAGGCTTGCCAGACACCCCCCCTCCCCAATTTGGCAGGGGTTGCCTGATTTCGAGGGGCTCCTTCCCACCCGCCAGTCAGCTGGAAGGAAGCCCACCCCAAAGAGCATTCATCCAGCCTCCTCCTCAGCCATTCCGAACAGTGTTTAAAGACATCTCCTGAGTAGAGGTGGGGGCCATGTGCCTGCACTCTGAGCCCCGAATTTGGGGCTCGAAGTGCAGGCATGTGTGGCTTCCCCCCACCTTTCCCCAGCAGCATGTAAAAGAAGTCTTTAAAAGAAGGCCAGGCACCTACACTCCAAGCCCAGAATTCAGGGTTCAGCATGCAGGTGCACGTGGCCTCCCCCCCCCCACTCTTCCCAGCAGGGTTTAAAAAGACCCTTTAAATGTTGCTGGGGAGAGGCAGGGGCCTCAGCTCCCCAATGTGTTGATGACACTTCTGAGTGATGTCATCATGCTGGGGACTCCCCACCCCCTCCAGTAACACCCCCAAAGTTCCCCACTGGAGACTTTGAGGGAACCTGGCAACCCTAAAACAAGCACCATTTAAAATTTAGGGGAGTCTCTGAGAATATAGAACATAAAGATCTGGTAGGACTCTTGGAAGATTTTTTGAAAAGATATTTGTCTATTGAATCCAGTGCATCAGTGGATATTGAAAATGCATTTAAAGTAGGATCTAATGTAGCAAAGAAGCTTGGGAGGCTGAGACATATTAGTGATCTTTATAGCATTAAAACTAAAAGAGGCTGTTTTGAGACCTATGAGTGGAGTCTTACTCCTGGATTTTATAAAACATTCTTGCAAAAAACTGAAGGCTATTGTTGACAGTGAGTAACCAGATAACACTCAAACAGGAAATCCCCACTTCATGGACAGAAACCAAAAATATAGTCATCCCTAAGCCAAGGAAAGATCCATCCATGTTAAACTCATATCAACCCATTTCCCTCCTTAACCAGAATTTTAAAATATGGTCATCTATGTTAGCTAGAAGGCTGGATAACATTATTACTAAATATATAGATCAAGACCAAAAGATGTTCTTGGGGAACAGACAGATGGCTGGAAATATCAGGAGGGTTATAAATGTAATGTATAAAGGGCAAATAACTCAGAACAAAATCATGCTTCTTTTTCTCGACACAGAAATGGCATTTGATAGGTTAGAGCATAGAAAGTTATAGAAAGATTTGGTCTAGGACAAAAATTTGGAAATTTGATATCACTTATATATCAATCTTCATGGGCAGGAGTCCTCATTAATGGTAATATATCAGAGAAAATCTCCCTTTCTAGAGGTACGCACCAGGGCTGTCCCCTTTCACCCCTTTTGTTTGTCTTGGCCATAGAACCACTAGCAACTGCAATCAGGAATAACAGGAAGATTTTTGGTGTTAGGGAATCTGATCTGTAAAGTTTGTTTATATGCAAATAATGCTGTACTCACATTGTCTAGACCAAGACATTCCATTGTGGAAGTTATGAATTTGATACATCTATTTGGGGTTCTTTCAGGTTATAAGGTTATTTTAGAGAAGTCAGATTCTGCTCCGTTCCATGGACAGTGTGTCTAATTGAATATCTAGGAATTTGGTTAAAACAAAATCTTGATTCTATTGTGGAATATAATCACCAAAAATTATTTGAAGAAATAAAAAAGGAGCTAGAATTTTAGCGTACTCTGTCTCTTTCATGGTTTGGTAGACTGGCAATGCTGAAAATGAATATGAACTGAATATGGTTTGGTAGACTGGCAATGCTGAAAATGAACTTCCACAATGGAATGTCTTGGTCTACTCTAGACAATGTGAGTACAGCATTATTTGCATATAAACAAACTTTAGAGATCAGATTCCCTAACACCAAAAATCTTCCTGTTATTCCTGATTGCAGTTGCTAGTGGTTCTATGGCCAAGACAAACAAAAGGGGTGAAAGGGGACAGCCCTGGTGCGTACCTCTAGAAAGGGAGATTTAATATTACCTCTAGAAAGGGAAATTTAATATTACCAGTGAAAATGTTTTTTGTATTAAGGCCTGGGAATAAGTATTTAAAGAATTCATTTGGCTAAGAAAACATCCTCGACTGGCTATGACAAGTATAAGAAGATCAGGAGGTAAAGGAGGACTGAGAGTACCTCAAACTACTACATATTATAAAGCAGTTAGGCTAGCTGAAATCACAGAATGTGATAAAGGTCACTATATATTATTATATGAAGAGGTGGTGATAAAGATGGGGGGATAAAACCCCCATTATTTCAGGGTTGTTGTGTGTGTTTTTTCCAAATCAGACATTTAGTACATCCACTTTTAAGGAAATATGCAGGCTTAAGATCTAAAAGATCATTTCAGTTATTGTTCTCTGGTAATGTCAAAGGTGCTATTGCATTGTTGCATTCTTGGCTAATTAATATGGACAGTAGTCCATTAAGCTATACTAGAAAATGGGGAAATGATTTGTAAGTTACAATCACAGAAGAGGAATGGGGTTGGCTTTGGGAAAGAGCTGTTCCTAGACTCCATAAATTAGTCCTTATATATAGTACAACAGAGGATAAATGCTGGAGATGTAATAGTCCCTCTGCAGATGTGTTCCATATTTTCTGGTCTTTTCCTAAGATTCAAACATTTTGGAAGACTGTGGTAAATTATATTAATGAAATACTGGATGGGGAAATACCTTTTGAACCAAAATTAATTCTTCTGGGCGTGTTGAGAAGTTATGTAGATGATTCAGATTGGGAATTAGTACTAAATTTATTTACAGCAGCAAGGATGGTTATTGCAATAAACTGGAAAAAAACCAGAATCACCAACTATTAGTGAGTGGTTTGACAAGATTTGGCTCATTGCACTATTATCTAAGTTAACATACTATTACAGAGATAGTAGGAGTAACTCTATGGAACCTGGTTTATTTACTAAATATTGGATATTATTCATTTCTTTTTGGAATGAAAAATATATGATATGATATACCCATTTGCTTATTACAATTTCTTGTAACAGCACTGGGAAATTTGCTTTGTGTGTATTTATGTATATGCATGATAAGAAGGGAATGATAAAGGACCATTTGGAGTAAAAAAAATGAGATAGTATTTGGCAAGGAGAATTCTGAATAGTACAGAAGGCTGTTCAGAAGCTTGGAACCAGAGTGGACTTGTCCATATGTTAGGAATGCTTCAGTAGATGTTTCATCCAGGTGATTTATTACTCATACTATACTGGAGTGAAGCTCCCCATCGCAAATCCTTTTTGTATTTAATAAAGTTGTATCCATATATTACCCAAATTCTGTGTAAACTTCTTTATTCTGTGTCTGTCTGCAATTGGCCTGTGGAAGCCATCATCTGGTTCACAAAATGATGTTCGAAGTGGAAGTGTAGGTGAAATAATTGCCATCGCTGCTCACACAGCACATACAGACTTTGAAGTAAGATACGGAAGTAGTAATTGTTTATAAATGATTTGGAGTTGGGAGTAAGCAGTGAAGTGGCTAAATTTGCAGATGACATGAAGCTGTTAAGGGTGGTGAGAACCAGGGAGGATTGTGAGGCACTCCAAAGGGATCCTCAGCCTAGAGGAAGTTGGCAGGCTTCTCGTGTCTGTGCGTCCAACCACGTGCATCCTTGATTTGTGCCCATCCTGGCTGATTAAAGCCAGCCATGGTGGGTTGCAAGATGCCGCCCAGGAAATTATCAACATGTCCCTCATGGAGGGGCTGTTCCCGGGGGCACTCAAGGAAGCAATGGTCCACCCCCTCCTGAAAAAGTCACATCTGGACCCGGCCGAATTGGCTAATTACTGACCGGTGTCCAATTTGCCCTATTTGGGCAAATTAATTGAGAGGGTGATGGCGTTACAGTTACAGAGTTACCTGGATGACGCTTCGGTCCTTGACCCCTACCAGTCAGGCTTTTGCCCTGGTCATGGGACAGAGTCTGCTTTGGTCGCCCTTACTGATGACCTCCGAAGACATCTGGATTGGGGCGGTGTGCCGGTGTTGCTGTTGCTTGACCTGTTGGCTGCATTCAACATGGTCGATAATCAGCTGCTGACCCACCACCTCGCCGACGTTGGGATACAGGGATGGGCCTTGCAGTGGCTCATTTCCTTTCTCCAGGCTCAGGGACAAAGGGTAGTGCTCGAGGAACACCAATCCATGAGGCATCCACTTGAATGTGGAGTGCCTCAGGGGGCGGTGCTCTCTCCAATGTTGTTCAACATCTATATGTGCCCCCTTGCCCAGATTGTCCGGAGGTATGGGCTAGGGTGTCACCAGTACGCTGATGACACCCAGCTCTATCTGATGTTGGGCGGCCAGTCAGACTCCAACCCACAAGATCTGGACCGGGCATTGCATGCTGTAGCTGGTTGGCTAAGGCAGAGTCGGCTGAAATTGAACCCGGTGAAGACGGAGGTCCTGTGTCTGGGGCGGGGTGGTCTGGGGCAGGGGATCCCACTCCCAAGCTTCGACGAGGTGCCATTGGTGCCTGTGTCATGGGTAAGGAGTCTGGGAGTGCTCCTGGATCCCTCCTTGACAATGGAGGCCCAGGTAGCAGCCACTGCCAAGTCAGCTTTTTATCATCTGTGGCTGGCATGGCAGTTGGTTCCCTTCCTAAACCATGATGACCTAGCCACAGTGATCCACATGATGGTCACCTCGAGGTTGGATCACTGTAACGCTCTCTACATGGGGCTGCCCTTGGTGCAAATCCAGAAGCTGCAGTTGGTGCAGAATGCTGCGGCCAGGCTGCTGATGGGCCTCACTGAGAGGGATCATATCCAGCCTGTGCTAGCGGTGCTGCACTGGCTGCCCATAGCATACTGGTACTTACCTTCAAAGCTCTATATGACCAGGGTCCAACATACCTGAGGGACCACCTCTCCCCATATGTCAGGGGCCCAAAATCTGCTCTGTGTGCCGGGCCCCAGGGAGGCCAGGCTTGCCGGAACCAGGGCTAGGTCTTTTTTGGTGGTGGCTCCTGTCTGGTGGAATGAGCTCCCGGAGGAGATCAGGGCCCTGTGGGATCTTATGCAGTTCCACAGGGCCTGTAAGATGGAGCTCTTCCACCAGGCCTTCAAATAGGAGCCGCTACCATTGGTACCATATCACGATTGACAGCTGACAATGTGGGGCCACCCTGGACGCAGTCCAGGCCTGACGGCCATGGAAGGCCATACTCCATCCCCGAAGCCATCTGAATTTTATAATCATGATTGGAAGCACTTTACTGTAATTTTATTGTTGTTAATGTTTTTAAATTATGGGATTTTAAACTGGATTTTAAATGTTTATTGTATCGGATATGGCACATTGTGCCCTTGTGAGCCGCCCTGAGCCCATTCATGGGGAGGGTGGGGTATAAAACTGAAAAATAAAATAAATAAAAATAAATCTGTCGCAGATGGGTGAGTGGGCATCAATGTGGCAAATAGGGTTTAATGTGGCCAACTGCAAAGTGATGCACATTGGAGCCAAAAATCCTAACTATAAATACATGGTGATGGGGCCCGAACTGGCGGAGACTGACCAAGAGAGAGATCTTGGAGTCGTAGTAGTTAACTTGATGAAAATGTCAAGACAGTGTGCGACTGCAATGAAAAAGGCCAATGCTATGCTGGGGGAATTGAAAACAAATCAGCCAGTATAATAATGCCCTTGTATAAATCGATGGTGCGACCTCATTTGGAGTACTGTATACAGTTCTGGTCACCACACCTCAAAAAAGATATTATAGTATTGGAAAAAGTGCAGCAAAGGGCGACTACATAGAATGATAAAAGGGTTTGGACACTTTCCCTATGAAGAAAAGTTGAAGCACTTGGGGCTCTTTAGCTTGGAGAAATGACAGCTGAGGGGTGACATGATCAAGGCTTATAAGATTATGCATGGGATTGAGCAGGCAGAGAAAGAAGTGGTTTTCTCCCTTTTTCACAATACAAAAACTCATGGGCACTCAATGAAATTGCTGAGCAGTCAAGTTAGAAGAGATAAAAGGAAGTACTTCTTCACCCAAAGAGTGATTAACACATGGAATTCACTGCCACAGGAGGTGGCGGCGGCTACAAGCATGGACAGCTTCAAGAGGGACTTAGATAAATATATGGAGCAGAGGTCCATCAGTGGCTATTAGCCACAAGGTATAGATAGGAACTCTCAGTCTGGGGCAAGTGATGCACTGTATTCTTGGTGCTTGAGGGGGGCAAGAGTGGTTGGGCTTCTGGTGTCCTGCCCCCACTGGTGGACCTCCGGAGGGCACCTGGTGTTTTTGGCCACTGTGTGACAGAGTGTTGGACTGGTTGGGCCATTGGCATGATCCAAAATTGGCTTCTCTTATGTTCTTAATTGATTCATATTCTAGCCACATTCAAGCTGGGTGGCTTGGGAAAGGTTCATGTGGAAAGTAAAGAAATAAGAAAATGGGGGATGTATGTGGTTGTTGGACCATAATATAATCATCCCTAATTATTGGGCCTCTCCATGCTGGTCTTCAGTGCCCCACCCGTCACCACCTCGACACTGAGGTCCTGGACCTTTGCCACTCCAGAACGATGCCCGCCTGCTGAGCTGTGGCATGGGCAGACATAAAGGGGGAACAATTAGAAGGGAAGGTGAAGTGGTGGGCATAGTGGCTGAGCTTCTAGCTGGCTGCATCCCTCTCGCGCTCCTGCTATTCGCTTTGAAGAATAAAAGTTTGCTCTAAAAAAAAGAGAGGCAATTTTGAAAAAAACTTCAATGCCAGGTATGGGAAGGATCAGAGGGAAGAAGGGAACCAAAAACCTACCTTATAGACCCCCAAGAGTAGACCAAGAGATTTCTCTGCTAGAGGAAATTGTGGTGGAAGGAAGTTACTCCAACCAAAGCAATCAGACGATGATTATGCATGCACTGACAGAGATAAAGGACGAAATTAAAAATGAGATAAAAACTCTTAGTGGAGATGTTGGACAATTAAGAAAGGAATTTGGTCTGTTTAAACAATCAGTTGACCCAATAAACAAGAAACTAGATAAACTCACCAGAACATTAAAATCGACAGAGAAGAAGGCTGAAATAGCATATCAGACTGTGAGGAAAGCTACAGACAATTTGTTGGAGTTAAAAGAGTTTGAGAAATGGACCAAGAACAAAATTATACTTCAAGACACCAAATCAAGAGAAAGGAAGGCCAAACTTCATGGTGTTTCAGCAAACTTTTCTACGATGGAAAATCTTACTGCAGCTTTAAATAAATGGCTCCGGCAGATCCTTCTCTTGGCAGGAGAGGCAGAGATTTCTGAAGAGATCATCATATCCACCTTCTAGTTAAATGTTTCAAAAAGGGCCCCTGAAGGTGTCTCCCCAGACTTCATTGTGGAACTTAAGGAGGTAGAGATGAGAAATAAACTTTTTAAAATAGCAAGGGAAAAACAGGGTCTTTACAGTGCAATCCTATGTGAAGATACTCCAATCTAATCCCATTGACCATTAGCAGGGCTCGATTTCAACAGGAACGCACAGGAAGGCCATTCCGGCTGGCATCCGAGCCTGCCCCGCCCCCTCCCTGCCCGGCCTGAGCTGTTTACACTTAAAGGGAAAGTTCCTGCAGAGAGCCGGCAGGAAAAAGCTCCACCGGGTGCTTTCCCTTTAAGAGCAAACAGCCAGCAGGAGAAAACCCCACCCAGAGATTAAGCACAGGGGCTAGGCTTTCTGCATTTGGTTTGCCGACGTTGCGTGGCTTTCCCTGCTCCAGTAAGTGCCCCCCCATATATTTTCGTTCTCTCTCTCTCCCCACCCCACCTTTCTTTCTGTCTTTCTCTCTCTCTCTCTCTCTGTCCCCACCTTTCTTTCTTCCTTTCTCTTTCTCTCTCTCCCTCCCCCCTTCCTGTCTCTCTCTCTCTCTCCTCCACCTACCTACCTTCCTTCCTTTCTTCCTTCCTCTGTCTGTCTACCTTCCTTCCTTCTTCCTTCCTTCCTTCTCCTTTCTTCCTTCCTTTCTCTCTCTCTCTCCCCACCTACCCCTTCCTTCCTTCCTTCCTTCTGTTCTTTCTGTTTTTATAAAAATAATTATTGAAAGGGGGGAATGTAAAAAAGCAGAGAGCCCAGGAAATGCTGGTTTTGACAATATTTTTAATTTTTGAGAATCTCTTTAGTTTTCTCATGGTATCTTCTGCTTAAGAAAAAGTTTGAAGCCTGAGTTCATTGTTGTGTCTTGTTGGGGATGGCTTGCAAATATATCTGTTTCTAAAGTCTGTATTAAGGGGGTTTGGTGCTTACTGCCATGTAAGAGAAAAATCTGAAAAAGTAGCTTCATTGTTGTGTGTGTTGGCAGAACATTTGACTGTTGCATGGGGCACTTTGGGGGACATCTGCAGAGAAACAGAGTTGTAACTAAAAATGAGCATGGTCAGCTGCACTTTGGTGATTGCCTGTTTTGTGAAATGTTAAAAAGTGGGCAGAGTTTCTGAAGAAGATAATTGTCGCTCTTCTCCTGCCACTGGACTGACATCTGCCTTTAATGGGCCAGCAAAGTTGATGTTCTTAAACCTCCTAATAAGAGGGATTTCCGCTTCTGAGGAGTTCCAACGATTGGTGATCTTGTGATGGTAGTGATACTTTTATGTGGTAAAGACCACCTGTTCACAGGATAATTTTACCTGTGGGACAGACTCTGCATGGTAACCACTCCACTGGTACATAATTGCTTGTAAAAAGTATTATAGTGTAATAATTCAGGTGGGTAGCTGTGTTGGTCTGAAGCAGCAGAACAAAGTTGGAGTCCAAAGTTTCATCCAAGGTATAAGCTTTTGTGTGCATGCACACGTCTTCCATCTGAGGAAGTGTGGGTGGCACATGAAATCTTATACCTTGAATAAAATTTTGTACCTTGAATAAAATAGTCCACAAACTACTCCCATCCAGTGCATCCACAAACCTAGAAGAAGAGGAGATTGGATTTATACCCTGCCCTTCACTACCCAAGGGAGTCTCAGAGCGTCTTTCAAACTCCTTTCCCTTCCCCTCCCTACAACAGACACCCTGTGAGGTAGGTGGGGCTGAGAGAGCTCTGAGACAACAGCTGGTACAGAGCTATGGCTTGCCCAAGGTCATCCAGCAGGTGCAAGGGGGGAGTGGGGAATCAAACCCGGTTCTCCCAGATTAGAGTCCGCGCACTTAACCACTACACCAAACTGTCTCCTAGCGTTGTTCTGCCAGTGAACTAGGGTTGCCAACTCCAGGTTGAGGAAATCCCTGGTGATTTGGGAGTGGAGGGTGCAGTTTAGGGGAAGGAGGGACCTAAGCAAGGCATAATGCCATGGACTCAACTTTCCAAAGCAGCCATTGACCTGATCTCTGTAGTTTGGAGCTCAGTTGTAATTCCAGGAGATCTCCAGACCCCACCAGTAGGTTGGCAACCCTAAAAAATCATATTCAGTGTACTAGTTCTGCAGGAAGGCAACCTGATTTCCATGGAAACCTAACCTTTAGGAATTGATTCCAATCCAGTGTGGGAATAATTGTTGGACATAAGATATTGGTTCAGGCAAGGTTTTGTATAGATGGGGCAGAAAATAATGTTTTTATTGGTTTTGACAAAACTGTTTTGACAACAAGGTAAACAGAATAAGAAGCAAAAGGTGGATGTGGCTGGATGACCACACTTCTGGGAACATTGGGTGTGGCCTAATATGTTAATGAGATGTGCTGTCAGGAGTGTGGCCTAATATGCTAATGAGTTCCTGCTGGGCATTTTCTACATGAAGAGCCCTGACCATTAGTATATAGTATTATTTAAAATTGTTGTCAACATAAATTGGACCAAATCATGAACCCAAAAGCTCAGCAGAAATTGTACACAGGCTCAGCAAAATGTGGCTACATTAGAGGCAGAAGTTACACTTCTACTCCCCATCAAAAGTGGGAAAGAATAAAAATTTTATGCAAACAACTGTTCTGATCCTGAGGTACTCATCTCAACATGGTTTCATATAGTCATCATTGAACAATCAATTTTGTTTTTCTTTGACTACCCCAGAACTCTCATTAAAGGACCACCTCCACAGGAAATAGCTGCAGGATGCCTCTTTGTTCCTTGGCTGATCTGTGATAGCTAGTATTAACACAATAATAATTTTAAAATTTGTGTAGTTATCCTGAAGGCATTTTTAACTCCATATGGATTTTCTGGTACCCAATAGTGGTACAAATCCATAGTAGCATTCTACAATGATCTTCATCTACAATGTGGTTGTCTGCTGATACAGGGTGTCACCACACTTTCCACACTTAAAAATATACAACTTTTTATGAAACTAGAAAGACTATGTTCACTGAACTAGTCATCATCTTTGACTTTTCTGAGACTGTGAACAGTGGATACCATGTGCTTTATGATTGAAATTCAGTAGCAAAGGGGAGGGGGGTTAATATAATTATTCCCTTCTGCTCAGTGATGAAGGACTACAGAAGAAAGATTCTTCCTCCAAAGGAACAGCTGGATCTAACCTCTTAACAAGAATAACATTTTAAAATGGAACTAAAAATTACACATTCTCATTTTCATAAACCAGTCTGACCTTTTCTATTGTATTAATCTAACTTTTTAGAGCATATTAAGGTACATTTCTTTAAACCATTGCTTTTCATTGTATGTATAATGGTTCTTCTCTTACCATTAACTTATAGGTGTGCCAACAGAAACTGATACTTATTACCAGACACTGATAATAGAGCTGATAGACATCACAGCTGATCATATGTTCCGTGGTGAGCAGTAGCCAAGTCCTAAAGTCAGTGTTAAAAGAGGTGTTACTTCCTTATTTCAGCGCTATGGCCCCTACACTTGATTTTGTGTATCTGGGAGGCAGAACACTCACAGTTTATGTATTCATGTACTTCAATCAAATTCTTCACAGCTGATTGGCAGCTGAATATGTAAACTGACTTCACAGTATTGTGCTTGAACTTAAGCAAGTTCTTTCTATGCTGCCAGATCTACACATGCAGATCATCGCTGAATGTTCCAGTTCACAGATGATGAATGTGCATGTGTGGGACCCACCTTGAATGTTAATGTTAATTGTCCTAGTGCTTGTATTCATGTAGAAGCTTTCCATAGACAGAATGGCAGTCGGCAGTGGCTGGAGTTATAATGAGGGGGACTTTTACATTTTGAACAGTGATTTAAATCTATAAAGTATGGAATGAAGCTCTCAAAATATAATTACTTTTTCATGCAAAAATGACCTCCATATGGTTTAGACAAGGTTTTAAATCTCTCTTATAAGGAGCAAAACATGCCACATTAAGAGATGGTCTACAAACTTCGTACTGGGAAGCTTTTAAGGAGAGGGTCAGGATTCAGTCTGTTTCCTTGGAAACCGGCCCTAAGAGCAAGGGATCCTCTTGAGTGATGGCTTAAAAACTAGCACCAAATGGTGGGTATAATTTATTCCTTCTTATATTAGGTAGCTGTCTTTGTAAAATGAACTTTTAAACCTCATTATTTGGGTTGAAGCATCAGAATCACCCAGAACTGAAGTCAGTGGAATCATGCATACCATCCACTGGAGGACCTGCAGGCTGTTCTAAACTGGACAATATTTCTAAAAATAGTTTGAGCGAATAATAATATAAAGTGTGCTTCCAGAAATAACATCAGTTTGGTCTTCATGAACTATTAATCATGTCTGATTTAATGGGATCATTATATTTGGCATTCTGCATGTGTTAATAGCATCTAATGCACAGATGCTTTTTCTGACTGTTGAATGAATAATGATCCGGGACTCAGGTTTTCTTAATGGCCCCTTAATATCAACTGCTTTGGCAAGAGATGCGAGTGAAAGGGAAAAAACCCTACATGACATTTATTTTATATTAGCAATGTGGAAAATGCATATGCTCATAATCAAATTACACATTTTGCAATGCAATTTTAACAGCGTCGGTTGAAGTTGATATTGTTATAGCAGTGCATATTCCAGCAATGAAAGAAAAAAGTTTAAAGAAATAAAAAGGTAGTAAGTTTAGATTTTAAAAACCATAAACCCCGTCTTGGTTTAGAAATAACAATTCTACACACTTGCAAACTAAGAGATCAGCAAAACAAGGTCACATGAAGACTTCTGTGCATCTCAACACTTTTTCATTGAATTTGCAAAGGTATAAAGAACTGCATTGGGTACACATCCAGTCCCTGCAGATGCATATGCTGAGGTGCAAGAAGGGATTAGTGAAGCATCGGTATTAGCTATGCAATATGCATGAGGAGCTTTGCCATGCCAGAGCATTCCTCAGCAATTAATTTGGGCAAGTGTGCCACAAGTTTTAGGTATTATATAAGGCAACTCAAGTGTGCAGTGCAATGCATATGATCCCTCTGTATCATGGTATGATTTTATTTTTAGTCTGTTGAGCCTGGAACCATGAAATAGAACAGTACTAGAGAGGCAATCTGGAAGACAGGCCTAATTGTACGTCATGGCCACTCTCTGGGCTCTCTGCTCCACTACTATAGTGTCACAAGCCTTATTTTCTTGTGCCACTTGTGGAACTCATACCACAAGTCAAACACTCATGCTTTAAAGGAAAATGAACTGGATTTATCAAGGGACACATCCTGACCTGTTGGTTTAGTGCAGGGAGTACAATAATAGTTAATTATCACATGGCAGTGTGTGTAGTATAGCCAGGAGATCCAAAGATTGTCTGCCAGCCAGAAGTCCTAGCTCTTTAGCATCATGCACCACTAGATGGCAAGCTAGACTTTGTCCCAGCTAGCAGGCACAACAGGCACCTGAACAGAGAGACAGTGCCAAAGCACTCCAGAAAGCAAAGTCAAAGCCAGTCCAAGGGTCAGTCATTCCTTAGGTGTAGACAGGTCCAAAGGTCCAAGAAGCAGAATCCAGATAGCAAAGTCCAAGGTCAGTCTGAAAATCACAGGGAGCAAGGCAGGGCAGGAGCTGTGGTCACTGGTTTCAGAGATACGTGACTCATTGCCTCCACAGCTGGAAAGGCATGCCAGCTAGGCCTCTGACAAGCTGAGTTAAGCAAGGCAAGGTCCTGCAATCACTCATGACTGCTTTCAGCCAAACGCTGGTGTTGAGCCAAGAGATGCCCACTGCACCTTCCCTCTGTAAGCTGCTGGCAAGATCACTCCTGGCGTTGGTTTGCTAAAGAGGGGGAATCTGAGAGTTGTCCTGCCCCAGCTGGTCTTCATCGTCCCCTCCCGTAGTCTGTCTGGAGGAGTCAGCTTCAGATGTCAGCATTGAATCCTGGAGCTCCTGGCTTTCTTCAGCTGCTTCTTGTGAGCTGGGCCCAGGCTCTGTGACACTCAAGGAGCCTTCCTCCAGGCTGACTTCTGACTGGTCAAGCTGGCCCATGACAGAGCTGGGCTAAGACAGCTCTGAGAGAGAACTCTAACTGGCCCAAGGTCAGCCAGCTGGCTGCGTGTGAAGGAGTGGGGAATCACAATCAGTTCTCCAGATTAGAGTCTGCTGCTTTTAACCACTATGCCAAACTGGCTCTCCATGGAGTACATAGGAGTAGGCATGCCAGCCTCCAGGTAGTACCTGGAGATCAGTTTCCCTGAATAAAATGGACGCTTTGGAGGCATTGTACCCTACTATGGTCTCTGTCCTCCCCAGGCTCCACCCTCAAATCTCCAAGAGATGCTCAATCTGGATCTGGCAACCCTACCCCCCCCCCTTCTCTGCTGGTTGCCAAGGGGGACATAGGAGGCTTATTCTTCATGCAGATGGTAGGCTGCTTGTGTTATCAACTCTGGCTTGGGAAATACCTGGAGATTTGGGGATGGAACCTGGGAAGAGGGAAGGACCTCAGCAAGTTATAATGCTAACTGTATAACTGTAGTACACCCTCCAAAGCAGCCATTTTCTCCAGGGGAACTGATCTCTGTCATCTGGAGATCAGTTGTAATTCTGAGTAATCATCAGGCCCCACCGAAGACTAGCAGTCCTACAAGTCAGCCACCACATTTTCATCTACTCTATTCTTATGTCATTGCTTTGGTATACTAAAAAAAAGTGAGTGAAACCAATGTTAAGACAAAAACAGCAAAGTAAATTAAAAAAATCAGAAGAGAAAGCAAAAAGAAGTGTATGAAAAAGTACAAAAGTGCTGTTTTTTTAATATCATGAGAGTAATGATACCTCATGGGCAGAAACTGCTTTTTAAAGCTAACCACTAAAATTAAAGTCTAATTGGGAGATATCCATTATAAAGGGAAGCTATATGCAGTTGGTACCTACTTATACCTCTTTATATGATAGGTGAAGTTTTAAATATAGACTATAAAGTTTTCTAAAAGAAAGTGTAGACAGAATGTTTGGATTCGGTGATTCTCCTCACCCACTTTGTCCTCTTGACGGCCATAATGAAGAGGATTTTGCCTCATGAATTTGTTTTGCTGTTAATTAATTTTGACAGGCTGAAAGATTATCAAATCTGAATATATGGTTTGTTAAATGCCATTCCTCTATTCTCGTGAGAAAAGCCATCACCAAATGAAATGGATATTGTGGGAAATTACCTCCCCTCCCCCTTGTCTCAGAGGAGATTCCTAATGGACAGACTTTGGAGTGTTCACTTTTTGCTGTGTTTGACAAATCTCTTCGCTGATTTAAGATCCCTAGTGATTAGATTTATTCACACTCTTCATATGCAATGCAGCATAACACAAAACAGATTTTTTAAAATAAAATAAAATAAAATTGGAAGTTTTAACTGCACATAAAAGTCTAACTCTGGTTTCTTAGATATAAGAATATCAATATATGTGGTGTTAACTGTAGTCATCCACTGCACTGAGTTTTCCCTCGTTAGGGGACCCATTTGATCTGCTATGGCCTTTACCTCGTCCGCTTTCCAGAGACGTGTCTCTGTGACCGTTTGCATGGTAGTTTTGTTCCCAGCTTTTGTTATCATGTGCTTTGTGCTAATAGGATTCACAGGGGCAGGGGTCTCTGACTCAAGTACCTCGGGAGTTTCTTCAGAACCACTACCAGGGAGGTTGATCAGATAGCCGATACAACTGCCCGCTGGATTCTGAGCTGCTCCCTAAGGGAGTCAATCTCTCTACGGCAAGCATCATGGTTCACTTGTTCCCTTTTGACATGATTTTGGTCAGCCAGGTACCGTGCTGCCTTCTGAGTTGTTTGCAACTCCTCGGTAGCCTTGGCCAGTGCCGCCTCAGCAGCCTGAGCCCTGCTTTCGGCTTTTTTGACCGCCTGATTTGCCTCCCTAACAGAAGTAGTGAGGCTCTGGTTTGCTAGAACCACACTGAGCTTCTCAGTTCTTAAATGGTGGACCTCTTCCTCATGGATCCTTCGTACTTCCATGATCTCATTTTCCATCTCTCTCTGTTTGACAGCCATTAATTCCTCATAATTCTCTCTTTGATCCCGGAGGTTCTGATCGTGTTTACTCCCTAGGCTATTTAGTTCTTCCTTCAATGCATCATACTTAGAATCTAGCTTCTAGAAGCGTGCCACTTCTCTTGCTAAGGCAGCCTCGTGTTTAACTTCAGCATGTTTAGATCTGCACTATGTTTCTTTATTAAATCTTCTTGTTTTTCCACATCTTCTTGTAGATGTTTGATGACATTAGTGGCATCCTGTAGGGCAGTATATAAAGCCCAAGTACCGGCCAAGTCTTTAGCCGCGGAGCCGGGTTTATGCTGTATGCAATAGTCCTGGAATTCGCAATAGTCCTGGATAGGGGGTTGGGACCCTTAAAAGATCCTTCCTTCTAAGGGGATGGGCCTCATTTTGCTAGCCATTTTTCTAACTTCGGCTCGTCGTTCTTGGACCGAAACATCTCACAAGGGGGGTCTCCTGTTCTTCCTAGCAACAGGGGCAATGAGAGGGGAGCTCTTGCTCTCCCTCCGTATCTCCTTTAGTTACTCAAAGGTTGGCTCATGGTTGCCCAAGTTTGTCTTGGACCTACAGCAAGCCTGAATTGGTTTTAGGACTGGGGAACTGCCTTTCCTCAACCACAGGGATTACCGTAAACCCTAAAGAAGTTTTTATAACTGGGAATATCCATTTCTCAGTTACAGGGATTACTTTAAACCCTAGAGACACCCTGTCTCCTTGAAGTGGGGTTTTGAGAGTGGGAGTGGCCTAGTCCGCACTTCTCTAATGGGATTACCTCCTAACCCATACTGTAGGGTTTCGAGCCTTCCGCTCTGACGGGATAACCACTCAACCTGTAAGAAAGGTTTTGAGCTCTCTGGCTCTCTCTGGATTACCTCTAACCAGTGGGGTTTCGAGACAATGTGTCTCAGCGGGATGACCCTTAACCAACACTTAATTAGTTCACTTTGCTGGGTGAAGTAAAATTGAGGAAGAGCGAGGGTGTGCTCAAGGGAAGTCTTTTGATCCTAGCATGTGTGTTGTGTATGTAGTGTGGGTGCAGTAGACCTAGAGCCCTACACTATTTCTCTTCGGATCCCTCCCCGCAATAGACCGGGAACTAGCCAGGGAATGGCTTTAGGACTTCCAGTGGCTGGCCCCTTGCAACCGAGACACTGACTGGTCAATGGCTCTCACCTGGCAGTCAGGCTTGTGGCGGCTAACCAGCACACTGTGAAGGATAGAAATGGGGGAAGCTAACCCACAATAGATTTCTCACTAGAGCCACTCACGCAGACAGAAACCTTTCACACAGCCTATACTGGAACTCCGGAAGAGGTTTTTCCTCTATGTCTGCCTGCCAGAAAACCACGCGAGTCAACTTTAGCATGTCTTCTGACTTGCAGGGCTATCCTGGACGAGCCCCCAGTTCTGTTAGCCGAATTGCTCTGGTTTTAAAGGTAGCAACTGGCAAATAACTGGGTTACAGCCAACTATACCAAGGTCCCGCCCCTTCCAGGAGTTCCCAGTAAATAGGCATTGAGGCAGAGGTCAGTTTAAATGATGTTTACTGTAGAGTGTTCTTCAAGCATAAAAAAATAGAATCACACACATTAACACACAGCTCCTAAGAAACTTAGACAGAGAAATAACACTTTTCCATGAGCAGGAGTTTCATTGGTTGGGAGATACTTTACCTGTCCTGGAGATGATTGTCTGTTCCAAAAGAAGAATTGAGAGATTGAAAAGAAAGGGGGGGATGTGTTCTGAACTGGCAGAAGCTCGCTTGACTCAGGTCATGACTCCAGAGATCAAAGATGGAGGAAGGGTATTGAGATAGCAAGCTGGACACAAGAGGGGTAAAAGCAAATAGGAGGCATGGAGTGCAACTTCTTTTATCAGGTGGTGTTGGGGCAGGCAGTGCTGGCCACATCCCCTTAACGCACCTTCCAAGTAGTCCGTCCCTACAAACCCTATCATTGGTTAAAGGGAAAGGAGGAGGGAAGGTAGAGGAGTGGTCAATATTGTAACACTAGGGGCTATACAGGAATTGACACCTGGGCAGGTGTCCTTTGATGTCCTTGGCTCGACCATTTGGTGGGTGGAAGATTAGTGGTCAGGCAACCTCATTCATAGTCCAAAAATCAGCATCTCTTTGAAGGGTGTGAAGTATCACAGGTACATGGAGGGGGTTGGAGTTGCTTAGCATGAGGTGTCAAAGAACCCTTGGGCAATGGGGTCCTTGTCTTTGTTCTTTGTGTGAACCATGGCGGGTGCCCACTTCCTGGAATGGATTGGAGCCTCTTACAGCAATAAAGAGTGCATGTAGTCCTTTGAAGCATAACAACCCAAAGTTCAAACTTATGAACATTAAATGGTCCACAAGAGCACATGCTGTGCCTTGCTAGGCAACATCTTTCTTTCTTTAAGAGTAGCATGTAGGAACAATGTGCAATGCATGGCAACTGAAGACTAGATTTTATAAAATCAATTATTTTATTTTTGCGAAGTCAAAAATTGGTTATTTGTAATGGTGGATAAGACTATAGCAAAGAAGTTGTTTCAGATCCATAGAGAAAAATTACAGTATATTCTTGTAAAATATTTTTCACAATTAAACTAGTTGCAATAGTCAGGAAGCATGCACATTGCTGTGTGGAATAGTATACCAGTTAGATAATTATAATACTGAATGGTGATGAGCAATAGTCCAATATGCAGTACAATTCAGAATGGTGAAAATGGTCAGAAATAGTCTGATGTGAACAATAACAAGCTGGTCAGGTTTGAATGTAGAACTCCATTGAACAATAGCCTGTCACTAGTTGTAACAAGCTAGTTAGATCAGTGTGTTTCAATAAGATGGAAAGTAACATGGGAAATATCAATTGAGCAGAACCTGTGCTTGTAAAAATTGTATATCTGCTTTCCCCCTGAAATAATTTGGAAGCATTTGCAAATCCCTAGTGGAGATGTTTCAGGTAGCCTGATGTAAGGGACGAGGGATAAACAAGCCTATAATTTGCTAAGTCCTGATGACTGGGAGAAGGTCATAAATTTGGCAGGACCTTGCTTTGGGGGGGGGGATATAGCTCAGTTGTGGTAATTGCCAGCAGCTGCAAGGTTCTGTTATCTGAAGGGAGTGGCAGCAGTCCAAGAGCTTTTTTCCTTCCCTTAGGCTTTGGCTGGCACTTTGCAGGAGGGAGCAGAGTCTGTTTGGCATTGAAGTGTTAAACTGCCTGTGAGATGGAATTGACTCCGGTCCTATTATGATTCTGCTACGGAGTTTGCTATATGTGGCTCACTGAGACAGCCACATCTACAGCCACATCACCTCTGGTTGCTCTCCTGCCGGGTCTCCCACTGATCAGGGCCGCAGCGTGCTGGTGCAGCCGCGTCCCTTCCTGCCCTTGGCTTTCAGCTGCTGCTGCTGTTGACTTCCCAGTTGGCTTCCTCGTTGGCTCCCCGGATGCTTGGGGCTGCTGCAGTGCTTGTTCTCTGATGGCCAGACCGGAGCTGGGCGGGCTTGGGAGGGGCTTCTCCCTCCAGCTGGCGGAGTCCAGGAGAGGCCTCTCCTCTTAGTTGGGGAATGCCTCAGCAGGGCTGTGTATGATCCCATTCAACCAGCAGAGGGTGCGTATGATTCCATTCAGCCGGCAGAGGACACAGCTAGAGTTGGGGCGGGGGAGGAAGAGACTTGGACCGAGGACCGTGAGGTACCTAGAGATGCGCCGGGGGAGACCAAGGTTGAGGAGAGCCCCCCAGGACTCATACAGAAAAACCAAGGAGGACTGTTCCATCATGCCCCTAGAAGGAGAAAGAGACCAGAGGCAAGTGGAGTTGAGAAGGCAGCGAATGGCTTTGAAGATCTGGAACTCAGAGGCTCAAGAGAGTTAGATCTATTAATTGGAGTTAGGGATAGGTGGGGGGGGGGGGTATTCACAATTGGGGCAAATGGTCAGAAATGTTTAAGGTCCGATTGTGGGTTCTATTAATTGATGGGCTAAATTCTAAACTAAAGCAAATTAATTAATTAATTAATAGGGTCTAATTATCCTGGGTTGTTTTGAGTGTAACAATTTGGGGGGTGGAATTTATTTGGGAATTGGTTAGGGCAAATAGAGATATCATCACTGGCCTTTATTATCTTACTGGCCAGTGTTGAAAGTGAGTTTTACACCAAATTGTGAAACTATTAGACATGTAATTGATATTTTAATATTAGGATAAATTAGGCTGCAGAGACCTCCTAGGATGACTACAGCTACTGAACTGCTATTGAGCCCCTTTATCTCCATCTGCCATTGGTGGTCTGTGGCACAGCGAAGACCATCAATGGTGCAGGTTGGCCAAGGGATACCAGTGCTCCTGGGGAGGGGAAAGAATAGCGGTGAGGCTAGGCAGAAAGACAACCAGAAAAAACCCCACAGAAAAAAACCCATGGACATAAATGCTCACTGGGGAAAAGCCCATGTGGAAAAATGCCCACATGGAAATAAGCCCACGGGGGAAAAACCTACAAGGAAAGAAGTCCACATGGAAAAATAGCACGTAAAGTGCCATAGAAATTTATAATGGTGGATAGCTATTCATCTCCATTTATGAGAATGAACAGGTATTATCTATATTCACATGCAACAATTTGTGCTGTGATTTTATCAAGTATAATTAAATAATAATTTTGCTATGTTATTAAGCGACCTGCCTGTGCATTAACCAGTGTTAGTTTGTGGCAAGCGAGTCCCTCTTCAATCCATCATACAGAGACCACACACCAGTGTTTCCTCTAAGCTGAGTTAGTGTGAGCTAGCTAGCTCACAGTTTTTTAGCCTCCAACTCACATATTTTTGTCTTAGCTCAGGAAGGATGGCACCAGAGCACACTGATTTATGCAGTAGCCAAATTGTTCACTCACAACTTTAATGCCAGTAGCTCACAATGTAGAATTTTTGCTCACAGGACTCCACACCATAGAGGGAGTATTGCCACATGCTGAGATGACTGCTGTGGAATAGAAAATTAAGAGCCCCACAGGACATGGTAACCACTTCTGTTGTTATTTGTTATTTTATGTTGTCTTATGGTTTTGTTATCTTAAGCTAAGCTTCACAGATCTATGAGGCCTTAATTACTAGTACTAGAATAAGGCCCGTTGTGGAAATAAATATAATGGGCTCTAGAAAGAGGCTCTGGCCTTGGGCACTCAGCATCAATTTGCTGTGGCGACCTCAGCAGGGTATAATGACACAGAGCTTACTGTTTTCTCCAGGGGAACTCATCTCTGCCATCTGGAGATTGGCAGCAATGATTCCTCAAGAGGAAAAGTACAGTCTTGCTCCACAGTGGAGACCAAAGCAGATTACATCATTTTCTCCCCCTTTTGATCTGCACAACAACCCTATGAGGTAGGCTAGGCTGAAAGTCTGTGACTGGTCTGAAATCACCTTCTCAACTTCCACAGCAAGAACCTGGGTCTAGCAGACCCTGCTCTGAAGCACTAACTGCCACGCCTAGGGTAGCCAACCTACAGTTGGGGCCTGAAGATCGCCAATTATCACAACTGAACTCCAGTCAACAGATCTCTTCCACTCCTGGAGAAAATAACTGCTTTGGAGGGTGGGCTCTATGGCATTCTATTCAGCTGAGGCCTCTCCCCTCCCTAAACTCTGGCTTCTGTAGACTCCATCACAAAATATCCAGGAATTTCCCAACCTGGAGCTGGCAACTCTAGTCAGGACTAACCCCAATGAGTTACTCACAAAGGCCTGGAAAGGGTTTCCTTCCTTTGATTTTTTACTGACAGAACTAAGCTTGGTTGCCTAGCAACAACCACAAACCCAATTAGCAACAAAGCCTGGGAGAAGACACAGTCAAGGTTACAGCAGAGCAAGATAAGCTGAGGCAAGAGCGAGGGAGAGAAATTACATTCCAAAGGAGGGGGGGAAATGCACACCAAGTACAGTGGTGCATCCCACCTCCCGACTGGGAAATGACAGTCCTACTGACAGGCACACGAGTACACTTGAGTAGCAATTGAATAGCCAATGGCTGATGGAGTGCATAGCACAGCCAATTTTTTATATATAGAATTATACTTGATAAAATCACAGCACAAATTGTTGCATGTGAATATAGGTAATACCTGTTCATTCTCATAAATGGAGATGAATAGCTATCCACCATTATAAATATCTATGGCTCTTTACATGGTATTTTTCCATATGGTTTTCTTTCCATGTGGACTTTTTTCTCTGTGGGCTTTTATGTGTATGGGCTTTTCCCCCTGTGGGCCTTTTTCCTGGTGGGCTTATTTCTACATGGGCATTTTTCCACATGGGCTTTTTTTCCTGTGAGCATTCATGTCCGGGGGGGGGGTGTTTCTATGGGCTTTTTTTTCTGTGGTTTTTTTTTTCTAGAACCATTGGTGGTGGGGCTCAGATTACTAACCCCTCTTCGACATTGGTGTTGTGTAATGCCAGGTCCATAAATAATATGACCATGGTCCTTCGTGACTTTCTGCTGGAGCAGAATATGGACCTGGCATACATGATTGAGACCTGGGTGTGAGACAGGGAGACTGTACTTCTCTCCCAGTTGGCTCTGCCTGGGTTCTCGGTCCTTCATCAATCATGGACCATGGGGCAGGGGGGAGGAGTGGCTCTGTTCATTTGGGAGGCTTACTCCTTCAGGGTGCTCCAGCCACCACAGATCATGGACACTGAGTGTGCTGGCCTGGTGTGGGAGGCCAGGGAGAGTTTGGTGATTTGGCTGGTGTACTGACTGCATAACTGGCCAATAGCCTGCCGTCCCTGATGGAGGCTGTATCAGGCTGGGCACTGGAACACACCAGACTGGTAGTCTTGGGCGACTTCAATGTCCATGCCGATGATGCAGCCCCATGTAGAGAGCATTACAGTAGTCCAGTCTTGAGGTGACCATCATGTGGATCACTGTAGCTAGGTCGTCGCGGCTGAGGAAGGGTACCGGCTGCCTAATCAGCCAGAGATGGTAAAAGGCCAACTTGGCAATGGCTGCTACCTGGGCTTCCATTGTCAAGGAGGGATCCAGAAGCGCTCCCAAGCTCCTAACCTCCGTCGCTGGCACAGGAAATTCGTAATTACCCTCACTCCCGCAATGTCCCCTGCTCTATGCTCAGAGAAAGTAAAAAAAACCCTCCAGGATCTCTGGTCCAATCTGGCCTGGAAGAAAATTCCTTCCTGATCCCAAAATGGTAATTGGCATTACCCTGGGCAGGTATGAAAAGGTCACAAGAGTCAAACACTGGCTCATCCCTTCCCACTCATGATCTGCCTAAATTCACAGAATCTATATTGTTGTCAGAGGGCTATCTAGCCTCTGCTTAAAAACTTCCAAAGAAGGAGAGACCACCACCTTCTGAGGAAACCTGTTCCACTGAGAAACTGCTCTGTCAGGAAGTTCTTTCTGATGTTTAGCCAAAAACTCTTTTGATTTAATTTCAATCCATTGGTTCTGGTCTGACCTTCTGGGGCAACAGAAAACAACTCTACTCTATCCTCTATATGGCAGTTCTTCAGCCCAAAGTCACATTTGCCTTTTTAGCCATAGTATTGTACTGCTGACTCATGTTCAGTGTATGGCCTACTGAGATACCTGGATCCTTTTCACATGTACTACTGCCAATACAAGTCTCCCCCGTCCTATAATTACGCTTTTGATTTTTCTTGCCTAAATGCAGAACTTTACGTTTATCTCTGTTGAAATGTGTTGTGTTAGTTTTAGCCAAGTTTTCCAACCTGTCAGGATCATCCTGTATCTTGATTATATCTTCTACTGTATTCGCTTATTTGCTACCCCTCCCAATTTAGTATCATCTGCAAATTTAATGAGCTTCCCCTCTATTCCTTCATGCATTTATAAAGAAGTTGAATAACACTGGGCCCAGGACAGATCTCTGAGGCACTCTACTTGTCACTCCTCTCCAAGAGGATGAAGAATCATTAAAAAAGCAGTCTTTGAGTGAGATCTGTCAACCAGTTACAGTTAGAAACATAGTTGGATACTATGGGTACAAAACTGTTAAATTGGAAATAATTAGATAAAACTTTTTAAAATGTAAGTATTTTAACAAGAACAGAATCAACCATTTACAAATCTACCTAGCAGTAAAAGGATACAAAGCACATTTTATTTATTTATTTATTTATTTATTTATTTATTTATTTATTTATTTTTCGTATTTATATCCCGCCCTCCCCGCAACTTGTCAACTAGGGTTGCTGGATCCCTTCATCACACCGGCTTGGGGAGGGGGGGTTGGAGGGTGTTCTGGGGGTGGGTGGAGACATCCCCTGATGCACTGACATCACTTCCAGGTGACATCAGTATGTTGCACACAGCATCAGGGGTGGGTGGGTTTCCTCCTTTTCACCCTTTGAAAATGGCAGGAGCGCTCCGTCCATGAATCCTAGCTGCACATTGTGTCTTTTGTAGGACTGGCAACAAGCATCAATTTAATATAATTGAATAACTCTTCCCCCTTTGGAAGACTTTGTGCAAGTAGAAGTGGCTTGCCATTCTGGAAATTCCTGTTGGGGCTTGATTTTTGAAAATTGATGTAAAATTGTCTAGTAGTTAGTATATGTACTGAACATATATATTTGATAAGGATGTAATAATTATGCACTATGCACTTTTAGGAATGTTTATTATAAATAGAACACATTAATTTTTATACATTTTTGCAGTGTATATTTTGTTTGGTACCAGCCAGCTGGGCAGCAGCAGACAGAAGCCTGTGAAAGCAGGGGATCTTCCACCCCCCTTTGAGGAATGGTATCCTATTGTCAATAAGAATATTATGTGGAACCTTATCAAAAGCCTTACTGAAATCAAGATAAACTTTGTCCACAGAATTCCCCCAATCCAGACTTCCGGTTTCTGTGACTTGAATGGTGGGTGTGCTCCATTGGAGCTCCAATTGAGGCGGCCCATAGCCCGGCAAACAGGAGGGGTGCCAGATGATTCTGGGGCCCCCGGAGCCCTTGTAGGGGGCTTCTAGCCTGGGGCATGAGAGGTGCCTCTCCCAAGGTGACAGCCAAGGGACTGAGGCTCCTCTTTGCCCCGTAAGATCCTGGCACTGCGGCAGTGCCATGGCACCAAGAGGTGCACAATGGACCTGCGAGCAAAGAACTAAGCAAATAAATGAAGCAGCCCTTACCAGCGGTGCATCTTCCAATGAAGTGTGAGTCAAGTAGTTCACTCAATTGGACAAGCAATCAAGTGTTTCCAAGGTCCCAAATAAAAATGGCAAGGGTGGAGGGAAAGTTTTGCCCCCCCTTCATTTTAAAAAAGACTGAGTTAAATTGGGGGACTTGGTTTGCTGGTCCTGCAAAGGAGAATCAAGTAAAGTGTAATCCCTTTTAAAACAGCTCTTTTACACAAACTTTTGTTGACTTTTTAAACTTTCCCAAAAAAGTAAACAATGACTGGCAGAGGGGGGGAAATGCGACCAGAGGAAAACCCTCTCCAAAAGCTACATCTTCAACATTTCCGGTTCCCAGACCGGAAGCTACTATGGACTTTCCTAACAAGTTCAACAAGCAGCTCTGCAGAGGACTCTGAATCTGAAAAAGGGGTGGTTGCCCCGAAGCAACTGACAGTCAAATGGGACTTTGACAAACCAAAAAGAAGAGGGAGAAGGGGGAAATAATATTGTATTTAACTTGAAAGTTTGAGAAATCTAACCTAACTCTTATTTGATTTTACTTATGCAAAACCAGTGTAAACTGAAAACTTAATATCGCACTCTAGTATATTATGCTTTAATATTTAGGGAACTTCATTCAACTTATGTTTAAAAAATGTTTTTACGTTCTTTGCCTATTTTTAGGGTTAGTGGGTAGTTATTAGTTGGTAGTGTTTTCTAAAAACTTATTTTTAGAAAAGCAATAAAAAATTTTTAAAAAAAAAGATTTCCCCCAATTCAGCACGGTAGTAACTTCTCAATAAAAAGAGATAAGGTTAGTCTAACATGACTTGTTCTTGAGGAACCCATGCTGGCTCTTAGTAACCACATCCATCCTTTCTAAATGCTCAAGGACTGACTGTCTGATTATTTGTTCTGAATCCTTTCTGGGTACAGACACCAAGGTGACAGGTCAGTAGTTACCCAGATCCTCCTTTTCCCCCTTCTTGAAGATGGGGACAACATTTGCCTGCTTCCAGTCTTCTAGCACCTTACCTGTTTTCCAAGAATTCTCAAAAATAATGGACAGAGGCTCTGAAATTACATCAGCAAGTTCCTTTAGTACCCTTAGATGCAATTCATCTGGTCCCGAAGACTTAATTTCATTTTTAAAAACTAGGTACTTATGTACCCCTATACCTATCCTAGGCTACAACTCCCATCCCTCATCATGTGTTCTCTTTTTGCCAGGTTGTGTACAATTTCCCTCACAAGAGAAGACTGAGGCAAAGTAGGAACTGAGCAGTTTTGCCCTCGTCTGTTAAAATGTTACTATCCTCTCCCTGCATCGTGCCTACCACTTCCTTGTTCTTATTCTGGATCCAAACATAACCAAAGAATGCTTTTTTGCTGGGTTTAGCATCTCTTGCTAGCCTGAGCTCATAGCTGATGTTATCATTCAGTACCATTGGAAGATGGCCTTTCTCCAGTTAGTACCAGTGATTTGGGCTTACCTCCAGCTCAGAATAAGAATCTGTACACTCTATTTGCCTTAAAATGAAAGGAATAGCCTTGGCCCATGGAGCTATGAGACTGCTGGCTAGGAATGAGCACTTTTTGTCCAGTACAGGAGGAGAATGACATCAGTAGTAAACTTAGCCAAGGATTACCAATTTTCATATGAAATAAGCAACTATTCATGTTAAGCACACACAATAGAAGAGTAATGCTTTGTACATAAATTACACAAGGGATTATAACTTGGGCTAAGTTGACAGACTTTCCATTATTGCAGTGTAAAAATAAATCACTAATAAATCACTGGTATTCCCTAGAAATCATGAAAACTGGAGATAATGAGGAAGAAATAGCTGCTTGTAACCTGAAATTGGCTAACTGCCTATGAACTAATACATGCTTAATTTACTTTGTAGAAGAAGTCTTACTTTTAGTATTTTAATTACTAGCATGGTTTCCAATGTATATTTCCAAACCCAATTTAAGGTGTTGGTCCTGGCTTTTATGATAATTTCAAATAAGAGTTGCCAGGTCCTTCTGAGTCCCCAGTGGGGGACTTCGGGGTGCATTCTGGCCCACGCTTCTCCCCCAAAGCATTTAAAGGATCCCTTTAAATGTTTTTGAGAAGAGGCAGAGGGTGGCACACACCCCTGCCCTCCCTCCTCCAAAATTTAAAGGGCCCTCCAGTCAGCTGAAGGGCCCTTTAAATCTTGCAGGAAAGGAGGGAGAGGGGTGGCTGTCAGTGGGGCTTCCCCCACTGGCCAGCTGGCCAACAGCAGAATGGAGCCCCTTTAACTGGGGGAACTCCCACTGGGATCTGGGGGACGGCAACCCTAACTTCAAATTATATCGTTTTGAGAGTGCCCCTCATTTAAAGACCCTCCCTGAGTAAAATAGAAGGCCCTACTCCAGTTTTACTGCATTCGGGAAATGAAGACACCTCCTAAAAGCTGATGAATTTCCACAGAAGTGGTCACAGAATAATGAAATTATCTCTGGTCTGCCTGGCTATTTATTAATTAAAATATTTATACAAATTTATTCCCTACCTTTGAATAGTTGTACTCAGTCATCTGAATCATTCAAAGTTTGCTCTTCTTCAGCTGATCTTCAAGGGGCAGTGGAGTATTAGGGTCAATGCAATTTCATTTGTTCATCAATGAACTGGAACTAGGGGAGAGTAGTACAATGGCCTAGTTTGCAGATGACACAAAATCATTCAGGATGGTGAAAACCAAGGATTCGTGAAGAGCTCTGGGAGGATCTCTGCAAGTGGGCAACAGTGTGGCAGATGAAGTTCAATGTTGGTGTAAGATGATGAATATTGGAACAAAAATCCCAGCTTCAAGTATAGGCTAATAGGATCTGAACTTGCTGAGACTGAAAGGGAGAAAATCTAGGGGTCATGGTAGATAGCTCAATGAAAGTGTCAACCCAGTGTGCTGCAGCTGTGAAAAGGGCAAACTCTGTGTTGGTGATTATTAAGAAAGGGACTAAAAATAAAACAGCAAATATTATTTGTTTGTTTATTGTTTCATTTATATCCCGCCCTGGCCCATAATGCACTCAGGGTGGCTCACAACAGAGATAAAACAATAAATATATGATTAAAACCAATTAAATAAGAACAGGATGGCAGCAAAAACCGACGACACCGGTTTCTCCCAGTGTCCTTCTACAGCGAGAGGAAACCGGCTTCAAAGCGCATAAGTGCGGAAGGGAGCCGAGGGACAGCTGCAGATGTCTGAACGGGCTCCCTTCCCCCACTTCCCAAGCGGAGCTCTCCCAGGGCAGATTGCCAGTCTGTCCTCAGCCTCAGTTCTCTCTTCTCACAGTTGGTTCTTCAATCTTCTTTAATTCTCCTTCCGGTGGCTGGCTCCGGATGTTGTTGGAATTTCAAGAGAAAACAGGGCTCTCTAACCTCAGCTGTCAGTTCTTAATGGTAATGGGTTCCAAAAACCTGGTGGAAGAGTTCCCTTTTACAGGCCCTGCAAAACTGCAAATTGAATGAATGAATAAATAAATAAACTCAGAGGGAGACAATGGCAACCACTTACGGGGTCACCATAAATCGGCTGTAACTTGATGGCACTTTCCACAACCACCAAGAACCTTACTCAGAGCTTTTTACAGACAGACAGATAGAAAGCATCTTCACTGAATTCCAGATCTAAGAAATTCCTTTGTTGTAATCACTAAATTGCCTGAGTTCTCTGAATTATTACTTTCCTCTGAGCATACATACAATGTTAAGTTCAACAGATTAAAATTTTCTTTTTCTCTCATCATGGGATTGAGGATTTTTACTTCATATCATCCTTTAATTTGCAACAGTTTGTTTGCAACAGTTATTCTTTGGGATGCTTAGAGGTGTCTTATATCATTAACGTAGAGAACACAAATCAAAACATTTGGTAAAGTCATGTGTTGGCCCATGTAATAGCCTCTGTGTAAGATGGCCACACCTTATAACCTCAGAATCTCTCAAATCTGTAAATGAAATCTGTTTTCCCCCTTTTTGGCAAAGCTCTGACATTTAACTTTTTTTCTTAGTCAACTTAGGCAGAACAGGAATGACTTGTATGCTTATTTAGGATTGACTTCTATAAGGTATGCCACTGTAACTATGACCAGCTATTCAGGCTGCTAGCTAAGTATCACTCTTCCAAGGATGCTATTTCTCTCTGTAGTGGAACAAATCCTTGCTTGTAATTTTCACAGGAAGCAAAAAAAAAAAAAAAGATTATATGCACCACAGTCATTTTTAGGCCTACCATTTTTAGGCCTCTCTTAGAAACAAACTGCATGTACATTCTATGTATCATATTTGATTTGACATTACATTCTGCAACTTCGCTGAATTCTCAGTTGTCTTAGGTTAGCTATCATGAATTTTCTTGCAGACTCTTTTTCCCCACCCAACAGATCCCTTCAATAACATCAAGTTTTGGGACTTCCGGAAGACTTGCGAAGAATGGCGGACGCGTCCCTCCGCACCAGCGGGGGAGGCGATCCGTACCCGATGGGAAGAAGGGGCTCCGGACAGGTGCCGAGCCCCCAGAGACCCCAGTGAGGGGGCTCTGCCTGGGGTGGCACAAGAAGGGATCTCTCCCGGCGGTGGCAACCACGGGATTTGAGGTCCCCCTCATCACCCCCATAGGTTCCCCCATCGCAGGAGCCGCATGGCTATAGCACAAACCGTGAAGCAGCAGAGAATATGAAGCGATGAAGCAGTAACTTCCAGCTACGCAAAGGTGAAAAAGTGAGTCTCGAAGTTGAAATAAGCAACTTAGCGGGAAAAGTGGCGGGTGGAGAGAAATCCCCCCCCTTCCATTATCGGCGTACTTACGAGGCTCTTTCCCACGGCGTTACTGAAGGAAGGAAAGCTTAGATGAGCTGCTAGATGGCGGTATCGCATACTTGAGGACTTAACAATTAAAACGATACAAGTCCAGCTGAAAAAATCGCTTCTTATCTTCATCTTATCTAAACGTAAACAATAGCGAAGCCTCAACAATGGCGGGGAAACCGAAACCTTCCCCAAAGCTAGCAACTACAGTTCCGAGTTCAAAGGTTGATACCACTGAGATGAGCGCGGTGTTCTCCTCGCTATTGCAACCTCTAGTGAATCAAATGACGTCACTGAACATCAAGATGGATAAAATGCAGTCGGAGCTGAAGGAGTCGAATAAAGTCACAGAAAAGCTGCAGCGGGACCTTATGGAGGTCAAAACGTCAGTAAAAAATCAAGATTCAAGACTACAGAAAGCAGAGAAAGAAAAGGCTCTTCATCATGATTCCCTTCTGAAATTGCAAATGGAACAGGCGAATTTCTTCCTGAGACTGCAGAACGTACCAGAAAAAAAAGGAGAAGACCTTAAAGTACTGTTAAGTGAAGTGTTGGCACTGTTAACAGGCTTAAAAGCAGAAGAATTAAAAAGCGATATGGATACGGTCTATAGGACCTACCCAGAATATATCAAAAAGAAAAGCCTGCCAGGTGAAATTATGATAAGGTTCTCCAAGAAATCAACAAGGGATGTGGTTTTAAAAGCCACAAGTAAAGCGGTTCTGAAGATCCAAGAAGAAGAAGTTAAAGTTTTGAAAGATGTACCATTTGAAATACGGAGAAGAAGAAAAGCCTACAGAAAGCTAACAACATTGCTTCAGTCTGAATCAATAATATATTGTTGGAATACTCCAGAGGGACTTAGCTTCAGCATCAAAGACAAGAAATATAAGATTGACTCTGTTGATCAAGCGAAAAAATTCCTGGAAAAAGACAAAGAAAAGAAAAAAGGCAGAGACACAGATGATTCACTGGCCTCGCAAGAAAGTATGTATGGATTTGATAGCTCTAAGAGCGAAGACGAAATATCAGACTCGGAGAAAGGAGCAGCAGCTCCAAAAGTACATGTTGAGACTAAGAAAACAAGAAGAGGACAAAAGAAGAAATGATTGTTAAATGTTTATTAAGCATATGCACTAGTATGAATTATAAGCTTTGTTATTAAGTGTTGTCTCCAAACTATGCATACTGCCAAATAGCTTTTTGAATGGAAAAAATAACAAAGTAACATGTATTAACCATGTTTTTTTAAAATGCTATAATAATTTTTATAAATTGATAGATTAAGCATTTTATAAAGTATACTCTGTATAAGATAAATTTAGCATAGTAAGTAGCGTAGAAATGTAGAATATAGATAAAATCAATAAAAATCTTTTAAAAAAATAAATAACATCAAGTTTGGGGTAAGTTTTATATCGCTGCAGATGAATGTGAAGGGAAAGTACCAAGTTTTGACTTCTCTGCATACAGTAGCTAGCCAGCAGGTACAAGCAAGACACAGTGTTCTTTCTCAGTCTGCCTTTTTTCTGTCTGCCAAATTTGGGTTTCAACGATAGTCTATCTATGGCAGCTATGTAATGCTGTAATTTTGTTTGCTCATTGCAAGAAACTTGAGTTGACTGGGGCGAATGAAGACATCTACTGTCAGAAATGTGTTGTACCCATAGTTCTCTGGTGACTGAAGTCACGTGAACTAACTGGTGTGAGTGGATGGGGGGTCATGTGAACCTCCCTAAATATTTAGTGGCAAATTGAAGTGTAATTAATAATTCAGCAAAAAAAAAGTTCAAAGAGATTTCATCGGCAGATTTGAAACTTATATATGGTTACAAAGCTATGGGCACGATCATACGCACCCATTTGCCATGGAAGAGGGACGATTCACCACCGGATCAAAGCGGCGTGATCACACCAGCACATCTGGGAAGCATCCTGCAACCGTCGTCAAACCGTTGCAAACCATTTTGATCCAGTGGGGAAGCGTGGTAAAAAGCTACTAGTGGAACTCGAGTATCAAATGGTTTGCTGCGGTTCACAGCCAGAGTTTCCCTGTGTGATCACTCCAGCGCCAAAGTGTGGCATTGCAGATCGTGTGATCACACACTATCACGATGCCACACTGTTGTTTTTCCCCCCTTCTCCGTGGGTGCATCATCAAAAGCCCTTAGGGTGGGGAGGTGATTCATCAATCCCCCATTTAAGCACCTCAGAAACCAACCACAAAAAAAAAAAACTTGCCCGCGGTTGCATCTGATCATGCAGTGGCAAGTTGCCCCAGCAGGTCCACAGACCTGTGTGATCACACAACTGCGGGGCAAATTGCTCCGGAGCAAAAAAGCCTCGCTTCCCTTCCGGATTATCTCGCTTGTGTGGAAGGGACCTATGAGTCCCAACTTGGTCTCAAAAGGAACTGAGGACCGAGAGCGCAGAAAATGAAGCTCTCTTTTTAAAGGTTTTTGTATGCCACTCATATTGTTCTGCCCATGCATCACTATTTGGTGCTATATTCCCATTCTTATTGAGGCATTCACTCATTTTTCACCAGATCATGTTTTCATTTGTGCTCTGCATAGTAAAGCAGCGCATATATCTTATGGAATGTTGGACCTTCTGATTTCACTTTGTAATAACAGTCCTTTCCACTGGTCTTTGGTCCAATCTGCATTGGTCTTTCCTGCCATTGTGCCAGTGACCCCACATCATCTAACAAATTTCTGTCTGCATCTCATTCCACATCTGTTATCATACTGCTTCATCTCAGCATCGGCTGTCTGCATCACTTTATTGCCATTTAGTGGTGACTCCGAGGTCACTACGGTGCCTCACTGCATTATGTGGATTTGGTTTTAAGGTGGTTTAAGTGCTCCTCCCACCTTTTCAGCCACTGTGAGCGATAAGCAAAAAACTGGACCTGAATCCCCTCCCCCATCTTTTCTAAGGAGATACGCAAATTGTCACAAAGGAAACAAGTTAGCTGAAAATCCAGTCATCTGTGTCTAAAAGCAAAACAGAAGGCAACAGAAGCCGGCAGCAGAGCTGAAAGAAGCAGCATTACACGGCAGATGCAGATTGGGCCTTTGTCTGATTGTTCCCTTGTATATCCATTCCTGCCAACTGAGGGTAGTACTTCTTGCATCTGAGAAAGTGAATGCTGGCTCACAAAACTAATGCTATAATAAACATGGTAGTCTTTCAAATATCACCAGTGTTCTCAGGGCTCATTTTGTAGAAAAAGCCCAGCAGGAACTCATTAGCATATTGGGCCACACCCCTTGACAGCACAGCTCATTAACAAATTAGGCCACACCCGACGTTACCAGAAGTGTGGCCATACAGCCTTCTTATTCTGTTTACCTTGTTGTCAAAACAGTTTTGACAAAACCAATAAAAACATTATTTTCTGTCCCATCTATACAAAACCTTGCCTGAACCAATATCTTATGTCCAACAATTATTCCCATACTGGATTGGAATCAATTCCTAAAGGTTAGGTTCCCATGGAAATCAGCTTGCCTTCCTGCAGAACTAGTACACTGAATGTGATTTTTAGGGTTGCCAACCTATAGCTGGGGTCTGGAGATCTCCTGGAATTACATCTCCTGGAATTACAACTAAGCTCCAAACTACAGAGATCATGTCAATGGCTGCTTTGGAAAGTGGAGTGCATGGCATTATGCCTTGCTTAGGTCCCTCCTTCCCCCAAACCCCACCCTCCTCAGGCTCCACTCCCAAATCTCCAGGGATTTCCTCAACCTGGAGTTGGCAACCCTAGTTCACTGGCAGAACAACAGGCAATCTCCAAAGTGCTGCTGACCATGCTCATTTTTAGTTACAGCTCTGTTTCTCTGCAGATGTCCCCCAAAGTCCCCCAAGCAACAGTCAAGTGTTCTGCCAACATGCACAACAATGAAACTACTTTTTCAGATGTTTTCTCTTGCATGGCAGTTAGCACCAAACAACTTTACATATTTTTTGTCACAGTAAACTTCTAGATGCTGTAGTCTGGCTAGCCACGTCTTGGAAAGCCAGTGTTGATGCAGAGATTAAGAGTGTCAGACTAGGATCTGGGTGAGTGGCCTTGGGCTAGTTCACATGCTGTCAGCCTAACCTTCCTCACAGGGCTGTTGTGAGGCTAAAATGGAGGACAACAGAATGTTGTATACTGGTTTGGGTCTCTGTTGGGGAGAAAGGTGTGTGTGTGTGTGATGTTTGTGGTGCAGTCTCTGGCCACGGAACATGACAGATGACTGGGCATGGTGACCATCCTGTAATGCTGTGAGGGGGAGCTGTGCTTCAAATGAGACTATTTCTGCACCCTTGCAGCACCACAAAGTGCCACCCGGTAGCCCGAATCTCCATGGCTGGCCTGCCCAGGTGAGGTGGATGGCTCCCAGTCGGCGGGTGAGGCGGCTCAGGAGCCGCAAGCAAACAAGCAAACAGGTGAACCACCCCCCCACCCCCCACTCCCTTACGTGCTTGAGGTGCCGCTTCACCACCGTGTCCTTGGCCACCTCCTCCAGCCACTCGGCCCTGTCTGGGGCGCAGATGAGGAGGTGGAACACCTTGACCACAAAGATCTTCTCCTCTTGCACGAACATGGGGGGGGGTGGCCTCAGCAGCCCCACCAGGCACCACCGGACCAGGCTGGTCACATCTCCATGCCTGCTGCCTGTCCCATCACAGCCCCAGCTCACCAGCAGAGGAAACCAGAAGCCAGGTGGGGGAAAGTGCCATGTGGCCTCCTGGGAGCTGTAGTCCATGTGGCAACGGCTGCTGGGAGGGAGGCTGCAAGATGGGAGGTGGAGCCAATGCCTTGGGCGGGCCCCAATCGGCCTTGTGCTCTGGAAAGTACTGGAGTCGGGAGGTGAGTTGTAGGATGATCATAGCAAAGACTTTATTAAGTGAATCAGCATGTTCAGGAGATGGTCAGATCAAGCATGCAGCCAGGGCTCCAGGGCCCTGCTTATATGCTGGCCGGAGCCACACCTCTGGCCGCACCCAAAATACCTGATAGGGGCTTAACATATGTGCATAGTTCTGATAGGGCCTTAAGTCTTAAGTTGTAGTTCATAGGTCCCCCGCGGAAAACCTAGGCTGGCTATTGGTGGTCGTTTTGGATCCGACTGTCTATTGTTCTACCTGGCTGAAGCTCAGGTAGAATAGGGCCATGTGCTCTGACCGCATGGCAGTTGCCATTTCGTGACTAGTACACAACACCCCTCCCCCCATAGTTCGGTCCCACTTGGCAGACATAGTCTGGCCGGCGACGTTCGCAGCCTGAGCGCTGGGGCGTTGCAGGTCGCGGGACCTCGGCAGGCCCTGGGATCGGGGTGCCCTCTTGATTGCTTTCGGGAGCGCTTGGCCGCGGCTCGGTTGGTGCTCCGTCCACGGGCTGCTCCTCCGGTAGGGATTCTGAGGTTTCATCCTCCGGATCAGGGTCCCATAGCTGGGTTGGTGATGGCTCCGCGGGAAGTGCTGACTCGGGAACACTTGGTGTGTGGTCCGGAGTGCGCCGCCGGAGCTGATCGATGTGGCGCCGCCAGGTTGCTCCTTCTTCCGTCCCGACCTCATACGAGAGCAGGCCGGTTGCTCGGATGATCCATGCCGGGATCCACCCTGGGCCCCGGGTGTAGTTCCGGGCGTAGACGGGGTCCTCGGGCGCGAAACCTCGGGCGGCTGGCCGGAGCTCCGTCCTCGCGTCGGCATCGATGGCGCGGTCAGGGTGGAGACGATCCAGTATGGTGCCGAGTCGCCGGCCCATCAACAACTCCGCTGGGCGGTGACCCGTTCCCGTGTGTGGGGTGTTGTGCTGGCTGAAAAGGAATTTGATTAGCTGCAGCTCCCAGTCCCTGGTGTCCATCCTTTTGATGGCGTCTTTAGTTGTGCGAACCATCTGTTCTGCCTGTCCATTGGTTGCGGGGTGGAACGGTGCCGAGCGGATGTGCCGGATGCCGAACAGGTCTGTGAAGCGCTGGAACTCTCCCGACGTGAAGGGTGTTCCATTGTCCGTCACAAGCAAGTATGGTACTCCGTGGGTGGCGAAGATGCGCACAGGGCTCTGGTGGCCGCCTCGGTCGAGGTAGACCGCACCGGGACTACCTCCAGCCACTTACTGTAGCTATCCACAACAATAAAGAACAACTGCCCCTGGACCGGCCCAGTGAAGTCGAGATGGAGCCGCGACTATGGTTTGTCAGTTGACTCCCAGGGCCGGACGGGGGCATGGGGAGGATCGGGCCGCGACTCTTGGCATTTGCTGCATTTGTGTACCCGATCCTCAATCTCCTTGTCTATCCCTGGCCTCCACACGTAGCTGCGGGCTAAGGCTTTCATCCGGACGATTCCAGGGTGTGCCTCGTGGAGGGCTGCTAGTACCCTCGGGCGGAGCGGCTCGGGAATGACTACCCTTGACCCCCAGAGCAAACACCCCTTGTGGGTGGAGAGTTCATGTTTCCGAGCTGTGAAAGCGGCGAACTCCTGGCCCGGATGGTCGGGCCATCCCCTCCCCACCCAGTCGGAAACTCGTGCGGCGGGCCACGTCGGGTACCTGTACCGGGCGATCCGGAAGATCTTCGAGGAGGGCCACGTAGAATGCAGGAGCCGGGTCGGGGTCACAGTCCGGGAGGGGCAAGCGGCTGAGGGCATCGGCGTGGCCTGTGCTCAATCGTTGAATGAAGATCTGGTGCATGGTCCCTTTCCCACCGGCGGGGAGGGGAGGGGCGGGCTCGGACGCCAGCCGGAACATCATTCCGGTGTATTCTGGCCAAAAAAGAGCCCTGAGTGTTCTTATTGTTTTGCTACAACAGCCTGGAATTAATCAACTCAGTCAAATCTGACTGGGGTGCCGTTTATACTGTTTCAGAGGCTTCATGGATGCATGATGAAGCTCTAGTTTCACTGCATAATGAAATTCTTCCAAGATTTATGACAAATCCTTAACACACCAGCTTGTTTTTGTGAATAGGCCTTTAACACAAAGAAACTGACAATCTAATCCTTTGCATATATACTTGAAAGTAAATCCCATTGGATTTTGTTAGGTGTATTCACAAGTACATGTTCATGATACTCCCATGCAATCTAGTACTAAACGTCATGAATTCCATTAGACATACTAGTTATAAGAGTATGCACCAAGAAAAAATTTCATTATAACTTGGGATCCAGGCTTTTGGGGGGGATTTTTTTTTATTGTGATTGCTTATTTTAGAGTAGGACATTACCAGTTTGGAATTCAAATCCATGTGGTTTCAGGCTTAAAGACCATTATTTTCAATGGGGAATGTATATGAGGGTCTAGGGCAGCTGTTTATAAAGAAAATGGCACCACATTTGTATGGAATATATTCTTCCCTCTAATCTAAAGCCCCCCCCCCATGTTTCAAGTGAACTGGATGAAGGGAGTCAATTCTACAGACCCCCAAGGTAGATGCCTCTTAGCACAGCCTAGGGCTGCCAAGTCCAACTTGGGAAATATCTGGGGACTTTGGGGGTGGAGCCAGGAGACTTTGGGGGTGGAGCCAGGAGAAAGGAAGTGACATCATTTTGTGATGTCACATCCTGTGATGTTGCTTCCACATGCTGACACATGAACTCATGAAGTTTCCTAATACTGAATCAGGCCATTGGTCCATCAAGGTCAGTATTGACTACTCAGACTGGTAGTGGTTCTCCAGGGTCTCAGGCTGAGATCTTTAATGTCACCTATTACCTGATCCTTTTTTAGCTGAAGAGGCTGATACCTCCTGCATGTCAAGCAGATGCTCTATCACTGAGCAACGGCCCTACTGAATCCTTCCTCATCTCGGCAGAATATGAAGCACTAAGTGCTACACAAGTGCTAAATATGATTTTCATATCATAAGAACAGGAGAGAAGCCACAGTGGATCGGCCCATCCAGTACAGCCCATCCAGTACAACACTCTGTGTCACAACAGTGGCCAAAAATACCAGGTGCCCTCAGGAGGTCCAGCAGCGGGGCCAGAACTCCAGAAGCCCTCCCACTGTTGCCCCCCAAGCACCAAGAATGCAGAGCATCACTGCCCCAGACAAAGGGTTCCATTTAGACCTTGTGGCTAATAATAGCCACTGATAGACCTCTGCTGGATGGGGACAGAGAGAGAGAGAGAGAGAGACAGACAGACAGACAGACAGAAAAAAGAAAGAGGGAGAGAGAGAAGGGAAAAAAACTGGCAGAGGCACTTACTTCCATTTAGACCTTGTGGCTATAATAGCCACTGATAGACCTCTGCTGGATGGGGACAGAGAGAGAGAGAGAGAGACAGACAGACAGACAGACAGACAGAAAAAAGAAAGAGGGAGAAAGAATGAAAAGAGCTGGAAGAGAAACTCACCTTGCCAGCCACATGCAAAAGCAGCTCCTTCAGTCCCGCCTTAATCTCTGGGCGGACCTCTCTTGCTGTGGAAGAAGCTCTCTTGCTGACTTCTTAAAGGGGAAATGTCTGGCGAGGCTTTTTACTGCAGGGCAGGCTCTCTGCAGACATTTCCCTTTTAAGGCAGCCATTTTGTCCCCCCGGTGGCCAACTTTGGAAAAGCGGGAGGTAAGCATTAAAAATCAGTGTTTCCCCCGCCCTACCGGGGGACTTGGCAGCCCTAGCACAGCCTCAGTTCTCTCTATGAATTCCTAAAATGAAAGTCAAAGCAGACTAGCAGGAGACCTCTGGCTGACTGCAACATTAAAAAGGGGGAAAAAACACGGTTTGCATTTTCCTACACTTAGAGTGAGTGACTGACTATGAAAACTTCTTACCTTTCCTTTGAAAACTCTGCATTTGCCATCCTTCCTTGTTGTGGCTGTTTGTTTTCTTTCACAAAGTAAAACTGGCTTCTTTGCAGACTTCCCCATCACTTTCTCCTGGTCTGCCATTACAGCGGGGTACTAAAACGAATGACAGAAATGCTGACTGGGAACAACAGCAGATGCCTAATGGCCCACTGGGTACCATGGAAACCAGGAATGTCTGTTGACTTGTGTGGGCAATGAGAAGGCAGAGAAGGTTTCAGGAAACCTGTCCTAAGCCTAGAAAGACAACTTCCGGAGTGAATTTCTGTTCCCTGGGCCCAGATATACTGCTTTATGTTAGGACTTTTGTCCAATAATCAAGAAAATTCAGAGTAATGAATCTTGCTTTTCTGGAAAGAAGAGATTGCTTCTTTTAGTTTAAAAGAAGTTTATTACTAAAGGAAAAGGGTAAACGGGATTAGCTACAAATAAACAAAACATGCTTACAAAGCAGTATTGTGCTGCGTCTGCACACTAAGACATCCTGATAGAGAGTGAGAGAGATTACAATGGAGGATCTCTCCTTCTTCTTGACCCCTGAAAAGAAACACCTGATATCAGTAACCAATTAGCAGAACAGTACACCTTCAGCTTTCCCGGGCTTAGAGTTAATTGGCCAGCTGCCAGGTATTACTTCCAGGCTAACAAAGGTAAACAAACAAGTTGCATAGGTTAACCCTATAATGACTGAATTTCTCAGGCCTTGTGTTACATGCTCATTTCTCCAACACTTTAGGCCTAGAATGTTAAGCCCCAGAGTGAAATGATGACCCTTGGTAGTAAAATAAAAGAGTTCTGATATGGGAATGACAGCCTCAGAGTGTCTCTGACAACTGGGATCAGTAGTCTGGGACTGGAATGACTACCCCAGAGAAGAATGACAGTCCCTGGGCTCTCTTGCTGCAGTGGCAAAGTTCCCCCAAAATGCTGCTTCCAGGACATTTGGAGCTGCAGAAGGAAGGAGATGTGAGACAGGCATATCTGTAGACAGAAATCCTGTCCACAAGAACACTCTGGTGGATTAGGGTTGCCAGACCCTCCCCCCCCCCCCGGTGGAGGCAGGGATCCCCCACTGCCAAGCCTCACTTCCCCACCACTGATCAGCTGGTCAGCCAGGGGGAAATTACCCCCCAAACAAAGGAGATGCAGAGACGTGTCTACATCACTGCCCACAGAAGTGACATCATCATGTTTGGGTCATTGAGGCAACATTGGTATTTGGGCAAAAACTCTATGGTAGAAGCCAAATTTACCAGAGCACCATCCTGATATCCTGGAAGTGATGATGTTCCAGGTCACATGGGCAATGACGTAGGCATGCCACTGCATATCAGATGGGCCTCCCTGCTGCTCCTGATAAGTCCCCACATCCCCCGCTGGTTGCCAGGAGGGACCCGGCAACCCTATGTTGGATCCAAACCATAGCACAAATAGGCCATGGTGCTTAAAGGTTTGCATGTGGACTTTGTATCTGCCTGGTAGAGGGAAGGTACTCATGTTTTTTCTCTGCAACATAAATAGAGCATGTGATCTTGCGAAGTTTCTGCAGCATAGAACTTATAATGGAGAAACACTGTCTTTTTAATTTGTTTTTTTGCTGCTGCATTTTGTTGTTAACAGAGATCCAAAACTCCATTGTGTACTTCCTTTTACACAAGGTCCTCAAAATTTCCACCTGGTGAATGTGTGCCCCCGCCCCCCCATGTCAAGTGTCATCTCTTCCTTCCTGTCACAGAGCCAGGATATTTATTCCTCCCACTTCTGCTCCTTTTGTTGCTCACCTGCTACACTTTCTGCCACTCTCTTCAAGTGGGCAAAGCACTATAACAGCCTTCTAAGATGTCCCTAGCCACCTGACTTTCAATTGTAAGCAGTCTCAAATCCTTCAAGTCAGGATCTGTCAGGTTTGGTAAAATAGACTCCTTAGCCAGGGTATATACTTTAAATAATAAAAAAAAGGATTTGGACATCAGAGACATCATGCTTTTAAATGTCCTGATGTGATGAGACACGATTAGCCAAGGTGTTCACCCCTTCTCCAGTATCCTGTTATCCATGCTCTCCAGTCTGCTTTGATGAGCCTTCCTACCCTCAGTCATGACCTCCATCACCTTCCTTATGCACTTCATAAGTCCTGCTCATCACAGCTGGTAGAGGTGGGAAAATGAGCAACCAGGGCCATCTTGTCTGCACCGGTGGATTTAAGGAGACATGTCCAGTGTCTGGTTTGAAAGGTGATCTTTATGATCTTAATCATAAAACTGCCTGGCAGATCATCATTCCATAACGGGTCTAGTTCACACAATGAGCACTACACTTACAACTGGGAAAGGGGTGGAAAACTTATTACACCTGACGCTGTGCCCAGAGAACATGGACCTATCTCTGGTGTAGTAAGTACTGTTAAGGGAACATGCAAAGAAAAGTAGGTGTCTGAAGGTGTTTGAAAAGTCATCACAGGGATGTTCCAATGGCATATATATTGTGCATTCTAGGATTCATCTATATGCTTAGTTCTTGTGGCCCTTTCTTACAAGCCCAGGGAAATGCATCAGCACTTTGGGGTCAAGAAGAAATCTTTATCCAAGCCAGTTTGGCTGGAGATCATGGAGGTTTTTTGTCATCTTCTGGGTGTGGAACAGGGGTCACTGGGGGTGTGGGAGGGGAGGTATTTGTGAATTTCCTGCATTGTGCAGGAGGTTGGACTAGATTACCCTGGAGATCCCTTCCAACTCTATGATTCTGTGATTCTATGAATGCGTAAAGGACAAAGACACGACTGTGGGTACCCCTACAAATTCTTTCTCTGGTTTATGGACCCTCCTCCCACTACTATGATAATAGGACTCTTGTGTCATACAACAGGAGGGGGCAGAGTAGAGTGGGTACAGATCAAGGACGGGCAGCCACTGCTGCCTTGTCTCGATAGCAATTAGGATTTAAATTTTTGGGTTGTAGCATTGCCCTCACTTTAGTCATGGTGCTCATTACCTTCCAAACATTGATTTGTACACTAGAAGGGAAATAGACGGGAAAGGTGGGATGATCCACAGTTTCCCATTGCATTGGTGAATTTAAAGGTATGTATCCAGTATGTGGGTTGAAAAAGAACAAGCGTATTCAGAAACTTGCCTGGTGTGTCTTCATTACCAGGGAAAAAGAATGCACAAAACACTGTTATGTTGTGATTGTGAAATTTGTGAGTTCAGGGATGAAATTGCTGGATGTGGCTTTGAAAATAAGTAGAACAGCTGTGTAAAACGTTTTGCTTTTATATAAAACAAGAATGGAGAAAATGATACAAAATAAAAATGGAGAAATATCTGAGGAATGTGGGAAGTCCAGTGAAGTCTGGATAAAGGCATGATAATGAGAACATTCCAAAATGGCTATTATGATGTCACTCTCTAACCATCTCATCCTTTGCCGTCCCCTTCTTCTTTGACCTTCAATCTTTCCCAGCATCAGGGTCTTCTCCAGTGAGTGCTCCCTTCTCATCTGGTGGCCGAAGTATTTGAGCTTCAGCTTCAGTATCTGGCCTTCCAGGGAACAGCCAGGGTTCATTTCTTTTAGGATTGACTGATTTGATCTTCTTGCAGTCCAAGGGACTCTTAAGAGTCTTCTCCAGCACCATAATTCAAAAGAATCTATTCTTCAGCGCTCGGCCTTCCTTATAGTCCAACTCTCACAGCCATACATCACTACTGGGAATACCATGGCTTTCACCATATGGACTTCTGTCGGCAGGGAGATGTCTCTAATTTTTGTTGTACTGTCTAGGTTTGCCATTGCTTTTCTTCCAAGGAGCAGGCGTCTTTTATTTTCATGGCTGCAGTCGCCATCTGCAGTGAACTTGGATCCCAGGAAGGTGAAGTCTGTCACTGCTTCCATAACTTCTCTTCTATTTGCCAAGGAGTGATGGGGCTGGATGCCATGATCGTAGGTTTTTTTGATGCTGAGTTTCAATCCAACTTTTGCGCTCTCCTCTTTTATCCTTAGCAAGAGACTCTTGAGGTCCTCTTCACTTTCTGCCATTAGAGTGCTATCATCTGCATATCTGAGGTTATTGATGTTTTTCCCAGCAATCTTAATTCCAGTTTGTGATTCATCCAGGCCAGCATTTCGCATGATGTACTCTGCATATAAATTAAATAAGCAAGGTGACAATATACATCCTTGTCATACTCCTTTTTTCTGGTACTCTCTTGCTTTCTCCATAATCCAGCAAATGTTGGCAATTTCACCTCTAGTTCCTCTACCCCTTCGGAATCCAGCTTGTTCTTCTGGCAGTTCTCTATCCACGTACTACTGAAGCCTAGCTAGTGTGTGAAATGAGTGCAATTGTGTGATAGTTTGAACATTCCTTGGCATTGCCCTTGTTTGGGATTGGAATGTAAACTGACCTTTTCCAATCCTGTGTCCACTGTTGTGTTTTCCAAATTTGCGGGCAAACTGAGTGCAGCACTTTAACATCATCATCTTTTAAGACTTTGAATAGCTCAGCTGGGATACCATCACCTCCACTAGCTTTGTTGTTTGTAGTGCTTTCTAAGGCCCATTTGACTTCGCATTCCAGGATGTCTGGCTTGAGGTCAGTGATTATACCATCGTGGTTGTCAAGGATATTGAGGTCCTTCTTATATAGTTCTTCTGTGTATTCTTGCCATCTTTCCCTAATTTCTTCTGCTTCTGTTGGGTCCTTACCATTTTTGTCCTTTATCATGGCCAGCTTTGCATGGACTGTTCCCTTGATTTGTCCAATTTTCTTGAAGAGATCTCTAGTCCTTCCCATTCTATTGTTTACCTCTGTTACTTTGCATTGTTCATTCATGAAAGCCTCTTTATCTCTCCTTGCTGTTCTCTGGAAATCTGCATTCAGTTGGGTAAATCTTTTCTTTTCACCTTTGCCTTTCACTTTCCTTCTTTCCTCAGCTATTTGTAAAGCCTCATCACACAGCCACTTTGCTTTCTTGCATTTCTTTTTCTTTGGGATGGTGCTGATTGCTGCCTCCTGTACAATGTCACGAATCTCTGTCCATAGTTCTTCAGGCACTCTGTCTATCAAATCTAGTCCCTTAAAGCTATTCTTCACCTCCACTGTATATTCATAAGGGATGTGATCTAGGTCAAACCTGAATGGCCTAGTGGTTTTTCCCAACTTTCTTCAGTCTGAATTTTGCAATGAGGAGCTCATGATCTGAGCCACAGTCAGTTCCAGGTCTTGTTTTTACTGACTGTACAGAGCTTCTCCATCTTTGGCTGCAACTGATATAATCAGTCTGATTTTGTTGCTGCCCATCTGGTGATGTCCATGTGTACAGTTGCCTCTTAGGTTGTTGGAAGAGGGTGTTTGCTATGACCAGCATGTTCTCTTGACAAAACTCTGTTAGCCTTTGCCCGGCTTCATTTTGTTCTTCAAGGCCAAACTTGTCTGTTATTCTGGTTACCTTTTAATTTCCTACTTTAGCATTCCAGTCCCCTATGATGAGGAGGACATCTTTTTTTGGTGTTAGTTCTCGGAGGTATTGTAGGTCTTCATAGAACTGGTCCACTTCAGCCACTTCTGCATCAGTGGTTGGGGAATAGATTTAGATTACTGTGATGTTGAATCAGGGGCGTAGACTTTTGAAAATTCTGGGGGGGGGGCTCCTTAGTGCATGCACGAAGCATGCACACTTGCTGGGGTAATGTTCTCCCCTCCGGGAAACCGCCGCATCTCCCCGGGCCCTTCCGAGGCCCGCCAGCCACTGCTGCTGGTGCCTCTCCCCCCCCCCCCCCAGCCACCCCTTCCCTCTCCCTCTCCAGCAGTGGTGGCTGGGCCTTGGAAGGACCCGAGGAGGCACAGTGACAGGCGCTCCATTTTGCCGAGGGTGGCTGAGCCCCCCCCCATGAAATTTCGGGGGTGGCTCGAGCCCCCCCCCCCGGTACTCTATGCCTATGTGGTTTGTCTTGGATTCAGACCAAGATCATTCTGTCGTTTTTGAGATTGTATCCCATTACTGCCTTTTGCACTCTCTTGTTGACTATAAAAGCCACACCATTTTTTTCTACGGGATTCTTGGCCGCAGTAGTAGATATAATGGTCTTCTGAGTTAAATTCACCTATCCCCATCCACTTTAGTTCACTGATTCCCAGGATATCGATGTTCAGTCTTGCCATCTCATTTTTGACCACGTCAAGCTTACCTTGATTCGTAGATCTTACATTTCAGGTTCCAATGCAGTATTGTTCTTTGCAGCATTGGACTTTCCTTTTACCCTCAGACACATCCACAACTGAGCGTCCTTTCAGCTTTGGCCCAGCTGCTTCACTCTTTCTGGGGTTACTTTTACTTGCCCTCTGCTCTTCCCCAGTAGCATATTGGACACCTTCCAACCTGGGGGTCTCATCTTCCGCCGTCGTATCTTTTAGCCTTTTGTTACTGTCCGTGGGGTTTTCTTGGCAAGGATACTGGAGTGAGTTGCCATGTCCTTCTCCAGTGGATCACACTTAGTCTGAGTTCTCTGCTGTGGCCTGTTCGTCGTGGGTGGCCCTCCATGGCATAGCCCACAGCCTCATCAAATCACCCAAGCCCCCTTGCCATGTCAAGGCAGTGATCCATGAGGGAGAGAAACTGCATGCCTACCATTAAAAAAATGGATGCCTGTTAGTGACAAGTAACAGGCTAATAGAAATACATTGATGCAACAAACATGAAATTAAGCAAATTCCAGAACATGACAGAAAACAGGAGGGCCTGGCATGATGTGGTCCATGAGGTTGCGAAGAGTTGGACTCGACTGTGCGACTGAACAATAACAACAACAACAATGCAGTTTCTAGATAATATTGAGCCATTTAATTGCCCGATACAATTCCAGGTCACAGTCTGAAACTTTCTTATAATTATGGACAACTCACTGGATTTCCAGCCCCTGGGAACTCTCCTGCTTTCATTTAAATGAGGGGAAATCCAGACCTAAGCTCAAATGCTGGCACATCAGTATCAGCACTACAATGCTAGTGTAGCTGCTCAGGTATCCTAGGCTGTCTCCTCAGAGAAAGAAATTCCAAAGGAGACTAAACTCATGGAGTGAAGACATATCCCAAATCTACTAATCACAGATCATAATGCTGATGATGGCCCCAAATCAGCCATATATGGAAGCAACTAACCAACACATTACAGTGCTCACACACACATCCCAATGTCACCCTACCCTCCTCTACACAGAAAACACAACCATGGAAGAAACATAAGAAACACAACACCCTGTGCTCTCAGAAGGGACCCTAATGTGCCCAGTAGGAACCCTGTTAAAATTATACCCCTTGGAGCTCTGCAGAGTGGAGGGTTGACTCTCCTAGTGCAAGTAGGATGTTGTTTACCTTGACTTCCAGAAAGCTTTTGATAAAGTTCCTCATCAAAGGCTCCTAAGTAAACTCAGTAGTCGTGGGATAAAAGGACAAGTCCTTTGGTGGATCAAAAACTGGCTAATTAAAAGGAAACAGAGAGTGAGGATAAATGGGCAATTTTCTCAGTGGAGGGAGGTACGCAGTGGGGTACCACAGGGATCAGTACTTGGTCTGATGCTTTTTAACTTGTTTATTCATGATTTGGAGTTGGGAGTAAGCAGTGAAGTGGCTAAATTTGCAGATGACACAAAGTTGTTCAGGGTGGTAAGAACCAGGGAGGATTGTGAGGCACTCCAAAGGGATCTGTCGAGGATGGGCGAGTGGGCATCAACATGGCAAATGGAGTTTAATGTGGCCAAGTGCAAAGTGATGCACATTGGAGCCAAAAATCCTAACTATAAAAACATGTTGATGGGGTCCGAACTGGCGGAGACTGACCAAGAGAGAGATCTTGGAGTTGTAGTAGATAACTCAATGAAAATGTCAAGACAGTGTGCGACTGCAATGAAAAAGCCAATGCTATGCTGGGGGTTATTAGGAAGGGAATAGAAAACAAATCAGCCAGTATCATAATGCCGCTGTATAAATCGATGGTGCAACCTCATTTGGAGTACTGTATACAGTTCTGGTCGCCACACCTCAAGAAAGATATTATAGCATTGGAAAAAGTGCAGAAAAGGGCAACTAGAATGATAAAAGGGTTGGAACACTTCCTATGAAGAAAGGTTGAAGCGCTTGGGGCTCTTTAGCTTGGAGAAACGATGCCTGAGGGGTGACATGATCAAGGTTTATAAGATTATGCATGGGATAGAGCAGGTAGAAAAAGAAGTCCTTTTCTCCCTTTCTCACAATATAAGAACTCATGGACACTCCATGAAATTGCTGAGCAGTCGGGTTAGAAAAGATAAAAGGAAGTACTTCTTCACCCAAAGAGTGATTAACACGTGGAATTCACTGCCACAGGAGGTGGTGGCGGATACAAGCATGGACGGTTTCAAGAGGGAATTAGATAAACATATGGAGCAGAAGTCCATCAGTGGCTATTAGCCACAAAGTATAGATAGGAACTCTCAGTCTCGGGCAAGTGATGCTCTGTATTCTTGGTGTTTGGGGGGGGGCAACAGTGGGAGGGCTTCCTGCCCCCACTGCTGGACCTTCTGAGGGCACCTGGTGTTTTTGGCCACTGCGTGACAAGAGTGTTGGACTGCATGAGCCATTGGCCTGATCCAACATTGGCTTCTCTTATGTTCTCTTAAGTACATGTACTTTTGACAGGCCAACACACATGGAAGGAAGCATGTCCACTCCTACCATATCTCTCAGAAATCTCTACAATGCACTTGGCAGAGGAAACTGATACAGAATGTCCATGAGCTCTCTTAGGCAGGGCTTCGTGACCTGGAAGGGGAATAGTGCCCCAAGGAGCAACTTTTTGCAAGACAAACAGGACACAGGTCATATATACCAGGGCAGAAAAAACTGCAGGGGAAGGCTTAGCATGTGTTCCCCACCACCACCACCACCAAGACCTACATGGCATTAATCACCAGACAACCCTAGAAAGATTTTTAGCTGCCACTGAGGTTTTTGCACTGCCAGACTCCAGCTGTTATGCTTAGCAACTTCCCAACTGCTGTATTCATTAAAATGGCCTGTTGTGATTCATCCCAGCATCCCTTGCTCTCCATCTCCCTTCCCATCATGTACACCACCAGTGCTTAGTGGAACTGTGTGGTCTCAGAAGCCTGTCCCTTGCTAAAGGACAACATTGGAGGGCTTTTTCAGTCTTCTCCTAGTGTGAATTTCATGCTTTAAACTGGCTGAAATGAATAACAAGACATGGGTAGACCTAGATGCCTATGTACCAAATCCTATTAAAACAAAGACACAGTTGTGAAACAATCCAAACAATTGTTGAGCAGCATCAGGAAAGGAGTTCTGAAATATTTATTAAATTGGCAGCTCTGTTGGTCTAGCAAGGATCCTGTGCCTTTAAAACCTGCATTGACAGACTGCAGAACCACAGGTAGGGCTGTCTCTGTCATTGCATGCCCAGGTAGGTATAATGGTGCTGCTCAAATAACTGTCTGTTAGCAGCTTGCTGTGGTGTAGGAGCTGGGCTCTGATAAGCACACTAGGCAATTGCATAGCAGAATAACGACATGTGCAGTGGCCATTGTAGCTGTTAGTTCACACTAGTATTGGACTTTGCTGGCATTATAAGCAATTTACAGACTAAACATACAATTGCTCTGTAAATTGCTTAGCAAAATTAGGGAGCCAACAGTTTGAATTACATTTAAATAGTTCTGGTAATACTTTTAACAGATATATAGTCAAATTTGACAATGGCCTTAACCTTTGCGGAAAGGCACTTGTGGCTAAAAAAAGTGTTATCCTGCTCCAGAAAATTTGCAAGGTGCTCCAGAGAGTGATTCAGAACAGCGACCAAGAAAAGGAAATTAAACAGCAGGTCTAGGGAGCAACTGAAACACTAACTGAGTTTAAGCTTTCATGAGTTTCGTAAGTTTCACTTCTTCAGAATCAAGTAAAGGAATACAATACAATCATTAAAGTTTTGTTTTTTAAAATGTCAGTGATGTGCAAATTTGGACTTCCATGGGGAAAAAAATGTAAATTGTTTTCTCAAACACACCTGAACCAAGATCTTGCCAAAACTTTACTAGAAATTCTGCTCATGCTAACAGATTCACTAGTGTGTGGAAAGTCTTTAATGGCAGAAATCACACTTACTAACCTCCTGCAATAGTCACTCCTGGTTTTCTTTGCAGTCAGTTCCTAGGGGCATGCAGAAAAAAATAATCAGCATTTTTCAGGTTCGGGTATACCAAACCCCAGAAATATTGGCATACACCAATATTCCTGAATCCCAGTATTGGTATTGTACTGGGGTTCGGGAAAGAATCAGTATTGCCAGAAATATTCAGCTCTCTCTCTTCCCCTCTTCCCTCCCTGAGCTGCCCACTGTGGTGGGCAGCTAGGAGAGGGAAGGCAATAGTCAGTTTCAGTCCCCTCCACTTGGAAGTGGAGAGGACTGAAACTGACATGATCTTCTTTCCCTTTCCCAGCCAGGCCTGCTGGGGAAGGGAAGACAGATTGGGGTGGGGAGGCAACTTTAGATGCCCCTTTCCCTTCCCTTCCCCTGCTGGCGAGTTGGCTGGTGAAGAGAAGGAAGATTGGGCAGTTTAAATCCCTGTGGCTTCTTCTGCGGGGTAAAAACTACCCCCTCAGAGGAAGCCACCCTGAGATCTGTGCAGGCAGGGAGGGCTCTCCCTTCCCGCCTGCACAGATCCAGCTTCTTCTGCACGGTGGCTTAAAAAGCAAAACTGGGGGGTTTGAAACTGATCCACTCTCCTTTCCAATCAGGGAGAAGAAGAAGAGATTGGATTTATACCCCACCGCTCACTCAGAGTGGTTTACAAACTCCTTTCCCTTCCCCTCCCCACAACAGACACCCTGTGAGGCTGGTGGGGCTGAGAGAGCTCTCTCAACAACTGCTCTTTCAAGGACAGCTCTGACAGAACTATGGCTTGTCTAAGGTCATCCAGCAGCTGCAAGTAGAGGCGTGTGGAATCAAACCTGGTTCTCCCAGTTTACAGTCCACACATTTAACCACTAAATGCCCCCCTTCCCTTCCCCAGCTGGCCCACTGCAGCCAGGCAGCTAGAGAAGGAAAGACTGTGGAGGTATGCCTTACCTTCCCCACTGAACCAGGGCAGCTCTGGGAGGGAAGGAAAAATATAAGAACATAAGAACATAAGAGAAGCTAATGTTGGGTCAAGCCAATGGCCCAACCAGTCCAACACTCTGTCACAGTGGCCAAAAATAACAGGTGCCCTCAGAAGGTCCAGCAGTGGGGGCAGGACAATAGAAGCCCTCCCACTGTTGCCCCCCCCCAAGCACCAAGAATACAGAGCATCACTTGCCCCAGACTGAGAGTTCCTATCTATACCTTGTGGCTAATAGCCACTGATGGACCTCTGCTCCATATGTTTATCCAATTCCCTCTTGAAGCCGTCCATGCTTGTAGCCGCCACCACCTCCTGTGGCAGTGAATTCCATGTGTTAATCATTCTTTGGGTGAAGAAGTACTTCCTTTTATCTGTTCTAACCTGACTGCTCAGTAATTTCATGGAGTGCCCACAAGTTCTTGTATTGTGAGAAAGGGAGAAAAGTACCTCTTTCTCTACCTGCTCAATCCCATGCATAATCTTATAAACCTCGATCATGTCACCCCTCAGCCATTGTTTCTCCAAGCTAAAGAGCCCCAACTGCTTTAATTAATTAATTTATGTATTTAATGCAACTTATATCCCGCCCTCCCAGCCAATGGCGAGCTCAGGGCAGCTAACAACACATAGATAATACATACAATATAAGTTAAAACTCTTAACCTTTCTTTATAGGGAAAGTGTTCCAACCCTTTTATCATTCTAGTTGCCCTCTTCTGTACTTTTTCCAATACTATAATAACCTTTTTGAGGTGACAACTAGAACTGTACACAGTACTCCAAATGAGGTCGCACCATCGATTTAATATGATACTGGCTGATTTGTTTTCAGTTCCCTTCCTAATAACCCCCAGCATAGTGTTGGCCTTTTTCATTGCAGTCACACACTGTCTTGACATTTTCATTGAGTTATCTACTACGACTCCTAGATCTCTCTCTTGGTCAGTCTCTACCAGTTCAGACCCCATCAACATGTTTTTATAGTTAGGATTTTTGGCTCCAGTGTGCATCACTTTGCACTTGGCCACATTAAACCCCATTTGCCACGTTGATGCCCAGTCGCCCATCCTCGACAGATCCCTTTGGAATGCCTCACAATCCTCCCTGGTTCTCATCACCCTGAACAACTTTGTGTCATCTGCAGATTTAGCCACTTCACTGCTTATTCCCAACACCAAATCATTAATAAACAAGTTAAAAAGCATCGGGCTGAGTACTGATCCCTGCGGTACCCCACTGCTTACCTCCCTCCACTGAGAAAATTGCCCATTTATACTCACTCTCTGTTTCCTTTTAATTAGCCAGTTTTTGATCCACCAAAGGACTTGTCCTTTTATCCCATGACTATTGAGCTTACTTAGGAGCCTTTGATGAGGAACTTTATCAAAAGCTTTCTGGAAGTCAAGGTAAACAATATCTATTGGGTCCCCCTTGTCCACATGTTTGTTAACTCCGTCGAAGAACACTAACAGGTTATTGAGACAAGATCTTCCCTTACAGAACCCATGCTGAGTCTTCCTCAATAGATTTTGTTCATCAATGTGCCTACTAAATCTCTCCTTAATAACAGTTTCCACCAACTTACCCAGTATCAATGTCAGACTGACTGGCCTGTAATTTCCTGGCTCTCCTCTGGAATCCTTTTTAAAAATGGGGGTGACATTTGCTACCTTCCAGTCCTCAGGAATGGAGGCAGATTTTAAGGAAAGATTACATATTTTTGTCAGGAGATCCACAAGTTTACATTTGAGTTCTTTCAGAACTCTCAGATGTATGCGATCCAGGCCTGGTGATTTATTAGTTTTTAAGTTGTCTGTCAGTCATAGGATCTCCTCGCTCACCACCTCAATCTGACTCAGGTCTTTCAACACCCTTCCTGACATCAGCGGTTCTGGAGTGGGCAAGCACTTCTCATCTTCCACAGTGAAGACAGAGGCAAAAAATGCATTCGGCTTCTCAGCCATTTCCCTATCATCCTTCACTACACCTTTTACCCCTTGGTCATCCAAGGGCCTCACTGCCTCCCTGGCTGGTTTCCTGCTTCTAATGGTTTGAAGAAAGTTTTATTGTTGGTCTTTATGTTTTTTGCGATATGCTCCTCATATTCCCTTTTTGCCTGCCTGATCACAGATTTGCTTTTTATTTGCCACAGCCTGTGTTCCCTTTTATCACCCTCACTGAGACTAGTTTTCCACTACTTGAAGAAATCCTTCTTACCTTTTACAGCTTCCATTACTTTGTTTGTTAACCATGCAGGCCTTTTTTCTATACCTATTTGTCCCTTTCCTAACCTGCAGTATATACAAATTGTCTGTTTCAGTCCCCTCCACTTGGAAGTAGAGGGAACTGGAACTGACCCACTCTTCCTTCCCTTCCCCAGCTGTCCAGCCTGGGGAAGGGAAGACCGATTGGGGACTCTGAATAAAAGCCTAATAAGATCATCTTTTATTTGGGATCACCTTATCAGTAGCCAAATCAGATTAGAAAATCTTATTTGATTTAATAAATACCCCAAAATACCTTATCAGTATTTTTCAGGTATTTATTTGGTTTGGCTTAATGCACCCCTCCATCAGGCCTGGTGAGGGAGAGAATCTTTTTTGTCCAAAATGTGCTTTTCAAAGGCACATTGTAAGAACTGAATAAGGAGTCGGTAGCTAGAAAAAGTAAGACTTTGGATAATGATAAGACAGAGAAGTGGAGCTCACAGTGTACCTTCATGTATGGAGTTACTCCATGTTTCTATTTTGTTTTCTTATAAAGCAATATATACCCCAAAATAACTTGGAACAATTGATGAATATTTACTTCCTCCTGATAACCCAGCAAGCACTTACATTTGAAGGATTAAGAATGATTTGGGGGGTCTGTTTTTAGGATTTTTCTGGACATACAAATGATGGATATGTCGAATTAATTGTTTGCATATTCTTCTTGAAAGTATAATAATGTCAGGAGGGTATGCAGTAGAATATGTTAAACGTACATGAAGGTTCAGCACAGTGTTAGGCTGAAGCTGTCAAATTATAATTGCCTATGAATTATAATTGCAACAAGGTAAGGACTAAGTCTGCTGAGCTGAGATTAGTAACCAGAAATTCCTATTAAATGTGTGTACGTGATAGAAATGATCAATCCAAATTTTCTGAACTTTACACATCACTGGGACATTCTTTTTTTCCAGAAATAAGCAGGCAAGGCTACGTGGAGTTGTCTTCTCAAAACAGACTGGATATGTTTTAACTTAGGATAAAAGTGTAGACTGTCATTTTGGCACCTGAATTTAAATTTCTGACTGCACACACAATTGCTTGTTTCAGTGTAATTTCAGGGGCAAAGGACCACATCCATCACTCTCTGCTCATTCTCCAGTTCTGCAATTCTAATAACATATTTCTGTACTGATTTCTTTACAGAACTGTACGTCCACTTGTCTGTCTTCCAGAAACGGTGCATCGTGAAAGCTCAAGGCTGGTCCGTGTGATCTGTAGCTCAGGCCATCTACAGCAATTTATTAATTTATGATATTTTTATCTCAGTCTTTCCCACAGGATCTCAGAGAAGCCCACATGATTCTCTTCATTTTATGCTCACAGCTCCCTTGGAAAGTAGGGTATGATGAGAGACATTAGCTTGTAGCCAATGGCATCTGCTTGCTGAGTGAACCTGGCAGAGTGGGACTTCCATGCTTCCATTTTCTGATACAGCCCACTGAACCTCCACCCAAATGTTGTTCCCTTGGGTCAGCAGACCTTCAGGAAAAGCATGTACAGACAAGTGGGGGGGGGTCCTCAGTGTGAGAGAAGAGCTGGTAGAATGATCCTCTCTCTTCCAAAGACAGAAGTGCCCTTAAGTCTTCATAACCAAGCAGTAGGATATAAGCCAGTGACTAGCCCAAAGTCACACACTGAGTCTCGTGGCAAAACTGGGGTCTGAATCAAGACCACCAGAGGCTGGCGTGAGACTCTGTCCATGGCACCATACTCTGTCATCCCTGCACAAGTTCACAGTTAGTGGAAATATTGGGAAAATCCCTCCCACCTCTAGATTCAGCTGCTTGTGGGTCTGCCATCCCCTTTGAACACTAGTTTCCTTAAAGTTCATGTGTATGTTGATACTAGGAATAAGGCCCATTGTGGAAATAAATACAACGGGCTCTAGAAAGAGGCTCTGGGAGAGTGCCAAGGCCTTGGGCACTCAGCGTCAATTTGCTGTGGCAACCTCAGCAGGGTATAATGACACAGAGACCACCATTTTCTCCAGAGGAACCTGAAGAGCTACCTGAAAAGCAGTTGTAATTCTGAGTGATCTCCTGCCCTCACCAGGAGATTGGCAACAGTGGTTCCCCAAGAGGGAATAGTTGGTTTGGAGGGCAGAGTCTATGGCATTGTACCTGTCTGAGGCCCCACCTCTCCTCAAACCTCACCCTCTCCAGGCTCCACCCCTCAAATCTCCAGGAATTGCCCTCCTGGAGTTGGAAACCCTATCTCCTTCCCAGCCAAGCATCAACCTATTTTAATTTCCCCCTCATTCTTCAGCTTTCCATCTCCCTCACACACACACCTGCAGCCTCTACCATGCTCTGAAGCCCTGGCAGCCATATCACATTGGCTGTCATGGGGGGGGGCATCTCAGCAGGGTATAAGAACACAGAGTCCACCATTTTCTCCAGGGTAACTGATCAATGCCATCTGGACAGCAATTGTAATTCTGACCAATCTCCAGCCTTCACCTGGAGATTGGCAACAATGGTTTCCTTGGCCAAGAGGACGGGATAAAAATTTAAATAAATAAATTTCCCAGGAGGAAAAGTGGTCTTTTTCTCCTCTCCCCATTTTGACTTGCACAACAATCCTGTGAGGTAGGTTAGGCTGAAAATCTGTGACTGGATCAAAATCACCCACTCAGCTTCAACTGCAAGAACCTGGATCTAGCAGACCCTGCTCTGAAGCACTGATTACCACGCCTAGGGTACCCAACCTCCTGGTAGAGCCTGAAGATCGCCAGGGATCACAACTGAACTCCAGACAACAGATCTCTCTTGCCCAGAGAAAATAACTGCTTTGGAAGGTAGACTTTATGGCATTCTGTTCAGTTGAGGCTTCTCCCCTCCCCAAACCCTGGCTTCCATAGACTCTACCAGAAAATCTCCAGGAATCTCCCTACCTGGAGCTGGCAACCCTAGTCAGGACTGGCCCCAATGAGTTCTTCACAAAGGTCTGTGAAGGGTTTCCTTCCTTTGTCCGAACCAAGCTTGGTTGCCTACTGTGGCAAAATAGGCTCCAGTTTACAACTCAGCTGTTTGCGCCTTCCACCATCGTCCCGTGGGGGTATCTCACTCCTTAAGTTTCCTGCCACCAGTCACTGAAGTGTCACTGCCTTTTTAGAGGGACAGTGAGACCCCTGTGGCCAAATCTCCCTATTTGGGGATGGAATCCCCAATCTTTGGGGGATCCCTGGAAAGTTGGCAACCCAAGGGTCTGGCCTTTCCTTGCTTCCCTGGGCTACCCCCTTCCTTTGGTATTGGCAGAGCGGGGGAGACTATGGGGTCAGAGCAGAACACACATTATTGGCCCAAGTAGAATAATTTATTTAACTATTTACACAATTAGGGAGTGCACACACACAAACTAAATGAATAAGGGACAACTGAATAAAACAGGGATTAAACACAATCCTCCCTGGATGGGCTGGAGTCTATATTGATGGTGCCCCGCCCCTTGGGACGGTCCCTCTTTTCCTGCACTTTTTGGCCACAGACAGCAGCCGTCTTTTAAACACAGGTAACTGCCATTTTTGTTTCACCTACCAACAGCCACTGAGGTAACAGTTGAACCTTATGGGGGAACATTTTAAACAAACCACAGGCAGCAGCTGTCTTTCAAACACAGGTAACTGCCATTTAGTTTCGCCTACCAACAGTGACTGAGGTAACAGTTAATCCCCCACATGGGAGGGAAGCAGGAGAAGCATCTTCGTCAAGAGCAAAAAAACGTCTGGCAGAAATTCTGACAGGGCACAGAGGCTGCAGGAGTAGGCGGGGAAGAGGAGCAGACCCAGCCAATGGCATGTGAGTATTCACAGCCAGTGGATAGGGACAGCTTCTGACTGACATGCCAGGGGACCAAAAGCTGGGGTGGCATGTGGAATGTTCTGGAACGTGCCACCACCAGCAGAGAATTATGTATAAGAGAGATGTACGTTGATACAGAGTTGTAAAAAAATCTTGATATGACCTGTATATATATCCAAAAAATACAAGGGGGGACACAGTCAGAAATCAAAACAAGACAAAAACACTGTGCACTGAAACAAACAAAATAAAAAGGTATAATTTTTTTTACTGAAAACTCAGTGTACTTATTGTTAATTATATATAACAAGAGGTGGCACCCATGATACTCGTGGTGGGGGGAGAAGGAGCTCCACAGAGGAAAAGAAGCAGCTGCAGGTGAGTCTTCTCCCCCACCCCACCCCACCCCACCCTAGCATTCACGGCGAGGCCTGCACCCACCAATCCTTCTCCCCCACCCCCATCCCACACTGACAGTGAGGCCCAGGCCCTCCAAGCCTTTTCCTCCTCGGGCACCGGTGGTGAGGTCTGACTGTCTTCTAGCTGCCAGGCCCACCAATTTCTCCCCTCGGGCACCGGCAGCAAGACCTCACTGGCTTCTAGCTGCCAGGCCCACCAATTCTGCCCCCCATGGCCTGAGCAGTTCTCAGCCATCGGGCCTCCCATGGACACTGGCGGTGAGGCCTGAGTGGCTCCCAGCCACTGGCCCACCACAGTTCCCAGAGTGGTCTCTGTGCATACACTGGGAAGGCTCTTTTACTTTGGGGGGGGGGATTTAAATATCCCCCCAAAAGTTTTTTTAAGTTTTAGGATTTTTCTGCACAGCTGGGAAGTCCCCCAAGTGTGCAGAAAATCTCTTTGCCCCCCAAGTGCCCCTGGTGTGCAGATTTAGATAACCGCATGCACGGGGGCACTTGGCTGTTAGATATACAGATAAATAACTCAAATCACTCAAAACAAATTAAGCCAACCAAGTACAAACACCACATTCAGAAAGTCACATTTTACAAAAATGATACAAAATAGCTCAGTGGTAGCACTGTGTGGCTTCCACTCACTAACACAGTCCTTTAAATATGATATGCAATCAGGAAAAATTAATATTAATTAGCAGCTTCTAGCTTCTTGCCTTTCGTTTGATGGTGAGTGCGCGCCGTTACGCTCCTGGCAGCCATCTTGATTGCTTGCTCGCTCATGAGGGCTATACAGCTTGCTGTCCCGGGCTAGCTCTGGAGAAAAAGAACCACTTTGATGCTGAGACCTTCAGCCTGAGATGGATTAACATCGGGTAACTTGGAACCTTGTCTTACTGTATGAGCTAGTAGCTTAACTTTTAGATTTATTATTTCCCCTCACAGTCTTGTCTTTTAAACTATTTCTTTGCTCCTTAATAAAATAATTATATTCAATGTTGTGGTTTATGCCTTCACTAACCTCAAATCTAATTCTAGTGTCTTGATCCAGTGGCCACCTACCAGGTAACTGTTTCGTGTTTGGAAACTCATTCTGCAGGTCTACCTGCAGGGTTGACTTTCTTGTTAATTTCCCCGAAAGGCTGGGAGACTTGCCCGTTTGCTCCTGAGCTGTTGGGATAGACTTTAATGGGCTGGTCATAGCCAACCTGATTAGTGTGAGGGCAGCCTCATGCTAAAGTTTTGTAATTTTGTCTTCTTGTAGCCCTTCCACCCAAAAGTTTTTAGCTTAGTTGAAGACTTCTGACACCCTCCTTTCTTTTTCGCCAGTGAAAAGGCTAGTCCTATCTGACCTTATGTCTGTGTGTCATTTTCTTTCTGCTGCTACTGAAGAGAGCTATTTTTTAAAAAAAACATCCCGATACAGATGGGCATGGTAATAATATAGGCATGAGAAATTGGCAAGGTTTTCTCCCTACCTTTTTTGACTGCAGAATGGGGTGAGTGTGCTGAGTGAAGATAATGCCAAATTGTCAGACAAAAGAGGTATTCCCACTACTCTAAAACAGCACAGAATCCAATGTAAGATGCATGTGTTTAAAGAGGCTTTGTGCATGAAACCCAATACTTTAGGATCCTCTCCTTCTGGGTAGAACTACCCAGGGGTCCTTTAGTAAAAAAAGAGGTGCAGGAGCTCATTAGCATAACTCATTTGCATATGCCACACCCCCTGATGTCACCGGAAGTGTCAAAAGGCCACACATCCCTGACGTCATGGGCAGTGTGTCAGAAGGCAAGACGGGAGGGAGGGAGGGAGGGAGGGAGGGGAAAGGAAGGAAGGAAGGGGGGAGAGAAGGAGGAAGGGGGGAAGGAAGGAACAGGAAGGTAGGTAGGTAGTTGGGGGGGAGAGAGAGAAGGAGGGAAGGAAGGAAGGAAGGAAGGAAGGAAGGAAGGAAGGAAGGGAGGGAGGGAGGGAGGGGGGAGAGAGGGAGGAAGGGGGGAAGGAAGGAACAGGAAGGTAGGTAGGTAGTTGGGGGGAGAGAGAGAAGGAAGGGAGGAAGGGGAGAGGGAGGGAGGAAGGGAGAGGGGAAGGAAGAAACAGGTAGGTAGGTGGGGGGAGAGAGGGAAGGAAGGGAGGGGCGCTTCTCCCCCCCACTGGGGCTGGCATTTCCCCCCCCCCTTGCTTGGGCCTGAGTGGCGTTAAGCCACTCAGGCCCGGCTTCTCCCTCCCTTGGGCCCGGGGAACTGTTGAGTGCAGGAGGGAGGGGGGGTTCTGGGGCTGACTGGGGGCGGGAGGGTTTTTTTCCAGGGCCGGCGGCCAGACGCGGCCCCGCAAAACCGACTGGGGGCGGGACGAGGCTCCTTGGCGGGGCCTGCGGCAGCCAGCCGCAGCCCCGCGAAAGAGACTGGGGCGGGACGGGGCTCCTCGGCGGGGCCTGCGGCGGCCAGCCGCGGCCCCGCGAAACCGACTGGGGGCGGGACGGGGCTCCTCGGCGGGGCCTGCGGCGGCCAGCCGCGGCCCCGCGAAAGAGACTGGGGCAGGACGGGGCTCCTCAGCGGGGCCTGCGGCGGCCAGCCGCGGCCCTGCGAAAGAGACTGGGGGCGGGACGGGGCTCCTCGGCGGGGCCTGCGGCGGCCAGCCGCGGCCCCAGAGAAGGTGACGGGGCGGGACGGGGCTCCTCAGCGGGGGCAGGACGGGGCCCACCCGGCCCCGCCCCCCGGCCCCCTCTTTCCCGGAGCGGCTCTCCGGCTCGCTCCGGCCCCAACGGAGCCCTGGAACTACCACTATCTTGGGGCTTAACACTTTGCCGTCTTGATTGACTGGCTCAGAACGGTCCTTTAATTTCAACAGCCATATTGTTCAAGTGTGACAGAAGAAGTCCCTTCTCTGTCATAGGAAGGAGAATTGGCCAGTGTCCTGCCTGTAACAGAGGAACTGCCTCCTCCTGAGACTTTCTGTGAAGCTGTATGTGCAGAGCAGCTGGCCCATGAGGGAAGATCCATAAAGATCAGGTTTTTTAAAAGTTGATTCTACAGCCCCTCAGATAAGGAGAATTGGGAAAGGGAAACAACGAAAATAGAATATAAAATAGAGTTTCTAGCTAATTCAAAACTTGCAGAGATTTTCTGGTTTTTATAGGCCAGGCAAACAATCACAGGTTCATAGTTAAGAAGTGGCTAAGGTCTCTGTGATGATTTCACCCTCCCTAAAAAGATTTCCCTTTTCCTTGTTCTTTGCTGAGCAGACTCTTTCCCTTTTTCTTCTTTTTTTCCCTCTGGCTGTCCCATACAGTCATTTGAATGTATTTAGATACATGCTGACCCAGCCTAGGGAACTGAGGGGTGAGACTAAAATCCTTCTTATGTCCTGTTTTGAAAAAGGCACACAAAATAACAAAAATAACAAACTGTTTTATTTAACTTTGAGGGGAAATGGTCAGTTTGGAATCAGTTGTGGGACTTATGAGGTGAACGGACAACATGAATGAAGTAACTTTGCATACAAATAAACACCAGATAATTTGTCACAAAGGAGTAACTGTTTCTGTTATTCAGTCAAGTCTTCAAAACTTAAGGAAAAGATTTCTTGGCAGTCTCTACTTAAGCACACTAGCATAAGCTTCTTTGTCTGACAGACACTTAAGTAAGAGAAGGCAGGAACATTCAAACAAGTCCCGATTTCCTTCCTTATCCACAAGCTAAGGCTCACCCCCTTCTTTTAGAAGCTATTTCCTTTAGACAGGATGGGGTCACCCTCCTTTTATAGGAGCTATTTCTCTCAGGCTTGAATGGGGATCCTTCTTAATCCTCTCACTCCCTTACTCTTCACTCACAGTCAACTGTCAGTTCCTAACTGCCACTCCTAACTTACTTTCTCAACTGAAGAATTCCATTTGAATCCTCTGTCATGCAAGGTTCTCAAAACATTAACCATTTACTGTCCATCACAGTCTCCTTTTTGCTAGCCTTTTTTTAGGGGTTACATGGGAAGGAAAATGTTTGTCTTTAACCAATCAGAAAGTAGGTGACTGGTGCATGTGTTCTCCCCAGAACGCTCTAGACCAATTGACTGTTTGTCCTGGATCGTGTGGATTCTGCACTCAGCATTTTTTGGTTTGTGTGCACTGCTTGGAGAGGGGTGATACACAATTGTTTCCTGAGCAGTGTATACCAGAGGAATCAGACAGGGAGGGGAAATCCTCTCAATGGGCTATCAAAGAGTGGATGAAGGTTTTCACTGTATTACTGAGACTTGAAGCTTGCATGACTTGCCCCAGGTTATAAAATGGAGTGTTGGTCAGCTAAGATCCTCATAAAACTGGCCTCTCTTAATCATAAAAATTGGTGTTCATTCACCACAGCCAGTTTTATAGAAAAAGAAAAGCATGGGAAAACATTATATCGGCAAACAATTGGTAAATTTCCAGTCAAACTGGATACCAAAGATTAGGTTAATAACTACAACTTCTGTGGACTTGAAAACAAATGCACTTAAAACCTGATGTAGGTTGAATTCCATGATCCATCAGCAGAAAGTGTTAGAGGTTGCTCATCTTTTCATCTTTTCCCTCTCCCAACAGTTCTTTCTGATTTCAGGAAAGTTTATTTCCAGGCTTATGGGGCATGAGTAGAGTAATAAACACAAGGATCAGAAGATTAATGTGGGGAGGGGCAAAATCACTCCCTTCTGCTTTTTCTGGAGTAGATTTCTACTGATGGACAAGGAAGAAAGAAATTATCCCCCCCCCCCCCCGTTTCCCAAATTCAGCTACCTTATCCACATCACTGTTGCTCTACATGAGTCCTATGAGCCTGGGAATAAACTGCTAGCCAAATTGCCTTATCTCTCCTTATAATAATCCTGTTTTGGGGTGGCAAGATTCAATGCACACCAAAATCAGTTGGCTGCCTGAACTGCCTGCCAGAAGGTGTCCCTGAGTCCTGCCCATGGAGGCAGCGCCCACCAAAACTCAAATCCGAATACTTCACCTCAGCAGCCATCAGGAGAAGATCAGCGGAGGAGCAGCTGTGGCCATTTGCCTGCCGACCAGCCCTCGAGAGAGAGCCTTGCTTCTGAGGCAAGCCAGCAGGCCCTGGCTGGGGGGGGGCCTGCACCCGGCCTTGCCAGGCGACGCTGTGGCTGCCCTCGCTGTGCCCTTGAATGGGGGGGAGAGCTGAACAAACTGTTAAGTTCCATTTCAATGCATCTAAGGGAGTGTGTGTACACAGGAAAGCTCATTACCTACAATGAAATGTCGTTGGTCTTAAAGGTGCCCCTCTGGACTGGAACACTGTTCTGTTAACTCCAGGCTGTTCCCTTCCAGCCCCTTGGCAATGGCCAGGGACCAAAGCAGATGCCTCGGGAGATGCAGGGGTGCCTTCTCGTCTGCCTTCCCTCCCGAACTGCTCCTTCCTCCAGCCCGGTGACTAGCCCAGAGAAACGAAAGCAAAAGGCAGCCATCTTGGGCTCACCAAGGGAGGTTGCCACCATCTCTTCTTAGTTGTTCTCTGCAGCAGAGATGTCGTGATGGATTTGGAGGCACCAGCAGTGAGTCCGATGGCCACTCCCTCGCCCAGGCCTGCCTTGGCTCCTGGGGGTGACCGGGGAGGGGGGGGCTCTGTAAAGCCATCCATGCCTCCCCCCCTCCCTGGCCTGCCAGCAGGGCTGGGGCAGAAGAATGCCATCAGCAAAAGATCAGCCCTCAGGAGAGCCTTGCAGAAGGTAGGGCCCATCTCCCCCCCAGCTGGCTTCTGAGGCGAGCCGGCGGGACCTGGAGGGGAGGCCCGTGAAGAAGAGATTGGATTTATATCCTGCCCTTCACTCACTTGGAGTCTCAGAGTGGCTTACAAACTCCTTTCCCTTCTCCTCCCCACAACAGACACCCTGTGAGGTGGGTGGGGCTGAGAGAGCTCTGAGACAACTGTCCTTTTCAAGAACAGCTGGTACAGAGCTATGGCTTGCCCAAGGTCATCCAGCAGGTGCAAGTGGAGGAGTGGGGAATCAAACCCGGTTCTCCCAGATTAGAATCCGCAGACTTAACCACTACACCAAACTGGCTCTTGCTGGGCACATACAATATAAAAAGCAATCATACACTCAAACAATACAGAACTAAGAATCTAGAAAGAAAGGTAAAGCAACAGTTGCATTAGCGGGAAGGTATCATAGATGGGGGCGATACTTTACATGTCCGACGTGAAGAGGCAATCCTGCAGTGAAAAGGGGATGGAATTAAGGGAAAGGGGATCGTGTTGGCCAGCCATGCGCATGGAAGACTTTAAACAGCACTAAGAATGGAGTCAGCAAGGCAGGGTGGGGTCAGGAAGGTAGGAAGCAAGAGAAAGAGTGAGCAAAGGGGAGATGCTCTTTTTTTATACCCTAAAGTGACTGGAAGCTGATGCTTCACTAGTCATGTAGTCCCCAGGAAATGCTAAAAAAAATCCAGTTACTAATGGGTCAAGAGAATGGGATTAATTGTTGGGCAATTGCAATAATATTTGACTAATGGTGACACCTCTATGAGAGACAAAAGAGGGGAAGGACTAGTAATGTCCAGGGGTCCGTTGGGGCCGGAGCGAGGCAGAGCGAGGCGGAGCAAAGGTCCGCCAGCTCAGGAGTGGCCACTAGGGCAGCCACGGGCCAAATCAGATTCTCTAATCTGATTCAGCCTGCTGCCGAATTGCTGCTGAAATTCGGTGGCAACTTTAAAAGTAGCTGGAGAGGAGGGGGTTTGAGGGAGAGGCTCCAAACTTGCAGAGTAGCTGCTGGGGCCTCTTCTCAAAATACCCACCAAGTTTCAAGAAGATTGGACCAGGGGGTCCAATTCTACAGGCCCCCAAACAGGTTGCCCCATTCCCTCCATTGTTCTCTATGGGAGGAAAAAAGTTAACATTTTTTCCCACCATAGAGAACAATGGAGGGGATGAGACAACCTGTTTGGGGGCCCGTAGAATTGGACCCCCTGGTCCAGTCTTCTTTAAACTTGGTGTGTATTTCGAGGAGAGACCCCAGCAGCTACCCTGCAAGTTTGGAGCTTCTCCCTCAAACCCCCTTTCCTCCAGCCCCTCATATACCCTATGAGTTTTTGCCATTGATTTCAACGGCCCATAGGGTATAATGGGGCTGAAACTGACATTCCCTTTCTGACACACTTCTGGTGATGTCAGGGGACGTGGCATATGCTAATGAGTTATGCTAATGAGTTATGCTAATGAGCTCCTGCACCTCTTTTTTACGAAAGGACCCCTGGTAATGTCCCAGCTCCATTACAGGCAATAGGTCTTAATGATCCGATGATCAGCAGCTGTGTTATCAGGATGGATGGATGGAGGACGTGACCACTGCTCAGTCCTCTCATGAAGTCACTTCTTTTGTTTAGTCGAAAAGAAGTACATGCAACATCTGGTGATGCAAAGGTGGGGGAGGGGGAAGGTGCCTGTGTGAAGGAAGAGAAGCCTTTCCATGGCATCTGTGCAGGAATGTCCTGGCTTCTCCCAATGTACCGCTGCTGGTTCTGAGTACCTGCGGGGTCAGGGTGGCTGGTTTGCCTTCTGGCAGGAGTAAGAGGCATTGGGTATTCCATGGATTCGTGCCTGGCTAGGCACACTGCTTCAGAGCAAGCTTTCCTTTGGCTGGGCACATGTCCACAATCCAGTAGATTGGCATTATTTCATGGATACCATTCAGTCCAGTTCCCTGGCACACTTCTTGTACAGTCCAGCTTTCCAGTTATAGCTCATTGCCTTAATAAATGTTTGCAGAAGGCATTTGCAGAAGGTTGCAAAACCTTCCTTGAGTCAGAAGAGAAATCGGAGGAAGCACAGGAAAGATCAGTAATCCTTGTGCAGGATCCAACCCATTAGCAATCCCTGAAGCATTCAGACATGGAAGATGCTAATTTTGTAGATCAAGCAAAACAGCAGATAAATCTAAGACAAATGGGGAGGGGAAAATATCAAATTTCTGCTCAGACATCAGTGCATTAACCATTCAATTTCTATTCTGGTTAACCAAACATGCATTCAGCATCTTTCTTTTTTATTTTATTTTATTTTATTTATTTTTGAGACAAATTCTGTAAGCAGGGTAGATCACTGAGCTGATGGATAAATTCTGTTTCATACACATTTTTGTGATGGAATATTTCTGCAGCAACCAAAATAAAAGCAGATAATAACACCAGCAAGGAAATTAGTTTGTCAAAGTTTTCCTCTCAGTTTTCACTTAGTGGAAACTTAGTAAATGGGAGAACAAACTACTTTTTAAAGACATATGCCTAGCCTTACTGACCCCCCATCTGGGTTGGAATGTGACCTTTAAAACCTCTGGTTAAAAGAGAAAAGCTGCCAGGAACCACAAAGAAGAGAAATACCCACACATAATCTCTAAAGATGGAAAGAGTAAACTTTCACCAGGGTCTCATAAAGGCTATTACTGCAAACCGTGAGCACCTATAGTGCTGAGGTCAGCTTTGAAATGTTGAAACCAATACATTTCTATAGTTTAGTCAAAGGTTCTTTCTATGGGGAAACAAAACCCTCACAAGCTGGGTTCAGGAAATGATCAGTAGAAAAACCGAATACACCCTTCTTGTGACATGTGTGTGTATGTGTTTACAGCTAGATTTTATTTTTTTTAAAAAAATCTAAATTCAGTGTTATCCTCAAGAACCTGCATCTTCTTCCAATGACAGATATTCCTGATAATTAACAAATAGGAGTTATTTAGATGTGAATTTACAGGTACCAGCACATAACAGTTTCAAGTAGGTGGCCATGTTGGTTTGTAGGAGCAGAACAAAATCCAAGCCCAGTAAAACCTTAGGACAGTTATATGTCATTCGGGGGGGGGGGGGGGGGGGGGGGGGCTTGTGTGTGAAATTTTCTCTATAGCAAGATTTCTAAAGCAATGGTTTCTAAATCAGACATACTTGATAATTTGAGTTCTACAAACAAATATGAAACAACAATCAGGGCTCAAGACCCCTTACACGGGAAAATGCGTTTACACTGTGGTGCTCAATTAGGTGCCTAATTGTGTTGAATGTATGCCCTCCTTGCATGCTTAAGTAGGTGACAATGCCCTTTAGACCTCCCACTTACTGTTTTATGTTCTCATTTGCTGTACAAGCTCATGGAGTAACAGACTTTCTTATGCCAAAGCTTTCCTTTTATTTCCACTCTTGCCTTCATGCTGACTTGGAGTCGAGCCTAGACTGCAATGCTGTTTTCTAAAAATGCAACCCTCTCCCCTATCCAACACACATACATAGGGCCTTGTGCAAAGTGGCCATTAGAGCTCTCTTTCCATGCATCGTATCTGTGCTAGATATACTTCTCGCCCTGACTTGAATAGCTCAGACTAGCCAGATCATCAGGTTTTGGAATCCAAGCAGGGTGTGCTATGGTTGATATTTGGAAAGGAGACCATCAAGGAATACAAGGGTCACTAGGCAGATTCAGGTAGTGGCAAACCACCTCTGACGTCTCTTGCCTTGAGAACCCCATGAGGGGTCGCTGTGAGTTGGCTGCCACTTAACGGCCAAAATAAAAGGTGAACCAACAGCCTACTGCTCAGTCCTGTGCACGTTCCCACAGCAGCAAGATCCACTGGGTCCTTAATGTACCACTTGTGTACAACCTTGACATCCAGTTATTGTGGCTGAAAGGAACCTCTTTTGTGTATCAGCCACAATATTTTGTCAAATATGTCAACTCAACAAGCAAATGGATTAGAAGCAAGCAATCTCCAAACTCCAGCTGTTTCTTGCCTAAAGGGGGGGGGGGGGGGGACACTAGAGGCAAATCACCACCTGCGGTGTGCCTTCTCAGATACATGCCAAGTAGTGACTATGATATATGAATCTCTGTATGTAACAGTCCCACTTAAAGAAGCTCCCCCTTTAATTTTTTGACTTTGTTTATCATACAACTCCCAAATCATTTACCAGTTACTAAGACGAATCTGAAGCATCAAATACGCAGCAGGAGAATAGCAGCCTATATATACACATGGAGCTTAATTGGGGGTTCAGAAGGGTTTACTTGGGTCTTGGGAAGATAACAGATATTCATCCAGGGGCACATGTTGCATTAGATGCAATTCAGTTTCATTTAAATCAGTGAGAATTTTGCCACTGGCTTGTCTGCCTACTGCTTACATCTCTGAATAGTCCCTGTGCTTCTTACTTGAAATTCGTTCCCACAAGTTAAGCCCAACCATTTTAGTTGTCTGTTTATTTTTAAAAAGCAACAGACATGATAACACTGACTGATATTTCATGAAAAAGATGAGAAGCTGCCATAATGTGCTGCAGGGTGAGACTGGGGTTGGTGTTTTTTCCTCACACACACTTGTACTTTCTAATGCCTGTCTGCTTACAGAAAAAGGGAGGAGGCAAGGAAAATACCACTAGAGGGATGCACACTGCAAAAAGGTTTTATAAAGTATGTGTGTGACTCCAGTACTAATTCAGTATTACCATCAGTTGGAAAATATTTAGTATGCATAGGAATAGTTTTAATCATGAACAGTGGCCTTGCACTATCAATTTCACAGAATGCAGCACACATTACAGGTAGCACCATCTTTTTCTCTCTTTTTTTGTTGCTGCTCTGAGCAGGGATATCCCCTCTCAAAAGGCAGATCAGATGTGGACTGAACTTCTCACATCAAACTGAAAAGCAAGGAATGTGCGTTACGTCAGTACTTCCGCCTGTATGCTCATTCTTACATCCTGCGTCCAAACTTTGCCCTGAACCTCAAACCCATCTCTCACTGGTGGTAGCCAAGTTAGTTGGTGTGGAGTCCGGTCTCTCCTCTTAAGGAACTCCACATCTGATGCAGTTTTATTTAGAGGGGATGATCACCAATACAGCAGAAAGTTTTCCATGCCGTTCTGGTTGTGCTCTGTATCCATGGGATACAGGAGTTCCCGGCACTGAGACAAGAAAATTGTACGGGTTCAATTAGTTTATTTAAATTGCTGATCTATGTCATTGATTATAACTATATTTTAACCTATTCAAAGGCAAGCTGCCTCAGGCAACCTACCAGTGGCTTCCATTTCTGGGAAGGCCCACCCTGGCTCCAAAATTGGCCAGGTCTCCCACTGGCCTTGTTTATCCTCGCCTGCACATGAACTATGTGCTAAGAGGTGCCAAGCCTCATTCCCCTCCCTTCATGTGCCATACGACCCCTACTGAGTTTGGAATGATGCTGCTCAGCACCAAGGGCACTCCTTAACAGCACACCCCATCATAAGGTGTTTGACAGTCTACTCTAGAACACCTTTCATCATGCCAGTGCCTCAGGGATCTTGTTGATTACCCCTACTCAGGAGTCATTTTGAGCTGGAACGCGCAGGAACACTGTTCCAGGACTAACAAGCCCTGGAGTGGGCACATATGGTAATGCGCTGTGGAAAAAAGCAAAAGCATACTAACTTGACCTGTATTTTCATGCTTGTTGTAGAGTAGCTTCCCTGAAAGAGCAAAGGAAACCTCAAGTGTCTTTAGTCAAAGTGTCAAGCTGGCTCACCAGCTCTGAGTTGGGAAATACCTGGAGCTTTTTGGGGTGGAGCCTGAGCAATGGGTGTTGCCTTCTGACACACTTCCAGTGATGTCAGGGGGTGCGGCATATGCAAATAAGTTATGCTAATGAGCTCCTGCACCTCTTTTTCTACAAAATGACCCCTACCCATCTTGAGCAATCCACCCTATTCCTGCCAATTAGTTGTGGCCTAATCAGTCTAAGACCAGAACTATTTAACTAAACACTCCTCCTCCTGAGACATTATAAATCAGGCAAAAAAAAAAAAAAAAGGTTTCCTCCCTGGCAACCCAGTGAAACCCCAAAAATCCTTGCTTGACCTAGTAAAAGCAATCAGCTGATCATACGATATCCCATGTGAAGGTGGGTGGGTCGGTAGCAGTCAGCAAAAATCCTGCCCGGAGGGGCTAGTCCTTTTATATGGCCACTTGCTTCCCAGTTTTAGTTTCAGTACCTTTACTGACATACATAAAATATACAGCAAAGAATACAAATTGAGATGCTACCTCAGATTTGAAATACAATAATACAATAATGGTCAGCCAACAAGATGTTGTCTGATTCCTTTATACCTAGGTGGGTACACCGGATCCAGTGGAAAATACATTCTATAGGTGTTCCTCTCAACTCTCTTCTTATGTTAAATGAAAACCAAGTATACAGGTGAAAAACAGACTCTTAGACATCGAAAAACAAATTCTCTGTTCTCTAGCACATAGGCCATGCTCCCCTCTGGTGTTTGGCATCAGCCCTGACCACAGGGCACCTGCTGCTGACTTCTCACAGCTTATTCCCCCTAATTACGTCAAGCTTTCATGCTCGCTTGTTTTAATGTCTTACTGTCAGCAGTCCTGTCTAGGAGATTTGCAAACATTCCCTATCACGAAAGACCTGTGCCATCTGTGAAGAAAGTTGCCTTGTGCCATCTATGAAGAAGGGGCCAGGGCAACTGAATCCCCAGCACCAGTGCTGTGAATGGCCCTTATTCTTATGTGTAAAATATTGAGTACAAGTGGAGACCAGCAAGAAACTTGCAGGATAGTTATCCCGTTCCTCACACCTTTGCTTCCTCCCTTCTCCCCCTACCTCTCTCACACTCTTTCTCCCTTCTGCCCCCCTTTCTTACTCTCTCGCTCTCCTCCATGTATGTTACTTCCTCTCTCTTTCTGACCTGTCATCATTCCCTTTGTTTTTCTGCCTCCCCACCTCATCACTCTTTCTCTCTCTTTCTGCCTCCCACCTCAAATCCCACCCTCCCCAGGCTCCACCTCTCAAATGTCTGGGAATTTCCCAACCTGGAGTTGGCAACCCTATTTCCTTCCCACCCAACAGCCAACCTACCTTTATCTGTCTTCAGCTTTCTATCTCCACCCCCCTCCCCTGCAGCCTCTACCTAGGAAAATTACAGTCTTTCTCCACAATGAAGACTAAAGCAGCTTACATTATTATTTCCTCTTTGTTATCTGCACAACAACCCTGTGAGGTTGGTTAGGCTGAAAGTATGTGACTGGTCCAAAATCTCCCTGTCAGCTTCCACTGCAAGATGGGGATCTGAACCTGGGTCTCGCAGATCCCAGTCTGAAGCTCGAACTGTTGCACCACAATGGCTTTCATACGGTGGCTGCTGATGAACTGTAGCAAAACAGCTGGGCCTAATTAAGTCATGCAAATCAGGTGGTATCAAGTCACACAGAGGGTGCTGCCTAGGGATGCCAGCCTCCAGATGGGACCTGGGGATCCCCTGGAGTTACTGCTCATCTCCAGACTACAGAGATAACTTTCCATGGAGAAAATGGATGCTTTGGAGGGGGGAGTTTATGGCATTGTACCTCACTGAGGTCCCTGTCCTCCCCAGGCTCCACCTCCAAATCTCCAGGAGTTTCCCAGCCTGGATCTGGATCCGCTGCTGGTGGCTGGGGGGATACTTGGCAACCCTAGACTGCTGCCAGTAAAATCCCTGCCTTTGACTGACAGAAACAGTTGGAACCTCCCTCCCTCCCCCAAACATTCTAATCTCCTCACAGTTGATGCCTGGAGCTGAGGCCATTTCAAAAGGTATTTTGGGGGATTCTATGGTCCCTGAAAGGTTTTTTTAACTTTTCGGATTTTTCTGCACATGGTGGGAGTGCCCCCTGTGTGTAGGAAAACCTCTCCCCCCCCCAAGGGCCCCCCAGCTCGGATTTAGATATCCACACAGGGGGGCCCCCCTTCGCTATTAGATATATAGATAGTTGGATTACCTCTGTTTTCCCTTAGGAAAAGGAACAAAAAATTCTCTAAAACAGTCATCAACCAGATTTGTTCTTACCACTTCCACTTTGCCAGGCCATAGATATTATCTAAGGGTAATATCTCACCCATACAGGAATTGTTATTTTAATATGTTTGGACCACTTTGTTTTTTTTCAAAATGAGTCTCTTGTGCTTAAAATATCATTCTTAAAATATCACCTAATAGGGGTCAGGGCTCTGGATTTTCCCATGAAGCACTTGACTGAAAGGGGTGGGGTCTGAGGCCAGTGATGGAGTGAGAAAATAAGGTGTTTCATAATTTGAATGGTGGAGATAAATACACAGAACAGTACTTTAGGGTATTGTGAGATGTGCTCTGTCTGTCTGTCTCTCTCTCTCTCTCTCATGATCAATTGTCTGTTCTTAGTCTTGCTTCCAAGCTTCCACATTTGTAAATAAAGGATATTTTAAGACTTTCCTGTTCTTCGTACTGTCATCCAAAGGCTACTAAACCCTGTAGTACTGGCCCAAGAACTATCCTGCTTGAGAAAGTGGAAACTATATCACAAATAATATTTACATTAACTTACAGCTACTACTTAATTCAGTCCTTTCTTATTGATTACATGTGACATCTATATAAAATAGCTGGATTAATTTTAATCAAGATAAATTAATTAGCATTTAAACTGAAATATTGACTAATGTTAATGCAGCTGCAAAACTGCAAACATAATACATTATACTGGTTACATTACACCCTAATTATTTCTGGTGCCTTGAAATGAATTTGCATCTGCAGTGAAAAAAAAATACAGCAACATCTAGAGGCAACAGGCAAGTGATTTATATCACTGAACAAAATTTTTCTCCCTCTTATTCTCCCTGTCTTCCTCCCCCCCCCCCCTCTTGTGGATCTCTGCCTTTTGTTTCTGTGATATTTCACAAAGTTTATTGTACATGATAAAGAACAGCTGGATTCTGAGCACATATCTGTCATCTGAAAATAGATTGCATGCCTGTATCTAAATGTCATTAAAACATTTCTGATGGCCTTGGATTTTGTTCCAAAAGTTTGTTTTTCACCTGAACTTTTCCAGCTATCCAACTTTTAAACTATGAAAATGATCGTGAAAAATGTTTCCAAACTTGGTTGCTGAGCAAGAGTAATAAGATCCTTATTCATAAGGTCAAAGTAAAATACATTAGAAAAAGGAAACTTGACTCAAACTGATTTTTGAATTGATGCCATATCAAACCCGGTGTACGTGGAAAATTAACTTGAAAGATGCTTATTTTCTGGTGTTGGGGTGTGTATGTGGGAGGGGGGGTCAGTGTTTAAGAAAGAGAGAGGAGAGAGATTGTCTCCATCAGAGGACTGGGAGATTGTACTGCCCCTGCTAGCATTTATGAGGCTCACTGGCTCACTCTTTTCGCCTATGCGAAACAAGTATTTAATTTCATTTTGCCCCTATTGAGCCTCTGAGGCTAACTATAACAATACCGACTGTAAAAGATGAGCATATTTCCCTGAATTCTATTAGAGAGGTTTACTCAGTTGGAGATCTTTCAAAACTGTTCACCTGCTTGAGCTCAGACATGTTTATAGGAGGTTGGAGGCCACCTCACCTCCTTCAGCAGCATTTTCTTTATGGAGGCACATAAAATGTACACCAGGATGCCATCTTTTTATTATCTACAAACCACCAGACATGAAAATACTTACTACTGAAGATAAATTTCCTAATTGGTCACAATACTTAAAGATCTGCAGAAGCCATTGCTTTACACTATCAAAAAACCACTCCCAAACAAACACCGTCTTCCCAAGAGGCTTGGCCCAATTACTATTCTACTCACTGATAGAGCACTAGAAAGGAATTTAATGTTATTTTTCATAAGGTAATAATATTTAAGAACAGCAGTGTGTTCGTGCAATCTCATGTTATCTTTCACGGCCTACCAACAAACGGCCTACCATCAACCAACTACCAGTTGCTATTTATTGAATTATATCGCTCCCCCCTTCCGTTTTCATTCATGTGCACCAAGCCCTTCTCAGTAATGTTTCCATGGTTTCTACATCTCAAAACTTAGTAGACAAATGATTTTTCAAGCATAAGACCTACTAGGAATATCAGTGGGGTAAGGACATTTTTTGACATATTTGCATTGCTGAGCTTTATCTGATTTGCAAGATTAGAAGAGAGAGTTGAAGGAAGCAGTGAGCTGCAACTTAATGGAACAATAGCCTCCCATCAGAGCAATGGGTGATTTAAATGATTGAATGCCAGCTGCTACAAAGTAATTATAAAATCGACATGCAGGGTATATTAGTCTACAAAGAAAGTTTGCTGTGTTGCTTTTTATTGTTATTATTATTATTATTATTATATTATTCCTTCGTTTACACTGTTACTTGAATTTAATATGAAATTATTACTTTTCCTCACTTTTTTGTGTTTTGTGTAATAAACACGTGACCAAAGGAACAGGTTCGGATATGACTTTACCAGACCAAAACTGCATCACTAAGATCTAGCGTGAGTTAGAGGAATCATATCTTGCCTGATTTTAAACAGTATAACTGGCTACTGATTCAATTACTGGCATAATTCAAAGTCCTGGTTATTAAATGATCCAGAACCAAGTTAATTTGATGGATCACCTTCGATCATGCAGAGCTGCCCAACAAGAAGAGGTTCAGAGGCTCTCCACCAGTTTTTTTCTTTATAAAACCCCTGTGATTGCTATGCACAACAGTATTAGAAACCCCCCCCCCTCCTGCCCACCCGCACACATAGAATTATCCTGGCACCAAATCTGCTGTCATGTGAGCATCAGGCAAAGACATTTTGTGTTTTCCAGGCCTTTTGCTAAATTAAACTCCCTGTATTGTTTTATTTCTCTTAATTCTTCAGTTATTCTTACTGCTGGTTTTCAACTAGAGCACTGGGCTTTCCTACCTGTATTCAATTTTCATTGCTGGTTTTATTTTAAGTGTACTGTTGACATTTATTTATTCTGTCTTTTCTCCTTTTATTGTTTTTTTTCCTGTTATTAATAGCATTTTCATTTAATTTTTTATGGTGTCAGCTCTTTCTTTTTTGTCAGTTGGGTTAGATTTGCCTTCCCCATGGACTCTCTTGAGTATTCTGAAATGCTGATCTTTGCAGAGGCTTAGTAACGGTTCCTTGTGAAATACCTGGAGCCTGAGGAGAGTGGGGTTTAGGAAGGGGAGGGGAGTCAGTGTGGTATTAATGCCACAGAACCCACCCGCCACAGCAGCCATTTTCTCTAGGGGAACTAATCTCTGTAGTCTGGGGATAAACTGTCATTCCAGGAGAGCTCCTGGAGTTTGGCAGCCCTGTCATTGGAGGTCAGGAGAGTGGGTCAAAATGCTAGAAGAGCTGCAGCAAACAGGAACAACTGGATGACGTTGCCTCTTCTCCCTTTTCCATCAGCAGAACCTCTTGCACTAGAAGAAAGTACCTGGAAGAAAAGGAAGAAGGTGATTTTATCTAATGCCCCCTCCCCAACATCAGCATTTGAGGGATCACTGGGGCCTCCTGGAGAAAAGGGACTATGCAAAAGACCCCCTTTCATGGCCACCCATTGTTTTTAATAAATGCTATAAACTGCCTCAGAAATATGCTTACTGAGAGAGCATGTGTGTAAATATTTTAAATAATGAATACAATCCCATAGAACTGCTTTTTAAGCAGTGTTACCAGAAACAGAAATGCTACCACTATTAGTTTCTTATGTGTTCAGATGGCAGTCATTATGTGGCCGAATAGGCTGCTTTAATCTCTTAACAAATGATGCATATGGAGATGCACTATAAGTACCAACAAGCGATAGACCCTTGTCATGGTGTGGAGAAATGCTATCCATGACAGGAGGTGAGCCGTCTCTCTTCCAGGCACTGAACAGTTCAGGGCTTTGTTATGCAGACAGACTTGGCCAAAGTGGGACAAAAGGTTTGCCATCTAACACCTTAGCTAGGAAGTCATACCTAAACAACAGAGACTGGGAAAGCCAAAAGGCTAGATTGTATTTTTTTTTTGGCTTGTGGAAATCCAATACACCATTGCCACACTAGCTAGTATGAGCAAAGCAGAAAATGCTGCAACTAAGTAGAGCCTTGAAATAGGAATGCAGATACAAATATCAATACACCACTGCCTAGGAGGTGATACTAGGGATGTGCACCTGGGGAAAAAAATGGCATTTTTCAGATTAATATTTCAGGAAAGGCATAAATTTTGGTATTTTGGGTTTCTTGGGTCCCCCAATAGTGTTTTAGCATTTGGGTTCAGGGGTATTGTTGCTGTTGTTTTGAATGCCAAAGTTTTTGGGGATCCATTGTTCCCACTGAGAGACTCTTTCCAGAGAGCTGGAGAGGTTGTTTTGCAAACAAATGACACAGAAACTGCTGGAACCTCGTCTTGCTGTTGCATCCTCCAGGTGGTGGGATCTGTCACCACTGTTAGGGGCAGGTAGATAGTAAAGATGGTAGTTAGGTAGATAGAAGGGATGGTTAGGTAGATAGATATGTGATTAGACTGGGTAGGTAAACTGACAGAATACAAGAAGCTCTTAAATCAAAGGAGGGTGCATTCAGATGGGCAGCTAATCCTGCTATTGGTTTGGCTGTAATTTGATCTAGATCTTTTAAATCTAGCATTGCATGACCAGACAGCTCCCCCATGAATCGCTTTACCACGCGTGACTCTGTGGTGGATTGTCTAGACGGCATCCACCTTAAGAAGCCATGCAGCTGGCTTTTTAAAAAAAAAAATTCTGTTTGTGCATGCACACATGTGCTTATGTGCATATCTGCATATGTGATTATGTGCACATGTGCCTCACCATCTATGGACATCATGTGTTTAAGCAGTTATGTGTGCATCGCTAAGATTTTTTTTAAATGGTGGCCATTCGGCTGATTGTGCACTGGTGAAATGACCTGATGGTGGAAAGTCCAGCACTGGCCCGTTGGCCAGCTTTAGACCGGACTTTAAGTACTATCAACAGGCTACTAAGGAAAGCAGCATGATTCCCAGATGTTGAGGTCTGGACATGCACTTTAAATCCACCAGGTACTCATGCCTGGTGCAGCTCAAAAGAGCCATCTGAATGCACCCGGAGACTCTTCATTCTGGAGCAAACTGCCTTCTGTAGAGGAACCAGTCTGTAAGATCAAAAGCAATATTATTTTCATATTCTCCTGGAATCCAAGAGCTGGAACAGACCTTTAGGTCATCTAGTCAAACATTTTTGCTCAGTGGAGGAAATTCAAAGCTAGGTCACCCCCAGCGCACACACAGAGATGGTTGCCCATCCTTTGCTTGAAAGCCTCCAAGGCTATAAGAAACTGAGAAAACATGATACGTGTATCAGGAAAAAAATAAGTAATATAAGTCATCTTGGATTGCAGCACAGAAGACAGCCAACGCATCTCATTTATTTCACTCATCGGGAGGAAAGGTTTTTTTTGTGTGTGAATGTTGGTGATCCTTGGGAAAGCTCAAAGAGAAGCATGTACTTACATTTTGACTTCAGAATGTTAATATAGTCCCTAGTTTGCAGAAATGAATACTAAATAATATTTATTTGAAACCCAGAGTGAACCCTTCAACTGAAATTACGAGCCTTTGATGTTTTCCTGGAGCAAAGATGCCACTATTTCATAATACATATAATTACTTACTATTAAAAAGACATTAAACTGAAATGCCTTGGAAATGCTGAGCAAAACAAACCTGTCTTCGAAGCTCATGCCACCGACAATGTTCCTAGGGCTAACTGTCATGTACGGAGGAAAAAGAAGACTCCAACTACTCACCCTGTAGGTCTCTTTTAACAGTTCCCCTTTTAAAGCGGCCTTGATATTTTGTTTGCTAAGAGATCTGCTGGAAAGGCTGTTGGCAAGGAAGAATGCAGCACATGCGCCCCATCGCTACAGTACTTGGGTATCATTTTCCTGAATCACAGCCAATTATAATGACCATTACCAAGATCCTTTGATGCTACCGCACCTGCAGTATCCAAATTCATTTGCAGAATAAAGTAAGAAAGGAATGCCAGCTTTGAAGAATTATTTGTAAACAGAAATTAGAGGAGAGTAAAGTTAGATAAAGAGCGGAGACTTTGAAGTGGGGAAAAGAGATGTGGCAGCAAGTATGGTCTCTATGAAATTGCACACATAAAGACCAGCATGAAAGCAAAACCAAACCAAATGGAAGAGAGGAATTTCTCCATCAAACTAAAGTGTCAGCATTACACAAGTCATTCGTAAGCAGGGATGCTGTAAACTGGGATGAACTCACTTTGATCAGGCTGATTAATTGTGAGTTGAGCCCTTCACCAGATTGCCTCAATGTTTTGCTCAAAGTTCAAACCAGACAGGTAACCAGAAGCTTTTCACCTCCATCGTTTGCACCTTCAGCTGTCCAAAAGTTTCTAAAGAGGTTTTCTTTTTCTTTTCTTTTTTTGAATTTTATTATATTTTTCACAAAATGTATGCCTGTACAATTACAAATGTGTACAGTGAAACTACCAGCGTTTTGGTTGGCTATCAGAAGTCTAAAGAGGTTTTCTGCAGAAGATGTTTCATGGGCTACGGGGCAATGGACAGCCAGCCTGGCTTGTTCCCACACAAGGATCTGCCTCTTCATCCACAGCTGGCAGACCCAGCAATAAAGAGAACCATCAGACAACCTGCAGTTGTCCAATATGTGCAGTTTTCTGGCTCCTATTTTATTCTCCTTTTATTCCAGAGAACGTTTAAGCCTCATTTTAAGAGAAAGAGAAAACTGCAAGGCAGCAGTGGGTGGAGCATTCATCTGGACGCTACCCTATAGCCACCAGGGGGAGTCTGAAACTAAGTCCATCCTTCAAAGTGGCAGACCTGAGCTCCAAATTTCTGCCCATTTTCAGCCCTTTAGAGCAGGGGTGTCAAATGTGCAGACCATGGGCCACATCCAGCCCACACAGGGCTCAAAAATGACCCCCCAAAAAACTTCCTTCTGCTTCCTTTCCCAGGGCTGCTGCTGCAGCCGCACCCTAGCCTGTTTTTTCTCCAGCTCTCTCAGTGGCTCTTTGCTTCCTGCTTCCTGCCTTTTGCCTCCCTCCCTCCCTCTCTCTTTCTCTTTCTCTCTTACACACAGAGATAGAGCCTCCTGGCAGCTTCATGCCAGAAAGATAAAAAGACAAGTCTGCCTGCCCACCTGCCCCACACACTCACACACAGAGAAAGAGAGGGGTCACTTCTGCTATCTTCTCCAGGGCTGCTCCTCTTCTTCTTCTTCTTTTTTTTGGGGGGGGGGGGAGGAAAGGGAGAGAGAGAGAAAACAAAATTGGAGTCCCAGCTTTAAGACCAACAACATTTTATTCCAAGTATAAGCTTTTGTGTGCAAGCACATTTCTTTGGAGGGAGGGTGGGTGGGTAGGTGGATGGGTATATTCTTCTGACAAGCACAATGAACATTGAGGGAATTATTTTGGCTTATTCTGAAAAGTTGTTCAAAAAAAAAAAGATTGGATTTGTCTGTTCCTATCTGGATTTATTTTTTTTCACAAATACCTGATTAGGAATTAGAACACTGAACTTGGTTCTTTTTTTAAAAAAATAATTTATATTTATTTTTCACATTTTTATTCCGCCTTTCCAGACAACTGGCTCAAGCTGAGTGATTTCAGATGCCAAATGATAACAGCACACATTGGTAATGAGGCAGAAAAACTAGGTCTCAGTCCAGTCCAGGAAGATGCAATTCAGCACTCGCTCTTTCTAGTCTCCCTTTGAAATTCCTTTGTATGAGCACTGCTGCTCTTAGGTCAGCAACTGAATGTTGCTGTTTCAAATGTCAGACTTATGCCCATTTATTCTTTGCATCCTCCTGGACTGAATCCTCCTGGATGGAACTGAGACCTAGGTTTCCTGTCTTATTAACAATGCTGATATTTCTACACCTACTTCCCCTCTGCATATCACACCTAATCTAATCAAGCTGGCTATTGCCATTCAGCATCTGAAGTCATCTTTATAAAGTTTATATCTCTGGTACTTCATGTTACATTTTATAGCATGCATGGCCCAGTCCAACAAAGTGGCATTTATGTCAGGTCTGGCCTTCATAATAAATGAGTTTGACACCTCTGCTTTAGAGGGTCCCCCCCTCATTTTCTTTCCATGGTGTGCTGTAATACTACAATGCCGATTGATAGGGAAAGGAAAAGGGAAGGGGGGGGGGGTCATGCTACAGATAGTTCCAGCAAAGTCACTGGACTGTCTGTGCTTTTGCACAGGTGTGACAGATTAAAGAAGGAGGAATTGTAGTGAGGACAGAAGCAGCAAAGAGCACTTTTCATACTGGGGGTGCGCACACCATTCCCACCCATTTCCACATCTCTTGGTGCTGCTGCCACAGCAACACCCCTGAGGAAGCAGCCTTGATTAATAAGCTTCATATGTAATTTATATGTTGTATCTTGTATTAGCTTTTGCACCTACACAATCACCATATGGAACTTTCTCTGTGGTAAAGGCACATATTCCCAGGGACATGACCAGGTCATTAAAGTGATTTACTTTTCAAAAACACTTCGCTCGTAGATCATCCCTTTTTGCATCATTAAAATGACATATGGTGTACATGTGACTTTTTGTCCCTGCATAGTCAGCCACCTTTCCAGTCATGCAGGCATGAAGGGCCAGGAAAACAGAAAATAGAAGCCACATAGTCCCAAGACAACTCTTTTATTAGACATACCAGTTTAAAACAATAAAAATAAGAATGATAAGGTAGTTTAGATACAGTTCCTAAAGTCAATGAGAGGACAGATGTGACAGTTGTTTTAGGTATGGATAATTGTCCTACTTTTGCCATTAATGGCAGAGCCATTCGGGACAGTCCTCACAATTGCAAACCACTAAGTTTGGAATGTAAATGTTTTCTTGCTATTTAAAGAATGCAGTAAACAGCATGCAGAAAGTGGACATGGAGGCAGCCAACAGGCTAGGAAGGGGGAGTCAGGAACGCAGGATGGCAGTGTGCAAACATAGCATGCCTACCTTCACAATCCCTTTAACAACAGATATCCTCTGGGCCTTTTTGTAGAAAAAGATCAGCAGGAACTCATTAGCATAATAGGCCACACCCAATAGCAGAAACTCATTAGCATATTAGGCCACAACCCTGACGGGACAACTCATTAGCATATAAGGCCACACCCCCATGTTACCAGAAGTGTGGTCTTCCAGCCACACCCACCTTTTGCTTCTTATTCTGTTTACCTTGTTTGTTGTCAAAACCCAGGGCTTTTCTTGTAGCAGGAATGTTTTTACATGCTAGGCCACACACCCCTAATGTAGCCAATCCTAGTGAGTTTCTGCTGTTGGGTGTGGCCTATTATGCTAATGAGCTCCTGCTGGACATGGCCAACTTGGGAGCCAGCCGGAACTCCGTTCCTGTGTGTTCCTGCCCCAAAATAGCCCTGGCTATCCTCACAGGAGTATGAGTTGCATTAAAGGACAGCATTTCCTTTATTATTCAATGTGTCACCATTTTTAAAATCACCATTTGAATTTTCTGGTTCAACCTTCAAAATATCCTAGCTGGCCATCTTTGACTGAAATTCTGTCTTATTTCTTAATATATAAAATTGGTACTTGTGTGTATGGGGCTCCATATGCTCACTGTAATCCCTACATGCACACTGAATAAAGTCATGACAACTGTGGTGCGTTCTGGTTGCATTTTCTGTCCATATACCACTAAATTTACCACTGAATAGTGGGTAAAAGTAATTAAATAAAGGTCAACCAGAAACTGTCAGGAGGCAACTGGAACTCTGACCACCTCTCTCCTGTGACTGTAGTGGTTCTTCTGGAATTTCCCAGTGCAGGGGCTTTATCATTGCCATGAATACCTTTGCACTTGTAGTGGCATTTGTTCTGAAGGCTCTGGAGAACTTGAAAGCTGGCACATTCTTATACAGCCTTTTGTTTAGTTTTATTATACTGTGTATTCTGTATTATAGTGTGCACTAAGCCTGAGAAGTAACATCTTGGGCTGGACTGGTCAGTGATCTACCTGGCAAAGATCATTGACATCACCTTCTGCAATCATGAAAATTATCTGGCCAGCGTAGATCTCTAACTATAGTCCACATATTTTAGTAGCCTTTATGATATTCTCCAAAATATTTCTATATGAGAGTTGCAGTATATCTACTCTTAATGTTCACTTTTAAAATAGCACATTTAAATTAATCAGAGTTACATCTTTCTATGCCCATTGAAGGCATTTGCCTTAGAACAGTATAACTCTGCTTATGTGCATGCTATTAATGAACAGATTGTCAAAATGTATTCACATTGCCGAATATTCCCAATGGTCCAGTACAGATTTGAACATCCTAACTGGCATCTTATATTATTTTGTTGTTACCTTTGTCTCCTTTTTCTACCTCTTACTCCACGTAAGAATGCATAATCATGTAAATCACCACCTAAGGACAGAAAATCCCTTGTACACTTACTCGGTGCCTTACAATATTCTTGTCACATTCATTTAAGATTCATCATAATAATGTAATTCAAAGAGCCGGGGGGGGGGGGGGGAGCAAAAATCCTAACTATAAACACAGAAGATCTAACTGCAGTACCAAATCCTTTCTGCACATAGGGCTTATTAGTATTTTGATGCAAGCCACATACATATCTTTTCCTCAGGCAGGTTATTAAACAAGTGCTAAAGTGTTTAATAAATTAACTTATGATAATAAATTAAACAGCTTATCCTAGATCAGAATGGTTTTGACCATGCAATTATCTTCTGCTCCCTGAGGGCTAAAAAGTACCACAACCATTATACTTAGTGAACTAGGCAATACTTAAAGGATTTTGTTCTTTTAATTGCACTTGCAATTTTGCCTGTGAAAACAGCTTTGAAGATCACAGGGCAAGGTTATGGGTTTCATAAACTATGTTCCATAAACAGTATGTTGAGTCAATTTAGTAATAGTAATTAGTAATTAGTAATAGCTTAGTAATAATATAGTTACATCTTTACCTTCATTATGATTGCTCCTGAAGAAGTGGGCAAAATTTTATGCCACAATAACTACATTAGTCTTTAAAATGCCACAAGACTGTTTTGTCGTTTTGTCTGCAGTAGAATAGCATAGATATCCCTTGGAACGTAATTACTGAAACTCTTGTCATAAATAATTTTCCAAACATTTCTTTGGAGTCTTCAGTCCATTTTCCCCACTATGCCAGTTCTCCAGAAACTACAGGATAGGGTGAGACAAGCTAGGAAAAGATATGACTTTTATCATAGTAAAGAAACATTGACATCTTCAGAAAATAATCAGCTATGACTTAGTAACTTGATATTTACCCAAAAGAGATGACCCACCGGGATACTTAAGCAGATATCATTAAAAAGCTAGTTAGGTCCCTGAGGAATGTCAGAGCACCTGAGGAACCTCAAATCTGCAATCACTCTGACCCAAAATAAATAGATCACACTGTCTTTCTCATGGTTGCTTAATCTGCATCTTAAAAAACACATCTAGGGCTGTGGTCACACAGCACTTTAAATCTGGGAGCCCTCCCGGATTAAAGGGGCCACATTTTTTTACCTCGGGTTTACACATCCCAACCCCTGCGGCGGTGGCAGGAGGAGGAGGCAGCAGCAAAGGAGGCAGTGGAAGAAGCGGTGGTGGCAGCAGCAGAAGAGCCGGTGGAAGAAGCGGCGGGCAGCCCGGTCTTGAAGTGTTCAGCGGCAGCGGTGGCTTTTTCGGTGGAGGCCGGTGGCGGCCGGGGGAGGCACCCTTCCCCGAGCCCCACCGGCCGCCTGGAAAGTTTGGGGGGGTTCCCCCTTTTACACTTGGGTGCTTGAGTGGTGGGTGGGACCATCTGGACTGCCCTGTTCTCACAATGATTGTGAGAGAGGGCTGGCCAGATGGCTCAAATGTGGGTTCCTCCTGCGACTCCTGGGAAAACAGTCGATTTTCCTGGGGTCGAAAAATGCGGGAGGAACCTGCATTTGAGCCCACTTCAGTGCGGGACTAGCCCCAGCCTTTTTAGACAGTCCCTTTAAATGCGGGAGGAAACAGCCCTTCCTCCCGCATTAAAGGGCCTTGTGACCGCGGCCTCAATGTTTATGAGCATTTTGAATTTCACTCAGACTAGTCTTTGGTTGATCCCATTAAAGCACTGAGTTTGTGTTTATGTGATGATTTATTTCAAGATATGAAGGTACCAGACAATTAAATTGCTGGATATTAAATGACATTGGTATAATTGTTGGGATCCGGTGTACAGAGCCACTCCAGAGAAGTTCTGCTAATTCTTGGCAGGGAAAGCATATTATTATCCATCATCTTAGTGTTAATGGATGGGTTATGCTAAAGCTTTTGACAACTAAAAGTCAAGCTTGAAAAGAATTTTCTTCAAGGACAAATTGGATAGCAGTCAAGAAGCTTGGGATTCATTTTGCAATAATTCATTAAAGAGTAGGGATATGTGATCAGAAATTTACTAATCAAGATCTGACCCAAACAGTGGCCATGCATAAATATCAGAAGGGCTCCAAACAAAGATACTTCTGTCAGTTGAAAGCAGAAATCAGATCTTCTGCTTTGATAGTTATTCAGAAAAGAAGGGCTGCCTTTCCATCCGTTTTTCATATTCCCAGGCAGGAGGGACAGGGGCAACAAAGCAACAGATTGACAGTAACCGGGACACCAAGAAAAGCTTAACTCCGATTGTCCTGGTGTGCTCAGCATCTTTCACTTTCCAACCATCACTATACCATGTTAGTGACTTTGGAAGACCTTTCTTCAAAAGGGGCTTGTTTGGACGAGGGGCTGGTTTGCCTGAACTGTTCCATTATCTGGGACTATGTGGGTGCTAGGCAAACAAGATAAAGGCTTACTTTGTATTTGCTGGAGCAAGGCATAAAGGGCCGGGGGGGCGGGGGGATACAGGAAGTGGCTTCCCCCATGATAAATAACTGGCCAGCTATGCAGCTTGAAAAGCTAGGATCACAGGTTACTGACCCTCTTCCCCTCCCTATGAGAGGAACGTAGCACCAGCCAGCTTTCAGATCATTCAGGGACAGAGGGAAACACTTTGTTTGTATTAACCGGTTGGCAGGCAGTAGACTTTGCTCTACTTAGATAAGCAGATGCCCAAACTATGGACAGTCAGGAGGAAAATGTAGATGGAGGCTTCAACAAAGGTTTCATGACCAAATAGTAAAAAAGCTTCATGACCAAAAAGTAAACACACACACACAAAAACCAGTCAATATACGGGAGATAATTTCTGAGGGAGGATCAGATCACCTTTCTGTCTGAAAAGGATCACTCTTTGCAGAGTATTGGGGCTGGAACATTACAGGACTGTTTCTATCAGAGTCTGGCTTAGCTTCGTGCTCAAGAACAATAGCCCACCAGGACTCTGGAGGTGGCCAATGAGGAATTGATGGTTCTGACGATAGCCTATCATTGGTAGTTGTTTGGGAAGTGGGTGGAATTGCATGCTATTTAAACAGGGCAGTTGCCCTGGGTTTTTTGTCTTGTTCTTGCTGAATCACTAATAAAGCTGAGCTGATCACTTGGCTGGGGGTCGGACCATCCATGGAACCCAGTATTTAACAGCAGCTGAAATCACATATAACAGAATCAACACCTTTACTTAGGTACAAATTCCAACTCACACAGTTACTATTATGCTTAGTTGAATAAATGACATCCAAGCCTTTCACATACAAGGAAAGTGGAGTGTCTATTTTTAAACTAAACAGATGCACAGACTTTGACCCTACAACACCACACATCTTTGTGTTCAAACAGATGGGATACGTATAAGATACACACTGAAAACTAAGCAGTCTCAGTTTGCTTCTAAGTCATGTGAGAAAGAAAGAGGAGGTCTAGCCCCTCACCCTGCACTCTGTTTTGATAACAGAAACCAGCTACCCACTCTGCAATTAGTATTTTAAAAACATTTTTTTTCTTTAAAATGTTACTAACAAAACACCAACTCCCAGAGCTGAGCTCCCCCGAGCTCCTGCTCGAAATGACTCCTGGTTGTCTGTACTTCTATGGACAGATGGAATTTGCCTAGCTTGTATGGTTGTTATTAGTATTTCGATTATTAGGGATGGGCATGAACTGGTTCACAAAGTAAAATTTGTCATGAATTTTGGCTGGTTTGTGATTTGCAAAACAGTGTTCATGGCAGGGTGGCTGGCATGAACATTCCACAAATTTTGGTGCTGTTCACGGCAGTTCATGGTGGTTCATGGATGGATACATTTCCAGACAGACTATCTCCACTCAATTAAACTATTCAAAAAATTCCAAAGCAACAGGGGGGTGGTATTCTTCAGCCTTCGAAACACCAATAGGAACCCTCCAAAGCTGAATAGGCGCTACTGGCTGCCAATAATAGAATTCCCATTCTGTTTTATGGGATCAGAAAGCTATATATCAGCTCAGCTCCACACCTCTACTCTGTTGACTGTTGGCAGGTAGGCAGAGAGGTAAGGAACTTGTTAAAAGGAGACTAGCAGCACATTCATTTATTCTCTCTGGATTGTGAGCTCCTCTTCTGCTAGAGTTTGGGTGTTAGTGGAATCAGGGCTCTGAACCACCTTGTCTCTCTGCTCATGCCAAGCAGAGGGGCTTAGCTACTGGGTGCTTCGGCTGGGGACCCTCATTGTGACTGTGAACTCATAAGAACATAAGAGAAGCCAATGTTGGATCAGGCCAATGGCCCATCCAGTCCAACACTCTGTCACGCAGTGGCCAAAAACACCAGGTGCCCTCAGTGGCCAGAAACACCAGGTGTCCAGCAGTGGGGGCAGGAAGCCCTCCCACTCCCCCCCCAACACCAAGAATACAAAGCATCACTTGCCCCAGACTGAGAGTTCCTATCTATACTTTGTGGCTAATAGCCACTGATGGACTTCTGCTCCATATGGTTATCTAATTCCCTCTTGAAGCCCTCCATGCTTATAGCCACCACCACCTCCTGTGGCAGTGAATTCCATGTGTTAATCACTCTTTGGGTGAAGAAGTACTTCCTTTTATCTGTTCTAACCCAACTGCTCAGCAATTTCATGGAGTTCCCACGAGTTCTTGTATTGTGAGAAAGGGAAAAAAGGACTTCTTTATCTACCTGCTCTATCCAATGCATAATCTTATAAACCTCAATCATGTCACCCCTCAGCCGTCATTTCTCCAAGCTAAAGGGCCCCAAGCACTTCAATCTGTCTTCATAGGAAAAGTGTTCCAACCCTTTTATCATTTTAGTTGCCCTTTTCTGCACTTTTTCCAATATCCTTTTTGAGGTGTGGCGACCAGAACTGTACACAGTACTCCAAATGAGGTCGCACCATCAATTTATACAGGGGCATTATGATACTGGCTGATTTGTTTTCAGTTCCCTTCCTAATAACCCCCAGCATAGCATTGGCCTTTTTCATTGCAGTCTCATACTGTCTCGACATTTTCATTGAGTTATCTACTACGACTCCAAGATCTCTCTCTTGGTCAGTCTCCACCAGTTTGGACCACATCAACATGTATTTATAGTTAGGATTTTTGGCTCCAATGTGCATCACTTTGACCTTGGACACATTAAACCCCATTTGCCACATTGATACCCACTTGTCCATCCTCGACAAATCCCTTTGGAGTGCCTCACAATCCTCCCTGGTTCTCACCACCCTGAACAACTTTGTGTCATCTGCAAATTTAGCCACTTCACTGCTTACTCCCAACTCCAAATCATTAATAAACAAGTTAAAAAGCATCAGTCCGAATACTGATCCCTGCGGTACCCCACTGCTTACCTCCCTCCACTGAGAAAATTGCCCATTTATACTCACTCTGTTTCCTTTTAGTTAGCCAGTTTTTGATCCACAAAAGGACTTGACCTTTTATCCCATGACTATTGAACTTACTTAGGAGCCTTTGATGAGGAACTTTATCAAACACTTTCTGGAAGTCAAAGTAAACAACATCTATTGGGTCCCCCTTGTCCACATGTTTGTTTACTCCCTCAAAGAACACTAAAAGGTTAGTGAGACAAGATCTTCCCTTACAGAACCCATGTTGAGTCTTCCTCAATAGATTTTGCTCATCAATGTGCCTACTAATTTTTTCCTTAATAACAGTTTCCACCAACTTACCCGGTATCGACGTCAGACTGGCTGGCCTGTAATTTCCCGGATCTCCTCTGGAACCCTTTTTAAAGATAGGAGTGACATTCGCTACCTTCCAGTCCTCAGGAATGGAGGCAGATTTTAAGGAAAGATTACATATTTTTGTCAGGAGATCCACAAGTTCACATTTGAGTTCTTTCAGAACTCTCAGATGTACGCTATCCGGGCCCGGTGATTTATTTGTTTTTAAGTTGTCTATCAGACGTAGGACCTCCTCTGTTGTCACCTCAGTCTGACTCAGGTCTTTCAACCCCCCTCCCAAAATCATTGGTTCTGGAGTGGGCAGGCACTTCTCATCTTCCACAGTGAAGACATAGGCAAAAAATGCATTCAGCTTCTCAGCCATTTCCCTATCATCCTTCACTATACCTTTTACCCCATGGTCATCCAAGGGCCCCACTGTTTCCCTGGCTGGTTCCCAACTTCTAATGTATTTGAAGAAAGTTTTATTGTTGGTCTTTATGTTTTTTGCAATATGCTCCTCATATTCCCTTTTTGCCTGCCTGATCACAGACTTGCATTTTATTTGCCACAGCCTGTGTTCCCTTTTATCAGCCTCACTGAGACTAGCTTTCCACCACTTAAAGGAATCCTTCTTACCTTTTACAGCTTCCATTACTTTGTTTGTTAACCATGCAGGCTTTTTTTATACCTATTTGTGCCTTTCCTAACCCACGGTATATATTTTCTCTGAGCCTCTAGGATTGTAATTTTAAATAGTCTCCAAGCTTCCCCAATGGTTTTGACCCTTTCTACTTTTTCTTTCAGTTTTCTCCTCACATATCACCTCATATCAGAGAAGTTACCCCTTTTAAAGTTAAAAGTGGTTGTGTCAGTCTTTTGGGGCAACTCCCTATTTATACAAATATTGACCTCAATAACATTATGGTCACTGTTCCCAAGTGGTGCAATCACTTTAACATCTCTCACCAGGTCTTGTGAATTACTTAGGACCAAATCCAGGATTGCCTCTCCTCTGGTTGGTTCTGTAACCATCTGCTCCATAGCACAGTCATTGAGAGTGTCTAGAAACTCAATCTCTTTTCCCCGACTTGAACACATATTGACCCAATCAATGTGTGGGTAGTTAAAGTCACCTATTACATCACAGTTATTTCATCTAACCGCTATCTTGAATTCATTCATCATTTTATAATCCTCCTCAATCTTTTGATTTGGTGGGCAATAACAAACTCCCAATGTTAAGCTTCCTTTTGGACCTACTAATTCAATCCACAGCATTTCCAGAAGCGAATCCAATTCTCCTACCCTCTCAGTCTTACTGGACTGTATACCCTCTTTGACATAAAGAGCCTCCCCACCTCCAACTTTCTCCCCACTATCCTTCCGATATAATTTATAGCCAGGAATCACCGTATCCCACTGATTTTCCTCATCCCACCAAGTTTCTGAAATACCCACAATGTCTATGTTTCCCCCCAACACCAAGCATTCCAACTCTCCGATTTTACCTCAGACACTTCTAGCATTAGTATATAAACATCTATAGTTTCTCATACATGTTAAGCCCACAACCTTCCTCTTGCTGCCTTGAGACATTGCCAAGCAGTCCCTATCATTTGCCACATTCTCAGAGAACAATTCTAATCCCTTTCCTTGTAAGAAAGTAACAGTTACCCTTTCATCTCTTTGAGATGAAACATCCCGAACCAGAGATTTTTCATTTCCTGTCAGCTTTCCCCCAATATTCAGTTTAAAAACTGCTCTGCCACCTTTTTGATTTTAAGCGCCAACAGCCTGGTTCCTTCCCGGGACAAGTGGAGACTGTCTCTCTTGTACAGCTCCCTCTTGTTCCAAAAAACATCCCAGTGCCTAACAAACTTGAACCCTTCCCCCCTACACCATCGCCTCATCCACACATTGAGACTCCTGATCTGTGCCAGTCTCGCCGGCCCTGCGCGTGGAACAGGTAGCACTTCTGAGAAGGCTACCTTGGAGGTCCTGGCCTTGAGTCTCCTGCCTAGCAGCCTAAATTTTTTCTCCAGGACCTCACGACTACATTTCCCCACATCGTTGGTGCCAACATGTACCACAACCACTGGCTCCTCCCCAGCACTATCTACCAGCCTATCTAAAACACGCGTAATGTCCGCTACCTTCGCACCAGGCAGGCGAGTCACCATACGGTCAGTTTGCAGGTTCGCCACCCAGCTGTCTACCTGCCCAGGGATGGTTCCTTGGTATGAAAGGATACCTGTTCACCAGCTGTAGAAGAGGTCCCTTCTGAGGGCACATTCCCCTTATCCATAGCACGGTGCCCTGTTCCCTCTCGACCCTCATGCTCCCTGACAGCAGTGGGGGTGCCAGATACAGAGTGGGACATACCTAACAAGTCCCCGAGAGTCTTCCCCACGTGCCTAACTGACTGTCTCTGCTTCTCCAGGTCAGCCACCTTGGCCTCAAGGGAGCAAACTCCTTCCCTGAGAACCAGGAGCTCATTGGGCACACACCCAAGACTTCTGCCCAGTGAGCAGATAATCATACATGTGACACACCATGCAAAATACTGGATAGCCCCCAACCCCCTGCTGGCATTCTGGCTTCATAATTGCTTTAAAAATCATTTAATATAATCCCCCTTTTAAACCCTTTGTATTCTCCTTGTAGATGTCTACTTACCTTGCTGGGAACCCAAAGAGCCTAGGGCCCTGGTGTTCTGGCTCTTCCTTGGCTTCTCACAAGCCCCTAGTCTAAGAGTCCCTAGGCTAAGAGCCACAGGCCAAGAGTCCTTCCCTTCGGCTCATGACAGAGGCTCGTGCCTCTGGTCAGGTGGAGCCTTAAATAGAAGCCTCCCCCAGCAGAGGGTGTGGCTAGTAGCTATTCAAATGCACCCAGGAACTCAATTAGCAGTTAAACAATGGCCCTTTCACACCCTTATCTCAAGCAGCGAGCACTCTGCAACAACTCAAAACTCACTCACACACTTCCACACACAGTACCCTCAGCTAAACCTCCTCAGCTGAAAGCAAATAAGAAAAAGAAAAACACTCACCCTTCCTGCAACTCTCTCCTTCTGCCTTTCAGAACTCCTCTCCCCTGTTGGGGTTTGGGTGTTAGGGATCTGAGCCACCCCATTTTTCTGCTCACACCAAGCTCAGGGGCTGAACTACTGGGTGCCTTAGCTGAGAACCCACATTTTACACCCTCCTTTTGAAGCAAGCAGTTCATACACTTTGTACTGCATAACACATATTTTGTAGTACTGGGAGCAACCCTAAGAGCTTGCTTCAAAAGCTACTCCTTTGCTTCCCTTACTCATGTGGTGTGGCTAGGGTGCCTGCCAAGCTGCCGTGGGGTTACTTTGGGGAGCCCCTGTCAGAACTTTGGGGGATGTCTGACTTTCTGTCCTTCAGAATCTGCCTTTGGAGACTTGGGGGGGCTGTGAGAGTAGGGGGGAAGCTTGCCGTGCTTCCACTGTCTGGCGGGGGGGGGGGGGGTCTGCTCAGGTGAAGTTTCCCTGTGAGTTTGGTGTCACTGGCTTGTTCCTGAGCTGTTCCATAGACTCCTGTGACTGCAGCTGTCTTTTCCAGAGAGAGCACCAGGGAGACCTTTTTTGGGGACCCCAGAAATGTAATCTGCCCCCAACTTGAAGAAATTGTAGAGGAGTGGGCAGCAGGGTGAGATTCCCTGTGCGTTTGTTGTGTGTAGTTTGCATTCTATACTGACATTTTTCCTGGGGGAATCTTCTTTGGGGGGGGGGCATAACTTGGACTCCCTAAGTCCAATCTGCACATATCTTCGATGGCATGTAGAGAAGCATCAGGGGGAGGTCCTCTGTGCGTTTGATGCCTCCAGCTTTGACAGTGTGCATTCTATACACTTGAGAACCTCCTGAACCTGAGTTGTTATTTTCTGTAATTTCCCTAGAAAGCACTTTTCTGGGGGTACCATTTTTTTGGGGGGGGGGGTGTAACTCAGCCACCCTAAGTCCAATCCTCACCAAATGTGGAAGGGAGATACAGGAATGTCAGCTAGAGATACTCTCTAAGTTTGGTGCCGGGAGGGGCATTCTACTGCAACATGAACTGAACTGGTTTGTTTAGCCCTTAAAAGTTCATCACGGCCCATGGTTTGTGAACCAGGCATGCCATGAACAATGAACTGAATAGCATTTTCCCAGTTCATGCCCATCCCTAATTATTATTACCAGAAGAAATATGAAAATATGGAAATCCTGCAATGCTGTCCATTTTCTTAAAGGCAGCTTTTAGCAAAACTATTTCTGTGATTTCCCTTATTTGTATAAAAAACAGTGGAAGGGATGGAGGAGCTTGGTAGAAAGTAAGAGTGGGTTGGGGGGGTTGCACATTAGTATCTGTCAAAGTTTGCACTTATATGTGAGGAACTGTTGGTGCATAACGTGTTCGTGTTTTTGTAAAGTGTTCTCTATATGTGTGTCAAAGATAATGGTAGGGTGCGTTCATATGGTTCTTTTGAGCCACACCAGGCACGAGTGCCTGGTGGATTTAAAGTGCACATCCAGACTTCGACATCTGGGAATCATGCCGCTTTCATTAGTAGCCTGTCGATCCCCATCGGGGATCCATACTTAAAAGATAGTGGTTAAAGTCTGGTCTAAAGCTGGCCACCAGGCCAATGCCAGACTTTCTGCCATCAGGACATACCTCCATCAATCAGCCTGTAGGGATGGTCTCCAGACCATCCTGAACAGCCACCATTTAAAAAAACTCTTAGTGATGTGCGCATAACCGCTTAAACAAGTGACATCCCAGAGCTCTGCTCAAGCGATCCAAACAATGTTATGTTTCTGATGGTCCCCTGAACTTTGTCAACTTTATTAAGTCAAATGGTACCTAGAGGAAGGTACCGCTGGCTGAGTTTTTACCATTTTTAGTATGTGCATGCATGGAGAAACAAGTATATGGTATATGGGCATGTGCAGACAGGATTTTTTTAAAAAAAGCTGACCGCACAGCTCCTCATGGTGGATGTTATCTAGACAATCCACCACGGGAGTCACGCATGGTGAAGCACTTCACAAGCGGGCTGTCTGGTTGTGCAAGGCTAGATCAAAAAGATCTAGCTCAAATTACAGCCGGGCCAATAGCGGGATTAGCTGCCCATCTGAACACACTCATACTTTGCCATCAGATAAGTTAGGATATAAGAGGTCTTTTGCCTCTTTTAAACACTGTATAAAATATTGTGTTGGGGGGCAGTGTTCCCTCTAAGCTAAGTTAGCTGAGTTAGTGTGAGCTAGCTCACAGTTTTTTAACCTCCATCTCACAGATTTTTGTCTTAGCTCAGGACGGATGGCTCCAGAGCAAAATAATTTATGCAGTCGCCAAATCACTCACTCCCAACCTTAATGCCAGTAGCTCACAAAGTAGAAGTTTTGCTCACAAGTCTCCACAGCTTAGAGGGAACATTGGTTGTGGGATGTCCCAGCAGGAGATGCTGGAGACAGACTTTCTTCCAGTGTTTCATGGGTAAACCAAGTAACCTAACAACCTTCAGCTGCAAATTTGGCTTAATGGGACAATCACTAAACTGCTACTTACACTGCTGGGTGTAGCATCTGTCAGTCTCACAATTAGGGCTGCTATCTCTGAATTGGGAAATTCCAGGAGATTTCAGAGTAGAGCTTGGGGAAGGCAGGATTTGGGGAGGGGAGGAACTTCAGAAGGATATAATGTCATAGACTCCATCCTCCAAAGCAGCCATTTTCTCCAGGGGAACTGGCAACTGTAGTTCAGAGATCAGTTGTCATTGAGGTTGGCTACCCTACTCATAATAGTAGCTGCTACACTGGGCCATTTTTACATGTCTACATTATAAGCTATTATCTATGTCTAAAGAAAAAATACTTGATCTGCTTACATGTAAGTTCGACATTCCAGTTGTGAAGGAATACCATGTGAATCATTCACCCACTGTAAGTTATCACTGAAATGAAACATAGTTCAAGGACTTAAGACCTTTTTGAAAAGAGTTCTAAATCCCAGCAGATGCTTGAAAAATAATAAATTGAGCTTATCCACTTGACACTGTGATTTATAAATTTAGGGGATAAGGGAAAAGAGTTCTGGAAAACAATATAATTTTTTTTCCAGTGGGTACACAGTTCAAGTCATGCCTGTGCCATATGGAATACTGATGATTTATAACAGGCAGAAATCAGAGTTGGCAAAACGTGTAGCGCTACTCCCAGAGTACATACTAAAGAAGAAGAATCACCCTGCGGAATAGCTTTTGCCATGCTAATTTTTGCTAGTTTAAAAGGGAAAATCATTTCCATAATTTAAAGAACCAAACATATTTTCTCTCATTTATTTAAATTTATTTGTTTGTTCACCTGCTTGTTTTGAAAGAGAATCTATGATTTCCTTCATTATTTTGAGCCAAGGGGTCAGGAAGAAGGCTGGGTTGATATACCATTTGAAATCATGGGTTACCAATCCATGAAGTCAATGTTTCCTGAGGTTAACTCACAAATGCGCGTTCACAATTTAATAGAGGTTGCAGGTAGCCCTATTGGTCCAAAGCAAAATCCAAAAATGGAGAATATATCATTTGACAGTTGCACATCAAATGATAGCATGAATGTATGAATCACAAACAAGACACTGCAACAGGGACTTCCATGGCTGAGGACAGACTGGTGTTTGGGCCCGCATTACCTCCGCTTTGCAAGCGGAGGAGGCGGGCCTGTACACCCAGCCACAGCTGTCCGGCAGAGGCAGCCAGGACTTACCCCGTCCCATGGCGTGTTCCTCCCGCAGCAGTTGGGCACCACTTAAAACTGGTGTCCCGGCGGCTGGGCGTGCGTTCCTCCTGCTTCCGGTGGGTGTGAACACGCACGGAAGTACAGAGCCGTGCGTTGTCCTGCCACCGCCGCCAGAAGCCGCCCGCAGTGTGGACGCTGCAGGTGGCCTCCTTGCACCATAGTGCGAACGGCGTGCTCTGGGGCAGTTCACCCCGGCTTGCTCCGCCTCTGCTTCTGTGGTGCGGCGGAGCTCCAATCTGTCCTCAGCCCATGTCATCTCACATCACTTCAGACTTTCTATGCTGTCTCTTTACATATTCAGAACCCAAATTCCTATACAGTCCTAAAATGCAGTGCTCTAATGCTGGAGCACTTGGCACTAGCACATGGTCTTAACCAAACCGTATGATCCATGTGGCAGTATTCTGGATCTGAACCCCAATCCAGTAATCAGCCATTGCTTATATTGTACCAAAATCTGTTCCTTGACATCTGTAGAACTGCCACAGGATTTCAGTGATACTTATAATAAACACGCTGTGACTGGAATTGCCAACACTGATTATTTTATTCTGTACGTATGATACCTACTTCAACAAAAGGAATACTGGAAGCCGTGGTCAAATGCTGGAAACTATGTATGCAGCACCATTTTCTGGTGCGTACCTTGCTGTCCTCAGGCATAATGCCAAAACATCTGTTTCTTTGTTTTTTAAAAACCCAGGTTTAAAAAGAGGAGTTTCATCTTTAAAAAATATTTTTTTTACTGTTTTCTGGTCTGTTTCTATCCTGAGAACTGTTTTATTAATATCATTTTAGACAGCTGAATGTTCTCTTATCTTGTCTTTATGCTCCCAGCTGGTTTGATTCATGTGCTGTTATTTTTATTATTTTATTTTGTAGTTTTCAATTTATGGGATATCTGCGATGGCAATAGACAGACAGACAAGTAGACAGACAGACAGATATGGTTTTACTCAGGGCTCATTTCGTAGCAGGAGCTCCTCTGCATAGTAGGCCACACACCCCTGATGTAGCCAATCCTCCAAGAGCTTACAGTAGCCCCTGTAAGAAGAGCTCTGTAAGCTCTTGGAGGATTGGCTACATTAGGGGTGTGTGGCCTAATATGCAAAGGAGCTCCAGCTATGAAATGAGCCCTGGTTTGACTATACAGGTTTTGAAACTCCTAGAGTACTATGATGTCACTTCCTGTTTCAAAAAAGGCTTTTGAGGGGGTTTGAATAGCAGGCATCTTTTAAAGGGGGAGGGTGGAGGGATTTGGGCTTGTTATCTTTGGTTTTAGCTGGGGATCTTTTAACTATCACTGTAAGCTGCCTTAAACCAAGTGGAAAGGTGGGATATAAATGTTTTAATGTGTAATAAAAATAGTAAATAATTTGGCTTACTCCCGAGGAGGACTGTATAAAACTAGCAATTCAGTTGCAAGACCATAAGCATGGGGGGGGGGGGGGGCTGGAGATCTTTGCTATCTCAGGGCGTATACAGACCCTTCCATAAGAGGCAAAGTGTGCAGAAGGTATTCTACCCAATTATTCACCAAGAAGTTGATCCTTTGGTGGTTCTGGCCAATAAGAGCAAAGACACTGTGATAACTGGCAAACACTAATGCAAAATTGGTGTTATTGTGATACAATTAAATAGTATCTAACATGTCGAGCTACCTACATTTATTCACATCTTTAAACACAACCTATGTATGGCTATGGGTTAGCAGAGCTGGTTTCCAGACTCTTGCCTTCTTCCAAGACCATAGCATTAGGATAGGTGACCAGTGCCGGTATCTGTACAGGTATCTCTACATTCAAGGTATCTGAAGAAGTGAGCAGTGACTCATGAAAGCTCCTATCCTGCCATAAATTTTGTTAGTCTTTAAGGTGCTACTGGACCCGTGCTCTTTTCTCCTGCTACATTCAAGTGTATGTGAAGGGAAGAGGAGATTCACGATGTAATCCAAAACACCTGTCTAAATCCATCAGTTTTGAAGGAGGTGAGTCCATTCAGGGTTGCACTGTCAGATTCTGTTCACCATTACTCTACACAGACTGCCAAAAAAAAATGGCTGACAAAGGCTAATGCTTAAACAATAATGGTAGCCCCAGACATTGGAAGTGGCCTATTTAATTATTTACGCTTTAGGGACTCTCTCTTGCTACCATCACACTAGTCAATGAAAGCAGGATGTGCCCTTAATCCTCATGCAACATTTTTAAAACCACAGCAGAATTGGTTCGTCTAAAAGCAAGCAATGGGTGAATAGTCAAGAGGCTTATGCTTTATTCTGGGAAAAAGAGCCCATCTGTTTACTGATTCAACTGCAGGGTTAGTAAAGGGGATGAATACATTTTATTTTCAAACCATACAGATGAATGTCTCTGTGTCATCATTTTACATGTTAAATACTTCAGCCTGATCATTTCCCAAATATGATAGCTGAATAATTCCTTTTTATTTCAAATACACTGCTTCTGATATGTACCTCTCTCATGTTTTTCAAAGCATTGCAGAAGTAGTTTCAGCTGCACAAGTTAGTTAGCATCAATGGGAACTGTGCAGCTTGGTCCTTACTTGTACTGCCTTGAAAATGTAGAAGCAAACTTACTTAACGTAAAAGAGTCGCAACAAGTATATGAAGAGCATTAAAGACCATGCGGCTGCAGATTAATTTGCTAAAATAATTGTATGAATATATAAACGCCCTGGTCTCTATACACTTATGATGTTCTTAACCACTGAGGTTAATAAGCTAGACTTCAGCAGAAGGAGGACACCCAAAATTCTCCATTTATATTGAAATGGAAAAGCTCACCGGAAATTGAAATGAAAGCCCCCCAGCTCATCGTCTTTGCTTCTAGACATTTTAAGCAGTATCTCTCTCACTCAAAATCCAAGCTGTATATTTTAGGGGGTTTTTTCCTTGCAGATGGCAGTGTAGATTTATGATGATAGCCATCAGCTTGTCTCTCTAAGCCTACAGAAATAGATGCAAATTTTTATGCTGTCACGTTAAAATATCATCCTTTTTGGTGCTGTCATCGTTGGGCAGGATTTCCTTTTAGCATTACAAGTTATAATACACATTGCCTGCCTTTTTACTCACCGGTTGTGAAAAATCACAATACTCTCCCAGACAGCAGCAAAAACAAAATATGTCACAAGAGCAACAATATGCCTCAAAGGCAAAGGTTTTAAAGGGTGAAGGGTTATTGGGAGGGGGGCTGGGGGCTGTGTTTACAGGGAGGAACACTTTTCTTAGGACAGGGGCTTTGAGATGGGAGATTCTATAGGAGCTGCATTGTGAGGTAAAATATGCACTGTGATCACTTTTCAGACTTTTTTGCAAAATGATACCAAGTACTCTGATTTTTTGTTCCCTAGGACTGTTTTGACTTTCTAGCTAAAGCAGTTTCCTCCTGGTTTCTTCCAAATTTTGAGTATCATTGTCTAGTCGCAGTGCATGTACATGCCACAATGATCTTTCTCCCTTATTCCATAAATTCTGCCTACCTTGTTCATTGTCTCAACAGGGTTACAGATAGAGTGATTTTTCATCATCTCCAATTAGGCCAGCCAACTCTGGCTCAGGAAATTCCTGGAGATTTGGGGGCAGTGCCTGAGGAGGGACTTCAATTTCTCCTTGACTTTATGGTATACAATAAAGTCCACCCTCTGAAAGTTCTCCAGGGGAATACATCTGTATAGTTTGGAGACCGGTTGTAATTTCAGGAGAACTCCACCTGGAGCCTAGCAACCCTAGTTCCAATATCTGTCCACTGTTAATGATAACATAATTATATATGTGTATTTAATCAGGGGTCATTTCGTAGAAAAAGAGGTGCAGGAGCTCATTAGCATAACTCATTTGCATATGCCACACCCCCTAACATACCGGAAGTGTGTCAGAAGGCAACACCCACCCCTCAGGCTCCATTCCACAGGTGAGTGAAACTGACCTGCTCTTCCTCCATTCCCTTCCCCAACCAATACTTTGTGCAATAAAAATAAGCGTAAAGAACACACCCTCATTCTCTTCCTGCTCCCTTGAAACCACCAGGTTTCAAGTAGACTTGAGATACTCAGGACATGTGCCCCACCCATCCCTTTCCCTTTCCCTTCCCACAACAAGACACCCTGTGAGGTAGGTGGGGCAGAGAGAGGTCTTTTGAGAACTGCTTGTGAGAGAACAGCTCTGAGAAAACTTGTGACTGGCCCAAGATCACACCAGCAGCTGCATGTGGAGGAGTGGGGAATCAAACCCGGTTCTCCCAGATCAGAGTCCAACTCCTGACCACTACACCAAACTGATGAGGAAGCTGCTGAAGGGTTGGTGAAATTTCTCCAGTACTTATGTGCCATGTGCCCAGATAAAAAATGGTATACTTAGAGAATTTATATGCCACCTTGAGCAAGTCTCTGGAAAAGCAGCACACAGTCATAAAAGGAACAATGATAAAATTATCAATATTAAAACAAAACATTAAAAACAATAAAGACCCTAGCAGGGCTTTCCCCGGGGCGCTGCGCCTCTGCACTGCTCGGGGAAGCCGAGGAGGGGGCAGGGCTTGGTCATGTGCCCGCCCTCTGGGCTCCTCACTCCCGGAGCTGCGCTCCTGTGCGCTCCCACTCCAATGGACCCCTGTATTTAATTATGTATAATGATCTCATTATTGAAATTCGGATTGTACCAGATGCTTACATGCAAGCTTTTTGGGTGTGAAAATAGGGGCCAGAAACATCCTCTTTTATGAAGCCAGTTCAGAGTGAAGGTAATGCTTCTTGTTATCATTCTGAACGGGGGCTCCTTTTCATCTTCCCTACCCCTAATTTTCTCCTCCCCAAAGACAGAGCTTTTCATAGCCAATGAAAACTTTGGCAAGAAACAGTCCTCTTTATTTCACTCATAGTCTAAATAGATATTTTCCAATGAGAATACCGAAGAACATAAAGAGGAGGCCTGGGGGAAAGGTAACCTTCTTTTAATGGAAAAGTTATTTCAGATGAGCATGATTTTAAGCACGAAAATGGCAGGTGTTCTCCCACTACAAACTGTATCTGTTTGAACCTACAAGAACATCAGAGAAGCCAATGTTGGGTCAGGTCAGCGGCCCATCCAGTTCAACACTCTGCCACACAGTGGCCAAAAACACCAGGTGCCCTCAGAGGGTCCAGCAGTGGGGGCAGGAAGCCCTCCCACTGTTGCCCCCCCAAACATCAAGAATACAGAGCATCACTTGCCCCAGACCGAGAGTTCCTATCTATACTTTGTGGCTAATAGCCACTGATGGACCTCTATTCCACATGTTTATCTAATTCCTTCTTGAAGCTGTCCATGCTTGTAGCCACCACCATCTCCTGTGGCAGTGAAGTCCATGTGTCAATCACTCTTTGGGTGAAGAAGGACTTCCTTTTATCTGTTCTAACCTGACTGCTCAGCAATTTCATGGAGTGCCCACGAGTTCTTGTACTGTGAGAAAGGGAGAAAAGGACTTCTTTCTCTACCTATACAGTATTTCAAATGTGGCTTTAGGAGAAAAGTTCCTGTGATGAGGGGAATCTGAGTGTCTCTCTTTTGTGGAAAAGCTGAAAGTGTTAAGATTATCACTCTTTCAAATAAATAATCTATGTTCTTTAGGTAAAGATTTTAAAGCTGCAGTAAGTATGTGAAAGTGGTCATTGTCTTCACATGTTGGCCTCAGAGGAGACTTGGAAATATACCAAGAGAAAGACTCTGACTTCCTTTCAAAACAGCAGCAGAAAAGGCACAGCTAGTCAATGCTGCAGCAGCTTCGTGTATTTGGAAATGTTCCATTAGTACAGGTTTAGTTGCCATAAAGTCACCTCTTGTCTCCTCTGGTTTAGTAACTGCCATGGACCTTGGTAACAATGTTTCCTTTGCCACTGCTGATAACTCTAAACTGACATGCGCTTTCACCCACCACAGTTTGTTTTAGCTGTCATTAATTTTTTAAGCCTTTCAGTTCATTCAACCATTGGCAGCTGCCTGGTGTTCCCTGGAGGCATGTTGTAGCAACAGCTCAGTAATCCTGCCAAATGTTTTACTTTTAGTCTCAAAGGGGAAGGGGACCAAAGCCAGCCTCCAAGTATTTAATGCATTTCTTCACTAATAAAAACAAGAATACTTGGAGGTTAGACATGTGCCAAGACAGAAATAGGTACTGTGTGTAATTCTGGTTCCTGTTCAGTGCCTCTCATCAGTTAGTTGCATGCAGCTTTTATTTCCGTTCCATGATGTGTGGATAAGGGTAACTGCTGGCACCTTCTCATTTTGTCTTACATGGATTTGTGTTCACTCCAGGTGCAGTAATAGGCCTGTACAGTCCTAGTCACAGCTGCAAATTAAACATTATCCTAGGTTTACCACAGAGATGAGCTTCATCCAAGTCCGACAAAGGCACAATCGCAGTGTAGCCTAAAGCTCAAGATGTGAAGCCAAGAAGTTACTGACTTGCTTCTACCATGAATCCATTATATGGTCTTTGGCAAACTATCAGCACCCACACCTACACTACAGAGCTAGTAATATTGTTCTGCCTTTCAGGTTGCCCTGACTTGGAGGTCCCACACTAGCCCAGTCTAATCAGATCTCAGAACTGAAGCAGGGTCAGCCCTGAGTAGGACTTGGATGAGAGACCATGAAGGAAGTCCAGGACTGCTATGCAGGGGCTGGCAATGACAAACTACCTCTGCTTGTCTCATGCCTTGAAAACTCTACGGGTCACTTGACAGCTCTTTCCACCATCAACTTTCAGGTTACTTCAAGGAATAGTAAGTCATAAAGGACTCTAAATCCTGAGCAAGTATTATATAAATGCTAGGTGTTAGTATAATCTGAATGGTTGTCAGTATGTAGAGATGCCAGCCTCTAGATGGGACCTGGGGATCCCCAAAAATTACACCTCATCTCCAGACTACAGAGATCAGTTCCCCTTGAGAAAATGGGTGCTTTGGGGGGTGGACTCTATGGCATTCTACCCCACTGAGGTCTCTGTCCTCTCCAAGTTCCACCCCAAATCGTCAGGAGTTTCCCAACCTGGATCTGGCAACACTACCCCCCCCCCTTCTGCTCTAATCAGAAGGCGTGACTCTGCTTGGAAGCTCTAACCATTACACACATTCAGTCATGTTTCTAGTGTATCTGCCCAGGAAACGCTCCTTCTCCCTTAATTATATCTGTGGGAGGAAACAGTTTCCACTCATTCAGTCTCAGGCAAAGTACACGATAAACAATGCAGAATATATAATTACAAAAGTAGAAGAAAATCCTGTACACTTAAACAAGAGAGCCTTGCCATGTCCCCCTTAGCCGCCAGTAGTGGATTGGGGGGGGGGGGGCATCAAGTTGACGTATCCAGGTTGGGGAATGTCTGGGGAAGGAGCCTGACGAGGACAAGGACTTCATTGGGGTGCCATGCCATAGAGCAGGGGTGGGCAAATGGCGGCCCGGGGGCCACATGCGGCCCGCCACAGAGTTTTTTGCGGCCCACCAAGAAGATTTCATGACTTCAAGAAAACTGAGCCTAAATTCAATTTGCTCTCTTATCCCATCACTGCTGATATTGATACAGCACCTGAGGAGCTGCAGCTTGAACTTATTGACATGCAGTCAGATCACACTGTGAAATAAATGTTTAATGCTGTGACATTAGTTGACTTTTACAAATCTTTGTCTGCTGAAAAAATTTCCATGTATGAAGAAATTTGCTGGGGAAATGTTCTCTATATTTGGGTCTACATATATTTGTGAGCAAAGTTTTTCTTGCATGAAAATCAACAAGAGTAAATATAGATGCTCTTTGACAGACATTAACTTGCAGGCTGTGATGAGAATCTCAACAAGCAATCTCACTCCTGATTTCAAAAAAATTGTAGAAAAGTGTGATAGGGTACATTTGTCTCATTAAACTGATTCTAAAATTAAATGTGCTTGCAGCTATAGATGATATGAAATTAGCACAATAAATAAATTGAATAAAACTACCACTATTTAATTTAATTTATATTTATTGATTTTTATGATACAATTTATACCTTTTCTGAAATGCAAAGTTAACTAATGAATGCAATCATTTTAGAAGGTGCGGCCCTCCACTAACCTCCGCTCCCACAAAGTGGCCCCCAAGCCAAAGCAATTGCCCACATATGGCATAGAGCCCATCCTCCAAAGCAGTAGTTTTCTCCAGGGGAACTGGTCTCTGTAATCTGGAGATGAGCTGTAATTCCAGGGGACCCCCAGGCCCCGCCTGGAAGCTGGCAACCCTAAGTAAGCAAGATGATACCTACAATATGAGACTACAGTCATATTCCTTTGTAAATGCAGCTTCCCCAACTTTTTATTTCTACTACAAATACCTTTCTCCAAATGCCCTCCTGGATGTTTCAGTTCTGCACATTCCTCAGAATGGTAAGAGTGAGAGACTTCCTGGCCTCCTCAGGTGGGCGGTCTCACAAGATGGGAGCTGCCACAAAGGATGCATGTGAACAAGCAGTTCCTAATCTTAGTGATGACTGAGGAGAGCTATGTCTCAGCTGAGGATGCTCTGAGAGGAATTATAAGCAGGTCTGCTCTGAAGTAAATCCCATTTTGTTCAACAGGGCTCACTCCCGAGAAAATGTTGTTAGGATTCCTGCCCCAGCCATGGATATACTTGACACACTTACAGTGCAATCCCAAGAACACTTTGGAGTAGATTTCAGTGGATTCTGAGCAGACCTCCTTAGGACCGCACTATTGGCCTTGTCATCTCTCAGCTCCAGAACTCCCTAACTGTAAAATGAAATCCATGCCTTTAAATCTAAAACATCTTCTACATGCTTAATTACTTAATATTCTGCCTATATAGTCAGTCAGTCTCTCTCTTTCTCTCTTTCTCTCTCTCTCCCCCCCCCCCCCATATATATATTACAATTGGGAACCTTAAAGGACTTGTGGGAGGTATCTCATTTCTCCCTCTGCCACTATTTCCTTTTTCCCTTTCCTGAAAGCCCCCATCAGCTCTCCCCTTTTCCTGTTTCCGCCTCTCCTTCTAGGATTGCTACAGAGATCAGTTCCCCCGATGCTGCCAGCTCCAGGTAGGGGAAATGCCTAGAAATTTAAGGGTGGGGCCTGGGAACCATGAGGTTTGGGAAGAGAAATGACCTCAGCAGGGTCCACCTTCCAAAGCAGCCATTTTCTCCAGGGAATCTAATTTCTGTCATCTGGATAGCACTTGTAATTCTGGATGTAATTCTGGATGCAATTCCTGGAGTTGGCACCCCTATTTCCTTCCCACCCAACAGCCAACTTACCTTTACCTGCCCCTCAGTCTTAAGCTTCTGCCCCCCCCCCCATGTAGCCTCTACCTAGGAAAACTGTGGCCCTGCTGTTGGGTGCAACAGTTCCCTGCCCCATTCTCTCAAACTCAGCCATTCACCAACATACATTTTGTGTCCCATTTGTGTCCCATCTCCAGCTATATCTATGATTTATTTACTTCATTTATACCCTGCCTTTCTCCACAGTGGGGACCAAAGCAGCATACATTATTCTCCTCTCCTCCTTTTTATCCACACAACAACCCTGTGAGGTAGATTAGGCTGAAAGAATGTGACTGATCCACATTCTGGTTTCTGCCTTTTGCATGTTTGTGAACTGGTTACCACCCAGAATCCCCTGTTGCTTCTAGCTACTCTGTGTAGAATCTGCTACCACATCACAACCACTTCCCCAAGTTTACAAGAAATTTTGGAACAGTAGCAATTGTGTGACTTGTTGCCATAGCTCTTGTTAAAGTTTTTTTTTTTCAAAACCAGTGAACAGACACTAGTGGACTTGAGACAGAGTGTTGTTTAAATTGCCTCTGAGAGAAGTTTCATCCATGGCTTTAAGCTCTTTCATAGCTGATGTACAGTCATCATTAATGCTGGAGCCAAGAAGGCATTTCCCCCTAAATTAGCATGGTTAGAGCTGTAATCAGATGTCATAAAGAGACCACAATTTGTTTGTGACATGACCTAGCTTCACATCGTCAAACTCACATGCTTTCTGCTCTCATCATATGCAGAACTACAACAGAAAACTTCCTGGTTTAGGAGAAGTCTTTGATCTTAGAACCAACAAGTATTAGAACCAACATGATATTTCTTTTTTCAATAGCCACCATATACTAGAGAGCAATCCTAAGCACACTTACTCATACCCATTCTTATTCAGGCTTACTCCCAGAAAACTGTTCATAGGATTTCAGCCTTAGTGGATATTTGAAACTACTCAAAGTGAGCTCCTCAGGAGATTTGCACAGTTCATATGGTTGACAAAACAGGTACAATATTTCCCACACCAGACATGTAGACAATGAATGGCAGACCAGTGTTTTCAAGCACCCATGAGCATGCCTCAGGAGGCCACGCTCCAGTCCTGGTTTCAAGCTGCATGCTTACAGGCATTTAAAAATTCCACAGTAGGGCTGGCCCCAGGATAAAGTGGGAGGGCACATAATACACCGATACTGCAGGTTCTAGTCAGTTCCTAGATGGAAGACCTTCTCCAACCCTTAACAATACCACTCTGAGTTCAGTGATGGAATAGAAATATGATGGGAAAAGATGCTGACATATGGTCCATAATTTATATGTTTTGAAACCCTGGGATATAATTATATCTGCTACATAAAGTGTAGAGGGGCCTTAAGAGTGAACACAGCTTCCATTGAAATATGTTTCCCTACTGATAAAAAAAGACTGATACTAGCTCTATTCAGTCTAAAAGGGATTATTTGGAGGACTAGTTTCATGTCATCTGCACTCAGTTTTACCTAATGTTTCAAATGGCAGCTTAAAACACATGCTTTGAAATGGATGGCTGCCTCAGGTGCCACTTTGAGCTCAATGAATGTTGTAGGCAACCAATAGTCTTTGAACAAAGATCTGATCTACGCATTTGACCAGAAACTATCATACAATAAACCAGCCATTTTTATTTCTCTCGTTCCGGTAAGGAGGAAAGGGGGGGACGGGACAGACTGCACAGTGATTTACTTGCAAAACACGCAAGGTAGAGAACAAATTCAATGTCAGTTTCAATAGTTGTTCCTAGTGGTCAGAGGGCTGAAATGATAAATCATCAAGGAACAATGCTCTGCCTCCTCCATTTGTTCGGGGATTAGATGACACTCTTGTGTATAGCTTTCATCTTCCTTCTGTTGTAAAGTGGGAGAGCTACTTAAATAAACCAGGAGTGTGGAGCTATTTTAGACAGTCCGTTAGTAGGGGGGATAAATAAATGAAGAATCCCAAATACCAGCACGAATATTCACAAATTCATATTTTTTTATCCACCAGCTCTGCCTCTAATGCTCTAATAAATTAAATTCTATTAGAAATGCTGTTCTGCTTTCATTCCTCTCAGGAGTGCCTGTAATCCAATTTGTGTGGTTTGTGCATTTGCATAATATTTGCACTGCAATACATTTCTCCTTTCTTGAAAATATAAATTATATTGGTTTTAGATCAGATAGAAGAGAATGGGGTTTTGTTTGTTTGTTTCAGAATTTCCCTGTGTAACAAAATGCAATCATCTTCATTCTTACTAACAACAGCAATGGTATAATCTAATGTTTTAGGATTAAACTACAGAACACACAACAAGATATTCTTCATCTAAAAAATTAACACATCATGTAAAACCATGATTTAATTAACCTAAATATGGTTAGTGTGATTATCTGAATGAATGTCAACTAATTAGTTTGGTAAGGTCCCTCAAACCAAGATCTAAAACCAGGATCTAAAGTTGGCTTACTAACCACATTTAGTCTTAATAATGTTCTCATATGATGCTTGAATGCTGACTTCCTGGCTTAATCCTTGTAAATCATGGCTTGCTAGTGTGAGACTTCTGATTAGATCCAATAAGTCAGGCCTTGTAGTTCAAAACAAAGTCTTTATTTCTTAATGGTCTTTCGGGAACACTTGCGTTGTTTGTGATACCATATACAGTGAGGAGAGGATTCATATACTGTATTCAAACAAGAACAGAGGCTTGGGTGCCAATCAGAATAAAAAGAATCAAGCGCCAAAATGCTACCGTTACTTTCTCAGGGAAAAAAGGCGCGCAAGCTGAAACTACATTCCCACCCCGACCCTGTGTGTAATCTACTTGCAGGCCCCCGCAAAAGACACCTGGAGAAGCAGAGCCCAGTTGCCCAAAGTTACAAGTGCAGTCAACATAGATAACTGAAGTCTAGCAAAACATATGAGTTCACCCAGAGGAGGGAGAGTTGAGGGGGGGGGGGAAAGGAACCGTCAGAGCGGAAGCTGATGCCGATCTCCCACCTGCAACCGGGATAGCCACAGGGAAGCAAAACATGACAGGGAACCTGACAGCTAGCTGGCAATGTCCTCCCAGGTTACAAGGAAAAGACAATGGCCCATGATGTATGCGCATCTTAGTGTAGATTTTCAGCTTTAAGCCTTTAATCATGACTTTGGATTCTGTGCCCGCCTTACGCATCATTCTTTTCCCTATGGTGTATTTATTCTGCAGCTACAATTTTAAAAATGCACTTTTCTAAATTGGGGTGGACTGTCACTTGGGACTTGTGGGGGATGGTGTCCAAAGAGTTTTTTTATTTACACAATTGCCCTATCACAGCTGTGCAGTAGCATCCAGCAAGCACCTGCCATTTAAATCCTCATGGATCTGGTTTTGCACATGCATTTTAGCCTTAGTTGGTTGAATAGAAGGGAACACAAAGGAACTCAGGCAAAGGGGGAAAACCCAGAACTGAAACTGATTAGACTTTTTCTGAAACTGACAAACAGCTGCAAAGCCCCCATTTTCCAGATTGCCATGTACTAGGGGATTCTCTGCTATGTTTATCAGCCACTGTGAAAAATGGGAAAGAGTCACACGATCTCATAATATAGGGGAACATGATTGTCAAGACTCCTCGCCTCCCCCAGGGGCTTACCCTCTGTGGTCATGATGCCCCATCGCCCGAGTGGGGCTGTGCGTTGGCGGGTGGAGAAAAGGGGTGTGGCAGGGCCTCAGAATGGGCAGGGGGTGAGGGTTAACAGCACCCGTAGTCACCTCCCTGCCTCCGGAGTAAAGTCCACATTCAGCTCCCTCTCTCTTTCCATTCTATGCTCGTCTCTCTCTCTCGCTCGCTTGCCCAGAACTTCCCTCCAGCTCCTCCTCCCTGGCCCTGCCATGGTCACTCCCTTTTATCCTCTCCTCCCCTGCCCAGCACCGCCCCGTGGCTAAGCCCCACACCCTTTGAAAAGCCAAGACACCTGGCCTTCACTCTGGCCGACGGCCTTGTCTGCTGCTGTGGCGTGCCAGGGCAGCCGTGGCTGACTCCCTCTGGCGCAGCTCTGCTGCGGTGGCCCTTTTGGCAGTCGGGCTTCTGCTGGGGGGTAGCAAGGCCGATGCTGATCTGGCATGGGCAGCGGGGCACGCTGTCCAGGCCCTGGCTCTAGCACGGCCTGTTGGTTGTGCGGTTGGGGTTCCGTGGATCTTCTGGCTCCAGTTCGGCCCCTGTGGGGTGCTTTGGCAATGGTCCGTCCCACCACCCAGGGCTGCAGCTTGATGTCCAGATCTCCCTCCAGACTCGACGATGGTGAGTGTGCCCCACAAGGGGGGGGTGGGCCGGAGAGGACCTGGGATGGGACACACCCCCTCTCTGGAACCCTCTATGGGTGCCTCCCCTTCAAAGATCCAGGACAGGTAGTCAGCCACTTGGTGGTCAGGGCCTGCCTGATGTCGCACTGTAAACAAAAATGGGAGCAGTGATAAGTACCACTGGAGGATCCAGCAGTTGGAGTCCTTCATGCGGGCAAGCCAGAGCAGGGGGGCATGATCGACCACCAACTAAAAGGGGTTATTTGTAAGATAGTACTGCAGGGCGCCCATGGCACACTTAATGGCTAGGGCCTCCTTCTCCATGGTGGCATAGGCACGCTCAATGGGCTGCAGCTTGCGGCTAATAAAAAGGACCGGGCGTATGCCCCCCCCCTTATCTTCCTGCACCAACATGATGCCCAAGCCTGTCCCGGATGTGTCCGTATGCAAGATGAAGGGACGGGTAAAGTCTGGGTTGTGAAGGACGGGATCCCCAGACAAGCTCTGGTGTAGCCTTTGGAATGCCACCTCTTCCGCTGTTGTCCATGGGATCCGGTTCGGGCTGTCCTTCCTCAGGCGGTCCATTAGCAGGCTAGCCACTGTGGTGAAGGCAGGTATAAAGCAGCTATAATATCCTACAAATCCGAGGAAGGCTTGGAGTTGCTTCTTCGTTTGTGGTCAGGGTTGTTGCTCCAGTGAGTTAATCTTCTCAGGCAGGGGCCTTAAGCGGCCATGCCCCACAAGGTACCCATGGTACTTTAGCTCCTGGAACCCCAGCCGGCTTTTCTTTGGGTTGGCTCTTAAGCCGGCGCAGTCTAATGCCTGGAGAACCTGCCGCACATGCATGAGGTGAGTCTCCCAGTCCGGGCTGCAGATAATAATATCATCTAGATACGCCCAGGCGAAGGACCCACACTGGGCAAGGACGCAGTCGATGAGGTGTTGAAACGTGATGGAGCCTGAAAGGCATCTGCTTGAACTGGAAGAGCCCCTGTGGGGTAGCGAAGGCCGTCTTTTGGTGATCGGGAAGGTGTACTGGCAGCTGCCAGTACCCCTTCGTCAGGTCAAGAGCTGACAGGAAGCAGGCTTCACCTAGCTGGTCTATCAGTAGATCGGCCTGGGGCATCGGATAGGTGTCGAACTGGGCTAACTTGTTTACTTCTTGATAGTCTATGCAGAACCTGACGGAATTGTCAGGTTTCGGCACCAGGATGACAGGGCTTCGCCAGGCACTTTGAGAGGGTTCTATTACGTCAAGCCGCAACATTTCCTTGACTTCGCGGGCAATGGCGTCTTGGAGCGTGGGGGTTACCGGCCTCCAGTGAGAGCGAACCACCTTCCTGGAGGTCGTAGGAATGTGGTGAGTGGCCAAGTGAGTACAGCCGAGTGTAGAGAAAAAGACCCCAGGGCAGCTATCCAGAAGGCAGCGTAGCTCCTCTTTCTGCCTGTACATCTGTGAGTGGTTCTGTCGTAAGCCCCGGAGCCAACTGCCACAACAAGGACCCATCAGGAAGCTCCCTGTGGGCGCCGGCCAACAAGCTATGGTGAGGTTGATGCTTGTGGTCATACCAGCTTTTAAGGTCATTCACATGCACATGTTTGCAGTGATGTCATCACGGGCTGTGCCTTACCTCATAGGACAAGGGTCCCAACACGTGGGTAATTACGAAGGAACCTTGCCAAGGATCCTTGGGTGTGTTGGCCATTACGGCCCTAGACACCAGGACCTTATCTCCCTCTTCAAAGGTCCTGGGGTGGGTGCCCCTGTCATAGCACCTCTTTTGCTCCTCCTGGGCTCTCTCCAGGTTGGCTCGGGCTGTATAGCGGACTAGTTCCAGGTGTTCTTGCAGCTTTCTTACAAAGTCACACAGGGCCTCTGGTGATGTCTCCTCTGTGACTTGCCTTCGCCCATCCACAAGGCCCAGGATGCCCCAGGGCTGTCGCCCATAAAGAAGTTCGAAAGGGAAGAACCCAGTGGAGGCCTGGGGTGACTCTCGCAGGGCTAGCAACACTGGGTCTACGTAGAGGTCCCAGGTCTGGGGCCTGTCATGGGCCAGCTTGCATAGCATCGTCTTCAGAGTCAGATTGAGATGCTCGACCAGGGTACACTGAAGTCAGCAGTTGGTGGATCTGTAGGATGTTGCAGACCTGCCACATGAGGCGAGCCGTAAACGGCAGGGTTTCGCGGGGTAGGCCCACCACTTAAGTGGCTCTCGCCACTTAAGACTCGGAAGGGGAACCGCCTCCAGAAATCGAGTGGCATAATCCATGATAACTAATAAGTAGTGCGCCCCTCATGGTGTTCTCGGCAGCGGGCCCACAAAGTCCATCATGATGCGGTCAAACGGGACGTGTTGTATTGGGAGTGGAGAAAGGGGGGCATGGGGATCTGCCTTGACATTGAGGCATTGACAGACCTCACAGGACCGGCAGTATTCTCACACATCCTTCACGACTGAGGGCCAGAAGAATCGGGCCAACACCCGGGTTAGGGTGTTCTTCAGCCCTTGATGGCCTGCGCAGGGGTGGTCATGTGCCCTCTGTAGCACTTCTCCAATCTGCTGGTGGGGAACCAGCAGTTGTTTGTAGGGCCCCAACCTCCCTTTTACCTCTCTGAACCAAGCTCCCCCCTCCCAGACTATTCGAAGAAGCCGCTGGCTGCGACAGGGATACACCACCTCTCCTTCACTTACCACCGTGTGGCTCTGGAGACCGGCCAAGGCTTCATCCTGCTCTTGGGCTTCTTGAAACTGGGGGTCCGTATCCCAGGCGAGCTCCTGCCCATCCAGGTTGTCATCTCCCTCTGACGAGCCGGTACTTTTGGAGTCGTCTGGTGTTTTGTCAGCTGGGTTGGCAAGGTCTTCAGCAGCCTGATTCGTGAGGGCCCAGGTCAGCTATCTGCAATGCCTTGGTGAAGCCAGGGGCATCTCTCCCTAACAGGACTGGGAAGGGGAGCTTGGGCACACGGGCGACCGGGACTTCCCACCTCCAGCCCAGATATGTTAGGAATATGATGACTACTGGGTACCTCTCCTCGTGCCCATGAAAACAGATGACCGTTGCGGTGCATAGGACTGGAAGAGCCTGGGGCAACAGTTGGGTCCGCACCATAGAAAGGGAACTACCACTGTCCAACAGAGCCTTTACGGGGTGGCGTCCCAGCTCTATGGGAAGGAGACAGGCGGGTGGCTGGCGGTCCACAGTGGCGGTCTGCATAGCATCATCCTACCTGAGGTCACATTCCATGGTGGGACAGTCTCGTCAGAGGTGTCACCATTGCATGCAGGTGTAACAAAGACCCATGTCGGAGGGCCCGCGTGCTGGCGGGGGCAGAGGGGGCAATCATGGACCCCAGACTGCCTTCGGGGTGATCTTTTCCAACCAGAGTGGGGAAAAGCCGGGGGCATGGGTTGGCCCACTGGGCAGAATCATGGCCGGGACCCACTCCAGCCCACCCAGGGCACCGAGCCTCACTGCATGTCCCGGTAGACAGGGGCCCCGGGGAATTCCTGGCATTGGGAGCTGCCCCACGTCCGGCTCAGCTTGCCTCCATTCTTCCTGGAGCTTCTTTCCCCTCCGTGGCCAGGTAATTTCCCCACAACTCCTGGGCCTCGGCCAACCGGGATGGCTTCCAACAGGCTACCCAGTGCCGTATGTGGGGGGGAAGTATCTGCAACAACTGCTTGATCACAACTACCGGGACTTGTCGGTAGTTGGAGTTAGCCAGTGGGTGGCTACATTGCACAGGGCTGCGATCACCGCCCGCGGTTGGGAGGAGGTTTGGACATGCAGGCTGCGAAAGTGCTGTCGATAAGCCTCTGGAGTGATGCCCATGCGATCGAGTATGGCAGCTTTCGCCTTGTTGTACTCCACTGCGTCGGCCCATTCTAGGGCCTTCAGGGTGGCTTGGGCCTCACCAGTCAGGTAGGGGCCCACAATGTAAGCCTATTGAGCACGGGGCCATTGGGTGGCCTCTGCGGCCCACTCAAACATCTCCAAAAATGCTTCCACGTCGTCATCGGAGCCCATCTTGGCAAGTGCTGGCCAGGAGCTTCTGTGGGGATTGGCGGGCCTGCCCAACACCACCACCACTGCGGCCGGGACCAGCTGAGCCGCCATGACCTGCTGGAGGTCCCGGACTAGGGCAGCCTGAGCGACCGGTTGTTGCTGGGCCAGGTCCCATAGCAATTGGGCTTGGTGCTCGGCCATCCACTGGCTGAACTGTGTCATGTCCATGGCGGTGTTGGGGGCAGGCGTTGCCCTGTCCTCAGGGTTCTGCTCCTCGCTGGGCCATTCCGCATCCACCGGTTGAAATTGTGCAGGGTGTAACCAGCTGCGGGTCAGCGTCCAGCCGCGGGAGGTCAGCAAATGGGATAGCGGGGCCCCTAGGTGGGGGCCAGTGCCCACATCCTCCACCACTCTGTCAAGACCCCTCACCTCCCCCAGGGGCTCACCCCCTGAGGCCATGGTGCCCTGTTGCCCAAGCGGCGCTGTGTGTTGGCGGATGGAGAAAAGGGGTGTGGCAGGGCCTCAGAATGGGCAGGGGGTGAGAGTTAACAGCACCCGTAGTCACCTCCCTACCTCCGGAGTAAAGTCCATGTTCAGCTCCCTCTCTCTTTCCATTGTGCGCTTCTCTCTCTCTCTCTCTCTCTCTCTCTCTCTCTTTTTCCCAGAACTTCCCTCGGGCTCCTCCTCCCTGGCCCTGCCATGGCTGCTCCCTTTTATCCTCTCCTCCCCTGCCCAGCACCACCCCGTGGCTAAGCCCTACCCCCTTTGAAAAGCTGAGATGCCCGGCCTTCACTCCGGCTGATGCCCTTTTCTGCTGCTGTGGCATGCCAGGGCAGCCGTCTGCCGCAGCTGATTCCCTCTGGCACGATTCCGCTGTGGCGGCCCTGTCGGCAGTCGGGCTTCTGCCGGGGGTAGCAAGGCCGATGCTGATCCGGTGCGGGCAGTGGGGTGTGCCGTCCAGGCCCTGGCTCTAGCACGGCCTGTCGGCTGCATGGTTGGGGAGCCGCGGATCCTTAGGCTCCAGTTCGGCCCCTGCGGGGGTGCTTTGGTGATGGTCCGTCCCGCCTCCCGGGGCTGCGGCTTGACGTCCATGTCTCCCTCCAGGCTCAATGGCGGTGAGTGTGCCCCAGAAGGGGGGGCAGGCCAGAGAGGACCCAGGATGGGACAATGATGAATGTATAGAATGCATGGTAGAACCCACTGACAGTGGCACTGCAAGCTGTGATTGTTGGCATCATATATGGCTGAGTTCAGACTGGCAGTTTGGCCCAATATAGGCCCACTTTGCAAGCAGATTAAGAGAGCCCATTCACACAGCCACAGCTGCCTGGTGTTGCTGTGCCGCACTCACCCCATCCTGAAGTGCTTTCATCCCACTTTTAAACGTTACCTGGTGAAACTGGTGTCAAGCTGTCTGGGAGCACGTTCATCCCGCTTCCGGGCAGTGTGGCCACAAATAAGCCGCACATCAAGCAGTGCCAGTAATTTGAACCCACTAATCCGGCTGCTGTGCCCATGTGCCTATGTGCCCATGTGCCGACGCGCAGGTTGGCAAAACGGACCAAAGCTGCACGCCACCACAGCAGTGGTGCCAGGTGCTGCCCCACAGTGCAAATGCTTTGTCCCACCTCCTCCCAAGTATGGTCCTGCATCAGTCTACGCGGTGTGAATGGAAAGCCCCATGACAACTCAGCCTGGGTCTTTTTGCCCTGCTTCCCTTGTGTTTCATTTTGCCAGTCTGTCCTCAGCCTGTGTGTGTATGTGTGTGTGTGTGTGTGTGTGTGCGTGTGTGTGCGCGCGAGTGCATATGCACATGCCTTTGCAAAGTTGGCTGCAACTCTGGCACGCTTTGCACAGGGCTGCAGTTTGTCTGGGGGAGGAGTCATCTGGCAGAAACTCTGGAGTTTTTTAGTCTTGTGCCACTAAATTGAAAGAAAATGGGGGGAGGGAGTATTTTCACCAATGCCCTAGCGCAGCTGCATAGTAACACTAATTTCCTGCCATTCCTTGCAAATTTGCCAGGTTTTCTCTTTGTGATTCTCTGGTTTGATCCTGCACACTGGTCGTGATCTTGGCAGTTTTTTAGAGCCCGTCCTATACAGATTGCAGTCTGTCCTCCGAATGGATTGATCCCAAGAGGTCCTTAGGTTTGGTGGTTTGCAGAAGGTCCATGTGGCTCAGCTGCCATTTTAATGATAGGCTTCCAGAGACTGCCAAAATGGCTCCCACCCAGATTTTGTTCATTAAAGCATAAAAGGCAAAATGTTTTCAAAGCTTTAGACTTCCCATCCCAGTGTCTGTCTCTCTTTACATCTCATGTCAATTTCATTCTGCGTTGATGATCCCCCCCCCTTTATTTTGTTTACATGCAGCACTGAAATCCCCCCCTTTTTTTTGCTCTGGAACTGCTGCTATTTGCCTCCTCTCCAATCTCCCTTTCAAGTTAATACCAGCAGGGAACTAAACCTCATGCAGCTCCTTTTAAAATTTTCCACATCATTTTAATTTTTTTTTTAATTCAGTGATCCAAGACTAGCTTTGGCTCATATTGCTAGACTCATTCCACTTGTAAAAAAAAAAAAAGAGGAGAAAATGGAGCTTTTATACCAATAAAGGGGGGAGGATGGCAGAAGGTACAGAGTGGGTGGAATGACCTTGATGTGGGCAGGGGAGTGACCACCAAGGGGCAGCAAAAGGGTGGGGGGAATCCAGTGGAATCTGTACACTTTTGAATTAGCTTCCATTTGGAAGTGAAAAAAGGGGGAAATCAGCACAAAAGCACTCTCAGAAAACTTGGGGAAACAGTGACCAGAAAGCAAACTGAGCACTGAAGGGAAGAAAAACTCTGCAGAACAACAAAGAAAACCTGATGGGCATGTACAGTGAAAGCGAGGGGAAACACCTATGCATAATAGGCCAATGAAATCAGGATTTGTACAGGCCACCCAGGCTTTGAGTGAATGTCTGGGAGCTGAATACTAGTATCACAAACTAACCGTAGTTAAAATAAACCATGATTTTTGTATTATGCCTGGATCAAGCCCATTTGTAACTGACAGATGTTAACAAAGGCAACCAAATAGTAAACATGCTTACCCAAAAAAACTTTACTGAACTAGGTACAACAATGAGGAAGATTACAGAAATATTACAGATTACAAAAATATTAGGCTTTAAAAAAAATTACATTGCAGCCACAGGGTGTCCCAGTTTAGATCAGCATTGTGGGCTGGGATGCATACAGCATTTATTTATTTTATTTTATTTGCTATATTTACAGCACAATACTAAGGGAGGTGGAATTGGCACAGGGAGCCACCCAACCCCTACACTGGTGTAGCTTTGAGTTACGCCAGAGTAAGGGCCGTTTACACCAGCACAGGGCACAAGCAGTGCTGTGCCACTCAGTTTGACTGGCACAGCTGCACCACAGCCACACAGTGGTGGAGCAACACCACAAACCCCTGCACTGGTGGAGATGTGGGCGCTCCATGGTGCGTGGTGCCAGTTAGGCAGCTCCCTAAATGTTTCCAGCATGGGAACGTTCCTCAGAACAGATGCAAAGTTATGCCAGCAAAAATGCCAGCATAGCCCATTGGCAGCCATGGTAACTCCAAATTTAACCCCCCCACACACACAGAGACACACACACAGGCACACACCCAGCAGCAGCCATGCCCATGAGAACCCAGGCAGCTCAGGATACCAACTAAATGTGCACCCAATCAGCACCCTCCCCTGCACTGTCCACACTCCTCCTCAGCACCCCATCATGCCCCCCCACCCTACAAACAGCTCCAAGTGGTTGCCCAACTATTCCAGAGGTAGGGCGCACAGGATAGTAGGCTGACAGCTCCCTTCCATGCAGACTAGGAGCGCTGGCATGTGCACCTCAGTGGCGGGCAAAACACAGAGAGGGCCCTTAGCACCACCAGGTGAACTCTTGGAAGGAACACACCGCAGAGAGAGCAAAGTCTGCACTTCATGGAGTCCACACTCTCAGCTTTCAGCCCCAACTAGTACACCAGCTCTGTTGCTGGGATTCCAAGGGGCAGTTGTACACGAACAAGTAAGCAAGGCACCCCATCCCCAACCCACATTCCCCCCCTTGGCCAACAACAGTGGCAATGATCTGCACTAGACATGGCATATCCTGCTCCTGAACATGGCAACTGAGGGGGGGGGGGATCTGAGGGAACATGTGCATCTGGGGGCAAGCAGCAGTTCCCCAGATGCACATGGATCCCATGCATCTAGATGTGTTGGGGCTCACCTGAGGCAGCTGCCGGGGGAGGGGGCAAAGGTGACAGCTATGCAATAGCTTGCCCACCTTGCTAGTTGACAGCACTCTCCCTGCACAAAATGCAGTGATGGGTGGGGAGCCGCACTGTCCTGCCGCAGGGCTCCCGGGAGCCCCAGGAACAGCCGTTCCCGCCACGGCGGGAGCTCCGCAGGCTTACCTGAGGCCCCGGCCGAAAACAGGGGCCCCTCCAACAGCTACCAGGGGGCAGCAGGGGGAGGTGGAAGCCCTGACGGGGCGCGGCGGCATGGGCGTCCAAGCCAACTGTGGAGCCGCCAGGACGCGCCCAAGGGAGACCGCGGGGGGCGCGAGGTCCCAGGGCTGGCCTCGGCATGCCTGCAGGAGAGGGAGAGTTACGACCCCAGAGAGGCCCGGGGAGGCATACGAGAGACAGGCTGCCGGGGGAGCAGGCAGCAGGGAGACAGCCCAGGAGACTCTGGAACTCACCGGCCAGGAGTGAAAGGAGTGGGCCCAGAGGGAACAGCCAGGAGCAAACGAGGGGCGGGGATGGGCTGAGCCAGGAGGAGCGGAGGACACCAATGAAGAAGGAGGGTGAGACAATTGACAGGGGAAAGCACGAGTGGGGCAGGGGAAGAGATAGGAGTGGGGAGCACTGAGGGGCGAGGGAGGGGATAAAAGGGAGAGACACGGGACAGCTGGGGAGGAAGTGGCGTGCACAGAGGGACGAGAGAGAGAGAGAGCTGACAAGGGCTGAGTCGTGTCCAGCGAGAGAGAGAGCGACAAGGCCAAGCACTCCTCTAAGTTACTGTCCACGCAGGGGAGTGGTCGCTTGGTGCTATCAACCAGGCGTCACCCCATTCTGAGGTCACACCCGTCCTCCCATTTCCCCAGCCCCGTTCCCCAGGGGCTCCAGCGGGAGAGTGGCGGAGCACCCGCTGCCGCCAGGGGGCGCACAGGGGCATGACACACACCAACCTCAGTGCTGAGCGATCCCACATGATGGTCAAACCCCTTCCCTTGCAGGAGCATGCCCTGATGCTGCTGACAAAGCACATCTTCTGATACATGGAGGTTGTGACATGAAACTGGCTCAGGTATGGAATGTCTTGGTTTTGCCACCCAGGGGGGCACCCAGATCACTGCACGGAGGCCCCTGTGGGACTGGTGAATGCCCTTCAAGCTGCCATCAAGGAATGTCAGTGGCTGCTCCAACATGTGTTTCCCCCATAAACAGGTGCCTGTCCAACAGGCAAAACTCTACCATGTGCCCTCACTGCAGCAGAAGCCAGCCTTTGGAAGTGCCCAGACATATCTTGCCTCCTGGCCTTTCCCTCCCCATGCCCACTGGGAAAGCACCCCGAGTGGTAAAGGACCAAGTGGGGTAGCGCACGGAAACACCATGATTCCACCCTAACTACTGTGTTGTCCCTGTCTTTCTTCAATGAAACTCAACCAGTGTGCACATCTCAGGTGTTGATGTGTGTTGCAGACTATGGGAGAAGGGAGCCCATGGGTGGGGGGAGGGTGATGCAGAAGCCACATGATCTTCAAACACACCGGAGGAGCAAGGGCCTCATCCTGATAATAACACTGACACAGCAGAGGACACAGATGGGTGGAAGGGGAAGGCAACAGCTCAAGCCGCCATCCCCCCAGCCAAAAGCACAAACTGCTCAAGCAAGAATTGTAGGGTTGCCTGAATCACCATCTGGAAATGGGCGGGGAGGGTCGGGGAGGGTCGAGGCAGGGGGAGATGTCCTGACACATCATGGATCAGATGCTGGAATGCTGTGGGTGTCTCTCACGGAATGGCCCTGGCCCCAGGGGCCTAGCGTGGTCCCTGGCCCCAGGGGCCTAGCGTGGGCCTAGCGTGTCCAGAAACTGTTGCGCTCATGAAGCTGCTGGCTTAAAGGGCTACCACCACAGTAAGGTATGGCCAGTAGCTATTTGCACTGCCAAGTAGAGATGGTCAATTTCAGAGGGCATTTCCCAATGGAGGCCTGCTAGGGCCATCTGGATCCCAGCTCCCCCAGAGAATGTTGGGTATGCAAATGAGGGGCTCACACAGCACATAGCAGCGGCTACCGGGCAATGTGGGCCACCAAGGGGAAAACCAAAGAGTGTCATGGTTGAGATGTGCATCAGCCTTTCTGATGGTCCACCTGCAGCGTGGCTACCACGATGGTAAATGCCGTCACTATGCGTGCCAAGCCAGGACCCAGCCACTCACAACCATGACTGGGCCTGGTGCCCGCAGAACTAGGATTGTCCACGCTTAGTGAGGAGGGTGCATGGGCCTTGCACTGTAGAGGGTTCAACCATTCATGCAGATGTGAGGTTCCTTCTACAATCACCCTTTGTTTGTTTGTAACAATTGCAGGTCACCTGACTAACCATTTGTGCAAGTGGCACATGGCCTAACCATCTCACATGGTGGGAATTCCTAGCTCTGCAAGCACTGATGCCCTTTCCCCTTTTTCTGGGAATCAAAGCATTGTGAAAAACAGAATGGGTGACACTGGCAGCCTTCGGGAACCGAGGGGGCCAATGCCATGCAACCCCATTCCAGCACCCTTGACTGATTGATTGATTCACTGATTGACTGGATTAATACCTGAGGTTCCAAAGGCTGCAGCAGATGGGCCACAGGGACACCACCACCAGTCTCACCCAAGCCCTGTACCTGGCCACCTGAGGCCAGGGGCTGCACCGTGTTTGCTTTGTCCCAGCAAGCAGCCCACCCTGGCAGTTCTGAAGACAAACAAATAGAGGTGGTACAGCCTGGTTCTGGGAGGGGGGCATGCCATGTGGGGCTGGTGTCACCCTCATAGATCAGTGGGTGATGCTGGTATTATCATACAGTCACTAGTGGTTCAGTCACTCTTTGCTCAGGCTAACAGGAGGGGAGCCCCTCAACTGCCAGCATAGGCCTGTGGATGCCTCTGCCGCCAGAGGTCTGCCCACACCCACTCCTGCTCAAGGTGGCCCCTTAGAGCTTGCTTCGTATAAGCCTCCAGTGATAGCTCGGAGCCCTGTACCCCAGCCAAGGAATCCTTCACAACCCCCCCTCCAATTGTGATGTTGGGGAGCATGGCACACATGGTGAACAGCTTGGCCACTGCCAGACACAGCATGGCTCTGTGCCCCCCATGGGGTGGAAGCATCAGAACAGTATTTTCAGCTGACCAAATGCCGCTCAGTGACCACGCGTGTTTGGCAGTGGGCTTGGTTGTAGGTTGCAGGATCTGGTGGGTCATCTTCAGGATACAGCATCAGCAAATATGGCAGCAGAGAGTACCCACAGTGACCTGGAGCGAATGGCACATGAGGCATCAGGGGCAATGCCCTCTGCTCTTTGGCTGCCCATCCCTTCCCACCATACTAATCCAGGAGCCATCCTTTGCCCTCTGGCCAAATGGTCATCAGGTAGTTGAGGATGGAAGCTGCAAAGATCTGTGTGTCATGGATGCTGCCCAAGAACTTGACCATGACTCAGTCCATGAAGATGCCTTGATGGTCACAAGAGACCTGAACTTCCAAGCTATAGAAGAGGTTATGATTTCATAAGACCTGCAGGGGGGTGAAGAGGGCTACATGGGTGCAGTCCACAGCCCCATGATGTTGGGGAAATCACCAAACAACGTGAACCCTGCCCTAATGGGTGCCAGGCCCCCCTCCTCAGTGGGGAAGTGCATATGCTCCAGAAGGTTGGTGAACATGGCATCCAGAAAGCTGTGCAGGCAGTGGCTGGCTGAGGGCTGGGACACCTTGAGAACTTCTGCCACAAACCCTTGTAAGGATCCATTGGCCAGGAACTGCAGAGAGAGCAGGACCTTCTACAACACAGGAATGGCAATGGGGAGCACGAGTTTGGCCCTGGAAGGCAGGGCCCAGCTCCTCTCCCGGGGCCAGGATGGTGGCGCTGTCTAGGCAAAACCAAACAAGGCAGGTGCTGTGTGACAGACAGAAGGTGCTGATGCGAGCTCAGTGTCAACAGGCACAGCGCCTCCTCTGCTGTTGTGGTGCCACCCAGACTTAGAGCACTGGTAGCAAGTGGATTTGGTGAACCCCTAGCATGGGTGGCAAGGGCAGAAAGGGTCGTGGATGACCAACATGACCTGACCCCAAGGAGGCGTACAGCAAAGGCAGCCTCCATGGTCCTGTGGTCACTGGCCATCATGCAGTCCCCGGGCCCGGTGGCTGGAGGAGAGGTGACACAGAGGGCAGATTCAAGGACTTCGGATGGCAGCAGTCCTGCCCCACCAGACAGAGGGGTCAGGGTGGCAGTGGTAAGGAAGGCCCCCCGGGGCCAGGTGTCCTGGCTGCTGATGGCCCAGAGGGGGGAATCTGGTCCCTTGCTGGGACTCCGGTCCTGGGGCCCACATCTGGCACAGGCCATTCTGCCCACCCTTTTGTCCACGTGGGCAGTGGTTGAGCATGAGCAGGTGGAGAGTTATTGTGAGTGGTGGGGAGCCTTTTCTGGGGGCAGCAACGGATGGAGGGGCTGGCAATGTGCTGGCAATTACATACAAAGTCCGAGATATCCTTGCGCATGCGCGGCCACCAGAATTGCCATTGAACCAAATTAAGCGTCTTTAAGAACCCAAAGTGCCCTGCCAGTTTTGATGAATGACAAGTTAGCAGTATGTCTTTTCGTCTAGCTCGAGGTACCACAAGTTTGTCCCCATGATACCACCACTTGTTTTCCCGGAGGGAACAGTCCTCTATGTTTCCCAATTCTCCGGCCTCTTCCGGGGAGTAGTCCCCCCCATTTATCCCCCCACGACTCTACTGCTGCCTGCTTGCTCTGGCTTCGGGTAGTGACAGCTCCTCCCAACTGTTGGGGGGAGAACATGGAGTCGAACACTTCTTCCTTTTGACTCTCGTGCTGGGGTAATCTGGATAGCGCGTCTGCTAACGAATTGGCTCTCCCAGGAAAGTGCTTAAGCACGAAATTAAATTTTGAGAAAAAATCGGCCCATCGGAGCTGTTTTGCATTCAGGGACCTCTGGGTGCGCAAGGCTTCCAGATTTTTGTGATCCGTCCAAATTTCAAAAGGGGTCTGCGCTCCTTCTAGCCAGTGTCGCCAGGTGGTGAGGGCCAGTCGTATGGCTGCTGCCTCCTTATCCCACACTGACCAATTCCTCTCTGTCTCATTAAACTTTTTTGATATATAAGCCAGAGGGTGCAGCTTATCATCCTGTCCCTTCTGTAGGATGGCTCCCCCCATGGCCACATCAGAAGCGTCTACATGCACCACAAACTCCTTGGTTTCATCGGGGTGGGCCAGAATGGGTTCCGAGGTAAATAGGGCTTTGAGGGTTTCAAATGCCTTTTGGCAATCCTCAGACCAGGCTATTCTCTCCCCGGGCTTCCCTGCTTCTGGGCCTCTCCCCTTGGTTTTAAGGAGTTCAGTTAGCAGGAGAGTGACCGTGGCGAAGTCTTTTAGGAAGGTGCGGTAGAAATTACAAAATCCTAATAGACTCTGAAGCTGTTTTCTTGTTCGGGGGGCTTCCCACTGCACTACGGCCTCTACCTTGGCAGGATCCATTTCTAGCCCTTTCTGGGAAATGCGATACCCCAGAAAATCCACTGAATCCCTATGGAATTCACATTTCGACAGCTTAGCATACAACTGGTTCTTTAACAGAGTTGACAGCACTTCTCGGACCAATTTTACATGCTCTTTCTTATCAGCAGAGTAAATCAAGATATCATCTAAGTAACATAACACCCCCTTGATTAAATGCTTGTGTAGCACTTCATTTATTAAGCTCATAAAGACCCCCGGCGCGCCACTTAATCCGAACGGCATCACCAGGTATTCGAATTGCCCCAATGGCGTGTTAAAAGCAGTCTTAAATTCGTCCCCCTCCCTGATGCGCACCCGGAAGTATGCATCTCGAAGATCCAACTTAGTGAACACCTTCCCTTTGGCTGCTTCTGTTAACAGGTCCTTAATAAGGGGAAGGGGGTAGGCATTGGAGGCTGACACTGCATTTAATCCCCTGTAGTCCGTGCACAACCGTAGCCCCCCGTCCTTCTTTTTCCTGAACAGAACAGGGGCAGCGAATGGGGACTTAGCGGGGCGGATGAAACCTCGCTCCAAGTTCTTGTCTAGGAATTTCCTTAGCTCCTCCCGCTCATGGAGTAGAGTTTTCATGGAGGGCTCATGGAGTAGAGTTTTCCCTTTGGTAACTTTTCTCCCGGGATCAGCTCTATGGCACAGTCCGACAGTCTGTGGGGGGGTAGTTCATCTGCCTCGGTTTCACTGAACACCCCCATTAAGTCTCGATATTCCCTGGGAACGGCGGAAGGTACCAGAGTGAGCGCCGCCGCTCGGAGAGGTGCCGGGGGCCCCGATCCCCATCCCGAGTCCCACTTATGGTTTTGGCACTTCTCGTCCACCCAGGAGATTTTCCCTTCGCTCCATTTGATGTAGGGGTCGTGGGAGCTTAACCAGGGACTCCCCAACACCATGGGGAACTGGGTGTTGGGGGTGATGACGAAAGCTCTCCTCTCCCAGTGTTCCCCCATCCCCACTATCAGTCTCTCAGTCTCTGCCACACATGCCTCTTTCATTTCCGATCCATCCATTTGGGTAAATGTAAGTGGCTCTCCCAATGGGGTGACTTTGGGCCCTAACCCGTCCACTACTAAAGGGCTAATCAAGTCCCGGGCACACCCTGAGTCAATTAGGGCCCGGACCCGGACGTGGGTCCCGGTCCCGGGTGCTATCACAGTCACTACCATATACAGTAAGGGGCCAGGGATGCTCACCGGGGATGGCGCGTCGCGGATGGGGACCTGCAGTTCTGTGCCGCTCACTGCAGGCCGTTGGATTTTCCCGACATCTGTGCTTCCGTCAGCTCCAGCTCTCCTTGCTCGCTCGCGGCCCCTTCCAGCTGTAGTGCCCGGAGCTTGAACGAGGTCTTCCCTTTACTGGGGGTGCTCCCGGCTACCGGGGTGGAGGTCTTGGGGACTTTTCCCCCACTGCGGGGGCACGCCGAGGCGAAGTGACCACTCTCCCCGCACCTCATGCAGAGCCCCTGCTTGAACCGGGCGTCCCGGATCTCTTGGGTGTTCAGTTTGGGCTTCACCTTCTGGGCAGCTTTTGCTTGGGCAGTCGTTGAAGTTCCCATCTTGATGAGGGTGAAGCATTCTTCCACGTCTGCGGCCGCTCTCATCCAGGTGGCTAGCGAGCCCGGTCTTCCCCCGCGCAGCACCGTCTCATACACCTCGGGGTTAAGAACTTCCCTGTACTTTTCGATGAAAAGATCTTGGGTCCAGCCGCGAATCTTGGCCGCTATGCGCCGGAACTTGTCGGTGTACTCCCTCACTGAGGACTGCCCCTGGGTCAGCTTCCGTAACTGGTTCTGAGCCTTCTCTTCTCCCAAGGGGTCTTCATAGTGTTGCCTGAGGGCCCACATGAAGTTGTGCACGGAGCGTAACTCAGGCCCGGGGGTGTTGTGCAGGCTCACATACCAGTCGCTGGCGGTGTCCCTCAGCTTGGACCCGATGTAGCCAATCCGGTCCCTCTCGGTGGGGTAGAGATGTCCCCAGGTGTCTAGAAACCGCTCGATCTCTATGAGGAAGAACTGCAGCTTCTTGGGGTCCCCATCGAAAGTAGCCATCAACGGATCGGCGGGGGCCTGGCGGACCATCGGCCCTGCCGGCATGGGTGCGGGAACCGGGCGGGGAACGGGCTGCAGGACCTGCTGTGGCACTTGCTGCGGGACGACTCCTGCGGGAGCTCCTCCAGGGGGAACCGGCGGCTGCGGGACTCCCCCTCCTGGGGGTCTGGCCCCTCCCGGGGCTGGGCGAGCTGCTTGCATAGCCGTCAGGGCGTCTCGGAACTGGTACTGCAGATCGAGGACTATCTCGCGCAATTCTGCGGTGAGTTGCAGCCGCAAATCTCCCATCATACGATCCAGGGCTTGGGTCCGGTCTTCCCCGTAGAGATCGGGCCCGTGAGGTGCGCCTCTCTCCTCTTCCAAAGGCGGGGGACGCCAGTCTCCTCCGTAGATCGTCTCTCGCTCGTCTCCCAGAAAGCTCGGCTTCCCGTGCTCGGTGTGGTCTCCCTGGATCGACACCCGTGCCCCCTTCCGATCGTGCACCCACGAGTCGACGGTCCCACGACCGAAATTGCTCCATGAGTACCTCGGGGTCACGCTCTGATGAGGAGGTGGTCGTGGGATGTAGTAAGCCCCCTGAGCCATAGTCACTGGCACTTTGGGCTCCCCGCCGCCGCCTCCACCACCGGCACCCTGGTCCGCCGGGGTCACCGGTCGATCTTTGGTTGTAGGGATGGGAAGAGTGCCGTCGTCCGACATGGTCAGGAACGGCCAAGTCCCAGTCATGGATCTCTGACAATCTGTGAGGCTTCTGCTCAAAGTAGTCAAGGATCAGATCTTTGTTGATGAAACACAGTTCTTTATTTCCAATTTCTACATTGGTACAGGTCCTCGGATTATTGTCAGAGATAACGCATACAATAGAAGCAGGTCTAATATACCCTCCAGCCCAATTTGAATTGCCCATAGGTAACCAATCAACAAGGGAGAAAAACCGCGGGCAAAAGGTTCTCTGGCCGTTTGCTTCCCACAGGAAAGAAAGTGAGGTGTGAAGCAGTAAATTTCCCTTCCCAAACCAGACCCCTCAGATGTAACCATCTTCACATAACAAATGCTTTCCCCAAGGCTTTCACACGTTGATAAGAAATGGTCCCCGTCCTCCCCTGTCTTCCCAGCCGGGAGGAATGGAATGCGGAGGCAGGAGTGTGAGAGCCCATTGTTCTCATGCTTTGAAGTTGTCATCCTCCCGGGCAAACATAGACCAGGCCTGGTCAGAGCCATAATCCTGGGGTCACAGAATATACATTCACAATTGTCAAGCTAATAGCAATAGGCATGATTACATAGTTGGTACAGGAACAGGTTTGCACAGCATAGCAAAGTCAGGTTACAATATATAGCATGAGATCCCAGAAATCCTTGTTAGAATCTGCAGATTCTGACACAATGTCGGTAATGGTGGCTGCTGGGCACCTGGAGGGGCTTCTTGCCCTAGTGAGAGACATGAGTGAGGGACAGGGGAGCATCGAGTGCCTCCTGGGGGACTTGTCAAAGGGTCTCCAGGCCCCCCAGCACCCCCTGCTGTCAGATCCTCTGCCATTCATTGTCTGTTGTCTGGGTGCCTATCAGTAATTTACTGCTAGCCTTGAGTTTGTTGCCTGTCATGTATGCTATGGCTCTTTCTTTCCCTCCGGGAGGATGGCTTGCCCCATACTCCCACGTCACATAAACATTCTGGCTAATCTCTCCGGGCCGCCTCCCTTTGCCAGTCTGGCGTCTCGGACAGCTGATCTTGCTTTTGTAACCTTGAAGGCTCTTGGACTGATTTAGGCCAGGTGCCTGGCCTGTGAATAGCTAGTAGAGTTCACTAAGGGGCACGGGGGGGGGGGGGAGGGTTAGTGCTTTTGCGCCTTTTTGGTGGGAACATAACGGCTGGGGTTTTTCGCGCTTATTTTAGTTGGCTCTGATTGGCTCTTTACCTGCCTTCACCTTTTTGTATATGGTATGTTAATCCCTGTTGCTTGTAACTGGTTATCACTGACAAACATCGTGTACCTGAAGGATTTTTGAGAATAAAAGGACTTTTCCTTATACCAAAGGCCTGGTTTATTGGATCTTATCAGAAGCCTCACACCTGCTCATTCTCCAGTGGGGGTTGCCTGGGGGTTGGCACAGGGGTGCCCTCAAGAGTGTGGGTGCCCTGCTTTTGATGGCAAGGCTGCACATCCATATACTTGTCTGTCGTGACCCTCAGAGGCCCTGTGCACTCTGTGTGCAGAGCAACACCATGAGGTCCCCATGAGGCGGGCGGTTGATGCCTCCTCCCCACTGACCGGTGACTGGGGCTTCTGACAGGAGCTGGCATCTTTAAGGGGAGATGTGCTGCAGGGGAGGGGCGTGGTTCTTGTGGCCTGCCCTTCTCTGGCCTCCACCAGTGACGGATGCTCAGCTTCCTTGATTCATGGCTCTCGTTGGCCCTGTGTGCCTTGTCTATCACACTGCCCCCAGCCTAGCAACAATGCTGGGACAGAATGCAGCAGCAGAAACACCATGAATGCCACTGTGGCAGTGCTCAGCAACACTGAGGAGGTGCCTTTTCCCCATTTGGGATGCGACTGCCAGCACCACCATTGTGCCACGGCCAGCCACTGTAGCAGAGGAACATCATAGGATTGCTCTGCCCAAGTCTGTGTTTCTCATTGAGACTCAGTGCAGATTACGCAGTGTAATCTGATGCAGTAAACAGAACGAGACATCTAATAAGCAATGTAATAGGACTAAGATTACAGAAATATGAAACAAAGCATAGAGTATTAGGCATTATACGTTAAACAGCACTGAAAATGGTACTACTCACTTCAAAACAATGCAGTGACCCAGATAGTACATATAGCAAATAGATCAGGTCTCAAAGCTCAAGGGTCATTTTACACCTCCCCTCTAAAGTAGTTTGACTGCTGTCTTTTCCTGTGCTGATTTCACAGTGGTGTGAAATTTCACTCCAGGGGGTCTAAGTGCACTAATCAACAGCAATTGTTTAAAGCAGAAGCAAGCCAGTTGAATACTAGCTTGACCACAGGAGGGCAATTAGTAGATGTGGACATTTCAGTGGCAGCACGGTTTCACACCGCACAGAAGTATGGGCAGGGTTTTTTGGAACTAGAATGATTCCAGCGGGAAAGTCAGATGTAAAAACAGCCCAAGTTTCATACAGGTGCTGCAGAGGGTCATCTGAAGGCTTTACAGTATATTTCTGTTTGTCAGATTTTTACATTCTCTCATTTTTACTGCAGGTGGAACAAAAGAGTTCACTGTAATTAGGGTGGCGTGAGTTATTAGTCATAGATTGATGAAGGGTCATTCCTGACTACAGGACTGAGATTAAATGATCTCCGGGTCTCTGCAAATTCAACTATTTAGCTACTCAGTTTACGTTAAGCATGCCTGTTGTTACTATAAACCTTCTTATCTACCACAATGTACAAGTCTTTCTTTCTGTTTTACTAAATCTATTCTAACCAAGTTTTTAAAAGGTCGCAATGATTACAACATTATTTCCTGGCTATATTTGACTGCCTTGATCCATTGTAGGCTTACCATTTGCCCCATGGCAATCACCTGCCCCTGTTCTCAGTCCCCCACCCTTGGTCATTTGAGGAGCAGGCTCAAAAAAATAAGGGGAATGGTATCCAAGGTGATACTGCAGGAATTTCCCCAACTTTCTATGTCTTTCCAGGGATTCCTTGAGCATCAGCCGGATGTGATGCTACATTCATTGACTTTCCATCAGGATGTCACATCCTCCATGCCACTCTAGGAATTACCTAGAGTCAAAATTCCTAGAGTGGCATGGAGGATGTGACAACATCATATATGAACAGCAGTAGCTGGAACATTGTGTCTGTTGCTCTGTCGACGAATTGGCAACTGCGCCAATCAGCAGTTTAGTGGAGAAAGGCAGCTACAATTTGGTTCCTTCCCTGACAGTTTATTATCATAACTGCTAATTTTCTGGCGAGTTATTCATTTGTGGCTCCTACAACATGATCAAAGGAGGAACCACATATAAAGCACCCACTTGGGGAGGGGAGGCAAGTGAAATATGTATGGAACCCTATAAACAAATACACCGTGCCTGTGAAATCAGAACATCTTTCAAGGGATACATGGGAGATATTTTCTCATCTATCATATCTCTTGCTGCAAATCCCAACTCTTCCTCTGCCATGAGCACCACAGCACTGAAATCTAGTAAAGCTGATTTATATTCATTCTCTGTGCAGATCTGTAGTAGCATTTGGGTCAAAGACATTTGCAAGTGGCAGTATGGTTCAGAACCAGTTCTAGGGCTTATCTGTATTGCACAATTGTGCTTCTTTTATAACACTTAAACTGTAATGGATTTCCACAGAGAATGCTGGGAACTGTAGGTTTGTGTGTGTGCGGAGAGCTTCCTAGTTCATTTTAAGGAATTACAGTTTGCAGGCTTCCCTGGATATTGAAACTCCAGTCCTTAAGGCAGCTATGCCCATAGAGTTAATGGCTACATGCAAGATGTGTGCAATGTATCACATACCTGGATAACCCAAAAGTTTATGTAATTCATAAATAAGCAAGAGGATAAGTGAAATGGGGGAAAAGAAGTTGCAAGGACTGGCCAAATCTTCCTGAGAGTAAGATTTTTTTTAAAAAAAAAATACAGTCTGAACATCAATAGAGGCAAATACAAGGGAAGAGGCTGATCAATACCCACCTGAAAACAAAGATTAGTGTCTTATTAGCCCTTTAGGTCTTTTCCAATTTTTGTTCAAAAGTACTTTTTAAAGAAAAGCATAGGAGGTTGGAGACCACTAGCGCCTAAACAGCAATTATGGGACAATTCAATCAAGAGAACAGAAATCAAACTCTGTACATGAGAAAATCAAAACTAGAAGACAAGTTTCTGTCACTGATCAAGGAAAACAAAGCCTCAGGCTGAAGCTTAATCAAAGCAATGCAGTGGTAAAAAAGCCACCGAAAACTGCTAAGAGCGGGAACAAGTTGAAAGCAAATGCGGTTCTTTAAAACAGGGTGATCTAACCTTTGTTCATTTCAGTATGTTTAAAATCACTGCAGAGCCAGAGGGCTGCTGAACCAAATTTGCATGGACAAAAGAGATTCCAAGTGTATACCTTATTACTCCTTCCACCCCCTAAAGTTCTGTTAGTTTATGATTAGTGCTATGTTACATTACAGAGCAACATGCACACCAAAACAGCTCTATAGAGGAGATACGATATTCTTTATCATAGGAACATTGCCTCCAAAGGGAACAGGAGTCCCTTAAGTGCTTGAAGGCATACCTTTATCAATGGTCTCCAATAAATCGTTGGGAGCAGGATCTAGAAGACAAGAAACTATTCTAACAGTTAAATGTTCATAGACTCTCTCCAGAGCTTGTCCACTGCTAGCGTGAAAATAACTTTAATTTCTTATCGGGCTCATTAATTCAGATTTTTTTTGTTCGTGATTAAATCATAATTTACATTAATTCAGCATATCGAATATACAACCAGCATATCGAATATACAACCAGAATTCTGTCAGTCTAGCTGCTTTTATACTTCCTGGATGGTAGTATCTTTTTGAAGAACTGCATATGATTGATGTCAACAACAATGGCTGTCATAGTTTGTCCCAAGTTTATTTGTGTTGTATGTCCTAGTGAAGGTGACCAGTGAACTGGGTAACCAGTTCACAATACAATACAGTCTTCAAATGGGATTTGAGTCACTGTTGTTGAAAAATGTTAAGAATGTCTTTTTAAATATTTACCAGGATTTACCAGGATTCATGTCATTTTGACAATTTTTGTCATTTGAGCTACCTGTATACCCAAACAATTAAACCTTCTGCCATCTTTAGGTTCAGTCAAGAAACACAAATCTAATGCCAGGTTTACTGTAAGCTTGGCAGTTCATTTTATCTAGTAAGAAATGGGAGACAATAAATCCGTGCAGTGGAAACACATGCCAGTCCCTCTAAAACATTTGCTGTTCTTTCACTTTGACTGAACTATGATTATTTCACCTGATTCAGATTTGCAAAATTCCATGTAAGAAATGAAATAAGAATACAGAGAGAGAGAGACCTTGAAAATAATTTAAAAATGAGAAGAAAAATGTGAATTAAAAAGGAGAATGATGGAGACAGAATTTCATGGTCAGAGGTTACCTCACCCAATTCTTTCAATTGAAACAAAATACTGCATAAATGAACCAGAAGATTATTGAATGACGCTTCCAAACAAAATGTATATACAATGTAGGGATGGGCACAAACCTAAAAAAATCTGGTTTGGTTCAGGGTTCAGGGCCGCCCCTGAACTGATGCCTGAACCAAACCAAGCCAGTTCAGTTCCCCATTTCTCCCAGCTACGGTGAGCTGTGGCTGGGAGAAGGGGGGGATCGCCCAAGAATTTAACCCGTCCATTTTGCTTCCCCCCACAAAGCGAAACCAACCGGTGAAATGGCTCACAGCCATTTCAGCCTAACAGTGGTGCAGGTGTGCCTGTCAGCTGTTAGGTGTAAATGGTCCTGAGCAGCTGAACCAGACAAAAGTCCGGTAAATGTTTGGGAAAGGCGCCTTCCCCAAACATCAGTTCAGGGGCTCTGAACCAGCCCAAGTTCATGCTGAATTTTGGCTTGTGAGCTGATTCATTCCCATCCCTAATACAATATATACAGATATAAGTCCTCACAAATTCAGTGCCATTTAAAAAAAAAAAATACCTGCCAGATAAGAGAGAAGTAGAAAGGGTGGAAGATCTCATGTTCATTATTTTACCGCTGTGGATTTTTCTATGCATATTATATGTGCCATTCAGATAATAGAGATGGATGACTGCTTGCCCTGGAGCCCTCTTGTGCGATACTATGAGAGAAGCTAAAATGCAAAGAATTATTTTGACATACAGGAATTTGCAGTGTCGTTAGTTTTTATACCATTGTACCAGTAGTGGGCATTTAAATATATGATACACCCTTCGTTCCTTATTAAGAATTATTTTTCTAATTTATAGTTGAATTACACACCAATAAATTATATATAATTATATATATACAGTTGTTCCTTGAACAAAAATTGTTTACCTGAAAGCCTGTACTTAGATCTCTACACTTATGTTTTGCTCATCGTATTTCCAGCTTACTAAATAGCTGCAGTGATATAGTATTTGAAAGCAGATTCCCTTTGGACATTGCTCATATATAAGCTCTTGAAAGCATAATCTTAAGTACATACAGACTGTATGATACAGTTGCAGCTGTACAGAGTAAGTTATGAGTGCCATTCTTGGGGGAAAGCAATAATTTCAAGCTCTCCTTGCTATAAACATGGACTGGTTCCTGCCTGCAAGGGAGGGAGACACTGTTCAATCACTCCCCAGTTTTAAAAATAAAGACACAACTGTTTGGTGCTGTGACTGGGCAACTTAATTGCCCAGCCAATCACTGGACATATTTGCAAGCTATGTGAAGCCTCTGAGCCAGTCTTTCAGGCAGAATAACTGGCTGCTTCAAGGCTGAGCAGGAATTTGGAGGGAAATGAGAGATGGAAATTCCTAGAGTGTTGCAAATGTGTTGAGCGGAAATGACATTGCCATATCTGTGGTGTCACTTCCCCCTCCCAATATTCAGGAAACTCAATTTTTTTTTTTTTTGGCTATATAGGGACCATTATTGTCAGTGGTCCCCATCTCTCTTTGTATATAATTGAGTAGTGGGTGGCACTTTCTGAACATTCCACATGCTTTTAAATCAGTTGGCTCCATGATGTGTCACTCAGAAGCTGTCCCTGTCCACTGGCTGTGTTGTCTGAGTCCCACCCACAGAAGCGGAGCCCTCCAAAATTTTCCTCAGAAGATGGTTGCTTCGCTCCAGTGAACACAGCTAATGTCTCTGGTGAACACAGCTACTGTCTTCGCTCTCCTCGCCAGACAACAATTGATTCCCTCAGGGGACAAAACCCACTGTCTTTAGCCTCCAAGCCAAGTTTGCTGAGGCAACACTTTCCAGAATGGGGGGGGGGGGAACACCAAGTAAACAGTTGTCAGTGTAGCAGGGCGGGGGGAACCAGCCCAAGTTATCACAAAAAACCCAGTATATACACACTCAAGCAGAGATAGAGGATGGGACCAGACACACAGAAAACAGGAAGCCACCAGACACACAGAAAACAGGAAGCCAAAAACCCAAGGCATGCTGCAAAGCACAAATACAGATGCAGTCTCAGACAGATCTATGTAGGCATGCACAAACAGGAGGAGTGAAAGAACAATTGGCTGAAGTGGAGAATGACATATACATTAAAAAAATACAGAGTGTGTGTGACACTGGGATAAAACCTGTGAGTGGGGGGAACCTTTAACCACACCCAGAGTGTGAAAAACAATTACAAAGAGAGAGGCAAACCAACAGATACAGACATCCAGATACATATTTAAAGTGAAAAAAGGAAGGAAAAAAACAGGAATGCAGGTCACGACTTAGCTTCCTGTAGAAATTATAACCAGGCATTGTTCCTCACTTTTGTGGTCTTGATTTAGCCTTGACCAAGGAGGGAAACAGGCAGAGACAGATACACTTAGACAAATGTTTAAAGGGGAGGGGGGCAGGGAATGTGGCAATAAACAAGACACACACCACACATGACAAACCCAGTTAAGTGTGCAAAAAAAGAAAAATTAGAACACACTTTGGCCAGAGCAGAGGAAGATGTTTAGACAAAAACCCCAATGTCTCATATTTGCAAAATGCATCCTCACTGGCTAACATGAACTAATGCTTTACTTTGTACAGACTATACTTGACATTGAGAAAACCTAATAGATCAGACAAGACAAAGTGAGAAGTGAGAAGACACACATTACACATGACAAAGCCAGATAAGTGTACCAAAAAAAAGGAAAAATTAGGGGACAGTTGGGCCAGAGGAGAGGAAGCAGTCTGTCAAAAAGGAAAAATTAGAACACACTTGGGGCACAGCAGAGGAAGGAGATGATTGGGGGGGGGGGGGGAAACCCAGTGTCTCATAGTTGCAAAATGCATCCTCACTGGCTAGCATGAATTAATGCTTTACTTTATACAGACTACACTTGACACTGAGAAAACTTAATAGATCAGAGGAGACAAAGAAAGCGGTGAGAAGACCAGGTAAGTGTACCAAAAATAGGAAAAATTACAGGAAATTTGGGCCACAGGAAAGGAGGAGTCTACAAACAAAGGAAAAATTAAGAGACACATGGGCAGAGCACAGGAGGGAGACATTTTAGACAAAAGAACTCCCTGTCTTATATTTACAAGATCAATCCTCACTTGCTAACATGAGCTAACTTTTTACTCTCCACAGACTATACTTGAAACAGAGAAAACCTCATAGACCAGACCAAACAAAGAGGGAGGCGAGAAGACACAGGACAAACTACAACTACAGCCAAGGTGAAGGCAAGGTGTGGGTAACTGTAAAATGATGCAACAAGTAGACAAAGGAAAAATACACAAATTAAATGACCCCAACAAACAAAATAACATGGAAGGAAATAACCCCAGTCATTAAGAGGAAGGTGACAGTGCAACAAGGGGTTGACAGGATGGACAGCAAAACATGACATGCATGGGCACGCAGGGAAAAGTAAACATGAACTTAACCTGCTTCCAGTGTGTGTGTGTGTGTGTGTGTGTGTGTGTGTATATATATAAGAAAGTCCCCTCACTGTAAAATCAACACCCAGGCCAAACCCCTGGACCTAGAAACACAAAATTCGGGGAGAGCACTCCTACCATAACGTAGATACTCACTAAGATGGGATTTTTACACATTCGACCCCTAAGGGTATCAAAAGGGGTAAAATGTGCTCCCCCCACTGCTTACTATATGGCTGCCTCCTCTCTGTTTGGTCAGCTACAGAGCTCAGTGTTCTGAGGTAACAAAACAGTTACATGAGACTGCAGAGAACTAATGACAGTTGAGAAAATCAGGAATGGCCAGCCACCTATGAGGTGCATCAATGCTGCTGGCCCAGCCTCCTGATGGCTTCCAACACATTCCCCCCCCCCACCTCCTACATCTAACAGGCTGTCTGTCAGGTGCAGCAGTAGATGCAGGGTGCTTAAAGCCATCAGGGAGCCTGCCCCAGCAGTAACGCCTTAGTGATCCTGCCAGCCCAGCCTCCACAGTGGCTTCCAATACCCCTCCCTCTCCCCCTTCCACACTGGATAGGCAGCTCCCTGCCAGGTATATGAGAGGGGGTGGGATGCTTACAGCTGTTGGGGAGTTGCTCAGCAGGATTACCTTAGTGCTGCTGCTAGCCAAGCTTCCCTGATGCCTTTAAACACACTCCCCCGAACACCAGACAGGTGGGCATCTGTCAGGTGTAGGAGCAGGGCCAGGGTACTTTAATCCAGCAGGGAGGTACTTTAATCCAACAGTCTTTTCCATTAGAATTCCTACAACAAATGTTACATTTCAAACTTCACGTCATCAGTATTATAACTGGATTTACGGAGCTTAAATACCGTAGTGAAGCATGGGTACCAGGCTAGTAAGGTATAATGGAGAATCAAGCTGCTAGAAGAGCCAGCACAGGATTGAATGGTGTAGTGGGAGGTGAAAGCTCTGTGCCACCTCGGCTGACTCCTCTTGCAGCTCCTGCTGCCCCATCCAATCCTGGGCTGGCAAAAAATGAGAGAGATTGCATCATATGGATACCAGAATATAGTAAAGTTCTTCCAGTGACAATTAACTACTGATCTTTAACTCTTTTTGAAGAACTACTGCAAGATGAACAGGTTTGTAACATTCATTTAGGCACAGGGAAAAGATTTCTTTCATTTTGAGCCAAAACCTGTTGGGTGCTGGACAGCATTATCTTATCTCTCTTCTTTACAAGGAATTTCTTTTCCTCATGCCCTCTCAAGGACAGGATATGCTATAGCAGTTTTGTATGTGAATGATATTTTAGGACATGAATTTTAACTTTTAATACAATATCTGATTTATATATCTGATTTATATAAATTTATATAATTTTAACTATACTTATGTAAACTCGGTGTTGTTATTTTACACAATTCCTCTGACGAAGCCTGTTGGCAAAATGTGTAGGGTGTTTTTTTTTAAAGTTTAACTGAATGATAAAACCTATTATTTTACCTGATTTTGCACCATTGGCCTTGGCCTTATTTTTTATTGCCAGCCACATGATGGCACCACTGCCAGTCTGCACTATGGAATCATAGAGTTGGAAGGGTCATCTAGTCTTGCACAATGCAGGAAATTCACAACTACCCCCCACAGCCCCAGTGACCCCTGTTCCATGCCCAGAAGAGGGGGGGACCCTCCAGGATCCCTGGCCAAACTGGCCTGGAGTAAATTGCTCACTGACTCCAAAGTGGTGGTCTGCATTTTCCTGGGCTTGTAAGAAATGGCCATGACAACTAAGCACTGATGCACCTCTTCCTGCCCTCTCTCTCATGAGCTTCACAGAAGCAGCATTGCCGTCTTGGGTTGCCAGACCCCCAGTTCGAGCAGGGGTTCCCCAGTTTTGGGGGGCTCCTTCCCACCACCAGCCAGCTGGCCAGTGGGGGAAGCTCCACCCACAAGAGTGACCACCCAGCCTCCCCTGCTGCAAGATTTAAAGGGCCCTCCAGCTGACAGGTGGGAGCACGTGGCCCACTGATCATCTGGAGGGCCTTTTAAATCTTGCAGGAGCAAGGGAGGAAGAGGGGTGGCCATGCATGCCTGCACTCCAGGCCATGAATTTGTGGCTTTGAGTGCAGATGCATGCAGCCTCCCCCCACACACACACACACTTCTTCCCAACAGCATTTAAACGCACCCTTTAAATGCTGTTGTGAAGAAGCAGGGGCCACATGACTGTAGTCCAAGCAGTGAATTCACAGCTTGGAGTACACATGTGGCCTCCCCCCCCCCCCCCACTTCTTGCCAACAGGATTTAAAGGGACTCTTTACATGCAGTTGGGAAGAAGCAGGGGCCGCACGCCTGCACTCCAAGCCACAAATACGCGGCTTGGAGTGCAGGTGTGTGTGGGGGTCCCCACCTCTTGCCAAAAGCATTTAAAGAGAGCCTTTGAATGCTGTTGGCAAGAAGCGGGGGACACCAGTCCCCAACATGGTGATGCCAGTTCTGTGTGATGTCAACATGTTGGGGACGTCCCCCTCCTCCAGTAATGCCCCCAAAGTTGCCTGCCAGAGACTCAGAAGGACCTGGCAACTCTATTGCTGTCAGATGGCCATCTAGCTTATGTTTGAAAACCTCCAGAGAAGGTTCAACCTTCTGTATTTTAATATTGCTCTGTTATATATCGTTTTCAGGGGGGGTGTACAAAATATTGGTAATAGAGATCACTATTAAAATATGTTTATAGGATTTTAAATCATAAAAAATATGGATTGCTTGAAGTGCTGGCCTTCAAGGAAATTTATTGATTTATTTCTGGATTGATGGAGCCTTTGCTGTCCCTTCTCCTTTCCTTTCCTTTCCTTTCCTTTCCTTTCCTTTCCTTTCCTTTCCTTTCCTTTCCTTTCCTTTCCTTTGCAGAAGCCCGAAATACATACAAATACATTGTGCTCCATTTTTTAATAGTGGATTAATCTCAAGCATTTAGGGGTGCCAATGTCATTAAGGAGCCTGGAACTAGAACTGATCTCCAGAGATCTTAGATCTCTCAGAGATATTTAAAAGCATTGTTCAGTTTATCACTTCTGCCATAATCAGTGATACACTGGTATTGCAGCCAGTAGGAACCAAGGTGTAGTTCTAAGAGTGCTGTGGGTGGAGGGAATTATCATGAAGGTAACATTTGCTATATAAGTACAACAGAGGTTTACACTGTAATGCTGAATAGGATTACACTCTCCTAATGTTATTTTAAAAATCAGTGGGTTTAGAACAGTGTTAATCTGCTCAGGACTGCACTGGTAAAAGGAAAATTTGAACGGTTTTTCTACTGGAGACATGTCTGAAAGACTGTAATGATATACATTTTTCTTTTATTTAAGCTTTTTTGGTATTGTTGAGATCATGGATTTATGATCATTAAAATCAGTTTAAATGTTTGTGTGTGTGTTTTATCCCAGCATGCAGCATCCAGTTGAGGAGTGGTAGTTGGTTTTATTTCAGTTCTCACAAATAATCTGCATAAATCTGGAGGGTAGTGGAAATCTATGAAAGCAGCCTCTCTATTCATGGTTCTTTTCAAGGTTTTGTCAAATAGCTCCCAACATTTGTGGCTTTCCATAACTGCAACATGATAGGAGATACTGACTATGAAAAAATGGTATTCCTTCATACTTTCTTCCTCACCTATGTTGAGGGGATATTCTCTGGATAGGAAAGATTTCCAGTGGGTTCCACTGTGAATGACATAACTAAGGATGGCCATGAACTGGGAAAACATGGTTTGGTCCATTGTTTGTGGCATGGGCAGTTTGCAAACCATGGACTGTCATGATTTTTTTGCTCTAGATGAACTGGTTTGGCTCATGAAGATTGAGATGTGGTAGAACACACACACACATACATGGGGCATGCTAGAGACACCCAAATCCAGCTGACTCTCATCTACCTGGCCTCCAAGTTTGAAGAGGATTGGATTATGGAATCCAAGTTACAACCCCCAAATAAGGTAAGTGCTTTCTGGGAAAATGATGGGTGCGGGTTTAGGAGGGTCAGGACTGTAAAGAAAGGATCCTGTGAAAGATTGAGACACCAAACTCAAAGCAGATCTTCAGTGGATGCTCTTCCATGGGCGTCAACTATGGGGGGGCTCGAGGGCTTGAGCCCCCCCCCCCCAAATTTCTCGGGGGGGCTCAGCCACCCCCGGCAAAATGGAGCGCCCGGTGGCCAGTCAGCCGGCCGTCGCCGCCTCGCCTTCCCCCTCACCCCTGGCCTGCCCTCCTGCCTCCCTAGGGTGTGGGGGGGAGAGAGGCGGCACTCATCTGCGCCACCCCCGCACGCCCCGAGTGCGAGGCGGAGCGGGACCCGGGGGCCCGCAAGGGCGACGCGCTGGCCGCCGGCGCCCGAGGTGAGCAGGGAGAGGGAGGGAGGAGGCGGGGAGCGTGGTGGGCGGGCATGGCCCGGGGGAGGGAAGTGGCGGTGGAGGCTCCCTGGGGCGGGGGGGAGAGCGGTGGGGACATGGTCCCAAGCGCGCGCGTGCGCTTTGCGCGCGTGCACAAGAGAGACCCCGCCCCCCCCGGATTTAAAAAGTCTACACCCCTGTGCTCTTCTACCTACCCTCCAGTTTGGTGAAGATTGGATATATGGGGTACGAGTTACAGCCCCCCAAAGAAGGTGCCCCATCTTCCACTGTTTCCAATGGAGGGGATAAAACAGGGGGGAAAACCGTCCAAGGGCATTAGAAGCCCAGCAGAACAGAATCAAAGTCCCTGAGAACCTCTGCAGTAGAAACTGAAGGGGGAACTATCAAGGAGTCCAAGCCTGAACCCCATGAGTTCCCAGGGCAGTGTACACAACAAAAACAGTCCTTTGTAAAAAGATATGAAGTTTTATTAAATACTTTCAGAAATGGTTTTAGTTTTTAGGCAACACAACACTCTAAAATCTTGCAGCATAGAAAATAAGAACAGCTTAATTTTACTATCAAACACATTTATACCTTAGAACAAAGTGTGAATCCAGTGGCACCTCTAAAATCAACAAAGTTCTAAAATCAACAAAGTATGAGCTTTCGTGTGCACACACACTTCCTTAGATACAACGAAATGGAATTTACCAGTCCTTACATATTAGGCAGAGGTTGAACAGCAAATTAGCATACAACATAATGAAGACGTTTTTACAGATGCAAACAGGAATAACAAGCTAAGTGTATAAGGTCATCACTGTTTGGATTTAATTGGGGGGAACAGTGAAGCAAATAAATTTGTCAAAATTGGAGATAGATATATAAATGTATCCATCTTAATTGTGGAGTGCTAAGGTTAATTAACTGAGACCTTGTTGTTACACTCCATCTGTCTCCTCTCAAGCATGGAGGTAACTAATAGCCTCTTTTTTTTGAGGTGGGGTGATTTGTACTGCAGTGTTATATTGCATCCCCACCATGGTTGATGGAATGAGCAAACTTGAGGCCCCTTGCACATCTACGGTTCCGGGTTTGGATTCCGTTGGCCTACTCAGCCTGAGGAAGTTGACAAGCCGCTCATGACTGTACGTCCAACCACATGCAACCTTGATCCGTGCCCTTCCTGGCTGATTAAAGCCAGCTAGGGCTGCCAAGTCCCCCGGTAGGGCGGGGGAAACACCGATTTTTCATGCTTCCCCCCCCCGCTTTTTCAAAACTGGCCACCGGGGGGAGGCAATGGCTGCCAACAGGAGGGGAACGTCAGAGCCTGCCGGGCCCTCTCCCTTCCAGACCTCTTAAAGGGAAATGTCTGAAGAGCCTGCAGTGAAAAGCCTCACCAGACATTTCCCCTTTAAGAGTTAGCAAGAGAGCCCCGCCCAGAGATTAACGAGGGACTAAGCTCTTACTGAAGGGCCTGCTTTTGCATGCGGCTGGTGTAAGATTGAAAGGTTGCTGCTGCTGGGCCTGGGGTAAGTCCATCTGCCAGCTCTTTTCCTTCTCTCTCTCTCCCCCTCCCCCTTTCTTTCTTTTTTCTGTCTCTCTCTCTCTCTCTGTCCCCATCCAGCAGAGGTCTGTCAGTGGCTATTATTAGCCACAAGGTCTAAATGGAACACTTTGTCTGGGGCAGTGATGCTCTGTATTCTTGGTGCTTGGGGGGGCAACAGTGGGAGGGCTTCTGGAGTTCTGGCCCCGCTGCTGGACCTCCTGAGGGCACCTGGTATTTTTGGCCACTGTTGTGACACAGAGTGTTGTACTGGATGGGCTGTACTGGATGGGCCGATCCACTGTGGCTTCTCTCCTGTTCTTATGATATGAAAATCATATTCTGCCGAGATGAGGAAGGATTCAGTAGGGCCGTTGCTCAGTGATAGAGCATCTGCTTGACATGCAGGAGGTATCAGCCTCTTCAGCTAAAAAAGGATCAGGTAATAGGTGACATTAAAGATCTCAGCCTGAGACCCTGGAGAGCCACTACCAGTCTGAGTAGTCAGTACTGACCTTGATGGACCAATGGCCTGATTCAGTATTAGGAAACTTCATGAGTTCATGTGGAAGCATGTGGAAGCAACATCACAGGATGTGACTTCACAAAATGATGTCACTTCCTTTCTCCTGGCTCCACCCCCAAAGTCTCCTGGCTCCACCCCCAAAGTCCCCAGATATTTCCCAAGTTGGACTTGGCAGCCCTAAAGCCAGCCACAAGGGGTTTCAAGGTGCACTGAGGGAGATTATCAACCAGTCCCTCATGGAGGGGCGGTTCCCGAATGCACTCAAGAAAGCAATGATCCGCCCTCTCTTGAAAAAAACATCTTTGGACCTGGCCAAATTGGCCAAATATTGGCCGGTTTCCAATTTGCTCTATTTGGGCAAATTAATAGAGAGGGCGGTGGCGATACAGTTACAGAGCTTCTTGGATTACGCTTCCATATTAGATCCTTTCCAGTCAGGCTTTCACCCGCGATATGGGATGGAGACAGCTCTGGTCGCCCTTACTGATTACCTCCAGAGACATCTGGATCAGGGCGGTGTGGCAGTGTTGCTGTTGTTAGACCTGTTGGCTGTGTTCAACATGATCGATCATTGGGTCCTGACCCGCCACCTCACTGACGTGGGGATATAGGGGCTTGCCTTACAGTGGCTTGCTTCCTTTCTCCAGGGTCAGGGACAAAGGGTGGTGCTAGGGGAACAGCAGTCCCGGAGGCACCTGCTTGAATGTGGAGTGCCTCAGGGGGCTGTTTTATCCCCGATGATTTTCAACATCTATATGTGCCCCCTTGCCCAGATTATCCGGAGAGCTGGGCTGGGTTGTCACCCCATACACTGATGACAGCCAGCTCTACTTGATGCTGGGCAGCCAGTCTGGCTCTGGACCGGACGATCTGGACCAGGCATTGCATGCTGTGGCTGGATGGCTTAGGCTGAGTAGGCTGAAGCTGAACCCGGCAAAGACAGAGATCCAGCGCTTGGGTTGGGACAGTCCGAGGTTGGGGCTCCCGCTCCCGGCCTTTGATGGGGTGCCGTTGGTGCCTGCACTGGTGGTTAGGAGTTTGGGAGTGCTCCTGGAGCCCTCCCTGATGATGGAGGCCCAGGTAGCAGCCATTGCTAAGTCGGCCTTCTACCATCTACGGCTGGCACAGCAGTTGGTTCCCTTCCTGGACTGCACGGACCTGGCCACAGTGATCCACGCAATGGTCACCTCAAGGTTAGACTATTGTAACGCTCTCTACACGGGGCTGCCCTTGTTGCAAATCCGAAGGCTGCAGCTGGTGCAGAATGCAGCCTAGATGGGAGCACATCCGACCGATGCTAGAGGCACTGCACTGGCTGCCTATAGCATACCGGATTCGCTTCAAGGTGCTGGTGCTTGCCTTTAAAACCCCAAATGGCCTGGGTCCAACATACCTGAGGGACTGCCTTTCCCCATATAAACCCCAGAGAGCACTACAGTCTGGGGCACAACATCAGCTGGTTATTCCAGTCCCCAGAGAAGCCAGGCTTACTGCTATTAGGGGGAGAGCTTTTTCAGTGGTGGCCCCTTACTGGTGGAACGAGCTCCCGGAGGAGATCAGGGCACTGCGGGACCTTGTGCAGTTCTGCAGAGCCTGCAAGACAGAGCTCTTCCGCTAGGCCTATAAATAAGGGCCGCCACCTCTTTACCACCTCTTTACCATCTTTTTACCTCCCCCCCATCTTATGGCCGCAGATACCACCAGCTGGAGCCAGAGACGTCCAACATCTGGAGCCTGAGAGCATGGGGTTTACCGTTTATGCCATCTGATTCATCATTGAGCACTTTAGCCTTATTACTACTGTTGGAGTGTGTTTTATAATGTTTTAATTGATTTTAATGTATTTATGTATCTTGTGTTTACCAAGCTGTGTAAGCCACTCTGAGCCTGCATTGTGAGGACAGAGGCCAATAAATTTATTAATAACTAATTAAAAATGTTTCCTCTCTGTTACCAGACCAGAGAAATACATTCCTATATACCATTCTAATATTCATTGCATTACAATACAATTACTATTCTAATCTACTATTCCAAATAAGAAATACACTAAAATAAAGAGGATGTATAGCCCTTCTTGGTGAAAATACAGATGTAAGGACTAAATGAATTTAGCATATGTAGTGAGATAAGAAACCAAATTGTAAGGTAAGGATCACTTTAAATTTCCACTGGTCTAATGGAGCTGGGGTGCCCTGCCCACCAAGCTGCCATGGGGTAACTTTGGGAGCCCCTGTTGGAAGCCTCTTGTCATGTCTGCCTGTCTGTTGTTGCATCACTAATCACTTTAAATGAAGAACTCTGATTTCCACTGGTCTGGTTGGGTTGTGGTGGCCGCCAAGCCATCACAGGGTATTTTTGGGGAGTCCTTCTTTTTTTTTTGTAAAGAAATTTTTTATTTTTCAAAACATTAAAATTGATACATTTATCTTATACAAATCCTTTTTTCCATATTATATAACATTTTGTTCTATTTGTATAATCTTATTTTTATCTTGTATTGGCGGTTTCCCACCACATCTGAAGCATAACACATTTTCCACTTTATCCAAAATAGTAATACTTATATCTATGTTTACATTTCTGGTAACGGTCATATATCTTTAAAATACTTATATACTAATTCTTACTTTCTATATTCTTATATAATTCTAAGATAAAAAAACAACTTAATTATCTAATTATCCTTAGTACATTCATATACTCTAATTCTATTCCTTTATGCTATTATAACCATGTATAAATGTAGTTTTTCATGTCCCAGTATTTTTCAACATATTCTTTCAAATCTTTCCAATCTTCTAAAAAGGTCTCTGAGTACAGATCATTCAACTTTCTAGTCCATTTATCCATTTCAGCCATATATAACAATTTTTTCAACCATTCCCACACATCTGGTATTTTTTCATTTTTCCAATTTTGTGCATACACCATTCTTGCTGTTGTTATCATATACCATATTATTGTCCTTTTCTTTACATTTATCTCTTCTAGTTTAAGTCCAAGCAATAACATTTCAGGCAACTTCTTAAATGTACATTTCAAATTTTTTTCCATTTCTGCATGTCTTATAGACCAATAAGTCTTTGCTTTATCACAAGTCCACCACATATGATAAAAAGAACCTTCTTTCTTTTTACATTTCCAAAATTTGTTAGACATATTCTGATTAATATTTGCAATTTTTTTTGGTGTCATATACCATCTGTACATCATTTTAAAACAATTTTCTTTTAGGTTATAACATGTAGATATACTCATAGCATTTTTCCATAAAAATTCCCAAGATTCCATTTCAATGTCTCTGTTAAAGTTTATCGCCCATTTTACCATTTGTTCTTTTACCATTTCATCAGCGTTAAACCATTTTAACAAAATTTTATACATTTTAGAGATCATTTTTTTCCCACCTTCCTCCCAAACTTGTTCTATTTCATTATTTTTTTCTCTAAAGCCGGATTTTTTATCACTTCTATACATGTCATATATTTGTCTATATCTTAACCAACCATAATCAAAGTCCATCTGATGCTGCTCTTTCAATATAAAGTCTTTACCATGTCTTGTTAATAAGTCTCTATACTTCAACCAATCTTGTCCTTTGTAACGTGATGCTGGATTTAAAACTTCTGCGGGTACAATCCACATAGGTATCTCTTCTGGAAAAAAGTTTTTATATCTTGTCCACGTATCCATTAGCGTTCTTCTCAAATAATGATGTTTAAACATATTGTCCATTTTTGTTTTACCGTAATACAAATATGCGTGCCACCCAAACCTACAGTCATGGCCTTCCAGGGACAATAACTTTCTTTCTTGTAACATAGTCCATGTCCCTACCCAGGTCAAACATATTGCATCATGGTATAGCCTTAAGTTTGGTAACTGGAACCCACCTCTATCTTTAGCATCACACATTATTTTCATCTTGATTCTTGGTTTTTTCCCTCCCCACACAAACTTAGACAATTCCTTCTGCCAGCATTTGAATGTTTTTACATCTTTCACAATTGGAATAGTTTGAAACAGAAACATTAATCGTGGTAGCACATTAATCTTAACCACCGCAATTCTACCCAACAATGATAAATTTAATACATTCCACTTTTTAATATCTTGCATAATTTGCAGCCATAATTTCTCATAGTTATTTTTATAAAGATCAATATTTTTCATTGTTAGGTTCACACCTAGATATTTTGTCTTTTTCACCACCTCACATTCTATAAGATTTTGTAACTCAGTTTGTTTGTTATTTGACATATTTTTGCACATCACTTTCGATTTGTTCTTATTTACATAAAATCCAGCCAAGTCACCAAACTCTTTTACTCTCTGTAACAGATATGGTAGTGTAGTCATAGGGTCTTCCACTATAAACATCACATCATCTGCAAAGGCCCTATATTTGAAAGAAAAACCTTTGATTGTTAAGCCTTTAATATCTTTATCTTCCTTCACATTTAACAGTAGAACTTCTAGAATCCAAATAAATAGCAGCGGCGAAAGTGGGCATCCTTGTTGTGTTCCCTTTTCGACTTTAAAATCGTCCATCTTTTCAGTGTTAATTATTAAAGAGGATTTCTGTTCTTTATATATTGACTTAATGAGGTTAAGCATATATTCACCAATTTCAAGATGCTCTAGAACCTCAAACATAAAATCCCAATTTAAATTATCAAACGCTTTTTCCACATCTAAAAAGAAAAAACCCACTTCCTTTTCAGGATGTTTATCGTAGTATTCTATAGCATCCACTACTTGTCAGAATCTGCTGATTCAGACATAGTAATCTCTATTCTTACAGTTGTACCTTCCACTTTGAATGCTGTTCTATTGTAAGTTATTGCCAATTATGTATTCTCATTTTATGTATTCTCATTTTATGTATTCTCATTTTACCCGTTGACGGCTACTTTCGATGGGGACCCCGAGAAGCTGCGCTTTTTCCTGCTGGAGATCGAGCGGTTCCTGGACAGCTGGGGCCACCTCTACCCCACCGAGAGGGAGCGGATTGGCTACATAGGGTCCAAGCTGAAGGACACCGCCAGCGATTGGTATGTGAGCCTGCACGATGCCCCCGGCCCTGAGCTATGTTCGCTGAACAACTTTATGTGGGCTCTCCGACACCAGTATGAGGACCCCCTGGGGGAAGAGAAAGCCCGGAACCAACTGCGGAAGCTGTCCCAGGGGAGGTCCATGGTGAGGGACTACACTGACAAGTTCCGGCGCATCGCCACCAAGATCCGTGGCTGGCCCCAAGACCTTTTCATGGAAAAGTACCGCGAGGGTCTCAACCCCGAAATATACGAAACCATCCTGCTAGGGGGTCGACCGGGAACGCTGGCCACCTGGATGAGGGCAGCCGCAGACGTGGAAGAAAGATTCACCCTCATCAAGATGGGGACATCAGCTACAGCCACCAGCAAAGCCGTACCGAGAGCGAAGCCAAAGCCCAGTGTGCAAGACATCCGAGATGCCCGCTTCAGGCAAGGGTTGTGCATGAAATGTGGGGAGAGTGGCCACTTCGCCTCAGCGTGCCCCAGGGGAGGAGGGAAGGGCCCGAAGACCTCTACCCCGGTGGCCGGGAGCACTCCTAGTAGGGGGAAAACCCCATTCAAACCCCGGGTGCTGCAACTGGAAGGTGCCACGAGCGAACAAGGGGAGCTGGAGCTGATGGAAATGCAGATGTCGGGAAACTCCAACGGCCTGCAGTGAGCAGCGCAGAACTGCAGGTCCCCCGCCAAGAAGCGCCATCTCCGGTGAGCATCCCTGGCCCCCTATTATATATGGTAGTGACTGTAATGACCCCGGGGACGGGCACTCACATGCGGGTCCGTGCCCTAATTGATTCTGGGTGTGCTCGGGACTTAATTAGCCCTTTGGTAGTGGAAGGGTTGGGACCGAAAGTCACCCCGCTGGCCGAGCCCCTAAAATTCACGCAAATGGACGGTTCAGAGATGAAAGAAGAGTGTGTAGCTGAAACTGAGGGCTTGATTTTGGGGACGGGGGAGCATTGGGAAAAGCGAGCTTTTGTCATCACTCCAAATGCCCAATTCCCCATGGTGCTGGGGAGCCCCTGGCTTAGCTCGCACGACCCCTACATCAAATGGAGTGAAGGGAAGATCTCCTGGGTGGACGACCGGTGCCTGACGCACAAATGGGACTCTGAGTGGGGACCGGGACCACCAAACCCCCCTCGACCGGCTGCCCTCGCCCTCGCCCCCTCCACGGTTCCCCGGGAGTATAGAGACCTAATGGAGGTCTTCAGTGAGACCGAGGCGGACGAGCTGCCCCCCCACAGACTGTCAGATTGTGCCATAGAGCTGATTCCTGGCGAGAAACTCCCCAAAGGAAAGCTTTACTCCATGAGCCCTCTAGAGCGGGAGGAACTACGGAAGTTTTTAGACAAGAACTTGGAGCGCGGTTTCATCCGCCCTGCTAAATCCCCCTTCGCCGCCCCTGTTTTGTTCCGGAAAAAGAAAGACGGGGGACTGCGCTTGTGCACGGACTACAGGGGACTGAATGCGGTCTCCACTTCTAACGCCTACCCCCTCCCCTTGATAAAAGACTTGCTAACTGAAGCGGCCAAGGGAAAAGTGTTCACTAAGCTGGATCTCCGGGACGCTTATTTCCGGGTGCGCATAAGGGAGGGGGATGAATTCAAGACCGCTTTCAACACTCCATTGGGACAGTTTGAATACCTCGTGATGCCGTTCGGTTTGAGTGGCGCTCCGGGGGTCTTTATGAGCTTGATTAATGAAGTGTTGCACAAGCATTTATTCAAGGGGGTGTTATGTTACATAGATGATATCTTGATCTACTCTGCTGATAAGAAAGAGCACGTGAAATTAGTCCGGGAAGTCCTTTCCACCCTGTTAAAAAACCAACTGTATGTCAAACTGTCTAAGTGCGAGTTCCACCGCGAGTCGGTAGACTTCCTAGGGTATCGCATTTCGCAGAGGGGTTTAGAGATGGACCCGGCAAAAGTGGAGGCGGTGGTCCAATGGGAAGTCCCCCGAATGAGAAAGCAGTTGCAGAGTCTCTTGGGATTTTGTAATTTCTATCGAACCTTCATAAAGGACTTTGCCACGGTTACCCTTCCCCTGACAGATTTGCTAAAAACCAAGGGGAGGGGTTTGGAAGCCGGGAAGCCCGGGGAGAGAATTGCCTGGAATGGGGAGTGCCAGAGGGCGTTCGAGACTTTGAAAACCCTTTTTACTTCTGAGCCCGTTTTGGCTCACCCAGACGAGACCAAAGTTCATAGTCCATGTAGACGCGTCCGATGTGGCAATGGGGGGGGGGCGTTTTGCAGAAGGGATTGGATGGGAAACTACACCCCCTTGCGTATATTTCCAAAAAGTTTAATGAAACGGAAAGAAACTGGTCAGTTTGGGATAAAGAAGCCACGGCTATCCGGCTGGCCCTCACTACGTGGCGGCATTGGCTAGAGGGGGCGCAAACCCCGTTTGAAATTTGGACTGATCATAAAAACCTGGAAGCATTGCGCACTCAGAGATCGCTGAATGCGAAACAACTTCGGTGGGCCGATTTCTTCTCAAAATTTAATTTTGTGTTAAAACACTTCCCTGGAAAGGCCAACTCATTAGCAGACGCGCTCTCCCGGTTGCTCCAACATGAAAGCCTAAAAGAAGAGGTGTTCAACTCCATGTTCTCCCCCCAGCAGCTGGGAGGGGCGGTAACCACCAGAAGCCAGAGCAAACGAACTCAAGTAGAAGCCGAGGCGTGTGAGTGGGGGGGAGAGTATTCACCCGAGGAGATCGAGGAACTAGAGACAGTGACTGAGTGTTCTCTGGGTGAAAATCGGTGTTGGTACCATGGAGATAAATTGGTGGTACCGCAAATTAAGCGAAAGGACATTTTATTAGCCTGTCATTCCTCCAAACTGGCTGGGCACTTTGGGTTTCTGAAAACGCTTAACCTAATTCAACGTCAGTTTTGGTGGCCGCGCATGCGCCGGGATGTTTCAGACTTTGTCTCGGCTTGCCAGACTTGCTTGATGTGCAAAAAGAGGGGAGGAAAGGTCCCGGGACTCCTGCATCCCCTGCCTACTCCTTCTCGCCCTTGGGAGGCGATAGCTATGGACTTCATAACTAACCTGCCGCCCTCGAAGGGGAAAACGGTAATTTGGGTGGTGGTAGACACATTTTCGAAGCAAGCCCATTTCACCCCTTTCAAGCAACTACCGACGGCCAAGGGGATGGCCAAAGCATTTTTCAACCAGGTGATAAAATTACACACTTTTCCTAAACGGGTGGTATCCGACAGGGGCAGTCAATTCGTTGCCAACTTCTGGCGGGAGCTTTTGAAACTGATGGACATAGAGCCAGCCCTAAGTTCGGGTTACCATCCAGAAACCGATGGACAGTCCGAACGAACTAATCAAATTCTGGAACAATTCTTAAGATGCTACACCAATTACCACCAGGATAATTGGGTGGACTTATTGCCGTTTGCAGAATATAGCTATAACAATGCAGTGCACTCTTCTACCGGCGTCTCCCCCTTCATGGCCGTGGGGGGCTTTGAGGGAAAGCCTTTGCCTACCATTGAAAATGTGTCCGATGCTTCCCCTACGGACTTCAAGAGTTGGTGGGCGACCTTACAAGAATCATGGCCACTAATAGCCAAGGCTTTAGACCAAGCGAAAGAGGACTACAAGAAATATGCAGATCGTGGCCGAGCTGAGGGTTGGGATCTCCAGCCTGGGGACTCTGTTTATCTATCCACAAAAAATATACATGGCTTGCAACCCAGCAGAAAATTGGGGTGGAAATATGTGGGGCCCTATAAGGTGTTGCGAAAAATTTCAGATGTGTCTTTTGAATTAGAACTGCCCAAGTCACTGAGTTCTGTGCACCCTGTTTTTCATTTCAGCTTACTAAAGAAGAATCCTGGGCCGAATGCATGGCATCCAGTTCCTCCAGTTCCTCCTCCACTGATGAAGGGGGGGCACCACATTTCGCGATAACTGAGATTCTGGATTCTAGAATACGTAGGGGCCGCTTGTATTATCTAGTTAGATGGCTTGATTTTGGTCCTGAGCACAATGAGTGGATTCGTTCTGAACATGTGCATGCCCCTAAATTAATTAAAGCGTTCCATAAAAAGTCTCCTGACAAGCCCGGGTGAGGGTAATTATCGGGGGGCCAGTGTGTCAGAATCTGCTGATTCAGACATAGTAATCTCTATTCTTACAGTTGTACCTTCCACTTTGAATGCTGTTCTATTGTAAGCTATTGCCAATTATGTATTCTCATTTTATGGTTGTAACTGCTATGCTGTAGTGCTTAACCAGGCCTGGAGTTTGTAACAGCCAAAGCGGGAGGGTGACACCTGCATGGTATGGGAACAAAGGGCCTCTCACACCGCGGCCTCCGCATTCCATCTGCCCCGGCTGGGACTTCAAGGGAGGATGCGTCTCATCTCTTATCACATGCAAAAGCCTTGAGGCCATTGATTGTTATGTGAACTGGTAACATCTGAGGGGTCTGGTTTGGGAAGGGAATTTACAGCTTGACACCTCACTTTCTTTCCTGTGAGAACCAAACGGTCAGGATCCCGTTTTGCCCGCCAATTTTCCCCTATAGTGATTGGCTACCTATGGGTAATTCAAACTCCTTGGAATGGTATAACAGACCTGCCTGTATTATCTGTCTCATCTCTGACAATAATCCGAGAAGCTGTACTAATGTAGAGATTGGAAATAAAGAACTCTGGTTTACCAACCAAGATCTGATCCTTGACTACTTTGCGCAGAACTCTCACACTACTACTCTTAGATTGTCCCTTATTTGGCGATTAGGTAAGAACCCTGCTTGTTCTGTTTGTATAGTTTCTTTAAGGTGTTCTTTTAGTCTGTCAGCTATAATCTTAGCAAAAATCTTATAATCATTATTTAGTAAAGAAATGGGTCTGTAGTTCTTAACATTAGTTAAATCTTGATTTTCTTTCGGGATAAGTGAGATGGTTGCATCTTTCCAAGTTTCTGGGACCTCACCAGTGACTCCTATATCGTTCATTAATAGCAGTAACACTGGTGAGATCGACTCCTGTAGCATTTTATAAAACTTCGCTGTAAATCCATCTGGTCCAGGTGCTTTTCCTAATTTTGAGTCATTTATTGCATTTTTAATCTCTTGTAATGATACTGGATTGTTAAATAGTTCTTTAATTTTCTCTGTTGGTTTTGATAACTTTAATGTTTGCAGGTATTCTTTAATCTTTCTTCTGTCTTTGTTTTCCTTCTTAAAAAGTTTTGCATAATATTTAAAAAATTCTCTCTTTATTCCTTTGTTGTCTATTATCTCAATATTATCTCTTATCACTTTAGTGATAAATTTATTTTCACGTTTTTTCTTTAATTGCCATGCTAGATATTTTCCGGGTTTATTTGCACCTTCAAATGCTTTTTGTTGGAGTTTTTTTAAGTTCCAGTACGTCTCTTGGTTCAAAATAGCTTTTGCTTGGTCTTGTAGCATCCAGATTTCCTTTTGCAGTTTCTTTTTCCCTGGTCTACTCTTCAGTTCTTCTTCTTTTGTTTTAATGGCTTGTACAATATTTTCATATTGTTCTCTTTTCTTTTTATTATCTTTAGCATTTAATGATATCAATAGTCCTCTCATCACTGCTTTATATGCATCCCATACGGTTTGAATTTTTACTTCTTTCTGTATATTTGCTTGGAAGTATAGGTCTGTTTCTTCATGTAATTTTTTAACTATTTCTTGGTTGTCTAGTAAGTCCTCATTTATTCTCCATCTCTTTTGTTTTTTTACCTGCCCAGCAGTCCATAAACATGGATTATGATCTGAAATTATTCTGGGTAGAATTTCCACTTTTCTTTTCTTAAACGTTAAATTAGTAGTCATCCAAATCATGTCAATTCTTGAATGCGAGTCATGTCTATTAGAGTAAAAGGTAAAATCTTTTCCTTGTGGGTTAGCTTTTCTCCAAATATCTTCCAGCTTCTCTTGTTTTATCAGTTCAAAAAAGTTTTTTGGAAGCTTCCCTAATGCCTCATCCTTTCTCTTAGAGTGCCTGTCTAATTTGTTATTCACAGTTCCATTAAAGTCCCCCAACATCATGATTTGATCATAATTTCCGTTGTCCAGTTCCACTTGTAGTTCTTTAAAAAAAATTTCTTTGGCTCCATTTGGGGCGTAAATATTCACAATCAAAGTTTTCTGTCCTTGTAGTGAGATTTCAATAGCTAAATATCTTCCTTCTTTGTCTTTAAATATTACTTTAGGTTCCAAATCTTTTTTGACATATGTTACAACACCATTCTTTTTATTGCTTGCTAAAGAATAAAATTCTTCTCCCAATTTTTTCCTTATTAGATATTTGTGGTCTTGTTTTTTAAGATGAGCTTCTTGTATACAAATTACACGACATTTTTGTTTCTCCAGCCAATGACCTACCATTCTACATTTTTGGGGTGAATTAAGTCCATTTACATTCCATGTAAGTACTTTGTAATCCATCTTGATATATTCTTAAATATCACCAAGGTCATCTTTATTCTCTCCAAGAAATGCATACATTTCTCCTGTGCTTTTAATCACTTCTCTGGTGCTGCCATAGTAAAAGCTTAATCCTTGAGGTATTTCCCAACGGAATCTAATTTTTTTCTCCTTCAGTTTATCCGTCAGACGCTTGATTTTTTTCCTTTCTTGCAGTATTGCTCTAGGCAGTTCTTTCATTACTATGATTTTCTTTCCATCTATTTCAAAAGGATCAGTGAAACACTTCTTGTAGATTTGTTCTTTTGTCCTTTTCATTGTAAATTGGACAACCACATCTCTTGGTATATTTTTATCTCTTGCGTATGTAGAATTGACTCTATAAACAAGATCCATGTGTTCTTTAACAACCTCTTCCTGTTCTTGTAAAAAATCTGCTAATGCTTCTTGCATTCTTGTAAAGATGTCTTCACTCAATTTTTCCTCAATCCCTCTAAATCTCAAATGGTTTTGCATGTCTTTATAATGCATCATCTTTTCCATCCTGTCATTGTCTCTCATTGTCTTTTGAGTACTTTCTTCCAGTTCTTTTACTTTAGTTTCTATGTCTTGTGTTCTTGTGGTTAATTTTTGAAATTCTGCTTTTAAGTCTATGAAGTTTTTATCTGCTTGTGCAGCTATGCCATTCATTTTAACATTTACCTCTCCTATAGCGTCTAACATTTTTTCCCCCATTGCTTCCATAACAGCTAGTAATTCTTTTTCTTTTGCTGCCATTGTAGGAGAGGACCATGTAGCTGCTCTCGATCTTAGTCCGCGGTCCGTCTTGTCTCTTTAAAAAAGATCGATTTTATTTTATTTTCCAAATCAAACACCGATTAGTGTGTTCACACAAGCTAGTCTTGCCAAGTCAAATTTCGTTGGTTTCAGCCTTCTAAGTTATATAGTTTATGAGATATTACTGTTTAAAAATTTTATAAATCCAAAATGGCGGGCGCAAATTCTCTATGGTTTGTATCAAAGGTTATAGTCTTTTTACCTTGCTTCTGGCTTGCCGTAGTTTCCTTTTGTCCCTTCCTCTTGCTTACTTGTCTGCTCTCCGCACGTCACTTCCTGTTGTAGTCCTTTTGGTCCGGCAGTTTTTACAGTCCCCTTTGCTCTCTTCCGGTTCTTCTCCGTTTCCCTTCTTGTCTGCTCCTCAAGCCATCACTTCCTGTCTCAATCCTCACAGCTTGGTCTCGCGATGCTTGGTTCCCTCCTCCCCTCTTTGTCTCGCGATGCTTGGCTACCCCTCCCGACTCTTCTTAACCACAGGAATGTTAAACAACTTGTTTTTTTGGCTTTTTAAGTTCAAATTCAGCTTTTTAACATTTCAAAACTGCACTCATCCAATCTGCAGCAATCTGTTGCTTCACCAGATCTGCTTTTCGTCTTTCAAAACGCAGTAATGGTAAGGCAAAAACTTTTTTTCCGTTACCTTATGTTGTTACTTCGCTTCAGATGTGGTCCCAACGTTTAAACTTTGACTTCTTTGTTAAGGAATCAGGGGAATTGGCGATTTTATGCTGATTTAATCAGCTCAGCTCGGCTCCTTAGAGATACTTGCAGGAATCTTCTTCAGCTGCAGTGCTCAAGGTGTTGTAAAAGTCTCCTCCGAGACTTTTCCTTCACCGAGCTTGCTCAAACCTGGATTATATTGCTTGCTAGTCCTCACACTACCTGTGTGAGGTTGCGTCAGGTGGATTTATCCACCCAAGCTGTCAAGAAGAGCCGCCGTCCACCTTGCTCACTTGCAAAGCGCGTCAGACCGCCATTCCTCTGACCGGAAACCCTTCTTGAAACTCTAGGGATATTTCCCTTTCTGTCCTTGAGAATCTGCCTTTGGAGACTTGGGGGGAGGATGAGCATAGTAGGGATGCTTGCCTTGCTTTCAGTGTCTGGGGTGAGGGGTTGCCCAGGTGAAGTTTCCTGGTGAGTTTGGTGTCACTGGCTTGTTCCTGAGCCATTCCATAGACTCCTGTAACTGCAGCTCTTTTCCAGAGACAGCTCCACCCACAACCTCTCTCCCATGGGAGAACAGGCATCCTTTCAGGGCCCAGCTGCAGGGTGGAGGCCAGTGCCCAGTCCGTCCATTAAATCTGGGGAATGGCTTGCCCAAGGCTGGCCATATGGGTGCAGAGCATGTTGGTGGTGTTCTGAAAGGGCTTGAGGACACGCACCATGTGAGAAGGGGTCAGCCAGTCATTGGAGCTGATGCCGAGCTCCTCTTCCCCGTGCAGAATGGTCATGGGGAAATGAAATCCTGCACCATGCTCTTCTTCTCCACCAAATGTGCAATCATGGCACAGGTGGAGTTTCAGCAGGTGGATAAGTCCAGGATGAGCCAGTGTTCAGGCTCCAAACAGAGAGGTCCTCTGGTTCCCACCAGTGGGTGGTGAGGGAGAGGTAGCCATGCTGCGGCTGCTCCAGAGGTCTGAAGTGCACAGTTTGCCTTGTGCTCTGGAGAGCTCACCTTTGACCATCGCCATTGCTGAGCGGTGCATGGTGGGCAAGACTTTTCAGTTCATGGTCTTCCAAAAGGCAATAGAGTACTAGGGAACTAGGTGTTGCAGCAGCTGGAGAAAGGCTATGTTCTCCATGAGGGAGAAGGGTTGGCCATCCACAGCAATCATCTCACTGACAAGGTGAGTGACAGCTTCCTGGGCTCTCAGTGTAACCCTTCTGAATGGCACTGTTGGTGTCCCTGAGGGAATGACCTCTTGGTGGGTGGCTTGCCTTGATGTCCTACCTCCCATGGCACCCTGAGTGCAAGGAGCCTTTCTTGGAGGGGCCTCCTGCTACCCCTCCACTTCTCTCTGCTGAGGGGGAGTGGGCCTCTTCTTCCTCCCACTGGCCACCACTCTTTCTCCCGAAGGCAACATACTGGCAACCCTGGTGGCAACCCTTTGTGGGTGCCTGCAGAGAACAGAGAAGGATAAGTGTTGGAGGTTTGTGCCCCTGCAGAAGTGGGTGTGACATAACTGGCTCTCTGTCTAGAGATGGGCATGAGCTAGTTCATGCCCATCCCTAGACATAACAATGGCATCTTCCAGCTGCTACCAGTGTTATAGACAAACCAAACCTGGCTCCAATCTTGACCTGTGCTATTCGCAGCTTCATTTACCCCAGACTGCCTACTGAGACACCGCTAAGAGGTATTAAGCTTTATCCCCCCCCCCCCCAGCTGTTCAAGTAAGTATGGATTTGATTGATGCTGCTCAATAGCAAAGGCATCCCCTTCCAACCCTCCCAGCTACTTAAGAAAAAGATGGGACTAGGTTAAGAATGGACTTGCATCTACTTTGGGGCACTCAGCAAATAACCATACCTATGATATAGCAACAGATGCCTTTCCTGTCAACTCTACCTATGGCCTAATCAAAGACCAGGTCAAATTATAACTCCTCCCAACCTAATGAAAAAAATGTTCCACAGATGAAGAAAAGGCCCCCTTTCTGGAGAATCTGAAGGGAGCACCAAAATTCCTGCACCACCCCATCAAGAGATTGGTGGATATCATGTTATTCAAATTGTGTGTGGGGGGGGGAGTCTGTAACAAGTACCTGCTCTGCTAAGGTGGAGCTGACATAGATACCCCTTCCGAACTCTACACACAGTTGGCTGGGCTGCATAATAGCAACAACTAATACCTCTACCCCCTAGGCCAATAGGGAGTCTCATGTTTCATTTGAAAATGAGATGGTCACAATGACTTTCTCCTGCTTGAAAACTGCGAAAGAATTTATTGCAAACATCTGTTGCCAGTTTGCTAGACTACAAAGATGCCTTCAGACTGATCGTCCCTACGTGGAAATCAAATGCAAGTTACATGATTCTGCCAATCAATGGCTGTTCATTAAGAAAAGTCAGCTTTTACTGTAACATATAAAGCATGGCTGTGTGTCTTGGTGTCTAGTAATGCTGGTGACATGACCACAGAAATGTCTTTGGACAGCGCTGGCTCTTCAGCTTGGAAACAGATATGAGCACCGCATCCCTAGAGTCATATTTGACTGGCTTTCGAGCAAGAGAAACTTTTACCTTTACCTATAAAGCATGGCAATGTTTCACAGAGGGTGAGAGAGGGAACCATCAGCACTACAGCTGCTGACAAGGAAGCTTTGGGAACAGAAGGAGAGAAGAAATAAGGAAGAGGGTTTAGGGAGGAGTGAATGGAAAGGGCCCAAACCTGAGAACTCTAGCTGGGGCTATTTGTGAAGAAGGGAGAGGCAGAGAGCATTGGTGGGGGGAAAGGCTCAGAGACAGAGAGATAGTGTGAGCTGGTGGGCAGATCGAGGAGGAAATAGCATGGAGATGGGTAAAGCTGCAATCTATAGCTGCAACATTTTGGGAACAGAAAGTGGAAATGAGCCAGTTGAAAGTAGCATGAAATTTGAAAAGGGGACATTTAGATAAACTTAGCCTAGGCTCAGAGAATGAAGGTGGTCTTGCTAGCACAGGTTCAGTGGCATAGGGGTGTAGGCAGTTCTTGGGGAAAATTCACCTAATCTGGGGGTTGTTGAGGAGTCACTTAACTGGGGTGGTGGTGGAACTTTTTGGTCATTCAAGAGGTTACAACACTGAGGCTCGCTCAGGGGGTTGGTCATGTATGAGAGACAGGATGGCCTATTGTCACTGAATTCAGGAAGGGAGTTTGATTGCCCCATTTAATATCTCTGGAATCTTCCCAGATATTTAAGAATGAATACTGATGGTCCATGGGCATTCGTCATTTTGACTTTTTCTTTGGGGTGGTCTCAGTAAAAATAAGTCTTATGGCAGAGGATTTCACAACTACTTTTTGCATGTATACAGGGACCTAGTTCTGGGCTTCTTTCGTCTCATTAAAGTTTAAATTAAAGGCTTTTTCAGCTTGCCAAGATGGAGTCTATGCTATTATTTCACCTTTGTCTTCTTGGACACAAAAGTGCATTCTGGGGTAAAAACTGCCTATACATGAAGGAAAGATTCCTAAGGTCTCCATAGATATCTGTGAGAACTTGGAAAGATCACCATTCTCTATGTCTATAAAATGTCAGCACACACAATACATTTCAATTCAATAAGAGGTCAATATTAATATTTAAACTTACTGTGGCAAAGTACATTTTCATCTATATTTTATTTCGTATTTTAGCATTGACTCTCCAGCTTAACTTGGTTTACTTCTCTGTCCTTGAAATACTTCCAGTGGATATAATATTGCTCTTTGAACTATACTCTCCTCAGATGCCACCAAGAAAAGGGCAGCATATTCAGCAGCAATGTATTGTTTCAACTTGCTTTGTACTGAGAACAATAATGATGACAAATACTACTGTTATGCCAGGGTTACCAGGCCTGGAAATGCAAATCCTGGGAGCGGAGGGGGGGGGGTCTGTGAGGGGAAGTGTTGTACATTATAATAAAGGCCCCAGAGACTGGGGGATTTCTGGGAGTATTGCAGAAGGCCCACAATTTTTCTCCCTCTGCTCACTTGATCCAGCCAAATGCAACTGAAGGTGGGGAAAAGAATTTGTGCGCTGTGGGTGGACACCTGGAAACCCTAAGCTCTGCTCTGTTGTTTGATTTCTGTAGTGTGGACACCACAAGCCTATTTTTAAGCAGTTTAAATTCATGAAAGTTATCATAATATAGGGTTGCCAAGTCTCACTCAGATTGTGTGTGTGGGGGGGTCCCAACCCCTCTCTGGGACTACTTTGGCATGCGTGCTTTGCGCACACACCACAATGTCACCCAGAAGTTATGTCATCACGTCAGGCATGTGAGGGGTGCACTGCCATTTGAGGGGGAAACCATAGAGTTTTCCCTCAAATGCTAGAGCATCCCCCGCAACATGCCCTGACGTGATGACATCACCTCCAGGTGATGTCATTACACTGGGGCACATTGGCATGCTGGCACTTTGGGGGTGGGTTTTCCCCCAGTGGCCAGTTCCAGGCCAGGGGACTGGGCAACCCTTACATAACAACTTATGTCAATGGATTCTGGAAATATCTGAATAGGAAAGATTCATTTTCTCTGCCACATTTTGAAACCTGAGAGAAAGCAATGGAGATGCAAAAGGCCTCTAGGCCCTCCACAACATGTTGTGCATCTGATAAATAGGATTACCAACCTCCAAGTGGGGCCTGGAGATCTCTTGGGATTAGAGCTGATCTCCAGGTGATAGAGATCAGTTCCCCTGGAGTAAATGGCGGCTTTGGAGGATGGATTCTATGGAATTATATCCTGTTGAGAGATCCCTGCTTTCCCCAAACCCCACCCTGCTCAGTCTCCAGTTCAAGCCCACTTACTCAAGTGCCCTGCTCCAGGCAGGTTTTCTACCTCAGAGTTCTCCTCACTCAGAAAATGCTGTGCTATGGAAAGCTCACCATGGCCCCTGGGAAAAACTCTAAAAAAAACTCTTAAGACCGATTTCGCACTAGTGTTTGCCCCAGATTTGCCCTCATGCTTGCACTGGAGCTTCCAGTCGATTTCATACCAGTTGCTCCGGACTCACATTTTGCTCTAGAGTATCACTGTGCTGCACTGCAGTTTCCCCGGAGCAAACAGATCCTGTTTTTAGAGGATTTCCCTTTTTTGCTCTGGGGAGAAGCCAAAATGAAAACACGCCTGACATTTTGATGATAGAGCGGGCACGCCACCAATCACAGCAGCAGGCCGTTATAGTTGACCAATCATTGTGCGGCAAGCAACAGCAGTGGGAAAAATTGAATAGGAAGGAGGAAGGTATTGAATTCTGGGAAGCAAGGCTACTACGGACATCTCAATCCAGACACCATTAGGTGCATATCAGCTCACAACACCAAAATAGTTTAAATTTAATTAACGAATAGCGTTCCCTCTACGACCCACATGACCACTGCTCACCACCCACAATTCTTAAACCTTAACCCCGCCCCTGGCTTTAGTGCCTGTTCTTGGCTGCCTGATTTTATGGTAAGAAGGATAAGCCGATTTAATCAATACAGGAAAACTTTTTAATTGAAGTACAAACAGTGTAAACCTTCTCATTTACACAAAGGAATAATGGTGTATGGCTTCTGAAAATTTGCCACTGAAGATGAGGAGGGGAAAAGAGCTTTCCTCTCCTTCTGGATCTGTTAAAATATGATTTCAGGAGATTGCTGGTGGAATTTAGAACCAGCAGCACCAACTCCATAACTGCACTCAAAGTAGCAAGCGCTCTCCTCTGAAGATCCTTCATCATTGCCGAAAGACTGCGGTTTTGAAAATGGACATTCTGTGTGTGTGCTTGCAAACAGTTTCGATTTACCCAGTGCATAGGAAGAGGAGGGGGGTCCAATCAGGATGCCCTAGCATGACACGTGATTTCTGTTATTGCATTATAACAAAATAACACAATCGTGCATGCATTTAAAAAAAAGGTTAAAAAAACCGGGGAGGGAAAGAGGGAGGAGCTAGGACAGGCTAGGATGGGAAATGGGAGGGGAGTGGGAGGAGGCAGCAGCAGGAAGCCTTGCGGCAGCCCCAAAACAACCAGTAATGAGAAATGAAAGATGCAGGGGCAGATGAGGAGCTGCAGCTCCAAGTGCGAAATTGATGAAAATGCTCCAGGGGTAACTTGGAGGGGAAACTCCGGAAAGAATGAGAGGCAAGTGGCCTGAGCAAAATCGGTCTAAATGATTTCCAGTTTAATAAAGTCTGTCTTGTTCCACATCTGTGTCCCTGTCAGTTTGTTTGTGAGAGGATGAGACTAGCACCACACCTTCCACTGCCCCAGCTCCCCCCCCATCTGTGACCTCCCTGTAGGGCTGCCCCTTCACATGTCCCAGAGGGTGGGCTCAGACTCAGGGATGTCCATGCTGGGTTGTCTGCAGTTGGTTGTCCAAGTGGCACTGGACATCTGTGTTGTTCAGCTGCCAAACATAGCAGCAGTCTGACAGTACCTTCAAGGCTGACCTCACACTTAGTTCCCACACACACACACAGACACACACACACATTTGCTGGCTATTAGGTCCAGAGTGTGGGGGGGGGGATGGGCTGGTGGGTTGTTTGAGGGAACGTGTGCTTGCCCTAGGATGGAGGACCTCTGTTACCCAGGGGGCAGACATCTGGGGGTTAGATGGGGTCAGGCAACTGCAGGCAGAAACCTGGTCCTGGGGCCCTTGGCCCCTAACTGGTCCAGTTGGCCAGGTGCCCTGGCAGACCTGGCACCATATGTAGGGGGAACAATGAGGTGTCCCTATTGATTCACCACCTGCAGGAAAGCGAAACAGAGACATATGCAGTAATGGCAAATTACACAGGCACTGTGCTGTGCTCAGACATATGTGCAGTGCCCCAGCAAGGTCCACAGTCACATTTCCATGGTGAATTTGCCAGGAGACACCCCCTCCCCCCAAGGCAGATAGTGATGCCATCCAAATGACACTTACTCATTCCAGGTGAAAGTGCTCAACAACCGCCAGTGATTGTTGCATGCCCCCCCCCCAGCAGCAGCTCTCCCAGTTACACTCTCCTGGATGTCTGCCCCATTTCATTACATGGCTCATGGTGAGGAGGTACTGGTTTTTGGTACCCTCTCACCAACATGCTGCTGGCCTCAGTTGTAGAAGCCAGCATTTGGGGGACAGCACCAGCCTCATGTGAGGGGAATGGGAGAGACAGACGTGGACATCTAGGGCAGGTGTCAGAATCTGCCAATTCAGCCAATGTGTTTTTGCATGCATGTCTTTAGCTATCCTATGTATCTAAAGTATATTTGAACCTATGTAACCGTAATGCATTATTCCTGTCTTGGTCGGGAGGGTGACAACCATGATTTGCGAGAACAAGGAGGCCTCACATCTCTGCCTCCGCATTCCAGCTGCTCCGGCAGTAACTTCAAGGGGAGGATGCTTCTCATCTCTTATCAAATGCAAAAGAACCTTGGAGCCATTGATTGTTATGTGAACTCGCAACATCAGAGGGGTCTGGTTTGGGAAAGGAAATTTACTGCTTAACACCTCACTTTTTTCCTGTGAGAACCAAACGGTCAAGACACCTTTTAGCCCGCCAATTTTCCCTTAAGGGGATTGGCTATCTATGGGTAATTCAAACTCCTTGGAATGGTATAATAGACCCGCTTGTATTATTTGTCTCATCTCTGACAATAATCCGAGATGCTGTACTAATGTAGGAATAGGTAATAAAGAACTGTGGTTAACCAACCAAGATCTGATCCTTGACTACTTTGAGCAGAACTCTCACAGATTGTCAGAGATCTGTGTTTGGGACTCAGCCGTTCCTGACCATGTCAGACGACGACGCGGTCCCCCTCAAACCTACTACTCCCGAAGAGACTCCCGTTACCCCGAAGGATCTGGGGAACGGGGGTGGTGGCGGCGGAGGAGGTCCCGAAGTGCCGGTGACCACGAGCCAAGGGGCTCACTACATCCCGCGCCGGGTTCCTCATCAGAGCGTGACCCCCAAGTACGCCTGGAGCCATTTCGGTCATCGGACCGTGGATTCGTGGGTGCACAACCGGAAAGGAGTGAGGGTTTCGCTCACCGGAGACCAGCTCGATCGAGGGAGACCGAGTTACCTCGGAGATGACCGCGAGCCGATCTACCGTGGAGAGCCGCGTCGCCCGCCTTTCGAAGGAGAGGGGACGGGTCCGTATGGGCCCGATCCGTACCGCGAGGAGCAGACGGTCCCCTTGGATCAGATGATGGGAGAGTTGCGGCTTCAACTCACCGCCGAGCTCCGCGAGTTGGCCCTCGATCTCCAGCACCAATTTCGAGACGCTATGAGGGCAGTGCAAGGAGCTCTCCCCGGTCAAGGGATAGGAGCCCCACTACAACCAGCGGCGCCCGGAGGGGTTCCGGTTCAGCCACAGGCGCCCGCTCTGCCGGCACAACCAGTCCAGCCGGTCGTTCCGGTTCCGGCGCCAGGGCCCGTTCCAGTACCTGCCCCGGCCCCGGCCGCTCCGGTCGCCCGCCCAGCCCCCTCCGACCCTTTGACGACCACTTTCGATGGGGACCCGGAGAAGCTACGTTTCTTCATGCTGGAGATAGATTCCTGGACAGTTGGGGCCACCTCTATCCCACCGAGAGAGAACGGATTGGCTACATTGGGTCCAAGCTGAAAGACACTGCCAGCGACTGGTACGTGAGCCTGCACGACACCCCAGGACCTGAGTTGCGTTCCCTGAACAATTTCATGTGGGCCCTCTGTCATCAGTTCGAGGACCCCCTGGGTGAGGAAAAGGCCCGTAATCAGCTAAGAAAGCTGTTCCAGGGGAGATCGTTGGTGAGGGACTACACTGACAAGTTCAGGCACATCGCGGCTAAGATCCACGGATGGCCGGAGGAGCTATTCATGGAGAAGTATTGGGAGGGCCTGAACCCGGAGATCTACGAAACCGTGCTGTTGGGGGGCCGCCCGGGCACTTTGGCCACCTGGATGAGAGCTGCCATCGACATGGAGGAGCGGTTCGCCCTGATAAAAATGGGAGCGTCGGTGACGGCGGCCAGCAAAGCAGCCCCTAGAGCGAAGCCCCGATCCAGTGTGCAAGACGTCCGAGATGCGAGATTTCGACAAGGGTTGTGCATGAAGTGTGGGGAGAGTGGCCATTTCGCCTCTGCCTGCCCAAGAGGGGGGGGGAAAGGCCCGAAGACCTCAATCCCCGGAGCGGGGAGCACCCCTAGCCGTGGCAAAACACCAATGAAACCCCGGGCGTTGCAGCTGGAAGGAGCTGCCTGTGACCAGGGGGAGCTGGAGCTGATGGAGACGCAGATGTCGGGAAACTCCAACGGCCTGCAGTGAGCGGCGCAGAGCTGCAGGTCCCTCGCCAAGAAGCGCCATCTCCGGTGAGCATCCCCGGCCCCCTATTATATATGGTAGTGACTGTGGTGACCCCTGGATCAGGTACCCACATGCGGGTACGCGCTTTAATTGACTCTGGGTGTGCGCGAGACCTGATCAGCCCCTTGGTGGTGGAAGGGCTGGGACCAAAAGTCACCCCGCTGTTGGAACCCCTAAAGTTCACTCAAATGGATGGGTCGGAAATGAAGGAGGAATGCATAGCAGAGACTGAGAGCTTAATTTTGGGGACGGGGGAACACTGGGAGAAGCGGGCTTTTGTCATCACCCCAAACGCCCAGTTCCCTATGGTGTTGGGCAGCCCTTGGCTCGGGGCGCACGACCCTTATATTAAATGGAGCGAAGGGAAGATCTCGTGGGTGGACGAACGCTGCCTTAAACATAGATGGGACCCAGAGTGGGGACCGGGACCTCCGACCCCTCCTCCCCCGGTCCCCGCGCTCGCTCTCACCCCTACCATGGTGCCCAAGGAGTATAGAGATTTGCTGGAAGTGTTCAGCGAGACTGAGGCGGACGAGTTGCCCCCCCATCGACTGTCGGATTGTGCCATAGAACTACTCCCAGGAGAAAAACTCCCAAAAGGGAAATTATACTCCATGAGCCCGTTGGAGCGGGAAGAGTTGCGAAAGTTCTTGGACAAAAATTTAGCGCGGGGTTTCATCCGCCCAGCCAAATCCCCCTTTGCGGCGCCGGTGCTGTTCCGAAAGAAAAAGGATGGGGGTTTACGACTATGCACTGACTACCGGGGGCTGAATGCGGTCTCCACTACCAACGCTTACCCCCTCCCGTTAATAAAGGACCTCTTAGCGGAAGCTGCTAAGGGGAAGATTTTTACCAAGTTGGATTTACGGGATGCCTATTTCAGGGTGCGCATCAGGGAAGGGGATGAATCCAAGACTGCCTTTAATACCCCCTTGGGGCAATTTGAATATCTAGTGATGCCGTTCGGCTTAAGTGGCGCGCCCGGGGTCTTTATGAGTTTAATCAACGAAGTGTTGCACAAGCACCTATTTAAGGGCGTGTTATGTTACATAGATGATATCTTGATCTATTCTACTGATAAGAAGGCACATGTGACTTTGGTCAGGGAAGTCCTCGCCACCTTACTGAAAAACCAGCTGTATGTGAAACTGTCTAAGTGTGAGTTCCACCGTGAGTCCGTAGACTTCCTGGGCTACCGCATCTCTCAGAAGGGTTTGGAAATGGACCCGGGGAAGGTGGAGGCTGTGGTGCAATGGGAGGCTCCGCGAACGAGAAAGCAATTGCAGAGCCTCTTAGGATTTTGTAATTTTTACCGAACCTTCATCAAGGACTTTGCTAAAGTCACTCTCCCCTTAACGGACTTGTTAAAGACAAAGGGGAGAGGGCCCGAGGCCGGGAAGCCAGGAGAAAAGTTAGCTTGGAACGGGGAGTGTCAGAGGGCGTTTGAGACTTTAAAGACTCTTTTTACTTCAGAGCCCATTCTAGCGCACCCTGACGAAACCAAGGAATTTATAATCCATGTAGACGCGTCTGATGTAGCCATGGGGGGGGCCATATTACAAAGTGGCCCGGAAGGGAAATTGCACCCGCTGGCTTATATTTCGAAAAAGTTTAATGAAACAGAAAGGAATTGGTCGGTTTGGGACAAAGAAGCCGCAGCCATTAGGTTAGCGCTCACTACGTGGCGGCATTGGTTGGAAGGTGCGCAGACTCCGTTCGAAATATGGACTGATCATAAGAATCTGGAGGCGCTGCGCACTCAGCAGTCCCTCAACGCCAAGCAGCTGCGATGGGCCGATTTCTTTTCTAAGTTTAACTTTGTGCTTAAACATTTTCCTGGGAAAGCTAACTCCTTGGCAGACGCGTTGTCCAGGTTGCCCCAACATGAAAGTGTCAAGGAAGAGGTGTTTGACTCCATGTTCTCCCCCCAACAGTTAGGAGGGGCAGTGGTCACCCGGAGCCAAGCCAAAAAGGCCCAGTTGGACATTGGGAAATGTGATTGGGGGGGGGATTATGCTCCTGAGGAGATAGAGGAATTGGAAGCGTTGGAGGAATGTTCTAAGAGAGAGGATCAATGTTGGCTGCATGGAGACAAACTAGTGGTGCCGAAGGCCAAACGCAAAGAAATATTGTTAACCTGCCACTCTTCCAAGCTAGCCGGGCACTTTGGTTTCCTAAAAACTCTTAATTTGATCCAGCGTCAATTCTGGTGGCCGCGCATGCGCCGAGATGTCTCCGATTTCGTCTCGGCTTGCCAGACCTGTTTAATGTGCAAAAAGCGGGGGGGGGAAAGTTCCGGGATTGTTGCACCCCCTACCCACCCCGTCAAGACCCTGGGAAGCTATAGCCATGGACTTTATCACCAATTTACCCCCCTCTAAGGGAAAAACAGTTATTTGGGTGGTGGTAGACACATTTTCGAAGCAAGCGCATTTCACCCCTTTCAAGCAATTGCCCACCGCCAAAGGGATGGCCAAAGCTTTTTTCAATCACGTGATTAAATTACACGCTTTTCCGAAGAGAGTGGTATCCGACCGCGGTAGTCAGTTCGTTGCCAACTTCTGGCGGGAGCTCCTGAAAATGATGGACATAGAACCCGCCCTAAGCTCGGGTTACCACCCAGAGACTGATGGCCAATCCGAACGAACTAATCAAATTTTGGAGCAATTCCTGAGATGTTACACTAATTATCACCAAGATAACTGGGTGGAATTGCTGCCGTTTGCAGAATATAGTTACAACAATGCAGTGCACTCTTCCACGGGAGTCTCCCCTTTCATGGCAGTGGGGGGTTTCGAGGGGAAACCATTGCCTACTATTGAAGATGTCCCCCAAGCCCCCCCCTCGGATTTTAAAAGGTGGTGGTCCAGTCTCCAGGACTCATGGCCTCTAATTGGCAAAGCATTGGACCATGCCAAAGAGGATTACAAAAAATATGCTGATCGCGGGCGAGCACCAGGATGGGACCTTCAACCCGGGGACTCTGTCTATCTCTCGACTAAAAATATCCATGGGTTGCAGCCCAGCAGAAAGCTAGGATGGAAATATGTTGGACCCTATAAAGTGCTACGCAAAATATCTGATGTGTCTTTTGAACTAGAACTGCCTAAATCACTGAGTTCTGTGCACCCTGTGTTTCATTTCAGCCTGTTGAAGAAAGATCCTGGGCCGAATGCTTGGCATCCAGCTCCTCCAGTTCCTCCTCCACTGATGAAGGAGGGGGGCCCTCACTTCGAGATAACTGAAATCCTTGATTCCAAGATGCGAAGAGGCCGATTATATTACTTAGTTAGATGGCTAGATTTCGGCCCGGAACACAATGAATGGATTCGCTCAGAACATGTTCATGCTCCTAAACTAACCAAACTGTTTCATAAAATGTTCCCTGATAAAGCTAGGTGAAGAGAATTATGAGGAGGGCAGGGTGTCAGAATCTGCCAATTCAGCCAATGTGTTTTTGCATGCATGTCTTTAGCTATCCTATGTATCTAAAGTATATTTGAACCTATGTAACCGTAATGCATTATTCCTGTCTTGGTCGGGAGGGTGACAACCATGATTTGCGAGAACAAGGAGGCCTCACATCTCTGCCTCCGCATTCCAGCTGCTCCGGCAGTAACTTCAAGGGGAGGATGCTTCTCATCTCTTATCAAATGCAAAAGAACCTTGGAGCCATTGATTGTTATGTGAACTCGCAACATCAGAGGGGTCTGGTTTGGGAAAGGAAATTTACTGCTTAACACCTCACTTTTTTCCTGTGAGAACCAAACGGTCAAGACACCTTTTAGCCCGCCAATTTTCCCTTAAGGGGATTGGCTATCTATGGGTAATTCAAACTCCTTGGAATGGTATAATAGACCCGCTTGTATTATTTGTCTCATCTCTGACAATAATCCGAGATGCTGTACTAATGTAGGAATAGGTAATAAAGAACTGTGGTTAACCAACCAAGATCTGATCCTTGACTACTTTGAGCAGAACTCTCACAGCAGGGCAACCAGATTCCTAGTCCTTGCTTTCCTGTGAATGCATGGTTGATCTTTCAAGTCAAGCTTTCAGAGAGGAGATACCTGTTAGGATTCTGCAGTGAGCCACATGGTGTGAACTTTGCTCTCCCTCTTGGACATTAGTGATAAGTGCTCACCCATGCACCCTTAAATTCTCATGGTAAGGAATTCTGTGTACTGACTTGCAGGTTCTGAGTATCAGGTGCCAGAGGTCAAGCAAAGCAGGGTTGTTCAGCTTGAGGTCAGGGTTCCAGAAGTCAGGCAAGGCAGAGGATTTCAGTCCAAGGTCAGGTTCCAAGAATCAGGCAAGGCAGAATCAGTGGCTTAGTGTCTATCGTACATGTTGTGTCCATGCCCAACAGCCTCTCTTGGATGGTTTTATAGCCAAACATCTAAGGGTCAGGCTTGCAGCTAGCAGCTCAGAAGCAATCCTGCAACTACTCATCATTGCCATCAGCAAGCAGCTGGCGTCAGGCCAGGACATGTGCACTTTGCTGTCTTGTCGTAGTACTGTTCTCAGCCTCTGTCTGTGGCACTCTAAGGGTGTTAGGGATACTGGTGGACTGGGAACAACCAACTGAGGTTCACCTGCTGAAGCAGGGATGGAGGATGTCTGTGGCTCTGCACCAGCTATTAGCTGTGAATCCTGACAAGTCTGCAGCTCTTTGTCCTGCTGGTCAGCTTCTGTTAACTCAAGGTTGTCTACACAGGGCTTCTCTTCTCCCAAGGAGTCCTATTCTCTTGAGTAGTCAAACCCTGGCTGACTCATGACACTCTGGGACATACCTCCATGAGTTATGGGGCATCCTGGCAGGGGTTTATCTAGGGCTGGGAGAGGTAGTGATTGGGTCCTGGGGAGGGGGTTTCTCCACTGTTGATGAGGGTTGTGACTGGGAGGGGGGAGCGGGGGGAGCAGCTGGATATTCACTTTGGCTTACACTGCCTTTCTGTTGACTCTTGTCATGCCTCCCTGGCCCTCCCACTTCCACAGCTGTACAAAAGCTCATACTTCTGGGCTGCTGACAGGCAGCCATTGTAGGGCTGCAGTAAAAGGCAGAACTAGTGTGGCAGCAACTCCCACAACATAGCAGCTAGTTGGCTCCCTGAATGCTTCCCACCCACCCCTCCTTAGAACTGCACTATCCAAACAGAAAGTAGCAAGACATGCACAGTTAACATCATGGGTTTTTTAAAAGATGCAATTTTGAACCTCTTTTTACTAGCTCTAGATTGATGTATAGTGAGAAATAAAAGCAGTTTACTGCCAAGTAGTATTTATCACATTAGCTAAAGTAGATTGATATTAAAAGAACAGAATATAATTCTAGAATTCTTTAAATTAAACAAAAACTTCTGCCAATCTGTATTCCAACCCATCTACTTCTGCACATTTATTAGCAAATTATTTTGCGATGTAGCTAATTTGGGAGTGAAGAGCACAGCATCAGTTACAATAGTTTCACTTTTTTAGATGTATTATTCAATTTATCACTCCTATTAAATGAAATACTTTAAAGGATTTTTTTTAAACCCTTGAAATTTGGTTTATAATTATCATTGAAACCTCACTATATAACACTTCATGTGCATGTTCCCTTTGAATGAAAAATATTATCAGTTTAATTACTATAAACTAGAGTTCTGTGCCCAACCCATTCTTGAAGATTTGTCACGTATGTATGGTAATTTATTGTAGCAAGAGGCTGGCTACTGCCAGCTTCCATCAGTAGGGCATTCTGGTGTTCATAATGAGACCTAAATGGGAAGAAAATAATCTTTAAATGTAGAAAATACAAGAGGGGAACCCATGAGGACCCTCAAAGGAAGGACCATCCTAGGTTCCCCTCCACTGGAAGTCGATGGGGGCCTTGTTGTAGTAAGTGGCAGTTTGTGGTAGAAAGCCTTGTGAATGGGATTTCCACTCCAAGTCTTTCTCAACACTACTGCCTGCAGCTGGTGAAGGAGGGTGTGAGTTCGAGCAGAAAGTGCATTTTTCAGCTGTTAAATCCAGTCCACCATCAGCTGGCCAGCAGTGGCAGAGGAGGCTTGGGGCACAAAGTATACAGAACATATTTCCCTTCCAATACTCTGTTCCCTAGTCACAGCTGGCCAGTTGATCAAGGGCCTGTGCTTTGAGCAGAAAGCACGCTGAATACACTTTTGCCTCCCAGCCAACACTGGCCACATTGCTGCACAAATCTTGACAAGCTCTTGTTAGGCCTTTTTTCTTAGCTGCTTCTCCCCTTGATTAAATCTCCTTTTTTAACTTATGTTTGTGCAAACCTAGGGACTCTCCAAGTTCTGTAGAAATATCCCGTCTGTGCTTCATCCCATTGTGCATATTTTTTGATACTTTCAGAATTAGCTGTATGATAAACTAGTACCAAGGCCCATTGTAAAATCAATACAATGGGCTCTTGAAAGGTGAGAGGTGGAACAAATGTATTGGCTGTTTCCCAGGGGGCTCACACACAGGCCCCTGTTGCCCATCTGCTTTCTCCCCCCTCCCCTGACAGCCTGCAGAATGCAACACGAGAGAGAAGGGGTTTAAAGTTTAAACCCCTTCTCTCAGTGGCACAATCTCTTATTGTATCCTATGGGGCCATAGAATACAATGGAAAGATCATGCCATGCCAAAGATCTTTCCATTGTATTCTGTGGCCCCATAGAATACAATAGGAAATGGTGCTGCTTCTTTGGCATGACTCCAGAGAGAAGGGGTTTAAAGTTTAAACCTCTTCTCTCTGGAGTCAGACCAAAGAAGCAGCACCATTTCCTATTCCTATTAAAGTTTAAACCCCTTCTCTCTTGAGTCGTGCGGCAGCAGTGGCACAGTCTTTCCATTGTACTCTATGGCCCCATAGGATACAATAGGAGATCGTGCCACTTCTTCAGTGCGACCACAGCAGTGGCACAATCTTTCCATTGTATCCTATGAGGCCATAGAATACATTAGGAGATCATGCCACTGCTGCGGTGCGACTCCAGAGAGAAGGGGTTGAAAGTTTAAAACCCCTCTCTTCAGGCCTTCCCCAGCTCACCCACTTAGGCAAGCACGCCAGGGGAGGTGGGTGTGAGGCTTCTGCTCCAAGTAGGCAAGGATCAGATCTTTGTTGATGAAACACAGTTCTTTATTTCCAGGTTCTACATTGGTACAGGTTCTCGGATTATTGTCAGAGATAACGTATACAATGGAAGCAGGTCTAATATACCCTCCCGAACAATTCAAATTGCCCATAGGTAACCAATCAACAGGGGGGGAAAACCGCGGGCAAAAGGTTCCCTGGCCATTTGCTTCCCACAGGAAAGAAGGTGAGGTGTGAAGCAGTAAATTTCCCTTCCCAAACCAGACCCCTCAGATGTAACCATCTTCACATAACAAATGCCTTCCTCAAGGCTTTCGCACGTTGATAAGAACTGGTCCCTGTCCTCCCATCAGGGATGAAAGGAATGCGGAGGCAGGAGGGTGAGAGGCCCATTGTTCCCAGGCTTTGAAGTCGCCACTCTCCCGGGCAAACAGTTACATAGACCAGGCCTGGTCAGAGCCATAAACTCAGGGTCACATAGCATACGTTCACATGGGTCAAACTAATAAGCACTAGATATGAGTAACTAGTTCATAAAGGGACAGGCTTGCATAGCATAGCAAAGTCATGTTACAATACATAGCATTAATTCCCAGAACCCTTGTTAGAATCTGCAGATTCTGACACACTGCCACCCGAAAAATCAATCTACCCCGGCTTATCTGGAAATTTATTATGAAAAGCTTTAACTAATTTAGGAGCATGAACATTTTCAGAACGAACCCATTCATTCAGTTCCGGACCAAAGTCTACCCACTTTACTAGATACAGCAAGCGGCCCCTACACATTTTAGAATCAAGGATTTCAGAAATCTCAAAATGGGACGCCCCCCCCCTTCATCAGTGGAGGAGGAGTCGGAGGAGTTGGATGCCATGCATTCGGCCCAGGATTCTTCTTCAACAAGCTGAAATGAAAAACAGGATGCACAGAACTCAGCGACTTAGGCAGTTCCAGTTCAAAAGACACATCAGAAATCTTTCGCAACACTTTATAGGGGCCGACATACTTCCACCCCAGTTTTCTGCTGGGTTGCAATCCATGTATATTTTTCGTGGACAGGTAGACCGAGTCCCCTGGCTGCAGGTCCCAGCCCTCTGCCCTGCCACGATCTGCATACTTCTTGTAATCCTCTTTAGCTTTATCCAGAGTCTTAGCAATCAGCGGCCATGAGTCTTGCAGATCTGCCCACCAACGTTTAAAGTCTGAGGGGGAGGTGTCTGCCGTTTCCCCTACGGTGGGTAGGGGTTTTCCTTCGAAGCCTCCCACAGCCATGAAAGGGGATACACCCGTGGATGAATGAATAGCATTATTATAGCTATATTCTGCAAACGGCAGTAACTCCACCCAATTGTCCTGATGGTAGTTAGTGTAACATCTCAGGAACTGCTCCAGGATTTGATTAGTTTGTTCGGATTGGCCATCGGTCTCGGGGTGATAACCCGAGCTCATGGCGGGCTCAATGTCCATCAGACCCAAAAGCTCCCACCAGAAGTTGGCAACAAACTGGCTGCCCCGATCGGATACCACACGCCTGGGGAAAGCGTGTAATCTGATCACGTGGTTGAAAAATGCTTTAGCTAGCCCTTTGGTGGTGGGTAACTGCTTGAACGGGATGAAGTGGGCTTGCTTCGAAAACATGTCTACCACCACCCAAATAACCGTTTTCCCTTTCGAGGGTGGCAGGTTGGTGATGAAGTCCATAGCTATCGCTTCCCATGGGCGAGAGGGGGTGGGCAAAGGATGCAACAGTCCTGGGACTTTCCCTCCCCTCCTTTTGCACATCAAACATGTTTGGCAGGCAGTAACAAAATCCGACACATCCTTGCGCATGCGTGGCCACCAGAATTGTCTTTGGACTAAGTTAAGCGTTTTTAAGAACCCAAAGTGTCCTGCCAGTTTTGATGAATGACAAGTTAGCAATATGTCCTTTCTTCTGGCCCGAGGTACCACGAGCTTGTCCCCATGATACCAGCATTTATTTTCCCAGAGGGAACATTCCTCTATGCTTCCTAATTCCTCGGCTTCTTCCGGGGAGTAGTCCCCCCCCCCATTTGTCCACCCACGACTCTACCGCTGCCTGTTTGCTTTGGCTTCGGGTAGTGACAGCTCCTCCCAGCTGTTGGGGGGAAAACATGGAGTCGAACACTTCTTCCTTTTGACTCTTGTGCTGGGGCAATCTGGACAGTGCATCTGCTAACGAATTTGCCCGCCCAGGAAAATGCTTGAGCACGAAATTAAATTTTGAGAAAAGATCGGCCCATCGGAGTTGCTTGGCATTTAGGGACCTCTGGGTGCGCAGAGCCTCTAGGTTTTTGTGATCAGTCCAAATTTCAAAAGGGGTTTGCGCTCCCTCTAGCCAATGTCGCCAGGCGGTTAGGGCCAGTCGTATGGCAGCGGCCTCCTTGTCCCATACCGACCAATTCCTCTCTGTCTCGTTAAATTTTTTTGATATATAAGCCAGAGGGTGTAATTTATTATCCAGTCCCTTCTGTAGTATGGCCCCTCCCATGGCTACATCGGAAGCGTCTACATGAATTACAAACTCTTTAGTCTCATCGGGGTGGGCCAGGATGGGCTCTGAGGTAAACAGGGTCTTGAGAGTCTCGAACGCTTTTTGGCAATCCTCAGACCAGGCTATCCTCTCCCCAGGCCTCCCTGCTTCCGGGCCCCTCCCCTTGGTTTTGAGGAGTTCGGTTAGCGGGAGAGTGACCGTGGTGAAGTCTTTCAGGAAGGTGCGGTAAAAGTTACAAAATCCTAAAAGACTCTGCAGCTGCTTTCTTGTTCGGGGCGCCTCCCATTGCACTACCGCCTCTACCTTGGCGGGGTCCATTTCCAACCCTTTCTGGGAAATGCAGTACCCTAGAAAGTCCACTGAATCTCTATGGAATTCACATTTCGACAGCTTAGCATACAACTGGTTTTTTAACAGCGTAGACAGCACTTCTCGGACCAATTTTACATGCTCCTTCTTATCAGCAGAATAAATCAAGATATCATCTAAGTAACATAACACCCCCTTGAATAAATGCTTGTGTAGCACTTCATTTATCAAGCTCATAAAGACCCCCGGCGCGCCACTTAATCCGAACAGCATCACCAGGTATTCGAACTGCCCCAATGGTGTGTTAAAGGCAGTCTTGAATTCGTCCCCCTCCCTGATGCGCACCCGGAAGTATGCATCTCGAAGATCCAACTTAGTGAACACCTTCCCTTTGGCTGCTTCTGTTAGCAGGTCCTTGATAAGGGGGAGGGGGTAGGCATTGGAAGCTGACACTGCGTTTAAACCCCTGTAGTCTGTGCACAAGCGTAGCCCCCCGTCCTTCTTTTTCCTGAACAGAACAGGGGCAGCGAAGGGGGACTTGGCCGGGCGGATGAAGCCTCGCTCCAAGTTCTTGTCTAGGAACTTCCTTAGCTCCTCCCTCTCCGAGGGGCTCATGGAGTAGAGTTTTCCCTTTGGCAACTTTTCTCCCGGGATCAACTCTATGGCGCAGTCCGACAGCCTGTGAGGGGGCAGTTCATCTGCCTCGGATTCGCTGAACACCCCCATTAAGTCGCGATATTCCCTGGGAACGGTGGAAGGCACCAGGGTGAGCGCCGCTGCTTGGAGAGGTGCCAGGGGACCCGATCCCCATCCCGAGTCCCATTTATGGTTGTGGCACTTCTCGTCTACCCACGAGATTTTCCCCTCGCTCCATTTGATGTAGGGGTCGTGGGAGCTTAACCAGGGGCTTCCCAACACCAAGGGGAACTGGATGTTGGGGGTGATGACGAAAGCTCTCCTCTCCCAGTGTTCCCCATTCCCCACTATTAGTCTCTCAGTCTCTGCCACACATGCCTCTTTCATTTCCGACCCATCCATTTGGGTAAACGTAAGCGGCTCCCCCAACGGGGTGACTTTGGGGCCTAGCCCATCTACTACTAAGGGGCTAATCAGGTCCCGGGCACACCCTGAGTCAATTAGGGCACGTACTCGGACGTGGGTCCCAGTCCCAGGTGCTATTACAGTCACTACCATATACAGTAAGGGGCCAGGGATGCTCACCGGGGATGGCGTGTCGCGGATGGAGACCTGCAGTTCTGCGCCACTCACTGCAGGCCGTTGGAGTTTCCCGACATCGGCGCTTCCATCAGCTCCAGCTCTCCCTGTTCGCTCGCGGCCCCTTCCAGCTGTAATGCCCGGGGCTTGAACGAGGTCTTCCCTTTGCTCTGGGTGCTCCTGGCTACCGGAGTGGAGGTCTTGGGGACTTTTCTGCTGCCGCGGGGGCACACCGAGGCGAAGTGACCGCTCTCTCCACACCTCATGCAGAGCCCTTGTTTGAACCGGGAATCCCGGATCTCTTGGACGCTCAATTTGGGCTTCACCTTCTGGGCAGCTTTTGCTTGGGCAGTTGCTGAAGTTCCCATCTTGATGAGGGTGAAGCGTTCCTCCACGTCTGTGGCCGCTCTCATCCAGGTGGCTAACGAGCCCGGTCTTCCCCCTCGCAGTACCATCTTGTACACCTCGGGGTTGAGACCTTCCCTGTATTTTTCGATGAAGAGGTCCTGGGTCCAGCCACAGATTTTAGCTGCTATGCGCCGGAACTTGTCGGTGTACTCCCTCACTGAGGACCACCCCTGGGTCAGCTTCCGCAACTGGTTCCGAGCCTTCTCTTCTCTCAAGGGGTCCTCATAGTGTTGCCTGAGGGCCCACATGAAGTTGTGCACCGAGCGTAATTCAGGCCTGGGGGCGTTGTGCAGGCTCACATACCAGTCGCTGGCTGTGTCCCTCAGCTTGGACCCGATGTAGCCAATTCGGTCCCTCTCGGTGGGGTAGAGATGGCCCCAGGTGTCTAGGAACCACTCAATTTCTATCAGGAAGAACCGCAGCTTCTCGGGTTCCCCATCGAAAGTAGCCGTCAATGGATCGGCGGGGGCCTGGCGGATCATCGGCCCTGCTGGCACCTGGGGGGTTGCCGGTGCGGGTACAGGAACCGGGCGGGGGATGGGCTGCGGGACCTGCTGTGGCACTTGTTGCGGGACGACTCTCATGGGAGCTCCCCCGGGGGGAGCTAAGGGCTGCGGGGCTCCCCCTCCTGGGACTCCGGCCCCTCCTGGGGCTGGGCGGGCAGCTTGCATAGTCGTCAGGGCGTCACGGAACTGGTACTGCAGGTCGAGGGCTATTTCTTGCAATTCCGCGGTGAGTTGCAGCCGTAAATCTCCCATCATACGATCTAGGGTCTGGGTCTGGTCTTCCCCGTAGAGATCTGGCCCATAAGGTGTGCCTCTCTCCTCATCTAGGGGCAGGGGACGCCAGTCTCCTCCGTAGATCGTCTCTCGCTCATCTCCCAAAAAGCTCGGCTTCCCATGCTCGGTGCGATCTCCTTGGATCGAGACCCGTGCCCCCTTCCGATTGTGCACCCACGAGTCTACAGTCCCGCAACCGAAATTGCTCCATGAGTACCTCGGGGTCACGCTCTGGTGAGGAGGTTGTCGTGGGATGTAGTAAGCCCCCTGAGCCATAGTCGCTGGCACTTCGGGCTCCCCACCACCGCCTCCACCACCGGCACCCTGGTCCGCCGGGGTCACCGGTTGATCTTCGGTTGTAGGGATGGGAAGAGTACCGTCGTCCGACATGGTCAGGAATGGCTAAGTCCCAGTCACAGATCTCTGACAATCTGTGAGGCTTCTGCTCCAAGTAGGCAAGGATCAGATCTTTGTTGATGAAACACAGTTCTTTATTTCCAGGTTCTACATTGGTACAGGTTCTCGGATTATTGTCAGAGATAATGTATACAATGGAAGCAGGTCTAATATACCCTCCCGAACAATTCAAATTGCCCATAGGTAACCAATCAACAGGGGGGGAAAACCGTGGGCAAAAGGTTCCCTGGCCGTTTGCTTCCCACAGGAAAGAAGGTGAGGTGTGAAGCAGTAAATTTCCATTCCCAAACCAGACCTCTCAGATGTAACCATCTTCACATAACAAATGCCTTCCTCAAGGCTTTCGCACGTTGATAAGAACTGGTCCCTGTCCTCCCATCAGGGATGAAAGGAATGCGGAGGCAGGAGGGTGGGAGGCCCATTGTTCCCAGTCTTTGAAGTCGCCACTCTCCCGGGCAAACAGTTACATAGACCAGGCCTGGTCAGAGCCATAAACTCAGGGTCACATAGCATACGTTCACATGGGTCAAACTAATAAGCACTAGATATGAGTAACTAGTTCATAAAGGGACAGGCTTGCATAGCATAGCAAAGTCATGTTACAATACATAGCATTAATTCCCAGAACCCTTGTTAGAATCTGCAGATTCTGACACACTGCCACCCGAAAAATCAATCTACCCCGGCTTATCTGGAAATTTATTATGAAAAGCTTTAACTAATTTAGGAGCATGAACATTTTCAGAACGAACCCATTCATTCAGTTCCGGACCAAAGTCTACCCACTTTACTAGATACAGCAAGCGGCCCCTACACATTTTAGAATCAAGGATTTCAGAAATCTCAAAATGGGACGCCCCCCCCCTTCATCAGTGGAGGAGGAGTCGGAGGAGTTGGATGCCATGCATTCGGCCCAGGATTCTTCTTCAACAAGCTGAAATGAAAAACAGGATGCACAGAACTCAGCGACTTAGGCAGTTCCAGTTCAAAAGACACATCAGAAATCTTTCGCAACACTTTATAGGGGCCGACATACTTCCACCCCAGTTTTCTGCTGGGTTGCAATCCATGTATATTTTTCGTGGACAGGTAGACCGAGTCCCCTGGCTGCAGGTCCCAGCCCTCTGCCCTGCCACGATCTGCATACTTCTTGTAATCCTCTTTAGCTTTATCCAGAGTCTTAGCAATCAGCGGCCATGAGTCTTGCAGATCTGCCCACCAACGTTTAAAGTCTGAGGGGGAGGTGTCTGCCGTTTCCCCTACGGTGGGTAGGGGTTTTCCTTCGAAGCCTCCCACAGCCATGAAAGGGGATACACCCGTGGATGAATGAATAGCATTATTATAGCTATATTCTGCAAACGGCAGTAACTCCACCCAATTGTCCTGATGGTAGTTAGTGTAACATCTCAGGAACTGCTCCAGGATTTGATTAGTTTGTTCGGATTGGCCATCGGTCTCGGGGTGATAACCCGAGCTCATGGCGGGCTCAATGTCCATCAGACCCAAAAGCTCCCACCAGAAGTTGGCAACAAACTGGCTGCCCCGATCGGATACCACACGCCTGGGGAAAGCGTGTAATCTGATCACGTGGTTGAAAAATGCTTTAGCTAGCCCTTTGGTGGTGGGTAACTGCTTGAACGGGATGAAGTGGGCTTGCTTCGAAAACATGTCTACCACCACCCAAATAACCGTTTTCCCTTTCGAGGGTGGCAGGTTGGTGATGAAGTCCATAGCTATCGCTTCCCATGGGCGAGAGGGGGTGGGCAAAGGATGCAACAGTCCTGGGACTTTCCCTCCCCTCCTTTTGCACATCAAACATGTTTGGCAGGCAGTAACAAAATCCGACACATCCTTGCGCATGCGTGGCCACCAGAATTGTCTTTGGACTAAGTTAAGCGTTTTTAAGAACCCAAAGTGTCCTGCCAGTTTTGATGAATGACAAGTTAGCAATATGTCCTTTCTTCTGGCCCGAGGTACCACGAGCTTGTCCCCATGATACCAGCATTTATTTTCCCAGAGGGAACATTCCTCTATGCTTCCTAATTCCTCGGCTTCTTCCGGGGAGTAGTCCCCCCCCCATTTGTCCACCCACGACTCTACCGCTGCCTGTTTGCTTTGGCTTCGGGTAGTGACAGCTCCTCCCAGCTGTTGGGGGGAAAACATGGAGTCGAACACTTCTTCCTTTTGACTCTTGTGCTGGGGCAATCTGGACAGTGCATCTGCTAACGAATTTGCCCGCCCAGGAAAATGCTTGAGCACGAAATTAAATTTTGAGAAAAGATCGGCCCATCGGAGTTGCTTGGCATTTAGGGACCTCTGGGTGCGCAGAGCCTCTAGGTTTTTGTGATCAGTCCAAATTTCAAAAGGGGTTTGCGCTCCCTCTAGCCAATGTCGCCAGGCGGTTAGGGCCAGTCGTATGGCAGCGGCCTCCTTGTCCCATACCGACCAATTCCTCTCTGTCTCGTTAAATTTTTTTGATATATAAGCCAGAGGGTGTAATTTATTATCCAGTCCCTTCTGTAGTATGGCCCCTCCCATGGCTACATCGGAAGCGTCTACATGAATTACAAACTCTTTAGTCTCATCGGGGTGGGCCAGGATGGGCTCTGAGGTAAACAGGGTCTTGAGAGTCTCGAACGCTTTTTGGCAATCCTCAGACCAGGCTATCCTCTCCCCAGGCCTCCCTGCTTCCGGGCCCCTCCCCTTGGTTTTGAGGAGTTCGGTTAGCGGGAGAGTGACCGTGGTGAAGTCTTTCAGGAAGGTGCGGTAAAAGTTACAAAATCCTAAAAGACTCTGCAGCTGCTTTCTTGTTCGGGGCGCCTCCCATTGCACTACCGCCTCTACCTTGGCGGGGTCCATTTCCAACCCTTTCTGGGAAATGCAGTACCCTAGAAAGTCCACTGAATCTCTATGGAATTCACATTTCGACAGCTTAGCATACAACTGGTTTTTTAACAGCGTAGACAGCACTTCTCGGACCAATTTTACATGCTCCTTCTTATCAGCAGAATAAATCAAGATATCATCTAAGTAACATAACACCCCCTTGAATAAATGCTTGTGTAGCACTTCATTTATCAAGCTCATAAAGACCCCCGGCGCGCCACTTAATCCGAACAGCATCACCAGGTATTCGAACTGCCCCAATGGTGTGTTAAAGGCAGTCTTGAATTCGTCCCCCTCCCTGATGCGCACCCGGAAGTATGCATCTCGAAGATCCAACTTAGTGAACACCTTCCCTTTGGCTGCTTCTGTTAGCAGGTCCTTGATAAGGGGGAGGGGGTAGGCATTGGAAGCTGACACTGCGTTTAAACCCCTGTAGTCTGTGCACAAGCGTAGCCCCCCGTCCTTCTTTTTCCTGAACAGAACAGGGGCAGCGAAGGGGGACTTGGCCGGGCGGATGAAGCCTCGCTCCAAGTTCTTGTCTAGGAACTTCCTTAGCTCCTCCCTCTCCGAGGGGCTCATGGAGTAGAGTTTTCCCTTTGGCAACTTTTCTCCCGGGATCAACTCTATGGCGCAGTCCGACAGCCTGTGAGGGGGCAGTTCATCTGCCTCGGATTCGCTGAACACCCCCATTAAGTCGCGATATTCCCTGGGAACGGTGGAAGGCACCAGGGTGAGCGCCGCTGCTTGGAGAGGTGCCAGGGGACCCGATCCCCATCCCGAGTCCCATTTATGGTTGTGGCACTTCTCGTCTACCCACGAGATTTTCCCCTCGCTCCATTTGATGTAGGGGTCGTGGGAGCTTAACCAGGGGCTTCCCAACACCAAGGGGAACTGGATGTTGGGGGTGATGACGAAAGCTCTCCTCTCCCAGTGTTCCCCATTCCCCACTATTAGTCTCTCAGTCTCTGCCACACATGCCTCTTTCATTTCCGACCCATCCATTTGGGTAAACGTAAGCGGCTCCCCCAACGGGGTGACTTTGGGGCCTAGCCCATCTACTACTAAGGGGCTAATCAGGTCCCGGGCACACCCTGAGTCAATTAGGGCACGTACTCGGACGTGGGTCCCAGTCCCAGGTGCTATTACAGTCACTACCATATACAGTAAGGGGCCAGGGATGCTCACCGGGGATGGCGTGTCGCGGATGGAGACCTGCAGTTCTGCGCCACTCACTGCAGGCCGTTGGAGTTTCCCGACATCGGCGCTTCCATCAGCTCCAGCTCTCCCTGTTCGCTCGCGGCCCCTTCCAGCTGTAATGCCCGGGGCTTGAACGAGGTCTTCCCTTTGCTCTGGGTGCTCCTGGCTACCGGAGTGGAGGTCTTGGGGACTTTTCTGCTGCCGCGGGGGCACACCGAGGCGAAGTGACCGCTCTCTCCACACCTCATGCAGAGCCCTTGTTTGAACCGGGAATCCCGGATCTCTTGGACGCTCAATTTGGGCTTCACCTTCTGGGCAGCTTTTGCTTGGGCAGTTGCTGAAGTTCCCATCTTGATGAGGGTGAAGCGTTCCTCCACGTCTGCGGCCGCTCTCATCCAGGTGGCTAACGAGCCCGGTCTTCCCCCTCGCAGTACCATCTTGTACACCTCGGGGTTGAGACCTTCCCTGTATTTTTCGATGAAGAGGTCCTGGGTCCAGCCACAGATTTTAGCTGCTATGCGCCGGAACTTGTCGGTGTACTCCCTCACTGAGGACCACCCCTGGGTCAGCTTCCGCAACTGGTTCCGAGCCTTCTCTTCTCTCAAGGGGTCCTCATAGTGTTGCCTGAGGGCCCACATGAAGTTGTGCACCGAGCGTAATTCAGGCCTGGGGGCGTTGTGCAGGCTCACATACCAGTCGCTGGCTGTGTCCCTCAGCTTGGACCCGATGTAGCCAATTCGGTCCCTCTCGGTGGGGTAGAGATGGCCCCAGGTGTCTAGGAACCACTCAATTTCTATCAGGAAGAACCGCAGCTTCTCGGGTTCCCCATCGAAAGTAGCCGTCAATGGATCGGCGGGGGCCTGGCGGATCATCGGCCCTGCTGGCACCTGGGGGGTTGCCGGTGCGGGTACAGGAACCGGGCGGGGGATGGGCTGCGGGACCTGCTGTGGCACTTGTTGCGGGACGACTCTCGTGGGAGCTCCCCCGGGGGGAGCTAAGGGCTGCGGGGCTCCCCCTCCTGGGACTCCGGCCCCTCCTGGGGCTGGGCGGGCAGCTTGCATAGTCGTCAGGGCGTCACGGAACTGGTACTGCAGGTCGAGGGCTATTTCTCGCAATTCCGCGGTGAGTTGCAGCCGTAAATCTCCCATCATACGATCTAGGGTCTGGGTCTGGTCTTCCCCGTAGAGATCTGGCCCATAAGGTGTGCCTCTCTCCTCATCTAGGGGCAGGGGACGCCAGTCTCCTCCGTAGATCATCTCTCGCTCATCTCCCAAAAAGCTCGGCTTCCCATGCTCGGTGCGATCTCCTTGGATCGAGACCCGTGCCCCCTTCCGATTGTGCACCCACGAGTCTACAGTCCCGCAACCGAAATTGCTCCATGAGTACCTCGGGGTCACGCTCTGGTGAGGAGGTTGTCGTGGGATGTAGTAAGCCCCCTGAGCCATAGTCGCTGGCACTTCGGGCTCCCCACCACCGCCTCCACCACCGGCACCCTGGTCCGCCGGGGTCACCGGTTGATCTTCGGTTGTAGGGATGGGAAGAGTACCGTCGTCCGACATGGTCAGGAATGGCTAAGTCCCAGTCACAGATCTCTGACAATCTGTGAGGCTTCTGCTCCAAGTAGGCAAGGATCAGATCTTTGTTGATGAAACACAGTTCTTTATTTCCAGGTTCTACATTGGTACAGGTTCTCGGATTATTGTCAGAGATAATGTATACAATGGAAGCAGGTCTAATATACCCTCCCGAACAATTCAAATTGCCCATAGGTAACCAATCAACAGGGGGGGAAAACCGTGGGCAAAAGGTTCCCTGGCCGTTTGCTTCCCACAGGAAAGAAGGTGAGGTGTGAAGCAGTAAATTTCCATTCCCAAACCAGACCTCTCAGATGTAACCATCTTCACATAACAAATGCCTTCCTCAAGGCTTTCGCACGTTGATAAGAACTGGTCCCTGTCCTCCCATCAGGGATGAAAGGAATGCGGAGGCAGGAGGGTGGGAGGCCCATTGTTCCCAGTCTTTGAAGTCGCCACTCTCCCGGGCAAACAGTTACATAGACCAGGCCTGGTCAGAGCCATAAACTCAGGGTCACATAGCATACGTTCACATGGGTCAAACTAATAAGCACTAGATATGAGTAACTAGTTCATAAAGGGACAGGCTTGCATAGCATAGCAAAGTCATGTTACAATACATAGCATTAATTCCCAGAACCCTTGTTAGAATCTGCAGATTCTGACAGTGGGGGGCTCTTCAGGGCTTCTGTGGCTCACTCACTGAAGCAGGCAGGCCAGGGGATGCAGGGGGGCAGGCAACAGGGAAAGGCTGGGTACTCACCTCCTGAGGTTACCTCCTGAGGAGAATGTGCCCTCTGAGGGGATTTTTGGCACCTGCTGTTTCTGTGGACGGGATTCAGGCAACACAGCCAGTGGCTAGGGACAACCTCTTCTGAGTGACACTCCAGGGAGCCAACTGATTTTGGGGCATGTGGAATGTTTAGGAGAGTCCATGACCAAAACACAATTATTATACAGAGATATAAGTATCCAATGCAGGTGGATTCTCATGCAATCAGACTTTCATTGGTGGCGAATTCTCTTTCAGTTTGGTGTAGTAGTTAGGAACGCAGAGTGTAATCTGGGAGAACCGGGTTTGATTCCCCACTCCTCCAAGTGCAGCTGTTGGTGTGACCTTGGGTCAGTCACAAGTTCTTTCAGATCTGTTCTCTCAAGGGCAGAGAGCTTTCTCAGACCCACCTACCTCACAGGGTGTCTGTTGTGGGGAGGGGAAGGAAAGGAGATTATAAGCAACTCTGAGACTCCTTTGGATAGTGAAGAGCAAAGTATAAATCCAATCTCTTCTTCCTCTTATTCTTTCAGTTACCATGGGCTGAAGCCATTTAGGGCTTTATAAGTAGAACCAGCAGTCTGAATCTTTCTTGGAAGCTGTCACTGTAGATCTCTTAGAAATGACAAAACGCAATTTGTGCAGATCAAGAGGGTTGAACTCATTTGTTATGCGGGCCAGATATGACATAAATGATACCTTGTTGGGCCAGGACATGTGTGTCATAAAATGTAATGCCAGGTAGCAGAAATATGAACTTTAAAAAGTATAAAGACAAACATAATTAAAGATTTTTTAAACTTTAAATAAAACATGCTTAAAACATTAGCACTCTTGCAATATTTTTTTAATTTAACAGTCTCTGATAACTGATACCTCTTGCTCTGAATTATTGTATCAAAATGTCTGTGCTGCAGCAATCTTGAGTATGCTGTTCAGGTGTGTATCTGTAAGCTGCAAACTTACTTTTAATGTATTGACAGTCATTACAGAAATCTCATGCTCAGTGTTTCTAGCCTAGAACCCAGGGGAAAACATGAATTGGCTGGGTACTGCGAGCTTTTGTATGTAAATTGCTTCATGTGCTGGTCAAGAACATGAGAAGGCATCCTGACACAGACTGAAAGTTATGTGTTTGTGCACAATACTACAGTCTTCCCCAGATAAATAACTACAACTTCCTGCAAAGAAAGTGTGCTGGGTAAACTGGGCCTGGACACACACTCTCAGCCTAATCCACCTCACTGGCTTGTTGTTATTCCTCATCTAAATAGTTTACACTGCTTTCCTACTGAAAAAGACTGGATCATGAGGGCATGAATACAGTGAAAAGGGAGAGGGAATCCAGTTGCACCAGGAGAGCCCTGGCACAACAAGCCCCACAAAAATCACACACAGCATAAGGAGCCCAACAAAATACACACATGGCATACAAAAGCTTATACCTTGAACAAAATTTTGTTGGTCTTAAAGGTGCTTGGTATTTCTCCCATGCAATTGAGGCAGCCCAGCACAGCAAGCGCTCTTTTGTTCCCTCCCTCCCATCAAGGAGGAGCCTCAGACAGTGGAAGGAAAGAAAGGCTTCCTTTTGTCTCCAGTATACAATTGAGGCAGACTGGCCAGGAAGCAAGCTCTCACTCATTCCCTCCCTTCTTCTGGGAGGAGCCTCAACCAGTTCTTTACCAGACTCTCTCAATCACACAGGAGAGGCTTGCCTATCTATCTCTCCTGTGCAATTGAGAGAATCTGGTAAAGTAAGCTGAAATGTGGCAACAGCAAAAGAATTGAAGAAGGAAGAAGGAAGCCATGTCCTTTCAGGCTGGATTGGAGCCTTCCAAGGGCCTGATCCAGCCTGCAGGCTGCATGTTTGATACCTCCGTTATAGTTGGTCAGTCTTTGGATACTTAAATCCGGTGACTGGAGCTGTTAACAGGCAAGACAAACCTGAAAAAAACCCAGGTTTGCAGGAAAATGTGGAATCTTAAAAAAAAAAAAAAGACATCTGGCAGTTTTAAAAAAGCCAAAAATGACAACAGGAGTGCCTTTAGCTTTAAGCAATAGATTCCCTCAGTGGCTGTTGCTAGGCAACCACAGTATTCCAAGGTGGGTTTCTCTGAATAAAAGGCAGGGGGAGGAGGCAGGGCCCTTTCCAGGCCTATTTTGGCCTTTGAGGGGGGACTCATTAGGACCAGGACCAATTATGGTTGCCATAGGGATGCCATACCCCCCTGAGGTAAGCAGGAGTCTCCTGTTTTCAGTCCCCGCCTCTCTGCCACCAGTCAGCTGGCTGGCAGGGGGAAATTATCCCCCCAAAAGGGAGGAATGCCAGAAATTAACACAACATGCCTATGTGTCCTGGAAGTGACATAGGCACATTGGGGATGGCAGGGGGCAATGCTCTAGTTTTGGGGCAAAACTCATGGTAGAATTTATTTATTTATTTATTTCAGTTTTTATCCCGCCTTGCCCGCACAAGCAGGCTCAAGGCAGCATACAAGCTAAAATCCAATAAAACACAGATGCACCAACAGTGCACTAAATTACAATAAAATTTACAAACCAGCAATATATATACAAAGTGCAGTTGCATATGTGCAATGGTCCGATATAGCCAGCATCCATGGTTGTTCTAATTGCCAATAACATTCAGATGTAGGTAACTTCATTCATCAGCGGCAGCTCCTAATTGAAAGCCTGGTGGAAGAGCTCCAATTTACAGGCTCTGCTGAACTGTAAAAGGTCCCACAGGGCCCTGGTGTCTTCCAGGAGCTGATTCCACCAGCATGGAGCTGCCACCGAAAAATCCCTGGCTCTGGTGACAGCCAATTTGGCATCTTTTGGACCAGGGAGAGTCAGGTGATTTTGCTCCACACCAGAATTTTGCTCCAAAACCTAAGTGTCACGCCCCCCCCCCCCCCATGCCTACGTCACTTCTGGGTCATGTAGGCATGTCACATTAATTTTTGGTGTTCCTCCCTGCTCCCAGTAAGTGTACCCCCCCCCCATCCCCTGCTGGCTACTCTGAGGGACCTGGTAACCATAGGTTACCTCCAGGTTGAGAAATTCCTGGAGATTTGGGGATGGAGTCTGAAGAAAGCACAGTTTGGGTGGGAGGCCTCAGCCAAATATAATGCCATAGAGTCTGCCTCCAAACCAGCCATTTTCACTTGAGGGACAGATCTCTGTTGTCTGGAGTGCAGTTGTAATTCTGGGGAGGTCTCTGTTGTCTGGAGTTCAGTTCTGGGGAGGGAGCCTGGGAGGGTGGGGTTTGAGGAGGGGAGGGACCTCAGAGGGGTTTAATGTCATAGGTTCCATCCTCCAAAGCAGCCATTTTCTACAGGGAACTAGGGTTGACAAACTTTGGGTGGGGGCTGGAGCTCACCCAGAATTAACTGCTCTCTAGATGACAGAGAGGGGCTGAGGTGGCTCAAAGGTTAAGAGGCTGAGCTTCAGACTGGAAGGTCTGTAGTTCAGCAGTTTGAGATCCAAGTGCCACATGACAGTGAGCTCCCGTCTCTGGCCCCAGCTCCTGTCAACCTAGTAAGAAATTGCAAGTTGATAAATAGGTACCACTTTGGTGGGAAGGTGACAGCGTTCCGTGCACCTTCATATTGCTCCTCTGTAATTTTTTTGAAATGTTCCTTGACTAGGTAGCATCTCTTCTTGTCCCATGTATTTTTTTAAAAAAATCTTTTGCACCCATTTTACTTTTAACAAAACCTGTCTTTCAACAAATGTCTGCCTGGACTCATTTTTTTAAAGTAGGAATGAATTTGTCATATTTCAATGATCACTAGCTAAGGACTCTATGCATTTATGGATCTTCCTTTCTAAGGATCTTTGGGTAAGGGAAAGAGGGGTTTTCAAGTTACTCCCTGTGTTCTAGATTAACCCTTTGATGCTCAAAGGATGGCAGCTCTACTAGGAAACCTATAAAGTCCATCTATCCAGAAAATAGGTAGGGAAGGAAGGACAGCAGGGGAGAAGGAAATGGCAATCATCACTGCTAGCTGGTGCTGCCCAGTTAAGCCCTCTGAGAGTTCCTCCTGGCCTCCTTAACTCTTTTTGTTATGACATTTACTGGTAAAGCACAGTGTTCAAAGGGCCTCATTTCAGGTACCATACAATAAAGTAAAAATAAGAGTTAATGGGAATAGCTCCGCCTTCTTCAGTCTCTCCAGAGGAACGAGACAGGGATGCCCTCTATCCCCTTTAATCTTTGCTCTTATAATGGAACCCCTTGCAGAAAAGCTCCACAAAAAATGTAAGATTTACAGGAATAAGCATCAGTGGTCATGACCACAAAATAAACTTATATGCCGACAACCTTACCCTATATATATCAACCCCCCTACAGTCTCTGAAAAGCAATACATAATACACTATCTAAATTTGGTACTATCTCAGGCCTACAAATTAACCACTCCAAATCCGAAGTCTATCCCATATTCCTTAACCAATCCACTTCAGCAAAACTATGAAGAAACTGTCCTTTCAAATGGATCACAGAAGTTTGGAGACACCTTGATGTACATATACCACTGAAGATAAAAGACCTACCCAGATACAGTCACCACAATCTATACATCAAAACAAAAACAGAACTCAACAACTGGAACTCTCTACACCTAACGTTATCAGACAGACTTCACCTAACCAAAAGTTTCATAATTCCTAAACTCTGATTTCTCTTCAGGACTCTACCAATACTCATCACACACAAAAAAATCTACACACATGGCAAAACACCCTAACATGCTTCCTCTGGGATGGAAAAAAAATCAAGAATCAACAACAATACCCTACATAGACCTTCCATTCTCAGCGGACTGGATTTCCCCTGCCTCCATCCATACCATCAAGCAACAATCCTCTCCCAAGTAACACAGATGCTACACACGAACCACCAGAAACCATGGATGTGAGTAGAACAAACCTATACAGCGCCATATGACTTACAAGAAATATTCTGGATAAATTCAAATCGGAGACCATCAAAAACAACCTATTGCTATCATCATCAATCAATCTGGGACCAAAATAAGAAACTCCTCCCAACAGGAATATCTATACTATCACTTTTCACACATCAACAATGATTCCAGCCAGTCATGGCTCCAAACTCTTTTGACGATTGGAAAAAAGCAAACTTCAGATGTCCAATAGATGTAGTACTTAAAGACAAAATTCAGGATAAACAGCACTTCGACCAAAAAATAAGCCTACAAACACCCTGGTACAAATATCTACAGCTGACCTAGGAATATTCCAAAGAGAATTGACAAATCTAGAAAATACTATTAAGGCTTATTCCAACTCACCAAGAGGTATACTATCCAAACTGAATGGTATGAACACAGACACCAATTCTTGTTCTTCACATTAGATACAACATCACAGTATACCACACGTTTTTCCTGTACTTGTCTGAACAATGTTACATTGTTTAAAGAGCAAGCTTAATCTTTATACCTTCATCTGTTTTCAAATGTTTCCAGAAAAACGTAGAACAGGTGCAGGTATGAAACTCAGGTTCATTCTTGAAACACAGAATGTTTTGCTGCATTGGATCCAACTAAAATAGAGATGCTCTGGGACTGCCCCAAAAGGCTATGCTAGAAATCATGGAAACTGAATAAACAAAAGCCATATAGGTTGAGGACTGCAGTGGGGGAGGATTGGAGGATTGAGTGAAAATACTGTTTGGATCAATTCCCCTGAGTGTACTTGCCAATTTTAAGCCCAGCTCTCAGCCTTTGAGGGAAATACTGTTTTACATTTTTTCCTGTCCCACTTTCCCATCTCCCTTTAAAATGGATGTGATAATTGATCTCAGGTGCCTGTTTGAAATGCAGAATGTTGTCCTAAGCACACACATAACACCAGTTTTTATTCCAATATATCAATGTGCAAGGCAGATCATATTATGCTGCATTTGGTTTTTTCTTCCCCACCCTTTGAAAGCAGATGTAAAGGTCAATCTGGTGTTCAACCTTGAAACACAAAATTACACTGTGTTGTGAACAGGTTTGCAAATTACATTCCAGTATCTCAGTGTTTAGCAGTTATCATATTACCAAAAAAAAAGAAACTTACCAAAAAACTGGGATGCTGAAAATGCCAGGGGAGGACTCACTTTGCTTAGGCAATAAATCATTAAAGTGGCCCCACTAGACAGGAGGGAGGCAGTGCTTAATTTCATTTAGGACACCATCACAAACAGTCATTGACAGCCACTGCTATGCTATATTTTACTAATGTGGTGTCCATGATGTAAAATGCTATTGGCTGATTGAAACAGTGGTCCGGGTCAATGAATTCATCTGGAAATCACATTGGAGAAATAAATCAGATCTAACTACTAAATTGGGCTGGTAGATAATTCTTCTTCAAGAAAGAAGAATAGCTCCCTATCTCATCAGCACTGCATTCATGGGCATCTTGAAGCCTTCAGAATTCAATACTTTCTGTCAAGCATGGCTGTTACCTATATTTACAGGTTATGTCTCAGGGAAGTGGGATACATTTATCTCCACATTATTTCCAGAGAATGACAGGCGATGGAAAAGAAAACATAGAAAAGGAGTTAAAAGAAGAAAACCGCCAGGCTTTCAAGTAAGGGCCGCCTCCATCCTTATAGCCCTGGCCCTGCCAGTGGAAACCGCCAATGTGGACCATTTAGCACCGTTCGGAAGTTTACAGTGCCTGCTTACGCTGCTCTGATGGGGGGTGACAAAGCCACACCATCTTGTACTGTGATTTTAATTGTGTATTGTATGTTTTTATAGGATAGCTGTTTTATCGAATTTTATTGTATAATGAGTCCTGAGCCTGCCGTATAGTGGGGAGGGCGGGATAAAAATCCAATAAATAAATAAATAAAACCTGAAACTTTAAGAAATTAAATCATATTAATTTTGGACATGGATAACACAATCCACATTTATCTTAGGTTTCATGGAACTCCAACAGCTTCCTGAAGGAATAAAGCAGTACTTGGGGAGCCAAGAAGTAACAGGCAGAAGGGGCCTGCCTGTTGTTTCTCTATGAGCCAAATGACTAGGGGTGGGCACAAACTGGGAAAACTCAGGGCTTTTTCCCACTCACATTGTGCCGGCGTTCTGCCTCCATTTGTCCCGGCGCTGGGTGTCAATTTCACACCCTTTGCTGCGGCACGTGTGTTAATACGGGGCTTCGAGCCATTTTCTCCGCACCTTCGGTAAACCTAAAAAAAAAGGTTTACCGAAGGCACGGAGAAAATGACGCGAAGCCCCGTATTAACACACGCGCCGCAGCAAAGGGTGTGAAATTGACACCCAGCGCCGGGACAAACGGAGGCAGAACGCCGGCACAATGTGAGTGGGAAAAAGCCCTCAGTTTGGTTCATGGTTTGTGGCATGCACAGTTCGCGAACCACAGACATTCACAAACTTTTTGTCCCTAAATAAACTGGTTCAGTTCATGAGGTTTGTGATGGGGTAGAACAGCCTCCACCCCCGATGCACTAGAGACACCAAACTCATTGAAGACCTCTGGCTGATTCTACCAGCCATCCAAGTTTGATGACAATTGGATTTACGCAGGGGTCATTTCATAGAAAAATAGGTGCAGGAGCTCATTAGCATAACTCATTAGCATAACTTATTTGCATATGCTACCTGACATCACCGGAAGTATGTCGGAAGGAAGGAAGGAAGGAAGGAAGGAAGGAAGGGAAAGGAAGGGAAGGGAAGGGAAGGGAAAGGAAAGGAAAGGAAAGGAAAGGAAGGAAGGAAAGAAGAAAAAAAGAAAGAAAGAAAGAAAGAAAGAAAGAAAGAAAGAAAGAAAGAAAGAAAGAAAGAAAGAAAGAAAGAAAGAAAGAAAGAAAGAAAGAGCTGGCAGAGAGGGGACAGCTACTAATCCAAGCCTCAGAAGTACCACTCTTCTGGGAGGATAGCTTCAGTGGTGGCTGAAGTCTTCAGAAGGCTGGTCGGAGGAACAAGGACCTTTCCAGGGGACGGGGTCATTTTGCTGCAGCCATGACACAAGCAGGCATTCCCCCACCGGAGGTGGGGGGGCTAGCATCAATTCCCAGAGCTGAGCTCCCCTGAGCTCCTGCTCAAAATGACCCCTGGATTTACGGGGTCTGAGTTATGCCCCCCCAAAAAAAGAAGGTGCCCCAGGAAAGTGCTTTCTGGGAACATGACAGGGACAGGTTCAGGAGGGTACAGAATGGTTCCTGTGCAAGCTAGAGATACTAAACTCAAAATGGATCTCTGGCTGGCTCTTCTCTACCTGCCCTCCAAGTTTGGTGAGGATTGGATTTACAGAGTCTGAGTTATGCCCCCCCCCCAAGGTCAAACCAGAGAATTTCTCAGTAGAAACTGAAGACAGGGGGGAAATTTTCCAAGCCCAGAAGAACTAGAGCAATGTGCCCACAGAACCAGTGCCACTGTGGCACTGCAAACCCAACAAGACTAAGGTCAAGCTTTGGGAGGAAATGTCAACCACAGGTTCAAAGGTTTATAGAATGGACTCCTACAAGCTACATACACCAAATACACAGGGAACCTCACCCTGCCACCTGTTCCACTACAGTCTCTTCAAGTTGGGGACAGATTACATGTATGGGGTTATGGACCTCCAAAAAAGGTCTCCCACCCCAGCTCTCTCTTTGGAAAAGACAGCTGCAGTAGTCTATGGAATGGCTCAGGAACAAGCTAGTGACACCAAACTCACAGGGAAACTTCACCTAGGCAGACCTCCCCCCCCCCCACTGCCAGACACTGGAAGCAAGGCAAGAATCTCCATATGCTTGCAAACCCCCCCCCCCCCAAATCTCCAAAAGCAGGTATTGATGGACTGAAAGACAGACATTCCCAGAGTTTTGGCAGGAGCTGCCCAAAGTTATGCCGCAACAACTTGGCAGGCACCTCAGCCCCACCAGACCAGTAGAAATCAGAGTTTTCCACTTAAAGTGATTAATGATGCGACGACAGCCTTCGCCCTTGCCAGCATGTTGGCAATGGCATCTGCGACCATGTAGCCACAAGCCACGTTGCCATCACCCACCCACTCCCTATGGCTGCTCCGTATCCGTATCACAGTGCCAGTGTTTTGTGCTGTACGGTCTGCATACACAAATAACAAAGTGACCAGCAGCTGTGGTTGCAGACACACGAAAATTATTTACTACAACTACTACTTCTGATAGTAACTTGTACTCCTAACTAACAACAATTCTCTATCTTATTATTAGTTACAAAACAAAAAGCTGATTACATTCCAATGTTTGCAATAACAAACTAATTATTTAGAAGGCTTAACAAAGCTAAACATTTGCTTTTTGAGGGCTTGACAAAGCTTAAGACAAAGTCCTCCGGATTTGTCCTTCGTTTCTTTGCTACCACTTCTTCAGTAGCTGTTATGCAATATACATCAATCATTTAATATCATGCTTAAATATACAAACCATTTTTAATAAAATATTTTTACTGTAATTATTTACCTAGTATCCTTTGTACTTATTTCATATCCTTATTTTATGGGTGTGGTTAGTCCCCCATTCTAAAATACAAAATATTTTATTTCATTATTTAAACATTTGTTTAATAATTATCATATCACCCCATTCTGGCTAAGAGGGCCTCCTCACCAACTGTCATTGATATGGTCCTATTCCTCAAATTATTTTGTGGGCATCTGACTCCAGTTGCTCTCCTGTGTGCCTTACTACAGTCCCTCCTAATGCTGTTTAAATACAAACATACATCCCCTGTGCATGAAGCAGAAACACTTTGTAGGCCAGTGGCAGAACTGTCCCCTTCTAAGGCTTGGACCAGGCCTCGACAATCCAGACAGGTCCTCTGGCTGCCACCAGTGGGTGGTGAGGGAGAGGAAGCCATGCTACCAGCTGCTCCAGAGGTCTGCTGTGAAGTGAAAGGTTTTGCCTTGCGCTCTGGAGTGCTTACCCTTGACCATCACCACTGCAGAAGGGTGCATGGTGGACAAGCCTCATTGCCTCATGGTCCTCCATGAAGGGACAGAGTACCAGAGAGCCAGTATAGCAGCAACTGGTGAAAGGCTATGCCCAACAACGGAAAGGGTGGGGAGGAATGAACGCAACCCAAAATTACCAATAATGCTGCAAGGGTCAAGCTACCTCAAATAAAATATTATCAAAATATGTCTTTATTATATGGTGTAGACAATGGCAAAGTTTAGAAACATAAGGTCTGAATATCAGACTACATAGAACATCAACAAGAGCTTTACATAAGCTATAATAATATCACATACAAAGTTGATGATATCACATATATAGTTGATGAATATATCAAATGACCCACAAGACCAGATGCATTTTAGCCTCCAGGGCCTTCCTCAGTGGTCAGTAATCTATATATCTAATTCCCAAGTGCCCCCCCGTGTGCGGATACTTAAATCCGCGCGGGGGGCACTTGGAGGGCAGAGGGGGGGTTCTGCAGGTGGGGGGTGACCCCCCCGCCTGCAGAAAAATCCCAAAACTTTAAAAAAGTTCTCGGGAGATACTGAAATCCCCCGAAAAGTAAAAGAGCGTCCCCTGCGCATGCACGGGGAACACTCTCGGAACAGCAGCGGCCCCGGTGAGAGTCGCCGAGGCCAGCAGCCAGCCCGCGGAGGAGGGGGAAGGGGCAAGCGGCGGGCCCGGCGAGAGCTGCCGAGGCCCGCCGGGAGTCTCTGGGGGGGAAGGGGGCGAGCGGCAGGCCTGGCGAGAGCCAGCCAGGCCCACCGGGAGTCTTGGGGGGGAAGGGGGCAGAGGAAGGAGGAGCAACTGGGGAGAGCCGCCGTCGGGGTAAGTAAGGGGGGAGGAAGGAGGGAGACAGGGACGGTGGGCAGAGGGACACGGGAAGCAGGCAAGATGCTCCACCTGGAGGAAGACGCTGGGCTGCACTGGATCCCACCCGGGGCTTTGCCGCCGCTGCCCGGAGCCTCCCTCCCATCGGCCGGGCCGCGGGGGAGGGGAGGGGAGAGAATACCCATCTGCCCGGAGACCTGGGTGGCGGGACAGGGCCGGACGGGCCCTCCGCCTTCCCCGCCGCGGCTGGGGGGGAAGGGGGCAGAGGAAGGAGGAGCAGCTGTTAGCTTCTCCCCCCCCGCGAATATCGCGCCCCCCCCTTGTATATCCTATTTCAAAAAGACATACATTCAGAAGGTAATATATAATTTCAGACCAGGTGCTGCTTTCTGAAAGTACAACAAAAAAGCCAAACTGTTATAATAAATTTACGTATTATAAATACTATTGAATAAAAACATTCTGCACTAAAGTAAAACAAATTCTACCTGTTATGTTGTATAGTTGCTGAAAGTTTCTAAAGCAGACCATGGATCCCTTCTCATGGTGCCTGCACTCACACAACAACATCTTCAATATAATTACAACCTAAAAAACTGACATTATATGTAAGCTAAAATGTATAGACATATAAATATGCAAATGAACATTTAAGTCTAAAAATAATTAGATTCAAAATCAACCTGGTATATAAATAAATAATTAGATGTGCCCGCCAACCTGGCATAAAATTTCCAACACCTCTGGATGCGTGTGTCATCAATCAAAAGTTGCAATCAAGTGGCACAGTTGTCGTGCGACAGTTAGCTGGAGCTAAAGGTTGATGCAATATCTCCCACGTGTTGCCTAATACAGCTCCCAGAGGAGGGAGAGAAAATTAAGATGGGGTTGGGGGGGAGAGAAAGGGAGAGGGAAGGGGCCTGAGGATCAGCACTGTTAAACAAAGAACAGCAAGCACAGAGCCATATTATAAATCCAATTAGCTTGCGGAGAAGGCAGAATATAAATTCGGAAAAAAAAATTAAAATATTTTTATTGAATTTCTAAAACTATAAAAAACTACCCCTAGCATACAAAACTATCCCTACTGAAGCAGAGAATATAAAATCGCAATAAAGATGCATATAATAATGAAATACACCTCCATTCCAGTTGTCTGTAAGAATGTGGAAAAAAACCCGTTTGGGATAATACTGGCTATACAACTGCAATGGCATGCGAGTGGATAGAATTACAAAAACTTTCCCCTTGACATCACTTACATAATAGAAACTATTTTCCCCTCCTTTTTGGTCTAGCCATTCCTCTTGGGGCTTCCAAATTTTTAGGGGCAGCTGCCCCCTGCATTGAGTCAGAGACCTCTGAAGTGCTACTAGATGAGCTTGAAGATCCATCCAAGTCGTGTATGATGCCTTCTTCCTCTTCTTCTTCCTCTGCTGGTTTCTTCTCTTTCTCCATTTTTTGGTAAACCTCCAAAAAAGTCTCTGCTCCTTTAAGAGAGATTATCTTATTCCTTCTTCCCATTGTAGTTGAAGACCAGACCTTCTGGATAAATCCATTTATAAGGGATGGAGTTCATTTGCAAAAACTTTATCAAGTTTTTATATTGCCTCCTTCTTTTCCTTATCTCATATGGAATGTCTTTTAAAACCTTAATTTCCATTTCCTTGATTTTCAAGGATGTCCCATTGGTGGCCCTGAGCACCACGTCCCTTGTTGTCCTCTCAGAGAATTTCACCATGATTTCTCCAGGCAGGTTATTTTTCTTCACAAAATCAGGATATGTCCTGTAGACAATATCCATATCACTTTGTAAGTAATCCACTTGCAAACCTGTTATTGGAGCTAATGCTTCACTAAGGATTTCTTTTAAATTCTCTGTTTTTTGCTCTGGAACACCTTGGAATCGTAGGATATAAGATGCTTGTTCCATTTGTAATTTTAAAAGTTGGTCTTTATCAGAGGCATGCTCTTTCTCCACCACTTGTATTCTTTGAGATAGCTTTTTTGTCTGGATTTCAACTGATTTAGATGACTTGATCACTTCCTCTAGCTTGAGGTTGGATTCTTTAGTCTCTTTTTGAAGAGCATCAATATTTTGATTCATTACAGTCATCTGATCCAGCAGAGGGCACAGTGCTGCAGACAACATACTTGGAAGATCTATGGTAGCTTCCTGCCTAGCAGCAGGAAGAGAAGGAGCTGTAGCCTTTGGAGAGAGTTTCTCTCTGGGTGCCATTTTTTCTCCCCTGCCAGCCATTATTCTGGGGGGGGGGGATTGCTATTCCAGGAAAAAAAACTTTAAACAGCCAGTTCTACATCAGCCCCCGCTGCGCCTGCATTACAGGAGCTAAGCCAGCGATCCCGGCCCTTCACTTGAAAAGTTTTTGCTGAATGGGGGGGGGGGGACACACGTTCCCTCCCCCATAAATTCAAAACATTGATAGATGCCAATAAAGGTGTTCACAGACAGACAGATAGATAGATAGAGGCTAGCATGGTATTAATCACTCCATCTGAATACCCTATCTTTGCAAGGAGCCACCTTGCATTAGAGAGGCCATGAGGCAGACTCCCTCCAGGTCTCCCTCCAAAAGGAGAAGGCTCGCTGCATCCTGTAGCACTTCCTGGAGCAGAAGAGAAGACAGGTCACCTCACTCCCCTCTACAACCCAAAAAGAGAAAGCTTGACCAGTCCTCTAGGCACAGTAGGGAGTCCAGTTCTCTGCTGGGTCATGTCTGTGAGGACTCTAAAGTGTTGGACTTCTCATCCACTAAGGAGGGAGCTTTCGGAGAAAGAAAAGCCTACTGTTACCACAATGCAGATGTGCCTCTTTCCCCAGGAAGTTTACGCGAAACTCCTCCCTAAGGTACAACAAATTTAGAATCCAGTAGCACCTTTAAGACCAACAATGGTTTATTCAAGGTATGAGCTTTTGTGTGCCATGCACACTTTATCAAACACAAAAGCTCATACCTTGAAAAAAACCTTTGTTGGTCTTAAAGGTGCCACTGGATTCTAAATTTGTTCTACTGCCTCAGACCTACACGGCTGACCATCTAGATCTATCCTCCCTAAGGTGATGCACATCTTAGAGATCCCATGCAGCAGGGCTTTTTTTGTAGAAAAAGCCCAGCAGAAACTCATTAGCATATTAGGCCACACCCCTGACAGCACAGCTCATTAGCAGATTAGGCGGGGGCTGGGAAAGCACAGGGCAGGCATGGGGAGGGAAAGAAAGCCATTTTCAACCTTCCTGGGTTCTCTGCCTGCTCTTTTCCAGCTGGGACATGTCAGCTAGAGAAGGGAAGGCAGAGAAAGGCTTTTCCTTGTAAATGTCACTTTCAACTGACTGGCAGGGAGTGAAATTGATAAGGAAATCCCAACATTTTAACATGCCACCTTTCCCTCTTGTGTGTAACATGGGGAGGGCAGTGTGCTCTGTAGCCACGCATGCCAGAGGTTTTGGTTGTAGGTGTGGCAAACTCAGGAACCAGCCAGAACTCCGTTCCTGTGCGTTCCTGCCCAAAAATAGCCCTGACCCTAGCCACAAACTTTATTAGGGCCAGTCATAATCTTAGCCTATCTCACCTTTGCTTCCTTCCCTCTCCCCCCTTCTCTAATAATCTTCTCACTGTTTCTCCCACTTCCTTTCTGACAGTCTTCCCCCGTTTCTCCCCTTCCCTGTCAATCTTCCCCCTCAATATTGTTGGAGAAATGAGCATGTAATGCAAGGCCTGAGAAATTCAGTCATTATAGGGTTAACTATGCAACTTGTTTGTTTACCTATGTTCGCCTGGAAGTGATACCTGGCAGCTGGCCAATTATCTGTGAGCCCGGGAAAACTGAAGGTGTACTGTCTTGCTAATTGGTCAGTGATATCAGGTGTTTCCTTTCAGGGGTCAAGAAGAAGGAGAGATCCTCCATTACAATCTCTCACTCTCTATCAGTATGTCTTAGTGTGAAGACGGAGCACAATGCAGCTCCTTAGAAAGCATGTTTTGTTTATTTGTAGCTAATCCCGTTTACCTTTTCCCTTTAGTAATAAACTTCTTTTAAACTAAAAGAAGCAATCTCTTCTTTCCAGAAAAGCAAGATTCATTACTCTGATTTTTCTGATTATTGGACAAAAGTCCTAACAAATGGTAGCACGAGAGCATGGTTCTTAAAACATGGTTTCTCTTCTAAAAAGCTTTCTGGATTGATTGAGAAAGAGAAATAGGGAATAAGAGCTAGAGGCTTGGATTTTTAAAACGACCACTTTTTTTCCTTCCTGCTCTCAGCAATCTTGCAGCCAGAAAGGCCCAACCCTGTTTCCTTGCTGATCAGGGGAAAACCTATGCTGGATTGTAGTTTGCCAGGAGCAAAGGGTCTTTTTTGACTGGATTAATTTTTGCCTGCTGTAAGTGAAGCTGAGCACCGGAGCACCAGAGACGCTGCTGCCGGGAGAACAAAGGAAGGCGAGGCAAAGGAGCTTTTGAACTTCGCGCTGCTGCAGAGAAGGAAAGATTAACCCTGCCAGCTCCTGGAGAAGTAGATGAGCTGAGCCAGATTCCAGCGAAGCTGCTCAACCTGTGCTTCTACCTCAAATCCAAAGGGACGTGAGTAACAAAATGGCTTTTAATGCCCCATCCCAAGAAATGCCAAACCTCAGACTTACAAAGGCTAACTATCAGTGGTGGGAGGAGTATTTGAAGAGTCGCCTGCAGACTCACAATGCCCTTCAAGTATTAACAACTGAAAATCCTCCAGAATCTGACCCTGATAAGACACAATTCCTTATGATGGATGGTTTTGCTAAAGCCCTGATTTTAGGGAGTATCCCCTACACAGAGGTACCAGGATTAAGAGGGCTAGCCACGTCCAGATTGATGCTTCAAAAGCTAAAGGACAAATTTGATAAACACAGCAAGAGTAAAATCTATTCCCTCAAGGGAAAGATTTTTGATTTCAGGATGAAGGAGGGAGACTGCTTTCCCAAAGAGATGGACAAATTAATGGGCATTTACACACAGCTTAAAGACCTGAATGAAGCACCCTCTGATACAGATATGATTTCTTCAATTCTTAAGGGTCTGCCTGGCTCCTATAAGTCTGTAACCAGTATGATTAGACTGAAAGATGATCTGACTTTAGAAGGTCTTTTGTCTGCACTAACTGAGGAATATGATTCTAGAAATTTGAAAGAAAGTTTGTCTGATGAGATGTCTGTTTTGAGCCTAAAGCATGGACAGAAATTTAAAAGGAAAATAGAGTGTTTTATATGTGGGAAAAATCATCTTGCAAAGTACTGCTCTTCTAAGAATGCACCTAATGATGAGCCCCAAGAACAAAGAGCCACAGGAGCACATGGTTCCAGTAACAAAGAACCAGCCAGTGGAAGGGGAAGCCATTATGGGAGGAGCAGAGGTCACGTTTCACAGGCACAGCACAGAGGAAAGAAGTTTGCAGCACAGACACAGAGCAAAGGTCATAATTTTAGGATCACTGATGATTTTAACACAGATGATAAGAAAATATTTTAATCGATTCTGGCGCTTGTACACATGTGTGTAGAGAAAAAGCCTGGTTTAGTAACATAGATGTTGAGAACAAACCAAGAATTTACCAAGCTAACAGGGAATTATTGAATGTACAAGGTGTTGGAACTGTAAAATTACAATTGTCTACTACAGATAATCAATTAATTGATGTTGAATTGCGAAATACAGCTTATGTGCCTGAAGCTGTTGAGAACTTAATTTCAACAAAAAGCCTCATGAATACTGGACATATTGTAGTGCTCAAACCAGAGCAAGGAAGCAAGGTCTCTACCAAGGATGGAGAGCTTGAATTTAAAGTGGAAGAGAAAAATGGCTTTCATTACTTTGATTTTTCTGATTATTGGACAAAAGTCCTAACAAATATCTCTCCCCCTTTCATTCTTTGACAATCCCTCCTTTCTTCCCCCTTGAACCTGAAAACCTCCCCCCTCTCTCTTTTGCCCCCACCCCTTTTCCTTCAATCTTCCCCTTTCCTTCTCTGTCAACCTACCCTCTATATATTTCTCTCCCCCCCCCTTCTCAAACAATCTTCCCTTTTTCTTCACCCTGCACTTCTCTGTCAACTTACCCATCTACAGGGGTCTGTTGGAGCGGGAGCGCACAGGAGCGCAGCTCCGGGAGTGAGGAGCCCAGGGGGCGGGCACATGACCAAGCCCCACCCCCTCCTCAGCTTCCCCGAGCAGTGCAGAGGCGCAGCGCCCCCGGGAAAGCCCTGCTAGGGTCTTTATTGTTTTTAATGTTTTGTTTTAATATTGATAATTTTATCATTGTTCCTTTTATGACTGTGTGCTGCTTTTCCAGAGACTTGCTCAAGGTGACATATAAATTTTCTAAGTATACCATTTTTTATCTGGGCACATGGCACATAAGTACTGGAGAAATTTCACCAACCCTTCAGCAGCTTCCACCTTATCAGTTTGGTGTAGTGGTCAGGAGTTGTACTCTAATCTGGGAGAAATGGATTTGATTCCCCACTCCTCCACATGCAGCTGCTGGTGTGACCTTGGGCCAGTCACAAGTTCTCTCAGAGCTGTTCTCTCATGAGCAGTTCTCAAAAGACCTCTCTCAGCCCCACCTACCTCACAGGGTGTCTTGTTGTGGGGAGGGGGAGGGGGAAGGGGAAGAGATGGGTGGTGCACATGTCCTGGGTATCTCAAGCCTACTTGAAACCTGGTGATTTCAAGGGAGCAGGAAGAGAATGAGGGTGTGTTCTTTACGCTTATTTTTATTGCACAAAGTATTGGATGGGGAAGGGAATGGAGGAAGAGCAGGCCAGTTTCATTCACCTGTGGAGTGGAGCCTGAGGGGTGGGTGTTGCCTTCTGACACACTTCCGGTATGTTAGGGGGTGTGGCATATGCAAATGAGTTATGATAATGAGTTATGGTAATGAGCTCCTGCACCTCTTTTTCTATGAAATGACCCCTGCCCATCTATATTTCTCAACTCCCCATTTCTGACAACCCCCCCTTTCTTCCATCTTCCCCTTCTCTGTCAATCTACCCCCCTCTATTTCTCCCCTCTTTCTCCCCCTTCCCTTCTCTGTCAGCCTGACCCTTCTCTATTTCTCCCCCCTCCTCTTCTCTGACAATTCCCCCTCTTTCTTCCCCCTCTCCTTCTCGTCAATATTCCCCTCCGTCTCTCCTTCTCTTCTCTTCTCTCCTCTCCTTATCTTACCTTATCTTACTGGTGTGGCAACTGCTGTTTCTGGAAGCTGCTCTGAGCCTGGGGAGGGTCTCCTGTCACAGCTACCAAGCCTGGAGAGGCTCCCAGATGCTGCCACCAGAACAGCTGAGCCTGGAGAGGCTCCTGGTTGCCGCCACTGACACCACAGCGAGGCCCCCAAAATTTGCAGGGAAATCTGTTTGATGTCAGTGTGGCCCCAATCCACAGATTTAGGTATCCGTAGATAGGGATCATGCCCGAGAAATAGATATATAGGTAACATTATGATTCAACGAAATCTCTGCCTCCAGGGCAGCATGGAACACATTTTTCTGTTGCTTTGACTGTGGAGGCTTCTGGGTAAAAGGGGGGAAAATGGGTCTAAATTCTCCGTCAGTGTAAGGAAGTAGCATTTAAATGGTGATTTTTTTTAGTACAATTTACAACTAGAGTGTGAGACTTCAGAACTCTGCAAGATTAATGTAAAAAAATGAAAAGAAGGAAGAGTTGTATCATCCTAGCATCGTGGTATTCAGGCTCAGTGTCAAAACACATTATGATACAAAAATGATTTGATTTCCTAATGAGGTTCTATTCAATCAAAGAAGTCATATCAGAACTCTTCATTGTCCCTCGATGTAGCTCATTAATTTTTAGCAATAACATCTGAAGGAGGCGAGTCAGTACGGCTCTTTCCTTTCTCTCGCAGCTTCTTTCGGAGGCACAGACTTTCTCCAAAGAAAGGCCACTTTGGCTCTTACAGGCTTCTGAAAGAAAAGCAACTCTTCAAAATATGGAAATTCTTTTTGTTTCTTCTCTTCTTGAAAACTGAGAGATGTGCAGTGTGTTGGATTTTAAAAAAAAGAAATGATAAAAAAATTAGACCACCAGACAGAAATATTTTATGATAAAGCACTTAAAATGAGTCTTTTAATGTTTCATTTAAAAAAAAAATTAAATGTGCACGGGGTTACAAAATAATTTCACTTATGAAATAATGTTGACATATGTGTACATTTCAAAAAAGACAGTTCTTTTTCACCATACAATACATGGTATGTATACAAATCTTCTAAAGAATATAGTTTCTTCAGGGAAGCTTTAACAGGAAAATTAAGCAACAAAGGTGACAGAAACTTAAATGGCACTTGAATGCACAAGAGGGAAATTAGATGAGCTTTCGTGTTACTATTCAATAGTATTAAACCTCAAATAGTCTGAACATTTATAAACATTGTTTTTCAACATTTTTAAAAATCTCAATAAAGCCACAAAGGTCAAGGATTTATTAGAAAAATATTCCCAAAATAATAGTACAGTGGATGTAGAAACACCCAAGGAGTTGTATCTATAAGCTATCACTGCATGTACTGGAGATATTTCATGATGACACAACAATTTGGATCTGAGGGGGGAGGTTTCTTCATCACAAAAGCAACTTACCTCATTCATATGCGTCTGAGAGCATAGAACCAGCTCACCCATGGTTTGAATTCTAGAATCACATGAGTGGGGTGGGACAGGATAGGTGGATCTTTACGATCCAAAGGGCACGCCACCAGAAAGGGAGCAAAAATTGGATGGGAAAGACACACATGGTTCACCCCATTTTTTAAAAGATATTATGGTGGTGCGAGACTGTACTATAAATATATAAATCAGGCTTGTGTGATTTTACATTCCAAAAATGAAGACTTGTTGCAGTTAGACATGCTGAGAACTTCAATATGAACATGCTCACCAAGGACTATGCTTGTTCAAACTTCCTCAGTTATATGTGAGGTGAACTTCAGATTGGATTGCCTCAGTATTTACCACTAAAGTCTATCTCACACACACCACTGAGCCAAGCACTTTCATATCTGCTCAGTAGCCACTTGTGCCGCAGGGCAAAGCAGGCCTACAGCTACGGTGGGGCCTCCCAGGGCCTCCCCCCCAACTTCTTGCTGAGGCCTAGGCAGCCCAGCACCCACCCCTCAACTCTCTGGGCTTCCTGGAGGACTCCCCACTGCTGCCCCTTCCCTTTCCCCACCTGCTAGAAGCCCTGCAGGAGTCTCCTTGCCTTCCCCTGCAAGGTCATAGCAGGCAGGTGGCTGGCCAAGGAAGGAAGAGACACACACAACAGCGGCACTGGCGGTGTCTGCTTCCCAGGCCTGGCAGCGGAGAGGAGGAGGAAGCCCCCATGGGGGAGCCCACAGCAGGCAGGCAGCTGGCCGGAGGAGAGCTGCCAAGGCCACTGCCGCCTGGGGGGGAAACAGGCATGCTGCGCACCTGGCAGAGGCTGCTGCTTCCCGGGCCTGGCAGCAGAGAGGAGGAGGCCCCTGTGCAGGACCCACGGCAGGAAGCTGGCTGGCCAGGGGAGAGCCGCTGAGGCCACTGCCGGCTGGGGGGAAACGAGGTGCGCTGTGCACCCAGCAGCAGCTGTTGCTTCCCAGGCCCAGCAGCAGAGAGGAGGAGGAGGAGGAGGTCCCCACACGGGGCCTATGGCAGGCAAGTGACTGGCTGGGGGAGAGCCGCCGGGGCCGCTGTGGGCTAGGGGAGGATGAGGCGCACTGTGTGCATGGCAGCAGCCGCTGCTTCCCAGGCCTGGCCTACTGCTGCTGCTTGGGGAGGGGGACGGGGGACAGCAGCAGCAACAGTGCTGAGCTGAGGCAGCAGTGAAGCGAGCAGGGGCGGCTGGAGGAGATGCAGGTGCAGCAGCAGCAGAGGGCCTGGGTTTTTCCCCATTGAGGGTGTAGGGAGGGGATGCACAGGAGAAATAATTAAATAATTAAATTATCTAAAGTGCCCCCAAGAAATGTAAAAGCCCCCCGACTTAGAAATTCCTGGCTACAGGCCTGGGGCAAAGTCATGTCTTTGTAAATAAGTAATATATAGATTGCTGCTTTCTGCTGCTTTTGTCCAGTTTGCAAACGAAATATGATCTCATTTACTGCAGAAGAGGCATGTATCTCCCGGAGTCATGGTTGGGCTATTACACTGACCTACAGAATTATCATTTATAAACTTAGCAGAATTCAGTTTTAGAGCTTTTTTTCTGTATTGCATTACTTGAGGTTATAAATGGGGGGAACATTTCAGTGTTCTCCCATATAGCACATCACAATTGAGGATAGACTGAACTAGGAGATAACTAGTTTTCTGCATGTGAAGGAGAACATTCACACATTGGATCCTTCCTCAACTGTCTAAAGTGGTATAGCCTGGGAAAGGTTTTCTATGTGATCCTAATTGTATATCTCAGCCCATCCCAATTATGATGACTAAGTTCTACAGAAAGAAACAGATCTTAAATTTGGGCTGAATGAGGCATAGGCTGTAATCCTAAGATTACCATCCTGGGAGTAAACCCTATTGCCTAGGAGGCTCTGGTTGGTTTGGGTTCTAGCTGAAAAATAGGTTTTATAGGGTCCTCACCCTGAAATAAAGTCCAGAGTTATACCATGATTGATGGTATTAGAAGCCACCAAGAGGTCCAGGAGAATTAACAGAGTCACACTTCCCCCTGTCCATCCCACAATGCAGGCCACCTACTAGGGCTGAGATAGGGCTGCCAGGCCGCTCACTGTGGAAGGAGGCCCTCAGGCAGGGGTGTCGAACTCATTTGTTATGAGGGCCGGATCTGACATAAATGAGACCTTGTTGGGCCGGGCCATGTGTGTCATAAACTGTAATGCCAGGTAGCGGAGATATAAACTTTATATAGGACACAAACACAAAGATTTTTTTTACTTAAAATAAAAACATGCTCAGAACATTAGCACTCTTGCAATATTTTGTTTATTTAACAGTATCTGATAACTGACACTTCTTGCTCTGAATTATTGCATGAAAATGTCTGTGCTGTTGCAATCTTGAGTATGCTGTTCAGGTGTGTGTCTGTAAGCTGCAAACCTACTATTGATTTATTGACATTCACCACAGAAATCTCATGCTCATAGTTCTTAGTCTAGGACCCAGGGGAAAACATGAAATGACTGAGCGATTGAGAGAGTCTGGCGAAGCAAGCTATGATGCAGCAGCAGATGGCCAATTCCAGTGTGGGTGTTATGTATTGACCATGCGGTCGCCATGTGCTCCCGTAATGGCGACCGACATGTGGCCAGAGCACATGGCCAAGGAACTACCTGAGCTTCAGCCAGGTAGAACAAAGGCCAGGTGGATTCAAAGCAGCCACCAATCATGTACCTAGGTTTCTCCCAGGGAACCTATGAAATGTAAATAGACTGATAATAGCCTATCAGCCAGTTGGGCGAGGTCAGGGGATTATCCCTGACCAGCATAAAAAGAGGGCTTCGAGCCCTGGGATGTATGCTTTATCCGGACCAGCAATAAAGATCTAGCTGTTTCACTGTTCCATGGACTCCCGACTCCAATACTTATCAGTGGGCCTGATAGAAGCCCTCTGGGGGCCTCATCCGGCCATGAGGCCGCATGTTTGACAACCCTGCCCTAAGGTTTGTGGAAAGATAACTTGGAAATGTTTCAAATTAAACTAAAATAAATAAATACAAGTCAAAAGTTTTAAAAGCAGCAAAAATATACTGAATGTATGCAAAACAATTTTGCAAAGAACAGGGAGTGTTCCTCAGTTATCAACAACTTCAGCATGATTTACCACAGACTTCAGCATGGCCCCATCTACAGATACTTAGATCCATGGGTCAGATCCCATGTTGCATAGGAATGATTTCAGATAAGGAAATTCAAGACTGTCTTGATACTTTGTATGTCATCTTATATATTGACTGTGATCATTTGTAAAGTAAGGCTGAAGACAGACTGGTGTTTGGGCCCACATGACCTCCATTTTGCAAGTGGAGGAGGTGGGCCTGTACACACAGCCGCAGCTGCTCGGCGGAGGCAGCCCGGACTTACCCTGTCCCGTGGCGTATTCCTCCCGCAGCAGCCAGGCACCACTTAAAGCTGGTGTCCTGGCGGCTGGGCGTGCGTTCCTCCCACTTCCGGTGGGTGTGAACGTGCGCGGAAGTGCAGAGCTGCACATTGTCCTGCTGCCACCACCAGAAGCCACCCGCAATGTGGACGCTGCAGGCGGCCTCCTTGCACCGTAGTGCGAATGGCGCGCTCCAGGGCAGTTCACCCCGGCTTGCTCCGCCTCCGCTTCTGTGGCGCAGCGGAGCTCCAATCTGTCCTCAGCCTAAATTACACCTTTTCAGTATCAGTGATACTCCTGACTTAAACATGGATATTAATTGTTAGATGTCATTCTAATATATGCTTACAATTTTGTAACCATTTTGAATTCAATCAACTGTTCAATTAAAAAAAAAAAAGATCTGTGGTTCAGGGCCATGAAGAAAGAAAGGCAATTCTCTGCAAACTTGGACAAATCCCCACATTTGCAGAAAAATGTGAAAGATGAAGAAACTGAGGGATTATATACAAACACTTACCATAAGCTGCAAGGGAAGGAGGAGCCAGGCAAACTCAAGCTGAGGTACAAGATCAGGCTCCGTTGCTTCTCCATTCCAGACCAGAGGGCGTTGGAGGAGGATAATTAGTCATCACAACTCACTCCCCCTTGAGATAGCTGCACTGCAGGTGGGTGTGCAAAGAGTGGGAGAAGCAGCCACCCCTCCATCTTCACCACTTGAGCCTGGAGACTGGTGGACAGGTGGGAGAGCAGGAGCCAGTGTTCTCCCCCCCCCTCCACCACTGAACTGGTGGCACTGTGGGTGGGTGTGGGAGGAGGAGAAGGACCAGGAGTGACTACCACCCTCTGGCCATTTGAGCCAGGTAGGAAGATGGGAAAGGAGCTGAGACAACCACCACAGGAGCCATCGCATTTTCCCTGGTATCCGTATGTGAGTAGAGGCAGCCACACCTAATTTGTGGATACTGAAATCCATAAACTGTAGCTATGAATAGAAAAGACAGATCTTTCTACAAACCTGAAAGTAGGGCTGCCATTCCCCCAGGGAGCAGGGGGGTCCGCTTTTAGGGGCCCCAATCCACTGGCCTGGATCTGGCTGGCAGGGGGAACCCCGCCCCCAAAGTGCCGTGTTTGGGCCAATATGCCCAGCACAATGACATCACCTGATGTCATCATACAGGGCATGTTGTGGGATGATGCTCTATCTGGCCTGTGCTGAGGACACTGCACTGGCTGCCAATAGCATACCAAATTCACTTCAAGGTGAATTCTTACCTAAAAAGCCCTATATGGCCAGGGTCCAACATACCTGAGGAACCGCCTTTCCCTATATATAACCCAGAGAGCACTGTGGTCAGGGTCTCAGAACAGACTGACCCTCCTGGGCCCGAAGGAGGCCAGGCTTGCCACTACCAGGGCCAGGGCGTAGTCAGTGGTGGCTCCATACTGGTGGAATGAGCTCCCGGAGGAGACCAGGGCCCTGCGGAGGAGACCAGGGCCCTGCAGGGCCTGCAAGATGGAGCTCTTCCACCAGGCTTTCAATTAGGAGCCGCCCTACCATTGCTACCAACGAGCCCTGGCCCCTGATCTCAGCAGTGGTTTTATTCCATCAGGACTCAGGAAGACCATGGGAATTGGTAACTGTCTGTCTGCTGCGGGTTAAAGGACACCAATTTAAGTAATTTAACCCCATCTTAAGGGACACTAACAGCATTAGCACCTTACAATTTTATGATTTTAGCGTACTGAATTGTCTTGACAATTTTTTCTGTTTTATGTGTTTTAAAGGTATTTATCTCAATTGTGTAAACCACCCTGAGCCTGCTTGTGGGAAGGGCAAAGTATAAATTGAAGCAATTAAATAATTAATTGATTGATTGATTGATTAAGTAACTAATTAATTAATTAAAAATAAATACATAAATAAATAAGAGCAAAAACTCTCGCCGGGCCACTGCCGTTCCAAGAGCGTTCCCCGCACATGTGCAGGGGACGCTCCTTTACTTTTCGGGAGATTGAAAGATCCCCCGAAAAGTTTTTGATAGATAGCGTGGGGTAGGGGATACAGGAGAAATGATGTGTTCCCCACGAGTACTTGCAGGTTCCCAAATATGTAACTGGACTTGCCTATGCCTAAAGACAGGCAGGCAGATAAAAGTAAGTTGGCTAGTGGGTGGGTAAGAGAAAAGGAAGCAATAAAAGGGGGGCGGCTATGGGACTCTCAGGGAATGGAAAGGAAATCTATATATCTAATTCCCAAGTGCCCCCCCGCGTGCGGATACATAAATCCATGCGGGGGGAGCACTTGGAGGGCAGAGGGGGGGTTCTGCAGGTGGGGGGTAACCCCCCCGCTTGCAGAAAAATCCGAAATCTATCAAAAACTTTTCGGGGGATCTTTAAATCTCCCGAAAAGTAAAAGAGTGTCCCCTGCGCATGCGCGGGGAACACTTTTGGAACGGCAGTGGCCCGGCGAGAGTCGCTGAGGCCAGCCGACAGCCCGCGGAGGAGGGGGTGAGCGGTGGGCCCGGCGAGAGCCACCAAGGCCCTCCGGGAGTCTCTGGGGGGGAAGGGGGCAAGCAGCAGGCCTGGTGAGAGCCGCCGAGGCCCGCCAGGAGTCTCTGGGGGGGAGGGGGCAGAGGAAGGGGGGAAGGGGGCGGAGGGAGGAGGAGCAGCTCTCAGCTTCTCCCCCCCCGCGAATATCGCGGGGCCCCCCCTTGTAGCAATGAAAGAAGAAATAGTGATGAAAAGGGAAAATGAGATGTCACCCACAAGGCCTTGGAGTCCCCTGCTTGTTTATTTAAAATATTCACATCCCACTTTTCTACCAAACAACAGGACTCAAAGTAGTTTACATACTATTTAAAAGCAAATGTGGTATCACATCAGCAGAAATACAGATAAAAATATACCTAGCTCTGTTTTTGCTCACGTTAATTAACCCTACTTTGTTTTGTTTTAGCTAACCAATGTTCAGTTCTGCACATCTTCAGTTGCCCCTCATTGAGATTGTAGGTATTTATTCTTAAGTAAGCAAGTAGCTACATTGTTTCCTTAAATGTTTTTATTGTGTTTAAATATATTGTTTTATGTTTCACCACATAATTTAAAATACCAGTATTTTTTTCTGTCAGACATTATTGATAGGTGCCCTGACCGAGCCCGATCTCGTCAGATCTTGGAAGCTAAGCAGGGTTGACTCTGGCAAGTACTTGGATGGGAGACCTCCTTGAAATACCAGAGCTGGGAGGTGGGGTCAGGCTTTATTCAGCCACCTCTCTGAATATCCTCCAGGCCCCCAGTAGGAGTCAGTCACTAGAGATCATCATGACTTCCAGGTGCACACACATTCACACATATATACACACACAGGAACATATTAAAAATACCCAAAAAAAATATATTGACAGGCTGTGAGTGTCATTCATGCCACCACACAGGCCCTGGAGTGCTCATATAGCCTTTTAAAAAGTTATTCCTTCATCTTTCATTCATGAATCTTCCTCCCCTTTTGAAGTTGGTACGATTTCATGCTTTTAGTGAGTTGTGTTGGGGCTTGAACCACAATAGAAGCCCAGCACTGGTGGCTATTCATTTGCAACAAATAGTGGCCCAGAAGGGAGTATGTATGACCTCATTTCTGTTAAGAAATGCTTCTAACCAGTTTAGAGGAGACCAGATGTGTGTTGCAATGGGGATTTTCACCCAGATGTACACCTTCCTTCCCATTTGATTTCCTGGGAACCTGCATCCACACTCAGCGCCCTGGTTGCCTCAAGCCAGCACAGATAGCAGGGTGTACATGAATTACTTCATCCCTTTACCCCATTATTTTTCATGCCTACTAATATTACAGGCTTAAAAGCTACAATACATGAACATCTGTAAATTTATGATGAATAGCAATGCCATCATCATGACAAGGTTCCAGGGCATTTACATCGCCTCTGACAAGGAATCTCAAGGAGGAAAGAAGAGTAAAAGCTCTGAAGGAACACAACACAAATACCTTCCTCTAGTAAACTTTAATCTCCTTTTCATTTACATGTACCTCCTGAAAGTGGCATCTGAAGAGGTACATTTTAATGGGTGATCAAACTGGCACTATGGGAAGGAACTGCATCCAGAACTTTGCCAAAGAGAAACTTTCTGACCTTTTAGAAGGCATCAGCCTCATTACAGACAATGCCTGACAACATAAAAGGCTCAGAACTAATTTGCAGGCTTGGTTCTCTCTTCTCCTTTTGATAAATAACAGTAGGAGAGAGCCTGGGTAACTTTCCTGATTGCTGTTAACTTTTGGAGCAAAACCGTATCAAAACCGAGTATACAAATACCTGTCAATGATTTATGGGAGAAAATACTCTGAATTCGCTTGCTCTGGTTGAGGCAGCCAGATGCAGTATTTCTGTTCATAACTAAGATGAAATCGAAAAGGGAAAAGAACGTACATAACCCATCCCAAATGAAGTATTTTAAAATACAGTTTCCGTGGAATAGTTGTGCATACCACTGAAATCAGTAGGACTAAAAGTCTTTAACTTTGCCTTGAATGTATTTTTTTAGAATAAGGATCTGAGTACAGTGAGTTCATGTAAGTGCTTTTTACCACCTTCTTCCTTCCTTCAGCAGCCCCCCAAAAAACAACCGCTGAAGGGCAGGAACCCTGTGAACAATATACCGTGAAGTATAGTTGGCCTGCATAAAGTGATCAAAATCATGTCCTCACACTTTTACTCCTTTGATGGCGTTTTCTCTGCTCACACAACAGTAATGGAGAGTTGTTGCAGATGTTTCCCCCTTCTTGCTGCATGCACATACACACACACTGCCCTGCACTGCACTGCATGACATATTTTTTCTGGATGATCCCTGAACTCTCAGCAGTGTCGGGGAGCACAGAAAGATGCTGGAGGAGAAGATAGGTGGTAAAAATCATTTCAAAAACTTATTTCATTCACAGAATGTTTTATCTGACCTTTAAGTTTCAAAATGGAATGTGGAACAATGTGGTATAGCTCAATCTTGTCAGATCTCAGAAGCTAAGTAGGGTTAGTACTTAGATGGGGGACTACCAAGGAAGACACTGCAGAGGGAGGCAATGACAAACTTCCTCTTCTTCTCACTTGCCTTGAAAGCCCCTTGCTGGGGTCACTATAAGTTGGTTGTGACTTGACAGCCCATAGATGCATACGTAAGTCACAAAGGATGTACACCCTTAGCTAAAACACCCCATCTTATTTCTATTGCCTAAAACTGCCAGAGTAAATAAAAGGACGCTTCATGTCTTTTCAAAGCGGCTTGCTTTGACGTTTCCGCAACAGCAGCAATTCCATATTTCTAGAGAACCCATTAAGAGTGATTTCTCTCTGCCCTCAATTCTTGGACCTAACACATGGAGATTATCAAAAATAAAATACATGCAGCTCAACCTGTGTGAGGAATGTGAAGCTGATCAGCTGAAGGGGCTCTCAACCTATCCAGAGATGGGTCTGTGCATGCTGACTTGCCATGTAGCAGTCATGTTCTTCTTAGCAAGAAATTTGTTTCTGTCGATTGGTAATACACCAACAGCAGTGGCACATTCAAAGCATGAGAGCTTCAAGAAGCAAATTAGGATGTGATGAAATGGGTTTATATCAGAAGCATCATTTACGGAGCGGCCCAGAGAGGACAGACCTCTTTGCTTGAGTTTCTTACCGCATGTGAATATTTTTCAGGAGCATGTCCATTTTTGTCTAACGCAGTGGTGGTGTACACTGAACTGTTAATGTAAACAAATTGATGGGTCTGCGCATTGTGTATGCATGCCCAAGGTTTAACAGGATTGCTGTCCAGGGATGGTAATGATACTACAGTTATTCTACAGATATTAAACAGAATCACAACACGTGTTCTTAAAATGTGCTGCTTTGTTTGTTATATCTAAGAGGTCTATATCTCTGAGTCATTTCCTCTATACCACATAAGTCTTTTTTGCCACTTCCTTCCTCTATTGCCATGCTTCAAAATTCAAAATGGCTGCTTCAGTATGCAAATGCTAATTGCTTATCACAAGGGAAATATCGTTAATTATGAAGGGGGTCTGGTGTGAAGAGATTAGTTCAGTCTGAAATGGTCAGTAGATATCTGTCCATCTTTCTCACTCACCTGCACGTGCCTTCCCACTTTACACATTAGCATTATAAGGAAAATAGAACCCAGTGGGATGAGTCTTGTGGATTTGTTCCACTACCATTAGCACCTTCTTCTGAATCCGACTGAGGTGACGAGAGAGGAGGTCCTACGACTGATAGTCAACTTGGCCACTGTATGACAGACTGTTGGACTGAATGGGCCACTGGCCTGATCCAACATTGGCTTCTCTTATGTTCTTATGTTCTGGTGCAGTGTGACCTCAGTGCAAGAAGCTCTTCTACTCTTGATATGGAGAAGCAAGTGATGTTCAGTAGATGCAGCATTTTGATCAGCCACGAGTAACGCATCTTGTGTGAGCTGAAAGGAATCAAAGGCATGAATGCTCCAGGGGTCTGACGGACGCGTAAAAAGCATCTCTGCAGTCAAATTTAACCAAAGGACAGAGTCAAACAAATAATGACAGTAGCTCTGCATGCAGGGAAATCAATGGATTTACTAGGTTTGATGAATACACCATCAACAGTCCTTGGAAACAAAGCCTGCAGGTACTACATCTTCTACTGGTTTTAGTTTTGTTTTTCTTCCCTCTAGTGTTTGACAGTGGGGAGAAAGATGGACTTGTTCTATATTAAGTGCTCAAGAGATTCATAATCAAAATCCAAACAGCTAGATTTGAGCCCTGTAGAATCTTAGAGACCAACAAGGTTTTCAGGGTATGTGCTTTCAAGAGTCAAGCCCTCTTCATCAGGTACGGTATCTGACCAAGAGAGCTTTGACTCTTGAAAGTTCATACCCTGAAAACCTTGTTGGTCTCTAAGGTGCTACTGGACTCGAATCTAGCTGTTCTACTACAGACCAACACAGCTATGCTCTGAAGGCCTCTGTCCTTTCTAGAAAATGCCCCAAATTTGCTGTCCTCTCAGATTCTATACTTACATAACCTTAATTTTGCATGTTTATGCAGCATTAAGCAAACATGCTTATTCTGCATAATGGATTGTTCTGTTAATGTATTAAGAATATGTACAGCCTATTTGATTAAACAATCTTCAAGGGTAACAAAAGGCATTCATCAAGAACCAAAATATAAACTAAAATCACAGTAAAAAAAATAAAACAAAGCAGCTGAGGCCAGACAAAGCAGGATACCAAAGATTATATGGCAGCAATCCACATTAAGGCTCGAGGGGAGGAGCAGCCTTGGCTTTGCATTCAAACTCTTTCAGGAAAGGCAGGCTTCGGGGAGTTCCACAGGGTTGGTACCTGGCAGAAGAGCCCCCACCCCAATCACACACCCATTATATTGTAAGCACCAGGAGCACCCGATACAGCACTTCTGAGAAATAGAGGCTCATATGGAACCTTCTGCTAGCCAAGAGGAAGGAGCTACTTTTTCACACCAAATCTTATTCAGTACAAGGACCTTTCCAGGACTGTTTTGGCCTCTAAGGGAAGACTCATTAGGGCCAGGCTTGGCAGGAACCACTGGGCAACTCGATACAGTACAACTTGTAGGATTCACCTAGGTCTGGTTGCTTGCTAATGTTCAACAGCAGCTAGCCCACAAAAGCCGGTGAGGTGCAGTGGTCAGAGTTTCAGACTAGCCCCTCAAATTCCCATTCTGCCTTGAAAATTTACTGGGTGACCTTGGGCCAGCTACACATTCGCAGCCTAAATCACCTCACGGCCACGGCCACATTAATCATTAAGAGCCAATGGTCTCCCACCCCATGGGTCGACCACCCATTTGACAGAAGGACTGAGCCTGACCCACATGAGCTCTAAGTAAGCCTGGAGAGGCAGCTCCCAGCAAGCGTGAGAGGGGTCGTGGTGCCTGGTGCAGCCTGCTTGAGGTAAGGTAGATGCCAGTGTCAAGCTGAGCCAACTCCTGTGTGAGGTGAGGCAGACACCAGCACCCAATCAAGCCCTATGTGAGGCAAGTCAGATGGCAGCACCCAGACCCAGATCCACAAGAAACAAAATGAGGCATTACACACATACGCACACACAGAGCCCTATGATTTCACCAGGCAGTCATCATGCTTATAAGGCTATAACCACAATTACAGTAAAGGACAGGAAACCTGTCAGTGTTTTTTCATGGAAAGCTGAGATTCACAGCAAAGCCCTATTCATGCTCTTATGAATAACGAGCTCTCTAGAGCAGGGTTGTCAAACATATGGCCTATGGTCAAGATCAGGCCCATGCAGGGCGGCAATCCAGCCCAAGAGCAGCTGACTCTGTGCTGCTTCCTGTTTCCTGTTTCTAACATCGCAGGTCCTTTCCCTCTTCTTCAGAGGAGAGAAAGAAAGCCTTCCTGCGATTGGCTAAGAGCTCTTCCCCCTTCTCCTCCTTTGGGGAAGAAGGGGGAGGGAAAGAGCCAGGGAGAGAGGAAAAAATGGTGTCTTGTGGGACTTTTAAGAAGATCAGCAACATTTTATTCCAGGTAGTAGCACACTTTTTCTTCAGAGAGAGAGCTAGGGGCAGTATGCCAGAAAAAGAGAGAGAGAGAGTCCTGAGTTAAAGACTAAAAAATGTTTTATTCCAGGCACTAGGAATAAGGCCCGTTGTGGGAATAAATACAACGGGCTCTACAAAGAGGCTCTGGGAAAGTGCCAAGGCCTTGGGCACTCAGCATCAATTTGCTGTGGCAACCTCAGCAGGGTATAATGACACAGAGTCCACCATTTTCTCCAGGGGGACTGATCAATGCCATCTGGAGAGCAGTTGTAATTCTGAGTGATCACCAGCCCTCACCTGGAGATTGGCAACAGTGGTTCTCCAAGAGGGAATGGCTGGTTTGGAGGGCAGAGTCTATGGCACTGTACCTGACTGACACCCCACTCCTCCTCAAACTTCACCCTCTCTAGACTCCATCCATCAAATCTCCAGGAATTTCCCACCTGGAGTTGACAACCCTACCTCCTTCCCAGCCAAACATCAACCTACCTTTATTTCCCCCTCACTGTTCAGCTTTTCCCACACACACACACACCTGCAGCCTCTACCATGCTTTGAAGCCCTGACTGCCACATCACATTGGCTGTCATGGGGGGAAGGGGCTATCTCAGCAGGGTATAAGGCCACAATGACTGATTTCGCACATGCTACCTACCCCTGTTTGCTGGTGGGGCAGTTTGCCCTGGACTGTTTAAACTGATTTCGCATTAGAACTCTTGGCACATGGCTGTTTTCAGTCTGCTCCCAGAGTTTGATTTCCTTGGCAAGGTTTCCTGCAGCTTCCTGTGTTCTCCTTCCTCCCACTCCCGTCTTTGCCCTCTTAATCCCTCCCCTTCCCCCTCCCACTTTATCTCTGTGAGGCAACAGGAAACTTCTGGGAAATCAAGGCTCGAGCTGAGCTCCAGCAAAACGGAGAAAGCTGCGGGTCAAAAGGCAGCCACGGGACAAATGGTGTGAAATTGACCAGAAGCAGCAGAGGGAAAGGAGGAGTGAGCCCAGGACAAAGGCTAGTGTGAAATTGGTCAACGAGTTTTCTCCTGAAGGCCAAAATAGGTGTGGAAAGGGCCCTTTACTGACAGAAACCAAGCTTGGTTGACCAGCAGCAGGCACTGAGGGGAAAGCAGGGTTCCCAGCTCTGAGTAGGGAAATACCTGGAGATTTGGGAGGGTGGATCCTGTGGAGGGCAGTGATGTGGGGGGAGGCAGAAGGACTCAGCAGGAATTTCCCAACCTGGGGCTGGCAGGACTGGCCCCAATGAGTTCCTCACAAAGGCATAGAAATGGTTTCGTTCCTTTGTCTTTTTACTGAAAAAACCAAGCTTGGTTGCCTACCAACAGCCACGGAGATAAAAGTTAGAATGCTTTGGCCGGTGGCCTCTATGGCATTCTATTCAGCTGAGGCCTCTCCTCTCCCCTCCCAAAACTCTGGCTTCTGTAAACTGGCTTCCTTGCCTGGAGCTGGTAACCCTATGAGTTCCTCACAACAGCCACTGAGGGAAACAGTCCCACACAGGAGCTCAGCAAGAGAAGTGTCTTCATCGGAAGACACAGTGCTTCTGACAGACAACAGTGGCTGAAAGGGGAGGGGCGGAGAAGAGGAGCAGACCCAGCACCCAGCCAATGGCATGTGAGTACTCACAGCCAATGGATTGTCACACTGTAGGAGTGACAGTTCAGGCAGTGAAAGGCTGTGTGGAATGTTGAAGCAAGAGGGACATGAATACTCTTTTATGAGAGAGAGAGAGAGTGTCCATTCCACGGCACTTGGAGAGATCCCCCTTTGCTGTCAGTTAGCACAGCCAATGATTCTTGTTGACTGTTATTATCACTGGTTCTATTGCATTCATGTCAGTTACCACTGCTTATGCCTGTTCTGATGGTCACTTAACATTACCTTGGTTTTGAGTTCCATAATTACTCCTCTAGGTCTCGGACGGGAGATAGCATCGGTAGAGTGACTCCCACCACAGAAATGCGCTTCTTGCTCGCTCTGCACATGCTTGCTGCTTATTAGCTTTTCTTCATTCTTATCTCTCTTTCACTTCTCGCTGGCTCATGGCCTTGAGCTGAAAGCCTCCTGCTACATGTTATGTTATTCACAGATGCAACTTGCTCCTTTGCTTGATTTTATTCTTGGGAACATCCGCCTCACAAATCTTAACAGTATCTTTGCCTGGGAACCTAATTTACCGTGCTTTCCTTGGGAACGGTGGGCCAGTATATTTGGGTGCCAATAATTCTCCCAACTGATTGGTGGGTGTCATGGGGAGGCTTATTTCATATCAAGTATAATTGTAGTTGTATTACTATGCTTGGGCATTACTAACAAGAGAAGTGTATTTGACCAGTAGGATCTTTTCTGCAAAGAAAGGACTTTCTGTTTAAGGAGACCTGTTGTGGACTACATCTACTGGCACAATCTCACAGATTGTTAGTAATCTCCAATTGGGGCCAGTCCATCGTACCCACTATGGCTGACGATGGCGCTGAACCCCCTACTACCAAACCGGAGATACCGGCTCCTACCGAGGAGGAACCGGCATGACCCGTGACCACTAGCGGGGTGACTGTTCGTCCTAGACGGAGTGGAGGAACCCAGTCTTGGGCTCAATTTGGGCCACAAACCACTGAGCCTTGGTCCCCTCAGTGGGAAGCTGGGGCAAGGCAGTCCAGCACCCGAGGTGTGGAGCAGAGAGTCATGGATGACTTCCAAATGGCTGAGGTGTGGGTGCAGATGGATTGCAGGTTCGACACGATCCAGAGACACCTTCAATGAGAGATGACTGCACTGCTGACCGATCTCCTGAATGTCATGGCACAGGCAATTCAGGCGCAGCTAGCGGGGGCTGGAACCAGAGCACCACCGGCAGTGGTACCATAACCAGCGCAACCGCCGGTCCAGCCTCCCACCCCACAGGGACCACCCACTCCACCCATTCCAGGTCCAGCGCAGCCAGCAGATCGTCAGCCTGTGCCTCATGAGTTTATGGGAACCCTGCAGTTCTTCATCATCAAAGCCGGGCATTGTATGCAGAACTGGGGCCAACTTTTCCAGGATAATGGTGACCGCGTGGGCTACATTGGTTCCCAACTGTGAGATGAAGCTGCTGACTGGTACGTGAGCTTCCACAATCCCCCGGAACCGGAATTGGATAGTGTGGAGGACTTCATGTGGGACTTGCACCGCCAATATGAAGACCCGATGAACAAAGAGAAAGCCTGAAACTAGGTGTGCAATCTCTCGCAAGGGAAGATGTCAGTTCGTGAGTATACTGCTGCTTTCAAATGTTTAGAAGCTAAGAGCAGGGGGTGGCCAGAAGAACTGTTTGTAGAGCAGTACCGCAGAGGCTTAAATGTGGAACTGTATGAAACTATACTCAGGAATGTTAATCCTACCACCTTGAATGGTTGGATTAGAGCGGCTGAAGAAGCGGAGGCTCGTTTTGCCCTAATCCGCATGTGGCACCTGTCTGGCACCCCTAGGAGTGCTGCCCCATTGGCCACCCCTTTCCAGCTAAGGGCCAAGCCACCCATGAGGGACCTCAGAGAACTCCGCATGAAAAAGGAGCTATGTACCAGATGTGGGGAGTCGGGCCATTTCACCTTGGTGTGTCCAGCTGCTTCTCCCAAGGGATGAGCCCCATCTTCCCCACTGGCATGTCTGAAGCCAAAGAAAGCATCCACCCCAAAGCCCCTGGCGCTTCAAATCATGGAGTCTTACTTCCCGGAGAAACCAGAGGAAGGGATTACTGCTCAGCCACAGGGAAACGACCAGGACCTGCTCTGAATGGTGCAACGCAGCAGGTCCCTCAATCTACAGCGCCTCAAACAATGACCTCCCCTGCGCCCCTTCTTTACATTTTAATGACTGTAGTGAACCCACATCTAGGCACGCAGATGCATGTTCAAGCCCTTATTGATTTGGGGTGTGCCAGAGACTTAATTAGCCCGATTGTTGTGGATGGGCTGGGGTTGGGAGTGAACACTCTCGAAGAGCCTTTATGTTTTACCCAAATGGATGGCTCCGAGATGAAAGAACCTTCTGCTTTTGAGACTGAACTGATACTAATTGGCATGGGGGAACATTGGGAGCAACGAGCTTTTGTAATCACCCCCATGTGCAATTCCCCATGGTGCTGGGCAGTCCCTGGTTAGGGATGCATGATCCCTACATCTCCTGGAGTGAGGGATGGGTTACCTGGGTTTCTCCCTCTTGCAAAGAGCATCTTTGGAAAGCCGAGTGGGGCATTCGACCTGGCTCCAAGAGTGCGTGTTTGGTGTGCGAGGAACTTTTATCCATACCTACTGCATACAGGGATTTAGCGGATGTTTTCAAAGAAATGGAGGCTGATGAGCTCCCCCCCCCCCATCGAAACACTGACTGTGCCATTGAACTGTTACCCGGGCATAAACTACCCAAGGGTAAATTGTATTTTATGTCACCCCAGGAAAAAGTGGAACTTCATAACTTTATAGATAAAAAAAACTCTATAGATATAGAACGAGATTTTATTCAGCCAGCCACTTCCGCCTTTGCTGCACCAGTACTTTTCCAGAAGAAAAAAGATGGGGGGCTGCGATTGTGCACAGATTTTCAAGGCTTGAATGCAGTGTCTACTTCAAATGCCTATCCCCTCCTGCTAATAAAAGACTTGCTCAATGAAGCCAGTAAAGGGAAAAAAATTTCGAAACTGGATCTTCAGGATGCTTACTTCCATATGCACATTAGGGAAGGGGATGAATATAAGACTGCCTTTACTACCCCACTGGGGCAATTCGAGTACCTGGTAATGCCCTTTGGCCTTCAGGGGGCTCCAGGCATATTTATGAACTTAATAAATGAAGTTTTACACAAACACCTATTCAAGGGGGTCCTGTGCTATCTCAATGATATCTTGCTCTATTCCCCGGACATGGAATCGCATGTTAAATTGGTGAGGGAAGTGTTATTCATACTCAGAGACAATAAACAGTTTGCTAAACTCTCTAAATGCGATTTCCATGAGACTGAAATAGACTTTCTAGGCTACCACATTTCTCCACAGGGCTTGGAGATGGATCCAGCAAAAGTCTTGGCTGTGGTGGGGTGGGAGACCTCCCGCACTAGATGCCAATTACAGAGTTTCTTAGGATTTGCCAATTTTTATTGAAATGTCATCAGCAACTTCACCCAATACAGCCTTCCCTTCACTGACTTATTAAAAACAAAAGGGAAGGGGCCAGAGGCTGCGAAGCCTGGCGCTCGGTTAAACTGGACTCCTGAGTGCCAACAGGCTTTTGATGCTCTAAAATGTCTTTTTACCTCTGAACCCATTTTGGCGCATCCAGACGAAAATAAAAAGTTTGTAGTGCAAGTGGATGCATCCGATGCTGCCATGGGGGGGGGGGGGCAATCTTGCAAGAAGGGACTGATGAGAAATTACACCTGTTAGCCTACGTTTCTAAGAAATTTAGGGACCCCAAGCATAATTGGGCTGTATGGGATAAAGAAGCCGCAGCAATCCACTTAGCCCTAACTACCTGGTGGCACTGGTTGGAGGGGGCACGCCAACCATTTGAAATATGGACTGATCATAAAAACCTAGAGGCATTACATATTCAACACTCTCTTAATGCTAAACAGCTCAGATGGGCTGATTTTTTCTCTAAATTCAGCTTCACACTTCACCACTTCCCTGGGTGATCCAATTCATTAGCTGATGGTCTCTCTCGCCTCCCCCAACACAATTCCTGAAAAGATGAGGTGATAGAGACTGTTCATGCCAGAACAACTGGGGGGGGGGGGTTGCAAACTAGAAGCCAAGCTAAGAAGGGGGTGATGCCAGCTGTATCTGAATGGATTATAAAATTCACCAAAGAATATTCTGAGGAGGAAAACCGAGAGTTCCAATCCTTGTCTTCCCTCATACAGAGTCCTGAAGGTTGCTGGTTTAAAGAACAGAAAACTGTGGTTCCTTTAATGCTGCGCAAAGGGATTATGCATGCAACACACGAATTTAAGCTGTCAGGACACTTTGGTTATTTAAAAACTTTGAACCTCTTACAAAGACAATTTTGGTGGCTGCGTATGAGGTATGTCTCTACCTATGTCTCCTCTTGCCAAACTTGCTTGATGGGAAAATCTCGAGGTAGAAAACCCCCGGGATTATTGTAGCCTCTAGAAACTCCCAGCCACCCATGGGAAGTTATTTCAATGGACTTTATAACTGACCTGCCTTCTAGCAAAGGGAAAACTGTGGTGTGGCTGGTGGTGGACACTTTTTCTAAACAAGCTCATTTAATTCCTCTAAAGAAATTGCCTTCTGCAAAGACTTTAGCAAAAGCTTTTGTAAACCACGTGATCAGGCTTCATGGCATACCAAAGAAGGTAATATCTGACCGTGGCTCTCAGTTCATTGCCAACTTCTGGCGGGAGCTTTTACAAGTCATGGGAATCAAATCAGCCTTAAGCAGGGCTTATCATCCAGAGACGGATGGCCAAACTGAAAGAGTTAATCAAATATTGGAACAATATTTGTGGTGCTATACTAATTTTCAACATGATGACTGGGTGGACCTATTACCTTTTGCTGAATATAGTTATAATAATGCTGTACATTCATCTACAGGAGTGTCTCCCTTTATGGTGGCTGGGGGTTTTGAGGGGGTTCCTTTGCCTAACTTAAGCCCAGTGGCTGAGGGATCCAGTGATTTTGCGACTTGGTGGAATTCATTATGTGACTCTTGGCCATTGATTGCAAAGACATTGGAAGAAGCCAAAGCGGATTATAAAAATATGCTGATAAGGGGAGGGCCCCTGGGTGGGATCTCTCCCCTGGAGACTCTGTCTATGTGTCAACTAAAAATATTAAAGGACTCCAACCCAGTCGAAAATTGGGCTGGAAATACGTGGGGCCTTTCCCGGTAGTCAGATGCATTAACAAAGTGACATTTGAACTGAAACTCCCCAAATCATTGAAATTTGTGCATCCTATTTTCCATTACAGCCTTCTGAAGAAAGATCCTGGGCCGAACGAATGGAGACCCTCCTCCTCCTCTCCTCCTCCTCTGATGAAGAATAATGAGCCTCATTATGAAATTGATCAAATCTTGAATTCTAAAATAAAAAGGGGACATTTGTTTTACCTTATTAAATGGTTGCATTTTGGTCCTGAAGAAAACGAATGGGTTGAGGCCTCTCATATGTATGCACTTGCTAAAATCCATGCTTTGCATAAACTGTACCCTTTGAAGCCTGGGAGGGGTGGGGATGTTTTATCGGGAGAGCAGAATGTCAGTTAGCACTGCCTATGATTCTTGTTGACATTATCACTGGTTCTATTCATGTCAGTTACCACTGCTTATGCCTAGTCTGATGGTCACTATGCTTGGGCGTTATTAACAGAAGAAGTGTACTTGACCAATAAAATCTTTTCTGCAAATAAAGGACTTTCTGTTTAAGGAGACCTGTTGTGGACTACATCTACTGGCACAATCTCACATTAAAATTTCTAGCAGATTGGGGGGGGGGCACCTAACAGCACAGCTTGCATTCCTTATTAGTGAAAGGGGGCAAGAGTACAGCAGCACCTTAATGACTAACAAAATTTGTGGCAGGGCATGAGTTTTCATGATTTACTGCTCACTTCTTCAGATACAGCTGGCATGTGAGTCAATCTGTCCTTATATCTTGGAGCGTTAAATGATTTCAGATGCCAAAAGACAATAGCAGGCTTTGGTAATGAGAGAAGAAACCTAGGTCTCAATTCAGTCCAGGAGTTTGCATTGTCTTGAACTTCATGATCAGTTGCAATTCAGCAGTCTCTCTTTCTAATCTCCCTTTGAAATTTCTTTGTAAGAGAACTGCGACTCCAAGGTCAGCAACTGAATCCACTGGAAGGTTAAAATGTTCCCCCACTGGTTTTTGAATGTTGTGATTGCTAATAGTGGTAGAAAGAGTAAGACTCCAGTAGCACCTTTAAAGACTAACAAAATTGTGGTAGGGTATGTGCTTTTGTGAGTCAATGCTCACTTCTTCAGACTTATTTCTTTGCATCCTCCTAGACTGAATCCTCCTGTACCAAACTGAGACTTAGGTTTCCTGTCTCATTACCAATGCTGATATCTCCAACCCTCTGCATATCACTCCTAATCTAATCACGTCTGCTGTTGCCATTCAGCATCTGAAAACATCTTTATGAAGTTTATATTTTCAGTACCTTGTGTTACATTTTAAGGCACACATGGCCTTGCCCAACCAAATGACATTTATGTCAGATCCAGCCCTCGTAACAAATGAGTTCGACACCTCTGCTCTAGGATTACCCTAAAGTCCAGGGGTGTATTTGAGCATGTTGGCATCACAGTTGATGTTTCTCAGTAACTCAAAGATGCCATTTCATATATGGGCTGAGAACAGACTGGCAATCTGGAGCGAGACGAATGCGGAGGAAACTGCTGCGGAGGAAAAACTCCCCAGGGCTGGCCGTTCACACCGGCCGGTGTATTGCGCAACGGTGCCGATACGGAGCATTCAGACTGCTGCGGAGTGGCCCCACATGGGCCGGCCTCCGCAGCTCATGATATGGCTGTTTCGGCAATTTGCGCATGTGCACATGTGCGCACGTGCACACATGCGCAAACTAGCAAAACACTGCGTTTACACTGCCGCCTCCGCTTGCCTCCCGCCTTCTTCCAGTTCACACTGCCTGGAAGCGGGAGGCAAGCGCAAGACGGCCCCTGGACACCGGTTTCTCCCGGTGTCCTGTTAAAGCGGATGGAAAGCGAGTGGGAGACGGGTAAGTGTGAAACGGAGCCAATGGACAGATGCGCATGTCTGAACACGCTCCCTTCTTCCACTTCCAGTGCGGGGCTGTCCCGCTTTATATTGCCAGTCTGTCCTCAGCCATAGTGAGCCATAAACTAGCACAAATCATCTCACTCCCAAAATATGAAAAAGTTTCAGAACTTTCATGTTCAATATCTGCTCACAAAGTTGTTGTATTATTTCCCCATGTAAGGCAAACAGTCCTGTGCCATCTGAAAAGTGCATGTGGCAACTGAACTGCAATATTAGGTATGCACCAATGAAAAATACATATAGTAAGAAAATAGGCTCTTGTATTAGTACATTGGAGTGCTGGCATATTATCATAACCAATATTTTCCCCACCTTTAAACTCTTTACTGGCTCAGCCATAGAATCCAAAATTCTATGCACGCTCATTATATTTGCAAGCATTACCATGCCACTCTGACTAAAAATAGCCATCCACTGAATGCAAGCTATTAAGGCAGAATTTCCCCTTGAGAATCTTTAATACTGAACCTTGGTGATAAGAGTTTTCTTTACTGCCTAAGAATAGAAAGTAGTGATTGTTTTCCCAACTAGAACTTGATGAACCAGTCAGCGTTTGTTTTTTTTTCCTTTAAGTTTTATAATACTTACATGGATGAAAATAGCAAACTTCACATGCTGCTCCCGCCCAAAAAATTAGAAATACATGTGCAAAATCCTTGTGGGATACGCTATGGAAGATAAACCGTTATTTTACTTCAGATATCCTGGCTAGTCTCCTCAATTAATTAGACATCCTGAATAAAACGAGGGGTGTTCAAGCACTACAGAAGCCAGCAATAATACAGTGATGGCCTGACCTAACAGAGAAGCAGCAGCCATTTAGACAGGTTAGGGTGTTCTGATGCAAAGGAAGACATGGCTTCAGTCATTCTTATAAAACATAATGAGGGGGTGACAGCTGCTACTTCTCATGTAAGAGTCAGAAAAGCTGTACAACCACTTACAAGCACAAGAGCAGGTGAGGCATTTTCAGGAATCAAGCCAGTAGCACCTTCATATCAGCTTTGCAATTACAATAACCGTTTTGGTTGGCTTACAATGAATGAATTAGCCTCAAGCCCATGAGTAAAGGGCCAATTTATTTATTTTATATAAAACATTTTCATGCAAACTTTCCACCTAATAGGGTTGCCATTCTCTAGGTCCAGGCAGGGAATCTCCTGGTTAGGGGGGCTTCTGCCTGCCACCATCCAGCTGGCTGATGGGGAAAACCCACTACCAAATGGTGATGTCACTGTGTGATGCCGCCAATGTGATGACATCACATAGAAGTGATTTCACTGTGTTGGGGATGTTGTATGGCAACACTCTGGTTTGAGGGCAAAACTCTATTGTTTGAGGGCAATTTTACCATAGAGTTTTACCCTCAAACTAGAGTGTTGCCATGCAACGTCCCCGATGTGATGACATCACTTCTGCATTGTTGTACGGAGCCCTGCCCCACTCGCAGAAGGCTCCCTCCCACCCCCCACTCGCACATGGTGAGTACCTGGCAAGCCTACCACCTAAATATGGTCCCAAAGGCGGCAAAAATCAAAACATTAAAAGATTTCAACATTAAAATATTTATGACATTAAAACAGCATGTAAAATGGAGTATATATAAAATATTTAAACAATTCAACAAAAACATAAACATACAAACACATAACTTTATTTTCAGCTTAGAAATATTTATTGTAATGCAGGTTTTACTAAAGTCAACAGAAGGGTAGATACTGCATTTAAAGGGCTAATACTTGTCCCTAATCTGGCAGTTAAAGGCATTATCTCAAAACTGTATTCCGTGTTAACTGAAACCATTAAAAAGAATATAGTAACAGTTATGAATATATGGGAAAGAGACCTTGGCATTTCCTTAACTGGTAACGACTGGCATGAGGTCTGGACATCATATGCATTCACCTCAGGGGCACTAAATGTTCAAACTTTATCTTTCAAAATTTGGTCATGTCATGTGTTTTGAGAATGACATTAAATAAAATTATTTTTAAAAAAATTGGTCAAGATGGTATCTTATTCCACAAAAGTTGTATTATTTCTGTAGGAAGATTCCAAATGTATGTTGGGGGGAAATGTAAACAGGTGGGAAGTTTCTACCATTGTTGGTGGCAATTGTCAGGATCATAGGATCCTAACAGGGCTTGCATTGTATTTTCTCTTATTTGCTATCGCTCAGAAAGAAACACAACTTCAGCTGTCTCCTTTCATGTCTCCTCATGTCCCCCTCCTACATGTTTATTGCCTTAAGATATATTGCTGTTTGAAGGTCTGGTCAATGTAACCATTTTATCCGGGAGAGTGGCGACCCCACTTATTCACACGTCACTGTAGAACAAATGGCCTTTCCTCCCAGGCATTCCCTCCCACCGTTTCCTGGGACACAGAACTGTCTTATCTTGTTGTGAAGACCTTGAAAGTATATTATGGCCGCCAGAGCCGCTTTGTTATGCATGGGTTTCACACATCTGGGTCGCCCAGTTCAAGAAGGGAATTTTTATAACTTTCGCACCTCACCTTTCCTGTGGGAAGTAAAACGGCTCAGGTCCTTTTGCCTGCGTTTTTCCCTTTTCTGTGATTGGATGAATGTCGGGGTTCAAACTGTATTGGAGGGTATATTAACTCTGAATGTTCTTTATGTGGCATCTCTAACAAACATTCGAGAACCTGTCAAGCAGTATTAAGAAATAAAGAACTCTGTTTCATCAACAAAGGTCTGATCTTTTGCTGTTAAGTACAGAAGCCTCACAGCAATGCCCAGCCAATCAAGGATTTTAGAACAAAGTACTTATAGTGATTCATAAGACCTGTAAATGTATATATTTGTTTGTTGGTTTGTTTTATTTAACTTATATCCCTCCCCCCCACCGAAGCAGGCTCAAGGTGGCTTACATAGTATTATAGCAAGATAAAACAATTAATTAAATAAAATTACAATAAAACAAATCTAAAAACAATACATAAAGTGCTAGCGCAATATAACAATGGCGGGAATCCAACAGTCAGTTGGCAGCATGGTCTGCATCATGTCAACGGAGCACAGGCTGCTCACATTGATGTAATATCAATTTTATTGGGGCCAGGGCCTCAGACTGATAAGTGCGGCTCCCTAATCGGAGGCCTGGTGGAAGAGCCCCATTTTACAGGCCCTGCGAAACTGTAAAAGGTCCCGCAGGGCCCTGATATCTTCCAGAAGCTCATTCCACCAGTATGGAGCCGCCACTGAGAAGGCCCTGGCCCTAATTGCTGCTAGCTTGTCTTCTCTGGGGCCTGGAAGAGCCAAGCGATTTTGGGACCCCAATTGTAGTACTCCATGGGGAACATGTGGGGAAAGGTGATCTCATAGGTAAGTAGGCCCCTGACCATAAAGGGCTTTAAAGGTGAGTACCAGGACCTTGAACTGAATTTGGTATGCTATAGGCAGCCAGTGCAGTGCTTTAAACGCAGGCTGGATGTGTTCCCGCATGGGGAGACCCAGCAACAGCCTGGACACCGTATTCTGCACCAGCTGCAGCTTCCAAATTTGGGACAAGGGCAGCCCCATGTAGAAGGCATTGCAGTAATCCAATCTCGAGGTGACCATTGCATGGATCACTGATGCTAGGTCATTGCGTTTGAGGAAGGGAACCAGCTGCCTAATCAGCTGAAGATGGTAAAAGGCAGGCTTCACAGTGGCTGCTGCTTGGGCCTCCATCATAAGGAAGGCATCCAAGAGCATCCCCAAACTCCTAATGCTCGATGCTGGCTCCAACGGCACCCCATCGAAGGTCAGGAGTGGGATCCCGACCTGCGGGCCACTCCAACTCAAGCATAGGACCTCCGTCTTCATTGGATTCAATTTCAGTCGACTCAGTCTAAGCAACCCAGCTAGATCCCAAATGGCTATTATTGGATTTACCTTTTCATAAGGATATTGATACCCCAAGGCTTAAACTTATTTCAGCTTTATTGGCAGTGGTATGTTTGTGTATTGCACCAAACTGGAAGAAGGATAAACCTCCATCTTTAACGTTGTGGAAAGTTAAAACTTGGACCTATGGTTAAGGAGATCTTTTTAATGGTTAGCCCTACAGATTCACATGCTAAGTTATCTCACTTTTTGGACAAGTGAATGCCTCTTATTTATTATTTAAAGGGAATGAAATGTCATGAAGGTGGGGAAATCCCCTCCAAATATAGTTTCCCTTTTTCATGATTGTTCCATCTATATTTCCTGAAACAGTGGGGGTTTTCAGACTATAGTCACCTTTTGTGTTTTCACACGTGGGTGTTGAAGAGGGGGACATGATCCTGGCTGAGGCTGCAGAGAGGGGGGGCGAATTTGCAAGGCAGAGCAGAGGAAGATGCCTCAATGCAGGCACCTTAGTGCACTGGAACATTTCGCCATTGAAATGTAATTTAAAAAAAAAAAAAAACCACACCCACACCAGCCTGCCCTTTCTGGGCATGTTTTGGTGGGTTGGTGGGTTGTGCCAGAAGTCACCAATACAAAGAGCAGAGGCTTTGTTGCAAATACATTTTACTCCCCCCCCCCCCAAAAAAAAAAAAGTACAGGAGAAACCAGTTTTATTAGGAATGGAAAAAAATGTGGAAGATATGAGAGAGTTCTGGGATGTTTATGAAGTTGCGTGAACCCAAGAAAAAAACATGTTTGCATCAGGTAATGCAAGTGGATTTTTAAGATAATGTGAAAGACCCCAGTGCATTTTATGTGCTTGTTTTAATGAGCACAGGACTTAATCATGTCCATAGTTTTCGCTCCATTTATTTGTTGTGTTCTATTTTATTTTATGTATGTTGGAATTCACTTTGTTGTTAAGATGTTTGAATTAAAAAGCACATATAGCAACACAATTAGGGATGGGGGCCAATAACAGTTTCTGGGGGCATGCCAAATAACACAAAGAAGTTTTCACCTGTTGGCAAAAGACAACACTAGTGGGAAACAGATGACTCTCCCAGAGGAGGGAAGTCCAAAATTTTGATGCCACAACCAAGAAGGATCTTCCTTGTGTTGCCTTCAGTCTAGCTTCAGATGGATGGGCACCTGAAGCAAGGCCTCCAAGGCAGGGGTCATTTGGGGCCGGAGCTAGGCAGAGCAGAATTCTGCAAGCCCAGGAGTGGGCACTAGGGCAGCCACAGGCCGAATCAGATTCTCTGATCTGATTTGGCCCGCTGTCGAATTGCCACTGAAATTCAGCAGCGGCTTAAAAAACAGCTGGAGGAAAGGGGGTTTGAGGGAGAGGCTCCAAACTTGTAGGGTAGCTGCTGGAGCCTCTCCCCAGAATACCCACCAAGTTTCAAGCCGTTTGGACTAGGGGGTCCAATTCTACAGGCCCCCAAACAGGTTGCCCCCATTCCCTCCATTGTTCTCTGTGGTGGGAAAAAAGTAACCTTTTCCCCCACCATAGAGAACAATGGAGGGCATGGAGCAATCTGTTTGGGGGCCCGTAGAATTGGACCCCCTGGTCCAATCTTTTTGAAACGTGGTGGGTATTTCAGGGAGAAGCCCCAGCAGCTGTGCTGCAAGTTTGGACCCTCTTCCTCAAACCCCTTCTCCTCCAGCCCCTCATATACCCAATGAGTTTTTGCCATTGACTTCAGTGGCCCATAGGGTATAATGGGGCTGAAACTGATATTTGGCCGGTGATGTCAGGGGGCGCGGCATATGCTAATGAGTTATGCTAATGAGCTCCTGCACCTCTTTTTCTATGAAATGACCCCTGCTCCAAGGATTACCTGAGTGGATGGATAGGTTCATATGGGAGATGGCAGTTCTTAAGGTATGCTCGTCCCTAACCATACAGGATTTTAAAGGTCAATTCCAGAACCTTGAATAGACCCTGGAAGCAAACTGGGAGCCATTATAGTTGGAACCAGACTGGAGTAATATGGTTCCTACAGCCCACTCCAGTCAACATTCTAGCCACAGCATTCTGTATCAACTGTAGCTTCTGAACAGGCTTCAAGGGTAGCTCCAGGTACAGTATATTGCAGTAATCTAAACTAGGTTTCATGAGGGCATGCATCACAGTGGCGGGATATTTCCTGCCCAGGAAAGGCCACTGTTGGCTCCCTGTTCCCCTGCTGCCATCTGTTGATCCAAGGAGACCTGGGTCCAGCAGCACCCTCAAGCATAAACCTGCTCCTTTAGGGGGCGTGCAACGACGTCTAGAACAGCAGCTATCCCATTTCCTGGGTAAAACGTTCCCCCCCCCCCAACCGTAGCACCTCGGTTTTGTCAGGATTAAGACTCAGTTTGTTAGCTCGCATCCATCTCACAGCTGCCACTGATGCCAGTAGGACTCATCCACAGCTCTATCAGCCTATCTAGCACAGTGTTCACAACATTTGCACCAGGTAGGCCAGTCACCATAAGCCCACCTCCACCAAACTCCTGGAAGGTATCCTTGGTATAAGAGGTTTTTGGTCGGTCAATCTGAGGAAGTGGTCTCCTCTGGGAGATTATGTCCCTCCTCCTCGGCCTGATGCCCTCCACCCTCAACATTCATTCTCCACAGTAGCAGAAGAACCATCAGCACAGGGGTGGAACTCTTCTAGTCAGTCCCAGAAAGTCTCAAGCCTTTGTTGTGCTCTCAGCTTCTCCAGCTCACCAGCCTCAAGGATACAAACTTGTTCCCTTACAGCCAGAAGCCCCATGCATCAAGCATACACCCACAATTTCTACTCAGAAAGGGGCAACAGTCCACAAGCATCTGCTTCCTCTTCCCCTTACTTCCATCTGGTTCTGGACAAGACAGAGAGACAAAGAAAACCAGACAGACAACAGAATGGCATACCTCCCCCCCCCCCCATCCTCCCTACTGTACATCCAGGCTCAGTTGTCTTCAGCCAGCGTGACTACACATGGGGGCAGTAGGTTCAGGGCTATTTTTGGGCAGGAACACACAGGAACAGAGTTCCAGCTGGCTTCTGAGTTGGCCACACCCACAGCCCCCCCTTCAGGTTGAGCCACTCTGGTGTAGTGGTTAAGTGTGCGGACTCTAATCTGGGAGAACTGGGTTTGATTCCCTACTCCTCCACTTGCACCTGCTGGATGACCTTGGGCAAGCCATAGCTCTGTACCAGCTGTTCCCTCAAGGACAGCTTGAGAAAGCACTCTCTCAGCCCCACCCACCTCACAGGGTGTCTGTTGTGGGGAGGGGAAGGGAAAGGAATTTGTAAGCTGCTCTGAGACTCTTAAGTGAGTGAAGGGCGGGATACAAATCCAATCTCTTCTCTTCTCAGGTTCCCCAGGTGCCTTGCTTGCCATGGGGCACCTGGGGAAGCCAAGCCAATCCAGGGAGGGAAGGTAGTTTAAACTGCCTCCCCTCCTTGGGTTCTCCAGGTGCCCCGCAGCAGCAGCAGCAGGGCACCTGGGGAAGCTGATCCAGAAACTGCCTTCCTTCCCTCGGGTTCCCCATGCGCCCCGCAAGCCTGGGGAAGCCGATCCTGGGAGGGAGCTGCACAGTCAGGGGTGTGGCCTAATATGCTAATGAGTTCTTGCTGTTGGGTGTGGCCTGTTATGCTAATGAGTTCCTGCTGGGCTTTTTCTACAAAAAAAGCCCTGAGTAGGATCATCCACCAGTCCCCTGTAATTCAGGAGACATCCAGAACTTTAGAACTTCATCAGCTCTCCAGGCTGTAAGACACAAGCTGAGTGCCACAGGGCAAGAATCACTTAAGTAAATAGATTGCAAAACTATACCTACTATTGAATGCAGTGGAATATATTTTAGAGTTAAAATGCATAAGATTGCACTGTTAAGGGTGGAAAGGTGGATGTGTTTGGCAAAGATTTTCTGTTGACACATCTATTAAAATCTCGAGGGATTTTGTTATGCTCTCTGCCTAGGCTTGCCAGCCTCCAGGTGGGGCCTGGGGATCTCCCGCTTTTACAACAGATCCTCAGCTGACAGAGATCAGCTCCCCTGGATAAAATGGCTGCTTTGAAGGGTGGACTCTGTGGCATTGTACCATGCTGAGGCCCCTCCCCTCCTCAAGCCCCTCCCTCTCCTGGCTCCACCCCCGAAGTCTCCAGGTACTTTCCAACCCAGACCTGGCAACCCTATCTCTGCCACAAACATAGCACAGCAATTACTAAGTTTATGATTGTAAAAAAGATTTAGGAGCCGGTATATTTTTTTCGACAAATTTGCCCATTGGTTGTACCTTGGTTTTCTGATTTCCTTTTATCTGAAATGCGTACCCTTCATAGATGACATCCCTATTGATCCAAACTCCTCAAAGTACAGTTTTTGTACTTTGTTGAGAATGTATGTTGAGGTGGGTGATAAATGTGATTATATGTGACATTTTCTGAACAATTTTTGCTCTCAGATTTCAATGTGGCATGGCCCATCACTAATACTAAAGTAGACTGAAACCCTTTTTTCTAAGTTATGTGTCACTCAGTGAGTTGAATTTCATTTTAAAGTAAAAAAAAGGTTAGCTGGATCTCCTGCGGCAAGTAAGAAAATAAAGAGGTTATAACATGAGAAAGTATGTATCGAGCAAGTGTGATGAATAAAGTCGAGTAACCTTTACATGTTTCTATGTGAAGTGCTCACTTGATGGGCTGAAACTGTTTTGATCTAATGGATTTACAAAAAATTGCACAGCAAAACAGGGGCTGCAGCTAAGTGGTAAAGTGCATACTTTACATCTCTAAGGTTAAAATTCAATCGTTTACATCTCAGTTAAGGACCTGAGAATAGCTGAACTGGGAATGACCTCTGTTTGAGAGCTGCTGATAGGGTAGACTGAACTGGCTTACAAGAAACATGGTCTTTTTTAAAAAAAAATTATTTTTAACAATTTTTTTCATTAACAACAATTCAATTATTACTCGTGGTGAAATACAAGAAAGATATACATTTAACTTCCTATATCTAATCAAATAAACTCAATTCAAAAGAAACCTTTTGCCATAAGCCTACTATTAGTAATTCTACAACAATATTCTGGAGTTAATAACCTATTGCAAGTAACTATAACTCTACTCTATTAAATCAATCAAAAATATAACAACTTTTGATAGTATTTGTTTTTAGGAATAACACCGGAATTCGCCAGGTACACAGTAATGGGGAACCATACAGCTTGATAGCATTTCTGGTAAGTATTCAAATTTTGACATAAAGAATAAGACGTTATTTTCCCGTGTACAAAGTGATTCCATAGCTTATTTTGCCAAGTTTCCAGAGAAGGGAAAGTAACTACCTTCCAATTCTGAGCAATGGTGAGCTTAGCAGTAGTGAGCAATGTGGAAATTAAAGTTATTTGTGACTTTGATAAGTTTTGCTTTGTAAACATATCCAATAACACTGCTTCAGGTAACAATGGTAATTGAATAGTAGTTATCTTTCTGATTTGGACCAAAATTTGGGACCAAAAAGATTGTATCACTGGACAAGACCACCAACAATGAATAAAATCCCCAACTTGGCCCCATTTCTTCCAACAAAGATTATTAGGTGTATGATATATTCTTTGAATTCTTTTTGGGGTAAAATACCAACGATGCAATATTTTTAAAAAATTGAACTTTATACAAAAAACAGTTGAAGTCAAACTTGGTGAAGCCCAAATTTGGTCCCAATGATTTGGGGAAATTCTGTTATCACAATCCAGGTGCCATTGAACCTGAGATTTTAGTATGCCGTGTTTCCTTGAAGCAATCAACATTTTGTATATTTTTGATAACAGACCTTTAACTTCCACATTTTTATTTTTAATTAGTTTTTCAAATTCAGTCAAACTTCGTAAAGAGTTTGATTCAGTAAAGCAGGATTGTAAAAGGCGATGTAATTGTAAATACTGGAACCAGGGGATGGGATTGCCAGTTCTGGTTTCAATCTCTGCTTTAGTGAATGGTTTGTTTGTCTTAGTATTCATCAAATCAATTAAACTTGTGAAACCAGCTTGTTTCCACATTTGATATGACTTTGCCTCTTTTCCAGATGGGAACCACTTCTGGTTGGTATAAGAGGACAGAATCGATCTTTCAGAGGTCAGAAGTTGTCTTTGTCTGTCCCAGCGGTCCAAAGCCGTCTCTAGGTAGGTAACCGCATCTTTGTTCTTTAAGGTCCGACGAGGAGGACGATGTTGCCATATAATGTCCTGTATCAGAACAGAAGGGTACTGAAGGGACTCCAATTGTAACCAACGGTTGTTAATAATCTAGCGAGAGTGGCTACCGGAGGGGCTTCGTAATATAAAACTAAATCTGGAAAGTCCAGTCCTCCTTTTTTCATGTAAGCCTGTAAGGCCGAAGCTTTTATTCTGGGGTTCTTATATCCCCAGAAAAATTGAAAAAGGGCTTTTTGCCATTTGTATAGATCTTTTGACAAAAGTTGTACTGGAAGTGCTCTAAAAAGAAACAAGAATTTCGGACGTATCCGTGATTTAATAATATTTAGTCTATCTGCCCAAGGAACATGGTCTGATGGTCTAAAGCAGATCCTTATTTTTGGAGTAGGGATATGAGCCAGTGATGAAGCAAATGCTTTCTGTGCCTCCCTATCAGGGCAGACCACACTGGGCTAGAGCTAATGGTCTAGCTCAATATATGTCAGCAAAATAAATGTAATTGTATATTTTAATAGAGAGGTCAGTCACATCTTTGGATACTTAAATCTGGTGACTAGAGCTCTGAATAGCTCTGAGCCCGCTTGCGGGGAGGGGGGGGGGAAGTGTAATAAATAAAATAAAATCAATAAATAAATAGGCAAGACATATCTTTCTACAAACCTGAAAAGGGCCCCACGTTTGCAGAAAAATGTGAAATCTAAGAAAAAATGGGGGGGGGGGTTTAAAAAAATCTGAAAATGATAAAAGGAGTTCCTGCAGCTTTAAGCAATGGATTCCCTCAGAGGCTGTAACTAGGCAACCACAGTATTCCAGCCTTCAGTTTCTGTCAGTAAAAAGGCAGGGGGAGGGGGATACTTTCAGCCTAACCTACCTCACAGGGTTGCTGTGCGGATACAAAGGAGGAGAGGAGAATAATGTAAGCTGCTTTGATCCCCCCTGTAGAGAAAGACTATTGGTTTCCTTGGTGGAGGCTGCTGAGAGGGAGGTGATGGAAAGCTGAAGCAAAGGGGCAGATAAAGGTAGGTTGGCTGTTGAGCTGGAAGGAGATAGGGTTGCCAACTCCAGTTTGGGCAATTCCTGGAGAGTTAAGGGGTGGAACCTGGGGGTGATGGGGTTTGAGGAGGGGAGGGACCTCAAACAGATATAATGCTATAGACTCCACCATCCAAAGCAGCTATTTCCTCCAGGGAACTAGTGTTGCCAACCTCCAGGTGAGGGCTGGAAATCACCCAGAATTATACTGCTGTCCTGATTACAGAGATCAGCTCCCCAGAAGAAAATGGCTGCTTTGGAGGCTGGAGCCAATGGCATTATACTCTGCTGAGGTCACTCCCCCCCCCCCAAACCTTACCCTCTTAAGACTCCATCCCCAAATCTCCAGGAATTTCCCAACCTGGAGCTGGCAACCATAAGGGAACTGTTGTCTGTAGTTGGGAGACTGATTGTGATTCCTGGAGATCTGCCAACCATTACTGCTGCTATGGGGGGGATCAGATTGGCAGCTGGGAGAGTGATGGGGAGAAAAAAGAGAGAGTGATGGGGTGGGGGCAGAAAGAGAGAGGAAGTGGCAAGCATGGAGGAAAGAGAGAGTAACAGAACAGGTGGTAGGCGGGGGGGGAGTGAGAAATGGAGAAATAGGTGGAGGTGGAGGAAGCAAAGGTGGGGGAGATGGGATAGCCGCTCCTGGAAGTTTCTTGCAGGCCCCCACTGGTATCTATATTCAAATTCCCAGAGGTGTTTTTTTGTGCAGATACTTATTTCTGCCAACAGAGGGCTCACTCTCCCCCAGTAGCTTTTCCAACGTGGCCAGGGGCCTTCTTGGGTCTGCAGAAAAATCCAAAATGTAAAAAAAACCCTTCAGGGATGGTTGACTTTCTCCCCAATACCTTTTGAAATGGCTTCTGCAGGGATCTAACTCCAGGCATCAATGGTGAGATATTAGAAGGGGGGGGGGGGGCTTCTAACTGGCTCTGTCAGTAAAAGGCAGGGGAAGGGCCCTTTCCTGGCCTCTTCGGGCCTTTGAGGGAGGGAGCCTTGGGGCCAGGCCTGACAAGGGTTGGCAGTGCCAGGCTGGGGAATTCCTAGAGGTTTTGTCATGGACTCTAAGGAGGGCTGAGTTTGGGGAAGGGAGAAGCCTCAGCTGGGCATAATGCCATAGAGTCATCTCTCCAAGGCAGCCATTTTCTCCAGGGAGACAGATCCCTGCTGTCTAGAGTCCAGTTGTAATTTTTTTTTGGGGGGGGGGGGGGTGTTTCAAAGCCCCACTTCGAGGTTGGCAACCCAAGCAGTCTAGGGTTGCCAGGTCTCCCCCGGCCACTGGCAGGGGAGGGGGGAGTGGGGTAAAGTTGCCAGATCCAGGACGGGAAACTCCTGGAGATTTGGGGGTGGAGCCTAGGGAGGACAGGGATACTCAGTGAGTATATTCTAATAGCCATAGAGTCCACCCTCCAAAGCATCCATTTCCTCCATGAGTAGTTATCTCTGTAGTCTGGAGATGAGCAGTAATTCCAGGGGATCCCCAGGACCCACCTGGAGGCTGGCATCCCTAGGCAGCACCCTCTGGGTGACTTGACACCACCTGACTTGCATGACTTAAGTAGGCCCAGCTGCTTTGCTACTGTTCATCAGCAGCCACCCTATGAAAGCCATTGTGGTATAACAGTTAGAGCTCCAGATTGGGATCTGTGAGACCCAGGTTCAGATCCCCATCTTGCGGTGGAAGCTGACTGGGAGATTTTGGACCAGTCACATACTTTCAGCCTAACCAACCTCACAGGGTTGTTGTGCAGATAACAAAGAGGAAATAATAATGTAAGCTGCTTTAGTCCCCACTGTGGAGAAAGACTGTAATTTTCCTAGGTAGAGGCTGCAGGGGAGGGGGGTGGAGATAGAAAGCTGAAGACAGATAAAGGTAGGTTGGCTGTTGGGTGGGAAGGAAATAGGGTTGCCAACTCCAGGTTGGGAAATTCCCAGACATTTGAGAGGTGGAGCCTGGGGAGGGTGGGATTTGAGGTGGGAGGCAGAAAGAGAGAGGAAGTCACATACATGGAGGAGAGAGAGAGAGTAAGAAAGGGGGGGCAGAAGGGAGAAAGTGTGTGAGAGAGGTAGGGGAAGAAGGGAGGAAGCAAAGGTGTGAGGAATGGGATAACCATACCGCAAGTTTCTTGCAGGTCTCCACTTGTATAAAAGTATAAAAGCACAGCAAGACTGGATCCAGAAATCACTGGATATTTCACAGTCATAATCATTCACCTCCTGGATTTTCCTGTTTGCACAGGTGAATGACCAGAATAGTGCAATATCCAACAATGTGTAGAATCTACCCCAAACTAGGAATCAGTAATGTTTTATCTTTAAGTTGACAATTAAGAAGCTGAAATTGCTCAAGATTTCCTATTCCTTGGCTCCATCATCGACCAAAAGGGAGACTGCAACCAAGAAATCAGAAGGAGATGGAGACTGGGCAGGGCAGCCATGAAGGAGCCAGAAAAGATTCTTCAGTGTAAGGATGTGTTCCTGGTGACCAAGATCAAGTTAATCCTACCATAGTATTCCCCATTACTACATATGGGTTTGAAAGATGAACGGTGAAGAACTCTGACAGAAAGAAAGTTGATTCCTTTAAAATTTGGTGTTTGTAGACAGTTTTGTGGATACTGTTGGCCAGCAAGGCACTTTTAGTGCTCTTATGGATTTTGATATTCATAAGCCTGAACTTGGGTTGCCCATAATGGAAGGGCCATGTGCTTTCTTCATTATAGGAGCCAGCTCCAGCCCATGCCAGGAGGCTGACACCCTAGACAGTTCACCTGGGACAGAGACAAAGGACTCCTCTTGCCATGAGGTTTCTCTCTCTGTTTCAGCACGCTGGTCAACCCCTGCCCCCTCCAACGTACCTGCATAGTTATGCTAACGCAGTTGCTTAGCAACTAATGTTCGGGCCATCACCCAGTCGGCCAAAGTCATTGACTAACAATAGATGTGGCCAGGTGAGTCATCGGACCCCTGTCCAAAGTCCACTTCCTGGTGAGATCATAGTTTTGCAACATGGTCCATCCCCTTGCCCTCCTCCTTTTGTCCACCTTTAACCTATGGAAGGGTCCAAGAGGGACAGACCGCCTAAGAGGTGTGTTAGTGGGATGTAGTCTGATCAGCCCGCCCCAAGACTACCTAATAAAAGACCCTGAGCAGAGGCATTCGGTCTATTGAGCCATCGTCCCCTGCTTTACCCCCCCCCTTTACCCCCCCCCAGCTTGCCTTTCCAGTCCCTCTAATCTTCTGTTGGAACAAGGATTCATCTCCATCCAATTCTTCCTTCGGTTGGACAACTCCTCTTTAGGAAGGTAACATATTGCTTCCCCACCAACAAACTCCTGCAAATTGCGACAGTGCTATTTTCTATCTTTATTTCCCTAGACCTGTGTGTATGTGTGTGAGAATCTGTTTTGTGTGCTTGAACAACATCATTCAGTAAACAGCATTTAATTTGTCATCTGCCTCACGTGCCTCTTTCCTTGAGAACTCCCGGGAGGGGTGGGACCCTGGTATAGTTGGCAAGAACCCGGTATTTTGCCAATTGCTAACTTTAAATTAAAGCAATTCGGCTAACAGAATCATGGATGGTCCAAAAGACAAATAAGTAGGTTCTAGATCAAATCAAGCCTGAACTCTCCCTAGATGCTAAAATTACTACAATGAGGCTGTCATACTTTGGTCACATTATGAGGCTATAAGCCTCATTGGAAAAGAGAATAATGCCAGGAGAAGTCGAAGGCAGCAGGAAAAGAGGAAGAATCAACATGAGATGGATTGACTCTATAAAGGAAGCCACAAAGGCCCTCAGCTTGCAAGACCTAAGGAAGGCTGTTAACAATAGGATGTTCTGGAGGATATTAATTCATAGGGTCATCATGAGTCAGAAGTGAGTTGGCGGCACTTACACACATATAACAAAATGACATCTGACTGTAGAACAGGGAACTACCAGATGCTAGCTTCTCTAATAATTACAATTCAGGCTGAGATGTTTACAATTCAGGCTGAGATGCCAACATGTTAAACGCCCACAAGTAGGGTTGCCAAGTCCGGGTTGGAAAATACCTGGGGACTTTGGGGGTGGAGCCAGGAGAAGATGCGGTTTGGGGAGGGGAGGGGCCTCAGCATGGTAGAATGCCATAGAGTCCACCCTTCAAAGCAGCCATTTTCTCCAGGGGAGCTGATCTCTTGTCCCCTGGGGATCAGTTGTAAAAGCGGGAGATCCCCAGGCCCCACCTGGAGGCTGGCAACCCTGCCCACAAGCCAAAATGCCAGTTGTGCCATTCACTGATAGTCTAGCAGTGCAAGGAAACAGAAATCCTTGATGGTAAGAAGAAACAGTACAATCTGAATGTGCTTTCTTGCATATTAATGTAAATGCTTTTCGTTGGTTGTAAAATAGTGGGTTTGTAGAACCAGCCAAAGTAACTCCCACCATTCTGTAGCATCTGTCCATATTTTCAATTTTTGACTTACATGATGAGAGCCATAAATTGCAGAAATATTGGTCTACACCAGGGGTGGGCAAACTTGCTCAGCGTAAGAGCCACCTAGAACAGAGGTGGCCAAACTTGCTTAACGTAAGAGCTGCATAGAATAAACATCAGATGTCTGAGAGCCACAAGACATGAACAAATATTACCTGCTTTTATTGGAAAATAAGCAAATTTGCTTTTTATTAACATTAAATGAGACTGCCAAAAATAATAACAAAAGGGTTAAAAGCAGATATTGATAATGATATTAATTTGTCCAGTGATATTTGTTTGCTAATGATATTTAGCTTTCCCCAGCCACCCTGCCGGGAGCCACATAATATAGGTGAAAGAGCCGCATGCGGCTCCCGAGCCACAGTTTGCCCACCCCTGGTCTACACTATTTAAACAGACTTTATTTAAACAGACTCAGCAGATCTTGATCTAAGCAGGAGTTAGTCTGGTTCTTACTGAGGTAGCAAACCAAAGCCAGCCTAGGCCGGAATGTAGGGCTGCCAAATCAGCCCGGGGGGTGGGGGATCCCCCGCTATAGGGGTTCCCGATCTGCCGGCCGGCATTCGGCCAGCGGGGGGAACCCCACCCCCGAAGTCATCCAGCCTGGACGACTTCCCCAGCGTAGTGACGTCACCCGGAAGTGATGTCACCACGTTGGAGACGTTGCCAGGGCGACGCTCTGGCAGTCGCCCCATTTGGGGCGATTGCCAGAGCTTCACCCTGGCAACGCCCCCAACGTGGTGACGTCACTTCCGGGTGACATCACCGGGTGCGCGCCAGGGAGGCTCCCGGGTGGCGAAGGACTCCCCCCCGCCAGTGCGTGAGTATGACTTGGCAGCCCTACTGGAATGGGTGGGATAGAAATCAATAAAATAATAATAATAAGCTACTAAAGTAAGCAGTTTACTTTACTTGCTCTTGACAGAATGCTCTTCTTTTTAAAAAAAGAAAACAAAAAACCATTCCCTGTTCAGAGAACACTAATATCAAAAGGCAAACTTGAACTTTGCTCCCGGACAACTAGTCTTCTGTGTAGAATTCCAGGGTCCTGGACACATTTTCAGATTTTTTTAAAAAAATGAAAGGAGGCCTCTGGGCAGGAGAAGGAATGTTGAAGGCAGACTGCTCTGCCTCACTGAGCTGAGATTTGTGGTGACCAGTTGCAGCCACTTCAAATTAGATCACTCTTCCGGACTAGGAAACTCTTAGTAGGACCCCAAACGTATGTTTTAATTCTTTCTAAGGTTTGATGGCTAAGACAAGCGGCTCTTTTGTTTCAGAGTCATATCAGCTTTTTTAAAAGTTACTTTTCCAAAACATCACCCAGTAGTATATTTACTACCTCAGTAGTTTGGATCAGGCTCATAGCTACAGTGGCCCTGCCCCCTAAATTTACAGCCACGCCCCATAAAATTCTCTTTTAGAATTTTTTTAAAGTAATTATTTGTATCACTGTGCCGCGCCGCACTGTGCCCTGCCTCCAGCCGGCTGGTCCTGCGCTGCCTTCTCCAGCTGGCCGTGACATTCCTGTGCCTTCTCAGTCGCTGCATCCTGCCCAGGCCCTAGGCATCGCTGCCCTCAGCATCCTTCCTGGCTCTTTCCTCATACTGGCCGCCCACGTTTCCCGGAGATGGCCGCGCCAGCGGGTCTTGCTCCCATGGCATAACTTTCCTGCACCTTCTGACTTGTTACGCCCTGCCCAAACCCCAGGCTGCCCGTGATTAGCCAGTTGGTCACCTTATCCTACTGGTCATGACACCCATGGCCTCGCCAGCTCTGCCCTCCTTGTTCCCACTCTGGTGTGACTGAATGACTCACTTGGCTGGGTGGCGGAAGGCAGTGGCTGATCCTTTGTAATGAATTTAGTGCTTTCTGACCCACTGTGCCTTGGTTTTTTGTTCCATTCTTTAAAAAAAAATAGGATGAAACAATTTCTGCTCAGTTTTAGTTATGCCCATTACATAAACATGGAGTGTCCTCATCTCAGTGAAACTGGTGAAATTAGCATGTAGTACTCAATGAATCTAATATAAGGTATGTTTGTAAATTTTTGTAATTTTTGTAGTCCTTGTCTCACATATATTTTTGTGAATGTTTAATTGGTCAGTAATGGTATCTTTCATTATCGAAACGAAGAATACAATCCGGAGTCTTCGTTGGATTCAGCTGGATTCAGCTGTGTTATTCATTCTTTTGGCTTTAATAGCTGCTGTTAATAAGTTTCATTGATGTCTGTAAAATAGAGTGATAATGACATGAGTTGTGATTATGGTTTATTGAATTGTTAAAATATCCCAGTAGTTATAGCTATATATTTGTTTTGTTTGCGTTTGAGTGCAGTGCTTGTTTTCTAACAGTTTGTGTAATGCCTTGTAGCATTAGCTGTTTCAGAATCCGGCTCTTTATTTCAATGTAAGAACGTTGGGCACCTAGACTGAAATTATTTCAGTTTTAGTTAATCCTCTTCTTTCTATAGTTTTTGCAGCACTAGGACAATTTGGTGGACTGGTTCTTTGAAAATAAATTATATGCCGATGACACAGAACAAAGGTAAATCCAGCTTTTAAAAACCCATTTCACTCGGCAAGCATCTCTTCTTTATTATTCCAGTTCCAGCAAAACTGTTGCATTGCCTGTAATATTGGTTTCCCGCAGAAGAAAGTAAACAAAGAGTTCCCGATAAATAATGGTGCATCAACATTTGTGATTTTATCTCCGGCTTTCTTGGAATACTAAACCAGGAGCTCAGCCAGTGGGGAAGCACATTTCGCTAGCAAAAGTGGTGTTTTAATACTCGCTTAAGGCTTGAAAGGCCTATTTCTGCAAAATAGGAATCTCAAAACCTGCAGTCAACAAAGCAGGCTGGATACTAGCAGTGAGTCATTCAAAATATAAATCATTTTGCTATCGTCCAGACTTTTAATATTATCTTTCTGGAAGCCATTAAGTCAATCAGCAGTGTCTCACTTGTCTCCATCATCTCTGTAGATTCTGACTGTCAGTCACAATTTGTTTCTCTCCATTGCTGATTATCTGAGCTGAAAGAAATGCCCACACGTCACATCTCACTCTCCGTGGGTTTTATACTACATTAGAGCAAGATTGTGTTTGCATTTTGCTCAGAATTAGTTTTCAGTCATGATAAGAAAACAACATTTGCATTCAGAAAACTATAAGAAGGACATTGCTTGGGTTTTGGTTTTGGTTTTGGTCCTTTAAACATCCTTTAATGTTATGTATGTGAACTAGAAATAGGAGGCACTGCGGTTTAGTAGGTACAGTGCTGTTACTTGTGCAGGGCAACGTGGGTTGATTGTGGGCACTGAAGGAAATGCAGTAAGTTGGCAGTTTTTATTTCGTATTTTCTTTTTAGCTCAGAGTGGGTCTGTGTGTGTGTGTGCGCGCACGTGCAGGCGCAAGGAGGTGTAGCCACACATGTTGGTTCAAAACAATATTCAAACCATGGTGATAGACATAAATGGCTCAGGAGGAGATTGAAAATCGTGTACGGTTTGGAGAACGTGAGCATCTTTTCCTCCCTCTACTATAAGTCCTGAGCTCAGGGTCATCCCAGATACACAATTATCATGGAATTTCCTGCAAACAAGATGTGATGTTGGCCACTGACTGAAGACTTTCAGGGGCATCAAACACATTCATGGAAGATAGGTGCCCCAGTGGCTGTTACCCATGGCAGCCAAACCAGGTCCTCCTTGTGGGTTTCCTGGACCTACTTTGGATGGGCCTACACTCTCTTAACAATCAAACATGCAGTTTGGAGAAGAAGAGGAGCAGGAGGAGCAGGAGCAGATTGGATTTATGCCCCGCCCTTCACTCAGAGTCTCATAACAGCTTACAAACTCCTTTCCCTTCCCCGCCCCACAACAGACACCCTGTGAGGTAGGTGGGGCTGAGAGAGCTATTTCAAGGACTGCCCTTTCAAGGGCAGCTCTTGTCAGAACTATGGCTTGCCCAAGGTCATCCAGCCAGGTGCAAGTGGAAGAGTGGGGAATCAAACCCGGTTCTCCCTGATTAGAGTCCGCACAGTTAACCACTACACAAAATGTTGGATCAGGCCAATGACCCATCTAGTCCAACACTCTGTCACACAGTGGCCAAAAACACCAGGTGCCCTCAGGAGGTCCAGCAGTGGGGCCCGGACACCAGAGGCCCTCCCACTGTTGCCCCCCCCCAAGCACCAAGAATACAGAGGTGTTCCTGGATCTGATACTGGATTCTGGCCAGAAACACTTTTTTACAGGTTATACTGGTGCATAATTGCAACATTTCCTCGAAGAGACTGGCTGCCACTTTAACAAACAGATTAATTGTAACATGTCTATGGGGAGCTGCCTTTGAAGAATACTTGGGAGACCACAATTATTCCAAAATGTAACAGGCAGTTTATTGACCTGATGCCCCTAATATAACTGATCCTGCACCCATTTCCAAATGTTGGTGTTGATCTTTAAAACTCTACACAGTTTGGGATGAACCTGTCTTATGGACTGTTTCCTTCCATAACCACTACCCAGCCACCTAAAACAATGGCACAGATCCTGCGATTTATCATCTAAAGTTGAGGGGGCTGGATGCACCAGGTATTTGCACCAGGCACCACATCCCCAGGAAAGGCCACCAACAGGGTTAAATTTACTGAGACCTAGTTTGTGCACGCATGTTCATCCTCACCTTGGTTTTACTGAGACCTAGTTTGTGCACGCATGTTCATCCTCACCTTGGTTTTACTGAGACCTAGTTTGTGCACGCATGTTCATCCTCACCTTGGTTTTACTGAGACCTAGTTTGTGCACGCATGTTCATCCTCACCTTGGTTTTACTGAGACCTAGTTTGTGCACGCGTGTTCATCATCACCTTGGTTTTACTGAGACCTAGTTTGTGCACGCATGTTCATCCTCACCTTGGTTTTACTGAGACCTAGTTTGTGCACGCGTGTTCATCATCATTACTTGACTACAGCATCAAGTGGAATGTTGGGTATGTGTAAGAACTGTCACCGAACAAACTTCCCAACTGAATCAGTTCACACAATCAGCTGCAAGTTCCCAAAGGCTGAGTAACTGAGTGACAAGAAATCCAGTAATGTGCATATCTGTTTGAACTTGCTTAATCATGGCTTGGGATATAAACATGTAGCTGGATCTTGAGAGGAAGCAGGGGTCATTTCGTAGAAAAAGAGGTGCAGGAGCTCATTAGCATAACTTATTTGCATATGCTACACTACCTGACATCACCAGAAGAATGTCAGAAAGAAAGAAAGAAAGAGGGAGGGAGGGAGGGAGAGCTGGCAGAGAGGAGACCGCTACTAATCCAAGCCTCAGAAATACCACTATTCTGGGAGGATAGCTTCAGTGGCAGCTGGAGCCTTCAGAAGGCTGGTCGGAGGAACAAGGACCTTTCCAGGGGATGGGGTCATTTTGCTCCAGCCATGACCCAAGCAGGCATTCCTTCATGGGTGGGGGGCTGGCACCAACTCCTCGATCTGAGCTCCCCCCAAGCTCCTGCTCAAAATGACCCCTGAGAGGAAGTATATAATTTTGAAGGTCTGCCTTGGATTCTGGAAGCAAAAGCTTAATGCAAGTCCTTTTCAGATGAGGAGGGCCAATAAGCTCTTACAGAAAAGACTGAAGTGCTGCTGGTTATTGACAAGTCACCTGAGGACTATCAGCCTGTTCTGGTTGTAGTCCCCTTGAAGAAGTAGGCTTGTTGCTTTGGGGTGCTGTTGGATTTTGGCCTATGGTTGAGGGCTCAGGCCTCCGTAGCAACCAGAAGCTTTTATTGACTTTGGATGACGCACCAACTATGGCCGTTCCTCAAAGTTCATGATCTGCCCTTCGTGATCCATGCCCAGGCTTAATTACTGTAACACACTTTATGTGGGGCTGCCTTTTTAAAAGGTCTATAAATTTTAATTGGTCCAAAATGTGGCAGCCAAGCTTTTAAAATCTGTTTTTATGGTGTGCTTCTAGCTGGGGGACTGTTCTATGAATATTCTTTTTAAACTGTGTTTTATGCTTTGTTATACCCTGGCTTGCTTTTAATAGCTGGTTTTATTACTTGTTTCTGGCAGTTTATTATTGATTGTTTTTACTGTTTTAATGATTATGTTTTATTGTTTCACTTTGTTCGCTGCCTCAAGCAGGTTTTTTGAAGAAGCAATATTTAAATATTGTGCATGAATCTATACATCAATACCTGTATGCCCTCCTTAGGTAGCAGGTGCTTGCTGTAAGCTACTCTTGCAACCTTGTCCCAACTATTCTCCCCTTCTTGCTCCCCCCCCCCCCCATATGCACATGTGGGCATCTATAGGACAGATGCCTATCCCACTTTGGGAGACTTCCTGCATTGAATATTAGGAATTATACCCAGTAATGCTAGCATTTATGTAAGATTTGGTGTTCTTTTTCTGTCCATCTGTTTCAATGTCAAACTGTGGTGGGAGACACTCAGCGCAATGCATTGTTATCACAGTTGCAACTGTAATAGGGTTCTGAACTCTGGAGGCTGTAAGTAATACAAAATTTTAGAGAATGCTAGAAAGCACATTGCAGCCCACTCACAAATTTACAGAAAGTCATTTCATCCCGAGTCGTGTTAAACTGCTGGACTCTTGGAAGCTTGCAGTGAAAGTGGTCATCTTTAAATGACTTCTTTTTTAAAATAAAAAAGTAATTACTTCTTCCCCGAAGATAAGAAATGAGAAGGAATCTGGAATCTAGCACAATATACAGAACTTTGAAAGATAGAATAAGGAAAGGTGACGACAGCTGTCTATTTTTACCTGAGTCCCCAGCAGACTTCCTCTTCTTGTCTTTCAGACAAGGTTAAATTACTCAGATTAATCTTTACAACTATTTGCAAATGGCCCTGAATGTAATACAACTCTAAGGCAGGCTACTGTGCATCTAAAGCATCCAATGTGCTGCCATGTCTTGAAAAACCCAGAGATGGAGCTTCCATAAACTTCAGGGCAATGGCTCCTAGACCTGCGCTGCATCCCTAGTTTAGGGACTGTTCTCTAATGATTAACTTAAATATTACTATTTGCATTGTATCCTATACTGAACACTGCTAACATGAGTAGAGCCTCCCCCTCCCGTCTATCTGTGTATTTAAAAGCGGACTGTATAGCTATTCTTTGTTTGTCAAGTTTAAACACACATTTCCCTCAGATGCTCATTACAAAGATATTTCAGGAGAGTGGCAGTTTCCCTATGAATCAATTCTTGAAATGTGGAGCTCAAAATTCCAACAGAGACCCATTACTAATCAGAGTAATACCATTATTTCTGGGATCTTATTGCTTGACCCTAGGGGAGAACTTAGTAGGAGTTCTCAGCTGCAGCAGTATCCTGTAGTCGATAGATGGTCTGGACCAGACCACACCATTAAAAAAGAAAAGCTCTTTACCTAACCCAAAGCTAAAGAGCTGGGAAACTGACAAGACTGCTCTAAATACAGCAAGTTTCCCTGGAGAGCTCATCTCCAACTCTGAGGAATCATTCATGCAACACTTGTAGCAGGCCTGTTAAAATCTCTGCCCTTTCACATTTCCACACAGTAGTGAGGGAAAATAAAGTAACGTCTGTCAGTGCAGTCGGAATGCTGTCTCTTCGGTGGATGAATGTGCCGCATGATGTGATTATAAACAGTCACTATGTGGCATTGTATCAGCTCTGTTGGCCCGTTCACTGCCATTTGCAATTTAAGATTTAAAAGCTAAACTTGCACCTATTTTCTGGCATAGATCACCAGCCCCTGTATTCCATTTGAGCTACATAGGTAAAAAGGATGCGTGATGCGTGATGTAACAGTCCAGAAACTGTTTACTAGAAATCAGTCCGCTAATGTAGATTGAAAACCCCACTTCACCCATGAGTGTGCACTAAAAGCACAGAGGTCCATCAGTGGCTATGAGCCACAAGATATAGATAGGAACTCTCGGTCTGGGGCAAGTGATGCTCTGTATTCTTGGAGCTGGGGGGGGCATCAGTGGGAGGGCTTCTAATGTCCTGGCCCTACTGGTGGACCTCCTGAGGGCACCTGGTGTTTTTGGCCACTGTGTGACAGAGTGTTGGACTGGAGAGGCCACTGGCCTGATCCAGCATTGGCTGCTCTTATGTTCTTAAAAGTACGAGAAACAACTTTGTACAATGTTCGAGCCACCTTATAAAGCCAGTTTGGTGTAGTGGTTAAGTGCATGGACTCTAATCTGGGAGAACTGGGTTTGATTCCCGACTCCTCCACTTGCAGCTGCTGGATGACCTTGGGCAAGCCATAGTTCTGTGGCCGCGGTCACACGGCCCCTTAATGCGGGAGGAAGGGCTGCTTCCTCCCGCATTTAAAGGGGCCATCTACATAGCCCCGCAGCGAGTCCCGCAGCGAAGCGGGCTCCAATGCGGGTTGCTCCCGCTTTTACCGACCCCGGGAAAAACTAGTGTTTTCCCGGGAGTCGCGGGAGGAACCCGCATTGGAGGTTATCTGGACAGCCCTCTCTCGCAAGCATTGCGAGAGCAGGGCTGTCCAGATGGCCTCCCCCCTCCATTTCCCCCCCCCCCCTTTTTACACTTGGGCGCATGGCTATTCATGCGCCCAAGTGTAAAAGGGGGGTAAAAAAACCCATCACTAGGAAGGATAGTTTTTATTTTTATTTTTTATTGTTTCAGACAGAAACATCAAACTATATGGCTGGTGAGACTGTCCCTTTCTGTCATTTACCAAATGATAAAAGCATAGCCTAAAATAATCTTACCCTAATACTATGGCTTTTACACACAATACAGAATCACCAGGTCTCATCTATATTTCAAAGAAAATGATTACCAGTGAATTTTGTCCCCCTCCCCATCAACTTCTTTCTTAAACATATTTTCTCTTCGATATGGCAGCCCTACTTGCTGCATTTTTTCAGAGAGCAAAGTGCTTTATCGTCTAATTAAAGGCAGAAATCACTTCCATGACACCCTCCCTCAAAAAATCAAGTTATTATACAAACATCATGTGTTTTTTTAAAAACATTTTCTATAACATTTACCTTCTGAATCAGCAAAAATAATGAATCTTTACGTCTGCAGTGATAAAGCCGGACTCTTCACTTCTTGGTATCTCCATCCTCTGTTAGATTGCTTGCAGATCTGCTGAAATTAGATGTCAGTGTAAATTATGGGGTAAGCCATGTTACTCGCCAAGGCTATGAAGGGTAGACACATAAAAACAAGGTGCTACTGAAAATAATTCCTTCTGATCTCAAACTTCTTAAGTGAGAAGATTGGTGCTGATGTAGCATTTGCATCGCTGATCTGTTTTTAATTGGCATAGACTAAATCTAAGGCTTTTCCCCTCCAGAAGTTTTTTTTATTACTGTTGTTATGCATTCCCAATTTCTCATGAGTCGTGAGGAGTCCAAGGGCAGTGCTACAGTGTGAGGGAGTGCTGAAGATTTATAGTGCCTTTTTTATTTATCAAGTTATCAACTAAGCATAGTAGAAACAAAACAGATGCCTATAGTAGGCAGCACAGCTACTAATCTTGTGTCAGGCTCCCAATGTACCCCACCATTCCCCCCTCCAAGTTGCTTTAATTCCAGATAAATACTCTCTCTCTCTCTCTTTCTGTCTCTCTGTTCCAGCTTCAAAACTGCCACTTGATTTTTTTACACAAACCCAGAATCCTCCAGGGCATTGGTTTTAGACCCCACCCTGCAGGTTAATTGCCAGTTCGGGAAAAACATCTATTAACTCCCATTGTGGAAATATCCTTCTAACATCTCTGACTATTAGCCAGCAATACACCCAGTATCTGTAACATTACTATTTCTAGCCATTTACGGAATATACCAGACTACAAAGTATCTTTTATGGTGAAGAAGGAACAGCTGTGTTTTCAGGAACAAAGGGAATATAAATGTAGAGGTGTGTAGTTTCAGCCCAAATTATCTCAAGAATAAATTAGCCCTGCTGTATTCAGTAGGGCTTACTCAGAAGTAAAAATGTACAACATCAGTGTCTTAGATACTCAATGTATATATACACTCATAGAAAACACACACTTACTTAAAGCAGTGTGGGCAAAGTATTTACAAGAGATGAAAACAGATGTAAATGTTTCAGGACTCGCCTGCTTTAATAAGGTAGGGAGCTGAAGTCTGACCTACTGTTTTACTCAAAGGGATTGTAACTTCATAAACTTATCTGAACAAGAAACCAGTGATGGGGAAAACTCCACTCAGCCAATAAAATATATCAGCAATTTGCAGAAATTAATCACTTAGTGCAGGTAGCAGGGCCCTAATTCCTGGCGGACAGCCATGTTTGTACTATAGCTTCAGGGTCATGTTTGCCTGACAAGTTCATTAATATGAAAAGGATTGAATTTAGTTGCTATTGCAAGGAAAAGAGTTAATAAACTGAGCTGATCTAAAAAGAATATGTGTGTTTTTTTAATTAATCTATAGCAAATTATACCTGAACAATTCATCCTAAACAACCAGATCCCCCCCCCCAAAAAATAATAATGGGGTAGGGCATTTTCGAAAACTGAAATGCTGAAAGTGCTAATATCAAATTGCTTAATGTGTGAAGGCCGAGCCGGGAGATTCTCAGGCTCAAATCTTCAACTGGAAAGGTCAGGGTGGGGGATAAAGCCATTCTCTCCATATTTTACATGAGATCAATATAGGTCAATGAACTGGTGCAACAGAATGAGTAACTATTATCCTACAATTAAATGGGCATAGAAAGTGTACCTGCCAAAGGAACGAGTCCCAATGTAAAAAAAAGGGGGGGGGGACGCACCTTTTTGACTTGTACTGATTGCTGCTGGTGGTGGAAAGAGCCATCAAGCCGCAGGTGATTATGGCAATCCCATAGGGTTTCCAAGGCACGAGATGTTTGGAGGTGGTTTGCCATTGCCTGCCTGTGTAGGGCCACCCAGGACTTCCTTGGTGGTCTCCCATACAAAGACTAACCAGGGCTGACTCTGCTTAGCTTCCAAATCCTGATGAGATCAGGCTAGCCTGGCCCATCCAGGTTCAGGGAAATATTGATTACTACAGATTATTATGAAGTATGAGTGATCAAAGCTAATGCAATTACGTAAGTGTTTTTACAATGGGCAGCCCAATCCCGAGGGCTGCTTTGGTGGTGGCAGAGAGCTGCTGACATAATGTTCTTGGCCTTAGTCAGATCCCTATGAATATTCCACATGGGAGGAAACAATACGTGCCCCTCTCTAAGGCATGCTGAGCATGCTGAAGTCCATAGCAACCCCAGCAACCCACCAATCAGACAGTGATGCCCACTGACATTCTTCTGAGTGGTAGACATAGGTACAGTCACCCATCACCTGCTGATGAGGCCACTGCCCCTCCACACTACTCCTCTCTCCCACAAAGCATCAGAAGGCAGGGAGAAAAGACCTAGTGACAGCGCAACCTCAACCGAGGCATGTGGCCAGAGTGTCCCCCATAGCCCATAGGAGAAGGGTGCTCATGCAGGAGACAGGATGTCCCCCTGTTCTCCAGACAGTGTCTGAGTGGCAGCAAAAGTGCTGCCACACACAACTGTTCCTGGTCCAATCAACACACACTCTTTTTCCCAAAAAAAGAAGAAAAAAGAATAACGGAAAAGAAAAGACCAGCCTTGACCCCTCGCCCAAGACCAGCAATCTAGCACTGAGCCAAGAAGGCAAATGCAAGTGAGGCATCACTCCATTGCAGCCCTGACATCACCATCAGCCATATGGGGCCAGGCAGAGACCAGTGCAAAGAGAGGCATAGCTTGATGGACAGGCTTGGGGGTAGCATGGCCAGGGCTCCTGGTTTGATCCCCACATGGGGAATAGCCAGGGTCAGACAAAAAGTGTTGAAGCTGTTATTTGCCCCTTCACACTGCAAAAGGGGGTACAGGATGGCCCAGCTGCTGGGCCACTCTGGACATCCATCTGTTTAGCTTAGACATCACCTTGGGTTGCCATGTTCCAGGTGGGGCCTGGAGACCTCCCAGAATTACAACTGATTTTCAGATTACAGAGATTAGTGCCCCTGGAGAAAATGGAGGGTGGACTCGACGGAATTGTATCATACTGAAGTCAGTCTCCATCTCAGGCCACACCCATCCCAAGCTCCACCCCAAATCTCTAGGAATTTCCCCACCCAGAGCTGGCAACCCTATTTTATGACCCCTCAGTGCTGCACCCTTGTGCTCTCTCCACCCTAAGCCCCCGCCTGTGTGCCCGCATGGCCAGCCTCCATGGTTTAGCAGATGTCAGCAGGGCTATGAGGGAGTGTGAGACCCAGAGGTCACCCGCCCCACTTGAGCAGGCTCATCTCCCCTTGGACCACACCAGGGGCGTAGAGTTTTGGAAATCCGGGGGGGTGGGGCTCCTTAGCGCACGTGCTTCGCATGCGTTCACTGGGACGATGTTCTCCCCCCCCGGGAAACCACCCTGCCTCCCCGGGCCCTTCCAAGGCCCGCCAGCCGCTGCTGCTCGTGCCTCTCTCCGCCCCCCGCCACCCCTTCCCTCTCCCTCTTCAGCAGCGGCCGCTGGGCCTCGGAAGGACCGGGGAGGCGCGGCGGCAGGCGCTCCGTTTTCCCGGGGGTGGCTCAAGTCCTCGAGCCCCCCCCCCCCCCCCGTACTCTATGTCTATGGACCACACTCAGTAGCATGCATGAGTGGGAAGGGGGTGGGGATTGCAGCAGGGTGGCCATGTCAGACTGTTGAAGAGGCGAGCTGTCACACACAAAAGATCATCGTGATGTAGTCACCCTTTAAGGTGCCACTGAACTGTTGCATTTTGAAGCTAAACAAAACAGATGTCCAGTGGCACCATGGAGACTGACAACATTGATGCCAGCATGAGATTCCCTGAGTCAGAGCTTGTTCCTTCAGATGTGTGAAGGGGAGATCATTTTGGGAAGCACTACGGGGAAATCACAGAAGGGGGTGCAGAGAGTAGCATGCTACGAAGGGTCGGGAGTGGGAGGGGGGCAAGGAGAAAATCCCATCCACCCAACAACAGACAGACAGGGACAGAGTTGTAGACTTTATTGCACAGCTGCAGGGAAACAATCAAGAGGTATCCAGTATGGTTTCTGTGCCTCTGCAAGCTGCTCTGGGAAACCATGGGGAGATGGGACAAGCCTGCCTGTGAGCAGGGTGGACTTGCCAGACAGATGGCTGCCCAGGTTGGGATGCTGCAGGAGTTGGACTGGAACCATGGGGATGCAAGCCCCATGCCAGAGCAACAGGAGTCACACCGGTCATTGCAGACAGCCCTGAGAGCGCCAGGAATGCCATCCTCCTGGGGCTCCTCCCTGTTGATTTGCCACTTGTGTAGACAACATGGTGGTCCTGACCCTTAGAGGCCGAGGTTGCCCTTGCTCGAAAGCCAGTTGAATCCAACTCTAGGAGGTGGTGCTCATCTCCATTTCCAAGCCAAAGAGCCAGCGCTGTCCAAAAACATTTCCGTGGTCATGTGGCCAGCATGACTAGATTCCAAGGTGCATGGAACATTGTTACTGCCCCTTACAGCCATGCCGTGAGGGGCATGCCATAGCCATCCAAGTAACAACTACTGATCCTTTCTGCCGGTTGCATCTCAGCTGCATCTCTTCCAGCTGCTTCTGCGGCTTCACAGGGCTCTGGTCCCGCAAGGCAGAAAGCTCCCGGGTTGCTTGGCCGGCTGATCCACAGAGCATAATGGGCCAGCCACTAATCCCCCCTCAAACTCCATTTGTGCCCTGCTCCTCCACTGGGGGCACCATGGCAAAGGACCACAGCAACAGCCTGGTACTGGCCTGCCAGTATCCCTGCCTCATCACACTCCAGCATCATAGCAAGCACTCCTTGGTACACTTTCCTGGGGATATGCCCCAGTACAACATGACATGGGCATACTGTTGGGTGCAGCTACCTCAGGTTGCCCCCCATCCTCACACACAGCGAGGCCTAGCTATAGGAGTCAGCACTGCTGAGGCGGCACCCAGGGTGCATGCGAAGGCAAAGGTGCTGGGCCAAGCCTGCTGGATCCCTGCCCCCGCTTACCTGTCGATGCATGGTCATTCCTTCAGTGTTTGTCACCTGGGATGGGATTATTTGTACAGGTTCTGAAACCGAATATCTTGGTCACACAGCAAGTAGATGTGATCTCCCCCTGGATGTCAGTGCCAAATGTGGCGTTTCCTCTGTGATGCAAAGTGCTCACTCTCTGTCTCTCTGCCTTTCCACCCCCCAGGGTGAAATGGTATGTGCACTAAGTGTACAAACCAGAGACCTCAGAGGCCTGCACCACCCGCCCTGTAATCTGAGCTACGGGGCATCATAATTCAGGTTTTTGTAGTGCAAGGGGGAGCTGTGGTTAGGTCCCTGGGGGGGAGTTTGGCCACTGGTGGAGAGGGGTGTGATTGGCCGCAGCTGTAGTCAGGGCTTGTGGATGGGACTGCACCCCTGGGCACCTGTTGCCTGTGCACCTGTGGGCTATACCACAGTTTGCGAGGTTTAACTTCATGCCAGTTTTGGAGGGTGTTTCCAGGCTGGAGCAGCTTGGAGGAGCAACTAACTTCTGCCACGCCCCTAGGCCTGCCCCCACTGGTGGAGGGTGCTGTGCTAGTGGAGCTCCAGCAGGGGTCCATTCTCCTACGGGCAACGACTTGACTATAGAACTCCCTTCTTTAAAAAATTGACTGCGCTGCATTCTGCTTGGTCTTTTACATCTTCACTTAATTTTTTTTTTCTTCCTCTGGGGGCATTTGGGTAACTTGGCCAACTAATTGCAACCAGGTTACCAAATCCCACTTGGAAAATATGGAGATTTGGGGGTGTGCCCTGGGATTTGGAGAAGGTAGAGACCTCAGCAGGGTATAATGCCATAGAGTCCACCCTCCAAAGCAGATATTTTCTCCAGGGGAACTGATCTCTGTCATTTGGAGATGAGTTGGAATCCCAGGAGATCTTCGTCTCTGGCTGTTTTTCTGTATTGTTTGGACTCCTGAGAGAATTACTGTACTTCTACTTGATTAGTTTTGTATCACTGATTTTGTTATTGACATCATTATTTTTATCATCATCTTCTCTGTAGACCAGGAGTGCGCTACAAATATGCTCAACATTAAGAAGGACGGTAGGCAGGTAGGATTCCTTGTGAGAGGAGGTGGTCCACGCCAGGACGGTTTAGTAGCAACATCCTTACTGCCCTCCATGTTCCTTTCCTTGTATGGACATTCAGACTCATTTGATCAGTTTTCACACTCCCAGAGTTTGTTTGAGAACCTTTTTTTTCTCAGAAGAAATGCTTCCTATGTACATTTGCTTGTTCAAATATTAAACTTTGGGCAGTAGAGAAAAACACAGTGGAAGCGGCTTCTTTGGATTGTATAAAACCTCTGACAATAGCACAGCAGTTGGCGTGCTGAGGCGGCAGCTTATTTACAGCACAGATTAGTCTCACCAATACCTGGCCCTCCATTCCTCTCCCACGATTGCTTATCCTCTGCTCCTGTTCCCCCCCCCCCATCATCTGCTAAGATTATAAACTCTTTAAAGCAGGGACTGCAGTATTTATTTTGTTTGCACAAAGGCCAGCTGAAGGGGACCCAGATTTATGATTGAGAACCCCTTGACACAAAGGAGAGATTATGAATATACTAGAGAGTGGGCTTTTCCCCACGTACCTCATTTGATCGTTCTTTTTGCAACACAAGATATGAAAATTAAGCTATAAACTATTAATCTCTTGCATATGGGGGAAAAAAACAATATCTATATTGTTAGCACAGCTCAGGCGACTTGCAATAAACTAAGATAAACTAAGCTGACAAGTATTTTCTGGAGCTCTTTTTCATTTCTTCTTTTTTTCCCCATTTCTTTCAAGTTGTCCCATTGTTGCCTCCAGACGGAAATCAGAGAACAGACTCTGTACATGGTCTCGTTTCCCATTTTGTATTTAAATAATGGGTTTCGTTTAAGCCACCCCAGCCATAATAGAAGTACATCCTGATAAAACTATTAGAAGGAAATGCACAGAACGGCACCGCAAAGCAACCTTCAAAAGCCACCGTAAAAAAATCACAACACAGGAATTAGAATTTTAAACATCAAAGCAGTGGAAGCACTTTAATGATGGCAGCCGAGAGAATAACTTGCGGGGGGGAGTGGGGGGGGGGGGAGATTGTATTTTCTATATTATTATTTTTATTTTGCAATTTAGAAATCCTTGCACTTCAACAACTACCTAAGAAAGAAATGTAGAGGTATTTCAGAAACCCCTAAACAAATGTTAATAGGATGTGTCATTTTTATTTTATTCTGTTCACTGTTTCCTCTTTTACATGCCATTTGATGCAGATCTAAAACCAGAAGAGGTTTGTGAGTGCAGCAGTCTCCCCCCCCCCCCCCCCACAGCTGCTTCAATTTGCCTCTGTTTTCCTTATTTAACATAAAGCATGCCATTTTCTTTGGGAAATGACCTGAGTATAGAGGAAAATTTAGTGACCTTAGCTCATAGCCCCTTTGCTCCAGTGCATAATGCAGTTCCTTCCAACTGATAATTGTCATGAGAAAGCATTCGTATTAAAACCTTAATCTTGTTCAGAAAAATCTCCATGGATAAAAGCATATAATTTGTACATTCCAGTGTATCGAGCTGTCAGGCATGGATTTATTAGCTTTACCTGCCTGTGACACACAGAGGACCACTTTCCTGTTCTGCTGTTTTGGCATCTCGCTTTAATGATTAGAACCATTTCCATCATCAGATACCCCCTTTCGCCTCCAAGAGAATCCTGTCAGCAGTGTTTATCTAAATGCAGAATTTTCGCAAGAAAATACTGCTTTAGTGCAGCTTTCCTTTGGGAAACTCAACCCCTGATGTATGGTTTTTCTTGATCCCCTCCTCCTGCCTCAGCTTCTTCCTCAGCATTTCAATTTCAATATAATTCCCGGCAGAACTTTGTAATCACTCTTAAGGTATCTTCTCGATGCCAATGAATAGGCACACATATATACAATAAACCAGTTGCCAGGAGTTGTGGACAACAGATGCATTTTAAAACAACACTGGAGCATTAGGGCAAATAGAGCTCGTCTGTGTTCTCCAGTTTTGTCCAAAACAGACTCTCTCCTTTCCTCCATTTGAGGGTCCTGGAAAATTCACATACCAGTGTTTTCAGGCTTCTGTATTTTTGCTTTACAAGCGAAAAAGTTAATCACCTGTTAATTGGACCCTTTCTCCATTCTGCCTGAAATTTGTCAGCGATGATCCTTTTAAAGGATACACATATGCATCCCAGTTGCCTGGCAGAAAAGAAAGCCACAGATGGAAATGTGTATCTCATTCAAACCAATGGAAATGAAAACTGAATATACTTAAGAAGCTGAATAAGTGCAATAATAATAAAATGAAGATTTTTTTAAAAAAAAATAGAAAATGAAAATGAATTAATCACAAGGTACGTGGGGAGGGGGCCTGGTATAGCCCAGTCCTATCAGATTTTGGAAGGGAAGCAAAGATTTGTTTATTTATTTATTTATTTTTGGGATTTATATCCCACCCTCCCCACCCTATGGCAGGCTCAGGGCGGCTACCAACATTTCAATCACAATAAAAGAAACAGTAAAATAGTAAAACATTAAATGTTCAGTATTACAATACCCCCATTCAAGATGGCGAACTTCATTTCTGTATCGGGGTGGCATCACAGGTGGTAGACAGTTTGTCGTCCAGGCTGGCGGGCTCTAATAGTAGGACCAGGGCTGTAGATGTTAGGCGGCCCTACTTAAAAGCCTGGTGGAAGAGCTCTGTCTTGCAGGCCCAAAGTTGGTACTTGGATGAAAAACCACCAAGGAAGACTCTGCAGAGGAAGGTAATGGCAAACTACCTCTGCTTCTAACTTGCCTTGAAAGCCCCTAGCTGAGCTTGCCATAAACTGGTTGCAACTTGATGGCACTTTACACACATATAAAGGTATCAAAGAACCTTTAAGCCTATGAAGAGGGAGTCAGCTACCAGATTCACCTATATGATGTGAGAACCGGTGTGGTGTAATGGTTAGAGCAGAGGTGTCAAATTCACTTGTTACAAGGCTGGATCTGACATAAATGTCATGTTGTCGGGCTGGGCCCCGTGTGCAATAAAATTTATTTATTTGTTTATTTATTTGTTTGTTTGTTTATTTATTCCCCGCCCTCCTCACCTTACGGCAGGCTCAGAGCGGCTACCAACAAAATTTGTTACACATTAAAACCATAAAAACATAAAAACTTACAATACACAACAGATCACACAGCAAGATGGCATAACTTCAACAACTATATCTGAACAGCGTCACAGATGGTAACCAGTTCTAGTTCGTGCTGAATGGTCTAGGTTGGCAGGTTCAAATAGTGGGGCCAGGCTGTAAGATCAAGGCGGCCCCTACTTGAAAGCCTGGCAGAAGAGCTCCATCTTGCAGGCCCTGCGGAACTGTAAAAGGTCCCGCAGGGCCCTGACGTTGTCTGGGAGCTCATTCCACCAGTGCGGGGCCATCACCAAAAAAGCTCAGGCCATCGTAACCACCAACTGGGCCTCCCTTGGCCCTGGGATAACCAGGCGATATTGGGACCCCGACCGCAGCGCTTGCTGGGGTACATAAGGGGAGAGACAGTCCCTCAGGTAGATAGGTCCCTGGCCATATAGGGCTTTATAGGTAAGTACCAGTACTTTGAAACTTATCCGGTATGCTATAGGCAGTCAGTGCAGTGCTTGTAAGGTGGGCTGAATGTGCTCCCGCATAGGGAGGCCCATCACTAGCCTCGCTGCAGCATTCTGCACCAGCTACAGCTTCTGGATTTGGGACAAGGGCAGCCCCATGTAGAGAGCATTACAGTAATCCAATCTTGAGGTGACCAGAGCATGGATCACTGTAGCCAGGTCATTGCGTTCAAGGAAGGGAACCAACTGCTTGATCAGCCACAGATGGTAGAAGGCCGACCTTGCAGTGGCTGCTACCTGGGCCTCCATCATTAACAAGGGGTCCAGGAGCACTCCCAAACTCCTAACCTCCGACGCTGGCACCAGTGGCACCCCATCGAAGGTCGGGAGAGGCATCCCCATCCTTGGTCCACTCCGACTCAGGCATAGGACCTCCGTCTTCATCAGCTTCAATTTCAATCGACTCTGCCTAAGCCAGCCAGCCATGGCCTTCAGCGCCAGGTCCAGATCATCTGGACTAGAGTCTGACTGGCCGCCCAACAACAGATAGAGCTGGGTATCATCAGCATATTGATGACAACCCAGCCCATGCCTCCGGGCAATCTGGGCGAGGGGGAGCATGTAGATGTTAAACAACATTGGGGAAAGTACTGCTCCCTGTGGCACTCCGCAGACCAGCGGGTGTCTTCGGGAGAGCTGCTCCCCAACCACCACCCTCTGTCCCCGGTCTTGGAGAAATGAGGAAAACCACTGTAAGGCCAACCCCTGGATCCCAATGTCGGCGAGGTGCTGGGCCAGTAATTGATGGTCGACCGTGTTGAACACTGCCGACAGGTCTAACAGCATCAGTACTGCTGTACCGCCCCGATCCAGATGCCTCCAGAGGTCATCTTGTTAGCCAAATTGCTTTCATTTATGTTTAGCAATCAGCAAAATACCGGGTTCTTGCCAACTATACCAGGGTCCCACCCCTCCCGGGAGTTCTCAAGGAAGGAGGCACGTGAGACAGATGGCAAATTAAATGCTGTTTACCTAATGATGTGTCTCAAGCATACCAAAAACGTAATCACTCACACATTCACACAGACCTAAGAAACAAAGACAGAAAATAGCACGTTTGCATGAGCAGGAATTCGTTGGTGGGGAAACAGTGCCTTACCTTAAATGAGTTGTCCGAATGATGGAAGAATTGGATGGGGAGAAAATAGAAAGACTATGGGGACACAAGGCTTGAACCTGCGAGACCACGTGGTTCTCCTGGATCGCGATTCCAGAGAGAGAGGATTAAAGATGGAGGCAGGGGTTTGGGACAGAAAGCTGGACTGAAGAGGTATTTTAAAGCAGATAGGGGATGATGGCTCAAGAGAACGAATGCCTCTGTGCAAGGTCTTTTATTGAGGGGGTCTTGGGGCGGGCTGATCAGGCCACATCCCACTAACACACCTACTAGGCGGTCCGTCCCTCTTGGACCCTTCCATAGTTTAAAGGTGGACAAAAGGGAGGAGGGCCAGGGGATGGACCATGTTGCAAAACTATGATCTCACCAGGAAGTGGACTTTGGACAGGGGTCCGATGACTCACCTGGCCACTTCTATTGTTAGTCAATGACTTTGGCCGGCTGGGTGATGGCCTGAACATTAGTTGCTAGGCAACTTCGTTAACTATGCAGGTACGTTGGAGGGGGCAGGGGTTGACCAGCGTGCTGAAACAGAGAGAGAGAAACCTCATGGCAAGAGGCCTTTGTCTCGGTTCCAGGTGAACTGTCTAGGGTGACAGCCTCCTAGCATGGGCTGGAGCTGGCTCCTATCATGAAGAAAGCACATGGCCCTTCCATTGTGGGCAACCCAAAGTTCAGGTTTATGAATATCACAATTCATAAGAGCACTAGCAGTGCCTTGCTGGCCAACAGTCTGTGCGGGCGACCAGCACCGTCTCTGTCCCATGGCCTGGGCAAAACCCGGACTGGAAGGGATCTAATATGGGTGAGTTATCCAAAAAGCCCTGCAATTGGTCCACCACCACTTTCTCGATCAATTTACCCAAATAAGGTAAATTAGAAACCGGCCGATAGTTGGCTAATTCGGCCAGATCCAATGATGGCTTTTTCAAAAGGGGGTGTACAACAGCCTCTTTTAGGGCCCTAGGGAACACCCCTTTTTCAAGGGATGTGTTGATAACTTCCCTTAGCTCCCCTCGTACCCCCTCATGGCTTGCCCTTAATTAGCCATGATGGGCACGGGTTGAGACTACAGGTGGTTGGGCGGACTGATCAGAGCAATTTGTTGGCCTCCTCTAGGCAGAGTGGATCGAAATAATCCAAAATGTGACCAGAAGATGTGCTTGGAGCCTCAAGTTCCGCTACTGTATCAACTGTGGCAGGGAGATCCCGGCGGAGCGACAGGACTTTATCCGTGAAATAGTTCCCAAAAGCCTCACAGCTGATGTCCAATTCTCTATCGTTTGGTCTGCACTTCGGCAGCATCGTCAGAGACCGAATTGTCCTAAATAATTGGGCTGGGCAGGAACTCACAGACGCTATCTTGGCTGCATAGAAAACTTCATGTAACATGAAGTACCAAAGATATAAACTTTATAAAGATGATTTCAAATGTTGAATGGCAATAGCAGGCTTGGTTGGATTAGGTATGATCTGCAGAGGGGTAGTAGGCATGGAGATATCAGCATTGGTAATGAGACAGGAAACCTAGGTCTCATTTTGGTCCAGGAGGATGCAAAGAATAAATGGAAATAAGTCTAAAGAAGTGAGCAGTGACTTAGGAAAGCTCATACCCTACCACAAATGTTGTTAGTCTTTAAGGTGTTGCTGGTCTCCTACTCTTTCTACTGTTATTAGATATCAAAACATTCAAAAACCAGTGGGGGGACATTTCAACCTTACAGGACATTCAGTTGCTTACCTAAGAGTAGCAGTTCTCTTACAAAGGAATTTCAAATGGAGATTAGAAAGACTGCTGAATTGCAACTGGGAATGAAGCTCAAGACAATGCATCCTCCTGGACTGAACTGAGACCTGGGTTTCTTCTCTTGTTACCAATGCCTGCTATTGTCATTTGGCATCTGAAATCACTCCAATATATAAGAACAGATGTACTCACATTCTAGCTGCATCTGAAGAAATAAGCAGTGACTCATGAGAGCTCATGCCCTGCCACAAATTTTGTTAGTCAATAAGGCACTGGCTCTTTGGCTTGGACATGAAGATGAGCACCAACCCCTAAAGTTGGATTCAACTGGCTTTCGAGCAAGGGAAACCTTTACCTTTTTAAGGTGCTACTGGACTCTTGCTCCTTTCCACTAATAAAGATTGTAAGCTGTGCTGTTAGGTTTCTTTCCCCTCCCCTCCAGGAGGGGGAGAAGCACTCAAACTGAGGGAAGGGAGGCAAGGCTTTCTTTGTGGAGCAGGAAGCAGAAGAGGAGAGAGATGGGCAAAAACGAGCTGTGATGCAGGAAGCAGACGAGAGCCAGTTGCTCTTGAGCTGGAAAGGAGTTCTGCAGGGGCAGCTCCAGCCCGTGCGCCCTATGGTTGGCACCCCGGGGTTAAGAGTGCTGGACTCAGATTTGGGATACCCAGGTTTGAATGCCCACTCTGCCATGGAAGCTTGCTGGGTGACCTTGGGCCAGTCACACACCCTTAGCCTAACCTACCTCATCGAGTTGTTGTGAGAATAAAATAGATAAGAGTAAGTAGTCTGCTTTGAGATAAAGAGTGTATAAATGAAGTAAATAAATAAAACAAATAGAAGCAGCCAGGTTAGTAACAGAGAACAACTGCAACACTTCTGTCAGTCTATATCTAGTCTCTATAGAACCTTGGAGCAACTTCCTATTTAATGTTTCTACTCAGGGCTCATTTCGTAGCAGGAGCTCCTCTGCATATTAGGCCACACAATCTGATGTAGCCAATCCTCCAAGTGCTTACAGTAGCCCCTGTAAGAAGAGCTCTGTAAGCTCTTGGAGGATTGGCTACATTAGGGGTGTGTGGCCTAATATGCAAAAGAGCTCCTGCTAAGAAATGAGCCCTGTTTCTACTTTTGACACCTATGTGCTCTATTAGAAACTCATATGCAGTCACCTGGATTCCACCATTAATGCTTTAACTTTTTATCTAGAATATTTGCTGTAGGTCAACTAAAGTTTCCAACCATTGGCATGCATCTGAGTTTTTATTACATGCAAGTTGGTTTTGTCCATTGTGTTGCAGAAAACAAACAACCCAGCCTGTGTTTTGGTGTAGCTTTCTCATGAATGAAGAATAAACAAGGAAATGCCACTATCTGACCTTCAGTTAGGGTTGTCAACTCCAGTTTGTGAAATTCCTGGAGCTTTGGTGATGGACCCTGTGGAGGAGAAGAAACACAGAGGAGTATAATGTCATATGATCTACCTTCCAAAGCAGCCACCGTTCCCAGGGGAACTGATCTCTATAGTCTGGAGATCAGCTATAATTTTGGGAGCTCTCCAGGCTGCACCTGGAGGATGGCAAGCCTACTAGAAACTATTTTAAAGTCCTGAGAAATCAGATCTAATCAGGGAGAGTAGGAAGAGAAATATATGTGGAAGAGGAAAATAAATAATTTTTCTTCTTCCCTTTGTTCTTTTCTTACACGAACATCTCCATACCAGTCTCTCATGACAATGCTGTACAGTATCTTTTCAAGGAAGTGTCATCTCAAAGCTAAGGATTTTAACACCTCAAGGTCCCTTCTTTATAAAGGAGAACAACCATCAATGGTCCAAGATGTATAGAATAAAAAAAATTGCTCATAAAATGCATTTAAAACTCTGAGCCTTTGGGTAGCATTTATAATTTAAACAAAACTTTTATTAGGATGAACATAAGAACATAAGAGAAGCCAATGTTGGATCAGGCCAGTGGCCCATCCAGTCCAACACTCTGTCACACAGTGGCCAAAAACACCAGGTGCCCTCAGGAGGTCCGGCAGTGGGGCCAGGATACCAGAAGCCCTCCCACTGTTGCCCCCCCTCAAGCACCAAGAATACAGAGCATCACTTGCCCCAGACCTATCTATACTTTGTGGCTAATAGCCACTGATGGACCTCTGCTCCATATCTTTATTCAATCCCCCCCTGAAGCTGTCCATGCTTGTCGCTGCCACCACCTCCTGTGGCAGTGAATTCTATATGTTAATCATTCTTTTTAAAGATGGGAGTGACATTCGCTACCTTCCAGTTCTTAGGAATGGAGGCAGATTTTAAGGAAAGATTACATATTTTTGTCAGGAGATTCACAAGTTCATATTTGAGTTCTTTCAGCACTCTTGGTTGTATGCTATCCAGGCCCGGTGATTTATTTATTTTTAAGTTGTCTATCAGTTGTAGGACCTCCTCTCTCGTCACCTCAATCTGACTCAGGTCTTTCAACACCCCTCCTGAAATCAGTGGTTTTGGAGTGGGCAAGCACTTCTCATCTTCCACAGTGAAGACAGAGGCAAAAAATGCATTTAGCTTCTCAGCCATTTCCCAATCATCCTTCACTACACCTTTTACCCCTAGGTCATCCAAGGGCCCCACTGCTTCCCTGACTGGTTTCAAACTTCTAATGTATTTGAAGAAAGTTTTATTGTTGTTCTTTATGTTTTTTGCGATATGCTCCTCATATTCCCTTTTTGCCTGCCTGATCTCAGACTTGCATTTTATTTGCCACAGCCTGTGTTCCCTTTTATCACCCTCACTGAGACTAGCTTTCCACTGCTTGAAGAAGAAGGAGGAGGACTTCCGGCAAGACTTGCGACCATGGTGGACGCGCTCCTCTGCATCTGCGGGGAGCGCGATCCATACCCGGCGGGAAGAAGGGGCTTCGGACTGGTGCCGAGCCCCCAGAGACCCTAGTGAAGGGGCTCTGCCTGGGGTGGCATGAAGGGGATCTCTCCCTATGGTGGCGATCGAGGGATCGGGGTCCCCTTTCATCACCCCCATAGGTTCCCCCGTCCGTGGGAGCCGTATGGCTAAAAGCGCAAAACCGTGAAGCAGCAGAGAGTGCGAAGCTTTGAAGCTGGAACTTATAGTTACGCACGGAGAAAACGTGAGTCTGAAGTAAAAATAAACAGAACACAGCGGGAAAGGCAGGTGGAGCAAACCCCCCCCCCCTCTCGAGACTGGCGTACTTACGGGACTCTTTATGTGGCGTTACTGCATGAAAAAACATACGTTTGGCTTGCTAGATGGCGGCATCGCTCTTTAGAGGATATGAACTTTAAAAAGATATAAGCGCAGTCGTAGAATTTGCTTCTTTTGTCCATCTTATCTAACTATCAACAAAGAAGCGCAGCCTCAACAATGGCGGGGAAACCGAAACCTTCCCCCAAACTAGGAAGTACAGCTCCGAGTGCAAAGGTTGATACCACAGAGATGAGCACTGTGTTCTCCTCGTTATTGCGACCTCTAGTGGACCAAATGACAGCTCTCAACGTCAAGATGGATAAGATGCAGCTGGACCTGAAGGAGTCGAATAAAACTACAGAGAAGCTGCAGCGAGAACTTCTGGAAGTTAAGACTTCAGTAAAAAATCATGATTCAAGGCTACAAAAACCAGAGAAAGAAAAGGCCTTCCACGCTGATCAGCTTTTGAAACTACAGATGGAAAGATCGAATTTTTTCCTAAGACTTCAGAATGTACCAGAGGATAAAGGAGAAGACCTTAAAAATCTGTTAAGTGAAGCGCTTGAACCAGTGACGGGCTTAAAAGCAGCGGAAATAAAAAGCGATATGGATATGGTTTACAGAACCTATCCAGACTATACCAAAAAGAAAAGCCTGCCTGGTGAGATTCAGATAAGGTTCTCCAAAAAGTCAACAAGAGATGTGGTGCTTAGGACCACAAATAAAGCGGTTCTGAAGATCAAAGGAAAAGAAATTAAAGTGATGAAAGATATCCCATTTGAAATAAGGAAAAGAAGGAAAGCCTATGGAAAACTGACATCTTGGCTTCAGTCTGAATCTATTATCTACAGATGGAATGTTCCGGAAGGACTGAGCTTCAGCATCAAAGACAAAAAATACAAGATTGACTCTGTTCAACAGGCAAAAAGTTTTTTGGAAAAAAGCAAAGAAAAGAGAAAAGAGAGAGACTCAGATGGTTCGCTGGCATCGCAAGAAAGTATGTATGGATTTGATAGCTCAAAGAGCGAAGAGGAAATTTCCGACTCGGAAAAAGGAGCAGCAGCTCCAAAGGCACAAGAAGAGACTGTTAAGACAAGAAGAGGACGAAAGAAGAAATAAGGGCTGAAATGTTTTTTGAAATCGCACTTATATATTATATATAATTTGTATAATTAAGCATTCCTTCAAAAGAGCATGTCTCTCAAACAGCTTTTTTATTTTTCATGTATCATCAGTAACAATTTTAATTGAATATTAACCAAGGTTTAAAATGCTTCATATGTATTAGTGGTAAGGTAATATTAAGCAAATGCTAAAGCACACTCTGTATAAGGTAAATATAGCTTAGAAAAGTAGCGATGTAGTAGTAGAAATAGATAAAATCAATAAAAATCTTTTTTTTTAAAAAAAGAAGAAGGAGGAGGAGGAGGAGAAGAAGAGATTGGATTTATATCCCGCCCTTCACTCACTTGGAGTCTCAGAGCGGCTTACAAACTCCTTTCCCTTCCCCTCCCCACAACAGGCACCCTGTGAGGTAAGTGGGGCTGAGAGAGCTCTTTCCCAAGCTGTCCTTGAGAGAACAGCTGGTACAGAGCTATGGCTTGCCCAAGGTCATCCAGCCAGGTGCAAGTGGAGGAGTGGGGAATCAAACCCGCTTCTCCCAGATTAGAGTCCAAACTGGCTCTTTAAAGAAATCATTCTTACCTTTTACAGCTTCCATTACTTTGTTTGTTAACCATGCAGGCTTTTTTCTATACCTATTTGTGCCTTTCCTAACCCGCAGTATATATTTTCTCTGAGCCTCTAGGATTGTAATTTCAAATAGTCTCCAAGCTTCCCCAATGGTTTTGACCCTTTCTACTTTTCCTTTCAGTTTTCTCCTCACATGTCCCCTCATATCAGAGAAGTTACCCCTTTTAAAGTTAAAAGTAGTTGTGTCAAGTCTTTTTGGGCAACTACCTATTTATACAAATGTTGAACTCAATAACATTATGGTCACTGTTCCAAAGTGGTGCAATCACTTTTACATCTCTCAACAGGTCTTGAGCGTTACTTAGGACCAAATCCAGGATCACCTCTCCCCTGGTGGTTCTGTGACCATCTGCTCCATAGCACAGTCATTGAGAGTGTCTAGAAACTCAATCTCTCTTTTCCAACTTGAACATATATTGACCCAATCAATTTGTGGGCAGTTAGTCACCTATTACAACATAGTTATTTCATCTAGCCGCTATCTTTAATTCATTCATCATTTTATAATCCACCTCTATCTTTTGATCGGGTGGGCGAAGCCATGGTCAGAAATTACATGAATCCAGGGTATTGTCAGCCTTCAGGCTGCAGCAAGGATCCTCTGGAAATGGGATGGGATCTACAAGATTTTGGTAAATCATTCCATTTAGAGCCACTTATGGTGGAATTCGGCAGCCTTCCAAAAATGCTACAATCAACAAAGCCCTTTTGATTGCTCTTAGAGATCATAATGCTACTTAGGGACAAATATTCTTGTCAATGACACCTGTGGCCTCAGACCAGGAGCCCTTCAGGCACGATTTAATGTTGGGTTGGCACACCTTTTTATGGTATGACAAACAAAGTACACATCAATATTTTAAACAACATATTTTAAGAGTGTCTCTACTGAAAACATGGGAGGAGATAAAAAGTTTGTTTTATAATAAAATACCATGGTAGGTAGCACCTTTAAAAGCATTTACAAATCCCAAACTATTTACAAAAACATTTAATGAATACTTATGAAAAATTTCTAGATACTAAAAATAACTTAAAGACACAAGGGATTTTACAGGAAGTAGATTTGAGATTGACCTGGTGGGAAAGAATTCAGCTGGAATCTAGATATGTTAAGGATAAACAAATTGGTTTTTATGAAAAACATATAGAACTAGATAAAGTGTTATTAGATAGAGGGAAAATTTAATAAAAAACTGTATACAATTTTACTTGATTTGATAATACAAGATGAAGTAGTTAAAGCCTCTACAATTAGCTAGGCACAAAATTTGGGACATAACATTGATTTAGATCAATGGTCCGAAGTATGGAAAACTAATATATACTAGAGCAGTTTCCTTCAAAGAAAACATATATAAGATGTTTTACAGATGGCATATGACACCAAATAGACTGGTTAAATATTATCCTAATATGTCAAATGAATGTTGAAAGTGTAAACAAAAAGTTGGATCTTTCTTTCATATTTGGTGGACATGTCATAAAAGTAAAAAATTCTGGGCTGGGATACATGAGATGTTGCAAGGAATAATGGGAATGAATATACCTTTCCAACCAGAATTATTTTTACTAAATGTAATTCCAGAGCAATTTAAAAAACCAGACTGTTATTTGATTATACATGTTATAACTGCAGCTAGAATTCTGTATATGAAGTATTGGAAGAAAGAAGAAGTTCCCTTAAAGGAAGAAATAATTTATAGACTACTGGAAACAGCGGAGATGAGTAAACTAACTTTATTATTACAAGGAAAACGAGAAGACACTTTTGAAAACCTATGGTCAAGACTTTACAAGTGGATCAAGAACTATATACAATGACTATAATAAAAAGTGAAAGAAAATACATGTAGATTATTAATGAGCTGACGTAAAAGGAAAAGACATAAATGATCAGTGGGAAATAACTCCTGTATTTGGTTTTGTGGTCTGTGTATGTCTTGTTTGTTTTTCTTCTGTTTAGTTATTTGTTGAAAAATCAATAAAAATAAATTAAAAAAAAGACCAGGATTCCTTCACTCAAATTGCAAATGGGCTCCCTCCCAGGTTTGTTGCCTTGCAAGCTTCTTATAAAGTATGGACTTGTAATATACCTCTATATCTGGACTATATAAAGAGTGTGCCAGGGAAAATGGACTGATTGGTGCCCATGAGACAGAGCCAACTTACTGGACAAAGAGACATGTGCCCAGCTGAGGGAAAACCTTGGACAGAAGCAGCACATTAAAGCCAGATGTGGACCCATGGAAGACCTGACGCCATTTATCCCTGCCTCTCTAAGATGACTACAAACCCAGGTAGGAGGCATGCCAGCCTGTCTGAGACCCGCAGCCACCTGGAACCAGCACCCAGAGTAATAGAAAAGCCATGCTTTCTGAGGCAACAGGAACTTTCTTGCTAAGATGCCATGATAAGCCTTGTCTCCATCATGCAGGCATTTCCCCATATGCACACCTTCTTCACCAGCATCACCTGATACCACACGTAGTCAGTTCTAAATTGAACAATAGGACTTGGCCATGACAGGATTAGCTGACTCACCCTGCGCCCATCAAGACAACACAGCTGTCAAGTATCTGATCATTAACGCTGGCCAAGCACCTGAGAGGACTATCGTTTCTTTTGCTTTTGTCTTGAACCCTACTCTCTGAAAGGTGTCACTATAGAGAAACATTATGTCAATTGCCCAACCATTAATCCCATGCTACTGGTCATCTCCTGACCATCAATAACTGGTTTTTCTAGTCTTCCTGGGGACTATGTAACTGACTAGGCATAAGCCCGCCCAGTCACTTTTTAGGGTATAAAAGTAGAGTACATGGTCATTGCTCTCTCTCTCTTGCATCTACCTTCCTGACCCTACCCTACCTTGCAGACTCTCAATCTAGTACTGTCTAGAGTCTCCACATGTGTGGCTGGTCCTCACATGATCCCTTCCCTTATAGCCTCCCTTCCTTTTTCACTGCAGGATCACTTCACCTCATCGGACAGGCCAGTATCACCCAACCAATGAAATACCTGCTAATTCAAATGTCTCTATGCCTTTCTTGCCTGATTTTCCTAGCTCTGTGTTGTTGAGTGTGTTATTGAATATTATTGTATGTGTGCAAACTCCCTAGTAAAGAAACCATTTCACTAAGATCTGGTCTCAGCGCCTATTTCTGGAACTCTGGAATAAGTAGGACACCTGTATACATAGGCTAATGTTCCCTTATACACCTGTTGCCATTTAATAACTATGTTTTCCCCCATTTTAATAAAGAAATAAGGCAATTTGGCTAACAGGTTCCTCCTTGGCCTTTCTGCCCATCACTTGCCTGGTTGTACAGTTCTTCCCTTCTTCTCTCTCAGCTGTGCTCCAGTTGTCCTGTTCCTGGATGGTCACCAAATGTCTTCTGACACTGTTGCTTCTCTCAGCTCGCTTGAATTGCAGCTGTACTTACTCCAGCTGGCTGTCACTGAGTTGCCTCCCAGCCAACTTCTGAGGCTTCCAGCTCATCTTTTCCAGCTGCCCCCTTCCCTGCTTCATGCCACATCTGCTCAGGAGGAGATAGGTGAGCAACCTCATCTGTGACTGGTGCACCCTCAACCTGGGCCTATATACTTCCAACCAAGACAGTTGGCATGCCCCGGTGCCACCTGTACCCCACCAGGTCATTTAGTTGGCCACAGTTGGATCTAGGTAGGTAGGCTAGATGATGCACCCAAACAGAAGAGCAAATTGCTTATTTGCCATCTTTAAAGCCATTTCACACTTGAGTCTGCAACCACACGTAGACTCAACAGGAAGCTGTCATCACATGTACACATAACAGGAAGCTATCACCAGTCTGAGTGTATGGTATACCTTATATGTGCTGCATTTATACCTCACAATTCCATGTGTACACTAAAAGCCCCGAGTCCATAGAAAGAGTAAAATTCCTCTCCCCTTTAAATTCATGGGATACAACTAACATGTCCTATTGGTTTATACTGAATTTCACCATAATTAACTTAAACTGGGTTAAGAAAAAAAAAGTCTTCAGCATATAAAAAGTAACCTATGGAGTAACCCTAAGCACATTTTCTGGGGTCAAACTCTGGGGCCAAACTCTGATACATTTACTGGGGTCAAACTCTGATAACAAATGCAATGTGTCTTGGTGTGAAACACCAGGCACTGAAAATTCCTTTAAATAAACAATATTGTTAAGTGACTAAAAACTTTAAAGAAAGTGGGTAATCTCTGCTTTTACTCCCAAAGTTGCTTGCAAAAGGATGGCCATCAAGGCAATGCAGCTGAAAAGTCCTAGCCCAGCAAAACCAGGGACGGAGTTAAGGGAATGGCCAGAATTTAAAAATTTCCTTTCCCAAGTTCCCTTTAAAGCCACAGAAAGCAGCACATCAACATGTCCACGGCACGAGGGTTGCATTTTCTAATCTTCTAGGCATGATGCCCTTCACACATTCTTCCAAGTGCACGGATGCATGTATTGTTATCTTTGAAACTAATAAAAACCCGCCACTAAGGAAATGTTGTGACATCAATCAAAAGGCCTGTATGCTGAAAACCTGTGAAGCTCACCATAAGCTACAGCATGTATAGGGAAAATCTCACTAGGCGGAACTCGTGAACCATGTAATCCGCCACACAAAATCTAAAAAGACCGATTTCTGAATAAAGTTACATTTCACAGGGTATTTTTAAGGCAAATGAACAATATGACATTGAAAAGGGCATGAAGGTGTAATTAGATGGTGTGAAGTACAGTAGGCGGGGATCAGCCAGTGTCTCACACTTCCCAAAGTCTTATTGGTTGCAGTGTGGGCAATAAGGTATGTTGGTGCATAAAAATTAAAAGAGTGTCATGTTGTCTAATATTCCTCATACTTGCTCCCCTCAAAATCTTTAAAGATGATTTGAGAGTGTAAGGGTTTAAATACATGGATTCAAACACTTTGACCTCTATGAACAAGAGGGTATAATATGAACATAAATCATGTGTTTGCATGCATACGTTTGTGAAACTGTGGGATATTTCTGCTGGCAGAGTTTAAACATGTAGAAGAACAGAGCACCAACTGTTTAAAGAAAATAACTCGGTTTATTAAGAAGAGGGAGAGAGGCTCAGCTAACTGACTAACCGCTGTGTGAGAGAGAAACTAAGGGGGAGGGTTCAGTTGGAGCAGGAAGTCTCCAAAGAGCCAATCAGGTGACAGGAAGGACATAATTTGAAACTGTGGGAAGTCCTTAATCTAGCTATGCTAACTAGCAGTCCTTCAGCTTTCCCCTAGAGGCTGTTCTTCCGATCTTCTTCAAGTATAGACCTTGTATATTCCAACAATTTCATCATGTGTTTTGACATTTTAAGCCATTTCTATTGTCATCTGGTGTCACAATCCTGGTCCTGTCTGTTATGTGTTTAGAGGAAAACAGGTTGTCACGACAGAGCCTCTGGGTCAAGGCAGGAGATGCAACCGGACAGGCGGTCAGCCAGGAGTTTCTCAGCAGGCAGGTAGTTAAACAGGCTGCAGAGCAAAGGTTATTCAACAGTCCAGTAATCAAGCTGTAAATTACCGTCAGAGCCGAAAGACAAAGTAGGGAGGCATCGTCACAGGAATGCCAAGAGTCAGATAGCCGAAGAGAGCAACAGGAACAGAGCCAGAACGCCGAAGTCAAAGTCCACAAAGCAAAGTCCAGAGTCAGAAGTCCGAGGTCCAAAGCCGGGTCAAGGGTCCACAGGAACGCACAGAAGTCAGGAGGGTGCAGGGCGAGGTCTCGTCAAGGACGATCATTCGTTGCCAGCACGCTTTGCTAGGGGCCAGTGATCTGCTAATATAGCGTGCCGGCTTGTTACACAATTAGCAGCTGCCAGACACAGTCCTGCTTCTGCTAATACTCTGGACTTAGAGTTCGTCTCCCCCGCATGCGTGCCTCACTCCTCCTGTTTCTTAGCTCCTGGCGTCTCCTTTCACGGAGCCGGCTGACAGGTGGTGGAGATTCAGGGAGTTCACTCGGTCCAGGTATAGCCTGATAAATCTCAGGTGGCTCTTGCTGCCGGCTTGACTCCACAGGACTTACGTCCAGGTCCGTTAAAGGAGCCTGATCTTGTTCTGCAGGGGCTGGGTCAGGAGCAGGGTCAGGAGCAGGCATGACAAAGGTCACTGAAAGAAAGAGAAACTGAGCTAGTTCTTATACTGATGAAATTCATTGCATGTGGTGGGCTCAAATGCTAATGCATTGCCTCCATGTAGACCACCATGTTTATACCCCCCCACTAGGACAATGGCACTGATTTACCAGACCTTCCACCTAAAAAAGGAAGATACCATATTCTGATTCGCACATCACTTCTGACATATAGCAATAGTAAGCTTGCCAGGTCCTACCTGGCTGCTTGGGGGGGGGGGGGATCCAGGCTCTACTCTGGGATATTCTGGCGCTTGTTCAAGGCACGCGCATCACAATGACATCACCCAGAAGTAACATCATCGTGTCAGGGACATCCGGGGGGGGGAGGGGTGATGCTTTAGGTTTTGGGCAAAACTCTATGCTTTTTGCTTCTTTAGGGGTGGAGTTTCCCTGCCGGCCACCTGGGAACCCCAGCTGGGAACTGGGGGCTGGCAACCCTAAAAATGGGTGTGGCCCAAGCACACAGTTAAAAAGCCACTGTGGCCAGGACTAATTCTGCCAGTAGACAGGAGCAGTAGAGACTTATGATAGGTGCTGATTATAAAGTCTACAATTCTAAGGGACTGTGATTTGCATGATTAATAGGAAGTCTAGAGACATCACTTTACCATAGGAAGATGAATTTTTAGAAAGTAACCCCAATGGTGAATAGCCCCACTTTACAGTTATTCAGTTTCTACTGATAAGACTAACACTCCACCTTAATAGCATATATTCAAAGCTTTTAGCCCAAATATATTCCTAGTGTGTTATTCCCCACCTGCTGAGGGGGAAATTAAATGCAAACAAAGAGGCATAAAGAAGAAGAAACTAATACAGGACACCCAGAGTGCTGAGAGGGTGTAGGGAGGCGTAGAAGAGATTGAAAGGAAGGAAAAGCATTTATAGATCCAGTTCTGCAAAGGTCATTGAGCAAAGAGTCCATTAACATAAGAGTCATTACAATATAAAATAGCACTTTGCTACATTAGCACATATGTCCAAACGATCACCAGAGTAAGAGAGATACAGAGAATAAACTATTGTATCCCCCTGTGCTTAGTTTTATACTTTTTGATAAATTCAAATTAAACACTCTTTATATGAATTGTCAGGTAGGAATGGGGTGGTTTATGTATTTAAATGATAATCACTCCTATCTATTTTTTAAACTCCTTTTACTTTTTATGTCTTTTTAAAATATTTTTGGAGACTTGGGTATTTAGTAGGCATTAACCAATTTAGGTAATCCTTCTATAAATTCAGACAAAACCATAGATCTCCCAAAGGAGGCCTTTGGTTCAGCTGCACTATTTCTACCACATAACAGTGCAAACAAAACAGAGAATGCCTTCCAGCTGAGCAAATCCAGCTCCATGAAAGGTTGCCTTAATAGACATAACAAATGGTTGCCTGAATAGAGATGATTCATCCAGCCATTTCGATGGAGCCTAGATATTATAATATGAATTAGCATCCAGATACACATCTATATCTACTGTGCCAGTGTGATTGACCTTGCTGGATGGAGTGAGAGCTCATAGGTTTTCAGCTACTTCCCCAGTTTTTGTTTCCCCTGCCGTTTTGTTTCTTTTTTTAAAAAAATCCTGGAATGTGGTTACCTTATACAATATAGGAAACATATGTGTTAAATAGGGGGGACACACAATTAAAATGGTGCCATTAAATTGAATGATTTAATGAGAAATGCATGTTTGTGTTTGTAAAGATGTACATTAGTAATTGCAAGAGATTTCCCAATGGACACGTACCTTTTTCGGGGGGAATATGGTATTTCTCACATTAGAAATTAGGACTGTGGGAATGGGGATGTAGTGTGACTTCTAAGTGTGTGAACACATTAGCAGTTTTGACCACACATAACCAATGCTCCCTCTAAGCTGTGGAGTCTTGTGAGCAAAAATTCTACTTTGTGAGCTACTGGCATTAAAGTTGTGAGCGAGCGATTTGGCTACTGCATAAATCAGTTTGCTCTGGAGCCCTCCTTCCAGAGCTAAGACAAAAATATGAGCCGGAGGCTAAAAAACTGATCTAGCTCACACTAACTCATCTTAGCGGGAACACTGCACATAACACAGCCCAGTGTGGTGTTATTGTGGAAGTAAAGAAATACAATAAACTATTTAAAGCTATCCAGAGGTTCCCAAACGTATTTGGCTTACCGCCCCCTTTTCAGAGAAAAAATTACTCAGCACCCCCTGGACATCTGCCTCCAACGAGAGGACAAAAAGATGAAGTTTGTGGATCTGCACCTGGATCATTCCAGCCCACTTATCTCATTCCAGCACCCCCAAGGGGGCAGTATTGCCCACTTTGGGAACCAGTGCTTACATAAATGAAGGTGTATACTGTGGACAATGATGTATAAAACAACATTTAACTCCCCAAAAAGAAATATTGCCTTGTCTCCAGTCTGGTCTACACCACATCAAATGTTGGGTGAGGATTTACAGAACTGAATGCTCCAACATTTAAAGATGATAAACCTACAGAAAAGTAGTGAAGTCTAGGTTGTCATCCTTCTCCCTGATATCCTAGACCAGTGATGGCGAACCTTTTAGAGACCAAGTGCCCAAACTGCAACCCAAAACCCACTTATTTATCACAAAGTGCCAGCACAACAATTTAACCTGAATACTGAGGTTTTAGTTTAGAAAAAAGAACTCATACATTAACATCTTTTGTCTTAAAAGAAAAACACAATAACAGAGCTTTCAATTATACAAACAACTTTTTTTTTGAAAGGTAAAAGTTTATATTTGGCATGCTTTTGAACAATTAATGTGATATTTGCTGTTGTATGCATGCTGATAATTTGTCTAACCTTGGCTCATACTTTGTAAGTTTGAGAACAGCCCAGCCTCGAGTCTGTGTGGTCTTTTTCCTTTTAAAGACTGAGTGCCCAAACTGCATGCATGCCCACAGAGAGGGCTCTGAGTGCCGCCTCTGGCACGCGTGCCATAGGTTTGCCACCACTGTCCTATACCTCTAAGTGGAGGCCATTTTGTTTAGGGAGGAACATTAAGTCAGCAGCCTGCATTTGTATAACCCTGGCATAGCTCTGGAAAGTCAGTGAACAGTAGAGCAATGTTTTGGACAAGTGCTGAAGGTGTGAGTGGGATGAAACAGCTAGGGACGAAGAGATGAAAACTGCCGTATTTTTCGCTCCATAAGATGCACCTGACCATAAGACGCACCTAGCTCTGCTCGGTGCCGTGGCTTGGGAAAGGTGAGGGGGGTTTAAGACGCACACACTTTCCCCCCCCCACTTTTTGGGGGAGAAAAAGTGAGTCTTATGGAGCAAAAAATACGGTCAGTCTTTTACTGTGGCTGCTTGACATTCCAAACTCCGAAACTTCATTTCTAACAAAACGACACAAGTTTTTCTTCTCATATTAATGAGTTTTTATAGCAGCAATATGGTATCACCAGGTGGTGCAGTTATAATGAAATACACACCCTTAGAGAATGCTTCTTAACACCCTAGAGGTGATGATAACTAGCCCCCCTGTCATGCCTTATTGCTTACAGAGATGCTGATGGCAGCAACTAGAAAGAATTGTAAAACCCGAGCAGCATGCAAAATTAAGCTGCACTGTCCATTTGTTAATTATAAAGGGCTACAAACACTGCCAGCGAGCACCTCTTCTCTTTTACACTGTCATCATAATTAAAAAGTTTTACTCTGTAGTTTTGTGTTGCAGCAACATCGATCAAAGTCCACTGCCTGACATGTTGAAGCAGAAGCAATACGTTCCGCATAGGTTACTTCTGGAATTGTGTTACTTAACGTAATACAGCCCTGTCATGTTACTGCGAATTTACCAAACATACCTGCCACAACTGAAGCAACCTTTTCTGTTACCAGTTACAGTCCCCTGTCAAGCATGCCCTAAAAATGGGATTATTGTACATCTGTTGTATGATTCTGCAGAAGCAAAGAAAATATCAGTCGTCACCCCCCACCCCCAACTGTTGGATGAACTCTCACTTCTAGAAGCTGTTATGGTCGTTCGTGGGACATGCGTAAATGTCTGTATGGTGCAAGAGAAAATTCTCACAGACAGAGGGATGGAAAACTTTGTAAGTAGAATTTTGTGTTCCCTCTCAAGGTAGAGAGAAAGAGAGACAGTGTGTGTAAGAGAGAGAGAGAGAGAGAGAAATATGTTTGTGCAGTAACCCACAGTAATCAATTACAACCTTCTACAGTTCTTCAGTTATAGTGAAATGGAAATTACCAGTCCATACATATAGGTAGAGGGTGAGCAGTAAATTAGCATACAGCATAATGAAGATGTTTAACAGATTCAAGGACCAAACAGGAATAACAAGCTTAGTTTACAAGGTTACTATTTGTTTGAGTTTAATTGGGGGGGGGGGGCATAGTGAAGGAAATAAACATGTCAGAATTGGAGACTGATGGGCAGATGTCTCCTTAATTGTGGAATGCTGAGAGTAATTAGCGGAGACCCTGCCATTATGCTCCATCTCCCCTCAAACATGGCAACGACCTTATGAGCTAGTAATTTCCATTTCACTGTATCTAAAGAAGTGTGTGTGCACACAAAAGCTTGTATCTTGGATAAAACTTTGTTGGTCTTAAAGGTGCTACTGGACTCAAAAGTATGTTCTGGTACTTCAGACCAACACGGCTAGCCCATCTGAATCTACCTTCTACAAAAATTGTTATAGATGAGCTAAGGCCTGCTTCCCACATTATATTGGCCCTTCAGTTTTGAGGGCTAATTTTTACAGTATACATTAGGAATGTGTACAGACATTATATACAGGTTGTGATTTGGGTCATTTTGCTTCTGTTTAGACACTTTAATATTATAAAGAGACATGGTTACATAGTTATAGCATCATTGTAATACCGTGGTGGTTTGTGTGGCTAGTATTGCAGTTTTATTAATATAATTATGTTTTATAATTATTTGGGGCAGCTTTCCAAAAGCAATACTGTTCTTGAACGGGAATGTTAATTAACCTTCACAAGCCCGCCCCCCCCCCCCCCCGGCTAACCGTCTTTCTCAGCCCCACACAATGTTTCTGCAGATTCCAAATGAATTGGGTGATTCAGACATCTGGTTTCCAGCTAGATGCATCAGCAGCTGAACCACACAAAAATTGTACTCAGATTTGCAAATGTTGAAAATTCAGTATAATGATTATCTCCTTTAGTTGCACACTGACCATCAATCCATGGCTGGATCAAGATATTTTGTCACCCCAAATGGAGGATATTTGTGCTCCCCTCCCCATTTGTTGCTAAACAGCATGATTTCATGGGAAAGGACCTGTAGCGTCCTGTGATATAATTGTTGTTTATTTTTAATTTTGCTTACATATAATATATAATGCTTATTGGTTCATTAACAGGGATCAGAGCTCTGTGGCAGAATGCATTTTAATGAGCGTTACAACTGCCCCCCGATAACACACAAAAGGGTTTTGCAGCGCCATAAAGATAAACAGGCTTATTGAAGTATAAATAATTGCTGAAATAACAGCCAGCTCCTCAAAGGCAAAAAGAATAGGGGGGGAAGTGCCATTCAACCCTCTTGCTGCCACTGTTTTTAGTACAACAAAAAACTTTCCATATATACTCTATGCCACCCTGTACTTTTTGATAAACTGTATTTCTTGGGAGGGCTGAAAGAAAGAACTTTTAGAGAAAACATCTGTAGGAAAACAAACAAAAACCCTGGAAGCTAACTTGGAAGAGTGAAATCATTCTGAAATGAGCAAGCCTGCAGCATGGCTAAAAACAATGTGATGTGTCCTGAGAAATGTAGGTGTTATTACTTCAGGATCTCTGACTCTGTGGGAACAGCCCACTTGTTATTTCAAGCTGGCTCAAAAGAAACATTAGCATTGATTACACCAGTAGCCTCCAGCATTCTGCCCTTCCTTTTGGCTAGTAAAAAAAGGATTTTTTTACGGAAATCTACAACTCAGTGGTACTTGTGTGGTCAGGAGCCCTGGAAAGAGTATAGAGGATGATGAAAAATAATTGAAACTTTTAATTGTATAATTTGTACACACAACAGTGGACCCATTTTCATTCAGCCCTGTCCTCTGGGCTGCTTGCTGTATCATTCTTTTGCAATAGGAGGAAAACCCAGCAACTAAATAGTTTTAGCGGTTATATATAAACAAAGGCAGTGAAGCAGTAAGTCTCTTCAGACTGCAGTGGATCAGCAGTGAATCCTTTCTGCCTGCCCTTTGCATTCCAATATAATAACCAGACCCAAATTGCCACAAATTGCTGAAGACTCTGCCAAAGGTACGCTCCTCTCCACCCACCATCCTCTTGGCAAGTTCTCTTGTGCCTGCAAACATATTTACGGTTCCCCAGGTGTTGGGGTCTTCAACATATGCAGATTTTGAGCAAGCATCCTCACAGACATGGAGATCAATTTTTTGTGGCTTGAACAAAGAACACCAGATGTTAGAGAAGGTGAGAGAGGCCTGGGAACCGAGGACACCGAAAGAGCCAGAGAAAATAGAACCAGGTCATGGAAACAGCAGAGCAAGAGGGCGCATACAACAGCTGAATAAGTCATATGACAAATCATGTTACAAAAGGAGGTTAGGTCTATCAATGGCTATTTAGCCATGAGGGCAAAATGGAACTGCCATGTTTAGAAGTAGTATACCTCTGAAGTGGAGGTGTTGAGGGCATTCAGTACAGCTGTTGCTTTCATTTCCCCTTTGTAAGCTTCCCACAAGTATCTTGTCAGTTTCTGCTGGAAATAGAATGTTGTTCTAGATACTGTAGATTGGTCTTGGCTAGCAAGGCTCATGAAGAATTCCCATGTTCTTGAAGGAAAGCACAGAAATTGACTTACTGGACAAAAAAATAAGCAGTAAATAAATGTAGTAGAAGAATAAACACAGGACTGAGTGACATCATATTTCACAAGTCCCTCTCCCTCCACTTTGTCCTGTATCTTTCCATCCTCTGTCCCATGTGATCTATGACATAAATTCCTAGAGAGTAACTGGCTGAACAATGATTTACACTTTAGTGTGTGCCAGAACCTGCCTTCCCTGAACTCAGTGATTTTTTTCCATACACCCCACAAATGGCTCACTGGTAGTAGAATTGTGAGAATGTCCCAAAAGATATAGTCCACAACAGATCTCCTTAAGCAGTAAGTCCTTTATTTGTAGAGAAGATCATTGGAGTCAAACATTTCCACTGTTAGTAATACTGGGTTTAGGGATTACAGGTATAGATATACTGGATATGAAATATGGCTTAAGGATATTCTACCAATCACTAGCCAGGATTTTAGGCGCTCAAATATACTGGCCAGAAGTTCCCATAGAAAACGCGGGAAAAGGAGTTCCCAGAGAATAATGATGTTGAACATCTCTAAAGTTCAGTTCCCAAGACATGGATAAGAAGAATACAAAATACCGGTGAGTTTGGCTCACACATAACTGCTAGCACTTCTGTTCAAGGACAGGGCAAAAGAGATAACAGGGGAGAAGCAAGTAACTTAGCCGGGCATGCACAAGCGAAGCAACCGAGCAAGCAAGCAGAGCAGAGCACACTTTCCAGAGGAGGGAGTCATGGCTCCGTTGAAAACTCCCGGGTGGGACCTGTCACCAATCATGAGGGTAAAACATATGAAAGCCAATAACCTTTTCAGAGATCATGTAAAAACATTTTGTAGCAGTCATACAGTTATTGAAAAGAATTCATGGCAGTTAACTGACAAGGCATTTTGAGCTCCGTTTCTGGAACTTGGAATCACATGCCCTTGCTGGAGATTTCCACTTTCCTCCCTTGCATGTTTTCTTCCAGTTTTAAGAAGGCATTTCCTTGATTATTCTTTCCACTGACTGGTTGGAACTGTTTTTAAACTACCACTTTTCTGTATTGGTTGGCAAGTGTTGATTTTTACACTTTGGTCACTATTTTATAGATTGGCTCCAAAGGAGCTCCTCTACCAGCAGAATGGCTGATGCCAGCAGAATAGTACTTCATTGATGGAGCATGGCTGATTCCACACCAATGGTTTGCTCTCCGTTCCCCCCAGGTCCAATTGGCCCGATTCTGTTGAGGGAGTTCCGCATTTGTCGCCTTGCCCCGAATCTAGCATCCCCTTCCCTCTCTTCCCCAAGCGTGATTTCCCCTCCCTTTCCCGCCCTGGTGTGAGCGGGAGGTTTTTGTCCCCCCTCCATCGTTGCGTTATGACATCATGACACAACACTGATCCATTGTTAAGAACTTAAGAGCATAAGAAAAGCCAACGTTGGATCAGGCCAATGGCCCATCCAGTCCAACACTCTGTCACACAGTGGCCAAAAACACCAGGTGCCCTCAGAAGTCCAGCAGTGGGGGCAGGAACTGTTTTCCCCTCCCACTGTTGCCCCCCCCCCCCAACACCAAGATTACAGAGCATCACTTGCCCCAGACTGAGAGTTCCTATCTATACTTTGTGGCTAATAGCCACTGATGGACTTCTGCTCCATATGTTTATCTAATTCCCTCTTGAAGCCGTCCATGCTTGTAGCCGCCACCACCTCCTGTGGCAGGGAATTCCACGTGTTAATCACTCTTTGGGTGAAAAAGTACTTCCTTTTATCTGTTCTAACTTGACTGCTCAGCAATTTCATCAAGTGCCCACGAGTTCTTGTATTGTGAGAAAGGGAGAAAAGGACTTCTTTCTCTACCTGCTCTATCCCATGCATAATCTTATAAACCTCGATCATGTCACCCCTCAGCCATCGTTTCTCCAAGCTAAAGAGCCCCAAGCGCTTCAACCTTTCTTCATAGGAAAAGTGTTCCAACCCTTTTATCATTTTAGTTGCCCTTTTCTGCACTTTTTCCAATGCTATAATATTTTCTTGAGGTGTGGCGACCAGAACTGTACACAGTACTCCAAATGAGGTTGCACCATCGATTTATACAGGGACATTATGATACTGGCTGATTTGTTATCTATTCCCTTCCTAATAACCCCCAGCATAGCATTGGCCATTTTCATTGCAGTCGCACACTTTCTCGACATTTTCATTGAGTTATCTACTACGACTCCAAGATCTCTCTCTTGGTCAGTCTCCGCCAGTTCGGACCCCATCAATGTGTATTTATAATTAGGATTTTCGGCTCCAGTGTGCATCACTTTGCACTTGGCCACATTGAATCCCATTTGCCATGTTGATGCCCACTCACCCATCTTCGACAGATCCCTTTGGAGTGCCTCACAGTCAATGTTCCCTCTAAGCTGTGGAGTCTTGTGAGCAAAAATTCTACTTTGTGAGCAACTGGAATGAAAGTTGTGAGCGAGTGATTTGCTTACTGCATAAATTAGTTTTCTCCAGAGCCATCCTTCCTGAGCTAAGTGAGCTAAGACAAAAATGTGTGAGCCGGAGGCTAAAAAACTGTGAGCTAGCTCACACTAACTCAGCTTAGAGGGAACATTGCTCACAATCCTCCCTGGTTCTCACCACCCTGAACAACTTTGTGTCATCTGCAAATTTAGCCACTTCACTGCTTACTCCCAACTCTAAATCATTAATAAACAAGTTAAAAAGTATTGGACCAAGTACTGATCCCTGTGGTACCCCACTGCTTACCTCCCTCCACTGAGAAAATTTCTCATTTATACTCATTCTCTGTTTCCTTTTCATTAGCCAGTTCTTGATCCACAAAAGGACTTGTCCTTTTATCCCATGACTATTGAGCTTACTTAGGAGCCTTTGATGAGGAACTTTATCAAACAGTTTCTGGAAGTCAAGGTAAACAACATCTATTGGGTCTCCCTTGTCCACATGTTTGTTTACTCCCTCAAAGAACACTAACAGGTTAGCGAGACAAGATCGTCCCTTACAGAACCCATGCTGAGTCTTCCTCAAGAGATTTTGTTCATCAATGTGCCTACTAATTTTTCCCTTAATAACAGTTTCCACCAACTTACCCAATATCGACGTCAGACTGACTGGCCTGTAATTTCCTGGATCTCCTCTGGAATCCTTTTTAAAGATAGGAGTGCCATTCGTTACCCTCCAGTCTTCAGCAATTGAGGCAGATTTTAAGGAAAGATTACATATTTTTGTCAGGAGATCCACAAGTTCACATTTGAGTTCTTTCAGAACTCTCAGATGTATGCCATCCGGGCCCGGTGATTTATTTGTTTGTTTATCAGACGTAGGACCTCCTCTCTTGTCACCTCAATCTGACTCAGGTCTTTCAACACCCCTCCTGAAATCAGTGGTTCTGGAATGGGCAAGCACTTCTCATCTTCCACAGTGAAGACAGAGGCAAAAAATGCATTCAGCTTCTCAGCCATTTCCCTATCACCCTTCACGACACCTTTTACTCCATGGTCATCCAAGAGCCCCACTGCTTCCCTGGCTGGTTTCCTACTTCTAATGTATTTCAAGAAAGTTTTATTGTTGGTCTTTTTATGTTTTTTGCTATATGCTCCTCATATTCCCTTTTTGCCTGCCTGATCACAGACTTTCATTTTATTTGCCACAACCTGTGTTCTCTTTTATCAGCCTCACTGAGACTAGCTTTTCACCACTTAAAGGAATCCTTCTTACCTTTTACAGCTTCCATTACTTTGTTTGTTAACCATGCAGGCTTTTTTCTATACCTATTTGTGCCTTTCCTAACCCACAGTATATATTTTCTCTGAGCCTCTAGGATTGTAATTTTAAATAGTCTCCAAGCTTCCCCAATGGTTTTGACCTTTTCTACTTTTCCTTTAAGTTTTCTCCTCACATATCTCCTCATATCAGAGAAGTTACCCCTTTTAAAGTTAAAAGTGGTTGTGTCAGTCTTTTCGGGCAACTCCCTATTTATACAAATGTTGAACTCAATAACATTATGATCACTGTTCCCAAGTGCTGCAATCACTTTAACATCTCTCACCAGGTCTTGGGCATTACTTAGGACCAAATCCAGGATCGTCTTTCCCCTGGTCAGTTCTGTAACCATCTGCTCCATAGTACAGTCATTGAGAGTGTCAAGAAACTCAATCTCCTTTTCCCGACTTGAACATATATTGACCCAATCAATGTGTGGGTAGTTAAAGTCACCTATTACAGCAGAGTTATTTCATGTAGCCACTATCTTGAATTCATTCATCATTTTATAATCCTCCTCTATCTTTTGATTTGGTGGATGATAACAAACTCCCAATGTTAAGCTTCCTTTTGGGCCCACTAATTCAACTCACAGCATTTCCAGAAACGAATCCAATTCTACTCCCCTCTCAATCTTATTGGACTGTATACCCTCTCTGACATAAAGAGCCACCCCACCTCCAACTTTCTCCCCCCTATCCTTCCAATATAATTTATAACCAGGAATCACCGTATCCCACTGATTTTCCTCATCCCACCAAGTTTCTGAAATAGCCACAATGTCTATGTTTTCCCCCAACACCAAGCATTCCAACTCCCTGATTTTACCTCGGACACTTCTAGCATTAGTATATAAACATCTATAGTTTCACATACATGTTTAGCCCACAACCTTCCTCTTGCTGCCTTGAGACATTGCCAGGCAGTCCCTATCATTTGCCACATTCTCAGAGAACAATTCTAATCCCTTTCCTTGTAGGAAAGTAACAGCTACCCCTTTATCTCTTTGAGATGAACCATCCCGAACCAGAGATTTTTCATCTCCTGTCGGCTTTCCCCCAATATTCAGTTTAAAAACTGCTCTGCCACCTTTTTGATTTTAAGCACCAGCAGCCTGGTTCCTTCCCAGGACAAGTGGAGACTGTCTCTCTTGTACAGCTCCCTCTTGTTCCAAAAAGCATCTCAGTGCCTAACAAACTTGAACCCTTCCCCCCCACACACACCATCGCCTCATCCACACATTGAGACTCCTGATCTGTGCCTGTCTCTCCCGCCCTGCACGTGGAACAGGTAGCACTTCTGAGAAGGCTACCTTGGAGGTCCTGGCCTTGAGTCTCCTGCCTAGCAGCCTAAATTTTTCCTCCAGGACCTCACGACTACATTTCCCCACATCGTTGGTGCCAACATGTACCACGACCACTGGCTCCTCCCCAGCACTATCTACCAGCCTATCTAAAACATGCATAATGTCTGCTACCTTCGCACCAGGCAGGCAAGTCACCATACAGTCAATACGCAGTTTCGCCACCCAGCTGTCTACCTGCCTAAGGATCAAATCACCAACTACCAAGAGCCCCCGACCCTCTCTGCCCAGGGATGGTTCCTTGGTACAAAAGGATACCCAGCTGTAGAAGAGGTCCCTTCTGAGGGCACATTCCCCTTATCCACAGCAAGATGCCCTGTTCCCTCTCGACCCTCATGATCCCTGACAGCAGCAGGGCTGCCAGATACAGAGTGGGACATACCTAACAAGTCCCCAAGAGTCTTCTCCACGTGCCTAACTGACTGTCTCTGCTTCTCCAGGTCAGCCACCTTGGCCTCAAGGGAGCAAACTTGTTCCCTGAGAACCAGGAGCTCATTGCACTGGGCACACACCCAAGACTTCTGCCCAGTGGGCAGTTAATCATACATGTGACACACCATGCAAAACGCTAGATAGCCCCCAACCCCCTGCTGGCATTCTGGCTTCATAATTGCTTTAAAAATAATTTAATATAATCCCCCTTTTAAACCCTTTGTATTCTCCTTGTAGAAGTCAATTTACCTTGCTGGGAACCCAAGGAGCCTAGAGCGCTGGTATTCTGGCTCTTCCTTGGCTTCTCACAAGCCCCTAGTCTAACAGTCCCTAGGCCAAGAGCCCTGCCCTTTGGATCTTGCCCTTCAGCTTGTGCCAGAGGCTCATGCCTCTGGCCAGGTGGAGCCTTAAATAGAAGCCGCACCCAGGGACTCAGTTAGCAGTAAAACAATGGCCCTTTCACACCCTTATCTCAAGCAGCCAGCACTCTGCAACAACTCAAAACTCACTCACAGATTTCCACACACAGTACCCTCAGCTAAACCTCCTCAGCTGAAAGCAAATAAGAAAAAGAAAAACACTCACCCCTACTGCAGCTCTCTCCTTCTGCCTTCCAGAACTCAGCTGACATCGTTGTTGTGTCATGGTGTCGTAACGCAATGATTGGGGGGGGACAAAAAAACTCGCTCATGCCAGGGCAAGAAAGGGAGGGGAAAGGGAGAGGGGAGGTGGGAAAGGGGAGGGAAAGAAGCAGAGGGGTGTTAAAGGGGTGAAGCAAGAAACCCCAATTTGCGAGTTCCCCAGTAGAATGCCCCGACTTCAACCCCGTGGCAAAAAAAGAAACCTGAAAATCCCTGAAACCGAAGATCCGGGGGGAACGAGGATTAGATTCAGGCCAACTGCTGACCCGGGGCAACAAGTGGGGGATTGTTGCTCTGCCGCAGATTTTATCAGGGGACGCCGCCGGGGCAACTGCTGGTGTGGAATCGGCCCATCAGAAAGCAACTTCTACAAATCTATTCTCACATTAACCCATAAATTGTGTTGTGTTTCATTCAAGAGGAGGGCTGGCAATAGCACTTCATTGATGGAGCATGATAGAGCAACTTCTACAAATCTATTCTCACACTACAGACCCCTACTTATTTACCACGCTGTTCTGTTTCTGAGGGTTCTTCAACAACCCATTAGCAGACCTTTGGGAAAGGCTCAGGGCAGCAGGAAAGGGCAAAGGGTGACTCTCGCTGTGGCAGCTTGTTTCTGCTGATGGTGCTAGGGATCCAGCCCTTGGTTCTTAACTGTTTTTTAAGTTGTTATAATGCTTTTAATGTTCTTCATTGCTTCAAGCACCTTTTGTGAACTGTACGACTTGTAACTTCATAAGTCAGCAAGTGCATTATGTCTTGCACTGTACTGAACTTACAGGTGTCAAAATGAAAGCAAATGAAACATTTTTCAAAATGTTTAAAAGAGTCTACCCACACTGTAGTTTGCAGTACACCTGAGAAGTATTGGAGTCGGGAGTCCATGGAACAGTGAAACAGCTAGATCTTTATTGCTGGTCCGGATGAAGCATACAACCCAGGGCTCCGAGCCCTCCTTTTATGCTGGTCAGGGATAATCCCCTGTCCTCGCCCAACTGGCCTGATAGGCTATTATCAGTCTATTTACATCTCATAGGTTCCCTGGGAGAAACCTAGGTACATGATTGGTTTGAATCCACCTGGCCTTTGTTCTACCTGGCTGAAGCTCAGGTAGTTTCTTGGCCATGTGCTCTGGCCACATGTCGGTCGCCATTACTGGAGCACATGGCGACCTCATGGTCAATTCATAACAACACCAAAAGCATGCAACTGTAAAAAATAAGTGTTCAGGGGGGTATATATTGATCTGGGGGGGTTATGCTGGCTTTCAAGGAAATTAGGTGCTATAGAGGCTTAAATGTTCCACAAGAAAGGAAACACTAAGGATTTCTTAGTAAGCCACATTTTGTCTTGGAATATACAAAAGAACTAGTTGGGAAAATATTAAATCCAAGAGAATTAGGGAAATGCCTTTGTATAAGATATTATCCCTGCACAACAAAAATGAAAACAAATGATGGCAAATGATGAGAAACTAAACTGATTAATGGCTGGCTCGGCATATTATTAAATGTCTTCTTTAAGTTCAAGGGGGCAATATCTCCCTGGCTCTAACCTCAGTGAGCATTGCTTCCTGCTTTGTTTATTCAGATTTGCACAGAAAACTGTGCCAAGATGCATCAAGCCTGAAAGTAATTATTGGCTGAGTCCCCTCCCTAGCCTCATGGCCACACTGTCAATGATAGGCTGGTTTGAAAACCACCTTCATCTTTAGACATCTCAAAAAAAAAAAAAGAGGTGGGGGAGGCCATGTGTGCCTTCACTCTGAGTCCCAAATGTAGGGCTCAGAGTGCAGGCATGTGGCCCCTGCTCTCCTCAGCAGCATTTAAAGCCTTCCTTTAAGTGCTGCTGGGGAGAGGAGGGGGGGAGGCCGCATGCACCTGCACATCGAGCCTCAAATTCAGGGCTCAGAGTGCAGGCACGCAGTCCCTGCATCTCCCCAGCAGCATTCAAAGACTTCTTTTAAATACTGATGGGGAGAGGTGGGGGGAGGCTGTGTACGCCAGCCCTCTGAGCCCCGAAAGACTTTCTTTAAATTCTGATGGGGAGAGGTAGGGAGGAGACCAGGTGGTCACTCTTGGGAGCGGGGCTTCTCCCCGCCCACCAGCTGGTTGGCGGGAAGGAGTCCCTCCAAATCGGACAACCCCCGCCAAACCAGGGGATCTGGTAACCCTGAATACCAAGTGTTGTGTACGAGGACCACAATCGCATGGTCTCCCGTAATGGCGACCGCCACGTGGTCAGCGCACATGGTCAGAATCTACCTGAGCTTCAGCCAGGTAGAACAATAGCCAGTTGGATCCTCAGTGACCACCAATTACGAGCCTAGGTCTCCCGCTGGGGGACCTATGAACTACAACCATGGACTTAAGGTCCTATCAGGACCTGGGGGCGAGGTTGGGGCTTTGTCTCCGGCCGGCATAAAAGAGGGCTCTGAGCCCGGGGTTCCCCATGTTCCATCTGACCCTCAATAAAGTGCTTTACCATGAAATCACTACCACTCGCCTCCCGACTCCAATACTTTCCACCAGGGCTGTGGTGCAGAGGCAGGAAACAGCAAGCCACCTCTCTGAACATCCCTTGCCTCCAAGCCTCACTAGGTGTCACAAGAAGTCAGCCATGACTTCCAGGCATATACATACACACACGCATGCATGCACATGACTTAGTGTAAGCTCCCCCTCTCTACAGACCCAGCATCTTCTGCAAACATAAGTCCAGATCCTCAGGGCCATTACTGGATACGAGAAAGCATGCATTATAGCTTGTACAATATTTTCTCAAGGTGATTTCTACGACAACCTTTATTTGCATTCTTTCAAACGGTACTAAATTCTGCCACAATCCATTAAATATTGATAGTACTGTTTCCCGTGTAAAACCACATGAGAATATTTAATTTTATCTTCCGTCTGACACTATTCTCTTGTGGAATCAAAGTAGCAAACTTTTTACTGGTAAAATGTTAATTGGGGTTTTTATAACCCTTTTATCATTCTGCTCATTATTTAGATTGCAGCAAATATTTATTTACAATTTCAAAATGTTCCTATTAATATTCTGTAGTAATCATTTTTGCTACTAGTGGTTAGCTTAACAGCAAACCAACCAAGACTATTAGGGCAGTGAATCAATTAAGGAAGTTTTACATGATTAAACAACTGCCATTTAACCTAGTAATAGATTAATTAACAGATTACTTTTCAATATATTTGCATATTATTAAAATCCTAATATAGATGCCTTCTTGAGATAATTTATAAACTAATAACCACAGCTACTGTTTTTGTTAGAAAGATCATCCTTAATCATAGCTTCAGTTTCATTTCTTTTTATATTCACATATCAAGAATTAAAAAATAAAGTTTATTTTTAAAGCTCAGAGGCAAAAAAAATCCTTAAATAGGGATGTGTAGTCAGATTTTAACTGAGCAGATCCAGAACTGAGCAGATCCCACCCTTTAATATTGGTATGAAATCTAATCCAAACTGGAAAATTAACAACAGCCAGTAATATGCAGAAAATCTGTATCTGTTGTATCCCTCTGAGCCGTAGTGTTGGGAGGGGGGGACTTCCCCAACACAATGACATCATGCAGAAGTGATGTAATTACATTGGGGACATGCCTGAATCCCAAGCAGTGAATTTGCCACTTTGAGTTCCCCCTCTCACAGAAAGCATTTAAAGGGGCCCTTGTTAAAGAGACTGCTCTTGTTACAAACCGGAAGAAAACCTTGAATAGGTATTTTGGAAGAATATGCCTGAGTTTTGGTTACAGTGATATCCTGTTTTGAGAAAGTGGTTCCTACTTGAAAAAGCCTTGCCAGGCAAAACGTGGAACAACATTGCTAGCGTGCCCATAGGAGGACTTCACTGAGACCGCCATCTTTGGATATCGGTGTTGTGGCTCAGTTGTCTAGTTTCAACTTGGCATGTGGTTTCTGTTTCTGAAAATTGAAGACACCTGAGGACCTTCCACAGAGTAACTTATGAGCCTTTGACGGACTGTGGGAACGTTTGCTTTTTTGCTCTAAGATTAGAGAATCTGAATTTTGATATTGTTGGTGTATGAATAGCTTTGGAATTTGCATTATGAATTGTATATATGATATACAATTAATGTTCATAGAATAGTTTGAGAAGTTTAATTATCTTTGTTTAGGTAAAAACAATTTTTTTACACAGTTGTTTAGCTGGAGGAATGGTATGGCTTTTCCCCAAAGAGGTTCAGGTGGCAGGTAATTTGCATATTGTCTTCTGGCTACTCTGCCTTGCTGCAGCATTATCCACATGGAAACAGTGGCTCTTTGATATCAGGGCAGTACTTGGTTCCTTTGCAGGCAAATGCCTTAGGGCAGGGGTGGGCAAATTGCGGCCCGGGGGCCACATGCGGCCCGCCACAGAGTTTTTTGCGGCCCGCCAAGAAGATTTCAGGACTTCAAGAAAATTGAGCCTAAATTCAGTTTGCTCTCTTATCCCATCACTGCTGATATTGATACAGCACCTGAGGAGCTGCAGCTTGAATTTACTGACATGCAGTCAGATCACACTGTGAAAGAAATGTTTAATGCTGTGACATTAGTTGACTTTTACAAATCTTTGTCTGCTGAAAAAATGCCATGTATGAAGAAATTTGCTGGGAAAATGTTCTCTATATTTGGGTCTACATATATTTGTGAGCAAAGTTTTTCTTGCATGAAGATCAGCAAGAGTAAATATAGATGCTCTTTGACAGACATTAACTTGCAGGCTGTGATGAGAATCTCAACAAGCAATCTCACTCCTGATTTCAAAAAAATTGTAGAAAAGTGTGATAGGATACATTTGTCTCATTAAACTGATTCTAAAATTAAATGTGCTTGCAGCGATAGATGATATGAAATCAGCACAATAAATAAATTGAATAAAACTACCACTATTTTATTTAATTTATATTTATTGATTTTTATGATACAATTTATACCTTTTCTGAAATGCAAAGTTAACTAATAAATGCAATCATTTAAAAAGGTGCGGCCTCCGCTAACCTCCGCTCCCACAAAGTGGCCCCCGAGCCAAAACAATTGCCCACCCCTGCCTTAGGGCACCAATCCTTCTCCCAACCCCGGCTTTCCAGCGCTCCTCAAATTTGGTATTCAGGTCATGGCTTGAGGTCAGTTTCATGACATTTGCTGCTTTAATTATTACAATTGTGCAATACATTTGGCAAATCCAACTAAGAACTGGTACAGAACAGAAGATCAGACATTCTGTCAGCTGTTGTCTAGTGCAGGCGTTGCTCACCTTTTCTTTAATGGGCTACTTCTGACTGGCGAAGAATATCCTCAGATACTCCCACTAACCCCCCCCCCCCACACACACACACACACAAACATTTGTTCTGATTTAGAAACAGAACATGGACTAGGAAGAGCACCAAAAATTATGTACTTATTTGTTTTTATTTATTTATTTATTCAATTTGTGCCCTGCCCTCCCCGCGCACAGGCTCAGGGCAGCTTACATTAGTTGGTACAAAATATTATAAAATCCACATAAAATCATTTAAAACAGTCAGTTACAATCAGGGGTCATTTCGAGCAGGAGCTCGGGGGAGCTCAGCTTTGGGAGTTGGTGCCAGCCCCCCCCCCATGGGGGAATGCCTGCTTGTGTCATGGCTGCAGCAAAATGACCCCGTCCCCTGGAAAGGTCCTTGGCTGAGGACAGACTGGTGTTTGGGCCCACATTACCTCTGCTTTGCAAGCAGAGGAGGCGAGCCTGTACACACAGCCGCAGCTGCCCAGTGGCGGTGGCCCGGACTTACCCCATCCCGCAGCGCATTCCTCCCGCAGCAGCCGGGCACCACTTAAAACTGGTGTCCCAGCGGCTGGGCACACGTTCCTCCTGCTTCTGGCGAGTGTGAACGCACGTGGCAGTGCAGAGCCACGCATTGTCCTGCTGCCGCCACCACCGCCTGAAGCCGCCCGCAGTGTGGACGCTGCAGGCGGCCTCCTTGCACCGTAGTGCGAATGGCGCGCTCTGGGGCAGTTCACCCCGGCTTGCTCCGCCTCCGCTTCTGTGGCATGGCGAAGCTCCAATCTGTCCTCAGCCCTTGTTCCTCCGACCAGCCTTCTGAAGGCTTCAGCCACCACTGAAGCTATCCTCCCAGAATAGTAGTATTTCTGAGGCTTGGATTAGTAGCTATCCCCTCTCTGCCAGCTCTTTCTTTCTTTCTTTCTTTCTTTCTTTCTTTCTTTCTTTCTTTCTTTCTTTCTTTCTTTCTTTCTTTCTTTCTTTCTTTCTCTCTCTCTCTCTCTCTTTCTCTCTCTCTTTCTCTCTTTCTCTCTTTCTCTCTCTCTCTGCTTTCTTTCTTGCCTTCTGACACACTTCCGGTGAAGTTAGGTGGTGTAGCATATGCAAATAAATTATGCTAATGAGTTATGCTAATGAGCTCCTGCACCTCTTTTTCTATGCGATGACCCCTGGTTACAATGAAACATAAAATCATAAAGTGCTAGTAATAATTCCCTCATTGATGAAGATGGTGTGCTATAGGATGTAAACAGACAGACAGTTTCCAACTCAGTGATCTTCTTAGGTTGCACAATGGTATGGCTCGATCTCAGTCCCATAACCACGGTTGTTGGTGAAGGTAATGGCACACAGAAAAATCCTGAGAAACAAAGGATTTTTTTTCTTTAAATGCTCAGAGTCGATCTTTTTTGTGATCTGTTCCTGGATCTTCTAAGGGATGTGTGTGCTACCCTGCAGCAGCCAGCATGGTGCCAGTAGCTCTCTAAGAACCTGTTGGAGACCCTGGTCTTGCCATTTTATCAGTGAAAGGAGTGTGGGCAGGTCTGGATTTGTTTTTCAGTCAGGAGGCCAATATTAGGTAGATAAATGCCCCCCAGAGGCTGTATAGCTCTAATTACGAGATGCAGAAGGTACTTGTTGGAGGATGGCTGTCTCCATCTTGCTGTGCTTGTGAGCTCTCCATGGCCTCAGGTATGGCATTGTTACAGAGAGATCAGAGAAATAGAAAACTTTACATCTGTACCCCTACAGGTAGTTCTTGTGTACCTTCTTCATTTCAAGGGCTGAGGACAGATTGAAAGTCTGCCGCGCCTCCGCGGCATGGCAGACTAAGGCGGGGGGAATTTCCCCCACGGCGCGGCATTCGCACGCCGCCAGAAGGAAGCTGCCCGCAGTGTTCAGACTGCGGGCAGCTTCCTACGGTGGCGGGCGGACACCACACGGCTCCCCCTCCCGGCACGCGTTCACACCCACTCCGGCGGGTGGAACACGCGCCACACCACTTTGAAGTGGTGCTCAGCTGCTGCGGGAGGAGCACGGCACCAGACACGATGCGTCTGGGCCGCCTCCTCGGGGCAGATGCGGCCGTCTGAACGGCCGCTCTGCCTCCGCTTTTGAAGCAGAGGCAGAACGGCCGAGACTGCCAGTCTGTCCTCAGCCAAGATTTAACTGAATGATACATTCAAACCTACACAACCTCAGTTGTAGTTCTTTTTCCAGGCAAAGTCAATACACAGTTCAGACTAGGTTTGCCTAGACTTATCTGGGTCCTGGTGGGGGGCTACGAGCCCGGCTCCTGGAGTCATCTGGCACACATGGGAAGCTTTTATGGTGCAATGACATTCCCAGAAGTGATGTCATTGCGCCGGGCATGTTGTGCAGGGACACTCTAGCATCTGGGTTCAAAACTCTATAGTCACTATAGAGTTTTTACTCAAACACTAGAGCATCCCCCACTCGACATCCCCGGTGTGATGATGTCACCTCCAGGTGATGTCATCGCACCCAGCACATCAAGTGTGACAGGGCTCTTTGGGGGCAGGGCTCCCTCACACCAGCCAGCAGTGGACTGGGGGAGCCAGAAAGTGGGGAGAAACCTGCCCCCATTGGGAGGCTAGCAACCCTAGTTTAGACTACTGAAGGAGCAGAAGGTTCTGCTGGACCTTGGGCATTTTACACCCTTTTCTCCATTTCAAACATTCATTCTGATGTAACTTTTCCTGGAGGAAAAGTGGGTTGTGAGAGTTTCTGGTATATCTGTCTGTGTGTAACATGCAACTAGGCCCTCAGCAGACAATGAGGATCAGAGCTTCAGCAGTAGAAGGGTCTTTGTATTCTCCATTGTTGACAACAGAAATGAATCAATCTTTAATTACTCAGACTGCACACTTCAGCAGAGAGGAAGATTTTTTGCTCTGTCTTGCCTTAAAACCACAGGAGGGGCGGGTGTAATCAAAACAGTTAATAATGATAATAAACAGATATTATACCCAAAGGCAGTAATATTATGGAAGGGATCTAAAATGAGAGCTTGCTCCTTTCGCCAGTTAAGACAAGCTCTCATCACGATATGGTGCTCATGTTTTATGGTGGTGAGACAAAACAAAACCCCGCTCACCTCTATTTATTCAGTACTATTTCCTGCAAATTACAGGGAAACTTCTTCAAACTACATAAAGTATTTTGCCCTTCAAGTGGAATAATATTGCCACAGTAATAACACTAAATGCATCTTTAGCACAACAACTTTCTTATTTGCATGAAGTTCATCTTGACAATAAAGCTTTTTTTTCTAACTGTGTTGAAAAAGAAAAAAATGATTTTTTTTTTTTAATAAGGCTCATTTCCTCTTGGTCTGTTGGAACACCTTCATAGAATTCTTGACTTCAGATTGTCTTTGAATATAATTGTAAACATCATGGAATAAGATGAAAACAGCAGTAATCTCCACCTTTAGATTAACAGCTGCCAACACTTGAACACCAACTGATTGTATGGCTCCACTAAGCCAATGGCCACTACCTGGAGTAACATAGGCACCATCATGTGCACTCTGAACAACAAAGAAGAAAGCAATCATATCAGCAGAAACAAATACCAATGGCCATTCCCATACTATTTCTGGCAGCTCCATCTCCATCTGCCAAGCATGACTTCGCATACCAGTGACACCTGTGCACAAAAGGCACCAATAAATGGGAAATGATGGCAAGAACACCATGATGGTATCACAGGACTCAGGACTCAATATCCCTATCTCCCACTCAATGCAAGAGCATACTTCCAGAAAGAACTCATGGCAGCCCTTCCATCAGAACCTTCCTTGGCCCATTGAGTAGGAAGAGATCAACAAACACTTAGCTTATGTACCAGTGCATCACCGATCCAGGAACTTGTAGCATAAGAAGCAATTTATGCAGAAGCTTGGAGAAGCAATTTACACAAGCAGCTGTGTAGTTAGATGCTGCAAAGCTGATCAGCATGGTGTTCCATCTGAACTTCAAACAAAACAGCCAGACGAGTGGTTCGACTCATGTGGAAATGAGCAGATCAGTCAGGGAAAGTTTATAGCCTCCCTACCCTTTTCTCATTGGCTTGGAAAGACTGAGTCCCAAGGGAGTCTGTGGAGGCCTTTTTTGGCCTTTCTGTATAAATAGAAGTGGGTCCAATTTATTTGCTGTTCCATTCTGTGCTCTGGTTATGCATCTGCCTTATTGACAGAGAGGCGAACATTTTACTCATACTCTTTGAATGCAGGTGGTATAGATTGTGAGGAAGAGGGGCCGGATTCCCTCCATGTGCCAGGTAGTTTCCCTACAGGCAAGAAAGGCCAATGTTTTGTTGGTACCCTCTGGAATGGAGGAGCAGATAGGAATGGAAGTAGAGACAGAGACTACATTCACTTCATCTCTTCCCCACACCCAGCCCACTACGTGCAAGGGACAGCACACCATGAGGAAGGCAAATGCTGTTTTTGTACCATCTGGCCAGCAGCCTATTGAAGACTCGGAGAGGGATAGAGATGAAAGATTCCCCTCTTCAACAAAAAAGTGGGAGTAGGCTTTAACTTCTCTTACTTGTGTACATATTTGGTTAAAAAATAGACCCTCCCAACCCTGCTTGAGGATCCTAAGAAAGAAATAAAACTCTCCCAAATGCTAATGTTGTCACTCAGCAAATAACAATGTGAATTTCCTATACATTTCCTATCTGTCTGAAATCTAGTGGATAAGAAACCCTCTTTAGTGAGGGAGGTACAGACCCTGAGAATAACCCATAGATTGGTCACAGGTGTAGATGTGTCTTATGTGGAAACCAAAGGAAGAGAACAATACAGTCCTAAGATGGGGGAGTGCTCAGGAACACAAATGGTCAATACGCTGGCATACCTCAGAGATACACCAGTGTGAGTAGGACCAACCCACTGCTCCGGGCCACCATTGCATCCCTGCAGTGGCTGCCCTTCCTCAGACCAGTGGCATAGGTCCCTGTGCCAGCATGGGAGTGGGCAGGCAGGGAGGCATGGCAGGAGATAGAGAAGAGAAGAGATTGGACTTCTACCCTGCCCTTCACTCAGCATCTCAGAGCAGCTTACAATCTCCTTCCCTCCCTCTCCCCACAACAGACACCCTGTGAGGTAGGTGGGGCTGAGAGAGCTCTTTTGAGAACTGCTCATGAAAGTACAGCTCCAAGAGCTGCAGCTGCATGTGGAAGAGTGAGGAATCAAACCCAGTTCTCCCAGATTTGAGTCTGTGCTCTTAACCACTACACCGAACTGGCTCCCGCTGGCTCCCTAAATCATTGCAGCCCAGGAATGCCCCCCCATCAGTGGTAGAAAAAGTTACACCAGCAGAAACAGGCACCCATGCAGACCAAAACTTGCATGCCCCCCCCCCCCCGACAGGTAAGCAAGGGCCCTGCTTCCCTGTTCCCCTCGCACGAGGCCAGGTGCCACCCCAGGGATGCTCCCTCCCACAACCAAGCGTTGTCTTTGTGCAGAGGTGGCCTGAGACACAGCCTCCCAGCACAACGGCCCTTTCCATGTAATGGGGAAAGATTCCAGGAAAGATTCCTGGGAGGTCTGCTGGAGGAGTCTTTGGCCCCACTCTGGGCTGTCAGCTCATTCATTCGCCAGGAACCACCACCATCACCACCCTGGTGGAAGAATTGGTTTTGGGTGGGGGGGTCTGGCAGCTGCCCCACTTTACCTGGTGGATCAGCTTGCCGAGCAACGCTTGGCCTCACTCCCTTGAAGGATCAGAACCTTGTACAGCTGCTGCAGCTGCTGCAGCGGATTGATCATTTGCAGTCGCTGAGCAGGTCTACACAGGGCAGGCGAGTGTGGTTTGGGTGGTACCAGCATCTGCCATTGTCTACTGTTTGCCATCACTGCACAGATCTCTGTTTTGCTTTCATGCAGGTGGTGATCCACCCGGGAGATGGGGGAGCATGACATGACTGTTCCCACCACCCCCACTACTCTGCGAAGCCTTTGGTTCCAGCCTGCCTCCTACAGCATCTTGCCTTGGGCAGTTTTCCAGCCTGGAAGCACACGTCACTCAGAAGCATGCTGTGTCACAGAAAGCTCGGCCTGTCTCCCCATGGGCCCAGGGAGCTGGCGACCTGATCCAACCGACCTCTTCAAGATTTGCAATAAAGTCTGGGTTGTTCCGCAACTGTGTCCCTGACTGGTTTTCACCGAATGACAGCAGCTCCATGCCCGTGCCTGCCCTGCCCCTTCTGTCCCCCGTTAGTTCTCCCCAGCAGTTAAGGAGGGGGGGGGGGCATAAACACTCACCACTCCAGAAGCTCTCTTCCTGCTCCTTTGCAGAGCCCAGCCAACTGTGGCTTCCCCTCAGGGCTACCCCTTCGCACATGTCAGAGGCTGTGCTCTGACCCAGGAATGCCCATGCTGGGATGGCTGTGGTTGGATTTTCAGGTGCCGTTGCTTCTGTAGTGCTCAGCTACGAAGCAATGGCCCCTTGGAGGCTCACCCTACCTTGGATCCCCACACTGTGCACACACTCTGCTTGCTACTATATATAGCATGCATAGGAATGGCCTAGTGCAGGGGTGGCCAACCTTGCTTAACGTAAGAGCCACATAGACTAAACGTAAGAGCCACATAGAGATGTCTGAGAGCCGCAAGACAGGAACAAATATCACACACACGTTTTTATTTTTTAAAATATGCAAATTTGCTTTTTATTAACGTTAAATGGGACTGCCAAAAATAAAAACAAACGAGGAAAACCAGTTATAAGAAAGAGATAGAGAGAAACTAGGAAAGCAAATAGATGGGAGGGAGGAGGGAAGGAAGGAAGGAAGGAAGGGAGAAAGAGAGAAAAAGCATGCCTCCCCTTTGCTTCCCCAGCCGCCCTGCCAGGAGCCGCACAATATGTGTGAAAGAGCCGCATGTGGCTCCCGAGCCACAGGTTGGCCACCCCTGGCCTAGTGGGTTGTCCGAGGCAGTGGGTGGCTGGGTTCTGTTATTCTCCCACAGCACTGGCAGCCTATAATAAGCCATGTAGGGGTGGTGCGTGGGTGGAGCAGCCATGGTGAGTGCATGGGTGCAGCAGAGGACAGGAGTTTACAGCAACACCCTAGGCAAGCTAATGAATACCTGGGGTGGCCCACTGGGTGGCCGTTCCCTTCCCCCTTTTGATACTTGGAGGTGCAAAAAACTAGTCCAAGGACTTTTACATGCCTCTCCTACCAGAAGCCACAGCCATTGCTATCCAAGTGCCTTTCCACTGAGCCATGCCTGTCTGTGTGATATTCCCTAGCTGGCCCCCTGTGGCTGGTGGTGATGTCAGGACGGCAGTGAGGTGCCTAGTGCCTCTTGGCATGTCTCCTTGGAACCTCCCCGAGGTCTGGGGTTAGAGAGCTGGTCTGGAGCATCTGGGGCTGTGGGGACCTCTGCCTTTTTTTTTCATCCTATTTGTCCTCCTATTTGTACCCGTGAGTGGCTCTATTGCTGCTTGTCTGGCTCTTGCCAGGGATGGGATGGGCATCACCTCTGGGCTAGGGAGGGGGCCTCTCCGGCCACATGCCTCTGCTGGGGTACTGCTGTCATGGGGTCTTTCCCCCCTGGCTTTCAATGGTGCTGGAGTGGTTTTAGGGGGGTAGTGCCCAGACTGGGAGCTGGTGATTGGCTGTACCTGTGTGTGCCACTGACAGGGGCATCAGTGGCTGCTATTTTATGACTGGCAGATGCTGCCAGGGTTTGTATGGACTCCAGAGTACACTGTGCCTGACCTGTCACAGCACGCTATTGTTTCCACCTGCAGAATGTCCATAGGATATGGATGAGTGGTGCCATGGTTATGACAACACCGGCCCTCTATGTTGTGGGCAGCCCTCAAGATTGAACTTCCAGCATAGTACAGAAAATGAATACATGAAGGTAACAACCTATACGACTGAGTTAAAAAAAACCCTCAGACCAACAAAAAAAAGGACTCGATTTTTCTTTTCAGATCTGCCACAGCTTCACAGTGTGGCTTCAGGCAGCCTTTATGGTTCACCTTCCCACCAGCAATGTGGTGATGATAATAACATTGACTTCATTGTATATTTAAAGTGCTTTGACTGCTCTAGAGTACTATATTAATGTTAAGGGTTTTTAACAACCAGCTTTTCATAAGTTCTGAACTATTCATGTGTCTGTCTCAGAAACTGTGTAATTCATGTGGCACTTTTGTAATTGGTATAGCAAGGAATGTACCATTCAACATTTAAGAATGCTGTATGAGTAGATCAGGAGGGCATACCCTGTGCTGATATTTGCTTTTGATACAGCAAATATCACAACATTGTAAAGAAAGAAAAACTGCAGCAAAGCAGCCATTTCCTCCTTCCAGAGGAGTCAAAGTGGTAGAGCAAGCCATCTCTTGCTAGGCCGGATGAAACCAAACTGACAGCATTTCACTATTTCAAATATACCCACAGCTAAGAATAGTAGCTTTTAGGTTGTGGTCACACACACCAGATAAAGTGTGGGGGGAGCGAGGCTACTTCCTCCAGAGGAATTTGACCCCCAGTTGCAAGATCACACCTCCCTTTAAGGCTGTGGGCACAGCCCATCAGTGTGTGATCAGACACAACTGCAGGTGAGTCATCTTTTTTGCCCTTTGTTTCCCATGCACTTAAACAAGGAATCGATGAATCCCACCTCTGCACTGAGGGCTCCCTATGGAGTTTGTGATGATGCGCATACTGAGAAGGGGAGAAAAACAACAGCATGGAGTCAGAATGGCCTGATCAGACCATCCCGACGGCATGAGAGCGTGCTCGAGCGATCAGACAGGGGAACATCCCTCCATGGCCCATCACAATCTGTTTACTACCGGATTTTCCCCGGTGTCTTTTAACTCCGCTTCTGAAGTGGAGCAGAATGGGTTGCCGATGGCTGCGGGATGCTTCCCAGTTGTTGCTGTCTGATCGCTCCCTTTAAATCCACCCAGCATTCATGCCTATGTCGGGTCTAATTGTGCATATGATCGCAGTCTTAAATTAGGGATGTGCATTCAGTTCGTTTTAGCAGTTTAGAAGTTGTATTGTTGTTTCTTTTTAAAAGTTGTATTGTTGTTGCTTGGGTTTTAAAGGTTTATAACTTTAAAAAGTTGTGCTAATTGTTGTTGCCTTGGGGGGGGGGGGTCTTGCTTGCCTTGTTTTTTTTTCCTGTTTGGTAGAAAACAGTTTGAAGGTTTTTCCTGTAATATTTTATAGGTTTATAAGTTTAAAAAGTTGTGCTGGTTGTTGTTGCTGGGGGTGGGGCTTCCTTTCCTTGGTTTTCCCCCCTGTTTGGTGGGAAGCAGTTTAAAGGTTTTTCCTGTAATTTTTTGTATAGGATCATAAGTTTAAAAAGTTGTGCTGGTTGTTGTTGCTTTAAGGGGGGGGGGGGGGTTTCCTTGCCTTGGTTTTTTTCCCTGTTTGGTGGGTTTAGGGTCTATTTTTTTGTCTGGTTTTGGACCTGTTGTACTGTTCTTGGGTTTTTTGCCTTAGATAACTTAGATAAAGTTTGGCTAGAAACGCTCTTCCCAAAATTAAAACTAGAGAGACCAGAGAGAGAGAGAAATGTCCTCCAAATCATTCCAACTGGCAGACAGATGCCCCACCAACCCCCCCCCCCCCCCCGGCATTCTTTCACCCAGGCCACTGTTAGCCTGGCTGCTCTTTTTATTAGTAATATTTGGGGGAATACTAGCTCTTAGCAATTTGCAGCAGGCATTGCGAATCTCCACCTGTGTCTACAGAGGCTGCGTTTCACCGAGGAACTGACACGTGACTCGAATTAAGAGTTATAAGTATAAGTTGTTTACTACAAAAAGGATAAAAGATTCATAGGCAATATTACACAATCATACACACAGTTACACAGATCTAAGAAATTAGGTAGAGTTACAGAGACGTTTGCATGAGCAGGAGAATTGATGGTATCCATCCAGGGTGATAGTTACCTCTATAGGAATCTAGCGAAGTCCGTCTGGAAAAAGTGGGGAAGATATCTTTGGACAAAGGAGAAAGGATCGTGGTTCTGAACCAGCAGAGGCCATGTAGCAGATCCAAGTGGTGCACCCAAGGATCCATGAGGGAGGGAGAAAGAACAAGTGGGAGCGGGGAGGAAGGTCTGACTTGTGACTCTTGGGGAACAGTATTTATTGGGGGGTGTTACCGGGAGGTTGGCAAGGAGGTTGGGTTGCCAACTTTCCAGGGATCCCCCAAAGATTGGGGATTTTATCCCCAAATAGGGAGAATTGGCCACAGGGGTCTTACTGTCCCTCTAAAAAGGCAGTGACAATTCAGTGAGTGGTGGCAGTGAACTTAAGGAGTGAAATACACTTGGTTCAGACAAAGGAAGGAAACCCTTCCCAGGCCTTTGTGAGGAACTAATTGGGGCCAGCCTCAACTAGGGTTGCCAGCTCCAGGTAGGGAGATTCCTTGAGATTTTCTGGAAGAGTCTATGGAAGCCAGGGTTTGGGGACGGGAGAGGCCTCAGCTGAAAAGAATGCCATAAAACCCACCTTCCTAAGCAGTTATTTTCTCTGGGGGTGGGGGGGGAGAGATCTGTTGTCTGGAGTTCAATTGTGATATCTAGTGATCTTCAGGCTCCACCTGGAGGTTGGCTACCCTAGGCATAGCAGTCAGTGCTTCAGTGCTTCTACAGCTTGAAGCTGAGTGGGTAATTTTGGACCAGTCTCAGACTTTCAGCCTAACCTAACTCACAGGGTTGTTGTACAAGTCAAAAGGGGGAGAGGAGAATGATGTAAGCTGCTTTGGTCCCCATTGCAGAGAAAGACTACTTTTCCTCCTGGGAAATTTATTTATTTATTTAAATTTTTATCCCACCCTCCTGGCCAAGGAAACCATTGTTGCCAATCTCCAGGTGAGGGCTGGAGATCACTCAGAATTACAACTGATCTCCAGGAGGAAGGAGATGGGAAGCTGAAATCAGAGGGGCAGATAATGGCAGGTTGATGCTTGGCTGGGAAGGAGATAGGGTTGCCAACTCCAGGTGGGAAATTCCTGGAGATTTGAGGGATGGAACCTGGAGAGAGTGAGGTTTGAGGAGGGGTGGAACCTCAGACAGATACAATGCCATAGACTCCACCCTCCCAACCAACCATTCCCTCCTAAGGAAACACTGTTATCAATCTCCAGGTGAGGGCTGGAAGTGAGGGCAGAATTACAACTGATCTCCAGGAGGGAGGGGGGAGGAGATAGAAAGCTGAAATCAGAGGGGCAGATAATGGCTGGTTGATGGTTAGCTGGGAAGGAGATGGGTTTGCCAACTCCAGGTTGGAAAATTCCTGGGGATTTGAGAGGTGGAGCCTGGAGAGGGTGGGGTTTCAGGAGGGATTGGACTTCAGTCAGGTACAATGCCATAGACTCCACCCTCCAAACCAGCAATTTCCTCCTGGGTAACAATTGTTGCCAATGTCCAGGTGAAGGCTGGAGATCACTCAGAATTACAACTGCTCTTCAGGTAAGAGATCAGTTCCTCTGGAGAAAATGGTGGACTCTGTGTCATTATACCCTGCTGAGGTCGCCACAGCAAATTTATGCTGATTGCTCAAGGCCAGGGCACTCTCTCAGAGCCTCTTTCTAGAGCCCATTGTATTTATTTCCACAACAGGCCTTATTCCTAGTTACTAAATAATCCTCAACATGGACCACATTTATAGGAATAATGCTTGTGACATGGTATGAAGTGCTAATCTCAGCCTGGCCACTGTACTGGCCACCTCTCCAGGACAAGGAGGTCAAAGCCTCAGAAGATCAGGATGGGTCCCTTCCAGTTTGGTGTAGTGGTTAAGTGCGTGGACTCTAATCTGGGAGAACCGGGTTTGATTCCCCACTCCTCCACTTGCACCTGGCTGGATGACCTTGGGCAAGCCATAGCTCTGTACCAGCTGTTCTCTCAAAGGACAGTTCTCTCAGAGCTCTCTCAGTCCCACCTACCTCACAGGGTGTTGTCAGGTTCCCTGTCATGTTTTGATCCCCTGTGGCTATTCCGGTTGCAGGTCCTGGCAGGAGCTCGGCATCTGTCTCTGACAGTTCCTCCCCCCCCCCCCCCTCCTCTGGGTGAGCTCATATGTTTTGCTAGACTTCAGTTATCTATGTTGACTACTCTTGTAACCTTGGGCAACTGGGCTCTGCTTCTCCAGGTGTCTTTTGCGGGGGCCTGCAAGTAGATTACACACAGGGTCGGGGTGGGAATGTAGTTTCAGCTTGCGCACCTTTTTTCCCTGAGAAAGTAATGGTAGTAATTTGGCGCTTGATTCTTTTTATTCTGATTGGCACCCAAGCCTCTGTTCTTGTTTGAATACAGTATATGAATCCTTTCCCCACTTTATATGGTATCACAAACAACACAAGTGTTCCTGAAAGACCATTAAGAAATAAAGACTTTGTTTAAACCTACAAAGCCTGACTTATTGGATCTAATCAGAAGTTTCACAGGTGTCTGTTGTGGGGAGGGGAAGGGAAAGGAGTTTGTAAGCCACTCTGAGACTCCAAGTGAGTGAAGGGCGGGATATAAATCCAACCTCTTCGCTTCTTTTTCTTCTTTGCTTCAACCTGCCCATCCCTGGGACCCTCACCCCACAGAATCCCCCATTTTGTCATGGCTTGTTTCCCCATTCTCTACATGTGTACATCTGCACATGGGCCTAGGCAGGGGTCATTTCGAAGAAAAAGAGGTGCAGGAGCTCATTACCATAACTCATTTGCATAACTCATTTGCAGATGCCACACCCCCTAACATACCGGAAGTGGGTCAGAAGGCAACACCCATCCCTCAGGCTCCACTCCACAGGTGAGTGAAACTGACCTGCTCTTCCTCCATTCCCTTCCCCATCCAATACTTTGTGCAATAAAAATAAGCGTAAAGAACGCACCCTCATTCTCTTCCTGCTCCCTTGAAACCACCAGGTTTCAAGTAGACTTGAGATACCCAGGACATGTGCACCACCCATCCCTTTCCCTTCCCCACAACAAGACACCCTGTGAGGTAGATGGGACTGAGAGAGGTCTTTTGAGAACTGCTCATGAGAGAACAGCTCTGAGAGAACTTGTGACTGGCCCACGGTCACACCAGCAGCTGCATGTGGAGGAGTGGGGAATCAAACCTGGTTCTCCCAGATTAGAATCCAACTCCTGACCACTACACCAAACTGATGGGGTGGAAGCTGCTGAAGGGTTGGTGAAATTTCTCCAGTACTTGGGTGCCATGTGCCCAGATAAAAAATGGTATACTTAGAAAATTTATATGCCACCTTGAGCAAGTCTCTGGAAAAGCAGCACACAGTCATCAAAGGAACAATGATAAAATTATCAATATTAAAACAAAACATTAAAACAATAAAGACCCTAGCAGGGCTTTCCCCGGGGCACTGCGCCTCTGCACTGCTTGGGGAAGCCGAGGAGGGGGCGGGGCTTGGTCATGTGCCCACCCCCTGGGCTCCTCACTCCAACGGACCCTTGGGCATAGGCAGGGCTCCGTTGGGGCCGGAGCGAGCCGGAGCCGTGCTCTGGGAGAGAAGGGGCCGGGGGCCCCCGCAAACGAGCCCCGTCCCGCCCCCAGCCACCTTCCGCGGGGCCGCAAGCCCTGTCTCATCCCCAGCCACCTTCCGCGGGGCCGCGGCTGGCCATGGGCCCCGCAAACGAGCCCCGTCCCGCCCCCAGCCACCTTTTGCGGGGCTGCGGCTGGCCGCCGGCCCCGCAAGCGAGCCCTGTCCCACCCCCAGCCACCTTCCGCGGGGCCACGAGCCCTGTCCCGTCCCCAGCCACCTTCCGCGGGGCCGCGGCTGGCTGCGGGCCCCGCAAACGAGCCCCGTCCCGCCCCCAGCCACCTTCCACGGGGCTGCGGCTGGCCGCCGGCCCCGCAAGCGAGCCCCGTCCCGCCCCCAGCCACCTTCCGCGGGGCCGCGACTGGCCGCCGGCCCCGCAAGCGAGCCCTGTCTTGCCCCCAGCCACCATCTGCGGGGCCGCGGCTGGCCGCCGGCCCCGCAAGCAAGCCCCGTCCTGTCCCGCCCCCAGCAACCTTCCGCGGGGCCGCGGCTGGCCGTCGGCCCCGCAAGCGAGCCCCGTCCCGCCCCAGCCACCTTCCGCGGGGTGAGGCTGGCCGCCGGCCCCGCAAGCGAGCCCCGTCCCGTCCCACCCCTGGCCACCTTCCGCGGGGCCGCGGCTGGCCGCCGGCCCCGCAAGCGAGCTCCGTCCCGCCCCCAGTCACCTTCCGCGGGGCCGCGGCTGGCCGCCGGCCCCAGGAAAAAAACTCTCCCTCCCCCAGTCACCCCCAGAACCCCCCCTCCCTCCCCCACTCAACGGTTCCCTGGGCCCAAGGGAGGGAGAAGCCGGGCCTGAGTGGCTTAACACCACTCAGGCCCAAGCAAGGGGGGGGAGGGAAACACCAGCCCCAGTGTGGGGAGAAGCGCCCCTCCCTTCCTTCCCTCTCTCCCCCCCACCTACCTACCTGTTCCTTCCTTCCCCCCTTCCTCCCTCTCTCCCCCCTTCCTTCCTTCCTTTCTTCTCTCTCTCTCCCAACTACCTACCTACCTTACTGTTCCTTTCTTTCTTCCTTCCCCTTTCTTCCTCCCTCCTTCCTTCCTTTCTTTCTTCCTTCCCCCTCCCTCCTTTTTTTTCTTTCTTTCTTTTCTCTCCCCCCCCTACCTACCTTCCTTCCTGTTCCTTTCCTTCTTTCCTTCCCCCTCCCTCCCTCCCTCCCATCTGGCCTTCTGACACACTGCCCATGACGTCATTCTGGTGACGTCAGGGGGTGTGGCATATGCAAATGAGTTATGCTAATAAGCTCCTGCACCTCTTTTTTTACGAAAGGACCCCTGGGCCTAGGTATGATAGATGGACCCTGTATTAAACTAATATCAGATGGCAATGAGTCATGCGAAGGGTGTAAAGAATGCGGTGCATCTCCTCCTTCAATTATACAAAAGCCCACATAAGAAGTTGTAGTGATCTCTGTCATGTTGTGGGCAAAACTAGTCCTGTCTTGCCATTCAGCCTCTCTCTCCCTCTCCCAGGGGCATAGACTTTTTAAATCCGGGGGGGCTCTCTCGTGCGTGCGCGCGCTCGGGACCATGTCCCCGCCGCTCTCCCCCCCTGCCCCAGGGAGCCGCCGCCGCCCCTTCCCTCCCCCGGGCCGTGCCCGCCCGCCCACCGCGCTCCCCGCCCCCTCCCTCCCTCTGCCCGCTTACCTCGGGCGCCAGCGGCGGCGTAGGATTACTGCTGCTGCTGCCTGCAGTCGGGGGCCAGCGCGTCGCCCTTGCGGGCCCCCGGCTCCTGCTCCGCCTCACGCTCAGGGCGTGCGGGGGTGGCGCAGATGAGCGCCGCCTCTCCCCCCCTCCGCCCCAGGGAGGCAGGAGGGCAGGCCGGGGGTGGGGGGGAAGGAGAGGCGGCGACGGCCAGCTGACTGGCCACCGGGCGCTCCATTTTGCCGGGGGTGGCTGAGCCCCCACCGGGAAATTTCGGGGGGGGCTCGAGCCCCCCCATAGTTGACACCCATGCCCTCTCCCCACCCCCCTCCAAGGGCTGGCTGTGGACAACTCCACAGGGATGTATCATTATTGCATGCCGAGGAGCCAAGGCAGGTGGGCAAGAACTTGTGCAGGCTCTCTCAAATTAAACAGATTTATATCTACAAGGCACAAACTCAGGGTACTACAAGGACAGATCCAGGTGCACTGAGCAAAATAAACAAAAGAACAGTTACAACCCATGGTATACCTGACCTTTGTAAGTTGCCAGATGCCCTGGTCCCTGGTGCATCTGCAGCCCTCTCTAGCATCGTTCCCCTCTATCATCCTTCAAAGGATCTTCAATATCTGTTAGATATTGCTCCACATTTGTTGTGGCCTCTGTTACATCATGTGGTGGGATAGATAAGTGACATCTTTGTTCTGTACAACCAGAAGCTTCTGTGCACAGAAAGCAAACTGTGGTGGCTCTTCTGGGGTTTCACTGGCAGATTCACTGGATCCAGAAAGAAAAATTCAGGCTAGCCATGCTAATCATTTTCAGTTCCATTTGTCTAAATCTGTATGATGAGATCTTTTTTAATCCATGAATTTGTTGATCAACAATAGCTAAGACTATGTTCTATACTTCATTTTAAATTCTACCCATACTAAGTTGCACTTGGGCACACTGTCTCTTTTGGCAATGTTATCTTAACAGACAGTAAAGATAAAATACTTATGGGCTGTTTTTTTTAAAGTGTAACTTTTTATGTTCTCTTAATAGTCAAAATTATGACAGAAATTAATTAAACATTCTCTTTGAATATTTTGAAAAGATTTTTTCCCATCTCTATGCTATTCCATAGAGTTTATAGTCTATTTCAAAATTCAGCTCCAATCTTTAAGAAGTTATTTCTTTTTACATAACTGGGAGAAAAATGGGTCAAGAGCTCATATTTCTTTAAAGGAGAGGAGGATTTTTTCATGGAAATGTTCTGGAAATGTTGCTGAACTTTACCCCCAAGGGTTGGTCAACCATAATCTGATTGGACAAATGAAGTAACTTCTTTGCTGAAGTATTATTATTATTATTATTATTATTATTATTATTATTATTATTATTATTACACAAACAAGTTTTTGAGACCTTTCAATGTAAAGCAATAGAGTTAGTTCTGAGCAGGAAAGTTTTGAAGGTCTCTTGCAGTGAAAACAGCACTAAAGATTAACAAAAACATTTTTAATGTGTCATAAGGCTTCATGGTGCCTTATCAGGTCAATGTAATATATATATTTTTTGACATTATGGTTCTGCTACTGGTTTATTACGCAGATAGATATTGATATCAAACCACCTTGTAGAACTTATTAGATACGCATATTTTAAATGAATGAATGAATAACTATTACAAGCTCTGCTATATCTGAGAGCTGAAACTTCACTTTGATATGCCTCTTAGACATCTCAGAATAAGGGTTGCCACAATCTTTGCCATGAATGGGGTCACAAGATGAATTTATATGAAATAATAAGGAATTATTCCAGTAAGCCAGTCTCAGGATTAGTTTGTTTTTGCAGCAAACATCCTGAACTCCTCCTAAACTTAGAGCCTCCTAAACTTAGAGGCTACACAGTCGATTTTGAGCTCAACAGCTGTACTTTCTGTATCTTATTAATAGGGGGACCCAGCATCCTGCTAAACCAGGTGATTCCAGACCTAGAAGGGAGAGCCCTGGAGCAGCAAACAAAGGTACACACTTAGCAGGAGTGGGGGTGTTGGCTGCATCCTTTGGCACTGGCAAGGCAGCAGTGGGCTGTTTCATGCCAGTGTTTCCCTGTCATTCTTTGTTGAATGGATGAAATGACCATGCTGAATGGCATGTTACATTGCAAAACCCTTGTAATTTGGGCATTGATAACAAAGGCTACTCCACGGCCATCCCACTCATTTAAACCTTCCATAGTTGTGAATTCAGTGCTGCCCCAGGTCAACACTGTCCTTCAAGCTACTTGTGCAGGCTCAGAGGTGCCATCTGGAGGGTAATAAATTCCCCCACCCTCTTGCCCATATCTGTGTAAAAAAATCAGAATGAATAATGCTTTAAAAGAGAGAGAGAGAGAGAGAGAGCCCAGCTTAAGGAGGATATAGCAATGTAGCCAAAAAGAAAATGTATCCCAGCCAGGAATGGTGTCCTGCACTACTGAGACTGAATGAATATGTTAATAAATCTTCAAGTCAGTCACCAAACAAATGTAATTAGTTTCATTAAAAGCAGGGCTATTTTTGGGCAGGAACACACAGGAACGGAGTTCTGGCTGGCTCCTGAGTTGGCCACACCTACAACCAAAACCTCTGGCATGTGTGGCTACAGAGCATGCTGCCCTCCCCACGTTACACACATTAAAATGCCATCTTTCCCTCTGGGGAGCCCTTCGGGATTTCCTTGTCAATTTCACTCCCTGCCAGTCAGCAATAATGGAGAGACTCAGGGAAGAAAGGGGCATGTGTGCATGCCTGCCTGCCTGCCTTCCTTTCCCCAGCCTGCCTGTTGCAGCGGGCAGGCTGGAGAAAGAGGGCAGGCAGGCCTGGGTTCCCCTCCTGATCTTCTCCAGGTGCAAGAAGATCAGGAGGGGACCCAGGCACATTGAAAATGCCTTTCTTTCCCTCCCCATTCTGGGGGAGGGAGAGAAAGGCATTTATCCATCCCCCCCCGCACTTCCCCGAGTCTCTCCGCAAAAGTGGAGAGGCTCAGGGAAGGCACTGGGCATGTTTGCCTGGCTGCCCTCGGTCTCCCCAGCCTGCGCACTTCGGTGGGCTGGCTGGGGAGACCGTGGGCAGCAAGGCAAACATGCCTGTTCCCCTTCCTGATCTTTTGGAGGGGGGGGGGGTAGGAGACTAGAAAAGTGATGCTGAAGTGGGGTGGAGAAGCTCAGGGGGGGGGGAAGAGGCAAGCTTCCATGCCTGCCCTGTGCTTTCCCAGCCCCCTGTCTAATATGCTAATGACGGAAACTGTCAGGGGTGTGGCCTAATATGCTAATGAGTTTCTGCTGTTGGGTGTGGCCTATTATGTTAATGAGTTCCTGCTCGGCTTTTTCTAAAAAAAAAAAGCCCTGATTAAAAATACCAAGTGCCACAATGGACATGCTGTTGGACGCATTTGAGTGATGGGGGGAGGGGGTAAAGATGCAAAGTAGGGTGGTAAACTACAATTTCCATGTTCCTTTGCAAAACCATGCATACTTGAAAACTGTTAGAGAAAAATAGTCAAAATGCTTAAATATTCAGAGTTTCAATGGATCTTTGCTTCACTGGAGAGGAGACATTTCTTTCACTTTAAAAGTACTTTATTTCTAAGGGTGAGGGTTCACGGGAGAGCTACAAAATAACATATCTAAGAGCTACATTTTTACATCTTACTCTTTACAAGACATGGTGAGAACAACTATGGAGAATCCTCCTCCTTCTCCTAGAGGGAAGTCACCTGAATACAGCAACCAATCAATACATACATACCCCTTTATTTTCCCTGGTTTTTCTTACATGGGCTGCCTGCCAGGTTTCCCTTCCAGGTCAGTCTAAAAAATAGCACTGAAGATAAGCCAGTTAACCCTATAATGACTGGAATGTCAGATCTTGCTAACACATACATTTCCAACAAAAACTCTGTTGAACCACACATTTCAGTGGCTATAATCGGAAATAATAGGAACAGTGGAAGGTAAGCTCTACTTTAAAACCAATTAATTTCCCAAGATATTCAAGTCAAGTCAAGTCAGCCTTTATTGGCATAAATTAGGAAAACAATTTATACATGTTAAAACCTGTTAAAAACACATATATAAAAATTCTAAAAGGACCTTTGGCGCAACTTTAAGACCAGACAAAGAAACTTGGCCACCTTCTCCGTGGTGTCCGGACTGGAATCTCTTAGAAGTCTATGCACCTTGAGTGCATCAGAACAAGCACCCATACTGGTTAACAGAGAATGTAAATGTGTGCTCCTTAGATCTGCATACAAGTTACAGTGCAAGAGAACATGAGTAATTGATTCCACACAGCTCTTTCTGCATGGGCAATAACTGGCCAAATGTGAGACCTTGTTGAATCTGCCATATAAGATGGCTGATGGCATAGCATTGCATCTGGCCAGGGTAAATGCTCTGCGTTGCTGAGGTACCTGCAGAGATGTTAGGTATGAAGCTATCAGCCCTATTGGAAGGGGAATCTCAAAATTCAGAGGGGAGCAAGTTCTATTAGCTACGCTGTATAAATGTTGTCGCTCCGAATCTAACAGCCTGGTTTTGATCTGTTGAAATGCGGCAGCAAAGGGCATCATGGACAGGGATTCCAAGGAAAGACCCAGTTCATTGATTTTCCCTTCAATGTACACTGACCAATTAGAAAGGTTAAGCTCGGGGAGCATATGGTGTATATCATTTCCCAAGATATTCATGACTGATCTAAATTTGCTTGCAGACCAAAGAAGTAAGCAGCACCATCAGGCTGTATGAGACAATGTACATGGGTGGGAGCCAATCGTGTTTGCATGATGTTGTGCAGCTACCCAGCACATTCTGAAAAACGGGTCAGAAAATAGTTAATCCAGTCATCAATAAACTGGTGTTGTAATTGCAACTGATGATAGGGATGCAGGAGTTTGGGCATCCCTATTAAGGACTGCTGTGCAAAGTACACTTAACATAGGCAACTCTCTTAAAGATCAGTGTACCTGCTGTGACCCATTTTGCACAAGTATAATTTTGCCACAGTGGTCCATGCTTTTGTAACGTCGTAGTTAGTTTGCCATAAACATTGTATGGGAACTCAGATACAGTAGTAAAATCACTGATACCTTACTACAATGATCATATTGCCCAGCTGAATCTAGTGAGACCTGATCTAGAAGTCTCAAGCATCTAGTTAGCTTTCCTGTATCAGATTATTACTCTCTGGAGAGCCAGTTTGGTGTAGTGGTTAAGTGCGCGGACTCTAATCTGGGAGAACCGAGTTTGATTCCCCACTCCTCCACTTGCACCTGGCTGGATGACCTTGGGCAAGCCATAGCTCTGTACCAGCTGTTCCCTCAAGGACAGCTTGGGAAAGAGCTCTCTCAGCCCCACCTACCTCACAGGGCGTCTGTTGTGGGGAGGGGAAGGGAAAGGAGTTTGTAAGCCGCTCTGAGACTCCAAGTGAGTGAAGGGCGAGGTATAAATCCAATCTCTTCTCTTCTTCTTCTTCTCCAGACAAGAGTTCATTTCGGATTCATTTGGGCATAGCACAGAAGTAAAAGTATTACTTACTTCCATTTTATCATAACAATTGACAAATTTAACATGAACTAATTTAAGAGGATATGATTGTACCATCTGTTAACTCTATATACGTAGTTAAAAGAGAGTGATTATATGATTCCCAATCATTGTATTTTACCCCAAAGTAAGCATGTTACAAAAGGCGAGGAGCCCCTTTTAAGAAGACACACCAGACCAATTCAGACATCTATATTTATCAGCTTTTGAAATCATTTTTAGCAACAGTTAAGCTCATGTTCTTGGCTTAACTTACAACTTCAAACAGTTTAATATATAAAATTATCCATATTTATGAATCTTCTAAAACATATAGATGTTAAGGTCTTTTTGGAACTTTTAATCATAACCAAGAGTATAAAAAATAGATGATTACAAGTTTCTCATACATATAATTGTTTGGTGGCACCAACCAATACACCCATCTTTGATCAATGTTTTCTTTTCCTTTTTTTTAGCTGGACATTCTTATCATTCTCATACAACATGAACTGTACTATTTCTAATCCGCCAGAGGTTATAATAGTCTTCAGCTTCTCTGTTCTTTGTCCTTCATTAAGGTTGTACAATTCTGGGTCTCTGGACTTTCTACCTGGCCAGTTCAGAGTCTAGACTGCAGAAGTTTGTTTGTTTGTTTATTTATTTGATTTCTAAGCCGTTTTCCCCACGATTGCAGGCTCAGAGCGGCATACAAGACCTGGTAGCCCAGGATTCCAAAACATACTAAAACTTAAAACAATATAAAACATTATGTTTAAAACCACACAATAACACAATTAACAATCTAAAGTGCTCAACACTCAATCCTAAAAATTCAGATGGCGGCAACCTAATCACTCCGGAGCCCCTGTTTCCTCGTGGCAGATGGTACAAATAGCGGTCAGGCTTTGATAGGTATACTGCAGGAGGAAAACAGGGAGGGGGAGGGAAGGTGGAAGTAGCAGCCCCTACTCATATGCCTGGCGGAAGAGCTCCGTCTTACAGGCCCTGCGGAACTGCACTAAATCCCCCGGGGCCCTGATCTCCTCTGGGAGCTCATTCCACCAGATGGGAGCCGCCACTGAAAAAGCCCTCCCCCTTGTGGTAGCAAGCCTGGCTTCTCTGGGGCTAGGTATAGTCAGCTGGTGTTGGGCCCCAAACCGTAGTGCTCTCCGGGGTACACACAGGGAAAGGCAGTCCCTCAGGTAGGTTGGACCCAGGCCATTTAGGGCTTTAAAGGTAAGCACCAGCATCTTGAAGCGGATTCGGTACGCTATTGGCAACCAGTGCAGCGCTGCCAGCACAGGCCAGATGTGCTCCCGTCTTGGGAGGCCCATCAGCAGCCTTGCTGCGGCATTCTGCACCAGCTGCAGCCTCCGGATCAGCGACAAGGGCAGCCCCACGTAGAGAGCGTTGCAATAGTCTAGCCTCGAAGTGACCGTTGCATGGATCACTGTAGCCAGGTCAGCGCAGTCCAGGAAGGGAACCAGCTGCCGCAGCAGCCTCAGATGAAAAAAGGCCGACTTGGCAGCGGCTGCTACCTGGGCCTCCACATTTAAGGAGGGATCCAGGAGCACTCCCAAGCTCCTCACCACCAGCGCAGGTGCCAACGGCGCCCCGTCGAATGCCAGGAGCGGGAGCCCTGACCAAGGTCCGCCCTTGCCCAGGCACACGACCTCCGTCTTTGTCTGGTTCAGCTTCAACCTACTCAGCCTAAGCCATCCAGCCACAGCGTGCAATGCCCGGTCAAGGTCGTCTGGTCCAGAGCCAGACTGGCTGCCTAACATCAAGTAGAGTTGGGTGTCGTCAGCGTACTGATGGCATCCCAACCCCTCCCTCTGTACCAGCTGGGCAAGGGGGCGCATATAGATGTATAGAAGTTACCTCCATATAGAAGTTACTTCCATGATCATTTCAGTCAGGATCAGCAACTATTCACTATATCCCTGGCCATTTGTGTGACAGTAGTGATTTCCACACTGGGATGGGCTTGTTTCATGTGCAACTGCTGGTGAACTTCAGCAGCATCAGGGCTTCCACATGGCAGGTTTCCCCACAGTTTCCCTCCCATAGACCCCCAGCAGCACCCTCCCCCCCCCCAAACCACTGGGGCTTTTGCATTTTTTTTTAAATCAGCACTAGAATATTGCTGTATTGATATAATGCTGTGACAATAGGTGTAACAGGTTCTTTGAATTCCTAGCTTTCATTTTTTAAATGAATTTTTAAATGAATTCCTAGCTTCCATTCAATGATATGCCTTTTGCTTTGTATATCTACAAGAGAAACAGCTACAGACTGACTCTTTTTAAATGAAAGATGAGAATTCAGAGAACCTGTTACACATATTCTTGCACTGGTATTTCAATGTAGTGATATTCTAGACCCAATTGTTTCAAAGCCCCACAGGTGGGGGGGCTGTCTGCCATGTCAGGGGGAAGGGCTTAATTTTCTTACCCACACAGCAGTCACACAGGCTTTACTAAGATCTTTCTCTTGGAACAAAGCAGGTTTGAGAAAGATCATTAAAAACCAAGGAAACCCCAGGAGGTACACAAACAGAAAAGCAGGAAAAACACACTTAATACCAATGAACCAGGGACAGATAACCTGTGTGGAAATTTCCAGTATTTCACCAGTTCTAGTTATCACTAAGCTTCCAAGCTCAATTCAAGATGTCAGTTTTGACTCATAAAGTTCTAAATGATTTCTGCCACACAAGTCTGCACATTTACTGAGGTTGTTAACAGAAGCCCTACTTTGGATCCCGCACGTTTGGAAGTGACATGGGTAGGTGGTAACTTGAATTTTCTCCTGGAGTGATATTGCTTCCTTTCTTATTTGTTGTTCTTTTATCGTTTTCTGACACTGAATTCTATTTGTTGCTAGATTTTATAAGGTTTTTGTATTGACTGATAAATTGTCTTGTTATAAAATGGAAGGGTAAAAATGTTTAACCAAATAATTAAACCTGCAGTGTATCGTTTTAGACTTTGTTTCCATAGATGGATTTCTCCTTTTCATTCTTTGTGTTGGGAAGAGCAACACAGCTTGAATGGCACATTGTATGCTAATTATGCTTTAGCCTCAGAGTGTCAGTGGAGCTGTAGGCCTGTTTTATCAGAAAATAGCCAATTATTGTAATAAGAGCCATAATCCTGGGAGGCTGTCATGATGCAGTGGCGTTAGCTGTGGGACGTGCCATGCTACTCCAAGCATGAGCCAGTGCCTTATAAAGATTGCAAGGATGGCTCTGTGTCTCAGTAAAGTCTTATGGTTTCAACCTGCTACCTGACATCACTTAAAAACTGGGGGTGGAGAACAGGTTCCCTTCTCCCTGTACTTCAGAGCACATACGAGTACTCGGGGGCAATTTTATGTCTTAGCTTAGGTATGTCAAATACATAAACTCTTCTGATTCAACGAAGGGTGATTCTTAATGTATTGGGATAGAGTTGAGAAAATCATAGACCTGACAGGGCCATGACTCAGTGGTAGAGCATCTGCTTTGCATGCTGAAGGTCCCAGGTTCAATTCCTGGCATGTCCAGTTATAAGATTCAAGTGGCCTAATTCCATATAAGGCAGTTTCATGTGTTCATGAGTTGTACCTCTAGAATATACCTTTTTGCAATTGAATCGTGTGTCATCCGACAGCTATCTTCCTGTTTCCAAACAGTTTTTGGCAGAGTTAGGTCTGCCGTCAGCCAGAGTGTGATGATTAAAATGAAGAATGGGCTCATATTGAACCAGTAGCTTTTGTCAAGAGAAAACAACAGACTGTGAACACTGTCGTGGAAAAGCACAATAGAGCACTTAGCACCTATCTGGGTAAATTATCTCATATTCATTCAAATAAAACCAAACATGTTTGGAAAAGGCATTCTGTTCTGAAGAATCTATAAAAAACAAATTACAGAAATTAAGTATGGCGCTGACAGTATATGGTAATGCCAATATGTTTATCATTTCAGAAAAAAATAAAGATAGAACACAAGCAGATTAATTATACAATTGATCTAATGCAAGGCACAGTTGATAATGTGCCATTATCACGACAACTGGTAAAACTGATACATGACGCTTTCTTCACAGTCAGTTGAACTCCCATGCTGATAATCACATCTCTTTGTGCAGCTGCAGATAGAATGAACAAACACTTATTTGTCTATGAAATATTTTAGACTGTCATTTCTTCATGGTTCATGCCTGCATCACTAATGGTCATCAGAGTTAATAGTGAAATGTCTATACAGAAAGGCATTTCCCCATCTCATCATGCATTATATGGAGTCAGGTAAACAAATCAAAGTTTTAATAGTTGGACTTGGAGTATTGTTTTCTGAGAACAAATTTCCATAGCCAAAAATCCTGCCAGATATATCCATGTAGATAAGAATGGGGGTGCATTCCTCTAAAAGCAAGCAAACCCTTTCCCATCCCTGCTATGCCACCCCATACTGGGTGCAGTATTGGTGGTGTCCTTTACCGCAATAGCCCTGGTGTGAGTGAGGGCTGAATATTAAAGGCAGCTGGGCTACCCTGTCTGTGGATGTCTCTGGGAGTGAGAGAGAGGACATGAGGTGTGATTTTAAAAGAGACAAGAAGTCTGGTGAGTGTGATGTTCTGACCTGCACATAACCCATAAACTGAGGAAGAGAGGTTGTAGAGGGTGATAGGCACTCTGGGTGAGTGGAGAAGGCGCATCACACCTTGGACATTGCAAGATAAAAGATTCACATCTGAAGAAAAAACAACAATCTCCCATGGGAAAATTTCTCATGGAGTAACTAATTCCTACCAGATTTGGGGTTTCTTGGTCGAGCTTTGCCTGATCCAGAAGGGCACATTCTATGTTCCATATGGTATTTGCAGAATCACTTAATAGAAGTGAGTTATAGTTCAGTTTCCATGATAGAAATCTGGATATAGTGAAGGAGTGGAAATGGATTGAAAACATACAAACTGTCTCTACTCCTAATCTCTAAATTTATCCTGTCCTTTTGTGAGCAGAGCCTATGCATGTACAAGACTGCACAGTCGGAACCTATGTACATAACAACTTTTACTTGTATAGGGATCAGTCCACAAAATAACAGTGAACACATCAAGGTGAAGAACAATGAAATCAAGTAGGATCCAATTCCCTCTCTGTGTTTTCAGTGTCCCAGGATTTTGACCACGTTGTCAGAGCTTGTGAGGGCCAAACTAGATATGACAGGATCCCCGGGTCTGACCCATGGACAACACTACCATATTAATGTCTAATGAGGCAATTAAAAATGCCATGAGGGCCTGATCTTGATTAGGCATACAGCATGGTGGGATTATGCAGTCTTGTTCCTCCTCCCTTTTCAACTGCCAAAACAACCTCACACTTTAGGGCCCCCCAAACTGCTGGCCCAGATCCGGCCGGTGGGGAGAACCCCACCCCCAAAGTGCTGGGATCGTGCCAATGTTCTGAGTGCGATGACATCACCTGGAGTCAACATCATCACACCGGAAACATTGCCAGGGGGATGCTCTAGCAGCACCCAGCCTAAAAACTCTATGGTACCATAGAGTATCTGGCTGAATGCTAGAGCGCCCCCCTGGTGGCATGCTTAGCACGATGACATCACTTCCAGGTGATGTCATCATGGTGCATGCACCAGAAAGTCCCAGAAAGGAAGCTCTGTCCCCCTCACTGGCAGCAGGTAGGGACCTGGCAACCCTAGTCCCAACCTCAGCTGTAACTCTTAGGAATGGAATCTATGTATTGGACCTATATTTAGGTCTTTTATTGAGAGAAAATTTAAAAAAAAAATTATGCTGCCCCTCTACTCAAATAAGTTTCCTGAAGCAGTAAACATCAAAATATTAAAACATTTCAACATTAAAAAACCAACACATTAAAACAGCATTTATAATTGTGAGCCGCTCTGAGCCTGCCTTTGGTGGTGGGGAGAGCGGGATATAAATTCAAGAAATAAATAAATAAATGAGTATCTATAAAATATTTAAGCAATTTAGTAAAAACATGTAACACCCCACACACATAACACAGAAAGGAGATTATCAGAGGTACACTAAACAAAACAAAACAAAAGTCTTTATTTGGTGGCAGGAAACAGTCACAGAGGAAGACAGACAACCTCCCTGGAGAGGCAGTTCCAATGTGACCCAAAAAAACCCTTTCTCGGGTTGCCAACTGTGTGGCCCCAGCCAGCAGCGGCCCCCAGAGCAGGGTTTCCTAAGATGACCTGAGCTGATGGATAATTTTCATAAGGGCAAAGCGTGGGTCCCAGGGATTACCTGGAGACCCCATTTTTGCTCCATGGGTGCCATGGCAAGCTGGGCCAGATGCCATTTTTCCAAGTCATGCGGCATCTTCTTGAGGGCTCCATCCATCTTCATAGATCCCCCAGGCTGTCAGAGTCCTGCAACCATCAGCCTCAACAACATTCCTTAAGTAGTTTTGAGTTCATTGAAAGCAGTAAAGAGCCAGTCATCTGGTTACACAGTTAGTGTCAGAACTGGGGTTCAAGCGGGAAAACGGGGAGATATACAGAATTCAAAGGGAACTCCTGATGTATATAGACCAAAGAGCAAAGTAATAAAACGCGCCTAGAATAACAAACTCAGCTGAGCATCATTGACATCATTGCTCACATGCACAACCTTAAAAGGCCCAACATATCGCCAACCCAGCTTTCTGCTAGGTCTCCACAAGTTCTTAGTGGGCAAATAAACCAAAGTGCCTGGCTGTATGTCCCAACCAGAAGCCCTCCCCTTATCTGCCTGGGCCTTATAGTCCACTTTGGCCTTGCCCAGAGTCTTTTGGATAAGGGGCCAATGTTCCTGCAGCCCCTTCCACCAAGAGTCCAAGTCCCCTTGCGAAGGAGGAGTGGCAGATCCCAACAGGGGGAGGGGCTGCTCCTCATAACCATACAACGCTTTAAATGGTGTCACCCCCATGGAAGAGTGAACTGAATTATTGTAACTGTATTCTGCAAACGGCAACAGTTCGGCCCAGTCATCTTGCTGATAGTTGGTGAAGCAGTGGAGGAACTGCTCCAGAACCTGGCCATCAGTCTCTGGATGGTAAGCACTACTGAGGCCTTGTTCGATGCCCAGGACATGCATAAGTTCTTTCCAGCACCAGGTAATGAACTGTGAGTCCCTGTCCGATATTACCTTGGCTGGCATGGAAAGTAATTTCACAACCCGTTGCATAAACATCCGGGCCAAGGTTTTTGCAGTGGGCAATTGCTTAAACGAGACGAAATGGGCTTGCTTAGAGAACAGGTCCACTACTACCCAAATCACCGTTTTTCCTTTGCTGGGTGGTAAGTCCATGATAAAATCCATGGAAATCACTTCCCAGGGTCAGCCAGGCGTAGGCAGAGGTTGCAGCAATCCTGGAGGTTTCCCCAGCTTTTGCACATTAAACAAGTTGACAAGAACTCACATACTGAAAAATGTCTGCCCGCATGCAGCGCCACCAGAATTGACGTTGCAAAAGGTGTAGAGTTTTAAAATAGCCATAGTGCCCCACCAGCTTCAATTCATGCCTCCCATGCATCATTTCCCCCACAGGGAGATAGACATAAACAGTCTGGATCCCCTATACCAGCAACCATCAGGACCCTGCAGGATGGCAGGATCACTGGAAACCTCCTCCTGGTCAGCATGAGAGAAGGCTGTTTTGAATTTGACCACCCATGGGTCCTTCCTCTCTGTGGACTCCGCCTTGGCTTGGTTTTGGGTAAACACAGCCCCTCCCAACTGGGTAGGTGTAAACATAGAGTCAACAACCTCCTCCCTCTGGCTGGCATGCTGTGGAAGGTGGGACAGTGCAACTGCAAGGGAGTTTCAGTTCCCTTCCATTCAGGTGGTTTAGAGCTCTTAGCCTGGATCCCAGTGGGGCAGAACACTGCATAATGACCAGCTTCACCACAACGGCGCCGCAGCCCCTGCTGCATCCACTGCTCGTGCACCGGCTCCTTCGGCTTGGAGGGCCCCATCTTTGGGAAGGGCCCCGGGGTCTTCAGATACACTCTCTCAGAGTGCATCTTAGTCATTTGCAGGCAGCTGTCAGTGTTGCCTGCCTCCCATACTCAGGCACTCAACGAAACAGGGTGCACGCTGCACAGGACAGTTTTCAGGATTTGATTATTTGGTCCCAACCGAAACTGATCAACCAACACAGCCTCCAGTCACCCTTGGATCTTGGCCGCATACATTTTGAACTCGTCTGCATACTCTCTCACCAATTGGTCGCCTTGCTTCAGGTTCCGGAGATGTTTGCGAGCTTCTCCCCCTCCATGGGGTCCTCTCCTCGTACTGCTGTCGCAAAGCCCACATAGAAGCCTGCACCTCCCGCAACTCTGGCCCATGTAGGTTGTGTAGGCTAACATACCAGTCAGCTGCAGACTTGTGTAACTTCGACCCAATGTAGTTGACACACTGCTCATCCATTGAGAAGAGATGGCCCCAGTCCTGCAGGAACTTTGTATTCGCCACATGAAGAAGGTGAGCTTCTCAGGAGTGCCATCGAACGTGGCATCCAGCAACTCCTTCGGGTGCTCCAGCAGTGGACCCACTGGGGTGGGTGCTTGCCATGGAGGAGCCTGTTGAGTACTAGTCACGAAATGGCGACCGCCATGCGGTCAGAGCACATGGCCCGATTCTACCTGAGCTTCAGCCAGGTAGAACAATAGACAGTCAGATCCAAAACGACCACCAATAGCCAGCCTAGGTCTCCCGCGGGGGACCTATGAACTACAACTTAAGACTTAAGGCCCTATCAGAACTATGCGCATATGCTAAGCCCCTATTAGGTATTTTGGGTGCGGCCAGAGGTGTGGCTCTGGCCGGCATATAAGCAGGGCCCTGGAGCCCTGGCAGCATGCTTGATCTGACCATCTCCTGAACATGCTGATTCACTTAAAGTCTTTGCTATGATCATCCTACAACTTGCGTCCCGACTCCAGTACTTTCCACTGGCGACGAGGATGGGATGCCGATGAGCGACTCATCAGCCGCGCCGAGCAGTGGAGCTCCGAGCACCGGGCCGCCAGCTCAACAAGCCCCAGAGGACGTCGCTCGCAATCTTGCTCCTGCCTCGGCAAACATGGCTGCCGCAGCGGGAAACATCCCTCCATTCGACACCTCCAAGCCCGAGCACTGGGACGCATGGGTCAGGCAGCTCGAGTTCCTCCTGACGGTGCACGGAGTCACCGAGGCCACCCTGAAGAGGGCCTGGCTAATGGGCCACTGCGGCATCGAGACAATGCACATCGCGCAGAATATCATAGCACCCCAAGACCTGCTGGACGTCTCCTACGACAACCTCAAGAAGCTGCTCGGGAACTGCTTCGCGCCAAAACCATCCATGTTGGCGTTCCGGGTCCAGTTCCTCGAATGGAAGCAGCAACCGGGAGAGAATGCCGCCACGTTCCTGGCCGACCTCCGCCGCCTGGCAGTCGGGTGTGAGTTTAAGAATGTGGAGGACAACCTGCTAGGCAGCTTCGTGGCAGGGGTAAGAGAAGCCAAGCTCCGCCGCCGGCTTATCACCACCCCCGAGCCAACCCTCAAGAAGGTGCTGCAGGCTGCCATCGCATTCGAGACGACCTACAAGGACAAGCAGGCGTCCAAGGTCCACCGCATCGCCTCCTCCGGGTCTGAGACAGATGAGGACGAAGACGTCCACCAGCTACGCCGGCACGCACAGAAGGGTGAGTCTCGAGGCCGCACCCAGCACACCACGGCCGCCGCCGCCTCCGCTTCTTCCAACCCCAGCAGGCTGCCCCCGACGTGCGCTAGCTGCGGGGACCCCCATGAGAGACACTCCTGCCGTTTCCGAGATGCCGTCTGCAGAACATGCAGGAAGACGGGGCACATCGCCAGGGCCTGCCGCTCCCAGAACGTGCAACAGTCCTCCGCGGCCTCCACCGCCCACTACGAGGCAGTTGACAGCACCTCTTCGGCCACCCAGGTACTCCAACTACGAGAGCCCCTCCCCGCAGCGATCCAGATCAACCTGCGGATCGGGGGCACCCCCTGTTGCATGGAGGTTGATTCCGGGTCTGCCTACTCCATAGTCTCAGCGACCACTTTTAAAAAACTGTTTCCGCAGTGGAGCCCCCGGCTGCGCCAGCCAACTGCCCTCGTGCTCCGGGACTTTCAGAAAAACCCAGTCGCCATCAAGGGGCTGGCACAGGTCCAGGTGCAATACCAGGGTGTATGCAAATCCCTAGACCTACTAGTGGTGGAGCGGGACCTCAACAGTCTGCTGGGGTGCGCTTGGTTCAAGCCCCTGGGCGTGGGCATGACGGGGGTTCACAAAGTAGAGTTAGCAGATTACGACTCAGTCTGCGCGGAATTCCCGGCCGTTTTTGACGGCACCCTCGGTTCTAACCGGGGTCCTCCAGTCTCCCTGGACCTGAATCCGGCCGTACGCCCGATCCGGGTGCCAGCCTGGTGGCCGGCTCTAGGAATGCGGCCCAAGGTGGAGGCAGAACTAGACAAACTCATGGCTCAAGGCATGCTGGAGCCAGTTCCCCATGCAAAATGGGAAATCCCTATAGTGACCCCGTTGAAGTCTAATGGGGAGGTCCGCATCTGCGCGGACTACAAATGTACTCTGAATCGGGCATTACAGGACTACTCGTACCCGGTACCAGTGATCAGGCATGTACTAGCATCCCTAGCAGGAGCCATGATCTTTGGGAAGCTGGACTTGGCTCAAGCCTATCAACAGCTCCCAGTAGATGAGGCAACCGCGGAAGCTCAAACCATAGCGACACACAAGGGCGCTTTCAAAGTGAAAAGGCTCCAGTTTGGGGTCAGCGTTGCCCCTGGTCTGTTTCAGCAACTAATGGACTCTGTTTTAAAAGGCATTCCAGGGGTGAAGCCATTTTTTGACGACGTCCTCATCGTGGCTCCGGACGTCGCCACCTTCAAGACATGCTTACGAGCCGTTCTGCAGCGTTTCCAGGACGCCGGTCTCAAGGTGCGAAAGGACAAGTGCACCTTGGGAGTACCTTCAGTAACATTCCTGGGGTTCCACGTGGACGCACAGGGCATCCACCCCACCAAGGAGAAGGTGAAAGCCATCACGGAGACGCCGACCCTGATGACAGAAGCGGAGCTCCAGGCATTCTTGGGCCTACTCAATTTCTACCACGCGTTCTTTCCACACAAGGCGGCAGTCGCCGAGCCCCTCCATAGGTTACTGGACACAGGGGTGAAATGGGCCTGGGGGCCACGGCACGACAGGGCTTTCGCAGCGGTTAAGGACTTGTTGGCATCTAACACAGTCTTGGCACACTTCGACGAGTCTTTGCCGGTGGTCCTTGCATGCGACACATCTCCATACGGGGTGGGGCTGTCCTGGGCCATCGTCTGCCAAATGGTAGGGAGGTGCCTGTGGCCTACTACTCCCGGACACTGTCAAAGGCGGAGCGGAATTACGCCCAAATAGACAAGGAGGCTCTGGCAATCGTGGCAGGGGTAAAAAAATTCCACGATTACCTCTACGGCCGGGCGTTTACGGTCGCCATGGACCATAAGCCGCTTCTTGGGCTGCTTGCCCCACACCGCTGGACGCCCCAGATGCTGTCCCCCCGAGTCCTGCAGTGGTCTATTTTTCTTGCAGGTTACCAGTACGACCTCATCCACTGCCCTGGGAAAGCCATGGGCCATGCCGACGCCCTCAGCCGCTTGCCCCTCCCGGGCTGCGACCCCGACCCGGCTCCTGCATTCTACGTGGCCCTCCTCGAAGATCTTCCGGATCGCCCGGTACAGGTACCCGACGTGGCCTGCCGCACAGCGTGGGACCGCGTCCTCTCCCGGGTTTTCGACTGGGTGGGGAGGGGGTGGCCCGACCATCCGGGCCAGGAGATCACCGCTTTCACAGCTCGTAACATGAACTCTCCACCCACAAGGGGTGTTTGCTCTGGGGGTTGAGGGTAGTCATCCCCGAGCCGCTCCGCCCGAGGGTACTAGCAGCCCTCCACGAGGCACACCCCAGAATCGTCCGGATGAAAGCCTTGGCCCGCAGCTACATGTGGTGGCCAGGCATAGACAAGGAGATTGAGGATCGGGTATACAAATGCAGCAAATGCCAAGAGTCAAGGCCCGATTCTCCCCATGCCCCCATCCGGCCCTGGGAGTCAACTGACAAACCATGGTCGCGGCTCCATCTCGACTTCGCTGGGCCAGTCCAGGGGAAGTTGTTCTTTATTGTTGTGGATAGCTACAGTAAGTGGCTGGAGGTAGTCCCGGTGCGGTCTACCTCGACCGAGGCAGCCACCAGAGCCCTGTGGTGCATCTTCGCCACCCACGGAGTGCCAGACTCGCTCGTGATGGACAACGGAACGGCCTTCACGTCGGAAGGGTTCCAGTGCTTCACAGACCTGTTCGGCATCTGGCACATCCACTCGGCACCGTTCCACCCCGCAACCAATGGACAGGCAGAACGGATGGTTCGCACAACCAAAGACGCCATCAAAAGGATGGACACCGGTGACTGGGAGCTGCAGCTAATCAAATTCCTTTTCAGCCAGCACAACACCCCACACATGGGAACGGGTCGCCGCCCAGCGGAGTTGTTGATGGGCCGGCGACTCGGCACCATACTGGATCATCTCCACCCCGACCGCGCCATTGATGCCAACGCGAGGACGGAGCTCTGGCCAGCAGCCCGAGGTTTTGCGCCCGAGGACCCCGTCTACGCCCGGAACTACGCCCGGGGCCCAGGGTGTATCCCGGCATGGATCATCCGAGCAACCGGCCCACTCTCGTACGAGGTCGGGACGGAAGAAGGAGCAACCTGGCGGCGCCACATCAATCAGCTCCGGCGGCGCACTCCGGACCACACACCAAGTGTTCCCAAGTCAGCACTTCCCACGGAGCCATCACCAACCCAGCTATGGGACCCTGATCCGGAGGACGAAACCTCAGAATCCCTACCGGAGGAGCAGCCCGTGGACGGAGCGCCGGCCGAGCCGCGGCCCAGCGCTCCCGAAAGCAACCAAGAGGGCACCCCAATCCCAGGGCCTGCTGAGGCCCCGCGACCTGCAACGCCCCGGCACTCGGGCCGTGAACGTCGCCGGCCAGAGTACCTTCAGGACTATGTCTGCTGAGTGGGACCAAACTATGGGGGGAGGGGTGTTGTGTACTAGTCACGAAATGGCGACCGCCATGCAGTCAGAGCACATGGCCCAATTCTACCTGAGCTTCAGCCAGGTAGAACAATAGACAGTTGGATCCAAAACGACCACCAATAGCCAGCCTAGGTCTCCCGCGGGGGACCTATGAACTACAACTTAAGACCTAAGGCCCTATCAGAACTATGCGCATATGCTAAGCCCCTATCAGGTATTTTGGGTGCGGCCAGAGGTGGGGCTCCGGCCAGCATATAAGCAGGGCCCTGGAGCCCTGGCAGCATGCTTGATCTGACCATCTCCTGAACATGCTGATTCACTTAATAAAGTCTTTGCTATGATCATCCTACAACTCGCCTCCCGACTCCAGTACTTTCCAGAGCCCCAGGTCCCATGGGTGCTGGCACCAGTGCTGGCGGCACTTGCCCTGGTGGCACTTGTGTGGGTGGGACTTGCTGAGCAGGGGGCACTCCCAGCAGTGGCCCCTCTGGCACCACAAGTTGCTGCAGCCACAGCTCGTGCTGAACCATTTGGGTGATGAGGTGAGTGATAGCCAGCATCATTTCTTGCATCTCTCGCTTCATTTCTTCCTGCTGGGCTTGCGTCTGAGCCCACCATCTCTCCAACTGGTCCTCTCCAGCTCCATGCCTCCCCCAATCATAGCTAGTCTCTGTATAGGGTAGGCAGTCATAGCAGCTCCCAGTACCCAGCCGGGGAGTGGTAATCCATGACTCTCATGTCTCTGTTGAGAAGTGGGCCCATGAATAGGGGTCCCTCCAAGGTGGTCAGGTACTCCAAGCCACCACTTGCCCCGGTAGTGGGGAGGGGAGTTTCTGCCATTGTGGCAGGGATCTCCTCCACCGAAGTAACTGGAACTTCCACATCATCCCCATTGCTCATGGTGAAGTATGGAGGTTGCGGACTTTAGGGAGTTCTGACACTTTGTCAGAGTTCTGCAACAATCAGCCTCGACAACGTTCCTTAAGTAGGTTCGAGTTTACTGAAAGCAGTAAAGAGCAAGTCACCTGGTTACACAGTTAGTGTCAAAATTGGGGGTCAAGCGGGAAAACAGGGAGATATACAGAATTCAAAGAGAACTCCTGGTGCATATAGACCAATGAGCAAAGTAATAAAGCACACCTGGAATAACGAGTGCAGGTTCTCAGCCGAGCTGGCCAGCCAAGCTTCAAGGACACTTACAGCAACTCCTAAGATATGACAGTGCGTGCTACACAAGTGCTAAATATGATTTTCATATCATAAGAACAGGAGAGAAGCCACAGTGGATCGGCCCATCCAGTACAGCCCATCCAGTACAACACTCTGTGTCACAACAGTGGCCAAAAATACCAGGTGCCCTCAGGAGGTCCAGCAGTGGGGCCAGAACTCCAGAAGCCCTCCCACTGTTGCCCCCCAAGCACCAAGAATGCAGAGCATCACTGCCCCAGACAAAGTGTTCCATTTAGACCTTGTGGCTAATAATAGCCACTGATAGACCTCTGCTGGATGGGGACAGAGAGAGAGACAGACAGACAGACAGAAAAAAGAAAGAGAGGGGGAGGGGGAAAGAGAGAGAAGGAAAAGAGCTGGCAGACCCCAGCAGCTTACCCCAGCAGCTTACTCCAGCAGCACGCCACATGCAAAAGCACGCCCTTCAGCAGAAAGAGCCTAGTCCCTCCTTAATCTCTGGGCGGGGCTCTCTTGCTCTCTCTTAAAGGGGAAATGTCTGTTGAGGCTTTTTACTGCAGGGCAGGCTCTCTGCAGACATTTCCCTTTTAAGAGGCCAGGGCAGGCTCCGACGTTTCCCTGATGGCAGCCATTGCCTCCCCCCGGTGGCCAATTTTGAAAAAGCGGGGGTAAGCTTTAAAAATCGGTGTTTCCCCCGCCCTACTGGGGGACTTGGCAGCCCTAATCTGATCTGCACCACTTAGTTAACATATTAAAGCACAGGTTGCCTCTGGCTTGCAAGGCAAGCTCCCCAACAGGGCAAAACCACCCCGGCTCTCAGCTAAGTCTGGAATCCTTCTGAACCTTTCTCCTCATGACCCGCATGCAAATTCATAGAGGGGATGGAAGGGCAAAGTACTGCCCCCTGACTGCTGAGCCTTAAGGCTTGTTGCTAACCCCCAACCCCAAATAGGCCCCCACTGAACTACCCAGACTGCCAAGCCAATAGGCCTCCAGTTTGAGGACCCCCCCCCCATCGCTGATATCTTGGGGTGCTTACCAACTTGAAATCTCCTCAACCCGTGCTTTTCCTGCCATCCCAGTTAGGGCCTAACCAACTTAACCAGGCCTGTATAGCTCACCACCTTGGACCATGTGCAGCAGGTGAAAAAAAGCCCCTGCCCGGCCAATTTTTTTGAGTGAGGCCCCAAAAAATTCCTGCTTAGCCCCCAAATGGTGACCCGCTAACCCCACATGACCTCATAAGAGGGAGGGAGGGTGGGGAGTGTGCACTGTGCTGGAATGCAGAGGGAGACAGCCACCACCTCACCTGGCCAGTGTGCCAGCCTCCTAGTGGCCCACATTTCCCAGGCTGAGCCCAGATTGGCTCCCCTTTCCCCTCATATCCATTGACGAGGAGATGAAGGAGCAGGCAAATGCCAGTTCCTGTCCCACTCATCCGGCACTGGTCTTTCAACTGGGCAGTTAGCAGGATGCTTGATGCCTGGATACACACACACACACACACACACCATTCCAAGCCACACTTCTGCACCAGTAATCAATAAATGTGTGGCCTGTTATACCCCTACTGGGGATGCAAGTGGTTTTTCAGGTCAGGACCACAGCAATGCATTCAGCATTGTGAATGTCCAGGGGAGTAGGGGGCAGAAAGTGGATTTAAAGGCTCCATTAGTTTGGACCCATGTTGTTATCTATATGTTGTACAGGAGAGAATGATATATGTCCTTCCTAGCAAATGATTTTAAAGAACACCGCCATAAAGAGAAATTAACTGAGCAAAAGCAAAGGCTCATTTCTGCATCTCCAACATTGTCTTATTTTAGAATGCTGTTTTCTCAAGTGCCTTCCAGCTTCTCGAAATAAGCTCAAATTAGCTATCACCTAACTAAAACAGAGAAACTGGCAATTTAGTGATACACGGAGGGATTGCTCCTTAAGGATTTGGGTTTACTAACGTCTTCTAGAAAATAAAATAGGCTGGAGCTCCTTCAGGCCAATTTATCATTGCCTCTACACAGATGCTCCATTAAATTGATGCTAAGCGTGTAAACATACTGATTTATATAAGTCTGTAAGAACATATAGTGGCCATTACACCAGTGCTAAGATTTTCCAGCCTTCAAATGGAAAGCAATGGATGTCCTTGATTTCAGAACACCTAAGCATACCTTCACATGCAACAATACAAGTTTGTGAGGCTGATGCACAGCTTTTTTATTCACTGAGTTTGCATCAGCAGTACACTGGAACATGTTTCTGTGGTGCATACCAGGCAAAAAATAGGAACAGCAGACTCACAAGTTACCGAACAGGGCATCTACACATTAAACCTTTTCATAACCATTTCTATTGTAATGCATGAAGTGCCTGTGTCTTTTTATTGGGATCTATTATCTATTTTCAACATGTTTATCTATTACCTATGAATAAAAGTGATAAAGGGTAGAAAAGGAAGGGTGAAATCCACAATGTTTCAGACTGGAATAGGAGGAAAGGAGAAGTACAACAAGCATTTCTAAATTGCACACGAGTCCCTGTATTCTTTTGCACCTAATTCCAAGAAGGCTGTTCATGTTCTGAACTGGTGCTTGAATCAGTAATGGGCTAGATGAGGATAAATAAGCTGAAACTTAATCCTGACAAGACAGAGGTTCTCTGAGTTACGAGAAAGGCAGACCAGGGACTTCAGATGTCTTCTGTCTTGGATAAGGCTATACACCCCTTGAAAAGTCAGGTTCACAGCTTGGGAGTGCTGCTTGACACAATCAACAGCCCCTTTAGAAAATCAGGTGGCAACAGTGGTTTGGAGTGTTTTCACCCAGCTTCAGCTGGTGCATCAGGAGCACCCACTCCTTGTTCAGTCAGATCTAGCCACAGTGATCCATGCCTTAGTTCCATTTAGACTGGCCTACTGCAATGCACTCTACTTGGTGCTACCCTTGAAGAGTGTTTAGAAGCTGCAGCTAATGCAGAATTCTGCAGCTCAACTGCTGGTCAGGGCTGCATGAAGAATACAAGCAAGTTTGTAGGAGAACCCTCTCACCAAATTGTCAACAGTGCCTTCATGTGGAGAGCAGCACATAGCTGCCATCCAATACTAGGTAGGTGAAAAAGCTGCTTTCTGCACTTCATTGCACCCTAATATGAGTGGGGTGAATTAAACTCTGAGGATTTAAGCTCTGAGGTATACCTCTGAACCAGTTTGGTGCAGTGGTTAAGTGCGCAGACTCTAATCTGGGAGAACCGGGTTTGATTCCCCACTCCTCCACTTGCACCTGGCTGGATGACCTTGGGCAAGCCATAGCTCTGTACCAGCTGTTCCCTCAAGGACAGCTTGGGAAAGAGCTCTCTCAGCCCCACTTACCTCACAGGGTGTCTGTTGTGGGGAGGGGAAGGGAAAGGAGTTTGTAAGCCGCTCTGAGACTCTTAAGTGAGTGAAGGGCGGGATATAAATCCAATCTCTTCTTCTTCTTCTTCTTCAATTTGACTCCCCAGACCATTTAAGCCTAGCTGCACTGCACTCATTTTTATGGGATTTACTTTTGAATGGGCATCCCTATCCACATTCTGAATGTGCTTTCACAGCAAGGAATGCATCCACACCCTAATGCAGGGGTGTCAAACATACGACCTGGCGGCCATATCAGGCCCTCAGAGGGCTTCTGTTAGGCTCACACTGTCTCCTGTTTCTTCCTACAGTTCCTCCAGGATTTTGAACTTAGACTTCCCAGATAGTAGGCTGATATTAACCACTGAGGAAGACTATAGTTTTCTAGACCAACACATAACCCTCAGTCTGTGCCATGTGGCCTTCTCATTTTCTTGACCAGCACAGAAAGTAGTATATGTACAAAAGCTCGCAATGCCCTGCCATTTCATGTTTTCCTCTGGGTCCTAGGCTCAGAACTCTGAGCATGAGATTTCTGTAATGAATGTCAATAAATCAAAAGTAGGTTTGCAGCATACAGATACACACTTGAACAGCACACTCAAAATTGCTACAGCACAGACATTTTGATGCAATAATTCAGACTAAGAGGTGTCAGTTATCAGATGTTGTCAAATAAACATGATATTGCAAGAGTGCAAATGTTTTAAGCATGCTTTTAAGTAAAAAAAAAACTTTGTGTGCTTGTGTCCTTTATAAGGTTATATCGCCACTACCTGGCATTACATCTTATGATGCATATAGCCTCGCCCAACAAAGTCTCATTTATGTCAGATCCGGCCCTCATAACAAATGAGTTCGACACCCCTGCTCCAATGCATGTTGGGGTGCATCTCTCAGTTTCACCTAGGGATGATTATGCACATGGAGATGAGCTTCTCCATGTGGATCTTGGCTATTATCCATTTATTACATTCCCCCCCCCCCTTCCTCAAAGAGCTAAATGTGGCATATGTGGTTCTCTCGTCCTATTCCCCCCCTTACTATAATCTTATGAGATATGTTGGGCTGAAAGGGAGTAACTAGCCCAAGGTCACTCAGTGATGTTCATGACTGAGTAGGGAGTTGCACTTGGGTCTAGTCAAACGTATTAACCACTATAGAGTGGAGCGAGGAAAAGTGCTCCTCTTTGCCCTGCCCTCTTCCCTTCTGTAGAATATTTTTCACTAGTCTTTACTTTACATACAAAATAAAAGGATACATAATACAAAGTAAGAGCAAGACACATAAACCACTCCCCCCCCCCGCTCCATGGATCTACATTTGCAAGTTATAGTGCCAATCCTCCTGCATGCTAATAAGCCCTGTTTGCTTTATTTTGGTGGTTTTATTTTCATAAATTTTACTCAACTGAGTAAGTGTCTGGATGATAAGACCTGATTTCTTCTTTACTACAAAGTAATTATTCCAGCCAAGGATAATTGCCTCATGTTTTGCTATATGCTTTCATGCTCTCCAGACTATGCCAGGGAGATGACAGATTTCCCCTATGGCTTGTGGGTGTTTTTAACTACATGTTGTATTCGCTGTCATCTCCAGAAGAGTCAAGAAGAGCAAAAGGGTAATAGAAGACAGAGGCTGGAAGCATGACTGGGTCTGTGGGAAACCATCATAGAAGACGATTTATATGTATATGTGTGTGAGTGTGTAATAGGTAGGTGAACAGGAAAAATTGTCAACCGTTTTAATAAAGATACATTTAACATTTGCCATTGTAACATAGTCTGCATCCTCATACAAGAAAAAATTCTTGTCATATCATTTGTAGTCATGTTTGCTAAAGCGTTATCACATGAAAAGTCAATGCTCCCATTAGCAGCAAGTGCAGCTCTCTCAGGACAAATAAGACTACAGCCTGACAACAGTTTTAATACATCAAAGCTAACCATGCAGCTGCCAAGATCCTCTTTGAAGATTTTATTTTAACTTTCACTTGGTGCATCATGTGGGTAATATTTCACAGCATACTGAAAGAAGTACATGAATATGCACAGATTCTCCTTCCCACGCACGCCCCATGCAGCAGCCACAGGCACATGAGTATTTGTTAGCTCATTCATCTGTGTTTTTACTCAGTGAAGAAGAAGCAAACCATTGGATCTCCATACAGACTGGCAGGCCTGTATTGCTAATCTACTGGCAAGATGGACATCTGTAGAGGCCAGTCATTCCCCTTTAGAGCAAATGAGGAGTTAGTCCCATACAACAAAAATAATAACATTTTTATTGGCTCATGTATATTTTTGAAACATACAAGATTTACTGGACCCGTTCTTTGTGCCATCTTGACACTGTATTTCCCCCCTCTCACACATTCTGATCGTTTCAGCCATTTTAGCTTTAACCAGAATTTCTGCATGAATACAAACTCTACCAAAAACGATTTTCAGGAATGGACATTAGAACGTTTTGACACCAAATATGACACTAAGCACATCAAAGTGCCTCTTCCTAAAGCTCAGTCTACAATTCCCTATTAGCAGTGCACAAAAAAGAAGAAAAAGCAAGTTTGGGTTCTTTGGGGGGTAAACCTGAGCCAAATTAAAGCTGGTTGTAATAGGAAATCAATCTTTTGTCATTTCCACTAACTTTGAGAGGAAATTCCAATGGGGTACTCATGTTAGTCTATTGTAGCAAAACAAAATGGGAGTCTAATGGCACCTTAAAAACTAACAACATTTATTCCAGCATGAGCTATTATGATACAGAGCTTCCTTCTTCAGCTACAGTAGAGTTGCGGTCAGACATGCCATTTGGTGTGGTCGGGAAGCCCTCCTATTTCATCCATAGGTTTTTGGAACAGAGTAGCTTGATCAGACATCCAAGTATATTCCATTGTGCTGTGGGATCAGCCCATCACTGCACGATCAGACAGCATGGATGGGTGAGGGTTTTTATTTTTTGCCTGCTTTTGAGCATGTACATAAACGATGGTGCTATTTTTTACACATGCGCTTTCCAACTTCTGGGAGTCAATTCTCTGCTTTGACCGCTCACTGATCCTTCCTGGAGCACTGTGATCCCCTTGGTTCACAGTAAGCCATGGTTGCCTGACAAAGATCACTCCCATTTCCTGCTTGCTTTCAAAGCTGGCCGAGAGATCGGGATGATTATGCACTTATGTGCATATCGCTAAGCAAGCAAAAAAAAAGGCACAAAATTTTTTTTGTATTCTGTCTCCTCTTCAAAAACTGGTTCTACATGTAGTAACAATTGCTCATGTTGTCTGTGCTAGATATTGGATGCGTGGTTAGAGAAATTAAATTTTGCTATGCTCAATTTGAGAGGGTTTTTAAAAAGAAAATCTCTAAGACATATTGATATTTGAAGGCAAATGATGAACAGGGTGAAAAATTATTTTTTAAGGACATAAGAGCCCTACTGTCTCAGACTGGTGGTCAATTTAGTTCAGCAACCTGTCTCACACAGTGGCCAACCAGTTCCTTTGGAAGGCCAATGACAGGGCATAGAAACCAAGGCCTTCCCCTGATGTTGCCACCTGATGTTGGTATTCCAAAGTTTACTGCCTCTGAATGTGGAGGTTCCCTTCAGTCACCATAGCTAGTAGCCACTGATAGACCAATCTTCGATTAATTTATCTAGGTTCTTAGCTTGTACTGTTGCTATGGCTTTTTTTTGCTAATGCAATAAAGATTTTATTATTATTATTATTATAATTTATCTAATCACATTTTTAAACTGTCTATGCCTGTGGCCATCACTATACCCTCTGACAGCAAATTCCACAGTTTAATCACTTGTTTAAAGAAGTATTTCCTTTTATCCATTCTGAATCTACTGCGCATCAACTTCACTGGATGCCCTTGAGTTCTAGTACTGTGGGAGAGAGAGAAAACTGTCAGCTCAATCCACTATCATGTCCACTCTTGTTTATCTCTTTTCTAAACAGAAAAGTCCCAGACTCTCCAGCCTTTCCTTATAGAGGTGTTCCAACCCTCTAATCATCTCAGTTGCCCTCTTCTGCACTTTTTCCAGCTCTGTGGTGTTTTGAGATACTTTATTATTACCTCAAGTTCCAGAAAGCTTTTAATAAAGTTCCTCATTAAAAACTTCAAAGTAAACTCAGCAGTCATGGGTGGAGAGAATCAGGGAAGATTGCGAGACACTCCAGAGGGATCTGTTGAGGCTGGATAAGTGGGCATCAACATGGCAAATGAGGTCCAATGTGAGCAAGTGCCAAGTAATGTACATTGGAGCAAAAAATCCTAACTATAAACACATACTGATGGGGTCTGAATTGGCGGAGACTGACCAGGAACGAGCTCTTGGAGTTGTGGTACTGAAAATGTCCACTCAGTGTGTGATAGCAATAAAAAAAAAAAGGCAAATGCCATGCTAGGGATTATTACGAAGGGAATTGAAAACAAATCAGCCAGTAGCATAATGCTCCTGTATAAATCAACTGTGTGGCCTCATTTGAAATACTGTGTACAATTCTGGTCACCACACCTCAAAAAAGATATTATAGCATTGGGGAAAGTACAGAAAAGGGCATCTAAAATTATTAAAGCGACAGAACACTTTCCCTATGAAGAAAGGTTAAAGAGGTCAGCGCTCTTCAGTTGGAGAAACGACAACTGAGGGGTGACATAATAGAGGTTTACAAAATTATGCATGGGACAGAGAAGGTAGAGAAAGTCTCCCTTTCTCAAAATACAAGAACTCATGGGCACTTAATGAAATTGATGAGCAGTAGGTTTAGAACAGATAAAAGGAAGTACTTCTTCACCCAAAGGCTTTATTCTCTGCCTTAGTCCCTCTGAGTTTGTTTGCTGGCCAAGTGGCTTGCCTGTCATAAAGGAAGAGCAGCCAAGCCTAGTCTTCATTGTCTCATGAAGTTTTGGACTTGGTCTTCCCTCTGTCCCCTGCAGGGTAGCTAATACTGCCTTTTTAGCTCTGCACAATAGCCAGTTGGCTATTATAAAGGAAAGTCTATATCTCTTTTCTATCCCCCCCCCACCCACAGCCTGCCTTGCCTTGCCTCCAGATGTAAGCCAGCAAGGCATATTATATGCTCTTATGAACTGTTAAAAGTCATAAGTTTGAACTTTGGGTTGTCATCTTGCTAAGGGTGAAATGCACTCTCTATTGCGGTGAGAGGCTCCAGCCCACAGTGGGAGACTTCCTTCAGAGTTCACACCTACATGGAGACCAGAACTCCATTTCAAAGAGTTCTTTGGTCTCTTTCACGTGTTCACATCAACAGGGAGACCAGGACTCAATTTCAAAGGGTCCTTTTCTCCTTTACGCTGGCCTCTTCCCACCTTCCCCCAAAGTTCCTGTAAGAGATTAGGTTGCCTAGCAACTAATTGTCGACCATCGAGTGACCTGGCCATCACGAGACCGAGGATTGGTGCCAAGAAACCCTCCAGATGGCCCAGGTGTTAGATCCTGCTTAGCACCTAGCACCTAGATTTGCAATATTGCCCACTCCTTCCTGCCTCTCCTCCTTATGACACTGACCAATAGTAAGGCTAGTGGGGACGGACCAACTAGTAGGTGTGACAAGGGGATGTGGTCAGCGCGGCCCGCCCCAATGCTACCTGATAAAAGATCTTGCACAACAGAAACACATTGCTAGCCACCTTTGACCCCTATCTTCTTACCAACCTCTTATGTCCAGCTTCCTGTACCCAACACCTTGCCTCCATCTTTAATCCCTGGTTTGCGCAGCCAGGACGGAGCGTGTATCTGCAGGTTCAGATCTCGTTCCCCCTATTTTTCTTATTCACCGCTCCCTCGATCTTCTTGTAGACGTGGATCACCCATCTCCAAGATAGGTAAAGTATCACCCCTCAACGAAACTCCTGCTAATGCAACAGTGCTATTTGCTGTCTAATTTCCTTAGATCTTGTGTGTATGCAGGTTTTTTGATTACTTTTTGTATGCTTGAATAACATGTTATAAGTAAAAACCATTTAAAGAAACCACTCAGCCTCATTGCCTATTTTCTGGGAACTCCCGGAGGGAGCGGGACCTTGATATAGCTGGCAAGAACCCGGTATTCTGCCAATTGCTGATCTTAAATTAAAGCAATTCGGCTAACACAGAAGACTGCCTAGCATAACACTGTCCCAAATAACACAATAGCACAGGTAAATAAGATCCATGCTTATACGCAGGGCTTTTTTTCTGGGGGAATGTGCCAGAATGGAATTCTTGAAATTCTTTGACATCATTCTTTTTAAAATGTTTAAAAGTTCGTGAGTTTTCAGTAAGGCACATTTCGTAGCAGGAGCTCCTCTGCATATTAAGCCACACACCCCTGATGTAGCCAATCCTCCAAGAGCTTATACTAGCCCCCGTGTGGCCTAATATGCAAAGGAGCTCCTGCTACGAAATGAGCCCTGGTTTTCAGTATACAGAATGAAAACTTTATTTCCCTCTTGAGAGTTCCAGCACAGATATATATATATATATATGTATGTATGTATGTATGTGTATATATATATGTATGTGTGTGTGTGTGTGTATATATATATGTATATGTATATATTCAGGGGTCCGTTGGAGCGGGAGCACACAGGAGCACAGCTCCGGGAGTGAGGAGCCCAGGGGGCGGGCACATGACCAAGCCCAGCCCCCTCCTCGGCTTCCCCAAGCAGTGCAGAGGCGCAGCGCCCCGGGGAAAGCCCTGCTAGGGTCTTTATTGTTTTTAATGTTTTGTTTTAATATTGATAATTTTATCATTGTTCCTTTGATGACTGTGTGCTGCTTTTCCAGAGACTTGCTCAAGGTGGCATATAAATTTTCTAAGTATACCATTTTTTATCTGGGCACATGGCACATAAGTACTGGAGAAATTTCACCAACCCTTCAGCAGCTTCCACCTTATCAGTTTGGTGTAGTGGTCAGGAGTTGGACTCTAATCTGGGAGAACCGGGTTTGATTCCCCACTCCTCCACATGCAGCTGCTGGTGTGACCTTGGGCCAGTCACAAGTTCTCTCAGAGCTGTTCTCTCATGAGCAGTTCTCAAAAGACCTCTCTCAGCCCCACCTACCTCACAAGTGTCTTGTTGTGGGGAGGGGAAGGGAAAGGGATGGGTGGTGCACATGTTCTGATTATCTCAAGTCTACTTGAAACCTGGTGGTTTCAAGGGAGCAGGAAGAGAATGAGTGTGTGTTCTTTACGCTTATTTTTATTGTACAAAGTATTGGATGGGGAAGGGAATGGAGGAAGAGCAGGTCAGTTTCACTCTCCTGTGGAGTAGAGCCTGAGGGGTGGGTGTTACCTTTTGACACACTTCTGGTATGTTAGGGGGTATGGCATATGCAAATGAGTTATGCTAATGAGCTCCTGCACCTCTTTTTCTACGAAATGACCCCTGTGTGTGTGTGTGTATGCGTCTGTGTGTGTGTGTGTGTGTGTGTGTGTGTGTGTGTGTGTGTATATATATATATATATCCCTTACTCTCTCTCTCCCTCTCTCTCTCTCAAAGCCCTGCTTGTTGGACTCATAAAATCATCCACAAGCCACTGAAGCAGTACAGAGATCGGCAGAAAGCAGAAACACCGTAAATACACATCAGGACAAATCTGTTTGGCAGGAAGATAGGCTAACTGTTCTGATTGGACATTATTTCTCTCTCACATTATCTACTGAGTTGCTCTGTCCTCTGTCTGCCCCTCCCTCCCCTGGAAAAATAAAACAGACCTACAATGCACCAGAATAAATGTCAAATCAAAAGGATTCAATCTACCCTTGAATGCTGGAAATAATTTTGATTGGATTCGTGTTACTGTATTTCTGAACAAGGCACAGGTCAATTTGTAATCATAATTAGTAAAGTTTCACATGCACATCCCTACTTCCTATATGATAACAGTAATTAACATATAAGGGACTTAACAAAACCTTTTCTTTACAACAACAAAGTGCATCTTTCAGTTAATCCAGCAACAATGCCTGCCAGAGCACGGTAAATGCCTTTGCATCACAACTGTAGAGAATCTAGCATTTTGTAATTGGTAGATAGTTTATACTGTTTAATTTTTCTTACTGATTTGAAATCCCTCTGAACTACTAATCTAACCAGCCCCGGGTTGAGATGTTCCACATCAAGATTTCCACTACAATACTGTCATGAATGGATTTTTCATGAACTTGCGTCTGCAATCGGTCACACTAAATGGCACTACTCTTGTTTGGTTTTCCTATTGTAGTCAGGTTAAGCATTAAGAATACGTTCGTTCTTGTAGTTCTGATTTGTTCACTCCCATGTATTTAGTCAGTCTCTTTTCTCTCTGTATCAGGGGAGTCAAGGCTACAAGCCTCTGAAGTCAGTTCAGATGGTTATCTGCAATTTCTCTTTATAGTGCTCTTCGAGGTCAAATCCATTAGGGCATACACTCAGACTGACTTTGCACACTTTACTCCCCCGGGCTTGCTAAGAATCACAGTGCAGTGCTCCTAAGAATGTCCTACCCACAGACACAAGAGATGTTTTATATACTGTCACAGATACATATCTATATAGAGATGTGAAGGAAATCTGATTAATGACAATATGTCTTGCCTTCCCAATTACTAAAAACAGATACACTGAACCACAATCGAAGTTATCATCGCCAAGAAATTATTTTATACCCCTCAGAAAAGGCAGTAGTTGTCACAATTCTACATGCCACAAGAGGGTGTAAGGGAGTGTGAAAGTGTGAAATTCATGCCCTCAATGAACAAGCTGAGATTTATTGGTGATGTCTGAATAGGGCTATGGACAGGGCACAAACTAGGGATGGACACGAACCGGGAAAATGCAGTTTATTATTTATTGATTGATTTGATTTGATTTTTATCCTGCTCTCCCCACCTCTCGGCGGGCTCAGGGCAGCTAACAACACAGTTCCCATAAAATACAATAAAATACAATATAAGTTTTAAAATACTATACATAATGACGACATTCAGCACTCTTATCCAAGCAGCGTTTCCGAACTTCTTCAGGCATTCCAATTGGTGCTGTTGGCGGTTTGCAGTAGCTGGGCCAGGGCTATAAAGTTGAGGTGGCCCCTACTTGAAAGCCTGGCGGAAGAGCTCTGTCTTGCAGGCCCTGCAGAACTGTAAAAGGTCCCACAGGGCCCAGATGTTATCCGGGAGCTCATTCCACCAGAACGGGGCCACCACCGAAAAAGTCATGGACTCAGTCCAAATCAGGTTCATGTGCACTAGAAAGCATGGAATTTCAGAACACATCCCTCTACCTGACTCCGAGATGTCTCTTGGAAAAAAGTAATTTGTAGTTATGCCCTTAGAATTATTGGCTCTATCACTTTTTTTAAAATCTGTTTAAGAGAGACCATTTCCAAAAGGTAGTCCTGCAGTATAGGGTATGTTCCAGAAGAGAACAAAAGCCTACCTACACAGTACCTTACTCCATATATTTGACTTTCTCTAAGCCCAAATGAGTTCATGGTATATAATATTACACTGATGTGCAAATAAGTACCCTCAATCCTAAACATCTGGCCAACAATTCATTGTAATTCTGCTGCTGGTGGTGCTACTCACTTAGTAAAATATGCATCATGTAGAATATAAAAAGGTCCAAAAGGGATTCTATAAGAATACCTGAGGATCAAAAAGTCATCTCAAAATGCAAACCCAAAAAGAAAAAAAGGGATGATGAGGAACATTTATGGCCGGATTCATTCATGCTTCTTGCAAAATGCCAGTGGTTTTCATATTACAATACATTACAATATATTACAATATATTATATATTCATGTTACAATATATTTGTTTAATTTAATAAAATAGTAAACCCCTCTCTAAAAGATATCTAAAGGTGGCTCACAAAAATGATAAATACAAAAATACACACTAATATAAAACATGATACTTCACTGATATTATTCCCTCCATATGTATTCTTTTGTCAAAAGCAAACATTCCAACAGAATTGGCCTTTAGGAGTAGGGTATGAAGTGTGACTTTTGAAACATAGAGTTTCCCATATATTTGTAGAATGCTTAACAGTGAAACACCCAGCTGAGCAGTTGACAATAAAAATTCAGGGCTTTCCCTAAAAGAAGAAATTCAGCAAGAGACATTGGTTTAAGAAGTTTGAAAGCCAGAGTGTCAAACAAGGACTTGGACTCAAAGTCAACCATAGTGAACAAGGGTGAGATAAAAAGCAAACAGACAGACAGGCAGGCAGACAGACAGACAGACAGATAGATAGATAGATGGTCAGCTCAGCTACCATTTAAGGTAAATGTCAAGGGGTCTTATGGCTTGTAAATATGCTTTTGTTGACTTTTTTGATGATGTTGACCTCTCTAAAAACATCCAGTCCAATAACATGCTCCCAGTTGAACATGCTCCTGGTTAAGATCAGTACTCTGAGGGATTTATTACAATTCTGCAGGGCCTGCGAGCTGTTCTGCCAGGCCTTTGGCTGAGGCGGCAGATGTCCAAACAACACTGGCTTTCCCTGTCTTGCTCACTTAATCTGCCCACTTCGCCCTCCTGCTTTAGGGCACTGCCTGTGCCAACTTGGCACCAGCTGACTTGGGTCTCTGTAAGAGAAATGTGCCCTTCCTAGCATTAGCGCAGCAGGCACTGTAATTCGAAATTATTAAGCTGCCATCAGGAATTTTAACTGCAACTGTTATTTTTATGTTTTACTATTTATTGCTGAATGATTAATTATTGTTTTATTGATGTTGTAAGCTACCCTGAGCCTACTTGCAGGGTAGGGCAGGATACAAACTGAAACAAATAAATATGGCTGGAGGCACATGTTGTGGCTGGGGGCACTATCCCAAGAAAGGGGAGGCCCTGTATCTGGTGGCAGGTTTTAGAGCAGGTTTTCAGATTTCCTATTCAGGCCCAAGGCATTTCTATAGGGTGAGACATCCGGTCAGTTTTAGGATTGGAGCGTGCAGTCATGGAGAAATTAGCTAAGGAACAGAAAAAGGGTAGGATCACTGGGCTGTTCTCAACAGTTAAGTTGAGGAACCTCAGGGTGTCTCCATTGGCAGGGTCCCAAAGTAGTCTCCTGGGGAATATAGGATTATTTATCATCTGTTTTACCCTAGGGGTGACTCGGTCAATGATGGAATACCAGAGGAGCTATGCTCAGTCCGGTACACTTCATTTGATGTGGCCATAGACATGGCAAGGGTGTAATGTTAGCAAAGTGCTATATAAAGTCTGCATGTAGGCTTCTCCCAGTGCACCTGGCGTTGTTAGGTTTCCAGTCTGAAGGACAGTACTACTTTGATAAGGCCTTACCAGCGGGATGCTCCATATCCTGTTCCATCTCTGAGCACTGCAGTACAATGCTGGAATAGACATTTAAAGAAAAGGTACAGTCTGACAAAATAACACACTATTTGGAAAGAGGGGTATTTGCTGGCCTTGTGGCTCAGGGGAGTGTGCAGGGCTCTTGGCTGTCTCTTATTATTTGGCCTTGGAGCAAGGCGTCCTGCTAGCAGAGGAAAAAACAGAGAGCCCAGCACAATGTCTAGCATTCCTGGGAATAGAAATTGATACTGGATGAGAGTTGTGCAGCTTGCCAACTGAGAAATTGCATATATGTAGGTCTCTTTTGGAAGAAATGTGTGGTGGTATAAAGGTGACTCGGAGGTGGTGTTAGGTCACCTGAACTTTGCCTGTAGGGTGGGCCTTTCTATGGCACATGGCTAATTCAACCTCGAATGTCAGGCTGGATCACCATAAGGTTAGGATTATAGGACAGATAAAGGTGGATGTACACTTGATTAGACATTTTGTGAGATTTTAAAGGGACATCATTTCACAAGAAGCGCTGGCTTGCTGGGGAGGATTTCCAGGTTCAGTCTGATGCAGCAAGGGCCCATGGCTTCAGTATCTATTTCCAAAACTCTATGGCATTATAGCTCACTGAGGCCTCCCCCTTAACCAAACCCTGCTCTCCTTGGACTCCACCACAAAATCTACAGGAATTTTCCAGCCTGGAGCTGGCAACCATAGCAGGCCTGGCCCTAATGAGTCCTCCATCAAAGGCCAAAATAGGCCTGGAAAGGGCCCTGCCCCCTCCCCTGCCTTTTGCTCACTGAAACCCAGCCTGGAATACTGTTTTTGCCTAGCAACAGCCAGTATGGGAATCCCTTGCTTAAAGCTACAGGTGCTCCTTTTATCATTTGTGGATTTTTTTTAAACCCTCAATGTATTTTGTTTAAATTTCACATTTTTCTGCAAACCTGGGGCTTTTTTTTAGGTTTCTTGAAAGATCTGTCTTGCCTGTTCACAGCTCCAGTCACTGAATTTAAGTATCTAAGGATTCCCAACTTCGCTGTTAGAATACAAGATGGTATAGTGCATAGCACAATTGTGTAGTACATGGCACAGTATAAATAGTATAGTGTATAGCACAATAGTGTAAATAGTGTTAAGAAGAAGAAGAAGAAGAAGAGATTGGATTTATACCCCGCCCTCCACTCCCCAAGGGAGTCTCAGAGCGGCTTACAAACTCCTTTTCCCTTCCCCTCCCCACAACAGACACCCTGTGAGGTAGGTGGGGCGGAGAGAGCTCTTTCCCAAGCTGTCCTTGAGGGAACAGCTGGTACAGAGCTACGGCTTGCCCAAGGTCATCCAGCCAGGTGCAAGTGGAGGAGTGGGGAATCAAACCCGGTTCTCCCAGACTAGAGTCCGCGCACTTAACCACTACACCAAACTGTAGTGGTACACATTGGTTCCTAAGTTAACAGTGTAGTGCATAGTGCAGTACAGCAGTGCATACAGCAGTAGTGTAAATAGTGTAGTGCACAGCACAGTTTTGGACGGCAGCAGGGTTTGTATATCCCACAGTCCTATCTGATATAATATACCACACCTGTACAGGGAATATGGTGTGTATCTCTCTCTTGAGGGATGTGATGCCTATTTGTCTGATCTACATCAGGGCCTGCAAGGCCTTATAGAGCAAGGGGGTGTTAAGCAAGGCTAACTCTCCTGTGTGGCAGGGACTGGGCGGGCTGATCACGATAGGTAGGGATGACTGGTCAGTACCTTGAGACATCAGAAGTAGCAGAGGGTGTGTCTGAAACAGCCCATCACTGGATATGTGGCAGGGTGAGTATGGAAAGGGGCACTCTTGGTGCAGAGCAGCGCCAGGTGGAGGGGCCAGGGACAGGCACCTCTCAGCACATTGCGTGCAGGTGATGATGATAAAATCAGCAGAAGGTGCTGGGTGTGTTTGAAGTCAAGGCGGGTCCACCCTGGCATAGCCCACCCATTTAAATATATTAGAAAATTTAATATTTTATTAATTTATTTATTTAATTAATTCGGTTTTTAGGCCGCTCTCCCCGCATAGCAGGCTCAGAGCGGCTTACATAATTAGGCGAACATTGTTCACAATAAAACAGTTAAAACCAGTTAAAACATTACAACATTTGCATTTACATAAAACATATCCTAATACAATATTAAAGTGCTCAGTGCTGTCTGATGGCGCACCAGATGGTGTTGCTTACAACCAACTATTGGGAGCATACAGGGTCCTCAGCAACCAGATGGTACAGTTATGTTGCACATTAGTGGTCACTGAGTGACCAGGGGGGACAGAACAAGGGCGGTGGCCCCTATCCAAATGCCTGGCGGAAGAGCTCCGTCTTGCAGGCCCTGCGGAACTGCAGCAGGTCCCACAGGGCCCTGATCTCTTCCGGGAGCTCATTCCACCAGCTAGGGACCGCCACTGAAAAAGCCCTCCCCCTGGTGGCAGTGAGCTTGGCTTCTCTTAGGCCAGGTATGGCCAGGCGATGTTGGGCCCCGGACCGAAGTGCTCTCTGGGGTGTGTACAGGGAAAGGCGGTCCCTTAGGTAGGTCGGACCCAGGCCATGTAGGTTATGATGTAGATCAGTTTAATTAAATAAATAAACTAGTTAAACGCAAGTTGCAGTCTCATGTCTTCACTGTTGGGTGTCTGGGGCAAAAGAAAACTGAAACAACACTATGTTTCCTTTATATGTGTGCTCTGGTGGGAATATGGAAGCCAAAGCCTTACCTACTGTTAATAGAGTTATAGTATGGTGGCAGAAGATGGTAGTAGTCCAGTGTTCCTGAGAAATTTCAAATTTTATTTATTTTTTATTAGATTTTTTTTTAGTTGCCACTCACCCAAAGGGTCTCGTGGCAACTTACAACATTAAAACCAATAAAACAACATTAAAACCAATAAGGTAAAAACAACAGAAAACAAATAAAAATATAAAATATTAACAAATATAAAATATTAAGATTAAAATATTAAAATGTGTGGCTATGTTTCTGTGAGGAGACCACACATGCCACAGCTCCTTTCCCACACTGGCATTGTTCCCATTCCCAAGACAGGTAATGCTGGAATGGGAAGGACCTGCAGCCGGGGCTCCTCTCACATGACCTTGGATGTCCAACATAACTGAATAATATGTGAAGCAGCCATGCAGCTACGCTGCTAAAGGGAAACACTGGAAGATGCCCTTAGAACCCTACTAGTTCAGCACGGAACTGGACCCTTATTGTATACACATAAAATGGAAGAGCTGGGGGGGGGGGAGGGGGACAAAATGTTGTTTTTAAATCTCTGCTGAGAGCCAAGACTATCTACTGATGAACCATAACAGTGAAAACCAGTTTTTTAGAAATGAAGCAGGGGGGTCACAGCAGACAACAACTCTATGAGGTAAGTTAGGCTATGAATGTGTAACTGGCCCAAAGTCACCCAGTGAGCTTCAGTGGTAGAATGGTGATTCATACCTGGGTCTCTAAGATCCTAGTCTAAAACCCTAATCACTATACCACACTGACTTTCATGGGGTGCCTGCTGTTAAACAGTAAGAAGAAGATACTCTGGATGAGTCATGCAAATTACATCATAGCAATTTATCTGGTCCTTACTGCTGGGCCTGATCCAAACAATTTCTCCTGCAAAGGTTGAAGCAGCCCTGGAAAGGGCTCTGCCTCCCCTACACACCTTTTACTGATGAAACCAAGGCTTGAAGACTGGCAATACTTTGTGGTGGCCTAGCAACCACTCTTCTAGCCAAACCTGGGTCTTTTGTCAGCTTTGTAGAAAGATCTGCATTGTCTGTTTCTGACTCCAGTCTCCAGATTACGGTTGCCAGGTCTGGGCTGGAAAATACCTGGAGACGTTGGGGGTGGAGCCAGGAGAGGGCAGGGTTTGGGGAGGCGAGAGACCTCAGCATGGTCCAATGCTATAGAGTCCACCCTCCAAAGCAGCCATTCTCTCCAGGGGAGCTGATCTCTGCCAGCTGGAGATCAGTTGTAAAAGCAGGAGATCCTCAGGTCCCACTTGGAGACTGGCAACCCTACTCCAGATTAAGTATCCATGGATTCAGCCACGTTGAGAATTAGATATATTGATGGTGTCCCACTTCCATGGTCCCTCCAAAAGATATCACCAAAATGGGCACTTTGAGAGAGGCATAAAATTGTTCCTGAAACTCCTTCCTTGCCCCCAGTTCAGCTGAATACTATTTACCATGTGGCTAAATAGCAGTAGAAAGCTGTCTGATTCAATGTTTTATGGACTTCTGTTCAGAAAGGCATTTGGTCTGCAAACTTGCTGGATTATCTGTAAACACTGTGAAAGAAAACACTTACTGCATGAACTGAGGGGAGCGCACCTGCATGCTAATGAGTTCAATGTCATGACAGCAAGACAAGACAACAGTGCGGGCTGGCTTTTCAATGGAAACCAATTTTCCTTTTAGACATTTTCAAATGGAAAATTACACCATTATTTCAGATGTCAATCTGTAATCTATTTTGGAATCCATTACTGCATATTTGCTAGGCTTTTTTATTATTAAAAATTCCTCCGGTGTAATATCCTCAGCTTCTACGTGGCCTGAAACTTCTATTCAGAATCATCCCAGTGCTTTCTGTTTTTTAGGGGGCTACAACTTTTAAAGGTCTGTGACTGACCAGTGAGCAATGAATAAAATTGAAATTAATATTCTTTTTAATAAAATGTCTTGTGATTTATTTGGGCACCTAAATTTTAGCGAGAAAGAAGAAGTTTGTATTGTTGATGAAGATGAATGTGAGTGTCATATTACATTGAGGTCCACAGATGGGTAGCAACAATTTGCTATCTATATATCTAATAGCCAACTTACCCCCTCCATGTGGATATCTAAACCTGCACATCGGGGGCACTTGGGGGGGGGGGAAGAGATTTTTCTGCACACTTGGGGGACTCCCCAAATGTGCAGAAAAATCCTAAAACTTAAAAAAAAATTGGGGGGGATATTTAAATTTCCCCCAAAGTTAAAGAGCATTCTCTGTGCATGCACAGAGAATGCTCTGGGAACTCTGTGTGGCATGGCGGCTGAGAGGTGCTGAGGCCTTGCTGCCGGTGCCAGGGGGAAATTGGTGGTCCTGCAGCTGAGAACTGCTCGGGCTTCACCGCCAGTGCTGAGGGGTGGAGGGGGAATCGGCGACCTGGTGTCAGGATCTGACATTTCCTGCTCGGGAGATGGAATGCAACGATGTGATTACGCACTATCTCCCCCCCCACACCCCCGCAGAATGTGTTCCTTTCCCTCGCTTACACCTCTGCTTCTGTCTCTTATCTATGGCCTTGGCCAAGTCTTCTCACAGGATTTGTTGCTAATTGGGAATTTTCCTGCAGGTGCAAACTGCTTTTCTTTCCTGCTTCTTCTCTTGGGAATAAACAGAAATGGGATTTGGGCGCCTTTTGTCACTGTATCAGGATTGGTAGATGCCCACTTACACTGTCGTTTGAATACACTATAACCGTATCAGTGCTTGCCTCACCTCTCCATTGCTGACTCAACAAGTGTGCACCAGAAATCCACCAAATAAAGAAGTTCTTGTTTAAGATCCTTTGGTTTTGGTTTGAAATCTATTGGACTCTCACACCTGCTGGCTGATGGGCTGGTACTTACCTGGGTCCTCCCTTTCCCCCTTCTTGAAGATGGGGACAACATGTGCCTGCCTCCAGACTTCTGGCACCTCACCTGTTCTCCAAGAATTCTCAAAAATAATGGACAGAGACTCAGAAATTACATCTGTGAGCTCTTTTAGTACCCTTGGATGCAGTTCATCTGGCCCCGAGGGCTTAGTTTCATTTAAAGAAACTATGTGTTTATGTACTACCCCATGTGTTGCCTTGCAAGCCTCTTATAAAGTACGGACTTGTAACATAAAGTTATATCTGGACTGTGCAAAGAGTGTGCCAGGGCAAATGGACTAATTGGTGACCGTGAGACAGTGCCAACGTACTTGACAAATAGACATGTGCCCAGCTGAGAAAACCTTAGACTGACACATGTTGAACCAGATGTGGACTCATAGAAGACCCGATGCCATCCTCCCTGCCTCCCTAAGATGACTGCAAACCCAGGTAGATGGCATGCCAGCCTCCCTGAGACCCACAGCCATGTGGAACCAGCATCTAAAGTAGTAGAGAAGCCATGCTTTGTAAAAACAACATGAACTTTCAAGCTAAACACTACAACAAGCCTCATCTTCATCATGCAGGCATTCCCCCCACCTCCTTCTAGCAACGCTACCCCAAAACAGCACATACACGTAAACAAAGGAACTTGGTCGCAACCAGATTAGCTGGCTGACTCATCCACCCTGTGTCAGATCCTCTGCCATTCATTGTCTATCAGTAATTTACTGCTAGCCTTGAGTTTGTTGCCTGTCATGTATGCTATGGCTCTTTCTTTCCCTCCGGGAGGATGGTTTGCCCCGTACTCCCACGTCACATAAACATTCTGGCTAATCTCTCCGGGCCGCCTCCCTTTGCCAGTCTGGCGTCTCAGACAGCTAATCTTGCTTTTGTAACCTTGAAGACTCTTAGACTGATTTAGGCCAGGTGCCTGGCCTGTGAATAGCAAGTAGAGTTCACAAAGGGGCATGGGGGGGATTTAGTGCTTTTGCACCTTTTTGGTGGGAACATAACAGTTGGGGTTTTTCGCGCTTATTTTACTTGGCTCTGATTGGCTCTTTACCTGTCCTTACCTTTTTGTATATGGTATATTAATCCCTGTTGCTTGTAACTGACTACCACTGACAAACATCGTGCACCTGAAGGATCTTTAAGAATAAAAGGACTTTTGCTTATACTAAAGACCTGGCTTATTGGATCTTATCAGAAGCCTCACACCCTGAGCCCATCAAGGTAGCCCAGATGCCAAGCAAAGGATCATTAATGTTAATGGCTGTCCAAGCACCTGAAAGGACTCTCTTTTCTACTGCTTTGTCTTGAACCCTCCTCTCTGAAAAGTGTCATTGTAGAGAAACTTTAAGTAAATTGTCCAACTATTAAATCCTTTCTCCCAGTCACCTCCCGACCATCAGTAACTGGAGTTTTTTTTCCAGACTTCCTGGGGACCACATGACTAACCAGGCCAAGCCCACCCAATCACTTTTAGTATAAAGGAAGAACACATGTCATGTGCTCTCGCTCTCTCTTGCATCTCCTATCTGACCCTGCCCTACCTTACAGACGCTCAATCTAGTACTGTCCAGAGTCCCTCCATGTGCTCTGCAGGCCAGAACATGACCCCTTCCCTTATAGTCTCCCTTACCCCTTTTTCCGCTGCAGGATCACTTCACCACGTCAGGACAGGTACGTATCACCCACCAATGAAATACCTGCTAATGTGAACATCGCTGTACCTTTTCATCGCTGTACCCATGGGCGTCAACTACGGGGGGGCTCGAGGGCTCGAACCTCCCCCGAAATTTCCCAGGGGGGGGCTCAGCCACCCCCGGCAAAAGGGAGCGCCCGCCACCGGTGACCAGTCAACCGGCCAGCTGCTGTCGCCGCCTCTCCTTCCCCCCACTCCCGGCCTGCCCTCCTGCCTCCCTGGGGCGGGGGGGGAGAGGCGGCGGGGACATGCTCTCCCGCGCTACGCGCGCGCGGCCGGCAGTCAGCTGGCCAGCTTGCTGCCACCGCCGCCGCCGCCGCCGAGACTGCGCCCTGAGCCTGCCTCCCTGGGGCCGGGGAGGGGAGGAGGAGCGGCGGGGACACAGTCCCGCACGTGTGCACTTCGCGTGCACACACAAGAGAGCCCCCACCCCCCCTGGGATTTACAAACTCTACGCCCCTGGCTGTACCTTATGTATTTCTTCCATCTGGGTAAGTTAGTGTGTGTTTGAAGTATTGTTTGTGTGCAAACTATTCAGTAAAGAAACCATTTTTTTAAGACTTGGTCTCTGCATGTATTTCTGGGCCACTGGAAAGGGTGGGACTCCTGTATACATGGGTAATTGATCCCTTTTGTTGCCTATTGCCATTTAATAACAATATTCCTCATATTTGATAATGAAATAAGGCAATTTGGCTAACATATGCTGATCCTAGGCCGCAACTTCCTTTCCTCATCATGTGTCCTGTTTTTGCCATGTTAAGCACCCTTTCCCTCCCAAAAGAAGACTGAGGGCCTCTCTTAATCACCTGTTACAATTTCACTTTCCTGTCCCCGCAATGGGCCTACCATGTCCTTGCTCTTTTTCTTACTTTGAACATAACAAAAGAACCCTTTTTTGTTTTGTTTTTAGCATCCCTTGCTAGCCTAAGCTCATACTTAGCTTTAGGTTTTCTAACACTCTCCCTACAATCACTGGTTATTTGTTTGTATTCATCCTTGGTTATAAGGCCCTCCTTATTCTTAGGCTTTGTTTCAACCTGGGAGGAAGACGAAGAAGTTAATTCAAGAGCTTCCTGGAAGATATAGATTTTTACCGCAGGGGAAGGAAGACCAGGAGGTTGAACCATGTTTGTCTTTTGAAATGGAGTTATAGGCACAGGGGTCATCAAGGAAGAATGGACCTAGTTCTTTGTAACAGCAGAAAATGCTTGGGGAGCTGAGTGTAAATTGTAAAGACCACAGTTAGGATATTTTGTGGTTCATGGGCAGACTACTAAAGAGGTCAAGGCTGTGCAGAGTTTTAACTTGTGGCAGTTTTTTTCCCGGCTTTTGAAGGAAATGAAAAACCTTAATATAAAGATCTGAGAGTGGATGTCGCTTGTCTAATGTATGAGTCAGATGAATGGTTTTGGCATTAAGAGTTCTGAAGCTAATCTCCAGTAGCATTTTTCTCCTTTACTGACACTATTTGATCACACACTGGCTCTTCAGAATTCAGATAATGTTCCCCCTATTGTGTTTCAGTCTCCCTCCCCCTTTTTGGGGGGGGGGGGTTTAGTGCTGTCTTAGGGTGCGATCACACGGGCATTTAAACCCGGGTTCTCCTGCGCTGCTCTTTCAAGCGCGATAGGTACTTGTTTTTCCTGGTGGTTGGAAAAGCGGGCTCGAGTGCGGGGGGGGGGGGCGGCTTCGAGACGGGAGACAGATGCGGCCCGTCTAGTCAGCCCCTTTAATTGCGATGGGGAACACGCAATAAACGTCCGTGTGATCGCACCCCTAGATTTATTTTGTTTCTACCACCATTCCAATGTTATTCTTTCAGGTAAGAACCGGCATAGCACTACTTAAAAATCTTGAACAAAACATGGGTTGGTGATCCAATTCCTCCTGTTATTTATGTCCCATGTTAAGTCTCTAGAAGACTTCACTTGTTTCTACACTGTGTTTGCTCAGAACAAGGCAAGCAATCAGTGTGTCCTCCTAATAAAGGAATAGTCAATCCTGTGCAGTGTAAACTTCAGAATTGGGTAGCAGGACCCTCGGACTTAACACGGGCAACAAAAGATGAGCAGACGTATGCTACGCTGTTTTCAGAGGCAGTGGTGGCCATGAGCAAAGATGCTTTTAAAAAGGATTCAACAGATTGATGAAGAATAGGTCTCTCAATAGGTACTACCCATGGGTGATATTTTCAGGTGGGTAACTGTGTTTGTAGCACTAGAACAAAATTTGAGCCCAGTAGTACCTTAAAGACCAACACAATTTCCCAAGGTATGAGGTTTTGTGAGTCAAAGCTCACATCAACAAATATGTATTCTTATCCAACAGAGTGAGCATTGACTCACAAAAGCTTATACTTAGGAGAATTTTGTTGATCTTTCAGGCACTAACAAAAGCAAGTTTTGTGAATGGAGAGAACTTCCAACTCTGAACCTGGGGGCAGGAGGCTCACAAAGGCCTCTGGACGCTGTTTACTGGCCCTCCACTGCAACTGGTTGGCTGCTCTGTAAAACATGATCCCAGACTAAATGAACCACTGGTTTGATCCAGCAGGGCACTTCTTATGTTCTTGAAGTCTCAGGTGAGTGCAAGTGACTGAAAAGGGGTGGTGATATTGCACGCCTAGGAGGAAGTAATAATAGGGCAAGATAGGAGTACAGCCTCAAGTGACAGAGACAACTGTCGGGAGGCACTTGATGTAACCAGATATAAGCCTTCCAATGGTTAAAAGATGGGGATTCAAAAAGAGTGTATGAAAGCATTTGACAATAATGTAGAAGACTGGTTCACATAAATTGAAAACCTTGAACAGTATTTTGTACTACATGATACCACAAATGAAAAGAAAACTCTGAACTATATGGGGCCAAAACATGCCACTTTCTTTACAGTTTGACATAGCCAGAGAAGCCATGCACCAAACATTGGTTGAAAATGTGGTTTTTCTACAGGAGCATCTTTCACCCAATACTAGGCTTCCCATTCCCCGGGGGGGGGGGGGGGGGTTTGCCTGCTTTAGGAGGCCCTGATCCGCCAGCCTGAATCTGGCCAGTGGGGGAACCCCGCCCCCAAAGTACCGTGATTGCACCAATGTGCCCGGCATGACAGTGTCACCTGGAGGTGACATCATCATGCTGGGCACGTTGTTGGGGGGATGCTCTAGCTCTTGGCCTAAAAACTCTATGGTATCATAGTTTCTGGCCGAATGCTAGAGTGTCCCCCTGGCGACGTGCCTATCGCAATGACATTACCTCTGGAAGATCCTATAAAGGAAGCTCCGTTCCCCTGCTGGCAGCATGTAGGGACCTGGCAACCTTACCCAATACCTCTGGAATTTGAAGAGATACTTACAACACAGCCTTAAGAAGAGATAAACCCTTCCAAGACCATTGACTTCAATGGACTTAGAAGAAGAAGAAGAGATTGGATTTATACCCCGCCCTTCACTCACTTGAAGTCTCAGAGCGGCTTACAAACTCCTTTCCCTTCTCCTCCCCACAACAGACACCCTGTGAGGTAGGTGGGGCTGAGAGAGCTCTGAGACAACTGTCCTTGAGGGAACAGCTGGTACAGAGCTGTGGCTTGCCCAAGGTCATCCAGCAGGAGCAAGTGGAGGAGTGGGGAATCAATCATGGTTCTCCCCGATTAGAGTCCATGCACTTAACCACTACACCAAACTGGCTCCCTGAAGGGTATAACTCTGTATAGGATTATACTGAATTTCACTCTCTTTTGGGGGGTATTTTTTGTATTTTTCAAATGTGTGTCTGTGTGCTATGAATGTGTGTGTGTGCACCTGGAAGTCATGGGGACCTCTGGTGACTAACCCCTTTTGGGGAGGGCCTGGAGAATATTCAGAGAGGTGGCTGAATAAATCCTTCCCTCACCTCCCACTCTGGTGTCTCAAGGAGGTCTCCCATCCAAGTACTTGGCAGAGTCAACCTTGCTTAACTTCCAAGATCTGACAAGATCGGGCTTGCCTTGGGGTATCCAGGTCAGGGTGATTATACTGAATTTCACAAGCTCTCTTCTTCCCTCACATCTACTCCCTCATGCCCTTCCTCAATCCATCATGAATTAGTGATAGATTGAATATGGTGAACATCATTTACTGAGATTATTTCTGGAGGAGGTGAATTCTAGAATTCGTTCATTAGCCAGGCAAATAAAAAATACGGCACTTTGAGTGTCCTGCTTTACTCCTTTTTATTTCCCTTCCTTGAAATAAAAACCTTGATAGGAAAGCAGACTCCCCCCTTTATTTAAATCTGCCACAAAGCAAATATACCTCTTAAATCATACCTGAAGTTAGTGTACTCTGAAATTGCCCAAAGTTACCGTTATGTGTGTACTTTGCTGCAGCACTAATGGAAATGTTCTGGCTATGAGGTTGCTGAGATGTTGTTTTCCATATCAATGTTTTATTCAGTGAAGTGTGGGTTTTCTTGAAAAAATAAATTATTTACTGTTTTATTCTCGTTTTAAAAGCTTGCCTTTATGACAAAATTGTTTACTTAGAAAGGGTATTTTTCTTGTCGTCTACAGATGTTCTTTGCTATGTGCACTTCTTAGCTGCGGCTCTGTATAACAAGGATTTTTTTGGTTTGAGAAGAAAGGGGCAGGCGGTGCCATAAAGGAGCTGTTGAATGTGATGAGGTGATAACTGTTTGACTATCTGCTAACTGTGAACAATGTGGGGCATACACCCTTGCACAAAATGAGCCTATTGTCCATTACTGACACCCATAAAATTCAGTCAAGGGGCAGCTTCTCTTTACTGACTTCCTGACTATTAGGATGCACCTATGACTGTGAGGAACTCACTAGCCTCTTCCAGTACATCAGCTAACATGAACAGTTAGCTCTTTTCTTATGTTAACCACTACTGCAGTGGTTTAAGATGCATTATTTGACTCTAGGGTTAGTGCTCCTATGCCAGCTGCATTACAAAGAAAAAGTCAATGGCAGACATATTTCCCAGAATACAGGTGTAAAATACTCCCTAACTAAATTTCCTTATGCCTTACAACTGTTGAAGGTATAGGGACTCTGCCCAAAAATGATGGCAATCCCTACTTAAGTACCTTTTAATTGAAGATATTAGAGAATGACCCTTCTGCATGTATTGCATGTGACCTACAACTGAGATGTGGCCCCCTTTCCACTGGATGAGCTGGAGTAGGATGAATGAAGCTGATGGGCAATACTTCTGTGGTCATACACACAAAACAATCCACTTTCAATGCACTTTCCAACTGGATTTTGCTAGTGTGTGGAAGAAGAAGAAGAATTGCCCATCAACAGAAGAATTGCCCATCAACTTCATTCATCCTACTCCAGCTCATCCAGTGGAAAGGGGGCCATATCTCAGTTGTAGGACAGAAAAAAATAGAACTAATTCTTTACTCAAGAAATGATTAAATTGTGGCATTCCCTCCCAGTGGGCACAGTGATGACCATAAGCCTAGATGGCTTTAAAGGGGGATTAGGCAGATTCACAGTCCATCTGTGGCTACTAGCTATGATGATGAAAGGAACCTCTACAATCAGAAACAGCAGACCTCTGAATACCAGAGCCAGAGGGCAACTACCAGGCTGGCGTAGAGCTCTGTGATTGTGCTCAGTTGGTACTTGTAATGATTCCAAGTTATATGGGTGTGTTTCTTTAAATGGTTGGTAAGTATCAGAAAAACAAGGGGGTGAAAGAGGAGGATGAGTGAGTGAGCTGATTGGTTGGTGACTGAGAGTGTGTGGGTGGAGCTAGGAAGTGTGTGTGTGGAGAGAGAGAGAAGGCAAAGTGCTCAGTTTTTTTTAGTATTTCAGTATTTTATTGATGATTCAATGAAAGCAAGCGGTGGTCATGAGCAGTGAGTGCACCAACCTGTTTTAAGACCTAAGAAGTGCCCTTGGAGTGGTAGTTGCCCCCATACAGAAACAGAGAGTGAGTATGGACATTTTTTCCATGGACTTCCAGCGGGACCACCACAGTTTTTTCCTGTTGCAGCCGCTGCCCCTCCTTTCTCCTCTCCGGGCCATTGAAGAACTTGGTGACTAGGAAGGCTACAGATGTTTCTTAACTACCTGGGACTCACACACAACCTTTCTGGTGAATAATGACCCGTGCAGTTGCAACAGCAGAAGAATCCAGGAATTGCTTTCCTGCTCTTGAGTAGAGAATGACCATCTTGACCAGTATCATACACATAAAAGCACAGGAGACGTGTAAGGATGTGCTGCTGTGAGAAAAGAGGGCAGTTTCAGCATCAGATGTGGCCTCACGTCTAGTCCCTGGCACCAGACAGCCAGTGGGATATAGTGGTTAGAATGTTAGATAGGACCTGAGTGACTGGGGCCAGATCTCCACTTAGCCATGACAATTATCAAGCCAGCAATTCCCACTCAGGGCTGTCATGAGGATAAAACTATAGGGAGAACCATTTGTGTCACTCTGGGTTTCTTGGAGGAAAGTGGGATAAAATCTACAGACCAATGATTAAATCATTTCTGAAACATATATGGAAGAGTTACTAATGTGAATTCAGTTCATTTTCCATCACAGGTGACATAAAAATATGTACATGTAAAGGTATTCAACATCTGATTTAGCCTGCCATTACCAAGAAATGTCACCACACTAATGTGGCAATTACTAAGTGCATATCTGGGTGTGTGCCTAGGTGCGTGTGTGCTGTGCTGGCTCTTAAGGAGAGTGCTGTTGAACGTCTCCTGCTGTAATGCTGATGCCCCTTGGCTTGTGGGAAGCAGAACATGCTAACATTTGATTTAAATGCAGTTCTGGAATGTAACTTGGGTTTTTAGAAGGGACCAAAAAATTAAGACACAGCATACGGAGACCAAGACCTATGCAGGCTACAAGCTGAAGGCTTGTCTGCTGGCAGGCACCAGATCTCCCCCTACATTTCTCAGAGCAGTGGCAATATAAAGTGGTGGTAATGGTGTCGGTTGTAACAAGACTCATGGGCCCTTCCTTTGGGACTAGCATCTTGATTTTACTTGATAATTGCTATTTAGATACTCCTTTCACTTCATTGTAGTCTTCACATCCTGCATTCCTCCCCCCCCCCCCATCAATGGCAGCCAATGATGTGTAGTAGGAGTCATAGAAATGCATAATGAGACTCTTTAAACATAACAGGGAGAAGGGGAAGAGGGACAGGGCATGGGGCCGCCATTCTGGCAGCAGCACCACGTCAAGCATAATGTCCTGTTCTACCCCCGGTTTGCGGTACATGACCAAATTAAATTATCTGGGGGGGGGGGGGCTATTCAAGCAAATAATTTCCACTCTGTGTATGAGTGTGTTTGCATAAGCTTCTCCCTATACTTGTGACCTCTGAAAAGTGAGCATCACTGAACTGTGAAACTGGTAGTTAAGAGCCGCTTTCGTCTATTATGTAAATATGCACTCAAGGACCTTTGTTTACCACTCTGTGTGCCACCGGAGCTTCTCAAAGAACACAGGAAGTTGGTGCGGGTGGGAGACAGAGGGATTCCACTTCACAAAATTCCCAAACGATGGCATTCAGTATTTTGAAATGGTAACTACAGCATGAGCGTGCTCTGTTTAAATAATGAGGCTAGCTGCCATCCTGCAGAAGCCGTAAAAGCCATCTATTCTCTGATCGGAAGCAGGCAGAATTGACTCTTTCTGCAAGCATGAAACCCGGCTCTTCAAACAGGCGCTTGTATTTGTACGGAAGACAATGGCCTGGCCATTGATATACAGTCGCAGCTCAAATGGCAGCACTCTCCTACAGGCTTGACACTGTTGCCACTGAAAACAGTTAAATTAACCAGGCAATACTTGGCACAAGAAGCCTAGGAAGAGTTCAACAATGGAATCCCTCCCTCCATCGGCAACATCACAATACTGACTGGGTGATTACGCTTTTTGTGAAAGGGAAGCACCAGCCACATGCTGAGCTGCCCAAGACAAGGGGACGAGCCGAGTGCCACTGAGCTCCTGCTTCCATTGTTGCCTAAAAGGGTAGCCTAATTAATTGATTTCTTGGTGCTTTTGTTAATGCATCAAATGCACAAAGGAGAGAAGTTAGCACTTCCAGTAAATTACAATATCAGGAGCAGGCCTGGAGTTTTCTATTGTACGCCATAGTTCATAAACGAGTGCAGAGGTTGACATCATTATTAGCTTATACTTCTCCACAGCACATAGACCACATGTGTGCATTGGCACACGCACGCACAGACAGCCTTACCGAGAGAGAATGGTGAGATAGGATGATGACATTATGTGGTCTTTCGATAGTGGAATATAATGTGCAGCTCACTCCTTACATATCTACTTAACAGTAATGCCTTAAGCTAGCCTGATTTCATCAGATCTCAGAAGCTAAACAGGGTTAGCCTTGCTTAGTACTTGGAAGAGACCGCCAAATAAGTCCTTGCTTTCTTGTTACTACACAGAGGCAGACAATAGCAAACCACATCTGAACATCTCTTGCCTTGAACACCCTACAAGGTTGCCATAAGTCAGCTGCTCTTTGATGGGCAACTGTGATGAAACAGGGACCCACCCTCAGCCCTGGGAGAATAAGCAGCCGTTCTGAGGCTCGCAAGCCCCTGTTTTCGCCTGCCCACCCTGCCTGGTGGGACGATTTCCCTTCCTCAGTCGCTGCCACCACTCACTGGATTTACGCTGCCTTCCTAGAGGGACGGTGAGACCCCTCTGGCTGATCCCCCAACCCGGGAAAGTGGATTCCTCAATCTTTGGGTGCCCCCTGGAGACTTGGCAACCCCTCCAATTTGGGTCCATTTGGGTTCCCTGCCCCCCTCCCTTTGCCTCTGGTAATGTGCTGGGCAGGGAGGACTATGTGGTCAAGGCACTACCAGGTCTTATAACTCAAAAAGCAGGTTTATTTAAACTATGTCCAAGGTTAGGCACATAAAATAACACAGGCACTTCAACACAACCCGGCATAAAGTAAAACAGGATTAAAAACGCCATTCCTCTGTCCCTACACGCACTCTCTGCCTCTGGAGGTGGTGGGCTGCAGGACAGGAATCGCTCTCCCCCTCCTCGTCATTGGAGAGAAAACCCAGCCTCTCCTCAGGACTGGTCACCACTACGGCCACCCTCCTGGCCCTGCACCACGATTTATAGTGGCCTGGATGGCCCACAGAGTTTGAGGTGGCAGGAGACCCACCTGTACACACACACACACCCCTGAAGCTGTCATCCAAGGCTCAGGCAAAGGCCAAGACTAAAAACTCCCCCGATGGGCCAAAGCCTTTGTCTGGCTGGCTCCGCCCCAGGGTGGGTCCATGCTTTCCCACACTTTCCCCCCAAAGTTTCTGGGAAATGTAGGCAGGGAGATATGGCAGCTCCATTGTTCCCTATGGAGCACCTCCCCCCTCCAGAGGACTACCAGACTGACAGCCATTTTAAATAAGCTGCTGCCTCTGCCTGGCAGCCATTTCGTTACAGCAGCAGCAACAACAACAACAAAATACCACAGTGCATTCAAGAGGGAGTAACGTCAGCGAGCACACTGCAATCCTAAGCAGCATTAAGCACCCATCTAAATCCTTCAAAGTCCAGCACCTAGTGGCACTGTCAGCCTATGACTATACACATTCATTTATTTTATTCATTTATTTAAAACATTTATTAGCCGCCTTTCTTCCTCATAGAGCTCACTTTGAAAGTACCTTGCACTTAAATGAATGTAACTTGTTTGTGAGTAAATATGATATTCAGGGGTCCATTGGAGCGGGAGCACACAGGAGCGCAGCTCCGGGAGTGAGGAGCCCAGGGGGCGGGCACATGACCAAGCCCCGCCCCCTCCTCGGCTTCCCCGAGCAGTGCAGAGGCGCAGCGCCCCGGGGAAAGCCCTGCTAGGGTCTTTATTGTTTTTAATGTTTTGTTTTAATATTGATAATTTTATCATTGTTCCTTTTATGACTGTGTGCTGCTTTTCCAGAGACTTGCTCAAGGTGGCATATAAATTTTCTAAGGATACCATTTTTTATCTGGGCACATGGCACATAAGTACTGGAGAAATTTCACCAACCCTTCAGCAACTTCCACCCCATCAGTTTGGTGTAGTGGTCAGGAGTTGGACTCTAATCTGGGAGAACCGGGTTTGATTCCCCACTCCTCCACATGCAGCTGCTGGTATGACCTTGGGCCAGTCACAAGTTCTCTCAGAGCTGTTCTCTCATGAGCAGTTCTCAAAAGACCTCTCTCAGCCCCACCTACCTCACAGGGTGTCTTGTTGTGGGGAGGGGAAGGGATGGGTGGTGCACATGTCCTGGGTATCTCAAGTCTACTTGAAACCTGGTGGTTTCAAGGGAGCAGGAAGAGAATGAGGGTGTGTTCTTTACGCTTATTGCACAAAGTATTGGATGGGGAAGGGAATGGAGGAAGAGCAGGTCAGTTTCACTCACCTGTGGAGTGGAGCCTGAGGGGTGGGTGTTGCCTTCTGACACACTTCCGGTATGGTAGGGGGTGTGGCATATGTAAATGTGTTATGCTAATGAGCTCCTGCACCTCTTTTTCTACAAAATGACCCCTGCTGATATTAAGTATTGAGCCAGGAGGCGATGAATCCAATGCAGGCTTTTATTCTAAACATCATTCAGTTCAAAGACAGCTCTGACAAGAGTGGCACTTAACTTATAGTGTTCCAACACATAACTATATACATTGTAACTAAGGATCCGAAATCTGATTGGACCTAAGCTCTTTGATTGGTTCCTAGGATTGGCTTAAGGACCAATAGGAAGCCTTTATTCAGCAGCCAATAAGAATGGGGGAGTTAGGATACCAGAGCCCTAATGATGCAATGTAAAACAACATAAGAGAACATAACATATGAGTAGCAGCAGGCAGTATAACATAGTTGTTTCAGACTTATGTGTGCAGTGTACACATGCAGCTTTTCCTGTCTGTTCAGTGGAGAAGGCAAATGCGCGTGCGCACACTTTGTCAGGCACAGACCTCTCTCCTATGTTGTAGGTAGGGTACCAACCTCCAGGTGGGGCCTGGAGATCTTCTGCAATTGTAACTAGGGTTGCCAGCCTCAAGGTTGGACAATAGTAATAGTGAGAGTAAGAAAATATACATCATGCCAAAAATATTCTAATTTTTACAATATATTCTTACTATTTAAACAGAGTATTATAATTATCCAATAATAATATTACAATTCAATTTAATGAGTGTATCAACAACAACAGGTGTAAATTCTCTAATTGACTTTTTGTGAGAGAATTTACACCTGTTGGTGCTGATATGCTCATTGTGCCTTACATGTAAACTGTAATATTATTATTGGATAATTATAAAACACTGTTTAAATAATAAGAATATATTGTAAAAAAATAGAATTTTTTGTCACGGTATTGTATATTTTCTTAAACTCGAGGTGGCAGGGTGGAGATCTCCTGGGATTATAGATGATCTCCATCTGACGGAGATCAGTTCCCCTGGAGAAAAATGGTTGCTGTGGAAGGTGGACTGTGGAATTATATCCTGCTCCTCTCTGCAAAACCGACCCCCCCCCCCCAGCTCCACCTCCCAAATGGGGGTTAGCAACCCTAGTTTTAGTGAATACAGGAGCACCTGTGAATTTGTGTACATATTGGAAGCCCCGTGTATGAATAGGGATGGGCACAAGCCAGGGAAATGTGGTTCGGTTTGATTCATGGTTTGTGGCATGCCCAGTTTATGAACCATGAACCATCACAAAGTTATAGGGGCTAAATGAACCAGAATGACACACACACACACACATACACACTGGCATGCTAGAGGTATCAAACCTGCAGAAGATCTCCAGGTTCTCCTCTACCCACCCTCCAAGTTTGGTGAGGATTGGATTTACGGGGTCTGAGTTACATCCCCCCCCCCCCCCCAAAGAAGGTGCCCCCAGGAAAGTGCTTTCTGAGGAAATAGCAGAAATGACAGGTAAACGTTCAGAAGGTTCAGGAGTTTATGGAACTGGCCCTGTGCGGGCTAGAGGCATCAGACTTACAGGACACCTCCCCCTGATGCTCCTCTTCATGACCTCCAAGGTATGTGTAGATTAGACTTCAGGGCTTCAAGTTATGGGCCCCCCAAAGAAGATGCCCCAGGAAAGTGCTTTGGGGAGAAATGTCAGGCACAGGTTCAAAAGTGTATGGAATGGACCCCCTGCAAGCTACACACAGTAAATGCACAGGGAACCTCATCCTGCCACCCACTCTACAATCTCTCCAAGTTGGGGGTGGATTACATTTCTAGGGTTATGGGCCCTGTTATGTCTCAACTTGAGAAATCTTCCGCTCCAGCTTAACCACTGCTGGAGGCATGCCTGGACTTGTCTGGCCGGCCACTTAGAGGGAGCGTGGAGCATGTCTGGGCTTATCCGGGCAGTCCACTTAGTTGGAACTTGAAGCCCCAGAACAAAGGCAGGCAGGATCCTGGAACCTGCCTGTGGATTGGCCCCTGAGGACAGCCAGCCAATCTGGAGCCTGGAGGCCATTTGAATTTACCAATTGCATGAGGGTTGGGAGTGGCTTAGGTGTGTATAGTTAGAGAAGTTGCCCCATGTAAAGCATTCCTGTTGAGATGCAATAAACTGCTGCTTGTTGAAATCACTATGCCTTAGCCTCTGCCATGTTAAACCCACTATTTAACAGATCCCCAAAAAGGTCTCCCCAGTGCTTTCTCTGTTTATGAAACAGCTCAGAAACAAGCCAATGACATCAAAAAAGTCTCCCACATTTGTAACCTCCCACCCCACCTGAGTGTGAACACGTCTGTGTGCCATGAGAGTAAAAGTGTCAGGAACTGACAATAGCATCTCTGTACTTTGCTTTCGTTTTCTTTGTTCTGACAGACCCTTTGAATGCATCCCTTATCTGTCTTACCCCCCTTCTCCCTGACTAGTTGTAAATGTCACTTTGAAGTATATTGGTTGCTCTGGGTTATGTTACAAATTCTGGGCAGGAGAGTGGTGACCCAAATTCCTAGGCATCATCTAAAAACAAATGGTCTTCACTCCCTTGCATTTCCCCCTCCCTTATGTCCGGGCCAGAGTATGTTATCTTGTTGTGAAGACCTTGGGCGCTTCTTTATGGCCGCTTGCCTGGAATTGTTGTGCCTAGCTTCACACATGTGGGTCACTCAGATCAAGAAGGGAATTTATAACTTTCTCACCTTGCTGTGGGAACCTCAACGGTCCCCTTTCTTTTTCCCGCGTTCGCCCTCTACTCCTGATTGGCCTAAGGCCGGGGTTCAATTGAGACTGGAGAGTATATTAACACTGTCTGTATTTCATTAAGCATCTCTAACAAACATTGAGAACCTGTTTGCAGTATTTGACAATAAAGAACTTTGATCCAACAAAGGTCTGATCTCTTGCTGACTATACAGAAGCCTCACAAAAAGTAGGTGCAAATGGTCTTGCTATTAAGGGAAGAAGTTCTCCGCCCCCTGCATACCATAGGGCCCTGTCTCCGGGCACCAAACCTATCCTGCCAGCCCACTGGAGCCCAGCCCTAGCAGGTCATCACCAGTGTTCTTGGTGCCTCCTTCCCCTGACCTGTCCCTGGGGCTCTCCACAGAGGCAAAAGGGTTGTTAGCACTGCCCAGAGATGCCAGCAGTTGCTAACACTCTTTAGACTGGAGGACTCTGACAGCAGTGATTCAGAGGGGGGGAGCCCACAGTTTGGAAACATTTCCACACCCTCCCCGGTGACCCATGTGTAGAAGAGTTCCAGGTGTGCCATGCCCATGTCCAGAGGGGTACAACCCCCAACACTTGTCCTCCTTTGTCCTCCACAGGCACCTGCAAAAGGTGAGCCAACTATGTTGTCAGCAGAGGAGTGGGCGGTGGCCAGTGGGAGGAAGAGGCCCACTCTCTCTCAGCAGGGAGAAGTAGAGGGGAAGAAGGAGGACCCTTCAAGAAAAGCTGTCTGAACTAGGGCTGCTGTGGGTGGGACATCAAGGTGGGCCACCCTCCAAGAAGTCAAAAGGACTATGAGGCTGGCCCAGAAAGCAGTCACTCACTTCATCATCGGTGAGATGATTGCTCTGGTTGGCCAACACTTCTCCCTCATAGAGGACATAGCCTTTCACAGGCTGCAATGGTGATAGTCAAGGCTCAGATCTTCACAGTGCAAGGCAGAATCATGCATTTCATGGCATTGTTGGGGCATGGGCCAGACACAGGAGGGGACAGCCCTGCTACTGGGCTACGAAGTGGTTTTGCTCCATGTGCAGGGGATGGATGCAGACCACATGGTTCAAAACATTGCCGCCATGTGATATAGAGTAGCCTGAGGGAGTGGGCAGGTGGCAGCAACGTTGTCTGTGGCTACATGGTCATGGATGCCAGTGCCAACGTGCTGACAGCAGTGAAGTGTGGGTGGCTCAAGGGCATTGTCTGTCTGGTACACATGCTTCATCGGGTGGTGAAAGATGCTCTGGGGCTGGGGAGCACTGTCAAAGCCACCTATGATGCTGCCTCTTCAAGAAGCAGTTTTTGCTTGAGACCTGCCAGAGCCTGGCTGCCCACTTCTCATGCAGCATCAAGTCTGCCTGTCTGTTGCAAAAGAGGCAGTGGGAGGAGAGGAGCAACTTCACCTATGCCATAATTGTGCATTTGGTGGAGCAGAAAACTGGACTGTTCTCCCATGGGTCATGGCCTTGGCAGAGAGGCTGCAGGTGGGCATCACCACCACCAGATGACATTTTCTCTTCGCTGGCTACAACGCTTAAGAGTTGCATGCTTAACCACTGGTGCAAAAGTTCCATCACAGTCCTCTCCATATTTCTGTGAGTATCCTTTAGCTACTAATCTGGCTTTGTAGCACTGGATCTCACCTTTTCTGGGTATCCTGTTTTGTATGTATATGGCTGTCATGATGCACTCTCCCAAGAACTTGTCTGGAAGGGCTGCATCCTTAAGCATGCATCTTACCATGTCCAGTAGGCTTCTGTTCTTCCTTTATGCCACACCATTCTGTCGAGGTGTATAAGGAACTGCGGTCTGGCGCTCAATTCCGTGTTCTCTCAGGAACTGCTGGGTAGCATATCCCATGTATTCACCTCCATTGTCTGTACGCGGGATCTGTGGTTTTCTTCCAAATTTGTTACTCACTAGTGCAGTATATTCTCTCAGCTTCTCCAGCATCTGTGATTTTTCACTAAGCAGAAACACAACTGAATATTTGGTATAATTATTGAATACAGAAAACACAGCATCAACATTGCATTCAGTAAGATTAATGCCATTGGTCAAACTTTTTCTTTCCATGTCCTGAATTGCCTGATTGTTCTTATGGCCTAATCTCCTGTGCCAAAGACGCAGACAGCTTTCATGAGCACTTTTTTTTTTTTTTTTTTGGTAAAGTTTACTTGTTTTGCCATTGCCTCACATAATTCAGTCAGATTCACTTTGTCTCATTATCACAGTATCTTCTTCTAGATTGTGAAGACCTTTGCATTTTGTGCTTGTTATATAAACGTCTCCATTTAGCAAGAGTACATAAGAACATAAGAACATAAGAGAAGCCAATGTTGGATCAGGCCAATGACCCATCCAGTCCAACACTCTGTCACACAGTGGCCAAAAACACTAGGTGCCCTCAGAAGGTCCAGCAGTGGGGGCAGGAAGCCCTCTCACTATTGCCCCCCCCCCAAACATTAAGATTACAGAGCATCACTTTCCCCAGACTGAGAGTTCCTATCTATACTTTGTGGCTAATAGCCACTGACGGACTTCTGCTCCATATGTTTATCTAATTCCCTCTTGAAGCTGTCCATGCTTGTAGCCGCCGCCACCTGCTGTGGCAGTGAAGTCCACGTGTTAATCACTCTTTGGGTGAAGAAGTACTTCCTTTTAACTGTTCTAACCCAACTGCTCAGTAATTTCATGGAGTGCCCGCGAGTTCTTGTATTTTGAGAAAGGGAGGAAAGGACTTCTTTCTCTACCTGCTCTATCCCATGCATACTCTTATAAACCTTGATCATGTCACCCCTCAGCCATCATTTCTCCAAGCTAAAGAGCCCCAAGTGCTTCAACCTTTCTTCATAGGAAAAGTGTTCCAACCCTTTTATCATTTTAGTTGCCCTTTTCTGCACTTTTTCCAATGCTATAATATCTTTCTTGAGGTGTGGTGACCAGAACTGTACACAGTACTTCAAATGAGGTCGCACCATCAATTTATACAGGGGCATTATGATACTGGCCGATTTGTTATCCATTCCCTTCCTAATAACCCCCAGCATAGCATTGGCCTTTTTCATTGCAGTCGCACACTGTCTCGACATTTTCGTTAAGTTATCTACTACAACTCCAAGATCTCTCTCTTGGTCAGTCTCCGCCAGTTCAGACTCCATCAACGTGTATTTATAGTTAGGATTTTTGGCTCCTATGTGCATCACTTTACACTTGGCCACATTAAACCACCTTTGCCATGTTGATAACCACTCGCCCATCCTTGACAGATCCCTTTGGAGTGCCTCACAATCCTCCCTGGTTCTCACCACCCTGAACAACTTCGTCGTCCATTTTTAACATTTAATTTACATCATCCATTTTTAACATTTAATTCAAAGTATGGACAGAGACAGTAAACTGCTTGTAAATTCTGGAATGTACAACACCTCTTCCACTAGAAACTCATGAGTGCCACCTTGTGATAGTTTGCAGTAGAGCACTCCAGTGCCCTTTTGGTAAACATCTACTTTAATACCATTTTCCAAGTAAATTGACTCTTTGCGACTATCGCTTAGGTCGATGAAAAAGTCTTTCTTATTACAGATGTGGACCAAGGCCCCTGAGTCAAGAATAAAATTAGTTGCCCCTTGTACTAGGGGAGCTGTATAGTTCTGGTGTTAATAATCATGCTCACGAGAGTTAGCTTTATAGCCTCTGCCTCTAGATTTATTCTATGGGCAATTTGCCGCCTTGTGGCCAAGTTTATTACAGCAGAAATGAGGATCAGATTTCTCTCTAGTGCCACAAAAAACATCTTGCTCTCTTAATAGTGTTGCCTTGGCAATGGGGCTTTCACAGAATCTTTGTGAGCAAATTCCTCTGGGAGAGAATCCCTGTTTTTACTCAGGGTTTTCCTTCTGCTCACCTCTTGCAAAATTTCAGCAGTCACTTTCTGAAATGCCATGACTGCTTGGGTCTCCAAATGACTAATGACATGTACATAGTTTTGAGGCAGGCTTAAGAATAGGGTGCTAATTTTATGTCTCTCATCCAGCAGATGATCAGCATCTTTAAATTCACCAAACAGGTTGGTCATCTTTCTAACATGCAAACAGAAACATTCCCCGCCATAATACTTAGTTGCTGCCAGCCACTGACGCAACAAATATGTATATGCCCAACCCATACTCTGGTGCAATGATTCTAAGGCTGTATACATCTCCCTAGCTGTTGGCAACCGTCTAATCTGTGATAGGTAATAACAATTTACTGAACTCATGATCAAGGCTCTCATTTGAAGATATTGCATTTTTCACACCTTTCTCACTGCATCATCCAGGAAGGGGGGGGTGTCATCCACAATGAATTTTTCCAGTCCTTCAACTTCCAGAGCCATGTTCAGCCTCATCCTCCATGAAGAGAAGTTGCCAGGAATCAGGATTATTAGCCATAGCTTTCTTTCCACATAAAACAATTGTGCCATTGTTTTCCCTGTCTCCTTATTTAGCTCAGGGCACACACACACTTGGGCACACACACCCAGGGGTCATTTTGAGCTGGAACGCGCAGGAACACCATTCCGGGAGTAACAAGCCCAGGAGCGGTCACATATGGTGATGCACTGTGGGAAAAAGCAAAAGCATACTAACTTGACCTGTATTTTCATGCTTGTTGTAGGGTAGCTTCCTTGCAAGACCAAAGGAAACCTAAAGTGTCTTTAGTCAAAGTGTCAAGCTGGCTCGCCAGCTCTGAGTTGGGAAATACCAGGAGATTTTTGGGGTGGAGCCTGAGTGGTGGGTGTTGCCTTCTGACACACTTCCGATGATGTCAGGGGGTGTGGCATATGCAAATAAGTTATGCTAATGAGTTACGCTAATGAGCTCCGGCACCTCTTTTTCTACAAAACGAACCCTGGAGGAAAGGATCATGTTTTTAAAAACCTTTTGGTTAATAAGCAGTGAAGAGAAATGACTTTTCACCTGAAAGCAAATGCTGTTCCCGTTTCTTCACTCTGCCCTCTCCAAAGAGGCACTCTTTGATCTGTTCATTCAGATTAATTAAAGATGTTGTCGTGCACACTGAGCTTAACGTTAGCTCCTGTTTGCAAAGGCAAAGAGGACAGTCCAAGCCTTAAGAGCTGGCACTTGTGATGCAGATTCTGCTAGCCCTGTGATGGGAAGAGGAGACTGCAAGGCACTTTCACATGGGATTAAGATTGCCACATGAGCCAAAGGAGAAAAAAAATGCAGCCATTGTTCATTCACGTATGCTAAGGGCACATCCACCATGTCAGTTGTACACCCAGTTCAATACCTGAAGGTAAATTTACATGACCTTTACTGATACCTGTTATTCCACGTCAGTAAGACTTTCTAACATGTTTTTGGGGCATATGCCCAGGGCTCTTTTTCTAGCAGGAACTCCTTTGCATATTAGGCCACACACCCCTTATATAGAAGAAGAAGAAGAAGAAGAAGAGATTGGATTTATACCCCACTCTTCACTACCCAATGGAGTCTCAGAGCGGCTTACAAACTCCTTTCCCTTCCCCTCCCCACAACAGACACCCTGGGAGATAGGTGGGGCTGAGAGAACTCTTTCCCAAGCTGTCCTTGAGAGAACAGCTGGTACAGAGCTATGGCTTGCCCAAGGTCATCCAGCCAGGTGCAAGTGGAGGAGTGGGGAATCAAACCCGGTTCTCCCAGATTAGAGTTCCCGCACTTAACCACTATACCAATCCTCCAAGACCTTACAGAGCTCTTCTTACAAGGGCTACTGTAAGCTCCTGGAGGATTTATTGGAATATAAATCTATAGTTAGGCAGCAAGTAGTTACAGAGTTTATCTAGATGATCTAGATCTAATTTTCATATCATAGCTGTAGCAGGTGACTTGCTAGCCAGGTGCAGGTATTTTGGCTTCACTGCTGGATATGTAATTAACAATTATGTCAGCTCACTAGGGATTGGCTAATGTTAGTATAATAGTCTTGTACCTAGTGAGCTATGGGGGGCCCTGATGCTCTCAGTGTCCTAGCCAGGCATGCTGTTCAATGTTTCTGGCAACTGTCTGTATATATTCTCACCTTGTATAAACTTTCAGCACCACCACTACTACGCTTGTCTTCATTTTCCTTATCTCTGCTACACCCAACAGGGTTATGGGCCCAGACGCAGCCAGTCTGCGGTAAGACCGAGCTGTGGTAAGCTGCTGGTGGAAGTCTTGTGCAGAAAATTGCTGAGAGTAGTGGTTGAAAGTGAATGTCTGAAGTTGAATGGGACAATTTTGAGGACGACGTTTTGAGCTGGTTGGCAGTGGGAGACGTCACTCCTGACTCAGAGTCTGAAAGCAGTTCATCGGAGTCTGAGGACGAAGGGAGACCTGTGGAGGTAATTCCAGTGGTTCCTGTGATGGATGTTGGTGGCGGTATGGCTTACTCACCTGTTAATCTCATAGACAGACTCACCAACTTTAACTACTCATCATGGAGTTTAAAGATGGAGTGGATATTAAAGAGGGAAGCTCTTTGGTGTTTTGTGCACAACCCTCCTGCAAACCCCATGTCTGCAGCTGATGCGGCGTTGGATGAGAAGGCGTTGGCACACATCATACTGAGTTTGTCAGACTCGCAGCTGGTGTTTGTCCATTCCCAGCAGTCTGCAAAAGGTGTGTGGATGCCCTGAAGGGGGTCTTTGTGAGGGAGTCAGCTGGAACTTTAATTACTTTAATGAGACGTCTTTATCATTTGCGTATGCAGCCAGGAACTCTGTACAGGAGCATGTTAATGCTTTGGCTGAATGCTATTTCCAGCTCCAATCCAGAGGCAAAAGCATAGAAGATATGGACAAAGTATTTATTTTGTTGTCTTCTTTACCCTCTGAGTTTAATCCCTTAATCTCTTCATTGGAAACACTAGACTCTGCTCGTTTAACTTATGTCTACGTTGTTTCACGTCTTCTGGATGAAGAGGCGCAGCTGCGTGCTTCACGGCCATGTGATGAGCATCGTGCTAGACCAGAGAGAGGAGATGGAGTTCCACCAGAAGTTTTTCCAGGCAGCAGCATTTCCAGGCCGGCCAGTGTTTCTGCAGCAGCTGGAGTGCGTCGGTGCTACTCATGTGGAGATAGCTCACACCTCAGGAGTAACTGTCCAAAGGTGAGGAGGCGACGGCAAACCCAGAAGCAAGGGCGTGGCCAGGCACAGATGGAGGAGCAGCACAAAGGAGCTCAGCAAGCTAAGCTTGTTACCACAGGTTTTGTTGGTTCAGAGTGGCTCCTGGACTGTAGGTCTGAGTCTTTGCTGACAAATATCAAAGCTTCTGCACTTACACATGTTTCTTTGGCTGATGGTAGTTCAGCAATGGTACAGTCTCAGGGTAATTTATGTTTTTCTGCTTTAAATTTTGTTTTTTCAGGTGTGCTTTGTGTTCCTGCTCTGGAGAACAATTTACTAAGTGTTAGTGCTTTAGCTAAAGCTGGGTTCACTGTTTCTTTCAATGAGAAAGGCTGTTCTGTATCTAAAGGGAACAGGCAACTTTTATCTGGAGTTCTGAAAAACAATGTTTATATTGTGCATAATCATTCTTTACAGGCTCAGGAAGTGACCAACAAATGTAAGCATGACAAGTGTATCCATTTACTCTATAGGAGAATGGGTCATCCTTCATTTGAGAGGTTGCGTAAAACTCTATCTCTCTTATCTAAAGAGAAGGTATTACCTTGTTCTGAGTACTTAGACTGCACTGTATGTAAGCAAGTAAAGACACATGCTTATCCTGCTGCCAAGGTGAGCAGTAGAGTGTCTAAGGTTCCACTTGAGTTGGTACATATGGATTTAATAGGACCATATCCCAAAAGTTGTTCTAACAACAGGTTTTGTCTTGTTATTACTGATGACAAAAGTAGATTTTCTTGGGTTTATCCTATGCAACATAAGTCTGATACCTTTAATTTGTTTAAGGCTTGGGCAAAACGTGTTCAAAAGCAGTTGGCAACTACTCTTAAAGCCATACAGGTAGACCAAGGAGGAGATTTTGTCTGATCAGTTTGATCAATGGTTAAAGCACAATGGAGTTATCAAAAGAGTAACTAACACAGCTTCTCCACAGGAGCATGGTTTAGCAGAAAGGAAGAACTCTACTCTTCAAACCATGATGCATGCTATGCTAAATGATGCTGGTCTTTCCATGCGATTTTGGGCAGAGGCAATATGTGCAGCATGTTATTTATCAAATAGGTTGTGGACTAAAGCCACTGATAACATTCCTTACAAAGTTTTGTATGATAGAGATCCAAGTTTGGGTTTTCTTAGGATCTTTGGTATGAAGGCATGGGTGTACATTCCTCGGAAACTGAGAAAGAAAGGTAGTGCCAGAACCAAACAACTTACTTTTCTGGGATACCAACCTAATGTGAAATCCTACAGGTTTTGTGATGAACATCAGAAAGTAAGCTATAGCAGGTCAGCCAGTATGTGTGAGAATGGTAACTGGCAGAGATTACATGGATATGAGCAAAATCCACAGGTGATGATTTTTTTTACTGAGTTTAGAACTGACACAGATGTATTAGGCTCAGAGCCAATGCCAGAAATCAAGAGTGAAGGTGTTTCTCCTCAGAAACAAGTTCCACAAGTCATTACTCAGGAGGAGACTCAACCTACTCGTGTGTCTACTCATTCTACTAAAGGGATTCCACCTCAACGCTATGGGTTTACTCAATCTGTAATCAACTATGTAGTAACTAAAGAGCCTTGTTCTTATAAAGAAGTATTATCTTTACCTGAAAAGGAACAAAAGCTTTGGTTAGAAGCTATGCAAGTTGAATATAATGCCTTGACTGCTAATGAAGTATTTACTTATGTGCAGAAACCTTCTGAATCTAATATAGTAGGTTGTAGGTGGTTATTTAAGTTGAAAACATTGCAAAACGGTTCTTTACAGTATAAAGCACGTCTTGTTGCTCAAGGTTATTCACAAGTCTATGGTTTAGACTATGGTTCGGTTTTCTCACCTACAATGCGAAGTGAATCTTTTAAAGTGGCACTATGTCAGGCAGCTATTCAAAAGAAGCTGATACAGCATTTTGATGTCCGCACTGCTTTTCTTCATGCTTCTTTGGATGAAACCATTTATATGAAACAAATACCTGGGTTTGAACTTTCTGACAAAAGTTTGGTACTTAAATTAAACAAAGCTTTATATGGTTTAAAGCAATCAAGCAGGCAATGGTTTCTCTATATATCATCTTCTTTAAAGAGATATGGTTTTAAGCAAAGTGTTGCAGATCCTTGTGTCTTCACTAGGAGAGTATTAGCAACTGATGTCACTGTTCTTATTTTTGTTGATGATATTTTGGTTATTTATGATTCTGTTGCACAGCTACAATGGTTCACAAGTGTGGCACAAAGTGTATGCAAAATTAAGAACTTAGGTGCAATCAATAATTATCTGGGTGTGTCAGTGACAAAAGATTCTAGTGGGTGTTACCAGTTACATCAGAAAGATAAAATTGTTAAGTTCCTGGATGCTTATGGCATGAATGATGCAAATATAGTGTCAACTCCTATGTCTACAAATTATCTGAAGGAACCAGATGATGATTTATGGCAAGATGTTACAAGATATCAGTCTCTAGTAGGCTCTCTTTTATATTTGGCAACTTGGACGAGGCCTGATATATGTTATGCTGTTCATTTATTATGTCAGAAAATGCATTGTCCTTATCATAAGGATTGGATAGCAGCGAAAAGAGTGCTTAGATATCTTAAAGGTACCATAGATTATAAGTTTAATTTGAAAGTTTCTGGTTTACTTAAATTACATGCATACTGTGATTCAAGTTCAGCTGATTGTTCTGGAGCTAAATCAACAACTGGGATGGTGAGCATGTTAAACGATGCTATACTAATGCATAAGTCTTTGAAGCAGACTATTATTGCAACTAGCACATGTGAGGCTGATTATGCTGCATTGCATGATACTATAATACAAATTGAATGGTTATACCAATTGTTGTCTGATTTGGATATTAAATGTAATCTTCCAATTCAGATTTGTTGTGACAACTCAGCAGCCCTAAGTTTGTCTGAAGATGGTGGTCCAAAAGCCAGAAGCAAGCATATTTTGATTCGTTACCAATCTGTAAAAACTCATGTGTCAAATGGATTTATACGAGTTGTTAAATGTGCTTCTGAATGTAATCTGGCTGATGTTATGACCAAATGCATGTGCCCTGAAATGTTTAATTATTTCAGGAATGGACTAGGTGTAACTCTTGCTTCCTAGGAGGCGTATTGGAATATAAATCTATAGTTAGGCAGCAAGTAGTTACAGAGTTGATCTAGATGATCTAGATCTAATTTTCATGTCATAGCTGTAGCAGGTGACTTGCTAGCCAGGTGCAGGTATTTTGGCTTCACTGCTGGATATGTAATTAACAATTATGTCAGCTCACTAGGGATTGGCTAATGTTAGTATAATAGTCTTGTACCTAGTGAGCTATGGGGGGCCCTGATGCTCTCAGTGTCCTAGCCAGGCATGCTGTTCAATGTTTCTGGCAACTGTCTGTACATATTCTCACCTTGTATAAACTCTCAGCACCACCACTACTACGCTTGTCTTCGTTTTCCTTATCTCTGCTACACCCAACAGGATTGGCTACATTAGGGGTGTGTAGCCTAATTTTCAAAGGAGTTCCCGCTAGAGAAAGAGCCCTGCATATGCCTATATTCAGTGAATCCCCCAAGATCAATTATGTCCCTTTCTTCTGTAAAGCTGTTATCTGTGGACACATGGTAGGCAACATTTTGAGTGACCTCATCTCCAGAGTCAGATACCATTTCCCACCCTCCATTTCTCCCACTGCAATCAGCAGCAACTGTGGGCAGGTGAGTGCAGCATATGCTATGGGGGCAGGCTGTTGAAAACCTAGTCTACTCTGGCAGTGACTCTGTAGTAGGGTTGCCATCTCTGTGACTACAACACTCAGGGGGGCTTTGGGACACAGCATGGGAAGGGGGGAGCATGATAAATGCTGCAACACTCCGGGAATTCCCAAAATCTCTATAGTAAAGACCATAAAGATTAGGAAACCCCCTAGAGTGTCAGGGATGCTGTGACATCCCCACCCCATTTGTCTCCTGCTGCTCAATAGATTGAGGCCTGTTTGCTAGGGTATCAGGCAGATGTCTTTCACGTTCCCTACGACCTGATCCTTTTGACTGGTAATGCCTATGATATCTTCTCCATGCTAAGCAGGTATTCTACCAATGAGCCCCAACTCATCCCCAGTCGTGTCTTCCTTACTGCACAGAGGCTGAGTAATGCACACACTCCACAGCCTTACTTTGAGGGGGAGTGAAAGCATACATCCCAGTTGTACCTCTTTATCAGAGAAGTCCCCATCTTCTGTTCTGTGTCCTGACTAAATCACTGTCCTCTTTTGTTCTCTTGCAGGTGTCTTATTAAGATGCTGTTATTGTGAGTTTTTCATGTTGTCATTCTTCAGGGCGGAAGAGAAAACTATGTACTCTTTCCTTGGCTTCATGGAGGAGGCGCAACATAAAAATTTGATAGATACAGGGAGTCTCTAATAGACATACATTTATTATTTATTTTATTTATTTATTTTTTGGATTTATCTCCCGCCCTCCCCGCTATCTAATGTGCCAGGCATTGCCGTTTCACACACTGCAGCTCCCTAGGATATATTTTGAACTCTTTGCAATATATTGTAGAACAATGACATTTTTTGTATTATTCTAAAGATCAAACACCAAAATAATGCAGGGCAGGTATCGTAGCATGAACAAATACATCACACAGCAGGCAGAGATGACCCTGTAACAATGGCTTTGCGGAAGAAGTAGTGATTCCTACTGATGCCCCCCCTCCTGGGGAAGCCCACCGAGCCTCGTGAAATTTTGGTTCTGGTGGGTCTGCAAACCTCGGGGAGCAGCATAGAAGGGAAAATGCTAAGGGTCTGCAATAGGAGAGGGAAATTGCTGGGAAAGCTTAAGTGCCTTTACACCTTCAGAATGTGTAGCTAGGTACTGGTCAATATGAAATAATTTGAAGCTGGGGGCTCAGGTAGTTAAGAGTGGTGGACTAGGACCTAAGAGACTCAGATTCAAATCCCTGCCCAGCCAAGACATCCACTGTGTGGCCTTGGGCTAGTCATGCTCTGTCAGCCTAACCTGCTTCACAGGGCTGTTTTGAGGATCAAACAGAGGAGGGAAGAACCATGTATTCCAGGGCACTAAATAAATAAATTGGGGTTTGACAACGACATGTTGGAAAAGATGTGGGAACTTGCTTCGTTATTGACACTAGAGCCAACCACTCAGCTCTGTACTAATTCAGCCTCTCCTCTAAAAGGTTTGCACTGAACCAGAGCCTGAAAAGAAGTCTCTCTCTGCGGCACCACTGTGGTGCTGGTGATTCTGCAACACTGACTGTGCCCAGTGCCTGCATCTCTCAATCAGGCTGCTGGAATGAATCCAGATAAAAATGCATGAAAAAGAGAGGGTGTGTTGCATGGAGATTTATTCATTTTTTGCTGGCCCCATGGATTTTCAAGTCTGCTGTACTTACTACTGGGAGTTGTAACCGGGGCTGAGGACAGACTGGTAGACTGCCGCGCCTCCGCGGCGTGGCAGACTAAGGCGGAAGGAATTTCGCATGCCGCTGGAAGGAAGCCGCCCACAGCTTTCAGACTGCGGGCGGCTTCCTACGGCGGCGGGCTGACGCCGCGCGGCTCCCCCTCCCGGTGCGTGTTCACACCCGCTCCGGTGCCGGGAGTTTGAAGTGGTGCTCGGCTGCTGTGGGAGGAGCGTGGCACTGGACGCGATGCGTTCGGGCCACCTCCTCGGGGCAGATGCGGCCGTCTGAATGGCCGCTCTGCCTCTGCTTTTGAAGCGGAGGCAGAGCGGCCGAGACTGCCAGTCTGTCCTCAGCCCGGGTGAGCACATTCAGCACCTGGCAGTGGACAATATGCTGAGTGATTGCACAGGAGTTTGAGCACCACAGCAGATAGTAGAGTGTCTATTTTTATTACATGGCTGTGGCTTAAACCATTTGCAAATTGTGATATTCACTGACGACTGCTTAAGTCACTTGGGTACTGGTGGCTATTTTAAAAGAGGGTTTATTTTATTTCCGTCCACGGGACGTGTACACGGATGATCAAAACAAACAGAAGTAGGTAAATAGATAGGAAAAAGTTGTGCAGCCTGGTTCTGTGTGTGTTGTCTTATAATTAAAATCCAGGTGGCTTTACTCCCAAGGAAGTGTTCATAGGACTGCGACTGTAGGAAAAGCCTCGCTATATAAGACCAAGAACCTGTCTAGCTGAGCATTCCATGTCCAAAAAGGGTCAGGCATCCCTGGGAAACTGAAAGGGAGGCATGAAGTGGACCCCCTTCTCTGCCCTCAGCACCTGGCAGGGTACTCAAGAGGCAGACGCTGCCTGAACATGAAGCTGCAGACCTGGAAGCCACTGTTACTCGAATCTCTCTAATCCTTTCTAATGGACAGCCATAGTTGGTAAAAGCAGGCGTAAAGAAAGGCTGGCCATCCCCAATGAAGACAGAACAAAATCCTTTTGTCTTCTCATTCCAGAGGAGCAGCGGGAAGAATACTCCTCAAGATCTTTTTGTCTTCAGATGCCTTAAGTGCAGAGGAATGCATCTAGTGTAATATTAAGGATTAATTTCCTGATCAAAGAATGAATTGTTTAAGGCACTCCCAGTAAGAAGCAGCATGTTCTCTTGAATACTCTGGAATATATCAGCAAGGCTTCTTTGATCCTCTGAAGCCCCTCACCCCTTTTGGCCATACATAAAGAATAAGGTTTGTGGGATAATTAAAAAAAATCTTCAATATCCTTCTACAAACAAAATTCCCACATGACACAACCATACATCCAGAAAGTACTGTTTGCCCATCTCTGGGCCACTATTGGGAGATCTGTGTCATGAATGCCATCTTGTCTAAATCAATCACCCTCCATCAAATCTACCTTAGCTAATCAGGTGCCCAATAGGTTAGTTACTCCATCTCATGACACCCCAGATCCTTAAAAGCACCAATCAGAACACAGCCCAACAACCACCAATGTGTAGCTGTGTTCCAAAGTTGCTGCTCAATGGCAGCACAGATCCTAATTCTACACCAAATTGGACCAATAGCAGATTTTCTCAATTAGCACCCATGTAAATTTAGATGCATAAGAAGGGCATTCCCAGACTTCCATTTCCGTGGTTGGTTCCCCTACAGAACCATCTTCCATTATCCTAAACAAGAAGTTTCTGGACATTTCCTCAGGCCAATTATCATTTCTTCTCTCCTATTTTACGCTCATTTCTGAAATTAACCCTCTAAGTCCTTTTCCCCGTTTACCTTCTCTTAACTTCCCCATTATTTCCTCATGATAGCCCTGCCTTACTACCTGCCAACCCTTTCCCCATAGCAACCTGGTTAGGGATTCCCTCAATTCTGTCCTAAGTTCTAGTTCTATTCATTTCGCAGCATCTTCTGGTCCCAATTTGGGCAACCCCCTCACCTATTTTATCTCTCGAGATTGGTTTGCTCTGGACCAGCCAAGTGGGAAGAACACAATTTGGAGTAAAAAGCAACCTTAATTGGGTATTTAGGTAACTGAATACAACACACATTAGGATTATGCAAAGTGAATGGTTTTTAGTAGTTTCTATCTTCCTTTTTCACACTGATTACTCATTTTCTAGGCAGTATTTTGGTTAAGAGAACAGTTACTTGCTGGTGAAGTGTTTCTCTCCCTTCTTTATTTGAGATTTATTGTGCCAAAATGGGAGTCATGTATACAATGGTCTAAAGTCATGTATACAATGGTCTTTTATCCATGAGCTGGGGCATTTGCAAGGGTCTCACATGACCAACCTGACCAAGGGACTGATTTGGGAAATACTGGGGTGGTACCCTTATGGAGAACCATAAGAATGGTTTCATAAAATAAAAAAGATGGATACATTTTTTAAAAATATAGATATATCTTTTTTTCTAAAAAAAGAATCCCCACATACATATGGTTTTTATAAATATTGGATTCAAACAGACGGAAATAAGGAGACTCCTATGTATGCCTGCAATATGTTCAACTAGCAGAACATAATATTTGTGTAGCCCATTCCAAGCTTGAGTTAACCTTTGAAATGATGCTTAAAACTCAATCTCGGTGAAAGTTTGCTCTGTTTGGAGTGGCCTCTAATTTTTCTTAAAGCTGTCTTAGAGCAACATCTAGTGGCAGACGACATTTCATCTTTAGACAACACTTCAGGACCATGCAACCAGCTAACTGGTTTATACACACAAGAAAATGTAGCAAATAACTCTGAAGATGAACATTATCTGTTTCTACCTTGAATCTAATGAATAAATATGGCTATTATTGTATGGTATTTTATATAACTTATAGGGCAAATTCATGGCTTCATAAAGTGGAACTGTTTATTAAGGATATTTTCATAACTGATATTAAGAATTCTTTTAGTCTAAGGATATAATGCTGTTAATGAAGAATGGAAACTCTAGCCAGTGGTAGGAGTTCTCCATTTATTTTCACTTTGTCCAAGATCTGAAACCCACCTCTAATCTATTATGTACAGTCTTCACACAATAAACAGTATGAGGACTCCAGCTAACTTGATATGGAAACCAGAAAAAATATGGAACAAGAAACTAGGATAACGTTGGCTCACTGCTTCCTGCTGCAATACAATTTACTTCACAAGCTTAATAAGTAGGAAGTTGCCTCTTAAAATGTAGCTACTTTTCTTTTTTAACAGAACTGCCATAGAAAACTGTTCTGAAATTAATTAAAGAGTAACCCTATTTGCCTTTAACCATGTTTAATGTTGGTGCATAAACTGTTTAAGAACAATTAAAACAATGGGAGTCACTTTAGGGGTAAGAAAGGCAGAGAGAAGGGAGAACATGGGTCCAAGAATGACTCATGATGACACAGGTAGTATTAACTTCTGTACTAGCCCAGATTGTAGTAGTATATGTTTCACACAGGTTCAAGGAAATTCAGGGATGGAGGTAATTCTTCACAAACATTCTATGCCTGGATTAGTTCTTGATGTAAACTTTAAAAATCAGAATTTATTTTCCATCTGTACTGCTGATTCTCACAAAGGGAATCTCTCCTTCTATATAAAGCTGATTTCAAGTGGCAAGATTCCATGGGGCGCCAAAATCAGTTGGCTGCAAGAACTGCCACTCAAAAGGGGTCCCTGGCCACTGGCTGCATTTCCTCGCTGCTTTGCCTCAGTCCCGCCCACAGAGCCACCGGCCAGTGTCTCGACCTCAGTCTGGAGGGAGCCAGCAAAAGGGAAGGACTGGGTGCTGGGTCCACTCCTCTCCTCTTCCCACTACCAGGTAGGTCTAACTGTCCCCTCAGTGGCCAGCTTCTGTCAGTGAAAAGACAATGGACTTTCAGCATAACCCCCTCACACGCACCCTGCCAGCTTGCCCAATTTCCTGTCAGAATAAACTGTGAAACAGGCTCTCTCTCCTGCTTAATTCCACCATGGCTGGCTGGCTAAGGAGGTGGGCCAGCGACCATCAAACCATTTTCTTCAACCCCCTGCTGTGTGGCTGACTTTCCCCCTAGGGTTGCCAATCTCCAAGTGGGACCCGGAGATCTCCCGCTGTTACAATTGATCTCCAGATGACAGAGATCAGTTCCCCTGGAGAAAATGGCTGCTTTGGAGGGTAGACACTATGGCATTATATCCTGCTGGGTCCTTCCATCCCCCCCCCAAAAAAAAATGCTGCCCTCTACAGGATCCACCCCCGAAACCTCCAGGTATTTCCCTAATCAGACCTGGTAACTTTCCCTTCAGTGCCTGTTGCTAGTCAACCAAACTTGCTTCTCTGAAAGCCCCTTTTCACGCCTTTGGGAGAAAACTCATTGGGGCCAGCTGAACAGAATGCCATAGAGGCCACCCTCCAAAGCAGTCATTTTCTCCCGGGGGGGAGATCTGTTGTTCAATTGTGATACTTGGTGATTTTCAGGCTCCACCTGGAGGTTAGGTACCCTAGGCGTAGCAGGCAGCACTTCAGAGCAGGAGACCCAGGTTCTTGCTGAGTGGGTGATTTTGGGCCAGTCACAGACTTTAAGCCTAACCTACCTCACAGGGTTGTTGTGCAAGTTAAAAGGGGGAGAGGAGAATGATGTCAGCTGCTTTGGTCCCCATTGCAGAGAAAGACTACTTTTCCTCCAGAGGAACTATGGTTGCCAATCTCCAGGCGAGGGCTGAGATCACTCAAAATTACAAGTGCTCCCCAGATGGCAGAGATCAGTTCCCCGGGAGAAAATGGTGGACTCTGTGTCCTTATACCGGACTGAGATGGACCCCCTATGACAGCTAATGTAACATAGCAGTCAGGGCTTTAGAGCATGGTGGAGGCTGGGGGGGAGATGGAAACTTGAAGAGTGAGGTTGATAATTGGCTGGGAAGGAGATAGGGTTGCCAACTCCAGGTGGAAAATTCCTGGAGATTTGAGGGGTGGAGCCTGGAGAGGGTGAGGTTGGAGGAGGGGGTGGTACCTCAGACAGGTACAATGACATAGACTTCACCTTCCAAGCCAACCAGTCCCACATGGAGAACCATTGTTGCCAATCTCCAGGTGGGGGCTGGAGATCACTCAGAATTACAACTGCTCTCTAGGAGGGAGGGGGGAGGAGATGGGAAGCTGAAGCCAGGGGGCAGATAACAATACGTTGATGGTTGGCTGGGAGGGAGATAAGGTTGCCAACTCTAGGTTGGGAAATTCCTGGAGATTTGAGGGTGGACCCTGGAGAGGGTGAGGTTTCAGCAGGGGTGGGTACCTGTACCTCAGACAGGTACAATGCCATAGAGTCCACCCTCCAAACCACCTGTTTTCTCATGGGGAACAATTGCTGCCAATCTCCAGGGGAGGGATGGAGATCACACTGAATTACAACTGCTCTTCAGATGGCAGAGATCTTCACCTGGAGAAAATGGTGGACTCTGTGTCATTCTACCCAGGTGAGGTCGCCACAGCAAAATGACGCTGAGTGCCCAAGACTGGGGCACTCTCCCATAGCCTCTTTCTAGAGCCCGTTGTATTTATTTCCACAATGGGCCTTATTCCTAGTAAATCTATAAAGCTGGAATGATATAACCCCCCCAAAAAAGAAAAAAGCAGATTTGAACCCTCCTGCTGATTAAAGTTGTGTTCAGACATGTATTGAGGCTAAGCAAGGTTGGGACTTGAATTGCTGGCCTTGATATGTATCGTGTAGGTGGCTGTGGGTACAGTGTAGACATTTGGAAAATCTATAACTGCTATGAAATTTGAGAAGTGTATTTGAAAGTCTTCCTGTCAGGTATTATAGTACAATAGTTTCACCTTTTTCTATAACTTACCCTATGTGGGAATTGTATTGTAATGACTTTTAGCCTGTGAATAGGTCCACTAGATGGTAATCTTAAAATTGAAGAAAGTGAGGCTGATACTGTGCCATTCCTGGTTCTTGTTTATAATTGTTGTCACTGGGTTAGATTTGTGTGGTTTATTTTTTCCTTTCTTAGCTTTTATCGATGTTCCAGTCTCAGCAACAAGGTTTAACGTACTCTATGTCTCACATATATTTTGAAAAATTATAACAACCCCAAATCTGCCTGCCCTAAAATTTAGCAGTTGCTTAGTCCAGTGTTCTTATCTTGCAGCTTCAACAAGAACAGAATGTCCTTGGAGACACCAGTTGGTGCAGATTCTGCAGAACGATGCTGCTCAGTTATTATCAGGAGCTAGGCAGAACATGCATCTTAGCCCCATTCTGCAGTCACGTCATTGGCCGCCCATCAGTTACCAGGTTCAATTCCAGGTATTGGCTATCACATATACAGCTTTTCATGGCCTCGTATCTGCAGGACCAACTCTCCCCCTGTGCTCCACCATGACGTTTACTCATCTGAGCAGGACCTCCTGCAGGTGCCACCTTGCAAATGGGCAAGATCAAAAACTGCCCATACAGATGCATTCTCTGTTGTGGCCCCCACCAAATGGAATGGCCTGCCTGATGAGGTCAGGAAGAGTTCCTGTCTCCTGGCATTGCGCAAACTATGCAAAACTGAATTATTCATGAGGGGATTTTTACAAAGGCAACAGGGTTTGATTATAATGGAATTATTCAGGAAGAATGCTTGATACAGGGAAAGAGTTTGTGAACTGTACTACTGTCTGTAGCCAGTTCTATCTTTTGTTGTATGTACTATCCTATCATGCAATTTCTGCATTGTTTAAAATGCCATGTTAATATTTATGCTTTGTTTCAGCTTTGTTCCAGATTTTTACTTAGTTTTCATTTCCACAGTCCCGATCCTATTACATTGGTTATTGGATGTCCCATGCTATCAACTCTGTAACCTGCCTTCAGTCTCAATGAGAAAGGTGGACTATAAATAACCTAAATAAATAAAATCAAAATTAAAAAGGTTAATAAAATATACTGAATGTTTTTAATTAATTTTGAATTACTCCAAACAGAAATTTTTTAAAATGCCTGTAGAGGGCACTTCCCATATTAACCACTGGAGTTCAAGGAGAGCCGGGAAGTCAGGATGTGTGATTCTGTTTTGTTTTCAAAAACTAATTTTCATTTGTTATTTCGTTCATCCAATTATATTTGTATTAATTCCCACTGAAAGAGATGCTTCTTGCTGTGCTTCTTAAGAACAAAAGAAAAGCCCCGCTGGATCAGTTCAATTATCTATCTAGTCCAGCATCGCGATCTCACACAGTGGCCAGCCAGTTCCTCTGAGGAGCCAACAACAGGCTATAGAGGGTGAGACCTTCCCCTAATGTTGCCTCCTGGAACTGGGATTCAGGGGTTGACTGCCTCTGAACATAGAGGTTTCCCTCAGTCACCATGGCTAGTAGACACTGATAGACCTATCCTCCATGAATCTATCTAATCCCCTTCTAAACCTGTCTATTCCTGTGGCCATCACTACATCTTCTGGCAGTGAATTCCATATTTTAATCACTCTCTGTGTCCATCCTAAATCTACTACCCATGAGTTTCATTGGATGTCCTCAACTTCTAGTATTTTGAGAGAGATAGAAAATCTCTTTGTCAACTCTCTCTATCCCATGCATAACTGCATAAACCTCTATTATGCCCCCCCTCCACTTTTCTAAACTGAAAAGTCATAGGGAAGGTGCTCTAACCCACTAATCATCTTGGTTGTCCTCTTCTGTACTTTTTCCAGCTCTGCTATGTCATACATACATACATACACACACACATCTACACACACACATGCCATTTTATGTTCGATCCCTTTCATAACCATCCCTAATATAGAGTTTGCCTTTTTCACTGCTGAAGCACACCGGGTTGACACACTGCACTACAACCCCAATAAGCAAATTCAGACCCCATTAGATGGAATGTTTTTGTCCCCCTGAAGTTGTGAATTTTTGTCCCAATGTGCATCACCTTACACTTACTAATACTGAACTTCCTCTGCCCCTTTGTCACCCACTCACCCAATCTGCAGAGATCCTCTTGGAGCTCTTCACAGTCAGCCTTGGTTTTCACCATCCTGAATAATTACGTCAACTTGGCCACTTCCTCCTTCACTTCTTCCTCTCCCCTTCCCCATCACTTGCACATCTTGTACTTCAGGCTGAGGTAGCTGTTGACATTTAGATCTGAGGTAGCAGGGGAGGCATGGGTAAGGAGATATTTCTGCCTGCTTTTTAGCTGCCTGGCCATGAGGCCCAGCCCCAGCCCACTACACTCTGTGAGCGGGTAGGAGGCAAAAGAGAGGAGGGTTCAGGCAGGGCCATAGACTTTTTAATTTCCCGGGAGGGGGGGGGTCTTGCACGCACATGCGCTTTGCATGCATGCGCGTCATGATGATGTCCCTGCCCCTGCTGCTGCCCCCGCCAGAGCCTCCCCCGCCCAGCTCCTGGCTCCCCTGAACCCACTCCCCTGAACCCACTCGCTCTCTCCCTCCCTCCCTCCCTCCCAGGGCCATCAGGGCAACTGCCCAGTGTGATGACATCACCCAGAATTGATGTCATCATGCTGGGCATGTTGCCAGGGCAATGATCTGGCAATCGCCCCAAAACTCTATGGTGCCATAGAGTTTCGAGGCGATTGCTAGAGCGTCACCCTGGCAGTCACCCAGATGGCCCCAGGAGGGAGGGAGGGAGGGAGAGAGTGAGTGGGTTCAGGGGAGTGGGTTCAGGGGAGTGGGGGGCAGGCAGGGGGGCAGGAGGGCCTAGAAAGGGAGGCAGGGAGGTACGCTGGTGGCGGGTGGGTGGGTAGCCACCCTGTTTTGCCGGGGGACTCAGTCCCCCCTGGGAAATTTCAGGGGTGGCCTGCGACCCCGAGCCCCCCCCCCCATAGTTGACACCTATGGGTTCTGGTCAGTGCAAAAAATGAAAAAAACATAATTTGTTCAATCACTGGCTTTTCCCATTTGTTTCTATTTCTCAAGCAAACCACACAAATGAGAATTTTTCATTCACATGAAAATGCAGATGAAAATATACATCTCCAAGTCTTCTACAAGTCTTTCCCATGTCCAAAAGTCAGTCCTATATCAGGGATCATGAAGTGAAAAGATTGGTGTCACAGCAGTTCTGAGCCAACAGATTTGGCTGTGTAATGATGTTACAAAAGGAGTAAAGTCAACAGAGAGCGAGAGGGAACTTGTGTGTCTTTGTATCCCAGGAGAACTGAAAAAATCATTAAGTAGACTGTTTAAACCTGTAAGTAGTTACTTAATACTGTAACAGTGGCATTGAGAGAATTGTGCACATTTGAAGCAATTTACAGAAAAGCAAATTTAATTCCATCTGGGACACAAAGCTCATAAGGTCAAACTCCTGTTACCATGCCCTTGACCTATTATGTTTGCTTCCCTACAGCTTTTTACCCCATGTTGCTGCTTCTCTCTCTTCCTTAGTTAGTCCCATGGATGATCCTGTCCAAGCCTGGATAATGTAGTAACAGGGGTGACATCACAACATTATATAGCCATATGCATTATGATCTACTTACGGGATTCTTTACCACATCACAGTGGTTTAGCATTCTACATTTTTATAGAAGCCTTGTTACAATAGAACAAAGTGACACTGAGAAAGTCTGAAAGCTATCTATCTATCTATTCCATTCATGCTATCAGGGCAATGCTTTATAAAATGTAGAATTTCATCAGTTCCTGAACTGAAAAGATTGATTTGCTTGTCATCTTGAATAGACTCTAAAGAAGTAGTTTAAAGGAACAATTGACCCTGAGCACCGTACCAGCAAAGTCTTCTGGGCATCAAGATCAAGGCAGCTCAAGATGCTGGAGATAACTCAAATTGTCTGTGTGGTTAAGGAAAAAAACCTGCAGTGCTGCTCACAACAGATGGAGGAAAAACTCAAGAGAATTTTCATAATTAAAGCTGTTTGGAGAAGGCTTTGCTAAAAGCAGTTCTAACATCAGCACAGATCACCTTGCCTCTTCTTGGGAGAAAAGGATCCTCACAATAGTCACTTCCCATCAGTTTTCTTGCCATTTTTAAATATACTTCTCCACATTTAAGCATTGGGGCGACTCTGACTTGAGTGTCAAAAAGAGAAAGAAAAATGGCTCCTGCCATTGGCTATGCATTGATGGTTGTTTTTAGGCTGCAATATCTGTCAAACAGCTTGAGACCATAGCCATTATAATACTGCAGTTGTTTTAAGGTCCTTTAAACTGTTCGTTTTAATGGTCCATGTCTATGCAGTGATGTCACATCAACGACATTATTCATCTTCTAATTTTAACATGTTTGATCTCAAAGCAGTGGCATTGATAGTTTTCTAATGCAGGACAGGCTACATGCCCAGGATGAGAGCTTAGATGTTACTCTTCTTTACAGCAGCCTGGTAACAGGTAACTGTAATGAGCATAGGCGTAAACTACGGGGGGGCTTGAGGGCTCGAGCCACCCCCGGGAAAATGGAGCGCCCAGGCCGGCTGGCTGGCCAGCTGCCGCCGCCACCGCCTCTCCCCCTGCTCCATTCCTCCCTCCCTCCGTCCAGGAACCAGCTGGGCAAATGCCCAGCGTGCTGGACGGAGGAACGGAGGCAGGAGCAGGCAGGGGGGAGGCGCGGGGGCAGGCACGGGCTGCCGCCTCGTTTGCCCGCCCACCGGCTGCTGCCACTGCTGCCTCCCCCCCCCCGGGACTGACCTGGCTGGCTGGGCAGTTGCCCAGCTGGCCCCACGGAGGTAGGAGTGGCCAGGCTAGACCAGTCTGGGGGGGGGGGCGGCAGGGACATGGTCCCAGTGTGTGCGCGCGCACTTTGCATGCGCGCACGCTTTGCACACGCGTACAAGAGCCCCCGCCCCCCCTCAGGGATTTTAAAAGTCGACGCCTCTGGTAAGGAGCATCTTTAAGAAATACTCCGTGCATTAATTTAATGCAGTTCCCCAATCCAAAAGGCTCAGTGTGTGGGAAACGGACACCAGTTCCAACAGTCAGTGCATGTACCCTCCTCATCTCCTCTGCTCCAAACTCCTAGGAGCAGTGTTAGAGTAAAGGCAACTTAGCATGCCTGGGCACTGGAGGGCGCCATATTTCCCTTTGCACTAGTACCAAATTGTATATATGAGTAATACCTCTCTTTGTCTATACTAGAAGCTTCTCTCTGACTGCTCCTCTTTCTGTGCCTTTGCTGTCTCTTTCCTCCTAGTCTTGCAGGAGGCAAGACACTTCTGCAAACCTCTCCTGTGCAAGCAAACTAGGGGCATACCCATAATCTCATACATGTACATGCGTCAGCTGGATTAGCTGGCCACTTGCAAGAGGGGATAGTATCTATTGTACTATAAATTGCATATGAATGTGAATAAGCTTGAATAACATGAGATCTTTTTTCGGTTGTAACATACTGACTTGAGAGCTTACTGCTTGTGATTGCATATTGTATTGACTGTGCAACTTTGCTATGCTAACGAATACATTTACCCAATGAACAGTTCTTCTGCTACCACCAACCACTCACCATCATCAGAGCGAGACCAAAGAAGCCACTGCCTCAGCTATTTTTCTTCTTTGTTCCATCTGGCATGGCCTGCTGTAATTGGAAGAGGGAAGAACAGAGAACACGGTGGAATATCTGAAGGGGCAGTTTGCTAACCCTTCATAGGGCAACAACTAGCAAGCTAGAGCTTGCACATTGTAGGTGGAGTTTATGGGTTCTCCCAGCATTATTCTAAATGTGTGGAAAGTGTATGTGCATGAAAGTACTGTGTTCAAAGCATTGGTTTTCTCCCATTTCGGTCCAAAACCACTCAAACTGTGTAAGAAACAACATCACTTGCTCTTGGGTGGTTGGGCTCAGAACAATATAAAAAGAAATGTAAGTTCAGAATGTTGTTTGAACACATAGTGCCTATTATGGACTGCCTACAACTTTTTAAATGCTCATTTAGTCCATTAAACTGAGAAAGTGAAGTGGATGCTAGATCAATCCAGGAGAAGATTAAACAGAACATGTAAGGCACATGCTTCTATTTTCAGACCATTATTTTAAATTTGTATAATGAAGAATGAGTGCTTTTACATCAGCACAATTCAAGGTTAAGCCATTTTATAATGTGAAAACCCCAATCATTTTAACTGTGTTCCCACAGGCAAGGCAAAAAAGTAGGCTGTAAAATTGCTATTAGAGACTTGCAGTTAACAGTGTTAAGGTTGTGTAAGCTGTAGCCTTTCTTTTATAAAACCTCATTTTTTGGGGGGAGAGAATAGCTATAAGGACTTATTGCAATTTCCCTGTTCAGCGTATTCATTTATTGATAATTTTTATTGACTAATACCAATTTTTTGTCATTACTCCTATATTTTTTATTGGGGGGGGGTGTTCCTGGTTGGCCCAAGGAGGCTTCATCCAGGAACCAACCTTAGCGGAGATTTGGCTGGTGGGAATTGAGGGGAAGGCTTTTTCATGGCTCTCTCTGAACTTTGGAACTCCCCCTCTCAGGAGTGAGAACAGCTACTGTCATAAAGACCTCCCAGATGTAGAACCTTTTCTGAAAGGCCTCAGAATCGGGTCACTATGAACAGGCATGACAAGGGATGAGTTATTTGAGCTGATTTTTGAAAAAATATTATTTTATCTGATTTTTAATTGTATTTTATTGTGCTGTAAACCCCTTTTTGGGGGGGGGGGTTGTTGAAAGGCAGTCTGTAATTAATCTACCTAAGTAAATGGTTCTTTTTTTCTGCAAAGGATTTTGGATCAGTCTTTCCTAGGTAAGGGTACAGAACCCAGACGCAAAAGGGCTCCCATCGTGTTGAACAGAGCTGTTCCCGCTCCCTTTCCCCGCCTGGAATGCCTGCAGCAGTATCCAAGCAAAGCCCAGGCAGCCCAGTAAGAAATCCCTTCTTCCCCAGAGCACCCTGGGTTGCTACTTGAGCTCATGCATGGACAGAAAAACAGCCTCTTTCATTCTCTTGGGAATCCCATCATATAGAGATGTTGTATTACTGAGCTGGTAAAGAAGCCCTTTGCACTGAAAACCAGCGCTTTCCTATGCATTTTTATGTCAGAAAATTGAGGAATCTGGGCATTTTTAAAAAATGGCAATACAGATGAAAGTTAATAGAATCCCTTTTCTTTTATTAAAAAAATCCAATTTCAACAGTCCTTTTAATTAAAATAATATATAGTGGAGAAAGACTCATGAGACAGCCTCCGTTAATTGAGGATCTGCATCTGGGGGATGTAATCTGCTCTTCCCTGGCTCCTGACACGGCCTCTGATGCATTTCAGCTGCTTTCTCTCAAGCTGAAATGTAGACAACGGGCTCTGTAACCTCCTCTTCCGCAGGTGAATAAGGGAGGCTTTGGCATTTAAGTCTTAAATGAGAGGGAAATCGTAATGAGCAAATGAAGTGGTCAAAGGGCTCTGCCCAAGCCTCTGAATAGAATCCCTTTTCTTTACATGTGAATATAGAATTGAGCTATTTTGGTGTGGTGGTTAAGTGTGTGGACTCTAATCTAGGAGAACCGGGTTTGATTCCCCACTCCTCCACTTGCAGCTGCTGGGTGACCTTGGGTCAGTCACAGTTCTCCCAGAGCTGTTCCGTCGAGCAGTTCTCTTGAGAGCTCTCTTAGCCCCACCTACCTCACAGGGTGTCTGTTGTGGGGAAAGGAAGGGAAGGAGACTGTAAGCCGCTCTGAGTGAAGGGCGGGGCATAAATCCAATCTCTTCTTCTCTCCTCTTCCTCTTCTGAACGTAGAGTGCAGTCCAGAATCCATGCACATGTGATTGAATTCTCTTCAGACTTAGAATATTGTTAGCATATTAATGAAACACTTAGCAGGCAAGACATTTCCATCTGCACGTTAAACTGCTGAACCGATATTGTAACCTCACTGACAAGGGATTGTGCCTTCAGTGTTGAATATCCACACATGAGAGAGCAAATCGTTCTATGAATTGTGCCATCTTCCAGAAGAGTCGGGAGGGGAGGGCCTTCTTGACTGTTTAACCATGACCTCTTCTGCCACTGACTGTTAAAAGAGTAGTAATGGTAACCCACATGTACATTTTGCAGATTGTTTTCTGAGTTGAAAATTGACTAATAAATAGATACAATAAATAAATATAGGACATTAGTGGTACATTGTCACCAAATTCTGTAGCACTGAACTGATATGCAAATAAGAAAATAAAAGTATGAGACCACAACCCATCCCTATGCTGTTCCACCATTCCTAATTCCATTATCCCCCACCCTAGAAAAAACAAGCAAATGTATGGGTCAAGACTCTTAGGAAAGTATGAAACATGGTAACTGACGGAGTACATGAAACTATGTTTTCAAATTAAAGTAATGGATATTTAAGCTGCATTTGGACAAGTGTCTCAAAATTGCTCAGTGAGACAAATTCTCCAGGCACGCTGGGGAGTTTTCTTTTTTCTAAATTACAGCATCGGCAAGCATCATACAGCAGTAACATTTTCATCAAGAAATCCTGCCGCTGAAAGAGGTAGGAGGAAGGGATCTTTCCACCATCATTATGTTTCTATGAATCTAGGCCCAGTTTGAAATATAAAAGTTCTATATATGGAAATAATTGCCCCGTTACCAAAGAATACATTTTGAAACAGGGCAGGGCAGTGTGTACCTTAGAGTTTTATGTGGCTTGAATTCTTCTGGGCAGAAGACATTCTAGAATGTTGAAAGCAATGACCTTACAGAACATGACTCAATGTTGTGCCTTCAAGACTGCAAACAGGCTGACCTTGAAACTTTCAAAGAAAAATAGTGCATTCAAAAATGACAAAAAAAAATCTGTTTAGATGGAATGGTCATGTGCTTGTCCTCATAATGAGACAACCACATTTCATTTTTTTCTAAACATATACAAGAAATGTAACTTGTGTTGGAAGGCTGGAGAGAGAGAGAGAGAGAGAGAGAGAGAGAGATGCTGCCATGGTAACAAAGCTATTTTTCTTTCTCCTTGGGAAAACATAGTATGCTAAAGACCAAGAAGGGACAGGTGGGTGTTAAAAGTGTTCGTAATTAATTTACTAGCTGTCATATTTTTCATATTTGAAAAGATCGTTGTATAGTACCAAAATGCTTGTTAAACTAAAAAGGTTTGCTGCCACCATTGTAATGTGAAGAATCAATTATTCTATACTTGCCAACCCACTTCCAGATGTTTCTAAACATCACTGGATAGTATTATTCGTGTGCATTGACTATAATAATACATTTCCAATATATTTGGCTAAGAAGTGTAAACATTCTCTATTAAAAGTCATTTCCAGTAAAAATCTTAAATATGCTTACTCAGAAGCAAGTTCAATTGAATTGTGTTGGACTTTCTCCTTTAAAAACATACTGTGATTCCCTGCTCTTTTTTCAGTAGGGCTATTGGGTTGGATCCAGTGGATCCAGTCCACTAAAGGCAGAAGAAGAAGCCATCTGCTTATACAACAGTCTCCTCCAAAGGGCTTCCTCTGAAAAGCGAAAGGTTCTTTTCGCCAGAGAGAAGCACTGCTGATTGCAGAACAGATTTATAGGTGACACATCAGTATCTTGACCAGTAAAGCAAAAATATTAGGATTTCTAAAATCTTCAGAGAAAGCTGCGGGTGCCGGCCGGGTAGCACTGCAGCAAGATCAGACGCACACGGGAATCCCTCCTGATATGGTGCCTGAATTGACGGACTCTTTAGGGGTCTGGAGGGCTCTCCAGTAACTTGGGTTCCCCCAGAGAGGGACTCAATCCAAGCAGCTCGAGTCAAGCTCCTCACATGTGGCAGCAGTGAGTTGTAGCCCGGTTTTGCTCTGATGCACAAGATCGTCAAGAGCCTCCATGACAGTTCATGGAGGCAAAGCTGTAGCTCCCCTGTAGTGCTGGGGCTACCTTCTTTCCACTTCTGCACTCTCAACTAAAGCAAACCTTGTGAGTACTCCTACCAGCAAAGCAACTTGTAGATTCTCTGATCTCTTTTTTGAGCTCTTTAAAACTTAAGTTACCATCACAAAAGAGGAGGAAGTTTCCCATCCCCCTCTCTCCTCAGCGACTTCTCAAAGACCATTCAGACTCTTAAAAAAGGATCCGGTGGGCTCCTTAAAGGAACTGAATCTTTGAATTTTGAAATACTTTCCCTTTACGTGCTACACTTGTGGATTTACCTACTTTTTGAACTGACTGAATACATAATTCACTTACCTTGGATACTGGAGTTTTTATGATTCTCTCTTCTTGAAGACTTTGGAGTATCTTTAAATACTTTTCCTTCTTTTGTGTGGAATAACCTTCATGGTCTGATTCTTTTGTGATCATACTGGACTGAGCTAATCTCTAAACTTTTCTTCTACCTATGGACTGGCTTTACGGGGGGGGGGGGAGATTGTTTCAATTGACATTTCTGAAACTTGGAAACTAAAATGGATTCTCCCTCTCTTCTCCCATATTAACTCTATTGTGAAAGATAAGAGTTTGTTTGGCTTTGCTTTAACTTCGTGTTCTTAAAGAACTGATAACTCCTACTGTGTTGCCTCTGCATGACTTCAACAATTTGACCTTGAAACAGCAGTCTTGAAAACACTTCAGTGAGCTTCTTGCATGAGCATACTCCTGGAAAATGCATGACTCAGATAGACTGCAGATTTCTTCAGAGGCTTTACTTACAGACCCAATACTTATGGATCCTGATTTTATTCAACTTTCAGTAAAGGATTTTTTTGAAGATTTTTCAAATGGTAGTTAGAACAGCAGTCCATGAAAGCTTTCAATCGGATCAACTTGGAAATATATATTTCAACCAGCAGACTACTCTTGAGGAAGAGGATCAGCAGACAGCGATCAGTGAGGAACAAGAGGAAGAAAAGATACTGGACTGTGTTGAGGGAACCTTGGATATTGACAATCAATTTGGAAGGTCCTACAGAAACAAATGGTCATTTTTGAAACTGAAGGCTTCTTCGAATGAACAACTCAGACCCTACCAAGGAAACGCCTTCCCTGAGGCCTCTGAAATAAATGCAGTTTCTTTGTTTTTGACAATCCCAGAAATCTGACACTTGAAATTGCAACTCAGTTTCATGATGGGCCACAAATCGTCACCTTGGGAGAACTTTAACATATATGCAGATAAAAGATACCGTATCAAGACCTTGAGACTTATTGCCAGAAACCAGAAGATTAAAAATAACAAGAAGAGAAAACATTAAACTGGACAATTAGGGAGACTTTTTAAGGATTTCTTGAGACCTTTACTTGTATGATCTAAAAATGGAGGCTTGATTTCTACGGAGTGTTATTTTTTTAAGGCATTATTAAGTTCTGATGAAGTAGGAACTTGGGGCTCAGTCCCTCCTTCAATAAAAATTATAACTGTATCTATATAAAAAGAGAGCATACATAAAAGAGTTTCCTTTTCTCTTTATCCTTTACTAACTTTAGATTTCTTAGTTTAACTATTAATAAATTGGTGAAGATTTAACAGAGACTTGATTTTTATTTTATAGTTTATAGCTTAGTCTATGGTTAGCTCAAGAGAGGTACAGTCCATATAATAGTGTTTGATTTTTGTGGAACCAGAGACAACATGATTTTGTATTTTTTCCCCTGCAACCTGATAAATAACATATATTGATCTCAGACAAAATATTTCTGAGATTTTTGTTGGTACTGAGAGTACCCCTCACTTTTGGATGACTTAAAAATGGAGGGCAGGTTTTTATATAATGTTAAGGCATTATTAGGTCTTAAAGAAGTTTGAACTTGGGTTGATCCCACATATAATATTTGAGACCATATATAAAAGGTTTTCATTGTATTTTATACCAACTTTAGATTTGTTGGCTCAACTGCTAATATCAAGGTGAAGATCCAATAGGGACCTGGTTTTTACTTTATTGTTTTGTGAGGGAAGAAATAAAAATAAAAACTTACGAAATAGTACAGATAGATGAATTCCTCTTTATTTGTTAAAATATAACAACATAGAGAACTTCTAGATCATGGGGTCAAAAGAGAGATGCAATTTACATATTATTCTTTGACTTGTATGGAATTAGAGCAGGGTTACCAACCTCCGGGTGGTGGCTGGAGAGCTCCTGGGATTGCAACTGATCTCAAGCCAACAGAGATCAATTCACCTGGAGAAAATGGCTGCTTTGGAAGGAGGACTCTATGCCATTCTAGCCAATTGAGGTCCCGCCCCTCCCCAAACCTGCTCCACCCCTAAAATCTCCAGGTATTTCCCATTCTGGAGTTGGCAACCCTAAATTAGAGACAACATGATTTTGTATTTTCTTTTGCAGTATAACAAAGAACATGTACTGATTTTAGATAAACTAATTATACTAGAGAGTGTTAGAAGTAACAATCAGATATTGTGATAGTCAAACTTTTCCTAGTTTTGTTGTTTTGTTGTCGTCTGTGTGTTTGTGTAAAAAAAGAAAGCTGCGGATAACTCAAACTATACAAGTGAACAACCAAAAGAGTTCCCACATGCATTATTTATTAATGGTTTTCAAACCCAGGATGCAAATCCTTGGAGCATTTCAGTACCAGGTGCCATCAGGAGGTCCACCAGCAGGGCCAGGACACTAGAAGCCCCCCCCCCACTGTTCCCCCCCCCCCAAGCACCAAGAATACAGAGCATCACTTGCCCCAGACTGAGAGTTCCTATCTATACTTTGTGGCTAATAGCCACTGATGGACCTCTGCTCCGTATGTTTATCCAATTCCCTCTTGAAGCCGTCCATGCTTGTAGCCGCCACCACCTCCTGAAGCAGTGAATTCCACATGTTAATCATTCTTTGGGTGAAGAAGTACTTCCTTTTATCTGTTCTAACCCAACTGCTCAGCAATTTCATTGAGTGTCCGCGAGTTCTTGTATTGTGAGAAAAGGAGAAAAGCACTTCTTTCTCTACCTGCTCTATCCCATGCATGATCTTATAAACCTTGATCATGTCACCCCTCAGCTGTCATTTCTCCAAGCTAAAGTGCCCCAAGCGCTTCAACCTTTCTTCATAGGGAAATTGTTCCAACCCTTTTATCATTCTAGTTGCCCTTTTCTGCACCTTTTCTGATGCTATAATCTCTTTTTTGAGGTGTGGCAACCAGAACTGTACACAGTACTCCAAATGAGGTTGCACCATCGATTTATACAGCGGCATTATGATACTGGCTGATTTGTTTTCAATTCCCTTCCTAATAACTCCCATCATAGCTTTGGCCTTTTTCATTGCAGTTGCACAATGTCTTGACATTATCATTGAGTTATCTACTATGACACCAAGATCCCTCTCTTGGTCAGTCTCCACCAGTTCGGACCCCATCAACGTGTATTTATAGTCAGAATTTTTGGGTCCAATATGCATCACTTTGCACTTGGACACATTGAACCCCATTTGCCATGTTGATGCCCACTCGCCCATCCTCGACAGATCCCTTTAGAGTGCCTCACAATACTCCCTGGTTCTCACCACCCTGAACAACTTCATATCATCTGCAAATTTAGCCACTTCACTGCCTACTCCCAACTCAAAATCATTAATAAACAAGTTAAAAAGTATCAGACTGAGTACTGATCCCTGTGGTACCCCACTGCTTACCTCCCTCCACTGGAAAATTGCCTATTTATACTCACTCTCCGTTTCCTTTTAATTAGCTAGTTTTTGATCCACAAAAGGACTTGTCCTTTTATCCCATGACTATTGAGCTTACTTAGGAGCCTTTGATGAGGAACTTCCTGCTGCCACCTGGCTACAAGATAGTTCTCCTCCACACACAGGATAGATGCGGACCACATGGCGGCAAACATCACTGCAACTATACAGAGTAGCCTGAGGGAGTGGTTGGGTAGCAGACACATCACCCGTGGCTTCCTGGTCATGGATGCTGATGCCAACATGCAGGCAGCGGCTAGGGGTGCATGCCTGAGGAACATCATTTGCCTGGTATACAAGCTGCACCTGGTGGTAAGGGATGCCCTGGGGCTGGGAAGCACTGCTAAGGGGGGAGGGGATGCCAGTAACCTTAAGATTAGAGCCCTGATGGAGTACTGCTGGTGCCAGGCTAGCCATTTCTCATGCAGCATCGAGGCTGTGCATCTGCAGTGAGAGAGGTGGAGAGAGCACAAGCACTGGTTCATCCAGGACATGGCCGCCCAGTGGAACTCCACCTACACCATGATTGCGCATTTGGTGGAGCAGAGGAGCATGGTGCAGGATGTCATCTCCTACATGACCATCCAGCATGAAGAAGAGGAGCTCAGAATCAGCTCCAGTGACTGGCTGATCCCTCCTGTGGAGCAGCCACCAATTCCCTTTCACTCCTGCTGGCAAGGTGTGAATGCATGCTCTGGCCATTCCTTCCAGGGAGCTCTTAGTGGGTCACAGATCTAAGGCTCCAGCACTGGCTCTGCCCAATTTCAGTTAGAAGGCAGAGCCCAGGTGGGGAGCATGAGTCCAACACAGAACATTTGAGATTCATAAGCTGAGTCGGTTCCTTTTCTCCTGAGATAACCCCCTTCATTCACCCTGTTGGGAAGGCGATTGAGGGGCATGGCCCATCCCAGCTGTGTCGTCTCAGGGGGTCAGCTTGAGCCACCTTATCATGCCTTCCTTTAGCTGCCTAGTCCTTAACTCCACAGCATTCTCATTTGTTCCCACTCCACTGGGAAAGTGACTGCAGGGCAACCTGTCACGTATCCAGGTCATTTGGGTGTGATGTGGGGTCACTGCTTAGTTGGCAGCCTCTGCACTATCAAGGTGAGACTGCCGGCCATGCTTCCTTCTGGGGTATGGCAGGGGGTCCAGCACTGAGTGACCACCACCAGTGGTGATCCCAGCTGGTCAGTCATGTTAAACTTTTATCTGGTCATCCTTGTCTTCTTTCCTCCTTGCTCATGTGCATGACCCCCACACACCCTTGCCCTGCCAGCAAGGTGACTGCAGTCTGCCAGCGCAGGACAATTCTTTCCTAACTCTGAGTCCGGGGTCTTGCTGCAGTCACTGATGGCCACATCTACCCTTCTTCCACTGGCTGCAAGCCAGAGCCTAGATGGGGGACACGACATGGTGTGCAGGGGAACTTGAGAGGCTCTCCTTAGTTTAAGAGCCATCTCATCTTACTCATCCCACTAGCAAGGTGTTGGCAAGGGATGGATCATGTGGGAGTTCACTGTAAATCAACGTGAGAAACACATCCTCTTATTCAGTCTGGTCATGGGCTCCATTCCAGAGCCATGCTGGTTGTTGGCCTCTGATTTGAGCCAGAGCCCCCCCCCTCCATTCTCATGAACTGTTCTCTCCAAGGTGGCTCCTGGGCCCCAGGCAGAGCAGGAAGGTTGGCCCCAGGCAGGGTGGGAGGGTTGACCTTGCCCAGAAATCCCCTTGACCACAGTGGAAGGGTGGGCCTGGAGACATGCAGTAACCCGCTGTGCAGGTGGCTCCCAGACAGGGTGGGAGGGTTGGCCCTGCTCTGTAATCACATAGTTGGTACACAGAGGGAAGGTGGGCCCGGGGAGACGCAGCCACCCATAACCATGGAGGTGGCTCCCAGGCCCTCGGCAGGGCAGGACAGTTAGCCTTGCCCGGCCTGCAATGCACTACAGCCACCTACTATGCGGGTGGAGAGCATTGGCCCTGCATTCATATGGTTATTAGAGAGAGGACAGGCCTAGCCAGTGACACTCCCATCTGCCACAGTGCCAGCAGCAGTTCTCTCCTGTGTGCTTCTGGCGGGGGGGGGGGGTGTCCATCCCAGAGAAGTCTGCTACACGTTTGATGCCTCCCCTCTACTAGGTCACACAGGGTCTGTCTTGTCCATTCTATGGCCCAGACCCGACACTTGTCAACATTTTCCCAGAAAGCACTTTTATAGGGGCGCCTTCTTTGATAGCAAGTAACTCAGTTGGCCACCTCCCACCAAGGCAGGGCACATAGGGGACATCTCAGGGAGGTCCACCATGAGTTTCATTCCTCTATCTTGCACAAGGCCCATTCTATACATTCCAGAACTTGTGCCTGACATCTCCCCAAAAAGCACTTTCCTGGGGGCTCCTTGTTTGGGTATCTATAACTTGGACCTCCCCAGTCCAATTTGCAGGTAACTTGTAGGGCATGTAGGGGGCATCTGTCAGCTAAATGCTGCCATTCCCAGGTGGGAGGTGGATTCCTACAGAGGTTCACGTCACGGCCCCTCAGCCCCACCTTTGGAATGTATCTCTCTTCTCACAGTCTGAATGTTATCTATCATGCCTCCCTAAACTTGAAGCTGGGGAACTTTCTCAACAATTTCACTGCTTTTGCTTCTGCAGGTGTTTATTGTAACTTTTCCCACTTTTAGCCTGAGAACAAAACATCTAACTGTATTTTCAGGCTCCAAGATTGGAGCCCCCCTTTTTTTTACCCAGTTTGAATGCACTATAACTGTAACCCCTCAACCCTTCCCTTTCATTACTGACTCAAGAACGTGTAGACGACTAATTGATCCACTAGAATAAAGAACTTTCTAGTTAAGAACTTTGTTTACAGTTCGAAATCTCTTAGAGTCTCACAGCATCCTAGGGAGGTCTGCTGAGAGTTTGATGCCTCTATATCGCACAGGGTCTGTTCTATATAATCCAGAACCTGCACCTGACATCTCCATGAAAAGCATTTTCCTGAGGGCACCTTGTTTGGGAGTCTGTAACTCAACATCCCCCCCCCCCCAAGTCCAGTCTTCACCAAAGTTGATGGGCAGGTTGAAAAGAGTCAAGCAGAGATGCCCTGTGATTTTGGAGTCTCTAGAACACCATGGGACATCCCCTGTGTCCTGACCTTCCCAAACTGGTTCAGTTCAGCAGAGTGGCTGGGTTCAGGACAGGTTTTCCCAGTTTGTACCCATCCCTATTAATACATTCTAAAAACAATGACTTTTTTCTATTTCATTTTTTTCCATTTAACAATGTAAACAGTAAAAAGAACAAAGAAACCTATTACAGTAAATATCTATTCCCCTCTCTGCCCCCACCCTATTCACAGCACTCATTATTATAACTTCATTGTGAAGGAATGGCCTAGCAAGCCCTATTCCCTTAGGTCCCAGGAAGTCAGAAACCCAGTGGTTGTCACCACTTGACATCGACACCCTGGCCAAAATTGAACTGCAACCAGAAAATCTAAGAGTATCTGTTGCTGGATGTAGTTGCACATCCAGCACTCTGCATCCTTGTTACAGTTTAAAGGTTCCATCTAGTTGCCTCATCTCCCACTTCATTCCTATAAGCTAGCATGGGGATGCTCTATTGTACTTTTGTGATTCTGAGCTATCGCACTTAAGGGATAATGATGTTACTCACTGTCCCTCCACTTTATGATTTTTTTTGTATAGTCAGACTGAATAGGTGTGGTGTGTTTACAGAGATCCGGCTCTGAGCACTCAAAATGTAAGAAAATTTAAAATACAAAAAAATCAAGAGTACACATGTTGTATTCAAGCATCAGTCTGAGCAAAGATAAAGTAAAAACACCTATTCTTCTCATCCTACCCTTTGTATTTATCTTAAACAATGTTTAACTGAATTTTTTTTATCATACTAGTAATCTTCCTTGAGTCCTAGGCTGTGATCACATGCTCCTTTAGATCCAACTCAGCTGCGAATGCCTGATGGATCTAAAGGGAGCAATCAGACAGCAACATCTGGGAAGCATCCCGCAGTCATTGGCAACCCATGCTGCTCTGCCACAGAAGTGGAATTAAAAGACACCGGGGAAAGTCCGGTCCTAATGCTTGCTGACAGGCCACAGATGCACTTTCCCCTGTCTGATCGCTCAAGTATGCTCTCATGCCATTGGGATGGTGTGATCATGTCATCCCAACTACATGCCATGTTTTCCCCCCTTTGCAGTATGCGCATCATCGCATACTCCATAGAGGGCCCTTAGTGCGAAGGTGCAATTCCTTGATTCTTTGTTTATGCACAAGGGAAACAAAAGGCAAAAAAAAGTGACTCACCCACAGTTGTGTCTGATCACACAGTGATGGGCTGCGCCCACAGCTTCAAAAAGCTGTGTGATCTTACAACTGCATGTCAAATTCCTCCGGAGGAAATAGCCTCTCTTCCCTCCACTTCGGCTGGCTCATGTGACAGCAGCCCTAGTGAGAAAAATAGACTATACATGAAAATAATAACAAAAACAACTAGGATAAGGCTAGTACTTCCTGAAGTTGCAGCATTTAAAAGCATTTAAAATTTAAAACAGCCAGTTTTGTGTAGTGGTTAAGAGCAATGGACTCTAATCTGGAGAACCGGGTTTGATTCCCCACTCCTCCACATACAGCCAACTGGGTGACCTTGGGTCAGTCTCAGTTCTCTCAAAGCAGTTCCCTCAAGAGCAGTTCTCTCAGAGCTCTCTCAGCACTGTAAGCTGCTCTGAAACTATGAGTGGAGGTTGGGATATAAATAATCCTCCTCCTCCTCCTCCTCTTCTTCACCATTACCTTAGAGCTGGGATTTCTCCCCATTTCCCCATGCCAAGGGGAAAAGATGGAGAACTTAGGTAAAGGTTTAGTACTTCATGGTTTGTGCTCCTCCAAAGAGAAGAGCAAGACAGAAGATAGCCTTTTCCCTGTGTCCTAAAAATATATATAATCTCTCTTCAGGAGTCCTCCTTTACTGGGGTGGTTTTGAGCTTCCTGCCTCAAGAGCTAGAAATTACTGTCTAGCCATTTGGCTTTCCAAGTCTCTGTCCCTTGAGGTGTGACATTCTAGCAAGGTGTCAGATGGTAAACTCTTTGTTCTACTTCAGCCAGAGTAACTATAGGCAATAAAGCACTCTGTGCTTGGGATCTGACTAACCCTCCTCCCCACCCTCTTGCTTTCTGTCAGATATGAGTTTGCAGCAACAGAATATAGTCTCAGTGGTTCAATTACTGGGATGAATTCTATGATGGTGGGCATTTCTGAAGAACCAGTATAAATCTATTGTCTTATATCTGTTTTTCCCCCCCAATTTAGAGACTTTGCTTCCCCCAAAAAAATGCAATCACAGGCCACCATTTCTCCATAAATGACTCTCGTTTTGTCTTCCTTGATGAGCCCTGACTTGTTGCTACAGTTTATTAATTGTTATAAGATCAAAAACTTTCCTAATTTAATCATGCTGAAGTGGAGGTTCTGGTTTCATCCATCAGTGTGTGACAAAAAGTCAAGCAGCTGCTATTAAATTCTGGATTACCATTCTATAAAACTGAAATATACCTCACAGAAAACTGTGACATGAAAGATGGAAATATCTATTAAGATTATTATAATAATGTAATATTTACTGAGGACCACATGAACACAATTTTCAGTGTTTGTTGGACATCATTGGTAGCTTGCTGCTTGCACACACTAAAAATGAAAGGGGACAGTATTTGCAGAACTATTTTGTAGGCTGTCCTGTTCTTCAAAAGCAGTTTGCTATACTTCTGATATGTTCAATATGCCCAGCTAAAACATACTAGAGGACTATGCTTTGCAAGCATTTTTTCAAGCATTCCAAAAGCACCTATATTTTGGATGGGGGGGTACAGGTGTAAGAAAGGGCATGAAAGATTTTGTACAGAGAAATGTGAAAGTATCCTATTGTCTCAAGTAGTGATAAGAACATGACAAAGAAACAGCAACAGAGAATAAAGTACCTGTGAACAGCCAGAAAAAACAACAGGCAACGGTGTTTGGGGGACAATTTTGTGAACCTCCGCAACCTCTCCCTGCTCCAATTTTAATGAGGTGAACTCAGTGTAGTAGTATTAAAATGTTCACTGTACTGCTTGAAATCTTAACGGATTAGCCTATAAAAGGTTTGGCTTCCTTCTTTGTGCTTATTTCCTTAAAAGGTAATAATGGTATATAGAGAATCATAAAATACATCAATCTTATGACTCATGAAGAAAAATTCCCAGATGAAATATTCCATCATTCTTTGATTCTATTCACATTTTTAAAGAAATATTATGCCCCACTAGGAAGACTGGAAAACACAAGAACAAAACTGCTGTTGTAAATTCTGAGGATGTTGCAATAAAATATATTCCAGGTCCATAGTTCACTATTAGAAGATGAAAGAGTCAGGAGAATGCAAAGTCCAAGTTGCTTTGACAGGTACCTCAGGAACAAAAGCAGTTCTATTGTGAAATGTGACAACCCTTCCAACACACGGTAGATTTATGATTTTGTTTGTACACAGAGATTTACTGATCATGAATAGCTGACTCTCAACTCACCTAAAGACATTTCAAGAATCCTTGCCATGAGGGAGCAGAACTTGCACATACAAAACTGACAGAAATATTGCTCAGGGAGAATTGTCGTCCAGGGAGATCTCAGGAGGTGTGAAGGGGAGAATGAAAAACATTTAGTGTGGAACTGTAGAAGTGGGAGAGATTGAACTTGATCCTTCTTCAGCTGAAATCAATAGCACAACCTCTACTGACCTCCAGTGAACCTTAAGAACTTAAGAAACAACAGGTTGGCTCATCTTGCCAGCATTGTGTTAGTCAGTGGCCAAGTCGTGATTCTGCAGAGAATGGGCTAACTATGGAGTCTTTCATTTGCATACCTGTGTTCTGTAAGAGGGATAGCGAGCTCTATCCCAGCCCAAGCAGGACACAGCTTTCAGTTTGGTGGTTAAAAAAAAATCACCACCTCTATTAACTGTCTTCAATCTTTAAATGAACAAAGTTCTATGATTACGTAGAAGCCAAACATCTGGAAATCCAATTATGAGTTTCCTATATATGTATCTTGTCAGCAAGCAATAGATTGAAAGACCAAAAGAGTAGAAGAGTTTTTCAAATAAAGATGGGTAAATATATATAAAAGCAGAAGATAACCATCTACTGACTCTGCTATGGGTAGAAAAGATCAATAGTCTTTAGATAAAGAAGAACGCCTCGCAGACCTCAAATCCCAATGAACCACCTTGCTTTTCTACTCTTTTTTTCTTCATGACTTTGATTATCCAGACTATTTATGTCTTTGTTACCAAAGGTAACAGGACTGCCAAGTGCCGGCGACTTACCGGCGGGGGGGAGTTGTTCTCCCCCCGGGAGCTCTTCTGGCACGTGCGCTTTTGCACACGCACCGGCGACGTAATGACGTCACCCAGGGGTCCTTTCGTAAAAAAAGAGGTGCAGGAGCTCATTAGCATACCTTATTTGCATATGCCACACCCCCTGACGTCACCGGAAGTGTCAAAAGGCCACGCCTCCCTGACGTCATCAGCAGTGTGTCAGAAGGCAAGAAGGGAGGGAGGGAGGGAGGGGGAAGGAAGGAAAGGAACAGAAAGGAAGGTAGGTAGGTAGGTGGGGAAGAGAGAGAGAAGAAAGAAAGAAAGAAAGAAAGAAAGAAAGGAGGGAGGGAGGGAGGGGGGAAGGAAGGTAGGTAGGTAGGTGGGGAGAGAGAGAGAAGGAAGGAAGGAAGGAAGGAACAGGAAGGTAGGTAGGTAGGTGGGGGAGGGAGAGAGAGAAGAAAGGAAGGAATAGACAATATAGTAAGCCACTTTCGATCACCAGAGTGAAGAAAGTGGGTTGTAAACAAAGTAAATCAATAAAAACGAATGAATAATTTAAAAAGAAACTATGACCATCATTGTGTCTAGGCAGTGTATACTGATGGGTGAAAACAGCTACCAGCAATTCACAGCAGAATTCTGAAATCAACATATTTTCCTAATACACTTCTACAGTACAACTGTCATCCCTGTATCAGCTCTAGCATGACTGTGCAATGGATGCAACTTCTTTATCTTTCATTTCTATTGTAATCTGTTAAAAAAAAACACACACACACACCCAGGCTGCTTCTTGGCAATCAAGCCAGTGATTGTGGATTGGCTCATTTTGCTAGAGAGACTCAGCAAAACAATCTGAATTGGGTAACAGATCTCTGGCAGACGGCAGTCCATGGATTTCCCCACCCCTAAGCTTGTGCAACAGTAAGAAATAAATCTGCTAAAGTATTACCAGAAGATAATAAACAGGGGAGGAGTGAAAAATTTACAACACACATGAAATAGAATTCTGTATATAAGGTCCCAAATGAGAATGTCCAAGTCTTCTGAAGTGTGTAAACTATAATCAAAGTGTCATAAAGTTATAAGCACATTGATTAAGTTTGAACTCTACCCTGAATTCACCCAGTTATGTGTGGTTTTTGACACTGGCTAGTATATATACTCTTGATTCTGCTTGAACTATATTGTAAACTTCTTCTTTTTTTGCTTCCAAGTAAACAGCGTGAGTCAGACAAATACCAGACACTTCTGAAAATTTCCCTGAAGCACTCAGCAAAAAGTTAAATTCCACCCCCAACCCCCCCAAAATGCAAGGTGATAATTGTAACAGCCATTAGCTCCTTCACTCCAATATATGTATAAATGTTTTTCATGTGCTCTGATAGTAGTGACACATGCTTCCCAATGCAGACCTTGATTCTAAAAATAAGCAAATCACTCAAAGAAGGCTACATTATGCAATGTGCAGTAAACATCTGGTACAAATGACGGAAGATATTAGCAGAAGTAAAACAGAGTGATTCAGGCATGTGATAGAAAGTAGGAAACAGCCAGCAGAAAGGAAGGGGTAAAATGCCTCCCAGAGCACACATCACCCCCTCCTGTCTGCTTACTGTGGCCATTTAACCCTCCAGTTTTGTTCCCCACCACTTTGAAGCAGGGGGGAGCAAAACCAAAGGGCTGACTCTTGCTTTCTGCCTGAAATCCCTCAAAGCTCAACCTTGGATCAGAGCTCTCAAATGGAAGCTCAAGAGCTACTTTAAGAGCTACTCCCTGGTAAGATAGGGACAAATTGTTGGACTCCAAACTACATTCTCTTAAGATCTCTCCAAACATGATCTACTTCTGGGACATCAAAGAACTTTTCAGTACAGTGAAAGAACACATTGAGAAGCTTGATTATTTAACTGCTGCTCTGAGGTCCAAATGTACCTGCTCCTCAGCTGCAGTTGGAATTCCACCTCCTCCAAAAAGAAATTAATTCCACCTTCATGAAGAGCAGAAAGCCCCGGGAGTTTGAGGGCGGGGGGGGAGGGCGGGGAGGGAAGGACGAAGCCGCTCCCGGGTCCTGCGGCGGTTCCCGTGGCCCCGGGACTTTCAGGGCGGGGGGAGGGCGGGGAGGGAAGGACGAGGCCACTCCCAGGTCCTGCGGCGGATGCCGCGGCCCCGGGACTTTCAGGGCGGGGGGAGGGAAGGACAAGGCAGCTCCCAGGTCCTGCGGCGGATGCCGCGGCCCCGGGACTTTCAGGGCGGGGGGAGGGCGGGGAGGGAAGGACGAGGCCACTCCCGGGTCCTGCGGCGGTTGCCGCGGCCCCGGGACTTTCAGGGCGGGGGGGAGGGTGGGGAGGGAAGGGGGTTCTCCCCGGGCCGGCGGCGGCCTGCCGCAGCCCGGGAAGAGTAAAGGGGGGAGGGGAGGGGCTTTTTCCTGGGGCAGCGGCGGCCTGCCGCTGCCGGGAGGAGTGAGCGGGGGGGGCTTTGTTAAGTCCCCGCCCCCGCCCTCCTCTCTCCCGGAGCGGTGCTCCGGTGTGCCCCGGCCCCAACGGAGCCCTGACGTCACCTCTGGGTGACGTCATTACATGGGGGAAGTCATCCTCACCAGACAATTTCTGGGGCGGGTTCCCCAGAACCCCTATAGCGGGGGATCCCCCGCCCCCCGGGCTGACTTGGCAGCTCTAAAAGGTAACCAAAACAAGATATATGGGAAAAGTGATATGGGGGGGGGAACCCACTGCAGTGTGTAAAAATTAAATAATTGAAAAGCTGATGGAAAGAACTCATAAAGGCATCTGGAGGTCATATTAGGAACAGTTTAGGGTCATTTAATTTCATTAACTGGGGCGCAATAGCTTCCAGTAATTTTTAAGACACAATTTGTCCATAAAATGTATGTTTTCATTAAATGCATCATTAGGTTTATAGTCTCTTTAGTCAATCTCCATTTGCCTATGCTTTAAAAGAAGAAAGAAATCAGAAATAGGCGCAAACATTTATGTTAATGAATTCCTTAATAAGTGAGGGTGTTGGCTTGAGGGAAAGAGACTGAGATGCGTGGTCGTGATATACGATGAATGGGGACTCTAGAACAGAGCCAAGTATATAGAATTTGACAGAGTGGTGCAGTCCCACCATTCAGTTTTGCAAAATGGCTATGGGGGGGGGGGTGTCGTACTGAACAATAAAGTTAGCCAACAAAACTGCCTTTTCTCCAAAAAGCTAGCTCTGAACGTCACATCTTCATGCCTAAATAGAAAGTGCAAAGGCGCAGTTTGATTAAACACTGTATATGCCAGAAGCATTCTTAAAAGAGCAGTTTGACTCTAGCCAGAGAAAAAGAACAAGAAAAACATTACTTCTCTACATGAGTGTTCTCTGGAGCAACTGTTTTAGGAATTCTTTCTTCTTTGTCACTAGGACTCCCTGCCTGTGTGCCTATACGCTTCCTACCTGCTCAGCCTGTACATTTGTAAATAAACAATTCCGGTACGCTCTCATTTGGATGGAACTGATGGTGTGAAATTGCCTTAAAGCATTCCACTGCTTGGAGACGTATGAAGCAATGGAATGTACGGAGGAAAAACTGCTGACTGGGGAATTCCCCTCCCCTGATCTGACTCGGAATATGGCCAGTATAATTATAAGCAACAAGGGGAAATGGTCTGGGGGAAAAACTAGGAGTAGAATCAGGAGTAATATTTTCATTTCTAATTGTCAGCCACGTTTTGAAATGAAACTGGAAGAGTCTAGCCATCACATATTTCCCCCCTTGGTAGCACATTTCTGTGCTTTAGTTTCCCCACTTCTCTGAGCAGTAGGAAGTTCTACAGCATCTTTATATGTTATGCTTCCTGCTTGACCAGTTTGGCATAGTGGTTAAGAGCTAGGGCTGCCAAGTCATACTCACGGACTGGCGGGGGGGGGGGAGTCCTTCGCCGTCCAGAAGCCGCCCAGGAGCCTCCCTGGCATGCGCACTTCGCGCGCGCGCCCAGTGACATCACCCGGAAGTGACGTCACCACGTTGGAGATGTTGCCAGAGTGTCGCCCTGGGAACGTCTCCAACGTGGTGACGTCACTTCCGGGTGACGTCACTATGCTGGGGAAGTCATCCAGCCTGGATGACTTCGGGGGTGGGGTTCCCCCGGGCTGACTTGGCAACCCTGTTAAGAGCAGTGGACACTAATCTGGAGAACCAGGTTTGATTACCACTCCTCCACATGCAGCTAGCTTGGGTCCGTCACAGTTGTCTCAGAGCTGTTCGCTCAACAGCAGTTCTCTCAGAGCTCTCTCAGCCACACCTACCTCACAGTGTATATGTTGTGGGGAGAGGAAAGGAGGGAGGTTGTAAACTGCTCTGAGACTCCAAGTGAAGGGCAGGGTATAAACCCAACTCTTCTTCTCTGATCCAGGACTAATGTCCCTGGGCATAATGGCAGCTTCCCATATTCACCTACACCTGACACTGCAATTCTTTTAAATGGCTTGAAACATGTGGTCACTAGGAACTGTGTACGTTTTCTTATGGGTATCCCACCTTCAGCGTTGATTGTCCTCAGCACTAACAGTGCAACTTAAAGAGTCAGATCATTCAAGGCCATTGGAAGTGGTGGCAGCAAGGCCTACCCTTTGTAAACCTTTCAGCTTTTGAAGGGGAAACGTACTGGAACACCAGGAAAGGTGATTGGGGGAAATTCTCTGCTTGCCTCATGTTTCCATGAGATAGACAGCTGGATGGGAATATGGGAGGGGGGGGAGGGAGCTGACACCTCTTTGAGTTGGGAAATAGTTTTATTAGATGCAGTGTGAGAGGGGGTAGCTAGCGAGATCTCCACCTATTTATTCCAGGATTTTCCCTTAGAGAACTCTCAAATAAATCTGGCTAATGTTCAAATAAAAGTATTTTTATTGTAAAATACTAAAAAGGCTCTAAGAGACAGACTCACTCTAAGAGATACACTCTAAGAGACAGACTCAAAACACTCTTGCAGGTTTGGCCTAAGGAAGAAATAGTATGGGGAAAGGGGGTGTAATAGATGAGGGAAAGGTTATGTTTACTTGTATTCAGATCTGTGGAGGAGAGGGAAGTGACCTGTGCTTCAAGGAGCCTACACAGGAGTAGGAGTGTTCAGTATAGCAGAGCAGAGATAAATGGGAGAGCAAGCAGGCAAGCAAGCCAAGCCAAGCCAAGCCAGCAAGCAAGCAAGCCAAAAGCAGTGAGCAGGCAAGCAAGGGAACAAACCAGCCACCCCCACCCATCCCCCCGGCAAGCAAGCAAAGGCAAACCATGAAAGATGTGAGCTGGCATTTAAAAGGGAAAAAGGGATGTCTAACAGCAAAATGACTTGATATGTTCCCAATGACTGATACAAGTGTCTCAAAGAACCCATTGTTGTTCCTTGTAGGGTGGGAGGGACTTTTACATGTCAACCCTTTTTTGTTTACTTCTAAATATGTTTCCCAGGCTAGTTTCCTGGCAGGAAGTGTTGGGTCACCTTTGAGACCAGCAATGATTTCACTGAATTTATTTCTGGAATGATATTAAATATGAAGGGTGCACGGTCACTGGCCAAGGACAGACTGGCATTTTGGCCCACTATAGGTCTGCTTTTCAAGCGGATGAATAGAGCCCGTTCAGACAGCCACAGCTGTCCAGTGTTGCCTTCCCGCACTCACCTGGTCCTGAAGTGGTTTCATGGCACTTCAAACAGATACCCCTGGAAACCAGTGTCAAGCCGTCTGTGTGTGCCTTCATCCCGCTTCCTGGCAGTGTGGACACAAATAAGCCATGCATCAAGCGGTGCCGGTAATGTGAACCAGCTGTTCCGGATGCTGCGCCCATGCACCTTTTGCCCATGCACATATGTGCGGGTAGGCAAAAAGGACCAAAGCCAGGGGCCGCCACACAGTGTGAACGCTCCGTTCCGCCTCCTCCCCAGTATGGTCCCACAGCAATCTCTGCAGTGCGAACTGAAAGCCCTGAGACAACTCGGCCCCGAGCTTTTTGCCCCGCTTCCCTTGCACTTCGTTTTCCCAGTCTGAACTCAGCCTTTATCTCTCTGAGTGCCACCTTTCCCTTCTGCAGCAGGGATTGAGGAGTCACTCCATAGGTGGACACTGTATTGAAGTGGGGAAAGACTGGACCCTTGTCAATCAAAAACAGTTTTAATACAGCTGTGGAAGGAAAGCTTCCGTGGAAAGTTGTTCCTTAATCTCTATCACCCTCATTTAGGCTTTTACTGTATTTCATTATAAAAATCCAAGACAGAGAAGAACTGAAGTTACACTACCAAAATAACACCATATCCCTTCCCCGAGCACTGCTGAAATAAGAAAGAACACATGGAGGCTCTATGAAGAAACATGGTCTATACTGACTGAACCACATTTATTGATGCATGGTCTACTATCTAATCTCCACAGAACATTTCCCACTGCAGCAAAACTTTCAACGTTTTCTCACCAATCTTGAGCTGCAAGGTGTATTTTGGAGATTCACCTCAGTAGTGAAAGTCTCTTAGCAACTACCAAAGTTCCATAGATAAAATATATTTTGCATTCATACAAACTGGACATTAGATCCATCAGGCCTACAGTTACAAGACTGAGAAGCAGTCACTCAGGGGTTGTGATCACATAGGCACGAATGCCGGGTGGATTAAAGGAGTGCGATCAGACAATAACATCTGGGAAGCGCCCTGCAGCCATCAGCAACGCATTTTGCTCCACCTCACAAGCAGAGTAAAAAACCACCTCAGAAAGTCCTGTAGCAAACAGGTCGCTACAGGCCACAGATGGACTTTCTTGCATCTGATCACCCCAGCGAGCTCCCATGGCATTAGGATAGTCTGATCAGGCTATACCGACTCTGTGCCATTGTTCCCCCCCCCCGTCGCAGTATGCACATCACCGCACCCCACCCCCGCACATTCCATAGGGAGACCTCAGTGTGGAAATGCGATTCCTTGATTCCTCGGGTAGACACATTGGAAATGGCAAAAAAAAAAACCCTGACTCACCTGCTTCTCATCACGCAGTGGCGGGCTGTGCCGGCATCTACAAAAGTCCATGTGATTGCACAACTGCGGACCAACTTATGCCGGAGGAAATAGCCTCACTTCCCTTCCTTGCTCTAATACATCAATGTTTAACTTATATAGATCAGCCAATGATAAACCAGTGTCAGAATCTGCTGATTCAGACAAAGTATTTCTAGTTCTTACAGTGGTGCATTCTGTCTACTTTTTAATTCTCTCTTGTTATATTCTGTTGCCATGTATGTATGTTCTGTTGCCATGTATGCATTACAGATATATGCTTGCAGATGCCATGTTATAGTGCCTAACCAGGCCTGGGTTTTGTAACTGTTAAAGCGGGAGGGTGACACCTGCAACGTATGGGAACAATGGGCCTCTCACACCACTGCCTCCGCATTCCATCGGCCCCGGCTGGGACTTCAAGGGAGGATGCGTCTCATCTCTTATCACATGCAAAAGCCTCGAGGCCATTGATTGTTATTTGAACTGGTAACATCTGAAGGGTCTGGTTGGGAAGGGAATTTACAGCTTAACACCTCACTTTCTTTCCTGTGGGAAACAAACGGTCAGAGCCCCTTTTTGCCCGCCGTTTTTCCCCTATAGTGATTGGCTACCTATGGGTAATTCAAACTCCTTGGAAAGGTATAATAGACCTGCCTGTATTATCTGTCTCATCTCTGACAATAATCCGAGAAGCTGTACTAATGTAGAGATTGGAAATAAAGAACTGTGGTTTACTAACCAAGATCTGATCCTTGACTACTTTGAGCAGAACTCTCACAACTAGTTGGACTCCATGCTGGAGTCTTGTGTCCTTATCTGGGAGTCTTGTGTCCTTACCAAATTAGACAATAATGCAAGAGCCCAGCCAGCCCTTGGTTTACTGAGGAACTGCAGATGATAAAAGATAGGCTAGAGCAGGGGTGTCAAACATGTGGCCCGGGGGCAGGATCAGGCCCCCGGAGGGCTTCTATCAGGCCCGCAGTGGAACTGGCTGGCTTCTGCTTCGTCTTCCAGTTCTGCTGCTGCTGCGTCATTGTAGGTTTGCAGTTTACGGATACACACCTGAACAGCATACTCAAGATTGCAGCAGCACAGACATTTTGATGTAATAAGTCAGAGGAAGAGGTGTCAGTTATCAGACACTGTTAAATAAACAAGATATTGCAAGAATGCTAATGTTTTAAGCATGTTTTTATTTTAAATTTAAAAAAACCCTTTGTGTTTGTGTTCTTTATAAAGTTTATATCTCTGCTACCTGGCATTACATTTTATGACACACACATTTATGACACACAGTTTATGGCACACACGGCCCGGCCCAACAAGGTCTCATTTATGTCAGATCCGGCCCTCATAACAAATGAGTTCGACACCCCTGGGTTAGACCAACAGTGGGAAAAGACTCAGGACAAATCCAACAATGCATGGACTAAAGCTCACTTTAAAGCCTACTCTGTGCCTGTGATGGTGGCAAAAAACCCAATATTTCTCTGCTCCCACTGTATCTGCACAGTGTAGCCCTGCAGAACTCTTCCAGGTGGTCAGGGGCCGACTGGGTTTTGGTCAACAAAAAGAGGTGGATTGTTCTGCTGCCCACTGTGTTCATTTAGCCAAGTGCTCTGCAAATAAAATCTCTTCCATCCCTTCTGATGGACTCTTTAGCAGTAACAGGGGCTGATTTGTCCAGTTGTGTGGGATATCTGTCAGCTTGTTCAGCCTGAGGATGTGGACAGGCTTCTTGGATGCTTGAGATCTACCACTGCTTATGTGACCCTTGCCCTTCCTGGCCACTTAAAATCTGCCAAGAGGGCTGGAAGACTGGGTCTGTGAGATGGTAAATACCTCCCTTAGAGAGCAGGTAGTCAATTCTGCCTTGAAGTAGGAAGTGGTGTGTCCACTCCTTAAGAAACCTACTCTGCACCCAGGAGAGTTGAATAATTACCATCCAGTCTTAAATGGAGGTGCTACTGATGAGGAGCAGTGTTCCCTCTAAGCTGAGTTAGTGTGAGCTAGCTCACAGTTTTTTAGCCTTTGGCTCACACATTTTTGTCCAGAAGGATGGCTCCAGAGCAAACTAATTTATGTAGCAGCCAAATCACTTGCTCACAACTTTAATGCCAGTAGCTCACAAAGTAGAATTTTTGCTCACAAGTCTCCACAGCTTAGAGGGAGCATTGGTGAGGAGATGGTCTGACCTAGGAAATGCATTATCCCCTGTTCTGGATGGGGGGGTACTTTCACTAAAAGAACAGGTTTACAGTTTGGGGGTGTTCCTGGATCCAGGCTTCCTGTTGAATGGGATAACTTTCAGCAGCTATGGCTGGTGAGCCAGCTGTGGCCCTTCCTGGATGGAAAAGATCTTTTCACTGTGGTGCATGCCCTGTTAACATCTAGATTAGATTACTGCAATGTGTTCTATGTGGCACTGCCTTTGAAAACTATCCAGAAGCTGCAGTTGGTACAGAATGCTGCAGCCAAAGTGTTGACTGGAGTGGGTCATAGATACCATATCATTCCAGTCTTCCTCTAATTTGCTTCCAGGCTCAATTCAGGGTGCTGCTATTGACCTTAAAAGCCCTGTGTGCCCTGCCACCAACATGCCTTAAGGACCACCTTCTCCTATAGGAACTTATCCATTCACTCCAATCACCTTCAGAGGCCTTTCTCCAGTCATCATCTGAGGACAAACAGTGGCAACAAAAAAAGGGATTTCTTGTTAGTAGCAACAAAACTTTGGAACTCCCTCCTCAGCAAGATTTGTGTTTCCCTCTATTGGTGTCTTCCACCAGTAAGTGAAGATTTTTTTTGTTTCATTTGGCCTACCCCCAATAACCATTATTGGCCTTTCTCCATGATTTTGGTAGTATTTTTTGTGACCCTTTTCAAATTGCCATTGTATTCCATTTTAGTAACTGATGGCTAATGGTTTTTTTCTGTTATTTCAGACAGACCCGTTTTAGTAACCGGCTGTTAGCAGAATTTATTTACCTGTCCATACAAACCCACTTGCATCAGTTTAGTAAAGCATGGTTGAGCTGCTTTTGAGGGAAACTACTTCCTTCCGTTTTCTACCCCTTCGTTGTGCTTCTGAATCACTATGGTGTGCTGTCTAAAATGTTCATAGTACTTCCTACAATGCTGCTTTTTTCCCCAGGCGTTTTTTGCTGTGCAATCTTTCTTGGACTTTTTTTAACATTCTAAGGTGAGAACTAAAGCATTGACTCCATTGACTTCCGTGCTATACGAGTTTAGCACTATAGCGCTCTCTTTAGGACATCTTTTAAAAGTCCAAGGAAGATCACACAGTGAAAAAGGGTGGGGGGAAAGTGGTGCTGTTTGAAATGACCATAGCCCTTCAGAGTTGGCTCATTAACAAAAAGAAATTCACTGTATGAAACACCCGTCCCTGTATCACTTTATTCGAAATTGGGTCAACAACAAATAGCGTCCCATTTATAATAGAAATGTGAAAAGGGCCTATGTTTTATTGAATTATTTTACCATTTCAAATGTTGTTTTTACCTGTTCAAACATTTTAATGTTTTACTTGTTTGATCATTTTAATGTTTTTTGTGAACCACTGTGAAAACCCTGATTGGGTGGAAAGAGCATAAAAATGTTGTAAATAAAAATAAAATAAATAACAAAAGACATCAATGCACAGTGAAGACTTTGTTACATTCCGCAGACATTAACTGCAACCTTATCTTTTTTATAAAAAAATAGCCTCCTGAACAATTGCATTTTCATATGTTTTGCAGTGCAATAGGAGTGTAGAGCAGTGCAATAGGATTGAATAAATACTCAGCACCATAATTATCAGATTTCTCCCCTGTTAAACTCTAGAAAGTATAAAAATTATGGCAGGCCAGCATATTTATTTTAATCTATCATCTATCTATCTATCTATCTATCTATCTATCTATCTATCTATTACATTACATTTATTAACTGCCTAATCCTGGGGATCTAGGTGATGAACAAAATTTTAAACCATAAAAATGTAAAAACTCCAGCATATTATACAATAATTAAAAGCAAGTGGTGAAAAATTTTGCAGTTCCCTCCCATATCAGGTCTGTGAGTGCTTCAGATGCACAGGGACGGAGTAAATTCCACATGCAATAGGGGTCCAGGTAGGGTGCCAGCCATGATGTCGGCCACTGCTGTCCTCAACTGAACACCAAGGGGAACATCTCTGCCTTATAGGCCCTGCAGAATTGCATAAGATTCCACAGGGCCCTGATGTTATTTGGCAGAGAGTTCTACCAGCTTGGGGCCAAGGCCAAAAAGGCCCTGGTCCCGGTTGAGGACAATCAGATATATCTAGGGGTGGAGAACACCAGCAAGTTGTTCTGTGAAGAGCATAATGCTCTCCTGGGGGTGTAATGGGGGAGGTAGTCCTGCAGATACGTCAGTACCAGACCGTTCAGGGCCTTAAAGGTCAGAACCAGAATTTTGACTCTGACTTGATGCTTCACTGGAAGCCTGTGCAGCTAGGGCAGCAGAGATCAAATATGCACAGTCCACGATGTTCCTCTTAGGACATGCACCGCTGCATTCTGGATCAGTTGGAACTTCCAGGTCAGTCTCAAAGGCAGGCCAGCATAGAACAAGTAGTCTAACCTGGAGGTGACCGTCTCCTGGATTACTGTGGCTAGGTCGGAGCATGACAGGAAAGGGGCCAGCTGCCGGGCTTGGCGTTGATGGAAAAATGCCAGCCTGGCTGTATGTGTGACTTGGGCCTCCGTTTTAAGGGAGGCATCCAGGATCACACCCAGACTCCTGACAGACTCCTGGTGCCAGTGGCACCCCACCAAGGGCCAGTAAGCTGAGCCCGAGCCCTGAAGCCCCTCCCCTCAGCCACAGCACCTCCATCTTTGTCAGATTCAGTTTCAACCCACTCTTTTTTAACTGTCCCACCATGGCTTCCAAACCCATGGCCACATTTTTTGGGGTAGCATCCAGATGGCCATCCAAAAGCAGATACAAATGGGTGTCATCAGCATATTCGTGACACCGAAGCCCGAAACTCTGTGTCAGCTGGGCAAGGGGGTGCTTATAGATGTTAAACAACATCATGGAAAGAAGTGCCCCCTGAGGGACCCTGCATCCCAAGGGGTGTTTAGAGGACACCTTCTCCCCAAGCACCACCCTCTATCCCCGACCATGAAGAAATGGACTAAGCCATTGGAGGGCTACCCCACAAACTCCTACATCAGCGAGGCAGTGTGTCAGAAGATCCTAATCAACTGAGTCAAATGCTGCTATAAGATCTAATAACAATAGCAGCACCAATCCACCTCAGTCCAGCTGTCTACAGAGATCATCTGCCAAGGCGACCAACACTGTTTCCGTTCCATGGCCAGGGCAGAAGTTAGACTGGAATGGATCCAGTGCCAATGTCTCATCCAGGAAACCCTGGAGCTGTTCAGCCACCATTTTCTCAATTACCTTATTGCTTTTGTTCCCACTACTTAACCAGTTATTTTTAAAGTTACACTTCCTGTCCGTTTTACTTTTTAATTGACTTTTTACTTTTTAATTGACAGTGCAATCCTAAATAGAGTTACAGCTTTCTTGGTTCATTTCATTTAAGTCAGTTTCCTTTAAAAAGTGTAACTCTGCTTAGGTTTGCACTGTCAGTTTTCCTGTTAGATATAGTGAAACCCTGTGAATTTCTGAAGTAAGTAATCCCAGGAAGTTCTCATTTTTGTACATAGCATTATAAAATTTAAGGTAAAGAATACTGGACCCTGAACAGGCTAACAAAGTTGAGTCAGGACAAAAAGTCAGGTTAAGCTCAAGGGTAAAGCTTGTTGAGTCAAGGGTAAAAGTAGGTCAGAATCTGTAGATTAGGCTAGTGATAAACTGCAGTTAGAACGCAAGTCCACCGGTGGCTCACTAGATTTTTTAAATTACAGCACAATCCTAAACAGTTACTCCCTTATAAGTCCATTGAAGTTCATTTTTGCAGACAGCAGATTGGTTGCCTGCATTTTCATAAATAATGCTAAACCAGGTAGATCCTGCAAATCACTTTTCATGCTGTTAAAGATCAGTAAATGCAAATCACTTTTGACGTCCTACTTTTTAAGCATCCTAATTCTAATACTAGGAATTCTAATTTTAAAAGTAAGCAGATCACTTCAGGACTGAAGTTATCCCTCCCCTTAATTAGGCTACAAATAAGGAAGTCTCTGTGTTCAAAATATAATCTAACAAGTGGGGAACTGTGAGAAACTCCAGGGAAGATTCCTTCAGTGGTCCCTCTGCTTTTCTTTCTCTGCTTCTGACACTCCCAGCCACCTTTCTCTGTCCTTTCCTCTCACTGCCATCTCCTCCTCCCATTTTTTCCCATTTACACTGTATATCTTCTCCCGTCTTATTACTCCCAACCAGGGGTCATTTTGTAGAAAAAGAGGTGCAGGAGCTCATTACCATAACTTATTTGCATAACTCATTTGCATATGCCACACCCCCTAACATACCGGAAGTGTGTCAGAAGGCAACACCCACCCCTCAGGCTCCACTCCACAGGAGAGTGAAACTGACCTGCTCTTCCTCCATTCCCTTCCCCATCCAATACTTTGTGCAATAAAAATAAGCGTAAAGAACACACCCTCATTCTCTTCCTGCTCCCTTGAAACCACCAGGTTTCAAGTAGACTTGAGATACCCAGGACACGGGCACCTTCCCCTCCCCACAACAAGACACCCTGTGAGGTAGGTGGGGCTGAGAGAGGTCTTTTGAGAACTGCTCATGAGATAACAGCTCTGAGAGAACTTGTGACTGGCCCAAGGTCACACCAGCAGCTGCATGTGGAGGAGTGGGGAATCAAACCCAGTTCTCCCAGATTAGAGTCCAACTTCTGACCACTACACCAAACTGATGGGGTGGAAGCTGCTGAAGGGTTGGTGAAATTTCTCCAGTACTTATGTGCCATGTGCCCAGATAAAAAATGGTATACTTAGAAAATTCATATGCCACCTTGAGCAAGTCTCTGGAAAAGCAGCACACAGTCATCAAAGGAACAATGATAAAATTATCAATATTAAAACAAAACATTAAAAACAATAAAGACCCCAGCAGGGCTTTCCCCGGGGCGCTGCGCCTCTGCACTGCTTGGGGAAGCCGAGGAGGGGGCGGGGCCTGGTCATGTGCCCGCCCCCTGGGCTCCTCACTCCCGGAGCTGCGCTCCTGTGCGCTCCCGCTCCAACGGACCCCTGCTCCCAACACTGGTCCATACCTTCCTCTTGTTCTCCTGCTGCACCCTCTTTCCTCAGTCTGCTCTTTGCCCATCACCATCCCTTCCTCCTTGCCACACTATCCACCTACCCTTCCTAACTGCAGTTCTGCCCACCACCCTTTCTCCTCACTGCTCTACCTACCACAACCCCTCATAGGTGCCACTCTGCCCACCACCCCTCCTCACTACTGCTCCCAACTACCACCACCCTCCTTGCTGCCACTCTGCTCACTCACTCGCTCCTCTTGCCTGCTGCCTGCCTGCCTACCCAGCCATTTTGCCACCTGGGCAGCAGCTCCCCCAGCCACTTCACTTCCTCAGTAGTGGCAGAGGCAGCAACTAACTGCTCAGCCGTGTTGCCTCAATGCCAGTGGTGGCAAAGGCAGTTTCCCTGCCCATCCAGCCTCGTGGATCTTTGTCTGAATGTGTTGGCATTTGTACAGACAACCCTCTTGTTTGGGGGAGGGGTTAACCCCCTTCCTTTTTTAAATAAGATTTTTTCTGCAAGCCTAGGAGTCCCCCAAGATGGCTGGAAAATCTTTGTTCCATTTAAATGGCCCTAATTCGCAGATATACGTATTAGAATAGTGGCGACCTGCAAGAAACTTATGGGAAGGGTGCATCCCATTTAGACATCTGTAGACTGGGCCACATTTGACTATTAGACTATAAGATGATAATAGTAATCAGAGGCCACAGTTCAGGTAGCTGCATCTACTGATCACAACCTGGAGCACTACTTGTCTGTAGGTAGCAACAGTAAGACATGCTTAGTATAATTTGTAGACTACTCACAGACTGTTTAATGGATTCTGAAGTCCTGAGCTGGAACAGATTAACGTGAATAAATGTAAATGATGGTTACCTAAATTACAAATAAACTACAGATTAACAAATCACCCTGCATGTGCTATAAAACCAGTCACTACTTAAATCTTTTGGATACTTTGATGTATAGGCATGCCAAAGACAGTTTAAGCAGAATTGTTTGTGCCTGAACAAAGCCTTAGCTGACATAAATAATCTCAGACAGTAATTAAATTGTTGTTCTGCAATGGCAAATACAATACCACCATATAACCTACTAGGAGGAAGGCAGGTACAAAAAGCTTTCTGCCATTAATAAATGGAGGGAATTGTTCTCCTAATATTAAATCATTTTATTTATTCATTTGAACCCTACTGCATATCTGTTTGAAGTTTTGTCTTTTGCATAACAAAAACCAACACAATCACAAATTAGCCATTACAATGCCAGCTCTTAGAAATACAATACCAAACCATCTGAAAACATATCAGAGAGTTTGTGAATTAAGCCATGGAAATGTAATACTGTAACAAAAACTTTTTAAACTAGTGTAATAAACTGACAACAGAAATATTGAAAATATTCCATAATTTACTGGGAGCCATTGCTTTGGTTTTTATAATGCAAGAAAGATATAATGATTCAGGAACCAAAAATATATCATTATTTGGGGGGGGGAGTAAATTTCACAAAACCTCCACATAGTTCAAAATATTTTGTCTTCCAATTAAATGAATCATTTATTAGCCTAACTAGCTGGAGGTTCAGACACAGGCTGAGGACAAACTGGGAATCTGACGAGGAATGGCAGCGGGGCAAAAAGGACATATGCGCCTCTCTCTGCAGCGGCGCGTTCACACCACTGCCTCTGTTTGAATCCCACTTCTTCCCATCCACACAGCCAGGAAGCAGGATTCAAGCGGATGAAGTCCCCTGGACACCACTTTCTGCCAGTGTCTGACTGAGGCTCCATGAAAGCACTTCAGAAACAGGTGGGTACGGAAGGGAGATGGAGGACAGCTGCGGGTGTCTGAACGGCCTCCCTTCCCCCACTTCTAAAGTGGACCTATCCCAGGCCACATTGCCAGTCTGTCCTCAGCCATTGTTGTGTGGCTTAGTATTAGGTATCTGTCCAATAGGATTTGGGTGTCTTAATGTTACAATTTCTAAATCATATAATATCTTGAACACGCTACTACTCTCATCCCTTCTGTTTTTGAGCATCAAAAACATATGAATGCGTGATGGTGAAAGGTACATGATGTCACTTTTGCTTTAAGGTTAATTCCCAGAGACTTCTAGCCCTATGGTTTCTAATGGGAGTGATCTATAAATCTTGGGGGTCATTCAGATCTTTGGGCAGTAAATGTGGAGCATTTGAGATTTTAGGATCATGGTAGACCTTTCTCCCCACTTGTAAGGCTTCTGGCAGCAAATAAAGGAGAGTTGTTTTATATTGCTCACCCCCACACTAATAATAACATCTGAGATCCTAGATTTCAACCACAGTCCCTTAACAACGGCACACAGGAAGCAGGAATCAGACCTAACATTAAGAAGTCAGTTGATGGCCGTCAGGCACAAGAGTTTCATTGAGTGTATGCCTGAGATCTGTGTATTATATGCATATATCATCAATATAGCTGCATAAATAAAGTTGCCATGCCTGGATTGTGGTTTTTATATTTCCATTTTTAATATATGAGCCTATTTGCCACCTCAGCTTCTCCCAAGGCTTCCCTATTATTTGGCCAGCCCTTTGCACTGTCTATTCACTCACAACTCAGTTGCAATGTGTTTGGTGGCGGCTCCAGTGTCATGGAATATCCTCTCCGATTATGTTTGGAGGGCTCCATATTGTCCCCTTTCTGCAAAAACACAGAGCTATTCTTCTGAAGTGGCCACATGCAGTTAATTTCATATGAAAGAGAAGACATGAGCAGCGACTCACGAAAGCTCCTACCCTACTACAAATTTTGTTAGTCTTTAGGGTGCTACTAGGTTCTTACTCTTTTCATGTGAGGAGTATTATTTGGAGGGGAAATTGTGTAGCTATGTTTTTTTCTCTTTTAAATGGTGTGTCAGTCCAGTTTTGGGGTTTTGTGATGGGAAGTTACTATTTCGGCAGCCTGCCTTGAGCAACTTTGAAATATAAATATATTTTAACTAATAAATATACTGGACAGCATTCATTGATACTGGTGTGTATTTGGTAGACGGTAGTGGATTACAGGTTAATAAAAATTGCTCTAGCAAGAAATTACTTTGGTCATGTGACTTGCAAATGGGAGGGAACTCAGTTGAGACTTGTAATTAATTTTGGTGAATGAATAATGAAAATAAAGTTTCTAAAATTATTATATCATAAGGAAGCAGACCAATAAATATATCAGCAGAAGAAAAACAGATATCAGTAATTAATTGTGAGATGATAATAGTTCCAATTATACAGAATTAGCTGGCACCTCTCTGTTCAGTAATCAGAGATCTGAGAATCAATGAAGAAGAGGAATACAGGGATCATTCTCAACCTCATTTTCCAGCATGAAATTCAGATGGGTTACCTTAGTCTTCTGCTAGGCCTGTGACTCACAGTTCTGGCTGCCAGCAAAACCTGGAGGAGCCGGAAATATAGAATACTGTATATGATTAATAACCTGTTTTCAGATCTATACAAGAAGGCCTTTCACAGGACCTTTAGTAACAGGATGGTTTATTCACCTTTTTGTCTAGCACAGTTCAGGGAATGGCAAGAAGCTGATAAAACACTCAGTGGAATTTGCTATTCATTTATCTGTCCTTCTATGGCCTTCAGAGTTTACTAAAAACAAATTGGCTTTCAAGAGTATAATTATATATGAAAAAGGCTTCTAGTGCCGCATACACTCACATTATAGCATATTAGGGAATGAAAAAGATTTCATTATATGGTTTTGATTGTTATTCACTGAAGCATTCATTCCACAATAACGACTCCGTCTTCTGTGCGTACTCTTAAGCTCCAGCTTTTATCTTCCGGAGCTTCATCCACTAGCCAACATTAATTAGAAAGAAAAGAATAGTTTTTATTCCTGTCACTCTAAATGAAGATGGGTGAGCTCCAAAAGGTTCTGATCCTTATCAGCTCCCTCACAGAATCTTTAACTGTGGTTCTTAAAATGCCTGCATATTAAAAGCAAGTTCTAGCAAAAAAAAAAAACTTGTTTCCAAGAGCAATTGCCAGATGAGTCGCAGGACGGAAAAAAGAGAAACAAAAAAGAGCAAGGTGATCTTTTTACTGCACAAAGTTTTTGTTTATAAAGGATTGTGAAAACTGTCAAGTTGGACAGGATACTTGCTCAGATTCAATCAACACTCACCTGGTGGTGGTGGTTGTTTATTAGCACATAGCCAAGTGGCTAATGGTGCAGTCCTAAACAGAGTTATATCTTTCTGGTTTTGGAAGGATGTAATTCTGTTTAAGATTGCACTGTAAATAGATCTACATTAAGAAGTAACCCACAGTTGAAAAGTAGTTCTATGTACCTAAGTATACATCATGCTTTTCCTGGGTTTATGTGAGGCTTCTGAGCTGACACTATCAGACCAGACCTTTGTTGAAAGCAAAGTTCTTTATTTCCAATAATGGTTCAGGTTCTCGATGTTTGTTAGAGATACATGACAGCAAGCAACAGGGATTAATATACTTTCAGTCACAGTTGAATATAGGTACTGGACCAATCAGAATGAATACAAAGAAGCGGGAAAAGGTGGCAACCGTTTGGTTCTCATAGGAGAGGTGGGAAAGTAATAAAAATTCTCTTCCTGCCCTGTGTGACCCAAATGTGTGAACGATAGGCTAAACATTTGGTCAGAAACAATCCAAGAGTCCCCAAGGTTAAAACAGCAAGATAAAATACTTTGAGCCTCAAAGGCTAGGGGGAGTGGACGGATGCGATAGTCCCAGTTGTTTGTGTGACGTTCAGGAATGTGACAAGCCACCCTCCTGGAGGAAAGACAGTTACATTCAGCAGAGCAGATAATATACTTCAAGGCAAGCAGTAAATAACACATGGCTACAATATAGATCACAGAAACAGAAAGACAAGCACACTATTGTCAGATTCTGACAGTTTATCTCCTAGATTGGTCAACAAATGAGTCTGGGAGTTCTATGCTCAGAACTCAGTTCCCATGAGTGCAGAGTCCTGATCCAAACTGATCAAGGGTTGCCAGCTCCAGGGTGGGGAATTCCTGGAGATTTGGGGGCAGAATCTGGGGAGGGGAGGGTTTGGGGAGCAGTGGGACTTCAGTAGGGTATAAAGCCATAGAGTTCACCCTCTGAACCAGCCCTTTTCTCCAGGGAAACTGATCTCTGTCTTCTGGAGATCAGCTGTGATTCTGGGAGATTGCAACAGAAGCTTTCAAATAACAAAGAACCATGAAGCCATACAAATACATTTTGCTGCTTAATTTGCTGCTGTTTTCCTCTCTCCCCTGCCTTGGCATGTCTGGCAAAGGCTTAGAAGAGAAACTGGGAGATAAGAGGATGGACATCAAGCCCAAATGGAAGTGGCAGTGTCATTCGTTTGTGAAGTTTGTTTGGTTCCTGAATTAGAAGGTTCCTGCTTCTGAACCCCTTCCTCCATTTCCAAAATTTGCTGCTATTGTAATCAGGAAATTATTCAGTCATTACCTCTCAAGAATGCAATAGCTAATGCCTGGACTGGAAGAGCTATAGGTTTTTTAAAGACTAAGATCATTTCTGCAAATGTACAAACCATCACAACAGTGTTCTTAAACAGTTGTAAAACTTTCCACACAATTTTCGGCTGCTCCAGGAATAGTTCCACATTTACTGCCCCGTGACCCTGCGTTTTCCAGATCCACTTTTCCTGTGGTTTTTTTTTCTTTTGGGTATTAACTCACAGTTATCAAGGGTGGAATTCCCAAAATCAAATTTTGTTTCCCACCACCCCTTTGTGGCATCAGCATCACATGTATACCCCACCCCCACAAGTCCCCCAAAACAACAGACTGGTTTTTAAGCATAGTTTTGATTGCATTATGACACTTTTTTAAACTTAATAAAATCACTGAGTTATAATGCAAGGACAAAATAAGCAATGAAATTTAATGTAGCTTTCTCTATGCAGTTACCCATCCATGAAGGTCCTTTCCTTTTTTGTGTGGGTAGATTTTGTCATCACATACTTGTACTGCTTCTTCATCTCCCCCCCCCCCCAATAGCTCCCAGTGTGTTTTCGATGACAATTCAGTCTTTTAAACATCTGAAAATAATGGAATCATGTAATTGATTTGATAATCATGGAAACTCAACATATGCAGTGTTTCCATTTAGTATGCTGCATAATTATTGAATAACACTGTTATGAATTGGGGTATCCAGTTTGACAATCATGAATGGAATGCTATTTTCATTAGGATTCTGTAGAAATCTTCACTGACCATTTTCTTAGTTGGTGATGACTAAGGAGGAGCAGGGGACCTTTGAAATGGTGGCAACCATGCTGTTTCCCGTGATTCATCCAGCCTTTTATTACAAATACTATGATGTTATAATGTTACTGCACATACACAACAAAGGAAGTTCTATCACTGACGAAGTACATGACAACATGGCCACACAATTCCTTTTCAAAGGAAATGCAAAACACACGGGGAGGGTCAAATCCAAATTTAAGAAAAAAATCCCTAAAATAAATGCCCTTTTGCAGAAGGGGTGCCACAAATTCAGAGCATCAGTTGGGGATTCAACTCTCTGGGGAACAGCAGCAATACTGAGGTGTGGGTAAGGTCTTTATCTAAAAGTGTAGGAGATCTGAATATTACATTCTGACACTATTAAGTATTGAGGCGGAGGCGATGAATCCAAGAAGCAGGCTTTTATTCATAACATCATTCAGCTCTAAGACAGCTCCATGAGAGCAGCTCTCCAATTTATACAGTTCCAACAAATAACTTTCAACAATGTAACTATATACAAGCGATGTTATTGGACCCAAGCAGGGCCTCAGCGATTGGGTACCTAGATTGGCTTTAGGACCAATGAGAGTCTTTATTAGTCAGCCAATGAGAATTGGAGCATTAGGATACCAGAGCCCTTTCATAGGTAAACCATAGTTGTTAATGCAGCATAATCAAGAACACAAACACAACAGACACTTTAGGCAAAAAATAACTTTGCAAGATAGACAGCAAAATGAAAAATGTCTAATGTGCAAAAAAGAGATGAGAATGTTAATTTAGAAGCAAATTAATTATAAAAACAGCTGAGAAAGTAAGGTCATGCAGATTTAGAAGTGCCACCTGCTTAGATCAGGAGCCCTCTCTGATATATTGATTCAGCAAATATTTTACAGGAATCTGAACAGCTGTTTTCTTTATATATGGTTCTTATAAACCAGGGGAGCACACATAAGACTTCCAGAAAAGACCAACTCATAATGCTGATTTCCGGAACACTGTGTATAACCAAAGGTACTGTATTTCTCAATTTATGCTATTAACTTGCCAACCTGGAATTCCAGCAAACCTCTTTTCTGTAGTGTTTCTATCTGGATGATGATTATGCGTTTAAGGAATAAATAGATATGAGGGACTATTATTTTTCTGTAAAAATCAAAGAGAAACTGATACAATCCTTAATCTTTTTTTCTGCCAATCATATTAGGTTTGCTTTATGGCTCTCTGAATCCCTGCTCCTCCCCTTTTATTCTCTTATATTATTCTTGGTCTCTGCACCCTCTACTGATACATCTTCCTCATTACTACCAATATTCTAATTCTGGCTGCCATGTTCCCTGATGCTGCTGCACGTCTACATGAAGCAAGATGGCACCATACATGGTAGCTATTTTTTGCATAAAGCACAATGAGAAGAATAAGGTTACATCACAACTAGAGTTGGGACAATGTTGGCTTGTGTGAACCAAAGATGTGTGGACTAAGACCATAAGAACTGGCTTGAGGGATCAGACACAAGTCTATCAACTCTGTTTTATCTGTAAGTTTTATCAGTGGGGTAAGCAGTGGCTCCCTGGGGTCATCTAAGGTCAGGAAAATGGTGTGGGGGGAGGTTTATACTCCCTCTCCACACATGCCATGGTCCCAATTTAAGGACACCAGTATAGGCTGCCAAATCTGGGTTGGAAAATTCTTGGAGATTTGGGAGTGAAGCCTGGGGAAAGAGGGGTTGGGGGGGGGGGACATCAGCAGGGTATAATGCCACATTGTGCAGCCTGCAAAGCAGCCATTTTTCCAAGGGGAACCGATCTCTGTAGTTCAGTACTTCAGACAGCCATAAAAAAAGAACCCCTTTTTCCACCTTAATGTTATGCAAACAGGCTAATTATCTATCCCTCTCCAAAATCAATATGGGCATCTTCCACCATAACCTTAAAACCATCATTAGATCTGGCCAAATTAGGCAACTACTGACCGGTATCTAACTTACCCTGTTTGGGTAAGTTAATCGAGAAGGTGGTGGCGGACCAGTTGCAGGGCTTTTTGGATGACACCTCTGTGTTAGATCCCTTCCAGTCCGGTTTCTGACCAGGCGATGGGACGGAGACGGTGCTGGTTGCCCTTACAGATGACCTCCGGAGGCACCTGGATCGAGGCGGTATGGCAGTGCTGATGTTGTTGGACCCGTCGGCAGCGTTCAACATGGTCGACCATCAGCTACTGTGCCGCTGCCTCGCCGATGTTGGGATCCAGGGGTTAGCTTTACAGTGGCTTTCCTCGTTTCTCCAACATCGGGGACAGAGGGTGGCGGTAGGGGAACAGCTCACCCAAAGACATCCGCTGACCTGCGGTGTCCCACAGGGAGCAGTGCTTTCCCCTATGCTGTTTAACATCTATATGCACCCCCTTTGGGAGTGCTCCTGGACCCCTCGTTAACAATGGAGGCCCAGGTAGCAGCCACTGCGAGATCGGCCTTTTATCATCTTCAGCTGATCAAGCAGCTGGTTCCCTTCCTTGAACGCAATGAACTGGCTACAGTGATCCATGCTTTGGTCACCTCAAGATTGGATTACTGTAACGCTCTCTACGTGGGGCTGCCCTCGTGCCAAATCCGGAAGCTGCAGCTGGTGCAGAATGCAGCAGCGTGGCTGTTGATGGGTCTTCCTGTGCGGGAGCACATCCAGCCCACCCTGAAATTACTGCACTGGCTGCCTATAGCATACTGGATAAGGTTCAAGGTGCTGGTGCTTACCTATAAAGCCCTATATGGCCTAGGGCCTACTTACTTGAAGGAGTGCCTCTCTCCATATGTTCCCCAGCGAGCACTTCAGTCTGGATCCCAAAACCGTCTGGCCCTCCCAGGGCCGATGGAGGCTCGGTTGGCGGTCACAAGGGCCAGGGCCTTTTCTGTGGCAGCCCTGCACTGGTAGAATGAGCTCCCGGATAACATCAGGGCCCTGCGGGATCTTTTACAATTCCACAGGGCCTGCAAGACGGAAATCTTCCACCAGGCATTTAAGTAGTGGCCGCCCAATATATGCATTTTGGCCCTGGCCCGATTTATTCAACCTTATCCGTCAGCCTATTGTGATAGTCTATAAGGACTACACCTGGGCGCTGCTATGATATATCAAGTTGAAGACATGCCATCTGTATAGTGTTATACTGTTTTATATGTTTTAATGTTTTAAGATACTTTTTGTTTTTCTGTGTTTTGTTGTGAGCCGCCCTGAGCCACCATATGGCAGGGAGGGCGGGTTATAAATCTCAAGAAATAAATAAAATAAATAAATAAACCTGCCTTCAGTCTAAACTAGAAAGGAGGACTATAGATAAATTAAATAAATAAATAAATAGCCCTTCTGTAACACAAACCTTGTTACAATAATTAATATTTTTAGTGAGTATGGCTACTAGCCCTGGTGACTAGAGGGAATTTCCATATTCAGAGGAAGCAATTTTCTGCATACCAGTGCATCAGCCTTTATGTTCTGTTTGTTGGCCTTCCAGGTCTAGTTGCCAGCACTGCTCAGCAAATGCTGGGAGATTTTGCTGGGAGGGTGGAGTTTGGAGAGGATGTGACATCACTTCTGGGTGACACTCTAGCTGATGCGTTTATACCATTCAGAGAACCTTGATTGACAGGGAGTTCAAATGGAATTCTACTGTTGACCTGAGCAAGTGGCAGTTGAGAGTACCAGTTAAAAAGAGTGAAGAATCGAAGAGGATCTGTAAATATGGAAGTGGAACCAGTAGTCCTTACCTGAGGGAAACAGGTCATAGGAAAAGGAGGTGATCCCTATCAAGTGTTAAAGAAGGAGACTTGGAACCTGTGTATATATTCCTGCCTCCAGTAATTTGTAACAAATAAGCTTATGCCTATTTATCTAAGGGGCGACAGCCAAGGGATCGCTCAACACTTATAAACACCTGTCTATAGAAAAGAGAAACAAAGAAGGAAAAGGGGCTGCTCAGCTAAAAGGGGGGAGCGGAGAATTGTCATCATCCCCTAGGTCATCTCTCATATTATATAAAGCCGTTTAAAGATTCCAAGGAGCAACCCTGAAGCCATCATTCTCCGCAGAGTGCTCAAGCCAATCACTTCACAACTACAGCAAGCCAATATTCGCTATCGCTGGGCAGCAGCGGTGCGCCTTCAAGTATGGTATAATGGCTCCTTTTTATCAGCGACTGATCTACATACTGGCTTTATCTTGCTAGAAGCATTGGGAATAACCACTCAGAATATGGAGGTGGATAAGAGAACAGCTAAAGGGAAATTAAATGTTGCCCTCTCTCCACATAAGGAACACAAAGTCCCTATGAGACCATGAGACCTGAAACTGTGTTCAGAGCTGGTTCTGTCTGATACCTTGAGATATGTTATGGCATTGATAACTGTAGAATGTTAGGGGACATCTTTATATCATTAATATATATATTGTTTATAATATAATGTGTGTTGAAATGGGGAAGGACAGGAAGAAAGCTTTTCCATACCTATACCCCTCTAAAAGAAGGTATAAGAAGCAATAGTTTATAAACCAGTTATTCAACCTTGTAGTTAGAGTAAGTCGTTGCTTACTCTCTTTCCCAAGTAGTGTTGGGGTAAGAGTTAAAGATTTTTGTTTTGTTTTTTATTAATAAAACAGATAAAACGTTTTTTAAAAAATAAATAAAATGAAAAATAGTGAAAAAAGAGTTATTATACAAGGAACTTATAGAATTAGTTTAAAAGGGGGGAGGGAGGTGGGATATGAGAATAGTTTAGATCAAATATAGATTGGAATAAGGGGGGTGGGTTGATTTTAATTTTAACTTTGTTATTCTGTTTAATTGGTTAATATTATATATATTGAATAAGTTAAGAACTACCAAATAGGTTGTTACAGATATTAGCAAATTTAGGTATATAAACCAACATAAGGAATTGTTACTGTTAGAGTTGACTGTAACTATAGAATTGTAACGTTTACAAGTACACCACCGAAACAAAAGTCTCCTCAACAATTTAAGATTTTGGGGGTTTTGTTTTCAGCATAACCAGGTACCATATTGTTATTTTGTGTTTATCTGATAGATAGCGAATGATGCATAGTACTCTTAAATGCTTAACTTACAATGTTAGAGGTTTGTGTAACCCAGTTCGGTGCAAAAGGATTAGCTCGCAGATTGACAGGGAACGTCCCAATGTTGTGTTCTTACAAGAAACCCATATTGCTTCTAAATCTACTGCTACACTCAATGCTTCCAAATTCAAACACCAATATAACACTTATGGCTCAACAAAAGCATGTGGAGTAGCTATTTTAATTTCGAATAACACCAATTTCTCTTTTATGAAATCCATAAAAGACCCACTAGGTAGGTTTCTATTTGTGACTGGGAAAATTAATGAGAAAGTTTTTACTTTCGCAACACTGTATGTGCCTAACTCCGATCAGGTCTCCTATGTTAGATCTACACTACAAAAATTAATGGACTTTAGTGAAGGAGAAATAATCCTTGGGGGAGATTTGAATTACATTATGAACCACTCATTAGATAGAACTGGTAAAAACTTTAAATATAAGTCGAAATCCAAGAATACATTAACTGCCATGTCAGGAGTCCTGGAGCAATTCTCACTAATAGATATTTGGAGGCATCTTCACAAGGGTGAGAAAGATTACACTTACTACTCCCATGTTCACGATACAGACACCCGTATTGACTATATTTTGGTCTCTCCTACATTATTAGGGAACATATGCTCTTCCCAAATTGGCCCACTGCAGTGGTCCGACCATCATTGGGTCGACTGTGTAATAAATTTGAATGGACAATAAAGATGACCAATGTGGACATTAAATAAGATGTTATTGGATCATCAACCAACAGCTGCTCACATTGAAACGGTATTGCAAAATTATTTTATTGAAAACTCATTTACAGAGGTATCTCAGGTGACAGTATGGGATGCCTTTAAACCAGTTCTTCGAGGTCATCTCATTTCTCAAGCCACATATCTAAAAAGACAAAAAGAAGAGAGAAGAAAAACTTTAATGATAGAAATACAATCCTTAGAATCCATACATAAAGCTACAGGTAATCTCAAAGTGTATAAAAAATTAGTAGCTCTTAGGAGGGAACTAGACTCTTTAGATATAACCCAAATTCAGCGGAATCTGTTATATTTAAAACAGAGGTCATGGCAACATACTTCTCAAGCTTTAAAGCACTTAACTAGAAGGGTACAGGGAAAAAAACAATCTAATATGATAAAAGCGATAAAGGACAGGACGGGAAAGTTACTGTATAGTGCTAAAGATATTTCCCAAACCTTTTTAGAGTACTATACTCAATTATATAACAAGAAAAATATCACCTCTGATAGTATTAAACAATTTTTAGATTTTAATTATAATGGCATCAAAATCTCTGCAGAACATACTGAAATAATGGAAAATCTGGTCCTGGAGCAGGAAGTAGTGAATGTAATTAAAAAACTGAAAATCAACAAAGCTCCAGGCACAAATGGATTTACTTCAGAGTTTTATTTAAAAAAATATGCCACTCATTTAGTAAAGCCACTAACAGAGACCTGTAATTATATTATTCAACAGGGCAAACTTCCTTTATCTTGGAAACAGGCCTCCATCATAGTTTTACCCAAAATGGGGAAAGATCCTGCATCCGTTACTTAATATCGTCCTATATCTCTGTTAAATATAGATTTTAAAATTTTCACCTCAGTGTTAGCTTCTAGATTAAACTTTTTTATAACCTCATATGTCCCCCAAGAACAGATAGGATTTATGCCATCCAGGGATCTGACAGATGCAACGTACACAGAGTGATTAGTTTGTTACACTACTGTAAGTCACTACAACAAGAGGCCGTTTTTATTAGTTTAGATATTGAGAAAGCTTTTGATTCGGTTGACTTTAATTTTTTAAACCAGGTAATGTGTTATTTGGGTTTTGGTGAAAATTTTCTTCGGATGATAAATACTCTATACAATCAACCTATGGCGAAATTTAAGATTAATGGATGTCTGTCAAATCAATTTGTATTGCAGTGTGGCACGCGGCAGGGATGCCCCCTCTCTCCGATTTTGTTCACCTTAATAATGGAACCTCTAGCATCTGCTATCCGGTTAAACTCTAATATACATGGTGTGCAGATACAAGGGAAGGAATTTAAACTTTCCATGTTTGAAGATGATATTTTACTATCACTCACTTGTCCGTTTACATCTGTTCCAAATGTACAATCTCTTCTATCTAAATTCAGCTCAGTATCAGGGCTAAAGGTCCTATATAATCCCTGTGAATCTTCATGCCTCAAAATATAACTAAGTCCTATATAACCCCTGTGAATCTTCATGCCTCAAAGATAGCTACTCTTCAGAGACTTCTTCCATATAAATGGGTGCAAATGTCCATATATCTTGGTATTAGAATACCTCTAGACCTTACAAGTTACCAACGCAGTAATTATGAAGCCCTTGTTACAGAAATTCAAAAACAACTTGACTCATGGCATAGGCTAAAAATATCATGGCATGACAGGTTGAGTATTATAAAATTGTATATATTGCCTAAATTTTTATCTTTATTTTGAGCTTTACCTATTTTGATCCCAATGAGCCAAATAAATAGATGGCAACATATGCTCCTTAGATTTTGGGGGGCATATAAGCGACACAGAGTCAATCTAACTACTCTTTGCAGACCCTCCTCTATGGGTGGGTTAGGTTTTCCTGATCTGGTCAAATATTATCAGGCTTCGCACATTGCCAATATAGTAAAAATGATGCAAGACACACATCACCAGGACTGGATTGTGATCCAGCAGTTTTATACTCAACCATATAATATCTCAGACTCCATTTGGCAATCTCATACTGAACGGTCCAAAAATATCGACAATAGCCTAATTCTTAAAGCTTTTTTAACCTCTTGAGATAAAAAAAAAAAGACTATTCTTGGTGCCTCCAATATCACGCTTCCAATCGTTGTTTAACCAACGAAGCTTATTTCCAGAGCATGTGTTGCCTCAACCTAATCTATGGAGACAGGCAAAGTTAAATGTATTACTTGACATTACTGATCATAAAAAATCTATTAGATAAAGGAATTTTAGAAAGAAAATTGGGAATGGCTATCCCTTGGTTTCAATATTTACCAATTAAAACAATATGTTACCACATATGTCTACCCTCCCTGTTAAAACAAACATTAACAGCTTTTGAGTCAGTTTATAAAAATGCCCTGTCTTTTCCGCAACATCTTATTGCTAAGACCTATTTGGCTCTGCACTCCACAGAAGGTAATAAGAGTCTCTCTTATCAACTAAAATGGCAAGCTCTGACCACAACATTGCTAGATGATGAATATTGGAACACAACATGGAGATCCTATCCATTTAAAACTAGCATTATTGATATAAAGCTTCAAACTTTTAAGATGCTGTCATTTTGGTACCTTACACCCCAGAAACTGTCGTGTCTCTCAAGATCAAGAAAGCCTGATTGTTGGAGACAATGTGGTCAAAAGGGGATGTATATTCATTGTTGGCTAGAATGCCCGGTTTTGGTGAAATTTTGGAAAGAAGTATTGCAACAAATTAAATACATTACTGGAATAGAAGTACAATACACACTGGAGCATATTATGTTGAATCAATGGGCAATGGGAATTACTTCAAATAGTATGATTAAGGCAGTAACAATTTTACTGTCAGCTGAGAAAAGTACAGTGGCAGTAAGGTGGAAATCTAATATAGGTCCAACCACACAAAATTGGCACTCTAAAATTTGGAATATATATATATAATGGCAAAGATTTTGGACAATATCAATAATACTCAGGTACCCAAAAACAAATCAGGTTTTGAGTCAATATGGGTTCCCATTCTAGACTATTTAGTAAAGCAAAAAGAAATACCGGAAATTTTGGATGCAGTACATTTATGGTAATTATAATGATTGATACGGCGCTTAGTATTATCTCACTATGGTGGTTGTGTGGTGCAACCTATGTTGTTTAAATCCTTGTTCTGTCTGCATACTGTTCTCTTTTATTGGTTAATTCTGCTGCGTTTTTTTGTTATTATTATGAAAATTCAATTAAAAAATTATATATTCCAAAAATAAAAAAGATTCCAAGAGGCAAGATTCCATGGGGCGCCAAAATCAGTAGGTGTGAGACTTCTGCTCAAAGTAGTCAAGGATCAGATCTTTGTTGATGAAACACAGTTCTTTATTTCCAATCTCTACATTGGTACAGCTTCTCGGATTATTGTCAGAGATAACACATATGACAGAAGCAGGTCTATTATACCTTTCTAAGCAGTTTGAATTACCCATAGGTAGCCAATCACTACACGGGAAAAACGGCGGGCAAAAAGGGGCTCTGGCCGTTTGCTTCCCACAGGAAAGAAAGTGAGGTGTCAAGTTGTAAATTTCCCTTCCCAAACCAGACCCTTCAGATGTTACCATTTCACATAACAATCAATGGCCTCGAGGCTTTCGCACGTTGATAAGAGATGAGACTCGTCCTCCCTTTGAGTCCCAGCCGGGACGAATGGAATGCGGAGGCAGGAGTGTGAGAGGCCCATTGTTGCCATACTTTGAAGTTGTCATCCTCCCGCTCTGACAGTTACACAGACCAGGCCTGGTCAGGGTCATAAACCTGGAGTCACATATTCTACATACATACTGGCCAAAGTGAGGGTCTACCTAAGGGGGGGGGTCATTGCATGGCAGGTGGGAAGGAAACAGCTAACATACATACATGGCAATATGAATATAGTATGGCATACAGACATGATAGTGAAAAGCACAGCAAGAAAACAAAAGACATAGCTGTAAGCAATAGAAATACTTTGTCTGAATCAGCAGATTCTGGCACCCCGAAAATAAACCTACCCGGGCTTGTCCGGGAACCTTTTATGAAGTGCTTTAACTAACTTAGGAGCATGCACATTTTCAGAGCGGACCCATTCGTTTTGCTCGGGGCCAAAATCGAGCCATCTAACTGAATAATATAAGTGGCCCCTACGCAGCTTAGAATCAAGAATTTCAGATATTTCAGAATATCCCCCTTCATCAGTGGAGGAGGTGTCGGAGGATCTGGATGCCATGCATTCGGCCCAGGATTCTTCTTCAGTAAGCTGAAATGAAAAACAGGATGCACAGACCTCAGTGGCTTGGGCAATTCTAGTTCTAAAGACACATCAGAGATCTTGTGCAACACCTTGTAAGGGCCCACATATTTCCACCCCAATTTCCTGCTGGGTTGTAAGCCATGTATGTTTTTAGTGGAAAGGTAAACAGAGTCCCCAGGCTGAAGGTCCCAACCCTCAGCTCGACCACGATCTGCATACTTTTTGTAGTCCTCCTTGGCCTGATCTAGAGTTTTTGCTATCAGAGGCCATGACTCTTGCAGGGTCGCCCACCATCTCTTAAAGTCTGTGGGGGAAGCATCCGAGGCGTTTTCAAGTGTGGGCAGAGGTTTCCCCTCAAAACCTCCTACTGCCATAAATGGGGAAACACCAGTAGAGGAATGCACTGCATTGTTGTAACTATATTCAGCGAATGGCAGCAACTCCACCCAGTTGTCTTGGTGATAGTTAGTGTAACACCTTAGAAATTGCTCCAGAATTTGATTAGTTCGTTCGGACTGTCCATCGGTCTCTGGATGGTAACCAGAGCTCAGAGCGGGCTCTATGTCCATAAACTTCAGGAGCTCCCGCCAGAAGTTGGCAACGAACTGACTGCCCCTATCGGATACCACACGTTTGGGAAAAGCGTGTAGTTTGATCACGTGGTTGAAGAAAGCCTTGGCCATCCCTTTTGCCGTAGGCAGCTGCTTGAAAGGAGTGAAGTGGGCTTGCTTAGAAAACATGTCTACCACTACCCAAATTACAGTTTTTCCCTTCGAGGGGGGCAGGTTTGTAATAAAGTCCATAGCTATCGCCTCCCAAGGGCGAGAGGGAGTGGGTAGGGGGTGCAGTAGTCCCAGTACTTTCCCCCCCCCCCTCCTTTTGCACATCAAGCAGGTCTGACAAGCAGAAACAAAGTCCGAGACATCCCGGCGCATGCGTGGCCACCAGAACTGCCTCTGAATTAAGTTGAGCGTTTTTAGAAATCCAAAATGCTCTGCTAGTTTAGAGGACTGGCAAGCTAGCAATATGTCTTTTCTTTTGCTTCGGGGTACCACCAGCTTATCTCCATGATACCAGCATTTATTTATTCTCCCTGAGTGAGCAGTCTGCCAACGCCTCCAACTCCTCGACTTCTTCGGGTGAATAATCCCCCCCCCCAGTCGCTCGTCTCCGCTTCAACTGTTGTTTGCTTACTTTGACTCCTGGTGGTCACCGCACCTCCCAGTTGCTGGGGGGAGAACATGGAGTCAAACACCTCCTCTTTTAAACTCTCATGCTGGGGTAATCGGGAGAGCGCGTCTGCTAATGAATTGGCTTTCCCAGGGAGATGTTTGAGCACAAAATTAAATTTTGAGAAAAAGTCTGCCCAACGGAGCTGCTTCGCATTCAGGGACCTCTGTGTGCGCAGCGCTTCTAGATTTTTGTGATCAGTCCATATCTCAAAAGGGGTTTGCGCTCCCTCCAGCCAGTGCCTCCACATAGTGAGGGCCAGCCGGATAGCCGTGGCTTCTTTATCCCAAACTGACCAGTTCCTTTCAGTTTCATTAAATTTTTTCGAAATGTAAGCAAGGGGGTGCAGCTTCCCGTCCGGCCCCTGCTGCAAGATGGCCCCCCCCCATGGCCACATCCGACGCATCTACATGGATCACAAATTCCTTAGTCTCATCGGGGTGAGCCAAAATGGGCTCCGAGGTAAAAAGAGTTTTAAGAGCCTCGAACGCCTTCTGGCACTCTCCACTCCAGGCAATCTTCTCTCCGGGCTTCCCTGCTTCTGGACCCCTCCCTTTGGTTTTTAGCAACTCAGTCAATGGAAGGGTAACTGTGGCAAAGTCTTTTATGAAGGTGTGGTAAAAGTTACAAAATCCTAATAGGCTTTGGAGTTGCTTTCTCGTCCGGGGGGCTTCCCACTGGACCACTGCCTCTAACTTGGCTGGGTCCATCTCCAGTCCCTTCTGTGAAATGCGATACCCTAGGAAATCTACGGACTCTCGATGGAACTCACATTTAGACAGTTTCGCATATAACTGATTTTTCAATAGGATTGAGAGGACCTCTCGGACCAATTTCACGTGTTCTTTCTTATCAGCAGAGTAGATCAAGATATCATCTAAGTAACATAACACCCCCTTGAATAAATGCTTGTGCAACACTTCATTTATCAAGCTCATAAAGACCCCCGGCGCGCCACTCAAACCGAATGGCATCACCAGGTATTCGAACTGTCCCAACGGTGTATTAAAGGCAGTCTTGAATTCATCCCCCTCCCTGGTGCGCACCCGGAAATAAGTGTCTCGGAGATCCAACTTAGTGAACACTTTTCCCTTGGCCGCCTCTGTTAGCAAGTCTTTAATAAGGGGGAGGGGGTAGGCGTTGGAGGCAGACACCGCATTTAGTCCTCTGTAGTCCGTGCACAACCTCAACCCCCCGTCTTTTTTTTTCCGAAACAGGACGGGGGCCACGAAGGGGGATTTAGCAGGGCGGATGAACCCGCGCTCCAAGTTCTTGTCTAGAAATTTCCTCAGCTCCTCCCATTCCGGAGGACTCATTGAATAGAGCTTTCCCTTTGGAAGTTTCTCGCCCGGGATCAGTTCTATGGCACAATCCGACAGCCTGTGGGGGGGTAGCTCGTCCCCCTCGGTCTCACTAAACACTCCCATTAAGTCTCGATACTCCCGGGGAACAGCCAAGGGCACCAGGGTGAGGGCCGCCGCCCTGAGGGGCACTGGAGGTCCCGGTCCCCACCCCGTGTCCCATTTGTGGCCCTGGCACTTCTCGTCCACCCAGGAAATCTTCCCCTCACTCCATTTGATGTAAGGATCATGGGAGCTTAGCCAGGGGCTCCCCAGCACCATGGGGAATTGGGTGTTCGGGGTGATGACGAAGGCTCTCTTCTCCCAATGCTCCCCCGTTCCCACAATTAGTCCCTCGGTCTCTGCCACGCACGCTTCCTTCATTTCCGAACCGTCCATTTGCGTGAACTTGAGTGGCTCCCCCAACGGGGTGACCTTGGGTCCCAGCCCTTCTACCACCAAAGGGCTAATTAAGTCCCGAGCACACCCGGAGTCAATTAGGGTGCAGACTCGAACATGGGTTCCAGTCCCAGGGGTCACTACAGTCACTACCATATACAACAAGGGGCCAGGGATGCTCACCGGAGATGGCGCATCGTGGCTGGGGACCTGCAGTTCTGCGCCGCTCACTGCAGGCCATTGGAGTTTCCCGACATCTGCGCTTCCATCAGCTCCAGCTCTCCCTGCTCGCTCGCGGCCCCTTCCAGCTGTAAAGCCCGGGGTTTGAACGAGGTCTTTCCTCTGCTGGGGGTGCTCCCGGCCACCGGGGTGGAGGTCTTCGGAACTTTTCCCCCTCCTTTCGGACACGCCGAGGCGAAGTGGCCACTCTCCCCGCATCTCATGCAGAGCCCCTGTTTAAAACGGGCATCCCGAATTTCTTGCACATTGGGCTTGGGTTTTGCCTTCTGCGTTGCTTTGCTTGGGGCCGTTGAGGGAGCTCCCATCTTGATGAGGGTGAAGCGTTCTTCCACGTCCGCGGCGGCCCTCATCCAAGCGGCCAACGATCCTGGTCTTCCCACCCGCAATATTGCCTCGTACACCTCGGGATTTAAGCCCTCTCGATACTTCTCCATGAACAGGTCTTGCGTCCAGCCGCGAATCTTGGTTGAGATGCGCCGGAACTTATCGGTGTAGTCCCTCACCGAGGACCGCCCTTGGGTCAATCTCCACAGTTGGTTCCGGGCTTTTTCTTCTCCCAAGGGGTCCTCATAGTGGTGTCGGAGGGCCCACATGAAGTTGTTCAGCGAACGCAGCTCAGGCCCGGGGGCGTTGTGCAGGCTCACATACCAATCGCTGGCGGTGTCCCTCAGTTTGGACCCGATGTAGCCAATCCGGTCCCTCTCGGTGGGGTAGAGGTGTCCCCAGGTGTCTAGGAACCGCTCGATCTCTAGCAGGAAGAAGCGCAACTTCTTGGGGTCCCCATCGAAAGTAGCCGTCAACGGATCGGCGGGGGCCGGGCGAACCACCGGCCCTGCCGGCACGGGGGCCGGCGCAGGTATGGGTGTGGGCACATGACGAGGAACGACCGGGGGAACCTGCTGCGGCACTTGCGGCTGCACTGGCGGTGGCACCTGGGCGGGGACTCCCCCTGGAGGCACCGCCGGCTGCTGGACTCCGATCGCGGGAGGTCCTCCCATGGCTGGTGCTGGCTGAGCTGCCTGCATAGCCGTGATGGCATCCCGGAACTGGTACTGGAGATCGAGGGCCAGTTCTCGCAACTCGGTAGTAAGCTGGAACCGCAAATCGCCCATCATCCGGTTGAGGGCTTGAGTCTGGTCTTCTCGGTAGGGATCGGGCCCGTACGATCCCGGTCTCTCTCCTTCCAAGGACTGGAGACGCGAATCTCCTACATAGGTCGTCTCGCGATCGTCTCTCAGGAAGCTCGGCTTCCCGCGATCGAGGTGGTCTCCCTGGAACGAAACTCGTGCCCCTTTCTGATCGTGCACCCAGGAGTCCACAGTCCCGCGACCGAAATTGCTCCATGAGTACCTCGGGGTCACGCTCTGAAGAGGAGGTGGGCGCGGGATGTAGTGAGCCCCTTGAACCGTAGTCACTGGTACTTCTGGCTCCCCTCCGCCGCCTCCACCACCGGCCCCCTGATCCCCAGGGGTGGTCGGTGTGTCTTTGGGAGTAGTAGGGATGGGAAGAGTACCATCGTCCAACATGGTCAGGAATGGCCAAGTCCCAGTCACAGATCTCTGACAATCTGTGAGACTTCTGCTCAAAGTAGTCAAGGATCAGATCTTTGTTGATGAAACACAGTTCTTTATTTCCAATCTCTACATTGGTACAGCTTCTCGGATTATTGTCAGAGATAACACATATGACAGAAGCAGGTCTATTATACCTTTCTAAGCAGTTTGAATTACCTATAGGTAGCCAATCACTACACGGGAAAAACGGCGGGCAAAAAGGGGCTCTGGCCGTTTGCTTCCCACAGGAAAGAAAGTGAGGTGTCAAGTTGTAAATTTCCCTTCCCAAACCAGACCCTTCAGATGTTACCATTTCACATAACAATCAATGGCCTCGAAGCTTTCGCACGTTGATAAGAGATGAGACTCGTCCTCCCTTTGAGTCCCAGCCGGGACGAATGGAATGCGGAGGCAGGAGTGTGAGAGGCCCATTGTTGCCATACTTTGAAGTTGTCATCCTCCCACTCTGACAGTTAAACAGACCAGGCCTGGTCAGGGTCATAAACCTGGAGTCACATATTCTACATACATACTGGCCAAAGTGAGGGTCTACCTAAGGGGGGGGTCATTGCATGGCAGGTGGGAAGGAAACAGCTAACATACATACATGGCAATATGAATATAGTATGGCATACAGACATGATAGTGAAAAGCACAGCAAGAAAACAAAAGACATAGCTGTAAGCAATAGAAATACTTTGTCTGAATCAGCAGATTCTGACAGTAGGCTGGATGGACTGCCACTCAAAAGGGGGGCCCTGGCCATTGGCTGCATTCTCTCCCTGCTTTGCCTCAGTCCCGCCCACAGAGCCACCAGCCAGCATCCCAGCCTCAGTCTGGAGGGAGCCAGCAAAGGGGAAGGACCGACTGGGTGCTGGGTCCACTTGTCTCCTCCGCCCACTGCCAGGTGGGTCTAACTGTCCCCTCAGTGGCCTGCTTCTGTCAGTGAAAAGACAATGGACTATCAGCATAACCCCCTCACCCCCACCAACTGACTTTTCTGTCAGAATAAACTGTCAGAATAAACTGTCAGAAAACGGCTCTCTCTCCTTCTAAGCTCCACCATGGCTGGCTGGCTAATGAAGTGGGCCAGCAACCAGCAAACCATTCCCTTCAACCCCCTGCCGTGTGGCTGACTTTCCCCCTAGGATTGCCAAACTCCAGGTGTAGGTGTAAAGAAATGGCAGTTACCTGTGTTTATAAGATGGGTACTGTCTGTGGTTTGTTTAAAATGTTCCCCCATAAGGTTCAAATCAGCGGTAGTTTCAGAGAGGGGCCTGCAGGGGTATCACTAACTGGGTTGAATGAGGCTTCCTCATCTGCTGGACTACAGTTCCCAGCAGCCCCAAGGCCAAAAAGTGCAGGAAAAGAGGGACTGTCTCAAGGGGTGGGGCACCATCAATACAGACTCCAGATGGAAAGCTGAACAGTGAGGGGGAAATAAAGGTAGGTTGATGCTTGGCTGGGAAGGAGATAGGGTTGCCAACTCCAAGTGGGGAATTCCTGGAGATTTGAGGGATGGAGCCTGAAGAGGGTGAGTTTGAGGAGGGATGGGGTCTCAGACAGATAGAATGTCATGGACTCTGCCCTCCAAACCAGCTATTCCCTCTTGGGAAACCACTGTTGCCAATCTCCAGGTGAGGGCTAGAGATCACTCAGAATTACAATTGCTCTCCAGATGGCATTGATCAGTTCCCATGGAGAAAATGGTGGACTCTGTGTCCTTATACCCTGCTGAGGTTGTCACAGCAAATTGACGTTAACTGCCCAAGGTCTTGGCACTCTCCCAGAGCCTTTCTAGACCCCGTTGTATTTATTTCCACAACAGGCCTTATTCCTAGTTTAACATAAGAACATAAGAGAAGCCAGTGTTCGATCAGGCCAATGGCCCATCCAGTCTAACACTCTGTCACACAGTGGTCAAAAACACCAGGTGCCATCAGGAGGTCCAGCAGTAGGGCCAGGACACCAGAAGCCCTTCCACTGTTGCCCCCCCTTAAGCACCAAGAATACAGAGCATCACTTGCCCCAGACTGAGAGTTCCTATCTATACCTTGTGGCTAATAGCCACTGATGGACCTCTGCTCCATATGTTTATCCAATTCCCTCTTGAAGCCGTCCATACTTGTAGCTGCCACCACCTACTGTGGCAGTGAATCCCATGTGTTAATCACTCTTTGGGTGAAGAAGTACTTCCTTTTATCTGTTCTAACCCAACTGCTCAGCAATTTCATTGAGCACCCACGAGTTCTTGTATTGTGAGAAAGGGAGAACACAGGTTCCACATGGGTTATCTGCCTTAGGGTCAGTGCTGTTGGAAGCAGTTTTTTTAATGCTTCCCTACAACATCATATTACATTCATGCACCTCCCAGGTTTCCAATCCTTCTCAAACCTGTTTGGCTCCAAAGTTTTGGGAACAATCACAGTAAAGCCTGGATGGCTGCTGTGTGGGTGGGAAAATGTGGATTTTTCCTGCCTGTGGCCCTGTGGCAGCCATTTCATTCTCCTGCCACTAGGTGGCTTCTTATTACTTAAAAAAATGGACACTGTTGGGCCTCCCCATGCGGGAGCACATCCAGCCTGTGCTGAAAGCACTGCACTGGCTGCCTATAGCATTGAATTCCAGGGGTCATTTCATAGAAAAAGAGGTGCAGGAGCTCATTAGGATACCTGCTATTAGCATAACCTATTAGCATATGCCACAGCCCCTGAAATCACCAGAAGTGTGTCAGAAGGGGAAGCAAAAAGGGGGAGGCATCTTCAAAAGCCTCCCCTTCCCTTCCCCAGCCAGCCTGCCAAGGCGGAGTGGGGGGGAAGCGAAGACAAAAAGGGGTTTAAACTTTAAACCCCTTCTCTCAAGAGTTTTGCCACAGCAGGTGGGCAGAGGAAGCCAGGAGGAGGCATTTAAATGCCTCTCTGCACCCCCTCGCCCTTCCTCACTCATGTGCCTTGGTGGGTGAGCAAGGAACAGTGCTGGGGGGGTCTGCAGGGTTTCTTCTGCCCGCCCACTTTGGCGGGTGGTCAGGGGAAGCCAGGAGGAGCCTCTCTGCACCTCCCAGGCCCTTCCTCTTTCACACACATTGGCGAATGAGCAAGGAACAGCAAAGGGGTAGCTCTGCAGGGCTTCTTCTGCCCACCCGCTTCAGCAGGCAGGCAGAGGAAGCCAGGAAGAGGCATTTAAATGCATCTCTGCACCTTCCCAGGCCCTCCCTCACTTGCACACCTTGGTGAACAAGCGAGGAACAGCACGGGGAGAGGGGGCTCTGCAGGGCTTCTTCTGCCCACCCGTTTCTGTGGGCGGGCAGAGGAAGCCAGGAGGAGGCATTTAAATGCTTCTCTGCACCCCCAACCCCTTCCTAGCTCACGCGCCTCAGTGGGCAAGCAAGCTAGGAATGATGCAGGGGGGCTCTGCAGGGCTTCTTGCGGCACGAATCTAGAGAGAAGGAGCACAGGGCAGGGCTTTCCGCCACCACAATTTGTGCTGGTTCCTGAGCTCCCAGAGCAGCACTCCAGCATGCACTAGCACCAAATGACCCCTGACGAATTCACTACAAGGTGCTGGTTCTCACCTTTAAAGCCCTTTATGGTCAGGGGCCTACATACCTGAAGGACTACCTTTCCCCACTTGTTCCCCAGAGAGCACTGCATTCAGGGTCTCAAAATTGCTTGGCCCTCCCTGGTCCTAAAGATGCCAGGCTGGCTACAACCAGGGCCTTCTCAGTGGCAGCTCCGTGCTGGTGGAACAAGCTCCCAGAAGACATTAGAGCCCTGCAGGACCTTTTACAGTTCCACAGGGCCTGCAAGACGGTGCTCTTCCACCAGGCATTCGACCAAGGAGCCGGACCTAACAGCTGAATACAGTCTTAAGACCCTGTGTCCTAGAATCACCATCGGCAGCCTGTGCCTTTGTTGGCCTGACTGCTCTGGTTTATGTGTAGCAATCGGCACTATAACGGGTTCTTGCCAACTATACCAAGGTCCCACCTCCCCGGTAGTTCTCAGTAAATAGGCATGAAGCTAAACGGTTTCTATAAATGATGTTTACTATAAGATATTAGGCAAGCATACAAGGAATAATAATTAAAACCATATACATACAGAAGTCTAGGGGAAATCAGTTAGAAAATAGCACATTTGCATAAGCAGGAGTATCGTTGAGGGGGAGTCACGTTACCTGGGTTGGTAGAGGTTGAGTCTCTTCCACGAGAAGAATGGAGGGATGAATAGAAAAATATATGGGAGCGAGATCTGAACCTGCAGATACATGCTCCAGTCCTGGCTGCACAAACCAGGGATTAAAGATGGAGTCTAGGTACTTAGTAAAGGAAGCTGGACATAAGAGGTTGGTCAAGGAGATAGAGGTCGATGAGGGTAGAAGCTAGGCTAGCGGCTAGAGAGCGATTTCTTGCTGGGCAAGATCTTTTAACAGGTGGCATTTGGGAGGGCTGCGCTGACCACATCCCACCGTCACACCCACTAGGTTGTCCGTCCTTTCTAGGCTTTCTATTGGTTAGTGTCACAGTTAGGAGGGGGCAGGAAGGAGAGGGCAATATTGCAACACTAAAATGCTAATCAGGAGCTAACACCTGGGCCAACTGGTCAGTCTTCTTGGTGCCAATCTCTGGTCTCGTGATGGTTTCGGCCAGGTCACTTGATGGACAGCGATCAGTTGCCAAGCAACTAATCTCTTTACTGGAATGGTTGGGGGCAGGTGTGAAAGAGGGCCAGTGTAGGGAGAAAAGGACTCTTTGAAATGGAGTCTTGGTCTTGAAGAATGGTGGTTCCCATGTAGAGTAGAAGTAGGAGCTCTTTGAAATGCATTTTAAGTTCTTCTTGAGAGTGTTCTTTGAGGTGTACTCTTATGCTCTTCCTGAGAGAGATACCTTTGAAATGGAGGTTGATTTCTCATGCAAGTGTGAGCTCTGGAGGAAGTCTCCCGCTGTGGGCTGGAGCCTCTCATGGCTGTAGAGAGTGCTTTTGCCTTAGGCAGAGAACCAACCCCAAAGGTCAAACTTATGTTATCAAAGTTCATAAGAGTGTATCAAATGCTTTGCTGGCTTACACCTTGCCAGTATAAATGGACCGAGATACTATCAATGCTGATTGTACTCCCACTATGATTGATTCTTTACTATGTCTCACCATTGCTATACAACACTGTACACTAGCACTTTGAATCTGGTTTTATAAATGTTCTGTTTTATTGTTTTAATTTTTATGTAAGCCACCCTGAACCTGCTCCGGCATGGAGGGCGGGGTATAAATTGAATAAATCAAATAAATAAATAATATAACAATTTAGCAATGTGTGTAACAGATTCTCTGAATTATCCGCTTTCATTTTTAGAAGTCTCTATTTCCTTCCCTTGTGGAGATAAAAGGGAAATGGAAGAGACAAGAGACAATGAAATGGAAAGGGCAAGAGATTCACTTTTTCCTTAATGAAAGCTGCTTATTCATCTGCCTACTGTTATAACACTGTATCAAAACAACAATAGTCTAGAGTTGTTTTTTGGGTGTTCCATGTAAGGGAGGATGGCCACTCCTGGGGGACTGGGGCATAAAAACAGTAGGGAAACTTTCATGTGGAACACCCCTTGCCAATGAGCTTTATCAACAGCTGCACCAGCATTGGGGAAATCACAGAAGCCCATCCCTGTGTGGAAGCCATCCTAATATATAAAGTAAAGATCACAGAGACACGTAGAGTAGCACTATGGAGGCCATTTTTCTCCCCAGTCCTCACTTTCTCAAGAGCAGGGACTGTGGGCTGAAAGATGGGGTATGCAGGCTGGCCACTGTGTGAAGCATATTATTAAACGACTGGTCAGATCCAGTGTGGCTTTTTCTCCATTATAGTATGCTGCAGAGTTTTTGATGCAGTGATATATGAGAGAGAGAGAGAAGGAAGGAAGGAAGGAAGGAAGGAAGGAAGGAAGGAAGGAAGGAAGGAAGGAAGGAAGGAAGGAAGGAAATATTTCTGCTTTCTGAGTGGTCTCTCTTCCAGGGGACAATCAGGCTGGCTGTAACAACTCTGCAGCATTGAATGCATCCAGACCATTTACTGGAGCTGTTTTTCCCCCTTTATGCAGAGACAAATGTTCTTTTAAAAATGTAGCAAAAACATAATCAATTCAAGGCAGAGCAGAATATGATTTTCTAGGTTATCATTCATCCTATTTATCAGATTTTGAAGGATAATAATCTAGACATGAAGTAGTAAACTTGAAAAATACCTAAATCAAGATTATTCTCTGTTTCATTTAATAAACTAGGTCATGATTTGTGACTCGTCTAAGACATATCTCTTTTGGACGAAGAGACAGAGAAATCTTATCTATTGGTTGAATAACAAGGATCTCAATAAACAAAATGTTGAGAAGTTGCTACTAAAATAGATGTGAAAATAAATGATAAGAGATAAAAACAGCCAAAGCCAATGTAATCTTGACTGTCTTCTTTGGGCTACTGTAGAATTTGGATGTATTACTTGATGAACGATTTTAAATTATATCGAGCTTTCTTTTTATCTGGATTGCAATTTTCATTTAAAGTTGGAGTCTGAGAGAACATTATGTTCCAATGCTCTATAATAATGATAGCAAGTACTTGCCTCGCCTGTTCATTTTGTATTTATGACCAGATCCATGGGAGGGGTTTTTCCCCAGGCAGACCACCTTGGTGGACAGAGGAAAACAGCATGCACTTAGCATATTACTGGCATGCCTGGGTATCACTTACCAGGCTTGCCAATCACGATAGCTGGCTCTTATTATACCCAGCCTAGCCTTTCCTGCCAACTTCCTACCCTTAAACCTGACCAAATGGCCTTTTTCTAGCAGCTGGTTTACTGGGGAGCTTACGAACAAAATTTCCACAAAAGTGATTGGTTTATTTTTGTGCTCTTTTGCATTCTAAGTTTGTGTCTCCTTTTTTGCTGATCAGCATGAGATTGCAAGGGTTTGATAGGGCAGTCCATTGTTTGCAGCCATGTTGTTATAAAAGTAAATAAATAAGAAGAAAATTGGGTTATACATAACAGAGAACAAGAATTTTCCTCACATTCCCTTAGAAGATTTTTCCTCACATTCCTTTACCCTTTTGAATCCAAAAAAATTATTTTTGAGGTCAAAAGTCACAGCAATTCAGGGGCAGCAGTGACAAGGGGGAACTAAGTAAATCACCCCTGTTCTGTTTACAGAGGATGGTAGGGAGTTGTTTTCTGTTGCCCCAGAAGGTCATACTGGAACCAATGGGTTGAAATTAAATCAAAAGAGTTTTCGGCTGAACTTTAGGAAGAACTTTCTGACAGTTAGAGTGGTTCCTCAGGGGAATAGGTTTCCTCGGGAGGTGGTGGGCTTGGAGGTCATCTGACAGCAATGCTGCTTGTGTGAACTTAGGCAGATCATGAGAGAGAGGGCAGGAAGGGTTGCATCAGTGCTTAGTTGTTGTGGCCCTTTCTTACACACTCAGGGAAATGTTGATTGCCACGGTGGAATCAGGAAGCAATTTTTCTCCAGGCCAGTTTTGCTGGAGATCCTGGAGGTTTTTGTCATTTTCTGGGCATGGAAGAGCGGTAACTGGGGGTGTGAAGGGGAGGTATTTGTGAATTTCCTGCATTGTGCAAGGGGTTGGACTAGATGACCCTGGAAGTCCCTTCCAACTCTATGATTCTATGATTTACTAGGCCATCCTTTCCTAGAGTAGGGCTCAGGGTGACTTACAACAGAATAAATATACAAATCTCAGTTTAAAACTAAATTAATTTTGCCTGATTTCCCCTCCTCACTGCAACCTCCTGATCCAAATGACTTTTTGTCCTGTCAGGTCCTGCAGCCCTCAGCTCCAGCTTTTCAGGCGTGAAAAAGGACTTCAAGAATTGGGGAAATAAAGTAGAAATGATCCACATTCACCAGTACTATCTAATCCAGGTTGTAAATCCACATTCACAGGTGCCTTAAACTAGCATTTGGTAAGCATATTCAAGTGTATTTGAAACCAGTTTGCCAACACATTTGGGTTGGAAGACTTGGCCTTGAGCCATCTCAAGGCCATTGCATTGAGAGTTAATGAAAAGCATTTAAATTCCACTGCTGCTTCTGAAATCCAGCTTATTAGGTGTCTTCTCATGCTGAAGGACAATTCATGCAACAGACTACCAAAATGTTTTGCTAAAGATGCATTGTGTGTGTTCAAGGATACAAGCAAGCAAAGCATCGCAATCAGAGGAGGCAGAACTGCTTTAAAACATGAAAACAAGTGGGGCATCTCATCTCACAAGTGAGAAACACATGAGAGGGATGAACAGCAACTTTCCTCTTTGATTCTGGCTTCTTGTGAACACTAGCAGACGACATAAAACAGAATCAAAGGGGAAGTTTGCCCAGAGGTATTTTAAATAGTGGTTTAAAATAATATGATTAAAATGTAGGCATGAGCCAAACAGGGCTCTTTTATTTCTTTTAACTAGTTATTTCATGTGTCTGCCTTGATGCCTGCAATTTTGTGAAAATTTTAATCAAGACTGAGCTGCAATCAAAAAGGTCATGTACTTTATTTCCAATAATTTGACAATGACCTGATGGTCCTGGACTAAACAAAACTGAAAAGCTGCCCCATATTCAACAACATAAGAGAATCCATGTCAGATCAGGCCGATGGCCCATTAAACCCAACCCTCGGCATCACGCAGTGGCCAAACCCCAGGTGCTTTTCAGAGATGGCTGTGAAAGGAGCAAAATGGTTGCCCATCAAAGGAGCAAAGAAGCATTACCCTGAACAGGCTTTTCCTCACATTCCTGATTAATTAGAGTTACCCATGGAAGCAGCCATGAAAGCAACATTGTGCTTGTTCCAATGGCCTAACTATAGGTGCATTTTTTCTAGATACATCCCCAGGTAGTGTCACAGTTATGTTCTGGAAGTTCCATGTTTTCCAGGTACACAATGAATCCGATCAGGACCATTATGAATCCGATCAGGACCATTATGTGTTGGGAGAGGAGACTTTGTTGTCCTGCCAGTGCTATTTCCCTGAACTGCAATGATCTCACGGTCCTTTTGGGGACTGCACATATACTGATATGGCTACACGTCTGTTTTCCCAGCAGAGCAACCAGGACTCCTTGAGGGTGTTTTAGGTGAGAAAATGGTATGGCTGGAAGAGCCCCTTCTTCCTCTTCACTGTGGCCCAGGCCAAATCAGGATCCTGTGCCCCTGGGAAGTTTGGAGCTCCCATATTGTATCTGTGACCGAACCCAGGGATGTACCCAGGGCTTTGGGGGAAGGGAGAGGTGCCAGAACTCTCAAGAGGGAAAGGAAGTTTTCAATCTGTATACTGAAAACTCATGAACTTTTAAACATTTAGTAAAAGAATGTTGTCGAAGAGGTTCTGGATCTCCATTCCAGTGAGTTCCCCCGGCAAAAAAGCCCTGGATGTACCTAAGAAAAACATAATGTGTTCACCTTCTTTTAGCATGTAACCAAACATGGTTGGCTGTATAACATTATGACATCAGGTCACTATATGAACCTTGGTTAGTTAGGATAGCTATAGGAAGGAGAAAAAAATCCTTGCAGGGGTGGGTGGGTGTAAAGTGCTGTTTCTTCAACATACTGTGGCTCAGACACAGCAAACAGGTGCACAGAACCATTCAAGGTATTAAGGGTTTTTTTGTGAAATCCCTCTCTGTCTCCTTGAAAGCATTATTTTTCTCTAATAATCAACAGAAGTGAACAGTCATATTCAAATACGATTAAAATGAAAAGCTTTATTTAAAATATTGTTTAGGTGAAGCTTAATGTTTTTTCTGAACCATTCCTTCCTTGATGTGCAAGGAGGAACAATATGTTGTGTAATAATTGTCCATCACAGGAGTCAAAAGCTTCATTAATATAATATAAAGTGAAAATGCAGTGGTTCATCTCAGACACAATAATTTCCTAAGGAAACAAACAGCACATTCATCTTGTGTCATCAAATGTCATGTGGTATCAACTGATGTAAATGCATGGATGAATACCCTTTTAGAAGGGTTTTCAAGAAGCATTGTGCTTAAAGACTAAATGTGTGTTTCCCCTTTGCTCCGAAATAAGAAAGGGATCATGAATCTCCCATTAAAAAATGAAACCATACATCAAAACAAATGCCCCCTGACTCCCAAAAACTTCTTTAGAGACCATGGAGAAGAACACAGCCCTGTTAAATAAATGAGTAAATAAGCACCGACAATTAGCACATTTGGTAAAGGACTCACTGCAGAAAGAAGAGTCTATGATGATGAATTAGAATCATTATAGCAACCAGACAAATGTAATAACAGTTTCTCAACCTTCTGTTTTTAATTGGAACACTTACCTTCTTTATTGTTATTATGGTGGTTTTCAGGTGCAATAACTAAACCCATTAATATAGAATCTAAATAAAAGGATCAGTGAAAAATGGTAGAGATGCTGCATTATTGTGAGCAGAATACATTATAATGGATAGTAACATTACAAGTTGGAGTAAGAGGTTAAAATGTATAGTTCTGTGTTTGCTGGCCTTGAGTGAAGGTCAGCTCATTGTGGGGTAGGCTACAGGCTGAAAAAATAGGTCATCACAGGAGGGGTGGATGTAAGGGGCTGCAGGCCAGGGTTTCGAGAAGGGGGGCTACGATTGAGCTGCATCATTTGATATTCTTTTTTAACGTTGTTCTCATAAACATCAAAGTAATTAAGCAAGCTACAAATGCATTCGCATATATTGTGGGCTGCTTCAGTGTGTGGTTTATTGCTCAAATGTTAACAAATTCCTTTATTTAAGAACTAATATATCAACATTGAATTATGAATTCCATTTCTAAAACTAGAAGCCATTGATCTTAGCCCTGCTACATTATTCAAATATAGTAAAAACATAATTTACATAAAGCAACTTATTTAGGCTAATGCCAATGTCAATGACTTTTTGAGAAGTATGTACAGATACTGGCAGATAGTGTTTAATGCTTTTCATTTTACTATCTCTGTGCTTTGTAGACCAGAGGTCAATCTTCTTTCAGCATTACTGAAAAGTTAAAACCTCCGCAGGACACCATTTAATATGAGTATTCAAAGTACTACTGCTTCCCTAGTTGCCTGAACTCTGGAGAGAGAAGAATGTGTGTGTTTTGGGGGGGGGGGGGAGGTATGGCATTTGTCATGTTGCATCATATGATCCTCAGGTCCACCTGGCCCTGGGAGTCTCATTTTGGGGAGCACAATAAACTAGAGAATGGGAAGGCAGGAAAGATCTATTCTGTGAGTACAATTCTGCCTATGCTTCTTCAGGTATAATATTGACAAATTAGGCAGCAACACTATATTTTCACCAGTCGCCTGCATCTATTTGTATTAGATAAGCATAAGCAGGGAACCTGTAAGAACTTTCAGAGACAGATCTCTTTCTCCCCCTCCCCCACTATCAGGGCTCATTTCGTAGCAGGAGCTCTTCTGCATATTAGGCCACACACCCCTACTGTAAGCTCTTGGAGGATTGGCTACATCAGGGGTGTGTGGCCTAATATACAGAGGAGCTCCTGCTACGAAATGAGCCCTGCCCACTATCCTTTCCCGGAAAGCCCCCATAGCCACTTAGACTGAGCCTCTTACCTCTTAGAGCCAGCGTGGTGTAGTGGTTACCAGTGGAGGACTCTAATCCAGAGCACTGGGTTTGATTCCCTGCTCCTCCACCTGCCAGGTGACCTTGGGCCAGTCACGGTTCTCTTGGAACTCTCTTGGCCCCACTTACCTCACAAGTACGATAGCCAGGTCCCTACTTTCTCTGGCAGACGGGAGAGAAGCTCTTCTCCTGGGATCTTCTGGCATGTACACATAGTGCGCGCATGCAATGACATCACCCAGAAGTGATGTCATCGTGCTAGGCACATTGCCAGAGGGACACTCTAGCATTCAGATAGAAACTCTATGATACCATAGAGTTTTCAGGCCGAATGCTAGAGTGTCCCCCGGCAACATGCCCAGCACAGTGATGTCACCAGCCGGATTGGGGCTGGCAGACTGGGGGGCCCTAAAGTGGGCAAAACCCACCCCCTGGGGATCTGGCAGCACTACTCACAAGGGGGGTGGGGGTGGGAATGCAACTGTAAGCTGCTTTAAGACTCTTTAAGGTAGAGAAAAGTGGGGTATACAAACCTTCTCTTCTTCTTACCTTTTTCTGCCTCCTTCTCTCCTTCTCACCCACCAGCCAACCTATCTCCCCCCTCCCTTCAGTTTTCACTCCTTCCCTACCCACGGTAGCCTCTCTGAGCTGACCAAGGTGCACAGTGCCAGCTGCTGAATTAGGCCCAGGTGCATGGTGGAAAGCTTGCAAGGACGTGTAAGGGTCACCTCAGTTCCCCCTGTACCCCTTTCCCACACTATTTCCTCTTTCCCTGCTCCTGGCAACCATAACCTCACCTTTCCCTGCTTCCTTTTCTTCTTTCCACCCTCCAACCAAACTACATTTTATCTTTTCCCTATCTGCAGCTCTATGTATTATTTGTTTACTTCTTTTCTCCACAGCAAAGATCCAAAATCACGTACATCATTTTCTTCCATTTTATCTTCACAGCAACCCTGTCAGGTAGATTCAGCTGAGAGGGACTGGAAGACCCAAGGTCATGCAGCAAGCTTCCATTGCAGAGTAGGGATTTGAATCTGGGTGTTACAGATCCTAGTCTGAAACTCTAATCAGTACACTACGCTGGCCTTCTTGGAAGGGCAGCTGTTGAACAGTATCAATCAGCTGGGCCTGGGTGAGTCACAGAGCTTTGGTATCAAATCACCTGGTGGACCTGACCTCAGTGATCCCTCCCTCAAAGGCTAAGGTATTCCTGGAAAGAGCCCTGCCTCTCCCCACCTTTTACTGACAGAAACCAAGGCTTCACCTGGTAATACCATTGTGGTTGCCTAGCAACAGTCACAGATGGCATTTGTTTCTTAAAGCTACAGGTGTTGTTTTTATTATTTGGGGGGGAAGCTTTGTGTTATGTTTTATTTTTAGATTTTAGATTTTATTTTTAGATTTCAGATTTTCTTTCAAATCTGGGGCTTTTCTCAAGTTTGTAGAAATCTATGTCTTGCCTGTCCATGGCTCCAGTCTCTGGATTTAAGTATCCACAGATCTGGCCATGCTGAGAACTAGATATATTGATTATGAGGACAAATTCATTAAGGAAAGATTTTAAAGGATCCGTACAAAGTGTTAGAAATCAAAGGGCTTTTCCACATTCTTATTTTCCTCACTTGTAAGTTCCTGTTGGTTCGGGGGGAGGGGGGGTCTGTTCTGCATGTGTTTCCCTCCCTCTGCTCATAAATTCAATATTTAATTGGATTATGTCCAGCATATCTCCCTGCAGATTTAAACTGCAGATTTTCATGCTGCACATAAGCTAATGTAATATCAAATCAACCACTAGAGGTAGCGGAACATGTATGGGGGAAAAAAACCCAAGTAATGGGAATTTACAAGCAAGGAAATGATGATGTGGAAAAGTCCAAAAAATACACTTATGGCAACTTTTCCTACTATCTGCTAGTATTTTAAATGGGACAAGGTTACTGCAAAAGATACTATAAAATCCACAAGTGTACATGACCACCTTATGTGCATTTAAATTAACCTTATCCATGTGGCCTTGCTGTCTGAAGTATGGTAGGTAGTCAAGCCAAAATGTATAAAGTCACCATGGGAAAGCTATTCCAAGGGAAATTCATGTGGCCTTTGTTATACCTTTGTTATACAATGAAGACTTTCAAAAGGCTCTTAAGCTGCAGGTTCTCTTTTCTGCTACTTAATTATGGAGCTGCTGCTACTAGTTTAGGATGCTGGTTAATGTCCTAATGTCATGGAGGGCTTTAAGATCTGTTGATGTCTGAAGAGATTTTTTTTGGTCAATATTTGTAGCTTATGGTTTGTTTTGGTGTATAAGCTTCTTGTAACTTACCTGGGGGATCTGATAAAATGGAAAGTCAATTCATACATGTTTTTTAATAAATAAATGTGTACAGGCACAAACCAACTGTTACCCTGTGACTTCTGTAAAGTACAACTACTTTTCAATAACTAATGGAGGAGTTGCTCGTTCAAAGGACCACTATTTCATATCTGCTGGTTATGCCTGACCCTTCACAAGTTTTGATTTAAAGCTATGAAAAAGTGAGATTTTGTATATATAGGAATTCTAACAGTGCAGTTTTTTGCAGAGTTACTCCAGCCTGGGTCCACTGAAATTAATAGGACTGCACTGAAAGATTGCATTATTGAACATCATATGAGACCTACTTTGAGACATACTTCCAAAACCGATAGTTTCTTTTATATCAGCAGGTGAACAGAAATTGCGGCACAGTGGAAGGTTTATTGAAATGGTCAGCTAATAGTGGGGAAACTGACATGTTGGGATAACATCAAAACGACAGGTTTCTATGTAGTATACATACCTTTTTCTCTTGTCCTAAATGTAAAAGAAGGCACATTTGTAAAGGAACTAGAGAAATGTATGCAGTTCTTGTTCCCCCAGTGGGTAGAATACAACAATTTAAGCTACGTGCCTTATTAGCATCCCAACTTTCCATGAGTCAATTTGTATTTACCCTACAATGCCTTTTTAATTAATATATCATTTATTGGAATTCAGGTCCCTTTCCAACTATTTTTATACAACATCTTTAGCCTATGTAAAAGATTTCAAGAAATATAAAGTTACAAAAGTGTGTAAGTGAAATTTGCACTGTAAAAAATGTCATGGTAGTAATGGGCAGGCAGTTCTCTTTTATTCATTTTTGCTTTTTTAGTGCGAGACAGTGTGATGTAGCAGTTAGATCATTGGACTACTAGGGCATGGCAGAACTAGGTTCAAAACCTCACTCCACAGTGAAGGCCACCGGTGACCTGGGGCCAGTCACACTCATCCTAACCCACCTACCACAAAGTTGCTGTAAGTGTAACTATGTACACTGCCCAGAGCTCTCTGGAAGAAGGTAAAATGCAAAGATCAGTAACACTGTACCATCCTATTCTCATACACTTTAATTCCAGATTTTCTTGATTACGGTTTCCTTCACATCCCTTGATTATTCCCTGTTTATTGAAGGGCAAATTATACATTTAATTTAACTAAATAGCTGTTTAAGATCACCAGGCCTGAAATGTCAGTGCCATTATTAGATGTCAAAGCCAGCACAGAGAACTTCCTTAATGAATAGTTATAAACAGGTTGCTATGAGGAAGCTCTTATGTCTTGAGGTATCACCTAACTTAAGCTAAATTACTTCAAATTCCTTCCAAAAAAAGGTTGCAGGTGCCACTCCACTTCTTTCCTGTGCTACCTGGGAGATTTCTCACGGAAGGAGTGGTGCCATGAACTTCACTGTGAATGAGTCCACTATTCTAACTTACCATGTGATGAGGAGTGACTGTGTTGAGCCAGTCCCATGATTACTCCACTGGCATGAACTTCTTACAGACTAGTTGGCAGCCTCCATAGCTGCTCTATTTGGCTGATTGCCATGCATAATTAAGAGACAGGTGCATCCTGGTGAACAAGGTTGTCCAGCATCCAGGAGAGAGAATGCATGGAGAGGAGCCCTAATGAGGAAGTGTTCTGGAGAGGGGTATGTTTTTTGTTTACTTATCGACACAACACTACACCCTTTTTAGAAACACTCCACACACTCATGTAGTGCAGGAGGAATACTTGTTTTCCTGGTAAAAGAAGATGTGGAGGCTGTGTCTTGAGCAGTGTTGAATTTTTTTACATTACTATAATCAATGAAATTCACACGTACTTAAGAACATAAGAGAAGCTGTGCTGGATCAGGCAAATGGCCCATCCAGTCCAATATACTGTGTGTCACACAGTGACAAAAAAACAGGTGTCATCAGGAGGTCCACCAGTGTGGCCAGACTCCAGAAGCCCTCCCACTGTTGCCCCCTCAACAACCAAGAATACAGAGCATCACTGCCATAGACATAGTGTTCCATCTGTACCTTGTGGCTAATAGCCACTGATGGACCTCCACTTCATATGTTTATCCAATCCCTTCTTGAAGCTGTCTATGCTTGTAGCCACCACCACTTCCTGCAGCAGTGAATTCCACATGTTAATTACTCTTTGGGTGAAAAACTATTTCCTTTTATCTGTTCTAAACCTACTGCTCATCAATTTCACTAAGTGTCCATGAGTTCTTGTATTGTGAAAAAGAGAGAAAAGTACTCCTTTCTCTACCTTCTCTATCCCATGCATAATTTTGTAAACCTCTATCATGTCACCCATCAGTCATTGTTTCTCCAACGTAAAGAGCCCTAATCTTTTTAACTTTTCTTCATAGGGAAAGTATTTCATTTTTCTTTAATCGTTTTAGTTGCCCTTTTTTGCACCTCCAATGCTATAATAACTTTTTTGAGATACAGTGACCAGAACTGTACATAGTATTCCAAATGAGAATACACAGGGACATCATGATACTGGCTGGTTTGTTTTCAGTTCCCTTCCTAATAATCCCCAGCATAGCATTTGCCCTTTTTATTGTAGTTGCACACTTGAGTCAACATTTTCAGTTGGTTATCTACCATGATTCCAAGGTCTCTCTCCTGGTCAGTTACCACAAGTTTGGACCCCATCAACATTTATTTATAATTGGGGGGGTTGTGCCAATGTGCATTACATTGCACTTGTCCATGTTGAACCTCATTTGCCATGTTGATGCCCACTTATCCAGCCTTGACAGATCCCTCTGGAGTGCCTCACCGTTCTCCCTGGTTTTCACTGCCCTAAACAACTTAGTGTCATCTGCAAACTTAGCCAAACTAAGCACTGGACCCAGTACCGAGCCCTGCGGTACCCCACTGTTTACCACCTTCCACTGTGAAAACTGCCCATTTATACTCAGTCTCTGTTTCCTGTTAATTAACCAGTTTTTAATTCACAAGAGGAGTTGTCCCATGACTGCTGGGATTACTTAGTAGCCTTTGATGAGGAACTTTATCAAAAACTGTCTGAAAGTTGAAGTAAACAACATCTATTAGGTCACCCTTGTCCACATTTATTTATTTATTTATTTATTATTTCGATTTATATCCCGCCTAGCCAGCGGACCGGCTCTAGGCGGCTAACAACATAAAATCACTCAAATACAAAGTTAAAACACAGCATAAAATTGATTCATTTTAAAATATAACAGACAATCATCACAAATGGCAGCAACATACCAGCACCAAATACTAGCCACTAGCTTATGCCCAGCCAGGAGGCTTCCACTGTAGATGTTCTGAAGATGGTTCGATGCACCATCAACTAAGGGCCATTCCCCCCGGTGGTGGCCCCAAAAGCTTGGCGGAAGAGCTCCGCTTTGCAGGCCCTGCGGAACTGCAAAAGGTCCCGCAGGGCCCTGATGTTCTCTGGGAGCTCGTTCCACCAGTAGGGAGCCACCACCGAGAAGACCCTGTTTCTGGTGGTTGTCAACCTAGCCTCCTTCAGGCCCGGAAGGGTCAGGCGATGTTGAGTGCCTGACCACAGTGCTCTTTGGGGTGTATACGGGGAAAGGCGGTCCCTTAGGTAGGCAGGCCCCAGGCCATATAGGGCTTTAAAAGTTAAAACCAGCACCTTGAACTGGACCCGGTATGCTATAGGCAGCCAGTGCAGCGCCCTCAGCACAGGCCGGACGTGGTCCCTCACTGAGAGGCCCATCAGCAGCCTGGCTGCGGCATTCTGCACCAACTGCAGCTTCCGGATTTGCACCAAGGGCAGCCCCATGTAGAGAGTGTTACAGTGATCCAACCTCGAGGTGACCATCATGTGGATCACTGTGGCTAGGTCATCACAGTTGAGGAAGGGAACCAACTGCCATGCCAGCCACAGATGATAAAAAGCTGACTTGGCAGTGGCTGCTACCTGGGCCTCCATGGTTAGGGAGGCATCCAGGAGCACTCCCAAACTCCGGACCCATGGTGCTGGCACCAATGGCGCCCCCCCACAGGCCGGTAATGGGATACCCACCCCCTGTCCACTCCGACTCAGGCATACGACCTCCGTCTTCGTTGGATTCATTTTCAGTCGACTCAGCCTGAGCCAGCCCGCTACGTCCTCAAGTGCCCTCTCCAAGTCATCTAGGGTGGCCCCAGACCGGCCGCCCAGCAACAGATACAGCTGGGTGTCATCCGCATACTGATGACAGCCGAGCTTGTGCCTCCGGGCGATCTGGGCGAGAGGGCACATATAGATGTTAAACAGCATGGGAGATAGCACTGCCCCCTGAGGCACACCACATACCAGCGGGTGCCTCTGGGACACCTGCTCCCCCAGCGCCACTCTCTGTCCCCGACCTTGGAGAAAGGAGACGAGCCACTGTAAGGCAAGCCCCTGAACCCCTATGTCGGTGAGGCGGTGGATCAGTAACTGGTGGTCGATGGTGTCAAACGCAGCCGACAGATCTAACAGCACCAGCACCGCTGTTCCGCCCCGATCCAGATGCCATCGGAGGTCATCCGTGAGAGCGACCAGTGCCGTTTCCGTCCCGTGACCCGGCTGGAAGCCAGACTGAAACGGGTCAAGCACGGAGGTGTCATCCAGGAAACCCTGCAAGTGAATTGCCACCGCCCTCTCCAAAATCTTGCCCAAATAGGGCAAGTTGGAAACCGGCCGATAGTTGGCCAATTTGGCCGGATCCAATGATGGTTTTTTAGGAGGGGGCGGACCATCGCTTCCTTGAGTGCCCCAGGGAACAGTCCCTCCTGGAGGGACCTGTTGACAATCTCCCTGAGGGCACCTCGTAACCCCTCACGGCCAGCTTTTACAAGCCATGAAGGGCACGGGTCAAGGCTGCATGAGGTGACATGCTTGTTCACCCCCTCAAAGAACTCTAAAAAGTAGTGAAACAAGATCTTCCTTTACAGAATCCATGCTGATTCTTCCTCAATAGCTTTTGTTATCATTGTGCCTACTAATTATATCTTTAATAACGGATTCCATTGCCCTGACCTGGATAGCCCAGGCAAGCCCAATCTTGTCAGATCTCAGAAGCTAAGCAGGGCTGACTTTGGCAAGTACTTGGAAGAGTGACCCCCAAGGAATACCAGAGGTGGCACACAGAGGCAGGCTAATCAAGCCACCTGTCTAAAAAATGTCCAAGCCACCAGTAGGGGTCACCAGAAGTCAACCATGACTTCCAGGCAAGCACACAAAGCACACAGAAACACAAATATTTTTTAAAAAATAGTGGATTCCACCAATTTACCCGGTATTGATGTTAGACTGGGAGGCCTGTAATTTCCCAGATTGCCCCTGGAAACTTTTTTAAAGATGGAGGTTACATTAGCTACCTTCGTCCTTGGGAATGTAGGCAGATTTTAGTGACAGACTGTGTATTTTTGTCAAGAGAGCCACAAGTTCACATTTGAGTTCTTTCAGAATGGATGCATGCCAACTTGGATGTATGCCATGTGGGCCTGGTGATTTGTCAGCTTTTAATTTGTCCATCAGCTGTAGGACCACCTTTCCCATCACCTCAGTCCAACTCAGTTCTTTCAATACCCCACCTGAAATCAGCAGTTCTGGAGTGGGCAAGCATTTCCCATCTTGGACAGTGAGGACAGAGGCAAAAAAAGCCTTCAGTTTATCTGCCATTTCCCTATCATCCTTCAGTAATCCTTTTACCCCTTGGTCATCCAAGGGTCTTAATACCTCACTGGCTGCTTTCCTGCTACTAATGTATTTAAAGAAATGTTTTATTATTAGCCTTTATGTTTTTGGCAATACGTTCCCCATAGTCTCTTTTTGCCTGTCTGATCACCAACTTGCATTTTATTTGCCAAAGCCTATGCTCCCTTTTATTTACCTCACCTGGACTAGCCTTCCACTACTTAAAGGGATCCTTCTTACCTTTTACTGCTTTTGTTACTTTGTTCGTTAACCACGCAGGTGTTGTTTTTTATAGCTATTTGTACCTTTTCTAACCTGTGGTATACATTTTATCTGAACTTCTAGGATTGTAGTTTTAAATAGTCCCCAAGCTTCCTGAAGGTTCCTCCTTACCTTTCCTTTCAGTTTCTTCTACACAAGCTCCCTCATTTTAGAGAAGTTACCTCTTCTAAAGTTAAATGTGTTGTGTTGGTCTTTTTTGGCAAATCCCTATTTACATAAATGTTAAATTAATAGCATTATGGTCACTGTTCCCAACAGATGCTATCATATCTACATCTCTCTCCAGGTCTCGGATATTACTCAGGACCAAGTCCAGGATCACCTTACCCCTGGTAGGTTCAGTGACCATCTACTCCATGGCACAGTCATTGAGAGTATCTGGAAACCCATTCTCTTTCTCCTAACTGGAATACATATTGGCCGAGGACAGACTGGCAGAATGAAGTGCAAGGGAAGCGGGGCAAAAAGACCCGGGCCAAGTTGTCGTGGGGCTTTCTGGTTGCACTGCATGGATTGATGCAGGACCATACCATGGAGGAGGCAGAATGGAGCATTCACACTGCAGGGCGGCCCCTGGTGGTGGTGCCCCAGTTGCATGCAACTTTGGTCCATTTCGCTGAACTACGCATAGGCGCATGGGCACAACAGCAATTGGGGCAGGATCACATGGCTGGGAGCTTTAACTCCGTGAGCCAAAAGCATCCCCATGGGTAGTTGTGCGCTTAAGCACACAGCACACATGGGTGGTTATGCTGGATCAGGGGGTTCACATTACCGGTGCCGCTTGATTGCAGCTTATTTGCATCTCCACTTCCAGGAAGTGGGATCAACGTGCACCCAAAAGGCTTGCCACAGCTTTCACCTGGTACTTTTTAGAAGTGGGATCAAAATGCTTCAGGACGGGGTGAGTATGGCAGGGGAACACCAGACAGCTGTGGCTGTGTGAACTGGCCTACTTAATCTGCTTGAGAAACATGCCTATATTGGGCCATACTGCCAGTCTGAACTCAGCCATTGACTCAATCAATGTGTGGATAGTTAAAATCACATAGTATGACACAATTATTTCATCTAGCTGCTTTCATTAATTGTTTTGCTGTTTTAAAATAATCTTTTAACCTTTTCATCTGGTGGGCGATAACAAACTCCCAGAATTAAGCTTTCCTTTGGGCACACTATTCCCACCCATAGCATTTCTGTAAGTGAATCTATTTTTTAAATTCTCAATCTTACTGGACTGTATGCCCTCTCTGACATATACAGCCACTCCACCTCCAATCCTTTCCTCCCTATCCTTCCAACATAATTTATATCCAGGAATCACTGTATCCCACTGATTATCCTCATCCCACCAAGTTTCTGAAATGCCCACAGTATCTGTGTTCTCCTCTGACACTAAGCATTCCAGCTCCCCCATTTTATCTCAGACATTTCTAGCATTTTTATATAACATCTGTAATTTCCCAGACACATTAGGCCTGCAATCTTCTTTATGTGGCCTCTAGACCTTGTCAGGTATTCAGTATTGTCTGTCATCCTCTCAGTAGCCAGTCCTAATCCATTTCCCTTTAGAAGAGTAACAGCTACCCCTTCATCTCTTAGAGGTGAGCCATCCCAAGCCAGAGACATTTCATCTACTGTCAGCTTTCCCCCAAGATTTAGTTTAAAAACTGTTCTGCCATCTCTTAATTTTAAGCACCAGCAGCCTGTTTCCTTCTTGGGACGTGTGGGGGCTGTCTCTTTTGTACAGGTCCTGCTTGTTCCAAAAAGTATCCCAGTGCCTAACAAACTTAAACCCTCCTTCACTCCACCATCATCTAATTCACTCACTGAGGCTCCTAATTTGTTTCTGACTCACTGGCTGCATGCATGGAACAGGCAGCATTTCAGAGAAGGCTACCTTGGAAGTCCTGGCCTTGAGTCTCTTGCCTAGCAACCTAAATTTTTCCTCCAGGACCACACAGCTACATTTCCCCACATCATTGGTGCCACAATGTGACATGACCACTGGCTCCTCCCCAGCACTGTCTACCAGCCTATCTAGACCACATGTAATGTCCACTACCTTCACACAAGGCAGGCAAGTCACCATGCAGTCAGTACATGGGTCTGCTACCCATCTATCTACATGCCTGAGGATCAAATCACCAACTACTAAAAGCCCCCTTCCCTCCCTGGCCAGAGATGGTTCCTTGGTGTAAAAGGATACCTGTTCATTAACTGATCAAGAGCTCCCTTCTGAGGGAACATTCCCCTTTTCATCAGCATTCTGGGCTGCCATTATTGGAATGGGATACATCTAACAAGTCCCCGAGAGTCTTATCCAGGTGCCTGACTGTCCCTGCTTCTCCAGGTCAGTGTCAGGTTCCCTGTCATGTTTTGCTTTTCTATGTCTATCCCGGTTGCAGGTCCTGGCGGGAGATCGGCATCAGCTTCCGCTCTGACGGTTCCTTCCCCCCCTCCCCTCCTCACCCCTCCTTCATTGGAATGAGCTCAGATGTTTTGCTAGACTTGTTAGCCAAATTGCTTTAATTTACGTTTAGCAATTGGCAAAATACCGGGTTCTTGCCAGCTATACCAAGGTCCCACCCCTTCCGGGAGTTCCCAGTAAATAGGCAGTGAGGCTGTAGTTCAGTTTGAATGGTATTTACTGAAACTATGTATTTCAAGCACACACGCCGGGACCTGCAACCGGGAGACATCTGGATCAAGTCGGTACGGCGGCACTGGTGCTATTAGATCTGTCGGCTGCATTTGATATGGTCGACCACCAGTTGCTGATCCGCCACCTTGCCGATGTGGGGTTATGGGGGCTGGCTTTACAATGGCTTGCCTCCTTTCTCCAAGATCGGGGACAGAGGGTGGCGCTCAGGGAACAGGCCTCCCAGAGTTACCCACTGGTGTGTGGTGTTCCTCAAGAGGCGGTTCTGTCCCCGATGTTATTTAACATCTATATGCGCCCCCTTGCCCAGATTGTTCGGAGGCATAGGCTAGGGTGTCATCAATATGCAGATGACACCCAGCTTTATCTGTTGCTGGGTGGCCAGTCCGACTCTAGCCCAGATGACCTGGGTCGGGCGCTTCAGGAGGTTGCGGACTGGCTTAGACTGAGTCGCCTGAAATTGAATCCATTGAAGACGGAGATCCTGTGTCTGGGTCGGACCGGGTCGGGGGTGGGGCTCCCACTACCGTCCTTCAGTGGGGCGCCTTTGGTGCCAGCGCCAAGGGTCAGGAGTTTGGGTGTGCTCCTGGATCCCTCCCTGACAATGGAGGCCCAGGTAGCAGCCACTGCCAAGGCAGCCTTTTATCACCTTCGGCTGATCAGGCAGTTGGCCCCCTTCCTTGAATGTGAAGACCTAGCCACAGTGATCCATGCTATGGTCACCCCTCGACTTGATCACTGTAACGCTCTCTACATGGGGCTGCCCTTGTCTCAGATCCAGAAGCTGAAGCTGGTGCAGAATGCTGAGGCCAGGCTGTTGATGGGTCTCTCTTTGCGGGTCCACATCCGGCCTGGGCTGCAGTCACTGCACTGGCTGCCTATAGCATACCGGATCCTGTTCAAGGTGCTGGTGTTAACCTTTAAAGCTCTATATGGTCAGGGGCCTGCCTACTTGAGGGACCGCCTTTCCCCATATAGGCCCCAGAGGACACTGAGGTCAGGCACCCAACATCGCCTGACTCTCCCTGGTCCGAAAGACGCTTGGCTGGCCTGTACCAGGGCCAGGGCTTTCTCGGTGGTGGCTCCTTACTGGTGGAATGAGCTCCCGGATGACATCAGGGCCCTGCGGGATTTATTGCAATTCTGCAGGGCCTGCAAGACGGAGCTCTTCCGCCAGGCATTCAACTAGGAGCCGCCGCCGGGGGGAGAATTGGACATCGCCCTGATCCTGCCGGCCACACCCCTTTGCTGCCACTATTCACCATAAGAACTCTGTATGATTGAAGTCACCATCTGTTGTTGTAGTATATTGTGTAGAATGTGATGTTAGTTTTAAACGTTGATTTTATATTGTAAACCTTATGGTGTTTTATGATTGTTAGCCACCTTAAGCCGGTTCGCTGGCAAGGTGGGATATAAATGCAATAAATAAATAAATAAAAATGGAATCACACATACACACACACACACAGGCCTAAGGAAATAAAGACAGAAAATAGCACTGTCGCATTAGCAGGATTTTGATGAGGGGTGATACTTTACCTGTCCTGTAGAGGAGTTGTCTGCTCGAAGGAAGAATTGGATGGGGAGAGAAAAATAGAAATATGGGACATGCGGCTCGAACCAGCAAGACCACGTGGTTCTCTCTGTTCCGGAATCCAGAGATTCAAAGATGGAGGCAAGGGTATTGGTATAGAAAGCTGGGCATAAGGGATAGCAAAGCAGATAGGGGATGATGGCTCAAGAGACTGATTGCCTCTGTGCGGGGTCTTTTATTAGGTGGTCTTGAGAGGCAGTCTGCGCAAACCGCGTCCCCTTGACACACCTCTCAGGTAGTCCGTCCCTTCAAACCCTATCATTGGTTAAGGTAAAAAGTGTGCTGGTGGCAGAGGGGTGGCCAATATTGCAAAACTATGACCTCAACAGGAACAGACACCTGGGCAAAGTCCGATGACTCACCGGGGCCACTGCATTGTCTTTTAATGGCCCTAGCCGACTGGATGATGGCCCGACCATTAGTTGCCAGGTAACCTCATTAGCATAACCCATTCAGGTATGTTGGAGGGCGCAGGGGTTGACCAGCGCAGTGTGACAAAAAGAAACCTCATGGCAAAAGGAGTCTTTGTCTCTGTCTTGGTGAACTATTGTGGGTGCCAGCCTCCTGGAGTGGACTGGAGCTTCCCCCAGCAATGGGGAATGCACATAGCCCTTCCAACACTAGCAACCCAAGTTCAAGCTTATGAATCTTAAAATCCATAAGAGCACTAGCAGTGCCTTGCTGGCCAACAGACTCATGTTATCTCTGATGCTGCACTTGTAACCTTGGGCAACTGGGCCTCCACTTTTCCAGGTGTCTTTGGCATGGGATTGCATGTAGGGAAATCACAGGGCCGGGGATGGGAAAGTAGCTCTGCTTACGCACCTTTTTTCCTGAGAAAGTAACGGTAGTACATTTTTGTGCTTGTTTATTCTTTTTCCATTGGTACCCGTGCTTTTACTCTAGTTTGAATTTACTATATCAATTCCTCCTCTTCTGTATCTGGTATCACTAACAACGCAAGTGCTTCCTGAGAGACCATTAAGAATAAAGACTTTGATTTGAAATACAAGGCCTGGCTTATTGGATCTAATCAGAAGTCTCACAGTCAGCCACCTTGGCCTCAAGGGTGCAAACTCATTCCCTGAGAACCAGGAACTCCTTGCACCGAGCACACACCCATGACTTCTGTCAGTCTGGCAGATAGTCATACATGTTATACTTGGTGCAATACACTGGATAGTCCCCAACCCACTGTTGGCATTCTACCTTCATAATTGCCTTTTCATTATTTGGGTCTTTTTAATCCCCCTTTTTATAAAACTTCCTATTTATGTAGATTTGTTTGTGGAAAGTGTGCTTACCCTTTTAGGAATGTGGTGAGACTAGTGCCCTGGCTTCCTCACCCTGCTGCTGAACTTGCACATCTACTAAACTCACTGGTTTATTCCCTTGTCCCAGAGACTTTGTCAATGGACCAGAGCCTGCTCATAGGAACCCTAAGTAAATAGCTTGGGCCAAAACTCCACCCTCCACTGGAGCCAATCACACTATTTGGGATCTAACCGATAAAGGAGGATGAGTGAGTCAACCTCTTGCTGATTGGGATCTGCTCAGACTTCCTCTCCTTCTCAAGCTGCCTTTTACTTCAAATGCTAATTTTTCAAATGTTAATTTAGCCCTTATAGGCATGGATTAAAGGGGACTCTAGCTGAATAACCTCAGCAGTTACAGAGGTACAAAACTGCTTGTTTTCTTGTAGGGGGGAAGCAACCCTTCTTTAAAGAATTAGCTTAAAATTTTAGATTTAGTTTAAAATTGGACCCCCTATTCTGTTTTGCTTTTAGCCCTTTTGTTGTTGTTCAGTTGCACAGTCGAGTCCAACTCTTCGCAACCCCATGGGCCACATATTAAGCCAATGATTGCGAAACTTTTAGAGACCGAGTGCCCAAACTGCAACCTAAAACCCACTTATTTATCGCAAAGTGCCAGCACGACACTTGGCTCATACTTTGTCAGTTTGAGAGCAACATATGCAGCACTCAGATCATCTGTTAGTCTGTTTCTGGTGTCAGATTTGATATAATTCAAAGCTGAAAACAGCTGCTCACAAGCATAAGATGATCCAAACAACATAAGGAAAGCAATCCCAAGTGCTTTCATTGACTTAAAATTATTTGGCAAAAAATTCCAAACTTTAAGGATTTCATTTTCAGAATTAACTATGCTGTCCTTTGTCATCCCTTCTATCTTCCCAAGTGTTTCATGCAGGTCATAGAATTTATTTTTCCAGACAGAGCTTTCTTGAAATTCCAATAGCTCCATTTCCAGATTTCCTAAATCTAACCAGTGTAAGCAGGAAAGATCAAGTTCTTCAAATTTGGCTTTATCTGGAGAAGTAAGAAAACATAGGGTTGTCTTACGGAACTGTAAAAATCTGTTACTAAAGTTCACCTTTGCAGCTGCTACAATGCTAGAAAATTCCTTGTAGATTTCCTGATGGCTTGTAGGATTGTCTGCCAATGTTGCAGAATTTTCTAAATGCATTTTTAGATTTGGAAAATATTTCAGCTGCCCACTTTCAAAGACTCTTTCAGAAACCTGCAGTTTTCTCTCAAATGTTTTGATATCACAAAATATCCTTTCTGCTGTTTTCCCTACACCTTGTAGTTGTTTGTTCAGTACATTGAAGTGTAGTGTAAAATCTGTAAAAAAAACATGAGGTTGATACGTCAGGCCATACCAGTGAGCTGTGAATATTCCTGCCCTTTTTCATTCATAAACAGCCTAATTTCATCCAAGCGGGCTACAAGTCTCTGCAGGACTCGTCTTCTGCTCAGCCACCAGACATTATTGTACATAAGTAAACAATTATACTGTACCTGAACCTCCTCAATAAGTGCTTGAAACTGTCGAAGATTCAGAGCACGGGCCATGATGTAATTCACCATTTTTGTGACATCTTTGAGGACATCGTCAAATTTTTTGCTGCTTTTCCTGGCACAAAAAGCTTCTTGATGTATAATACAATGGAACTGAATGACTCAATGTTTTGTTTCTTTAACAAAGAACTGTATGAAACCAGATGTTGCCCCCACCATAGAAGGTGCCCCATCACTAGTAATTTTTCTTGTCTTATGTCTTGTGACAAAAAAGCCTCCATCACAGCATTGTAGATACCTATCCCTTGTGTTCTTTCAGGCAAAGGCACCAGTTTCACCAGCTCTTCTCTCATGATGTCACCAACAGCATAACGCAAAATTACTGCTAGCCCTGCATGATTATTTCTATTTGTGCTTTCAGCTAAGCACATGGAGTAACAGGCTGTCTTTTGTAAGTCAGTGGTGAGCTGCTGACTAACATCACTTGCTGAATGGTCTGTTAGGTTAAAACATCAGTCAGATTTACTCAGATCCCATTGACATTAAGTCAAAAGTGCCGAGGAGTCTTTGTTATAAGAACATAAGAACATAAGAAAAGCCAATGCTGGATCAGGCCAATGGCCTACCCAGTCCAACACTCTGTCACACAGTGGCCAAAAATACCAGGTGCCCTCAGGAGGTCCAGTAGTGGAGCCATAATTGTTAAATTATGTCATTAATTATGTTTAAAGTTAAAGGTTTCCCATGCTCAAAAGCCAGTCGAATCTGACTCCAGGGGGTGGTGCTCATCTCCATTTCCAAGCCGAAGAACCAGCGTTGTCCAAAGACTTCTCCATGGTCATGTGGCCAGTATGACTAAACACTGAAGCTCATGGAATGCTGTTACCTTCCCACTGAAGTGGTACCTATTTATCTACTTGCAATTTCTTGCTTTTGAATGGCTAGGTTGGCACGAGCTGAAGCCAGAGACGGGAGCTCACTCCATCATGCGGCACTCGGGTCTTGAACTGCCGAGCTACTGACCTTCCCATCTGCAATTCAGTGTCTTAACTTCTGAGCCACTGCAGCCCCCAACTCAGAATTAGATACCACTGAATTCCCATAAAATTGTTAAATTTACAGTTAAACTATAGCCAGTTTGGTGTAGTGGTTAAGTGCGTGGACTCTAATCTGGGAGTTTGATTCCCCACTCCTTCACTTGCACCTGCTGGATGACCTTGGGCAAGCCATAGCTCTGGCACAGCTGTTCTTGAAAAAGAGCGGTTTATGTCAGAGCTCTCTTAGCCCCACCGACCTCACAAGGTGTCTGTTGTGGGGAGGAGAAGGGAAAGGAGTTTGTCAGCCACTCTGAGACTCCTTTGAGTAGTGAAGGATGGGGTATAAATCCAATCTCCTCTTCTTTTCTTCTTCTATAGATTCAGCTGGGTAGCTGTGTTAATTTGAAGGAATAGAATGAAGTTTGAGTCCAGTGGCACCTTTAAGACCCAAAAAGTTTAATTCTGGGTATAAGCTTTCACATGCACACTTTATCAGATACATGCATGCACATGAAAGCTTATACTGAAAATTAAATGTTGCTGGTCTTAAGGTGCCACTGGACTCGAACTTTGTTCTGTTAAACTAGGTTTACCTCAGAAGCAGATCCCATTGAAATCAAATCCAACTCAGATGGTCTGTTAGACTACAGTGCTTGAAAGTCAGTCTCACTGATATCAAGCCAAATTGGTCAGGGGAGTCTATCAGACTACATTATTAAATGCATTTACTCAGAACTGGATCCCTGTGAAATCCAGTCAAACTGGTTGGGAGAATATGGTGGGCTACAATATTGGGAAGCAGTGTTTAAGCTGAGTTAGTGTGAGCTACCTCAGTTTTTTAGCCTCCAGCTGACACATTTTTGCCTCAGCTCAGGAAGGATGGCTCCAGAGCAAACTAATGTATGCAGTAGCCGAATTGCTCGTTCACAGCTTTAATGCCAGTGGCTCACAAAGTGGAATTTTTGCTCCCAAGACTCCCCACAGCCTCCACTGGAAATTCAGGTCACCTAGATTAGACCTAGCTGCTAAGTTTCTCCCTTTCACCAATTTTTTAAAGCTTCCCTCCAGTTTCTCCTCTCCTAATCTCAGTGCCTTTCCCTTCCCCTCTGCTCTCTCAAGCTCCTGCCGTCTCTGGGCAATCCCGTCGCCATCCCTCCCAACTGCTCATTCACTCCCCTGCCTTTTTTCCTGGGCAGCTAAAGTCAAACTGGACTCTTGATCACTTTGCAATAAGCACAGAATATCCAATGGCGGGGGGGAGGAAAGTGCTTCTTTCCGCTTTACGGCTGCTGAAACCCCCCCCCCCAGGAGAGTGTGCCACACCGCCGTCCAACATCCAGGCACCCTCCAATGCCCAGGTAAAGGGAGACACCACCTGAGGGGGAGGGCGAAAGAGGACCAGACAGAAAGTTTGCAAACTCCAGGTGAGGCACGTGCACGCTCACACACACAGGTAGCAGTGTGTTTGAGACAGAGGAGATGCTCATGTGCGTGCGCCACTCCAGTCTTGTGCCTGTGGCAGCCCAGCCTTGAGTCTGCATCATCTTTTTCCTTTTAGAGACTGAGTGCCCAAACTGCACACGTGCCCACAGAGAGGGTTCTGAGTGCCCCCTCTGGCATGCGTGCCATAGGTTCGCCACCACTGTATTAAGCCTTATCTGTATTTAAACCCTAACTTCAGTTTATTTTGTTACTTGCTTTCCTTTTTCTGTTACAAAAACCTGTCTAAGGTTTAGCCTCATCTGTGAACTCACTATCCCTAGTCTCTGGTATTAGTACTTTAATCTATAGATGTAGTAAAATTCCAAAGTGATATTAGAGCTTAAGATAGCCCTGTGACTTCAGTTTTAATTTTTGTCCTTTGTTTGAACCTCTGCTTAACCCTTCCTGTACTGCAGTAAAACTTGCCAAGAACCTCTGAGCCTGTTTAGAACTAAAATTAGCTACACCTGAGTAGTCTGAGCAGCTACAATCAAATTAAAATTAGAACTAGACCAAAAAATAAGCCAGAATTAAAATTAGAACTAAAATTAGCTACACGTGAGTGGCTTCTGCAGCTACAACACTGAGAAATTACACAATGTTGGTAACTAAAGGTATTTTTAACTATTTGCCCACCTTACTATTGAAACAGAACTAAAATTAGGACTCAGATTAGCTACACTTGAGTGGTTTGAGCAACTACAACACTGAGAAGTTACACAATGTTGGTACCTAAAGGTATTTTTAATGCCTTCCTTACTATTTTAACCTTTTCACTTAGCCTATCTTGATAGAATTTTATATTCACACATGCACACACGCACACACACACATATATATAGCCACTTACCCTCTCCTTGCACATCTGGTAAACTCACCTTTCTATTCCCTCATTCCAGACACTTTGTCACTGGAGCCGAGACACTTTGTCACTGGAAAAGGGCCTGCTACCTTGCAGAGCTCAGTATAAACTATCATTAACCAGGCAGCAGGATGGAGGTGGAGTTTTCCCATGTAGGAACAGAGACCTAAAGTGAAAGACAATTGAAGGGTCCAATGCTAAAATGGAGCAAAAATGGGAAGAAATTCATCATGGGGGACAGGTTTCCAGTGCAGAAATGGAGCACAAATTGGAAGCATTTTGGTATACTGGGTAGAGCTTCCTACTGCAGAAACAGCCCCCCCCCCCAAAAAAAAACCCCTGAAGAAATGTATATTGTAAAGTGATATACAGTATGGGGGTAGTAGTCATATGGAGAAATGGGTCTCAAAATTATGAAGAAATTCATAAGCCAGGCATTGGGGGGAGGTCTTTCTACCTCAGAAATTAAGTGCCCAAGCAGGAAGAAAATCCTTGGTGTTAAAACAGCCATGGGGAAAATGTAACTCACATGCCCCTTTGCTATGTCAAGCATGAGCAAAAGCCAATTGTTCATTTGTGTGTGCTGTTGTGCTAAATGTGCAGCTGCCCAGCAAACTCCAATGAATGAGTTCTTCGATGACTCAATTTGATCATCTATCAGTCTGGGGGGGATATTTATAACTAGCAATTACAATGCAAATTCAACCCACAGGAATCTGAGGTTCCCTAGTTAGAAGTCTTATACCAGGGACATGAGAAATTATTATGCAAATAACAATGGGAGCCTATGCATATTTACTACTGGTTTCAAAAAGACTAACTATCTAGCAAATGAATTTAATATTGTAGCAATCCTGTGCACACTTACCCAGGAATAAACTCCTTTGACAAAATGCTTGAGTCTAAATGTGGAGGTTTTTTGTGATGAGAGAGGGGTAATTTTTGCAAATCCTCACCCTGTTCCTGAGAAGTATCCGAAAAATCTCCCCCACATACTCAGAAGTATTTCAAGGAGTGCTGTAGATCAGAATGCAGAAAGAGGTGCTTGCTACCAACCCCAAGAAATTTATTCCAGAGTAAACATACGGAAGATTGCACTGCAAAATTGCAATTCTCTGAACATTTCTTGGGAGTAAGTCTCTTTGCAATCAACATGATTGTCTTCTAAGTAAACATGTTTTTCATGAGTGTATAGTCTATTTATTCTAATGTGAAATAGGGTTGGGAAAGAAACTGTAATTTCCCTTTAACAGATACTTAATAATATATTATTTACCAGGTGATTGTAGTGTTCCATGGCGATAAGCCTTGTCTTGTGAGCAACGACACCGAGTCGTTTGCTTATAGAACAACTTTATTCCGTAGAAGGAGACATCAGGAGTGGAGGGCAAAGAACAACATCACATCATTCCAAAGTCACCGACCCTGCCCATTCCAACAGGTTAAATACCTCTAATAGAATGGAAAGCCAGTTCCTTAAAGGTACATATACACATCACATCTCTCCTCCCAAATATACAAAGAATATTTAGACTACCAATTAAATATTAAAATATTTAAAACACATAACAATAACAATAAAATTTGACATATCGGGTAAAACCAAAATACATACAAACATAAGCATTATAGTGTGTATCTTTCTGGTGAAAACACATGCCTACCATAAAACGTTGTACACCTAGGAATCCTTTCTGTTACCTGGGAACTATTAAGTTTTTGATTTTCCCTTTTTGTGACTTGACTATTTGGTTTTCCTAAAACCTTATCATCTAGTCCTTGTTCCCTGTTGAACTCATTTTCCTTTTCCTCATGTCTCCTCTGTCCTCTTCTCACTCCTTTCTGATAGAATCTAAGATGGACTCTTTAATGCTGATAGTTGTTACCATCAGAAGTCTGTACCCTATACGTACGTGGTTGCTGGCATTGCTCCATTACTACTGCAGGACACCGCTGCCTATTTCCCTCTGCCCACACCTCATCTCCTTCTTTCAATGGTTTAAGTGATTTTGCCGCTCGATCATGGAAATATTTTTGCATGTCCTGGATTTCCTGTAAGGCCTCTTTTACTCTGCTTGGTGTTTTGGGCCATAATCTCTGCTGGGATGCTGGTAACCTACTCCTCAACACTCTGCCCATTAGCATCTCCACTGGTGAATACCTCATTCCTGTCATGGGCATATTACGATATTCCAATAATACTAGATGTATATCCTTTTTTGAATACTCTGATTTCCTCATTAACTGTTTAATGGAGCCAATAGCCCTCTCTACCATCCCATTTGATCTAGAATATCCAGGACTGCTTAAAAATTGCTCGAATGCCCGCTCCTGGGCAAATTATCTAAACTCCTTACTAGCAAAAGGCATGTTGTCACTTACTACCTTCCTTGGAATTCCATGATGTGCAAATATGGTCTTAAGTCTAAGGATCACTGTGCTGGCAGTTTTATCTGGCAGTGCCACTACCTCTGGGTATTTTGAATAGTAATCCACCACAATAAGGAATGGAGAGGACTGATAGTCAAAAATGTCTACACCTACTTTTTCCCGGGGTAGATCTGAGATTTCCTGGGGTATAAGTGGCTCCTTTTGATTTTTTACAGCAAATCTAGCACTCACAGAACAAGTCCTAACCATCCTTTCAACATCGGCACACATACCAGGCAAATACATGAGCCCCTTTGTGCGAGCCTTTGTTCTTTGGATGTCCTGGTGTGATTCATGAAGCTGAGTCAACATACCTTCTCTCAAGGACACAGGAATGAACAATTTGTCTCCCACATACAGAATGCCATCTTCAATATGTAGCGCATCCTTGATAGCCCAAAGGGATTTTATAGATGCAGGGATATCTTTATAATACTGTGGCCACCCTGACTTTAAGCAATTAATTACCAACTGAAGATGTTCATCTCGCTTTGTGGCTTCCTGTATAGCCTCTAGCCCTTCCAGACAGGACTGTAACATTTCCACTTCATGTATGACCTTCTCTTCCCATACCTGTTCTTCATCCCCTGTGGGAAGATCCACTGCAGCTCTTGATAAGGTATCAGCTAAATACATGTGTTTACCTGGAATATACTGGACATTAAGCTGGTACCATTGTAATTGTAAGAGCATGCGCTGTAGCTGAGCAGGGGCAGCACCAATTGGTTTCTTAAAAATTGCCTCGAGCGGCTTATGATCAGTTTGCACAAAAACAATTTTGCCATACACGTATTGATGAAACTTTCAAATCGCATATACTACAGCCAAAAGCTCTTTCTCTGTCTGTGCATAGTTTTGTTCTGTTGGGCTAAGAGATCTGGATGCATAAAAAACAGGTCTAACCTCCTGAATCAGACAGGCTCCAAGGCCATCTTTTGATGCATCTGCTTGGATAGTTACTGGGTTTTTTACATCATAATACTGGAGAACGGGTGCCTGACATAGCTGTTGCTTAACCATGTCAAAAGCTCTCTGGTGTTCCAGCATCCACTGGAAACAAATATCCTTTTTAAAAAGACCCCGTAGAGCCACCGTTAACTCAGCCTATCTTGAAACATATTTTGACAAGTACTGTACCATCCCTAAAAATCTAAGTATGTCCTGTCTGTCTTTAGGGGAGGGCATCTCTCTGATGGTCTTAACCTTACCTTCATCTATGGTGACACCTTCAGCAGTCACAACATGCCCCATGTATTTCACAGAATCCACCTTAAACTGTATCTTTTCCTTGTTAAATTTTACATTTTTGGCTCTTGCTGTTTCCATCACCTGATGCAAGATTTGATCATGCTCCTCTACAGTCCTTGCCACTATAATCATATCATCTGCAATCATAAACACTCCTTCAATATGACCAAAAACCTCATAGTTTTTTTGTTGGAAGACTTCACTAGACACCAAACCAAACGGCAAACGATTAAAACAATATCTTCCCCATAGGGTATTGAATGTGCACAGTAATGCTGATGACTTATCTAATTTCACCTGCCAATACCCATCCTTTTCATCTATTATTGTAAAAACTTTCTTTCCTGCTAACTGAGCCAGGACCTCTTCCACAGTGGGCATAGTATAGTACTGTTGTTGAACTGCCTTATTCAAGTCGCGAGGATCTAAACACATACACAAATTCCCATTTTTTTCCCCTGTTATCACCTGGCTATTTACCCAGTCTGTGGGAGCCACCACCCTCGATATCATTCCTGCCTCTTCCAATTGAACCAGCATGTCCTTTAATCTATCCAATATTGTAAATTTCTGCATCCATGAACTACAGGGGGAACTGTTGGATCTGTGTGTCTGTGTGTCTGTGTGTCTGTGTGTGTGTGTGTGTGTGTGTGATGGGACTCTTCAGACTTCCCTAAACCTTCAAAAATGTCATTGTACATTGTTAACATTTGTTCCCAAGTCAATTTCCTTGACTGTACAACATCTACTTTACATACTAGATTCGAGATATCACATGCTGCCCTCCCCAACAATGGAAGTGTTGAAACATCTGTAACATAAAACATCAATTCAGCTTCATTTCGCTGTGTTGAACATGTGAGCACAATGGTACCCATGGTATTTATACATGTCCCACCATAAGCCATCAACACTGAATTACTACTTGATAACATGTTCCGTCTAGGGAGAGCATTAAATATATTAACTGGCAAAATATTTGCCTCAGCACGTGTATCTAGCTTGAATTTAACTTTGAGTCCTCTCAAATTTATGTCGGCATACCACCCAGGTGTTTCCACTTGATCGTCACCTACACTGTGGCAAAATAACACTCCTATAAGCAAGTTATCCACATCTGCTTTTGAGTTGTGGAAATTTTGGTTTCAACTATCTCTAGCTGTTTTACATAACTTGGCAAGATGATTCCCCCACACACACTTATAACATATCTTGCCAAAAGCAGGGCATTTTTGAAACCTCTGTACTGTGCCAAAATATGAACAGTTCCTTTCTCTCGTAACACCATCTGCATCTTTGGGGCATGCCTTTTGCTGTCTCACTGCTTGCAAAGGAATCTCCTCAACTTGTCTGGAGAATGCAAATGACTCACACAGCTGTTTTGAGGAGTTTGTCATTGTTTGTAATTGAGAGGCCAGAGTTTCAGCAACCTCGCAGAGTTCAACAGACTTTTTCAAGGTAAGGTCAATCTCTTTCAAGAGTCTTTCTTTAAATCTGTCCAGAGCACTAAAGACCAGCTTATCTCCAATCAGCTCCTCAGAAATTGAGCCAAATTCACAGCTGGCAGCCTTTAGTTTGAGTTCAGTTGCAAATTGTTCCACTGATACTCCCTGCTCCCAGTTATAAGTCCAAAAACAATAACGCTCAAATATCAAATTCTTCTAAGGAGTACAATATTTCTTAAACTCCGTAAGAACCTCATTTAGCATTGTTGGCCCTCCATCCCCAAAAACAAATGTATTATATATTTTAACAGTGTCTTTGCTGGGGTCATTTCGTAGAAAAAGAGGTGCAAGAGCTCATTAGCATAACTCATTAGCATAACTTATTTGCATATGCCACACCACCTGACATCACTGGAAGTATGTCAGAAGGACAAGGACCTTTCCAGGGGACGGGGTCATTTTGCTGCAGCCATGACACGCAGGCATTCCCCCACAAGGGGGGGCTGGCACCATCTCCTGGAGCTGAGCTCCCCCGAGCTCCTGCTCAAAATGACCCCTGGTCTTTGCCAATCACACTTAGCAATATAGCGATTAGTCTCTTATCTGGTGCATTTTCAGTGGCAGTAGCAATCAAATAAAATTGGAAAGCTTGCTCCCACATCTTCCAGATTTCTGCAAGATTACCAGTCAAAGGAAGTGGACATGGCAGCCGAAAATACTCCATTCTTCTGACACCATGAAGTGTTCCACAGCGATAAGCCTTGTCTTGTGAGCAACGACACCGAGTCGCTTATAGAACAACTTTATTCAGTAGATGGAGATGCCAGGAGTGGAGGGCAAAGAACAACATCACATCATTCCAAAGTCGCTGACCCTGCCCATTCCAATAGGTTAAATAGCTCCAACAGAATGCAAAGCCAGCTCCTTAAAGGTACATACACACATCACAGTGATATTTACCTCCATGCCATGAAAAGCTTAGGCTGACCATTTCCACACAGTAAGTCTCTGTTAAAGGGGATAGGCCATTTTTCTCCAGGCCTGGTGGCAACCTTAGTATAGAAACCTATAAACAACTGGACTAGAATACAGGAAACACTAGGATTTTCATCTGCCTTTAATGGCTTGGTTTTTAAATATGACTCTTTCTGTTTGCTTCTCACTCTTATCTCTATATTACCAGTAGGGAACAAATAATGAGGAGCAGTCACATGTTCAAAACAATTAGAGACATGGGATTAATTTATTGCTTTGCAATTTCTTGGGACTTGTCACTGCCTAGCCTACCTCACAGAACTGTAATGAGCAGAGGAATTCCACTAAAGACACAAAGGAAAGTTGGGGGAGGACTAATGGCATAGGGCAGCCCTGACTCTGGGATAGTCCCACATGAATTGGACAGAAACCACTGCTGCTATGAGCCTGCAGCCTCCACAAGGAGCACTGGAGCTACTGCCTCCATAAGCCAGCAGCTGCTGCCATACACAAGGCAGGCAAATGTAAGCCACTGTGAAAATGTGCCAATAGATACAGTCCACAACAGGTCTCCTTAAGCAGAAAGTCCTTTATTTGCAGAAAAGGTCTCGTTGGTCAAACACTTTTTCTGTTAGTAATGCCCAAGCATAGAAATACAACTACAATTATACTTGATATGAAATATGGCCCCTTTGCCATCCACCAATCAATAGAGAGAACTATTGGCGCCCAAATATACTGGCCCACTGTTCCCAAGGAAAGCGTGGCAAACTAGGTTCTCAGGGAAAAACACTGTTGAGATTTTTTAGAGAAAATGTTCCCAAGGAAAACTGAGCAAAGGAATACATAACACCTGTGATTCTTGTAACACATAACAGGAGGCTTTCTGCTCAAGGCCATTAGCCAGGGAATAGCCAGCTAGAGATAAGAGAGGAGGAAAAGCTAATGAATAATAAGCAAGCGCAAAGCGACGCAGGCAGGCAAGGCTCGCATTCCAAACATGGGAGTCCGTTCACCGATGCTATCTCCCGGGCGGGACCTAAATGAGTCAAAAGAAGGCTATAACAAAAGGCAATGTTAATAGGCTATCATACTGGATGGTAAAACAGTAGGCATTGATACATGTAATACATTCAGCAACCTTATGGATCATAAGACCATACATTTGGCAGTGCTAACTGACAGCCACCACCACTGTAATCCGCCACTGCAGTCCCACCCAACACAATGTAGGCAGGTGTGAGTGGGGTGGAAACCACAGCAAGCCTCCTCCCCCATTTTTCCAGGCCAGGGCAGCACACTTTTGCCTCCCTTTCCACTTTGAATCTCATGCCTAATGCTTCAATTCCACATAGCAAGAGAAATGTGTATATGTGTCTGTCTAGTCTGGATGGACAGAGATAGACAGACACAAGCAAACTAATGTGCATCACACACCAGCAAATATTTTGGTATGTATAAAATATCGGCTCTTCTCATATACTCCCATTAGAAGCAGACATATGCGTTGAAACAAGTTGTAGTATGGATGGGAATCTGATTTTAATTCAAATTATTCATATACTTATATTTTTTCTGGCTTTATAAATTTTTATATTAAGATTTTATTAGAATTTAATAAGAGTCTATGAAGTTGTAAGGCCTCTCCTTTGTAGGTTAGAGTGTCTTTTTGCTGCTGCCAGCAGACAAAAAGTGAACCTTCTTTTTTATCAAGTTGTTTCGATGGAATGGCTATCTAGCTGTCTGGCAGTTCTAATAGGCCTTCAGTGTAGTCTTGCTGGTAAAGAGGAGGATGGGCTTTTTAATAGATGTGTTTGCTTGACTTTTTATTCAAAGTATAGAGTTCATGGTTTTAATTGTTTAGGGTAAAACTTTGCAGTGTCTGGGTCAACAAAGACTTTAATTTCATATCTGAAAACAACACTTCTTGTTTGGGTGTAGAGAATCCTTGGGTAGAATTAAATAAGCTTTAGGTTAAATAAACATTTAAGATATCGTAGAGTCACCCCTTCTGCTGTAACTGACGAATGAATGTATGTCTACTCAAATGATGCTCTACCATTTGTAACCTATTATGATTTCTGTATGTTATCTTCGGCCTATCTCATTTTGGATTTAAAACCTCATGTACTTCTTTATATTGCTCAGAAAGCAGTTAATTTTTGACAGGCTCTTTTGGCCTATTTTCCAGGATTTCCTTGCAATAAAATACCTTCCTCCTCACTGTGGCTTCAGTTGTGTGTTCTTTTTTTCCCTTTTTGGCTTGGGAACATATGATCAATATGATCAATATTTGTACAACAAAGTCAAGGTGCAGTATCCTGCACAGAAGCCATCAAGCCTTTTTTAAAAAAAAATAATGCAGGTTATTTAGAGGGATGCTCCTGCTCATGAGCTGAGAGGGACACATTGCAATTTTAACAATACTGGGGGAAAATATTTTAACATTATATATTTGGCTTAATGCCAGCAATTAATTACCCAAGAACTAGAAAGAGTAACTTAATTGCTTCAATCTTCCTGTTTTGCTTCACTGGAAAATAGTTCAGTGGCAACTCACAGTTCTAGGGTTAAAACATTTTAAAATGGAAGGAAAAAGAAATCACAATTCTTTCAACTTTTAAAACCTGCTCCAGTTGACTTGTCAGTGCAAAATATGCAGGATTCCCTTTTTGTTTTATTTTGCCACAGCAAGATATTAGTGACATTAAGGGGGGAAAATGACTGCTGCTGAACAAGGCAATTATGTTACTTTACAGTGTACAACATTAAGATTTATTTTGGCTTGAGGCAAAGTTTAGATTAAAGTGATGGTGCCCCAAGACCACAAATGCTCATAAAACACTAAGCCATTACCATGACCCTAATGCAGAGTTTAGGATTCAAGGCATCTATTCAGGATTATAATAGTCTTTTATGCCTTTTAAAATTCAGCAGGAGTTTGACTCTGTTCCATTTCCAGTTTTCATCTACCCTGAACCTTAGCAGCCCAAAGTATTTCTTATTTTTTATTAATTGCTGAAACTTTCAAAATTCACAAGGCCCAAAGGTAAGAACTGAGAAATCTATGACAAATCCATATGTTCAGTTTGCATTCTGTAAAAGCTTAGATGTTAACCTAAACCTACTTTTGCAGATGACGCTTCTCTATCTGGCCTTTAGTCTGCCAGGCTGGCAAGATGCTGTTTCTATGTCAATATGAAGTACCCAGCAGAACCAAAGAGTTCTTCTCATAGCAGCTGGACCTGTGCATATTAATCAATAAAGCAAATCTCTTAAGAGAATAAGACAGGAATCCAGTGGTACCTTAGAGACTTACAAATTTTATTCCAAAATCAGATGAAATGAGCTCTGATTCACAAAAGTCTTTGTTGGAATAAATTCTATTAATCTCAAAAATGCCACTGGACTCCTGTTGTATGTTGCCGTTCCAAACAAACACAGCTGCCCATGTGGAATTAGAGTAGTAATTTTCCAACAGATAGGTTGGAAGAGGTCTGAATGGATTTTTAAAAAATTCTGTCCTTTGTCTGGGAAGGGCTTTCTTTCTTTCTTTCTTTCTTTCTTTCTTTCTTTCTTTCTTTCTTTCTTGAAATGATGCGGGAGGAAGACTTTGGAATGATAAAGTTTTAACAACATGAGAGACTTGAATGAAAAAAAAAGCCTGAGAATGGCTGAGAAAAAGAGAGGTTTAAACATGGTGTGAAACAGAAATCTATTCATTCTAAGATGATTCTTCGTAACTCACCATCCCACAGGCTGGTGTTTAAGATGTAAGGAGAAAGGATTACCTGTATCACTCATTCTGTTCTCAGTAGTTCTCCGACATCTCTCTCTTTTTTTGGCTCGCCTCTGTGCTTTTCCTGTTTGTAATCAATGGCCGAAGACAGACTGCCAATCTGAAGCGGAGGCAAAGCGGAGGGAACTGGAGCGGGGGAAAAACTCACGGAGCTGGCCGGTCACACTGGCCAGAGCAATGCGGATCAGCGGCGATACGGAGCGTTCAGACTGCCCACGGAGGGTTCACACTGGCGTGTAGCCAGCCCGCGCGGCTCGCGCGGGCCGCTGCACTTTTTTTGTTTTCCTTTGATGTTTTTCGCATATGCGCAAATGCGCATATGCGCATATGCGCATATGCGCATATTAGATATGCGCATATTGCAAATGCGCATATGCGCAAATGCGCAAATGCGCATATGCGCAAAACTTTTTGCCGGTGCGTTCACACTTCCTCCGGATGCCTCCCGCTTCTTCCAGTTCACACTGTTTGGAAGCGGGAGGCATGCGGAGGAAGGCCCCTGAACACCGGGAAAAACTGGTGTCCGGGTAAAGCGGAAGGAAAGCGGCTGGGAGACGGGTAAGTACGCAACGGAGCCGATGGGCAGATGCGCATGTCTGAACGGGCTCCTTTCCTCCGTTTGCGAAGCGTGCCTGCCCCGCTTCAGATTGGCAGTCTGTCCTCGGCCAATGACTGCAAATACAATTAAAGCTAAATTTTTCCGTTTATGAAACTGTTATTATGGTAGTCTGTCTGTACATTGTAGGTTCCTTCATCGAGTCTCTGTCTTGGTCCTCCATCTCTGACCGTGGTGCTCTGGGGAATACTCTGCAGGTGCAGGACCTTGACAAAGCAGTTCCAGGTATTTAGGAGGTGCCAAAAGGATGGCAATCTTCTCAGGTGGTTACTGGTCTGTTGGCTGTCTGTGGAACCCAGACTTGGTTTCTGGGGAAAGAACATGGGTTCTTTCTGTGGAGTGTTCAGTGTGGCCTGCACCTCAGAGCTCTCAGGGCCTGAGGGGAGTGTCTCATCATCCATAGAGTCTGCCCCAGTAGAACTGGGGTGAGCCATGACAGGCCTCATGCTTGGGGGTGCCCAACCACCCACAGGTCTGCCCCCCATGAAGGGAGGAAAGAAGAAAAAGAACAGGTTTCTGTTGCCACCACTCATACATACCCCATCTTGGGCTGAGGCCATTCACTGTCAGCAACAACAATTTGTCCTTGCCCAGTCCAGCATAGCTCTTGGTCAGCATTTTACAAAAGAAGTGCACTTCCATTTTCCATTGGTTATACAGATTGGGATAAATTTTTATCTCTCTCCTACCACTACAGTGAGCAAAGCAGAAGCCTTCTTTCAGCCTAGGGAACCTCCCTCCAATTCAAGTGGCTCTTCCATGGGAGGAAGAGTCATTTCAGCTGGAGGACAGCTCCTTAAACCAGACAAAGGTTACTTGGAGGATAGGATCAACCCCATCATCTGGAGAGGTCACGCTTTGGTTGTGATGATAAAAATATCACTGGCATTTACTGGATGCTGCTTGTAGACTTTGTAAATCTTATTTATTCATTCTTATGCCCATGTGTACTCCAAAGCAGCGTGCCTCCTAATAAGACCCACACAACAGAACAAATAAAGATTCCAACTCTGATTCCATATGTTGTTCATATGACAACAGTGCACATCAAGCCAGCTTTAAAAAGTGACTCAAGACATCTCCAGAGGCCTTCATGGGTCTCCGACATTTCTCACAACCCCCAGGAACTTGAAATATACCTAAGGCCAGATTGCTGGCCAAACACCCAAAGAATTAGAACATTGACTGAGCTTGTGGAAGCATCTGAGACAAGGCTTGGCCATAGGAAAAAAGTCTAACTCAATGACAGAAATTATCACACCCCATCCCACAGCCTAACTGTTGATGGGACGGAATTACTTACAATTTATCCCTACTAGGGAGTATCACCCATGAGGAATCAGTGATTTATGACATTAATTTATAAAATTAGTCATTAATTGATTAATTGGAATTTAAATCAAAATTTATTGGTTAATTACTATGAATTAGAATTTATTCAAATCTATTAGCAGGGTAGGAATTATTACTGTTGGGCTCTGGGAGTGGGAGGGATTAAGGGAAAGAGTAGTAAAGTTGTTATTGTTGATAGTTGGATTAATTTTGATCCATTTGTATTTTTATTTAATTAATGTGTGTGAGTGTTATGACAGAGTGGTGGATTTGGATGCAGAGTATATGGGGGAGGCTACATGGAGTTAGGTATCCCAGTGCCAGTGGTTGGGGGACGTGGGAGCTATGGCAGTGGGACAAGGTATTGGAAAGGAAAGAGACATAGATATGGATATGCTCACTCTCTTTCCAACCCTCACCCCATCCTGGGACATATTGGTAGTAGGGCTAGGAAATCAAACCTTTTTCCAACACTGATGCTGTGCAATGGCACTTCCATCAACAGTAAGACAGCTATGCTTTGAATCTACTTTACACGCATGACCAAGACCTGAAGGAGGGAGGGAAAAACAGTTGCCCTGAAAGAACTGACCCCCCCCCCCCGGGGTTCTCAATCCTCCATCAGTCCCAGACAAAAGGACAGAGACTCATTTGAGAGTCTTTCTCCTTCAAACCACTCCCCATTCACAAGATCTCTGGCATTGAATGTGTAGGCCTAGAATGGAGTGCTGAGGAGAGTGTGGCTATCTGGCTGGCTGGTGTTCTGACCAACTAGTGCACCAGCAGATACCCTGCTGAACCTGTTGGAAGCAGTAGCGGGCTGGGCCTTGGAGTTCCCCAGACTAATAGTTCTGGGGGGTTTCAGTGTCTGTGCTGATGATGCTGTGTCCTCACAGGCTATGGACCTAGTGTCTTCCATAGCAACACTGGGACTCTTCCAAGTTGTATCAGAACCCAGACATCAAGCAGGCCACACACTGGATTTGATCTTTGGGATGGGGATGAATGTGAACTTGGATGCCATTGACACAGTGCCATTCTCAGACCACTTTGTCTTGAAGGCTCGTCTGAGTGTCCCAGCTCCTCCCTGCTCAGGCAGTGAGCTGATTTATGCTCACCCATGGAGAATGATGGATCCAATTGGTCTCCAGAATGCTCTGCAGAATCTGATGCCCCCAGCAACTCATTAGATCGCTCTACTGTGCCCTCTCTGTTCCTGCACCAGATTAGCTCCTTGGTATACCTTGGAGCTCTGGAGGATGAAACAGGAGCTCCAAGGTATTGCTAGAGCGAGTTTGGTGATGGACTCGTGACCACAAGAACATCTTATAGGACGTTTATGAAATCCTATGAAATTGCAGGAATTTTATCCAGCCTCCATTGTGTCCACCAGCTCTTGCCCTGCTTAATAATTTAGAGTAAGCAGATCACTGATATCCCTTTCAGAGAGAACCAAAAAAAATAGTAATTTAATTTGGAAATTAGCTGTGAGGCTTTTGCGAGCTATTTGAAGGATATGTTGCTCCACCAGGACCTGCCTGCCAATGTTGATACCATACGGGAACTGGAGGTCCCTTGGCCATCTCTGGATTTAGAAATGAACCAATTCAGCTGACTCTTTAAGGACAAAGTTGATAAGATCCTGGATGCTGTGAAGTCCACCACCTGCTTCCTAGACCCATGTCCATCATGGCCAGTGAAAGCCAGTGGTGATGGAATACAGAGTCTCAACATAGGGGGCAATTCTCTCCTCAATGTTATTCAACATCTATATGAGCCCCCTCACCCAGCTATATCTGTTGATGGAAGTCCAGCCAAATGCCACCCCAGACAATCTGGCCAGGGGGCTAGAGGCTTTGGTTGGTTGGTTGAAGCAGAGCCAGCTGAAGACCCCAGGTTGGGATGCCAACTTCCAGCCCTTGACAGTGAGCCGTTAACACCAAGACCACTTGTGAAGAGCTTAGAGGTGTTTCTGGATGCCTCCCTCTCAATGGAGGCTTAGATTACACATGTTGCCAGACTGGCATTTCTCCATCTGGCAACTGGTTCCATTCCTGTCTTGTTCCATGCAATGGTCACTTCTAGACTAGACTATTGTAACTTGATCTACGCAGGGCTACCCTTGAGACTGACCTGGAAGCTCCAAATGGTCCAGAATACAGTGGCATGTGTGCTTCAAGGACTCCATTGAAAGCTCACATACAATCGCTGCTCCACCAGCTGCACTGGCTCCAAGTTGAATACTGCATCAGATTCAAGGGTTTTAACCTTCAAAGTCCTATATGGTCTGGGACAAAATATCTTTGAGACCATCTCTCCTAGTACACCCACCAGAGAGCATTGTGCTCTATTAATATACCCTTCTGGTGGTCCCTAGCCCAAAAAGTGTTTGTCTAGCCTCAACCCTGGAATGCCCTCTCAGATGAGATCCAGGCCCTGCGGAATCTGATTCAGTTCCACAGAGCCTGTAAAACAGAAATGCTTTGCCAGGCATACTGCTGAGGCAGTGAAGTTTCCACCTAAACTGGCCTCCCCCAGTCACCAATCACCTCCCCACTGTTAACTCTGTCACGGTACCAGTCTCCACTGACACACAGGCAGCATAACCTTACTTTGGATAATTTTGTTATCAGTGCCGAAGTCACCATCTGATTTTAAAATTCGATTTGTCGTTTTGTTAATCCATTTCAAACCATCTATGAAATGTTTTTAAACTTGTTGCCTGCCCTGAGCCTTGCTGTGCAGGGGAGGGCGGGCTAAACGTCCAATAAATAAATAAATAAATACTTTTAAAATATGGATGAGCAGCTGTACAGACCACCCCTATCAAGAAATACTAAACAGTGCATAAGAAAAGAGAAATTGGACATTTCAGGATTTCTTTTGACCTTAGACAGCATCCTCAGGAATAGCAGGTATTAATCTTTAGTTGTGCTTCAGCGTATACACTGGCAACAGTAATCTGCGATTTCTGAAGAGATGTAAATGTAGTACTCATCTGGGGACACTTAAAATTTACAAGAGAATTATACAGATGTATACCTTGGCTTAGTTGCCATATCTTTTCATCGTAATTAAGGCTGAAGAGAACTTATTCACTAACATCAGCTGTTTTATAAGATGCCAAAGAGGAGTTATTTCTCTTCAGTTACCAGTGTCTAAGACCCACGCAATAGCACAATTAAAGATAATGATGATGATACTGAAAGATTCAATGTGGCATGCATTTGACAACAGGCATTTGAAGAAGTCTTCTAACTATGGACTATATGTCAGTAATTACATGCTGGTTCTTCCTCATTATTATTCAGAAACTCCCCCAGAAAGATACGACTAAAAAAATGTAAAGGTTATAAATTGTGAATAGTGAATAAGGACACGTGCTGAAAAGACCACATTCTTTTATTTGCTTTTCTCATCTTGTGTTAAGACATGTTCTGTATTTAAAAAATGCAAGAAGAACCAAATTTGATAACTTTTAACAGGCCTAATTGGTTTCTATATAAATGGCTTGTATCCAGCAATCGGTTTCTGGTGACACAAAAGGTATCCCACAAAAAGCCTCTCATTTGGGAGGCCTGCCCTCTCCCCCAGCTTCTCAAGCTTTGTGATGTCTAAGACGTCTGCAGCAGGGCCGTGGTTGGTTAACAAAGATGAAGCATTAATATCAGGCTACGCCCTGTCATGATGCCACAGCAGAAAGCAGAAGTCAGGCTCCTATGAGAGCCTTGATATGCCCTGATAATGGCTGTATTGCCCCCATAGACGGAAGAAAGAGTCAGACAACAAACATGGGATTAACGGCCACTTTATTTATTAACAAAAACATGGCAAGGGCTTAACCTAACAAGCGGCATGGCCAAGGCCTGGGGTTACCATTAAACCCACCCTTGCCCTAGTATGGGCAATGCACCTGGCCCCCGGGTCGTAGCCCGCTATAAGCGGCTCGAACCCCAGGCAGCCCAGCCTTGGGACATGCCTTGATGATCCCTCACACACAGCCGCAAGGTCAGTGCTGAGTATCCCTCAACGGCACTCCAAAAGGCAGCCTGTTCCCCTCTTCCCAGGCCGCAAGGCTGCAGTTATGATCCAAACAGGCCCCTTTCCCACCAGGGTTGCTGGTAGGTACTTTCCAAGCCACAACAACTATTTACTAAACTTCCGCCCAACCATAAAGTGACAAATTAATGCAGACGCCACCCCGGCCAATTCCTCAATCCGCTGCTAGCAATGCAGGGTAGGCAAAAAACTCCCCCGTCTCGAGGCCAATCAGAGCCGAGGTAAAAAAATTTCTACCCGGCCTCCCTAAGAAAGCCTGCATTACCTACAGGGCGGGAGGGTGGGTCGAACACAAGGCACGAATGAGGCTGCTGGGGCCGGGGCTGTCCTTCAGCATGCTAGCCCCGCCCCCCAGCAAAACCAGGCTGCAAATGCAGCCAGTCTGATCAGTCCTCCTTACAAGGAGGCAACTTCATCCCCCCCAGCCGTCCTTCGGCAGCTGTGGGGATCCGTCCTTCTGTGATTTAACACTCAATGCTCATCAAAATTCAGGCTATGATTAATAAGTGAGTCTTGCAAGACAAATAACCAACCTTCTTGGACCATCCTGAAATCTGCCATACAATGCATATCTCTCTGGAAACCTAATCAAAAGTAAAGCCAGGGCTATCCACTCATCTCCTAGTCTTGGTTAACAGACATTAGTCTGACTTATCATTCAGGTAAATCAACCATCTTATCTTGGTTACCTCCATATTGGTCCACCCATTACATTTTCCCTACCAGAACCTTGTGTAAAGAAAAAATTGAATTCATCAGCAGGAAGCAGGCTTATGACTTCTCAGCCAGTCAGAACAGGATTCTCATATTTCTCCAGTCACAAAGCATCCCTAATTCCACCAATTATGGGCAGAATCCTGAAATGTAGCACAATGACACAAAGGATTCAAAAAATTAACCAATGACATTTGGCCAGGACAGTAAATCCCCAGGAAAAAAATATTATAAAGATGGCATCCTGGCATGAGCAAAATTAGGTCCAGTTTCCATCCCAGACTGTTTCTCTGAAGTTTCTCTGTTTCTGAACTGTTTCTCTGTTTCTACATGATCTAGCATGTAGACAATGGTGACCCTGCTGACATTATATACTTGGACTATTGAAATGCTTTTCATAAGGTACCTCACCAAAGACTCCTGAATAAACTTAGCAGTGATGGAATAAGAGGATGAGTTCTCTTATGGATTGGTTAAATGACAGGAAGCAAAGGGTAGGAATAAATGGACAGTTGTCACAATGAAGGAAAGTAAGCAGTGGGGTCGCACAAGGATCTGAATTGGGGCCAGTACTATTTATTCATAAATGATCTGGAAGTAGGGGTGAGTAGTGTACTAGCCAGGTTTGCAAGAAGAAGAAAAAGAGATTGGATTTATACCCCACCCTCCACTCCCCAAGGGAGTCTCAGAGCAGCTGACAAACTCCTTCTCCCTTCCCCTCCCCACAACAGACACCCTGTGAGGTAGGTGGGGCTGAGAGAGCTCTTTCCCAAGCTGTCCTTGAGGGAACAGCTGGTACAGAGCTATGGCTTGCCCAAGGTCATCCAGCCAGGTGCAAGTGGAGGAGTGGGGAATCAAACCCGGTTCTCCCAGATTAGAGTCCGCGTACTTAACCACTACACCAAACTGGCTCTCTAATGACACAAAATTATTCAGGATGGTGAAAACAAGGCTGACTGTGAAGAGCTCCAAGATCTCCACAAACTGGGTGTGTGGGCAACCATATGGCAAATAAAGTTCAACGTTGGTAACAAGGGGTGTGCAAAAAAAAATCAGTATTTTTCAGGTTTGGGTATATTGAACCTGAAAAATATTAGTATTTCTTGATATCCCCAAATCCCAGCATTGGTATACAGTGTTCCCTCTAAGCTGAGATAGTGTCAGCTAGCTCACAGTTTTTTAGTCTCCAGCTCACAGATTTTTTTTTCTTAGCACAGGAAGGATGGCTCCAGAGCAGACTAATTTTTGTAGTAGCCAAATTGCTCACTCACAACTTTAATGCCAGTAGCTCACAAAGTAGAATTTTTGCTCACAAGACCACAGCTTAGAGGGAGCACTGTCAGTATGTTTTTGGGATTCAGGAAATAACTGGGAAAACTGAATTTATTCAACTCCATTATAGCCTACTGATACCCGTGCTTCGCTATGGTATTTAAGCTGCATAAATCCAGTAATAATACTGATGATGTGAAGTTTGAAATGTAACTTTTGTTGTAGGAATTCTAATGGAGAAGACTGTAGTGTGAAAAATGAAGTGAGACATACATACTATTTTTTCTTTTTGGTTTATCTGCTGGAGGACCTCTCTGTAGACCACATTGGTGATTCTGCTTTCAGGTGCTAAAATCACCAGGCTGCTTGGTGAGCTCACTCTGGAGCAGGCCACGTAGAACTGTCCATGTGAGAAGTAGTCATCTGTTAAGACAGTTCCTGCCACCTTCAGTGTCTGGCCTTGGGACTTGTTGATGGTCATAGCAAAGCAGACCTTCAGGGGGAACTGCAGTCTCTTGAACTTTGCTGCATTCCTAAGTTGCCTCCTTCTTGTAATGTTGTATCTGGCTTGACGTTTGCCAGGAGCCTTCTTGGGGGTAGTGAGAGGTGTGAGAAGGAGTTGGTCTGAGGGAGTGGTGATGTGGTGGACATTCCTTCAGGTTCATGAGGGAGGCATGCATTGAAATGGCTCCTAGAAAGGTCCTTTACAATCTTCCCATGAACATTCCATAAACTCAATTGTCATGCTGGCTGTTATGAGAAATGTCTATTCAGGAGTCTTGAATCGTTGATTTCTATAACTGTCCTCAATTGTCTGCAGTCTCTTTTAACTGTTTTTACCTCAGAACATTGAGCTCCACAGCTGAACAATAGGGAGGGAGGTGGGTGCAAGTAGGCAGGTTTTACCTCAGAACTCTGAGCTACATGGTTGACCAATGGGGGGGGGGGGGAGAGAGAAAGCAGCAGCCTGCCAGAAACATGGAAAACAATTGGGGGAACACATTTTGCCCCTTTTTTTACCTTCTTAGAGGTCGTGTTTCTCAGAAATCTCTTCATACTGGGAGTTGACAGCATGGTAGGAATGCACTCCCCTTATTTTGGGTTTCTTGGTGTAGGGGTTTGGCCTGGGCATTGAATTTTTGTGGCAGTAGGGGTGCAGGGCTTTTTGTTTTTTGTTTACAAAAATGTTTTTTTTTGTTTATAAAAATGTTTCTCATTTATGTTACATTTAAGATGTGGGACATAACTACATATTTAAAACAACATCCAAGCAATCAAATATTAAGCAAGTTCATATGAACCAATTTTCTAGAACCTACATTGTGAGAAGTTAGATAACCTAATGCAGGAAACTACTTATCTATAAATTTGGGGCAAATTTTCCATAGTGGGAGGGAGTGTGATTAAAGTCATTGGAGAGGCTGGCCCTGCAGCATTGCTAAGGTGATCCTGCTGGGTTGGCCACCCTGATGGATTAAAGTACCTTGGCCCTGCTTCTACACCTGACAAACACCTGCCTGTCTGGTGTAAGAGGAGATTGTGTTTAAAGGCATTGGGGAAGCTGGGCCAGCAGCAGTGATAAAGCAATCCTGCTGAGCAAGTTTCCCCAGTGGCTTTAAGGACTCTGCACCCCTTCCAACCTTTGACAGGCGGTTGTCTGTTAGGTGTAAGAGAGGTAGTGTGTCTGAAGGCATCAGGGAGGCTGGGCCAGCAGGACTACTAAGGCAATGCTGCTTGGGCAGCCTCCCCAATGGCTTTCAACACTCTGCCCCTGCTCCTGAACCTGACAGACAACCACCTGTCAAGTGGAAGAGGTGTGGGTGGGAGTGTATCTAAAGCCACTGGGGAGGCTGGCCCAGCAGCATTGCTAAGGTGTTTCTGCTCAGGTGGCCTTCCTGATGAATTCAAGTACCCTGGCCCTGATTCTACACCTGACAGACACCAGCCTGTCTCATGTTGGGGGAATGTGTTTAAATGCATTGGGAAAACTGGGCCAGCAGCAGCCCTAAGGCAATCTTGCTGAGCAAGCCTCCCTGATGGCTGTAATCATCCCACCCCCTCTCCTACACCTGACAGGCAGCTGCCTGTCCAGTGTAGGAGGGGGAGGGGTACTGCAAGCCATTGTGGAGGCTGGACTGGTAGGATTGCTAAGGTGTAACTGCTGGGTGTGAGAGTTCTGCTCAAAGTAGTCAAGGATCAGATCTTGGTTGGTTAACCACAGTTCTTTATTTCCAATCTCTACATTAGTACAGCTTCTCGGATTATTGTCAGAGATGAGACAGATAATACAAGCAGGTCTATTATACCATTCCAAGGAGTTTGAATTACCCATAGGTAGCCAATCACTATAGGGGAAAATTGGCGGGCAAAGAGGAGTTCTGGCCGTTTGGTTCTCACAGGAAAGAGAGTGAGGTGTCAAGCTGTAAATTTCCTTTCCCAAACCAGACCCCTCAGATGTTACCAGTTCACATAACAATCAATGGCCTCAAGGCTTTTGCATGTGATAAGAGATGAGAGGTATCCTCCCTTGAAGTCTCAGCCGGGGCAGCTGGAATGCGGAGGCAGGGATGTGAGAGGCCTCCTTGTTCTCATACATTACCGATGTCACCCTCCCGCTTCAATTGCTACAATCTCCAGGTCTGGTCAAGCAGTAGAACATTAGTACATAGCAGTACAAGCACCGAATTAAACATAGGGTAACATAAAGGGTACAGGCATGATTACTTATGATGTCTGAATCAGCAGATTCTGACACACTGGCCTCCTCATAATTACCTTCACCTGGGCTTATCAGGAAACATTTTATGAAAAATTCTAACTAGTTTGGGAGCATGCACATTTTCAGAACGAATCCATTCATTGTGTTCAGGACCGAAATCAAGCCATCTAACTAAATAATACAATCGGCCTCTACGCATCTTAGAATCAAGAATCTCAGTTATCTCGAAATGAGGGGCCCCCTCCTTCATCAGTGGAGGAGGAACTTGAGGAACTGGATGCCATGCATTCGGCCCAGGATCTTTCTTCAGCAAGCTGAAATGAAAAACAGGATGCACAGAACTCAGTGATTTAGGCAGCTCTAATTCAAAAGACACATCTGAAATTTTTCACAACACTTTGTAGGGCCCTACATATTTCCATCCCAGTTTTCGACTGGGTTGCAAGCCATGTATATTTTTTGTTGACAGATAGACAGAGTCCCCAGGCTGGAGATCCCAGCCCACTGCTCGGCCCCGATCCACATATTTTTTGTAGTCCTCTTTCGCTTGGTCCAGTGCTTTGGCTATTAGTGGCCATGAGTCTTGTAAGGTCGTCCACCACCTCCTGAAATCCGGGGGGGGGCATTGGGCGCATTCTCAATGGTGGGCAACGGTTTTCCTTCAAAACCCCCCACGGCCATGAAGGGGGAGACACCCGTGGAAGAATGTACTGCGTTGTTATAGCTGTATTCTGCAAACGGCAATAAATCCACCCAGTTGTCTTGGTGGTAGTTGGTGTAGCACCTTAGGAACTGTTCCAGGATTTGATTAGTTCGCTCGGACTGTCCATCGGTTTCTGGGTGGTAACCCGAGCTTAGTGCCGGTTCTATGTCCATCAGTTTTAGGAGCTCCCGCCAAAAGTTGGCAACGAATTGACTGCCCCTGTCGGATACCACCCTCTTAGGAAAAGCGTGTAATTTAATCACCTGATTGAAGAAAGCTTTAGCCATTCCCTTGGCCGTGGGTAGTTGCTTGAAAGGGGTAAAATGGGCTTGCTTCGAAAATGTGTCCACCACCACCCAAATGACCGTTTTCCCTTTCGAGGGTGGCAGATTAGTAATAAAGTCCATAGCTATCGCCTCCCAAGGGCAGGAAGGGGTAGGCAAAGGATGCAAGAGTCCCGGAACCTTTCCCCCCCTCTTTTTGCACATCAAGCAAGTTTGGCAGGCCGAGACGAAATCGGAAACATCCCGGCGCATGCGCGGCCACCAAAATTGACGTTGAATTAAGTTAAGCGTCTTTAGAAACCCAAAGTGCCCAGCCAGTTTGGAAGAGTGGCACGCTAGTAAAACCTCTTTACGCTTGCTTTGGGGCACCACCAATTTGTCCCCATGGTACCAACACTGGTTTTCCCTTCTCGAACATTCAGCTAGTGTTTCCAGTTCCTCGACTTCCTCGGGAGAATACTCCCCCCCCCAATCGCACGCCTCAGTGTCCACTGGAGTTCGTTTGTGCTGACTTCTGGTAGTGACTGCCCCTCCCAGCTGCTGGGGGGAGAACATGGAGTCGAACACTTCTTCTTTCACGCTCTCGTGTTGAGGCAACCGGGAGAGTGCGTCAGCTAAGGGGTTGGCCTTTCCGGGGAAGTGTTTTAACACAAAATTAAACTTTGAAAAGAAGTCCGCCCACCGAAGCTGCTTTGCATTTAGTGATCTTTGCGTGCGCAGCGCTTCTAGGTTTTTATGATCAGTCCAGATTTCAAACGGGGTTTGCGCCCCCTCTAGCCAATGCCGCCACGTAGTGAGAGCTAGCCGGATAGCCGCGGCTTCCTTGTCCCACACTGACCAGTTTCTTTCCGTGTCATTAAACTTTTTGGAAATGTAAGCTAGGGGGTGTAGCTTCCCATCCGGCCCTTGTTGTAGAACGGCCCCTTCCCCATTGCCACATCGGAAGCGTCTACATGGATTATGAACTCTTTGGTTTCGTCTGGATGGGCTAAGATGGGTTCAGAAGTAAAAAGGGTTTTTAATGTCTCGAACGCCCTTTGGCACTCCCCATTCCAGGCGATCCTCTCCCCAGGTTTCCCGGCTTCCGAACCCCTACCCTTGGTTTTCAGCAAGTCTGTCAGGGGGAGGGTGACTGTTGCGAAGTCTTTTATGAAAGTTCAATAAAAGTTACAAAATCCTAATAGGCTCTGCAATTGTTTTCTTGTTTGCGGAGCTTCCCACTGGACCACCGCCTCCACTTTTGCCGGGTCCATTTCTAACCCCCTCTGGGAAATGCGATACCCTAGGAAATCTACTGACTCGCGGTGGAACTCGCACTTTGACAGCTTAACATACAGTTGGTTTTTCAGCAAGGTGGAAAGGACCTCCCGCACTAATTTCACATGCTCTTTCTTATCAGCAGAGTAAATCAAGATATCATCTATGTAACATAACACCCCCTTGAATAAATGCTTATGCAACACTTCATTTATCAAACTCATAAAGACCCCGGGAGCGCCACTTAAGCCGAACGGCATCACCAGGTATTCAAACTGTCCCAATGGAGTGTTGAATGAAGTCTTGAACTCGTCCCCCTCCCTTATGCGTACCCGGAAATAAGCATCCCGGAGATCTAGCTTGGTGAATATTTTCCCCTTGGCTGCTTCGGTCAATAAGTCTTTTATTAATGGGAGGGGGTAGGCGTTGGAAGTGGAAACCGCATTTAGCCCCCTGTAGTCCGTGCACAAGCGCAGTCCCCCGTCTTTCTTTTTCCGGAACAAAACAGGGGCAGCAAAGGGGGATTTCGCTGGGCGGATGAAGCCTCGCTCCAAATTCTTGTCCAGAAACTTTCGTAGCTCCTCCTGCTCTAAGGGGCTCATGGAGTAAAGTTTTCCTTTGGGGAGTTTCTCGCCCGGGAGCAGCTCTATGGCACAGTCTGACAGTCTGTGGGGGGGTAGCTCATCCGCCTCGGTCTCACTGAAAACCTCCATCAAGTCTCTATACTCCCGGGGGACCGTGGAGGGGGCGAGGGCAAGGGCAGCCGGTCGGGGAGGAGAGTTTGGCGGTCCCGGTCCCCACTCCGAGTCCCATTTGTGCGTCAGGCACCGGTCATCCACCCAGGAGATTTTCCCTTCACTCCATTTGATGTAAGGGTCGTGCGAACTCAGCCAGGGGCTTCCCAGCACCATGGGGAACTGGGCATTTGGGGTGATGACAAAAGCTCGCTTCTCCCAATGCTCCCCGGTTCCCAAAATCAAGCCCTCAGTTTCAGCTACACACTCTTCTTTCATTTCCGACCCATCCATCTGCGTGAATTTTAGGGGCTCGGCCAGCGGGGTGACTTTTGGTCCTAACCCTTCCACCACTAAAGGGCTAATTAAGTCCTGAGCACACCCAGAGTCAATTAGGGCACGGACTCTCATGTGCGTGCCCGAGCCCGGGGTCATTACTGTCACTACCATATATAACAGGGGGCCAGGGATGCTCACCGGAGATGGCGCTTCTTGGCGGGGGACCTGCAGTTCTGCGCCGCTCACTGCAGGCCGTTGGAGTTTCCCGACATCTGCGTTTCCATCAGCTCCAGCTCCCCTTGTTCGCTCATGGATCCTTCCAGTTGCAGTGCCCGGGGCTTGAGTGGGGTCTTCCCTCTGCTAGGAGTGCTCCCTGCCACCGGTGTAGAGGTCTTCGGTCCCTTTCCTCCCCCTCGGGCACGCGGAGGCGAAGTGGCCACTCTCCCCGCATTTCATGCACAACCCTTGTCGAAAACGGGCATCTCTGATATCTTGCACACTGGTCTTCGGCTTCGCTCTCGGCACGACTTTGCTGGCCGCTGTAGCCGACGTCCCCATTTTGATGAGGGTGAATCGTTCCTCCACGTCGGTCGCCGCCCGCATCCAGGTGGCCAACGTCCCCGGGCGGCCCCCCAGTAGGACTGTTTCGTAGATTTCAGGATTGAGACCCTCACGGTACTTTTCCATGAAAAGTTCCTCGGGCCAGCCATGAATCTTGGCAGCGATGCGCCGGAACTTATCGGTGTAGTCCCTCACGGTGGACCTCCCCTGGAACAGCTTCCGCAGTTGGTTCCGGGCCTTTTCTTCCCCCAGGGGGTCTTCGTATTGGTGTCGGAGGGCCCACATGAAGTTGTTCAGCGAGCGTAACTCAGGACCGGGGGCATTGTGCAGGCTCACATACCAATTGCTGGCGGTGTCTTTCAGCTTGGACCCGATGTAGCCAATCCGCTCCCTCTCGGTGGGGTAGAGGTGGCCCCAGCTGTCCAGGAACCGCTCGATCTCCAACAGGAAGAAACGCAGCTTCTTGGGGTCCCCATCGAAAGTAGCCATCAGAGGGTCGGAGGGGGCCGGGCGAACAATCGGCCCTGCCGGCACCGGGGCCGGCGCTGGGGTGGGACCGGGCACCTGTGGAGGGACGACTGGTGGAGCCGGCTGTGGCGGCGGCCTCGGCTGCACGGGCACCTGTGGTTGAGCCGGAACTCCTCCGGGAGCCGGCGGTGGCTGCTGGACTCCCGTCGCGGGGGCTGGAAGAGCCTCTTGCATGACCCTCATAGCGTCTTGAAATTGGTACTGGAGATCGAGGGCCAATTCTCGTAGCTCGGCGGTGAGTTGGAGCCGTAAATCTCCCATCATCCGGTCTAGGGATGGCATCTGGTCTCCCCGATACGGATCGGGCCCATACGGGCTGGTTCTCTCTCCTTCCATGGGCAGGCGACGTGGATCTCCTCCGTAGATCTGCTCACAGTCTTCTCCCAGGTAGCTCGGCCTCCCTCGATCGAGTTGATCACCAGGGAACGAAACCCGTGCCCCTTTCCGGTCGTGCACCCAAGAATCCACGGTCCCATGACCGAACTGGCTCCAGGCATACTTCGGGGTCACGCTCTGAAGAGGAGGTAGGCGCGGGACGTAGTGAGCCCCCTGAATTGTAGTCACCGGTACTTCGGGCTCCCCTCCGCCGCCTCCACCACCGTTCCCCTGGTCCACCGGAGTGGTGGGGGTATCTTCGGGGGTAGTAGGGATGGGGACCGTGTCGTCGTCTGACATGGTCAGGAACGGCTAAGTCCCAGTCACAGATCTCTGACAATCTGTGAGAGTTCTGCTCAAAGTAGTCAAGGATCAGATCTTGGTTGGTTAACCACAGTTCTTTATTTCCAATCTCTACATTAGTACAGCTTCTCGGATTATTGTCAGAGATGAGACAGATAATACAAGCAGGTCTATTATACCATTCCAAGGAGTTTGAATTACCCATAGGTAGCCAATCACTATAGGGGAAAGTTGGCGGGCAAAGAGGAGTTCTGGCCGTTTGGTTCTCACAGGAAAGAGAGTGAGGTGTCAAGCTGTAAATTTCCTTTCCCAAACCAGACCCCTCAGATGTTACCAGTTCACATAACAATCAATGGCCTCAAGGCTTTTGCATGTGATAAGAGATGAGAGGTATCCTCCCTTGAAGTCTCAGCCGGGGCAGCTGGAATGCGGAGGCAGGGATGTGAGAGGCCTCCTTGTTCTCATACATTACCGATGTCACCCTCCCGCTTCAATTGCTACAATCTCCAGGTCTGGTCAAGCAGTAGAACATTAGTACATAGCAGTACAAGCACCGAATTAAACATAGGGTAACATAAAGGGTACAGGCATGATTACTTATAATGTCTGAATCAGCAGATTCTGACACTGGGGCAGGCTCCCTGATGGCTTTAATCACCCTGCACCCACTGCAGCAGCTGACAGACAGCCACCTGTTGCAGGGGGAGCATGTTTGAAGCCATCAGGGAGGCTGGGCCAGCAACACTGCTGCATCTCCCAGGTGGCTGGCCACTCCTGATTTCCTCTACTGTTGTTAGCTCTCTGTAGTCTCCTGTAACTGTTTTTACCTCAGAACACTGAACTCAGAGAGTGGGGGGTGCAAGGAGGCAGCAGCCTGTCAGCCACATAGGAAACAATGGGGGGACTGGAGCACATTTTACCCCTTTTGACCCCCTTAGGGGTCGAATTTCTAAAAATCCCTTCTTAGTGAGCATCTACATCATGGTAGGAGTGCTCTCCCCAAATTTTGTGCTTCTAAATCCAGGGGTTTCACCTGGGCATTGATTTTACAGTGAGGGGACTTTCTTCTATATATATAGACTAGCCTGATACCTGTGCTTCGCTATGGTATTTAAGTTCCGTAAATCCAGTTATAATAGTGATGATGTGAAGTTTGAAATGTAACATTTGTTGGAAGGAATTTTAATGGAGAAGATTGTAGTGTAAAAAAAAGTGAGACATACATACTGTTTTTTTCCCTCTGCTGAAGGACCTCTCTGTGACTGCCATGCTGGCTGATGTGAGAAATGTCTATTGAGAAGTCTTGAATCGCTGATTTCTGTAACATGTCTTCAACTGTCTGCAGTCTCTTTTAACTGTGTTTTTACCTCAGAACATTGAGATCCACATCTGAACAATCAGAGAGAGGTGTGTGCAATCAGACAAGTTTTACCTCAGAACTCTTGAGCTACACAGTTAATCATTCAGGGGGAGGGAGGCAGCAGCCTGCCAGTATCCGCCTGTCTGGTTTTGGGGGGGATTATGTTTAAAGGCATCAGGGAGGCTGGGCCAGCAGCAGGTCTAAGGCAATCCTGCTGAGCAAACCCCCCCAGTGGCTGCAAGCATCCCACCTCCTCTCCTACACCTGACAGGTAGCTGCCTGTCCACTGTATGAGGGAAGGGGGAGTATTAGAAGCCACTTTGGAGGTGGAGTTGGCAGGATCACTAAAGCTGCTGGGGCGGGCTCCCTTGTGGCTTTAAGCACCCTGCAACCACTACTGCACCTGACAGACAACTGCCTGTTAGGTGTGGGAGTTGGGGGGGTGTTGAAAGCCATCAGAGAGGCTGGGCCAGCAGCATCACTAATGCATTACTGCTGAGGTGGGCTCCCTTGTGGATTTAAGCACCTTGCAACCACTGCTGCACCTGACAGACAACTGCCTGTTAGGTGTAGGAGGTGGGGGAAGTGTGCTGGAAGCCATCAGAAAGTCTGGGCCAGCAGCATTGCTGCACCTCACAGGTGGTTGTTGGCCATTCCTGATTTCCTCAACTGTCATTACCTCTGTGCAGTCTCCTGTAACTGGCTTTTTTTTAGCTCAGAACGCTGAGCTCTGCAGCTGACCAATCAGAGAGAGGGGGTGCAAGGAGGCAGCCACAGGAATCAATGGGGGAGCACATTTTACCCCATTTGATGGCCTTAGGGATTGAATTTCTAAAAATCCCTTCTTAGTGAGCATATATGCCATGGTAGGAGCGCTCTCCCCAAATTTGGTGTTTCTAGGCTAAGTGGTTTGGTCTGGGCATTGTTTTTATGGTGAGGGGACTTTCTTTTATATATATAGATGGGGACCATTCCCCAAAGGCTATAACAGAGAATCAATGCACGGGGGGGGGGGGGGGGTTCTAGGGCTTGGAAAGTCTGTTTTTTTGAGGTACAGGCATCAAATTTGCAGCATAGCTGCTGGTGCTTCTCCTCAAAAAGAAAAAAAAAACAAGTTTCAAAAAGATTGGACCAGGGGGTCCAATTCTATGGGCCCCAGATTTCCCATCTTCCATTGTTTCTAGTGAAGGGGGGAAAGGGACGTCCCTTTAAATGCCTTCTCCAAGCTGCAGCATTATTCCATGCTGCTTCGAGTGGACTCCAAAGTGAGAGTCCACTCCGAAGGCATTTAGATGGACAAGTAAACTCTGAAGGCATTTAAACTTTAAATGCCTTGCTAAGAAATCACTCCATTATACCCTTGGCTTCATTATAGCATATGGCTTTTCCAGGCTGTGCCCAAATCAAAGCCAAATAATACCAACTTTTGTTTGGGTTCAGCTAGATAGGTAGCCAAACCAGATTCTCTAATAAGGTAATTTGGGGGTATTTATTCGGCTCAGTAAATACCAAATGCATACCCCTATTGGTAACTGTAAAGTAATGCACACTGGGACAAAAAAATCCCAACTTCAGGCATAGGCTAATGGGGTCTGAACTTACTGAGGCTAAGAGGGGAAAAGATCTTGGAGTTGTAGTGGATAACATCCCTGTATAGATCTATGGTACAGCCTCATTTGGAATACTGTGTACAGTTCTAATCATCATATCTCAAAAAAGACATTGCACAGCTGGAAAAAGTAGAGAGGAGGGTGAAAAAGATAATTAATGGATTGCAGCACCTTCCCTATGAGGAAAGGCTGAAGAATATGGGGCCTTTCAGTTTAGAAAAGAGATAACTGGGGGGATGTGATAGAAGTTTTAAAAAATTACATGTAAACCTGTACTGGAAAAAAGGTGTTTGACTGATTAGTAGACTGGAGATATTTAGATAGACCTTAGGCCAGACTAGACTAACAGATAGCTGATGTGTATGTAGGCTTTAATTTGCATGTTTAGCAAAGGCTCATGGGGCTGTCAGCATATGGAAACCAAATATGCAGGCAAGATGACAGATGAGTCAGATGGTTAGATCATGGGGATCTAGGTGACAGCTAGGGAGGTCACCTGACAGGCAGATTGCATCAGCCAGAGGAGGTGCAAGATGATTCAGCACTTCTTGCTGATTGGCTGTACAAATGTATATATTGAACTCTGCTTATGCCTGTGTGTGCCAGTCTTGGTATCCCCTTGCCTTGCGAAGCACTTTGACCAACTGTCTGGCGAGTGCCTTGAGGACTGTGTATATAGCTGTAAATAAACCTTTGTATATACTCTACTTCACCACGGTGTTGAGGACGTTCTGTGTATCTTCGCCATCCTCTCTGCGACAACAGGGTTATGGGCCCAGCACGCTTCCGCTGCGCAAAAGTCAAGGCGGATGGTGTTGTGCTGAGCTGAGGAGGCTCTACCAGTGTTGGTGAGAAGAGCTCCTGAGTTGGTGTTTGGTGGACGTCTACAGTTGCTGTGAGTGATACAGAGTCGGAAACACAGCCTAGTGGAGGAGGCGAGGTATCAGAGTTGGAGGAAGCAGAGACCAGTGACCAGCGGGGAAAAGCTCCTGAACGTGAGTGTATCATGGCTCAAGCACTGGCAGCACTGCTAGTTGATAAACTGAACTCTGATAATTATGCGACCTGGTCACTTCGTATGGAGCACTATCTAAAGAGGGAGGCAGTGTGGAATTATGTTGATGCTCCCCCACAGGCTCCGACGGCTGAGGATGTTGCTAAAGACCAGAAGGCCTTGGCTACTATCATCCTCAGAATAGCAGATGACCAGTTGCTGTATGTGTCCCAATGTGACAATGCAAAGGCTGCCTGGGATAGTCTGAAGGCAGTCTATGTCCAACAGACTGCAGGGTCCTTAATATCCCTGACCAGACGCATTTACAGGACTGTAATGCAGCCCGGGCAATCTGTCAGAGAACACTTAAACTCTCTGATAACTGGCTTCCAGCTTCTTGCACAGAGAGGGAAGCAAGTTACCGAGCAGGACCAAGTCTTTATCATTCTGAGTTCTTTGACGCAGAGGTTCGACCCGTTGATTACTGCATTGGAATCTGTTCCTACGGCTTCGTTATCGCTTAACTACGTGACAGGCAGACTTCTGGACGAAGAGAGGCGTTATCAGCAGAGGGAGTTGGCTGCTGTCCATCATGGAAACCGGGCCAAGCTGGAGAGGACAACGAAAGCCTACGCTCCAGAAGCAAGCTGCAGTGATAAGCCTATCGCCCTCAAGGTCAAAAAAATGTTTCATTTGTGGATCATCTCAACATTTACGGCGTCAGTGTTCAGCGCAGAGAAAAAGCCGAGAAGGAAAGATTCAACCATTTGTTCAACAAGCCACTCTTGTTGTGGCAAGCAAGTCTACGGCAGGTACCACCTGGATTATCGATTCTGGTGCCTCACAGATGTTTGCCAGGGACAAAAGTGTGCTACAAAATGTGAAACCTTCTTCCTTGGAGCACGTGAGTCTAGCAGATGGATGCTCTGCAGAGGTGTCATGTCAGGGAGATGTGTATTTTCCAGATTTAAATTATTGTTTTAAAGATGTGCTTTGTGTTCCCTCACTTGAATGTAATCTTTTGAGTATATGTGCTTTAGATAAAGCCGGCTTCAGCATTGTGTTTAGCAACCAATCATGTAGCATACTCAAGAAGGGTGAACAAGTTGCAGGGGGAAAATTGCACAACAATGTTTATGTGTTGGAGGGTGGCAATGTGCAGGCTCGGACGGTAACCAACACCAAGCCTCACAGCTCATGCATCCATTTGTTACACAGGAGGCTTGGCCACGCCAGTTTTTCTGTGATAACAAAAACACTTGCTATTCTAGATAAGGAGAAGGTGAATAGCTGCTCAACTTATTTGGACTGTGATGTGTGTAAACAGTCTAAATCAAAAGCATATCCAGTAGCAAGGAGCAGTGAGAGGGTTACAGATAAGCCCTTGGCCCTGGTGCACGCAGACGTAATGGGACCATTTCCCAAAAGTTTATCAGGGCGCAAATACTGTCTCGTGTTAGTCGATGACGCATCGCACTTTGCGTGGATTTATCCATTGGCGAAAAAATCTGAGGTGTGTAACACTATAAAAATGTGGGCTAGAAATGTACAGAAACAATTGCAACAGGAAATATGCATGTTTCAATCTGATATGGGTGGAGAGTTCCTATCAGACGAGTTGGCCCATTGGCTAAAGTCTTCAGGCATAGAACACCGCATTGCAAACGTTGCCACTCCTCAGGAAAACGGCATTGCCGAGAGGAAGGGGGCAGTTTTGCAAACCATGACAACATCCATGCTCTTAGATGCTGGTCTCTCGAATGCTTTTTGGGCAGAGGCCATAAAAGCAGCATATTATGTCCTCAACAGGATATGGTCTCGTGCCATCAATAACATTCCTTACAGGATGCTTTATGGCAAAGACCCAAGTTTGAGCCATCTGAAAGTTTTTGGTTCTAAGGCCTGGGTTAATGTTCCACTTGCCCAGAGACACAAGGGTGGAGCAAGAGCAAAGAAACTGACCTTTTTGGGTTATCAGACGGGGATGAAATCCTACCGTTTTGCAAATCCCAATAATTTGCTAAATTTCAGCAGGTCAGCTAACTTTTGTGAGGACGAGAATTGGCACAAGGTCCATGCAAATCCTTCAGCTGTTTTGTTGCCAGTAACAGAGGAGGCAGAAAGCAAAACAGAGATTAAGCAGGAGGCGCAGTCACCAGCACAGGAAGCTCCAGAGAGCGTGCAAGGTGCTAGCCCAGTACCGAGGGTGTCTACAAGGGCAACAAAAGGTATACCTCCTGTCAGATATGGTGAAACGGTGAATCATGTGTATGTAAAAATACCACAAACGTATGATGATGTGTTGACTTTGTGTGAGGAGGAAAAGAATGCTTGGTTGTCAGCAATGCAGACAGAGTACAATTCTTTAAAGGCACACAAAGTATTTTCTCCTGCAAAGCTGCCAGATAACAAACGGGCTCTGGGGTGCCGGTGGTTGTTTAAAATTAAGGAGTAGCCAAATGGGGAGAAACAGTACAAGGCTAGGCTTGTAGCCAGAGGCTTCTCACAAATAGAAGGGGTGGATTACGATGAGTGCTTCGCTCCCACCGTAAGGGCTGAAACAATTAGAGCTGCCCTAACGAAGGCTGCTATTCAAAACATGTGTATAAATCACCTAGACATGAGTACAGCCTATCTCAATGCCCCAATTAAGGAGGAACTTTATCTACAACAGATACCAGGGATGCCAAGGGACTGAGTCAGTGTTAAGGTTGCACAAAGCTCTCTACGGTTTGAAGCAGAGTGGACGTGCATGGGCAGAATGTCTCAGGAAAGCACTGACAGAGCTAGGGTTCGAGCAAGGCTTGGCTGACCCTTGTTTGTACAAGAAAAACATTTGTGGAATGTCATGTTATTTGTTGATTTTTGTGGATGACTTATGTTTTATGTACAACACAGAAGAACAATTAGAACACTTTATCTCCAACATACAAAAGGTGTTCAAAGTAAAAAACCTGGGACCAATTCAAAACTATTTGGGTGTTCATATCTCCAAAAGTGAAGATGGGTTCTTTGAGTTAAGTCAAGAGGCCAAAATTAGGAAACTGCTTGAAGATTACAACATGGTAGAGGCAAATAGTGTTGCAACACCAATGACCACTAGTTATGTAAGTGAGCCAGACACAGAGGTGTTCACAGATGTAACCATGTACCAGTCATTGGTAGGTAGCCTAAATTACATTGCCTGCTGGACGAGGCCAGATTTGTGTGTGGCAGTACACTGGTTGTCTCAGAGGTGCGTGTGCCCATACAAAAGGGATTGGCAAGCAGCAAAAAGGGTTTTAAGATACCTTAAAGGGACCATGGAAAGTAAACTGGTGCTCAAAGCTGACAAGCAGCAAAACCTCTTAGCTTATTGTGATGCTAGCTGGGGTGAAAGGCCTGATGGAAAGTCAACCACAGGGTATGCAATCTACATGTATGGGGGTGTGGTGCAATGGAAATCTCTAAAGCAAACTCATGTTGCAACAAGTACATGTGAAGCAGAATATTCAGCTCTAAGTGATTGCACTGTACAACTGGAATGGTTTTATCAGCTGTTACAAGACCTGGATGTAAAATGTGAAATGCCTGTAACTGTAATGTGTGACAGTATTTCTGCATTGCAGGTAGCTGAGAACCAAGGACTTAAGCAAAGGAGCAAGCATATTAACATCAGATACCAAAATGTGAAATCAGCTGTATGCCGAGGGTTCATATCTCTGGAGCATTGTATGTCAACTGATAATGTAGCTGATGTTTTTACTAAATGTTTGCCCAAACACAGGTTGGACTATCTCAACTGTGGACTGCATCTGACCCACTGTATCTTGGGAGGCGTGTCGGCATATGGAAACCAAATATGCAGGCAAGATGACAGATGAGTCAGCTGGTTAGATCATGGGGATCTAGGTGACAGCTAGGGAGGTCACCTGACAGGCAGATTGCATCAGCCAGAGGAGGTGCAAGATGATTCAGCACTTCTTGCTGATTGGCTGTAGGACTGCATATAATGAACTCTGTACATGTCTAAGTGTGCCAGTCTTGGTATCCCCTTGCCTTGCGAAGCACTTTGACCAACTGTCTGGCGAGTGCCTTGAGGACTGTGTATATAGCTGTAAATAAACCTTTGTATATACTCTACTTCACCATGGTGTTGAGGACGTTCTGTGTATCTTCGCCATCCTCTCTGCGACAACAGGGGCATGCTTTTGAAAAGGCCACCACCACCATGAGAGGTGGTGTACAGAAGGACTGGACTAGCTGAAAGGACAAGAAGAGGAGATTAATTGAGAAGCGCTGAAGGTAGTGCTCTCTGCAGGGCAAAGCTTGTTTTACATGCTTTGGATCCAAAAAGGACAGAGAAGACAGAGCTAAAATTGCTGGCTGGGAATAACTGAACAATCCTCCCTGGGAGAGCTGCAGTAGCTGGGAAGAGCTGAAGAGCAGGAATTGCTGACAGCTGAACTCTTCATTGACTGCACTGAAAGCAGCACCCTAGTACAGAGCTGCCCCACTTTGTCTTAAAGATTCATCCAGCATCCTCACAGGAAGAGTTCCTGCTGTTGCAAGGTCTTCTTGACATCTGGGACTCTGTTCCAGGCTTAGCCTCAGGAAGAATACACGGTGCTGCCTTCTACAAAGTGGATTTTGACTAGGACTCTGCTCTGAGACAATGGTTAGTGAAACAGTGTTGATATATTTAAGAATGTTTTTCACAGTTCCTTTCTGTTCTATTTAAATAAATTGGATCTACATTTTGAGTTTATGAACATTACTCTAGACTTCGAACCTGGCCCTTGGGATTCAAGGGGTTACATATGCACAGGGTGGAGAAAAGTTGACAAAGATAAATGTTTCTCCCTCTCTCCAAATACTAGAACTCGAGGGCATCCAATGAAGCTAATGGGCAGTGGATTCAGGACGGAAAAACGAAATACTTCCTTACACAGAGAGTCATTAAAATATGGAATTCGCTGCTAGAAGATGAAGTGATGGTCACAGGAATAAACAGCTTTAAAGGGAGATTAGATAGATTCATGGAGGTTAGGTCTATCAATGGCTACTAGTAGGGGTCATTTGGGGGTGGAGCAAGGTGGAGTGGCACCCCACCAGCCCAGGAGTGGGCACTAGGGCAGCCATGAGCTGAATCAGATTTTCTGATCTTATTTGGCCCACCACCGAATTGCTGCCGAAATTTGGCAGCAGATTTAAAAGCAGCTGGAGGGGAGGGAGTTTGAGGGAGAGGCTCCAAACGTACAGGGTAGCTGCTGGAGCCTCTTCCCCAAATAACCACCAAGTTTCAAGAAGATTGGACAAGGGGGTCCAATTCTATGGGCTCCCAAACAGGTTGCCCCATTCCTTTCATTGTTCTCTATTGTGGGGGGAAAGTAATGTTTTTCTGAAACTGACATTCGGCCGGCTGAATGGGCTTGCATTGCCAAAACTGACATGCAGGGGTCATTCAGCAGCCAGAACAGATGTGGCCTGATTTGACCCAATCTGAATTGGGCCAAAAAAAATTATTTGCATACCCCTAGTGGGCACAATTAGCAGTGGTGGCAAGCCCCTCTCCCAACTCCCGGTGGGCCTATGAAGGAACTTTAAACCCCTTCTGTTTAGAGTTGCACAGCAGCAGCAGCATAATGTTTCCATTGTATTCTATGGGGCCCTTCTCGCTTCGCTCCCCCCCCACCTGCCCACCTTGGCAGGCCAGCTGGGGAAGGGAAGGGGAGGCTTTTGCAGATGCCCCCCCTTTTGCTTCCCTTTCTGACACACTTCCGGTGATGTCAGGGGGCATGGCATATGCTAATGAATTATGCTAATATGTACGCTAATGAGCTCCTGCACCTCTTTTTCTACAAAATGGCCCCTGGCTACTAGCCATGGCAACTGAGAGGAACCTCCAAATTCAGAGACATTAACCTCTGAATTCCAGAGCCAGGAGGAACATCAGGGAAAGATCTCAGACCCTGTTGTTGGCCCTCTAAAGGTTTGTTATTGTGTGGGTCAGGATGCTGGACTAGATGGACCATGGCTCTGATCCATCAGGTCTCTTCTTATGTTCTCTGCCACAATAGAACAAAACTTAAGCCTCCTGCAATCAGCAATTGCCAAGTCTTCTGCATGGTATGAATGTGCAAAGAATCAGTGATATTGCTTTTTGAATGTTGCTGCTCACAGGGAGGGGGCATGGATGTGGGCACTTCGTATCACACTGTGCAGACAACTCGACAATTATGTGGAGATGGAGGCAGGGTCAGAGCACTTGTGCTTGCTCTTCCGCCCTGCAAAACGAATCAACACATGGACTGGTTGTCTGCACCGAACACTAAGGCTATAATGTTCACTCTTCTCCCCAAGATAGCTCCTCCACCACTGAAATCACAGGACAAAGAGGCTGCGATCACACACACTAAATAATTCACTTCGATCCACTTTCAGTGCACTTTCCAACTGGATTTTTACTGTGTGAACTGCCAAAATCCAGTTGGAAAGTGCATTGAAAGTGGATTGTTTAGTGTGTGTAACTGCAGCCAGACACTCCCTCTCCACTTGGACCCTTTCCTCAATGTGACCCCATCTGTGGATACTTAAATCTGGTGATTGGAGTCATGGACAGATAGATCTTTCTGCAAACTTAAAGGGAAAAATACATTGGGGGGTTAATGCCCCCAAATGATAAAAGGAGCATCTGTAGGTTTAAGAAATGATACACTCAGTGGTTGTAGCTGCACAACTTCAACAGTATTGTTAAGACTTGAATTCTGTTAGGAAAAGGAGGGGGGTCAGAACCCTTTTGTGAGGAACCGATAGATCCAATAAGCCAGGCCTCAGTGTGAAACAAGGTCCTTTTTATTCTTAATGGTCTTGCAGTTTGCACCTTCAGTGTTAGAGATACTTGTGCTTGTGGTTACAGGTAATTATACAGACTTCAAACAGCAGGAGAAATATTAGCACCAATCAGGGCACCTACAGTAAAGTGGGAAAGTTACGAGCCGTTGCGTTCTCAGCAAAAAGGTGCATAGTTCATCATGATTAGGTTTGGCAGCCCAGCTCTCCCTCCCACGACTCCTCCTTCAAGATTCTCACACATTCAGCCACCTGGAGCTCCGCCGTTACATAAACAATTCAAGGCTACATTTCACAGAGCTAGATTAACAGAAGCACAGGAGAAGGAGGAGGCGATAGAGAGCACTATGATGTAGAGGGCACTGGGTCACCATTCCCCAGCCGGGAGAAAACAAAAACATTTTAGAAAGCATATAAATGACAGGGAACCTGACATCCTGCCCGCCCTAAGACTGCCCTCCCCCAGGTTTAGCAGGGTAAAGTTTGTGAAACTCTCGGATCAGCTGGGGAGCATGCACATGTTCAACAGCAACACATTCATTACATTCCAGGCCAAAATCAACCCATTGAACAAAGTAATACAGTCGACCTCGTTTTAGCTTAGAATCCAAAATACGAGAGATTTCAAAATGCGGTGTCCCCCCCCCCCCTTCATCAGAGGAGGAGGAACATGAGGATCCGGTCTCCTGGTATTCGGCCCAGGACTCTTCTTCAAAAGGCTGTAATGAAAAACAGGATGCACAGCCTTAAGTGTCTTTGGCAGTTCAAGTTCAAATGACACAGAGGAAATTTTACGCAATACTTTGAAGGGACCCACATATTTCCACCCAAGTTTTCTACTGGGCTGCAGGCCATGAATGTTCTTAGTAGAGACGTATACCGAGTCTCCCATCTCCAAATCCCACCCTGGAGCCCTCCCTCTGTGAGCATAAAGTCTTAGCAATTAGTGGCCAAGATTCTTGGAGGGAGTTCCACCATGCCCTAAAAGGACTCAACGGGGAGTCAGCAGAGGGGACTACCTTCAAAACCCCCCACAGCCATAAACGGGGAAACACCAGTAGAAGAATGTAAGGCATTGTTGTAACTATATTCCGCAAAAGGAAGCAGGTCCACCCAATCATCCTGGTGAAAATTGGAATCGCAATGTAGGAATTGCTCCAGTATTTGATTCACACGTTCGGACTATTCATCACTTTCTGGGTGGTAAGCTGAGCTTAAGGCAGGTTCAATTCCTATAACCTGTAGAAGCTCCCGCCAAAAGGTGGCAACGAATTGCGAGACTCTGTTTGAAATTATACGCTTCGGGAAAGAATGGAGCCTCACAACCTGGGAGACTAACACTCTGTGAGAAACCAATAGATCCAATAAGCCAGGCCTCAGTGTGAAACAAAGTCCTTTTTATTCTTAATGGTCTTGCAGTCTACACCTTCAGTATTAGAGATACTTGTGCTTATGGTTACAGGTAATTATACAGACTTCAAACGGCAGGAGAAATATTAGCACCAATCAGGGCACCTACAGTAAAGCGGGAAAATTACGAGCCATTGCGTTTTCACCAAAAAGGCACACAGTTCGTCATGATTAGGTTTGGCGGCCCAGCTCTCCCTCCCACAACTCCTCCTTCGAGATTCTCACACATTCAGCCACCTGGAGCTCCGCCATTACATAAACAATTCAAGGCTACATTTCACAGAGCTAGATTAACAAAAGCACAGGAGAAGGAGGGGGCGATAGAGAGCACTATGATGTAGAGGGCACTGGATCGCCATTCCCCAGCCGGGAGAAAGCAAAAACATTTCAGAAAGCATATAAATGACAGGGAACCTGACATCTTTCCAGGGTTGTTTTGGCCTTTGAGGGAGGACTCACTGGGGCAAGGTCCAGCAACAACCACAAGATGACTTGCTACTAGATGATTTGCATGACTCACCTAAGCCTGGCTGCTTGCTACTGTTGAACAGCAGCCACCTCACAATAGTCAGTGTGATGTAATGGTTAGAGTTTCACACTAGGGTATGGGTTTGAATCTCCATTCTGCTGTGGAAGCTCACTGGATTATTCTGGGCCACTCACACACTCTTAGCCTAACAGATTTCACAGGACTGTTGGAGGGTACCATGGAGGAGAGGAAAATTATGTAAGCTGTTTTGAGTCCCTATTGTTAAGAAAGGCAGGATATAAATGAAATAAATAATATAGCAGAAGATGGGGGGCAGATAAAAGGTAGTCGATGGTTGGGAAGGAGAGACGGAATCAGGCAAAAGTGAGGATATGGGGGCTGCCAGGAGGAGGGAAAGAGGAAATAGTACGGGTGAGAAGATTCAGGGGAAAGTGAAGTCCCCCTGCAAATCCTTGCAGGTTCCCCCACAGCTCAACTGGGCCTAGATCAGCCAGTGCATGCAATAGCCACAGTTTCCCCAGGAAGAGTCTGCCAGGGGAGGGAAAGCTGAATGCAGGGTGGGCAGATAAAGGTAGGTTGGCTGCTGGGTGGGAAGGCGAGAAAAAAGCAAGAAAAGGGGAGAGACTATGGTGGCTTTCAAAAAAGGGAAAAAGAAATATTGGGGGGCAGGGGGGTGAGATGGCCCTGCAGTTCCTTGTGGGTCCCCTGCTTGTGCAATTATACAAGCTTCCAACTTTCCAAAATTAGAACACTGGATACTAAATATAATAGTGTTGTGACCTACATGCTTACCTTCTTAGCTTGTCTGACTTCTCCTTGCAGTCATTTTATTTCTGGCATTAAACTGAACTCTGATACATTGATCTCTGATACATTGACTCTAATTAGTATGATGGCTGCACATAAAATTATGTTGTTTTCCTACATTTCCATTCTGTTCCGAGTTTCTCACTCTCTCGCTACATCTCTCTCTCTGAAACAAACAGCAAACCTCAAAACAGCAAGATATTGCTGCATTTTTATTTAGGAGACAAACTTTTCTATGTACTTTCTCTATATCATCATCCCTAAACAATTAGCCTTGGAATGATTTAAAGCCAGATTTAGGATGCTGTCCAAACAGATGACTTCTTGATACCTATGAATGCAGGAGAATACACTTTCATTTCTGGAATTTTCAAAGTACAGCAAAAAAAAAACAACACCACTTTTCTCTGGACTAACAATGAAAGTTACAGCAAGGACATGCATGTGAACTCTGTTGTTAAAAGACAGCTGGCTCTTTATTTCCAATCTGCTTTCCAAAGCTATAGAAATGATCCTGTGAAATAATTATGGTTACATTACATTTGAAAGTCCTCATTTGAGGGACTCAATTCCCAGGCATATAGGATCAAAAGCATGGCATGCAGAACAGAAGGCGTAAGCCGTCCCCAACACTATTTTCCTGACCTTAAAAGGCCTCAAGAGTGCACTATTTGCCCCATTCAGGAAACCACAAGTACTGATGGGCTGCATGCAAGTTTTGCCCATGAGGTAAGTAGCACCCCCAGGACACTTCAGGTCAGGAATATGGTGCTGGGAGAAGCCTTTCTTTGTGTCCCCAAACTTAATCAACCTCTGCATGCCTGGGAACCAGTTTCTGAGCACAAAATTAGCCGCACATGTCTGATCACCAGACCCTGAGGAAGATATGAGGAAAACGTAATGTCTAGCTAGGACCTCAGGCTACTCAAGACTCAGGTATCCTGGAGCAGGGCTGCTAACATGCCTGGATAAAAATGTCCTGTCTCCTCACAGAGGCTTAACATGAAATGGGCAGCTGCAGCTTTTATGGTATGATGGTAAATAACATCACCTGACAAAGAACATCATTTTCAGGTTCTGTTAAAGGGGTGGGGGCTTTTTTTTTCTCCAGGCGGTTGGCAACCCGAGGTGAGACGCAAATGACTGGCTCTCCCTGTCCAGCCACTACTTATTTGGGGTGAAGTGAAGTGCTACGGAAGAGGAGGGAGGAGCAGACAGAGGTTTCTGTCTTGTACACAATAGACTGAAAGTGAGCCTGTCCAAGCTAGAAAATTCCAAATTTTAGCAGCATCACTAAATGAAACCAAGACAAAATAGTAACAGATAAATATACGTCAAACTCTAACAGACAGGCTTTCTTGGAGATTTAAATTAGCTTGGACAGTATTGGAAATGAAGTGTTTAGTAATATGGATCTTTGTTTCTTTGGATAAAAAGACAGATACTGACCTAAGACATTATTATAAAATTGCAAAAAGAGTTGGCATATCAGTCTAAGATGATGAAGTAGAACACTAAAAGGTACAGTTTTGATGAAATATTAAATGCCAGCTAACCGCTAAACTGAAATTAATTTGAAGTAGTCGATCTGAAGTCAATGGATGTAGAAGGGTTTAACTGTGCTTAGGATTGCACTTTAAGGCCTACTTATGAATAGGGATGGGCACAAACTGGCTTATGAACGAAAGCTCATGATGAATTTTGGCCAGTTTGTGGTTTGAGAACTGAAGTTCATGGCAGATCGACTGGCACAAACTTTCCATGGACTTTCAAGCAGTTTGTGGAGGTTCGTGGAGGTTCATGAATGGATATATTTCCAGTCTGTCTCCACTCAAACAAAATGTTTGCCAGACTTCAAAGCAATGGGGGGGGGGGATTCTCCAGCGTTGGAAACACTTGTCAGTTTCAAACTAGCCTTGTCAGTTTGAAGAGGGTTTTCCCCATTTTGCCAGCCTTCCTTTGCATTCCCTTCCTATTTTCTTACACAGAGCTTGCAAAATCCCCCCTTGCTTGGATTTGTTGTGATTCTGTGCTTTGAGAGTAGTGCGTTTAAGCTTGCAATACCAGTGGCACTGGGTTCTGCTGGGCATTCCTCACATTGCAACTGGTTGTGCTGGGCTTACAAACTCCCTCCCCCAACTTGGATTTTTTGTGACAGTGTGCTTCGAGATCAATCCTTTTATGCTTGCAGTGCCAGTGACACTGGGTTCTACTGGGCATTCTGTACTCTGAACTTGTTGTGCTGGGCTTGCAACCCTCCCTTGCTGAGAGAGTAATTTTTTTACATCACATCAGTCATTTTGAGCCACAATGGCACTGGATTCTGCTGGGCATTCTGCTGGGCTTACAAATATGCCCCCCTTCAGTTTCTATTGCTGAGATTTTCTGGTTTGACCTTAGTCCTGTTGGGTTTACACTACCAAAGTGGCCCTGATTCTGCTGGGTTTGCAAAAATGCCCCCCACCTTCAGTTTCTACTGCAGAGATTTTTTGCAACTTTGATTCTGTTCTGCTGGGCTTCTATTGCCCTTGGGGTTTTTGCAGTTCCCCCCTCCACTGGAAACAATGGAGGATGGGGCACCTTCTTTGGAGGGGCCATAACTTGGACCTTGTAAATCCAATCCTCATCAAACTTGGAGGGCAGATAGAGGAGAGTCATCTGGAGGTCCCCTGCAAGTTTTGTGTCTCTAGCAAGTCAGGAGGGTGTTCTACCACAACACAAACCTCACAAACTGAACCAGTTTGTTTAGCCCCTAAAAGTTCGTGATGGTTTGTTGTTTGTGATCCAGACATGCCACAAACCACTAACTGAACCGAGCCACATTTTACCAGTTTGTCCCCATCCCTACTTATGAACATTCTGACAGCAGAAAAGTTATTATTAGAAAAAGGAAATCCCTGTATCTGTTTGCAGAATGATTCCATTGGATTTAGAAAAAAACTAATAGTGATTAAACTTATTTGATATATTTCTATCCACCCTTCCACCAAGGAGCTCAGGAAGGCATGCATCATGCTCCATTCCTCCACGTTAGCCTTACAACAACCCTGTGAAGAAGATGAGGCTGAGAGTGTGATTTCTGCAAGGTCATTTGTATCAGAATGAGGAATTGTACCTGTTCTCCCGGATCCTAGACCAGCACTCTACTACACCACACTTACTCTTAGCTTCCTGGTTGTGTTTACAAACTGTTCCAAACTGTTGTGCAGAAAAGGATCTTGTTTGAAAGGTTTTGGAACAATCATTTATGATGTCAGTCCATAGACTTTGTTTTCCATGACTTAGAGCAGACATAGTATCTATGTGTATAATAGATCTTTTTGCAGATGTTGGCATCTTAATAATAAAAAAAACTAAAGCAAATTAAGCCACAGTGGCTAACAAGCATGTAAAACAAACATAATGATCTGCCTGGAGTTAAAGCTGAAATGATAATGAGTTGGGAATATGCCTATTGAGAGAGAGAACCAATTATTTAACTTACTGGATCAAATCTTTCATTGGGCTTGAGTAAGTTCAGTAATAAAAGTGACTCACACTGTTGTCAAATGCTTTTCCAGAGGCACTAAAGGTTCCACACAATTTTAGATGGAAGGCATTCATAACAAGTTGATCTAATTTGCCTTACTTGTTTCCATGAAGCAGCTAAGTCAATCGAGTTGCGAATGAAAGAGAAATGAGAGCTAATTGATGTTGTAGTTAGACACCATTTTGCTCTGAGTAATACCTGCCCTTTTCCTGCTCTGATTAATATTGATAATAAACTTTTATACTACTCTCTCTTCAGCAGAAATATATTAGACCTTTTTTTTCATATCTTTCTGTTAGCTCAAGACTCACAACTTAGAGGAGGACAGTTTGAAAGCTGGTGCTAATACCAGCCTTGCACAACAAGCTCTGGTTCGTGCAGAGCACAAATGAAAGAATTCATGCACTACAGTCCACAGAAGAGTACAAAGAAACATTTGTGGTAGGAAAGTCTAATTCTGGTACTTGATCATCCAGAACCGGCTGGTCCTCCGAGTATTAAGGAGGCCAGACTGGCAACAACCAGGGCCAGAGCTTTTTCAGTGGCAGCTTCACTCTGGTGGAATGAGCTCTCGAGGAGACCAGGGCCCTGCAGGACCTTTTGCAGTTCCGCAGGGCCTGTAAAACTGAGTTCTTCTGCCAGGCCTTTGGAGCCGCCACCACTCCCACTCCCACCAGGAATACCATTGCTAGCAGTGATAGCAGTTATAATTGCTATCTTATAATGGAAGAGCCCTGGTCTGCTGGACCCTTAATTACTGCCTGAGCCTCTTTCTAAGACATCTGAAACACTTTATGATAGCTGAAGCTGACTGGACTTATGCTATCTTGAAGCCGAATAGAGTCAGCATCACAATGATTAGTACTGTAGTTGAATGGAGCTGATGTTATGATGGCTAGCACTTTATCATCTTACTGTGGTTTTAATATTGAATTTTAATATTGTATTTATACTGACTGTTCTGTGATTGTTGAATTTTACCAATTGTTAGCCACCCTGAGCCAGCCTTGGCCGGGAGGGTGGGATAAAAGTTTAAATAAATAAATACATTGTTCACTGATAAAAACTCAGTGCACTTTGAACCACAAGTAGTCGTTCAGCACTGTGAGTGTGCATGAACTTGTGAGTGGACCCGACCCCAGTTTTTGTAACTGATAAATGACCTTGCTGGACCAATGAATATAGACAATAAGTAGCAGCTTTATACAAAATCAGGCCAATGGCTCATTCAGTGTAATATTTTGTTCTCTGGACCTCCAGCAGTTCTGTTGCATAAGATTCTACAAGGAGGAGTTTGGTCACAGAAACTTCCAGGTGTATGGAGAGCTAATGATGACTTCTTACAGTCCTCTTCAAAGAATGTTTCATTCTTGTCCTTCCAACCTCCATCAAAAACAGGAAAGCACGGGTTCAAGGGAGACCCCAGTGTGGCCAAGTAAGAGATTAGGAATCAATGTGGGTTTTGGGGGGTTACAGCTATAGGCCTAAACATACTCACTTGCAAGTAAGTCTACTGATAACAATGAGACCTACCACAAAATAGTAGGACTGGGATATGCATCACAATTACCTATTCATGAATGAATTTTAAGTTAAATTTACAAAGTTCATTTTTTACTTCAGCATTATCCACATGTGCAGGCATGGTGAAACCAATCAATGGAAAGAAGAGAGGTGCCATTCCTTCCGCTAATCTGATTAATGATTAAAGAAGCTTTGAGGGAACTGTTTCAGCAATTAATGGGAAGAAGCATGAAACAAACCTCTTGATTCTATGTTAATTCAGTTTTCAGGTTTCTCAGTTAAGTGGACAGTAATTGATCAGGTCTTTTCTTATTAACAAAGAGAAGGTTAATTGAATGATCCAAGATCTGCTTTCTGGTAAACAATGCATTTTAAAATCTAAATCACATGCTTTGAAAAAACATGTGACTACCACTTTCAGCAGGTGTCACAGATCTCTTTACCTCATAATATTAAAAGAGAGAGAGTGACATGACATACTCAGAATTTCCCCAACGCCACCCCAACAATTGATAATAAAGCAACAACAGGAGAAAACTGAGCAGGGTGACATCCTATTATGCATTTTCTGAAGTAAACGCTGCTGGGAGAGAGAAGATAATGGTCAATAGTAGTCAAGCAATGTATGTAGTTAGGGCCTAAAGGGAAAACTTTAGGTGCAGGCCAACTTAATTACTATTAAAACAATGTTCCTGTTGGGTTCAATGGGACAGGGTTTCTCTCTGTTCAACAGAATGTTCTCTCTACCAGTTAAGAGAACCAGGCAGACTGACAATTAGGATGAAGACATTTTAAGGGTGCTGGAAGTAGTTTGAAATGCATAAACCTTTCCCAGACATTCTATGAGGGTAGAATGAATACACATTAAGGAGTGGGATTTTACATGTTCATGGGAATGCATGTAGGTACATGAGCACAAATAGTCAAAGTTCTCTCCGTGTGATCAGGAACACTGATAAAGGAGAGGTCCCAGTTGAGTTCCTTCCTTCTTACATTAATTGTAGAGCAGCTGAAAAAGCTGTGCTCTGCCCTGAAAAATAAGTGACTCAGAAAACAGCAAGTGTGTGCTCAAACCACATCCAATATGGATAGAAATGATGTTCTTCCTTATTTAACAACAGACCACATTTTACTGGAAATGCCCAACATGGGCTATTATTTCTATTTCTACTATACATTCATTTTCTAGTATTTGATAAGAAATGTCACATTAATTGCTGATATCTTATGAAGACTAATATTTATCAAAAATAATCCCGTCATAATTTCTAGCATTTTATCACTTTCAACAGGTGGCTGTGGAATATATTTCACGGAAAAGTAAACATGGAAATGAAGCTCTTATGACAACTGATTTTCTTCCATGTCCTACAGAACTGTGTTTAACCTTGCACTGCCCCTTTTACCAGTTGTATTCACAATTTCATTCACTTTAGCATTTGTTTCAAAACACCCCATCTTGCAGGTATTTCTCAGCACAGTGGCCTGTATCCTACTATCCATGTGCAAAAGGCACACAGAGGCTGTGGTCACACACACTATAATCCACTTTCAATCCACTTTCAGTGCAGTTTCCAACTGGATTTTTACTGTGTGAACTGGCAAAATCCAGCTGGAAAGTGTATTGAAAGTGGATTATTTAGTGTGTGTAACTGAAGCCATAGTTTTCCTACATCTACTGCCAGTGCTATAACTCTCACTGACCCACCCAGAAAGATCACCCCTGGGATCACAGAATCCATGCACAGGAACAGCTGTGAGGGGCAGTGAGTTGGAATGAGGAAGGCAAGGCTGTGTGTGAGGAGCAGGAAAGAGGTGGTCTCAACACCTTTTCCATCCTCACAATCATGCAGCTGTTCCTCCACTGAGATCCTACAACCTTCAGACTGATCCTTCCAGGAGACAGAAAGAGCAGCAGCAACAGACAGAAATGCAGGAGAATTATATCGCTTGCTCAATAGGAGTGATAGGGTACCGCCCTGTGATTTTAGATCAAGGGTTTTAGCGATTATTATGATTATTATTGTGATGATCTTCAGAATTCTATCCAAATTTTCTGATATGATTCTGATCAGTTTATCTAATTTAACCTTGGATATGGATACTGTCAAAAAACTCACATAGATCACTGCCTACTAACAATGATCCCATGCTTCCAGGATAAACAAAGAAATGAAGAGAAACATAAACTAATTACTAGCAGCATACAAACATCCTCTACCAGAGTTGGCAGTACAGATCTCCACTTACATGTGGAAACTATTCAATCAGTCACTTATATTCCACATAATACTATGTCCTGTCTACACATTTTCTTCTACATCTTATATGCAAGTAAAAGGATGGACATGAATGCAGCCGGATTCAGGTGGGCAGCCATGTTGGTCTGAAGCAACATTACAAAGTTTGAGTCCAGTGGCACCTTTAAAACCAACAAAGTTTAATTCTGGGTATAAACAGTATTCTGGGTATATGCACATGAACGCTTGTATCCAGATTTAAAATTTGGTGGTCTTAAAGGTGCCACTGGGCTCAAACTCTGTTCTATTAGTACAGGCAAACATTTTGGGTACTTTAGCTTGACTCCTATGAAGTACAAGCTCAATGATATTCACAAATCCAGTTCATTCCTGCCCTCTCTTCCCCAGCAACCCTGGAGACCTTTGAAAAGTGGTGTTTAAAACTCCAGCACCCAAATGAGCAAAAATCCACATGGCCCAGAGATTGCAGTGAGGAGGCAGAACTAGACAAGCACTGCCTTTGTGCCAATGCAATTTCTTGCTCCAGCAGAAATGTCACTGGCAGAAGATGAATGGAAGAACACTTGTGCTTGGTTTTCCCTCCTCACTCCATCCACCGACCATGAGACATTTTGCCCACAAATGTCTTTCAGTCTTCAGCATCAGCTTTCTGATGGTCTCTGGGGACTATGGGGGGAGAGGAAGGCAGGAAAGAACTATGTCATGATGATGAGCATCCTTGCACTTGCCCTTTGTAGGACACAAACCAGTGTAAAGCCATTTATGACTATTGAGTCCCACTGAAAGCAATGGCAAGGGGATATTTGTTGTTACTGCCCTGTGTAGGACTGTCTCTCTTGATACCATACCTATATTTTAACACAGAGTCTAAAAGCCTACTTTTGCAGTTAATCGTGTTCCTTTTACATCAATAATCAGAGTAGCCCTCTGACGGTTTAATTATGCTACCAGTTCTATCCCTAATCAATCTTTTTCATTAAAATCTGGTGAGCCAGACAACTAAGATAATTACTGCCGAATCATCTTAATTAAAAAATTTAGCTTCTAATTAAAAGTCATTGTTTACTTCATCAGAAAGCCATTAGGATTCAGGACAGTGCTGCCCTGTTCAATTTTTGTAGTGTTTTATTTGTATAAGAAATAGATGATGCCAAGCAGAGTCTTCATCTGTCAAGAAATATGATGCTATGCCCTGAACAATTGAAGGATATTTTTGCAAACAAATAATGGATGTGCTTGTGGGCTTCCTGATATTTTTATTTGAAATGATAGTGATCAACATTTGTAAGATCGAATGTCTACCACAAAAATTAGAAAACTTGAAAATTTATTCCACTTGAAAATTCCTAAGTGTCAGATAGTTTTGCAACTTCATGCATAACTTTTGCAAAAACAGCTTCTGTCAAGGCAGAAAGGATACTTTAATTATTAGATGGGAAACACCTTTTACTTAGCTTGTAATGAGGGCAGGTAATTGGCACATTTTCACACCTTCTTGAACTACTCTGTACAACACTGTGTGTATCCATTTGAGGATTTATTTGATAAAGTAATATTGTAAAATCCTGTCTAGTGTGAAGAGATTTTTCCCCTCTCATCCACGCCTGATATAGGTGTCATGTAAATGTTTTCCTGGGAGGGAAGGTGGCATGGTATACCTTGATCTTGTCAGATCTCAGAAGCTAAGAAGCATCGGTACTTGGAAGAGAGACCACCAAGGAAGAATCTGTGGAGGAAGGCAATGGCAAACCACTTCTTCTTCTCACTTGCCTTGAAAGCTCTTTGTTAGGGTCGCCATAAGTCAGCTGCAACTTGATGGTTGCACACACACATACAAACAAATGTTTTCCCAATTGTGCACGAGCCACTTCTCCATGAAGGAGCAGTTCCTATGAGGCTGGAAAACATTTAAAGGACACCGGGGGAAAAGACAGTGAAGGAGTGGTAAAAACACCCCTACCACTTGACATGACTTTACAAAGTGGTTGCATGTAAGCCATTGAGTGTCATGACTCACTGTTCAGTTCAGTTAGTCTCCCCAGTACCTCAGACCGGTCAAGCCGATGGTGACTCTGATGATGACAGAAGCAGGTGAGGAATGCCACAGCCTGCTGACTGAGGAAATGCTTGGGTTGTAAACAGATGCAGATCCTCCCCCAGGTTTGCAACCAGCGCTGTCAAGAAGTATGGGCACTCCACAAGATTTACAGCTGGAGCCATTGACAAGCACGACTTCTTCCCAAGAATTACAATCTGAAGAGGAGGGAATCTCTCCATCTATGCTGCTACAGCGATGAAGGGAGAAGAGGCAAAGGCAGAAGTGAATGTAGCAGTAAGTGCTCACACCTGGAGAAACTGCTGGCTTCTTTTAAAGGACAAGAAACACTGGAGAGGGAGGGGCCGTTGCAGTCCCATGTATACTGCGCAGTTACAGCCAATTCTTCACTGGCAACAACTTTCATTCCAGCTCCCTGCTTTTCCTTGTGACTTCTTGGATCAGCCTTGCTTCCTGACTCCTTGTGCCTCAACCTTTATTCCAAACCTGACTATGCCTCTTGGACTTGTTCTCTGTATCCTGGCTCCTTGTGCTATGACCTTTGTTCTGGACCTGACTACGCTCTGTGGACCCACCTTGCACCCTGACTCTTGTGCTTTGAGCTCTGAATCAGACCTGACCACACCTCTTGGAAATCATTCTGCTTTGACTCCTCACATTGGTACCTGGACCTCTTGCCTGAGGACTTGACTATAGCTGGGACTGTCTGCCAAACCCAGGTGCCAGGGGCCTTTCAGTGCCTTACTGGAACTGGGCCTTTTGCCTTGGACACAAAACATGACAATGAGAAATCAGCATTTGGTAAATAGGTGTTAACCCATGGTAATATGGCCATCTGAAGATACATCCAGATATGTAATTTTGCAACAAGAGCAATTAGATCCTTTTAAAAGGTCTCTGTCCCATTTACATGGATTTGTAGGTGTGTTCATGAGATTGCCATTTCATATAATTAGCTTAATAGAGTTTCTATAAAATAATTGGACAGCAGGATTATGTGAATTCATGCCTTAGTGATATCCCAATGAGACAACTGCAATGTTCTGTATCGGGGAAAGCTTTTAAAGGGTTCCCAGAAAGAAAAGTCCCACCATACATATTTTTAAAAATCTACATTAGAGGGACAATGGCTGAGGACAGACTGGCAATGCGGCCCAGGATAGCTCCACTTCAGATGGTGGGGGGGGGGGGAGGTAGTTCAGACATCCGCAGCTGTCCTCCGTCTCCCTTCAGTACTCACCCATTTCTGAAGTGCTTCCATGGCACCTCAGACAGACACCAGCAGAAAGTGGTGTCCGGGAGGCTTCCTCCTCTTGAGTCCCACTCCCCAGCTGTGTGGACAGGAAGAAGTGGGATTCAAACAGAAGCAGCGGTGTGAATGCGCCGCTGCGGAGAGATGCACATATGTGCTGTGCGCGCTTATGCACACAAGCGACCCCAGGAGAGGAGGTGGGGAGATTTTAAATTTTTAGACTGCTGCTGCGGCCATGCACCTATGCACATAGGTGCCCATGCGCTGCTTGCCAAAATGGCCCCACCACAAGCCGCGGAGGCCAGCCCACCCAGGGCCACTCTGCAGCAGCCTGAACGCTCCATTCCACATCCTCCCCGGTATGCTCCTGCAGGAGTCTGGCCAGGGTGAATGGCCAGCCCTGGGCCAGTTTTCCCCCATGGCTTTTGCCCCCCCCTGCCATTACCAGTCTGTCCTCAGCCAATGTGTGGCTAGAGGACATATTTCTGCAAACCTTTGATAACATCCAGGTTTGTAGGAAAATATCTGATTTAAAAAAAAAAAACCTCCCAAGATCAATTCTGTGCAACTTTTTAAAAATTCAAAATGACACCTGAGGACTTGCAAGATTTTCCCTCTTCCATGAGTCCTTGTAGGACCTCTGCTAGTTTTATTTACTTGCATTGACATTAATTTTGCTTCAAGTATCACCCCAATAATGTTCTTTTAAATAATAACAAAAAAGGTTCTTAATCCACTCCAAACCATTCATTAATTTGTCCAGAGCTTTCCTATTTGGAACTGTGCCATAGATTCAAATGTCAGTTTATGAAAGACTAGGCGTAAGGCCTGTTGTGGGAAGAAATACAACTGGCTCTAGAAAGAAGCTCCAGGTGAGTGTCCCAGCTGTGGTTGGTGGGGCTGCAGAGGGAAAGGGAAAATAGAGGGAGGCAAGCCACATTTATTTCCTTCTGCTTAACTCTAAGGCAGGGCTGTCTCAAATCATTTTGCTGCCCCAAGTGGGTAGTATGGGAGGAGAGCCGCATGGTAACAGGTATGGTTCTCTCCACCCCAACTTATGTTGATTTGGGGTTATGCAGTGGCAGCTAAGGTAGAAAAGCACCTCCTCCTATGCCATGTCTTCTGGGTTCCAAGAGTCTGGAAAGCAGTTCCGTAGCCAGTTAAAGAGTTGGCAACTCTGGGTTGAGAAATACCTGTATATTTGAGGGTTAGAGCCTGGGGAGGGCAGGGTTTTAGGTGGAGAGTGACCTCAGCAGCGTATAATGCCATGGAGTCCATTGCCCAAAGCAGCCATTTTCTCCAGGGGAACTGATCTTGGTCATCTGGAGATCAGTTGTAATAGCTGGAGATCTCCAGGTGCCACCTGGAGGTTGGCTTATGTTGATTTGGGGTTATGCAGTGGCAGCTAAGCTAGAAAAGCACCTCCTCCTATGCCATGTCTTCTGGGTTCCAAGGGTCTGGAAAGTGGTTCCATGGCCAGTTACAGGGCTGGCAACTCTGGGTTGGGAAATACCTGTAGATTTGAGGGGTGGAGTCTGGGGAGGGGCCTCAGCAGGGTATAATGCCATAGAGTCCACTGCCCAAAGTAGCCATTGTCTCCAGGGGAACTGATCTTGGTCATTTGGAAATCCGTTGTAATAGCTGAGAAATTTTCTGTAGGGAAAATGATGTGCTGTGGCTGGGGAACACGGTGATTTCCAGGAGATCTCCAGGCCCCACAAGGAGGTTGGCAACCCTAGTGAATGTTTAGGGGAAGCTTGGGATACGTATTTTACCTCAGGACACATTCAGTAACTCCCAACAGCAAACTGTTTAGAATGTTGGAGGGGAGGGCCAATCAGGCCACATATGCAAGTGATCTCTGTGTTCCTGGAGTGAGACCCAATCAGCCTGTATATGCAAATTACCTTGAAAAGCTAGCCCAATCAGGTAGAAGGTGAGTCATCGGGAACATGACTAGCCTTTTGAAGATATCTAGATAGGGTATGTTTGAACATGGAGATTATGTACTAAATTCAAGGGGTATGCAAAAAAGATTCAGAATGATGTGATATTTTAAAAATCTGGCTCAGATTGTTTACTATTGGAAGTAAATGTAGGATTGTTTTACTCTGTTTTAAAATGTTTTAAATGTTTTATGTAGACCAGGTACACTGTACCAAGCATTGTAAGCTGCCCTGAGCCTGTTCGTGGGGAGGACGGGGTATAAATGCAACTAATAATTAATAAATAAATAAATAAATAAACTGAGGAAGAAGAGGAGGAGGAGGAAGAAGCATTACCAGTTACATTTACAAGTTCTTTCTTCAGAAACAGTTCAAGTTAACCAGAAACTTATTTTGTTCTTATTTCAATAAATCCATGTTTTGCTTAAACTTATCCCAGAAATCAGTACAGTCCTTCCTCAGGGCCACATAGACCTCTGAAGCAGCCCAGACCCTAGGTCATACTACCAAGAGAGAGAGATTTGGAATTTTAAATTCCTGGTGGCAGCAAGAAAACTACCGAGTTTATAGATGCAGATTATGATGCAGATTATAAAAGCAGTCCCCCCAAATAGCAAGAACATCACAGTATCTTCATAGGATTCTTGCTGTTCCAAGCAACACTCTCTTCTGGAGCTGAGCTGGTGTTATTTGCTCAGTGCCCCGAATGTCCATGTGTTTCTTGAGGCTTCTGGGCATTGCTCCAAGTGCTCCAAATACAACTGGCGCAATGGTAGCCTTCTTCTCCCAGAGGCACTCTAGCTCTATTCATAGGTCTTGGTATTTCATAATCATCTCCTTTCTTTTCTACTCTGCTGTCTCCTGGGATTGCAATGTACATGACACAATCCTTATTTCTCATTTTTTTTCTGCTACTGTATTATCAGGGGTGCTATGCTCCAGGTGTTTATCTGTTTAGGGGCCTCTTTCTTTTTCCAGTATTGGGCTATCGATATTGTGGCAACAGCAATTAGTATTGCAAGTTGTGTTTTAATACAAACACTATCAATTGTAAGCAGGGGTCATTTCGTAGAAAAAGAGGTGCAGGAGCTCATTAGCATAACTCTTTTGCATAACTCATTTGCATATGCCACACCCCCTAACATTACCAGAAGTGTGTCAGAAGGCAACACCCACCCCTCAGGCTGCACTCCACAGGTGAGTGAAACAGACCTGCTCTTCCTCCGTTCCCTTCCCCATCCAATACTTTGTGCAATAAAAATAAGCATAAAGAACACACCCTCATTCTCTTCCTGCTCCTTTGAAACTACCAGGTTTCAAGTAGACTTGAGATACCCAGGACATGTGCACCACCCATCCCTTCCCCTTCCCCTTCCCCTCCCCACAACAAGACACCCTGTGAGGTAGGTGCGGCTGAGAGAGGTCTTTTTAGAACTGCTCATGAGAGAACAGCTCTGAGAGAACTTGTGACTGGCCCAAGGTCACTCCAGCAGCTGCATGTGGAGGAGTGGGGAATCAAACCCGGTTCTCCCAGATTAGAGTCCAACTCCTGACCACTACATCAAACTGATGGGGTTGGAAGCTGCTGAAGGGTTGGTGAAATTTCTTCAGTACTTATGTGCCATGTGCCCAGATAAAAAATGGTATACTTAGAAAATTTATATGCCACCTTGAGCAAGTCTCTGGAAAAGCAGCCCACAGTCATAAAAGGAACAATGATAAAATTATCAATATTAAAACAAAACATTACAAACAATAAAGACCCTAGCAAGGCTTTCCCCGGGGTGCTGCGCCTCTGCACTGCTTGGGGAAGCCGAGGAGGGGGTGGGGATTGGTCATGTCCCCGCCCCCTGGGCTCTTCACTCCCAGAGCTGTGCTCCTGTGCGCTCCCGCTCCAACGGACCCCTGATTGTAAGTAGACCCATTTCCAAAACTACCGCTTCCAGAGTAACAGGTAGACTAACACCCGTAATTACTACAATTTGCACTAATATTTGTGTCAAAAACTTTGTATGATAGGGCAATGCCACCAGCAATGAGCGTAATCTCCCAGTTGACCACAGTTCTTCCAGCACTTAGCTGAGATGTTAGGATTGATTCTATGAAGAGCAGTAGGGGTTACATACCATCTGTGCAGCACTTCAAATGTATTAAATCTAATACTGAACACAGGCGACCTAAAGTTAGGTAAAGACCAGATTTCTTCCCATATCTCACTGGTAAATTTTTGATTGCAGTCTAAATGCCATTGTTTTTGGCTCAATGTCCAAGGGCCATTTCTCTGAGCAATTAACAGACTATAAATTTTAGAAATCAGACCTTTTAGCTCTCCTTGTTGTTTATCTAGCAGATGTTCAAATTCTGTTATGGAAGTAGAAAAAAATATTTTGGTTTTTTAATTTTTGTAACATATTGCTAAGTTGTAAATACCTAAACCAGGGTATTCTTTCGCCAAGTTTTCTCTCTAGTTCTAGTTTTGTCAAAATATTACCCTTATGTATAAAGTCATTTAAACAGCCAAAACCTGCTATATCCCAATTAACGAAAGCAATTTTTTCCTTCCCAGGTTGGAACCACTCTTGTCCTGTATACATCGAAAACCTGGAGACTGGAGGCAGCAACAAAGGTTTGTATTTACACCATATTTTTAAGGTAGTTTTTAAGAATACATTTTGTGTTTTTTACTGTGTCTATCATATAAAATATTCCAGTAAACTTCTGTTAGTGTAGTACCATTTAATTCTACTTCTACTATTAGTTGCCAATTTATAGTATAGGAAATCTTCAGAATTTTCACTACGTTTGCAATCTGGGTCGCCTCGTAATATGTTTTTAGATCTGGAATGTCCAAACCTCCATCTTTAGCTTTATGCCATAAAGTATTAAAATTATTCTATGTCTTTTATAATTCCAAAAGAATTCCTTTATCATTTTCTGCCATTTGGCCAGAGTTTTGTTATCTATAGCAATTGGCAATGCTCTAAATAAAAATAAAAATTTTGGAAAGACAAAACACTTAACAGTATTGATTCGGTCAGCCCATGAAAGTTGTTGTTTGCTCCATTGTTTAAATTGGACCTGTAAGTCCTGTATTATAATTGAAAAGCTGCAATCTTACAGATCATCGAGGTCAGGTAGAATTAATATTCCAAGGCATCTCCATTTATCAAAAGTCCAAGAGAACTGAAAGGTCTTCTGTAGTTTTTCTAGTGTGACATTATTAATCTTAATTGGGATAAGAACAGATTTTTTAATATTAATTGTCAAACCTGTTACTTTTTGTATATCCTGAAAAGTTTTTTTGTAGGGCAGTTAGTGACTGTTCTAAATTAGATAAATAAATCAACAAGTCATCTGCATATAAACTTAAGGAATGCATTTGCCCTCCAACTTTTATTCCTGTGATGTCTGGATTAGATCTAATAATATTCACCAGGGGTTCAATAGGCAAGGCAAATAATAATGGCAACAGGGGACAGCCCTGTCTAGTTCCTCTGTGCATAGCTATTGGTTTGCTTAAGATGTTTTCCACTCAGATTTTAGCTGTGGGCTTGTTGTAGATGGAATTTATTGCAGTCAAAAAGTGTTCACCAAAACCCATATGTGTTAGTAGATATTTTAGATAGTCAATCCCTACGCTATCAAATGCTTTCTCCAAATCTACCGAAAATAAAATTAGATCTTGTTGCAGTCTTTTCCCAACAGAAATAATATTTAATGTTCTATATATATTATCCATCATAGACAAGTTAGGAATAAATCCTGTTTGGTCCAGGTTTATATATTCCGATATAACCTGTTGTAATCTCTTGGCAATCACTGTAGAAAAAATTTTGGAGTTGCAATTTAAAAGCGCTATTGGCCTGTATGAAGCAGGCAGCTTTTGATCTTTATTCACTTTAGGAATTGTAATAATGTATGCTTCACCCCAGGAGGGTGGTTTTTCTCCTATGTTTAATATAATGTTACTTAGTTTAACTAGGGGGTTTACAAGCTCTTTGGGAAAAGTCTTATAAAATTCTGGTGTAAAACGATCGCAACCTGGGGCCATGTTTGCTTTTAAGTGCTTTATGGCTTCCTGTATTTCTTTGTCTGCAATGTAGTTTTCTAAAAAGGTCTTATGCTCAGCTGATAATTGCTTACATATATTTTGTTTTTTGGGGGGAAATTAATTATTTCTTCCTGCATATTTTGTGATGTATACAATTTCTCATAATATTCTGCGAAACAGTTTGCAATACCTACTGATAAGGTATGTTTCAGATTGTATTCATCTATTAGAGTAAAGATCTTTCAATCTTTCACTTTTTGATTTACCCTCCATTTCAATATTTTTAAAGTTTTTGAGTTTCTCTGCCAGAAGCATTTTCATAAATAATAGCTGTTTTTGCATTTGTTCTGTTTCTCTGGAGTCTAACAACTTACATGTAGCCAGTAGTTCTTTATATATATTTTTTGCTACATGTTTTCTTGTGTAATTGTTCTAAAGAGCGTACTTTTTTGAGTATCTCATTTGTTTCTCTTTTCTTTTCTTTTTGCCGGTATGAGGACATCACTATCAATTTCCCCCTAATAACCATCTTAAATGCATCCCATAAAATCTTGTCTTGTACTGCCCCATTATCATTAATTCTAAAATAATCATCAATCGCCTTGCCAATTTCTGTTCTATTTACTTCACTCAATAAAAGTGAGTTATTTAGTCTCCATGTTTGCTGTCTTTTATTTGATGCAGGTTTATTTAGTTGGCATTCTCCAAATGCATGGTCAGTCCAGTTGAAGGGGCCTATGGAAGAATCCCTAATTCTATTGCACATATCATCGGAGATTAAAATAAAATCTATATGGGTATATGTATGAAATTGTGGTGAAAAATATGTATAGGCCCACTCCTTTTTATGTTGCAATCTCCAGATATCATTAAGATGATGCTTTTTCAGAATCTCAAAAAGTTCAGTTAATCTTTTTTTGCTAGATATTCCCTTTATACTATTATAAGACTTATCTAAATGCTTGTCAACAATCATGTTACAGTCCTTGCCTATCAACACCAGCCCTTCCTGGAAATTTTTAAAGGCAGAAAGTGTATCATCTAAAAATTGTGCTTGGTGGGTGTTTGGAGTTGAAATTGATGCCAAAGTAATGTTATCTTGGTCTAGAACACCTTTTACAAACACAAATCTACCCAAGGGGTTTGCCAGTTGATCTTTACATACAAATTTAACAGTTCTTGCTATTAATATGGCCACCCCCCCTGGACTTTGATAAGCCACAGGCCTGAAATTGTTGATCATACCATTGAGATCTTAATACCACCTCTTCCTCCTTTTTTAGGTGTGTCTCCTGCATCATTATAATGTCAGGTCTATCTTTCAGGATAACCGAGGTTGTTCTTCTGTGTTTTATGCAATTATTTAGGCCTCTGACATTGATCAAATGAATTTTAAATGTCTCCATCCTGTCTCAACTGACCAAAGTTGGCAAAAAAAAATGTTTTTGTACAACTAATATTCTGTTTACAACAAGTAGGTAAATTTCTGAATTTCTGGCTTATGGTAAGACATACTTTTTGCAAGGATTCCAGTGCAACATAGCTGCAACACTATTGGGATGTTCTTTATAGTCAGTTTGCCTTGCAAAGTCAATGTTTGCTGTTATCACTGGACTTCTGAATCTTGGCTTTCACACTTTTCATTTCAAGTGCCTACTGCTTGTGCAGCTAGAACGAGTCCTTCCATTTCTTTCTTCAGTTGCCCATTTTGGAGCCACTTCCAGGTATTTGCACTATCAACTTTAGTTTCTATGTCTTTCAAATATTGCCTATGAAACATGCTTTTCCTTCCAGTTGTCAAAGTGAGTTTTGATTTCAATCTTTTGTAATCTTTGTGTTTTTTTAATAAGTCTGCCTTGTACCCTTCAGCTAGAAGCTTCTCTTTGCTTTTTTTTGCTGTAGTCATTTAGTGCTTGTTTTTCTTCTTCAACTGCTTGCTTAACTTTCAGGAGTCCTCTTCCACCTAATTTTCTTGGCAAGTAGAGATGATCAACATCACTTCTAGAATGTACTGAGTGATGCATTGTCACAATCTTATGAGTTTTACAATCTACTGTTTCTAATTCTGCTTGTTTCCATTAGATAATGCTAGCTGTGTATCTAAGAACTGGAACTGCCCATGTGTTAATTGCCATTACTGTGTTGCCTCCATTTTTGCAAAATCTTTTTAACTCTGGTAATACTCCTTGGCTGCATTTTTCTTAAAAAGGGTATGTTTGATGTTGTCAGCTTCCAAAATTAAAAGGTATCTTTATTTTTCTTCAAAGCTCAATGTTTTGATGCTGTTGTTTGGCATCTTGATTTCTTCGTGTGCAATGATCTTTTCTCTGTTCCGTGCTAATGCTGCACACTTTCAAGGCCAAATTCCATTGCTATATCTTCCCTGAATATTCGAACTGTATTTAGTAAATTCAGTAAAAGAATCATTATTACAACTGCTATTATTATGAATGTGTTTGTAAGATTAGATATACTTCCAATATTAAATAATCTGATCCAAGTTTTAAAAACAACATGATCTCATTCTTAACCCTACTTTTAACAACAACAATAACAGCATTAATATTTCAAATATAATATATTTAAAATATTTATATAAGCAACTCAGCCCCATTTCTATTTGTTCCAGTTAGAAACATTTCTGGGTGAAACTTTCTGTACTATCCCCCACTTGGGAGGGAATCCTCAGAGATTCCACCCCTCAACCAAATGAATCTCCTTTCCAAATTTGGATAGGAGGAAGTGTTCTATAAGCCATAAAGTCCTCAGTTGCAGAACAGAAAGATATGGGCCCCATCCACACGAGTGAGATAAGCCGGACGGGAATCAACACAAATTTGTGCCGGCACAATTTGCACCGCTTTTGCAGGATCACACAGGTCCATGGACCTATGAGGGCAAGCCGCTGCTGCATGATCACACACAGCTGCGGGCGAGTTTTTTTTTCCCGGCTGTTTTCAGCGCGCTTATTCACTTCTACAAGGGATTGATGACTTGCCCCTCCACCCTCAAGGTCGTCCGATGATGTGCATACCCAGATGAGGGGGGGGAACCAAAAAGCCCGCTCCCTGACGCCTCTTGTTTGCGCTGGCATGATCACACAGGGAAAGGCCGGTTCTGGGCCGTCACAAACCATTTGAGACTGCCTTTTCACTGGTAGCTAAATAAGCCGATTCCCCGCCGGCTCAAAACGGTTTGCAACAGTTTGACACCACCTGTAGGACGCTTCCCAGATGTGCTTGTGTGATCATGCCACTTTGAACCGGCGGGGAATTGTCCTTCTTGTGTCGCAAATGCTTGCGCCCATGAAATAGTATGAGTAAACTTTTCCTTCCAGTCTCTGAAGTCTCAAATGGTGGGCTGGGAAAGGGCTGTTCCTTTGGCAAAAATGTCTTACTTCTCTGTGTTATATCTCTTCTGACATTTTTTCCCAGCCAGCTGACTTGCTCTTTTGGAGAGTGGCAGAGAAGCATGGGATAATGCTTTGAGCCTATGATAATGATGTGGAATGGGTGGGGCTTAGCTTTTCTGACCTGCGTGCTCTATTCTTATTTGCCTGTCTCTACAGTGCAGCCCTTCTTTCCAGCTGGTATAAACAGTGTTCTCTTTTCCCCTGCAAGGCATTCAAGCTGGCTGGTGATGTCTTTCTTCATGGGAAGGGAAGAGCCGTAACCTCTGAGCCTCTATGTTCTTGACCACCCATGATTTCAGATGGCATATCTGTCATGAACAAACCTGCTGATGCTGAATTCCTTTCTCCCCTCATTGGTCACCCCCTCTGATCTGCCACTGTCATGGAAACCTGAAATAGACCATAAGGCAAAAATTAATATCTATCAGATCAGAAGGCTAGTTCTGCCTACTCCCAAATCTTGAAGTTAGTTTTGTTCAAATTCAGAGCATTTATGATGTTTCCAAAATGAATATTGCTTGGATTGTTTAGTGATTGGTAGAGTTCTGATTGCAAAGAGTAACTACACACTCTGGGTGACTGGAATTTAAAGAACTGTATATCTTATACTGGGGTCTTGTTATTATAACCTAGCAGAATTTTTGACATTTTTCTTTGAACGGCTGCCCCCCACACACACACACACACACAAACACACTCTTTTTTGTTTACAGAACCTGTTATATAATTTTTTGGACCTTGCCCCTTCAGTGGAGGAACAAAATAGATCACCTGACCTACCAGCACTGTTAGGGACATTGTTGACTGGGGCCCTCCAACTACGAAGGAAATACAGAGCACAGTTTATGTTATCCAAGGGCATTCACATGCAAATATCTTCACTGTCATCACTAATGAAAAACACATGCTAGAGTAGTTGTTTACTGATGCTCTATGAAAGCTAATGACAGAAAACAACAGAGCACCTCTCCACTGATGCCCTATAAAATTTCAGGCTTGCCTTTTTAATTGCCAGAACTAACTTAATTTATCTCCTAATTATGTGCCATTTCTGAAGTGAAGTGGCTTTGCTTTGCTTCAAATTCTCAAATTGCTAAACAGCTGGCTAGAGAATTTCAAAGTACTTATCAATGCACTGGACTGGCTCCAGAGGAAAAGCTTGTTGAAGGAACTGATAGGGCAGACTTCTACCACTTTCCCCTTCCCCAAGCAGCCCTGCTGTTTGTCCTGAAAATCCTCTCTGAGGGTTTCACAAGACAGGGAGCTGCAGTGATGAGTGGGTAAGTCAGATACAGTAGCCTCCTTTTCCCTCTTCTACTGACAGCCAGCATCTTTGCTTCAGTGACCCTTCTGTGGTGCATTATGTTCTGAGGTTCCCCCAACCTAACTTGTGGTCAAAAAGAGTCCAGTAGCACCTTAAAGACTAACAATATTTGTGGCAGGGTATGAGCTTTTGTGAGTCACTGAATATTTTGGGCCTCAGCAAAGATTTTGAGATCAAACAGTTCCTCTGTTCTGCCAAGTTCCTCTGGAAGCTTTTCCACTGGATCCAATCCACTGTATCCATATTAACAGTTCCGTTAACAAAATATTTGTTCATTTGGTTTCTGGTGATAGGCTGTTTTGACATCACAAATGAACCAGGAAGGAAGTCATCTTGTTATCAGTGAACATGGGGAAACTAATGGTTCATTCACACCGTCAGGAAGCAATACATTGTTATGGTAACCAGCTATGTGCCCTGACTCCATCCATTTCCCATAAAGATTACTAGACCTCATTAGCACTAATTGCTGATCTACACCAGGATACAGCACAATAGAAAATGAGAAAATTCAATTCCCCTTCTATACCCTACTCTAAAGCAGATCACAGCCTCTTGAGGAACACATTTCCATAACCGCATAGTGAACACCTATTCTAGATCAATTTGCATATACCTTCTGATGAAAAATGCAGATCTAGACATTTGAAAAATAGTCATCTTGAACTTATTTCATTCACTGCATTTGAATCAGCTAGTTTTAAAACATCATGAGAAATAAAATTTAAGTCACAGAGTGAACTGAAGTGACAGGTGGTAAACCGAACAAAATGGCAAATGCAATGGCTCTCATGTATTCCATGTAAAAATTCGTTTTGAAATAATTTATCAAACTGTATGTTAAATCATTAGAAATTGTACAAAAACACTGAAAGACTGTCAAATTTAGCTCTAAAATAGAATAAATAAGCAGAATTTATTTATTTTATATTACATACAGAAGAACAAGCCCTGGAGACTTCAAATCAGTATTGCTTCTGCAAAAGGAAGTTCTTTCACAACAGAAATTTGAGACGTAGATAGGAGGTACCCATTAGCAGTATTTTGATCCAAAAAGATTTTGACAAACTCTATCACTAAAGACTTTCCAACAAACTTAGTAGTTATGGGCAGTGTTCCCTCTAAACTGAGTTAGTGTGAGTTAGCTCACAGTTTCTTAGCCTCCAGCTCTCGCATTTTTGTCTTAGCTCAGGAAGGATGGATCCAGAGCAAATTAATTTATGCAGTTACCAAGTTGCTCACTTACAACTTTAATGCCAGTAGCTCACAAAGTAGAATTGTTGTGCACAAGACTCCACAGCTTAGAGGGAGCATTGGTTATGGGATAAGATGGCAGTTTCTCTCATGGATAAGGGAAATGAAGCAGATTGTATGAATAAATAGATAGTTTTTAGAATGGCTGATGCTACATGCCCTGTTCTGTTCTATGCCTCATGAATCTTGAGTACCCACAGTCCTGGAAAGCTCATTAAATAAGGCAGGGGTCCCCAACATGCTGCCTATGGGTGCCATGATGCCCACTGAAGAGTACTGGACTCAGGAGACCAGGAACGGTGAAATCATGAAGCCTTTATTGAGTGATTCAGCATGCCCAGTAGATGGTCAGAACAAGCATGCTTCCAGGGCCCTCATTATATGCTGGCCGGAGCCACACCTCCGGCCGCACCCAAAAGACCTGATAGGGGCTTAACATATGCGCATGTTTGTCATAGGTTCCCTGGAGGAGCCTTTGATTGCATTGGCTCTCCAGGGAGAACCTAGGTCTCACATTGGTGGAGGCTTTCAATCCGGATGTCTATTGTTCCTCCAGATTCAAGCTCCCCTTTCTGCCTGACCATGTGCTCTGGCCATGCGGCGGGCGCCATTACCTGGGAGCACATGGCAGGCTGGTTGCTACACAGAGCATACTACATTACACCCACTGACACCTTTCCTGGTGCCCACCAATTGTTTACAGAAAGTGGATGGGGCCAGGTGGGACTAGCAACTGGAGGTTTAGTTGGCTGTGCAGGTTTTAGAAAACATTGCTTGGATAGCAGCTGCCACCGAAGCACAAGGATCGTTACTGTGTGACTGAAGATAGCTGCAGCAGCTATTTCTGTGGCTGGCTCCACCTCATGCGGCATCCATTTTGTGGCATCCATTTTGAGGTTCCACCTTTCCTAATATGTCAGATTTCCAGGGGTGCCCACAGGCTCAAAATGTTGGGAACCCCTGGTATACGGCATTAGCTCTCAGACATGAGGTTTCTGCTTTAACCCCAGAAACTCCTGGCCAATTGCTGGTACACCATCTAAATGGTAGTTTGGCACACCAAAGTGGCTGGGGCATCAGCAGGGGTCATTTCGAGCAGGAGCTCAGCTCCGGGAGTTGGTGCCAGCCCCCCCCCCCCCCCGGGGAATGCCTGCTGGTGTCCTGGCTGCAGCAAAATGACCTCGTCCCCTGGAAAGGTCCTTGTTCCTCCAACCAGCCTTCTGAAGGCTTCAGCCACCACTGAAGCTAGTGGTACTTCTGAGGCTTGGATTAGTAGCGGTCCCCTCTCTGCCAGCTCTTCCTTCCTTCCTTTCTCTCTCTCTCCCCCTCTTCTTTCTTTCTTGCCTTTTGACATGCTTCCGGTGATGTCAGGTGGTGTGGCATATGCAAATAAGTTATGCTAATGAGCTCCTGCACCTCTTTTTCTACAAAATGACCCCTGAGCATCAGATTGGCTGGGGCACCATGGGGGAGGAAGCAGCAGGCATGACTTGCGCTTGTCATCATCTCCCAAGCCCACCCAGGTCCACTGAGTCATCAAAACATTCTGCAGCTCCTGAAGGCCAGGGTGGCACAACTGTGGGGAAGAATGCTCATCTAGAGTGCGTGGGAGTGAATGTGATCTTCCCACTTATGTCATGCTTATGAAGACAAAACTTCTCCTGCTCAGTGCTCTTGCTGCTTCTAGCAGCAAAATGCGTAGTCAGCCCTGAGAAGTGGAGCGTGTGTCCCCTTCTATATTTATATCCTTGGTCACTGGATCCTTTTTTCTTATAACCAATATCCAGCCGAGGTACACAAAGAGCAACAGCTGTTCTGATGAAATTTCTGATAAAACAACCCCAAGTGTTACTTTATACAACTTACTTACTGTTGCCATTTGTCATGAAACGGAATATCTTCAAAGAATGAGCCAGCAAAGAATAAACTGCCAGGAAATGAATACAATCGCAGTTTAGGAGATTGATTAAAAATACACTGCTCCTTTCCTTTTAAGCAATGGGTGTTGAGATCGTGATTTATTTCTCAGTTCACCATCATATCTGCAGCACCGATGCACGTGAAGCTGAAATATATTCTGAATGCAACTGCACATTTAGGCTATGCTGATAGAACTGATTCTGGAAAGGCATATTAGTATGTACTCCAAGTCTCCATAAAACACTGCTGTATTAATATTTAATTATGGAGGTAGAGGCAGTTTGTTTTTCTGGGCATGCCCCCAAGCTAACTCAGTTTAGAGTGATAGTGCTGAAGCATATACCTGCGTAAACTGTAATGGCCGTACTGTGCCCCACAGCGGGGAGGGGGAGTAGACTACAGCCTCAAACTGTGCAAAGAGGGTGCAGGTAATTGGAAGGGTCAATGGCTATATCAGTCAAAGAAATAGCTTCCCTAGAGAAAGAGACTGATTGTCCTGCATTTTGTTCAGCAGATAACCAACACTTAGCAGGCTTCCCTTTGCATATTATTGGTGCCAGCCCAATGAGGCAGAAAATTGCATCGTGTCATTTAATTTCCCAATCTTTGTTTTCATTGTATTAATCTTTTGGCTTTGCTTCACTTCATAATTTGAAGGCTCAGCTAGGAGCAAACCAAATGGAAATTCAGCTTACTTTCATGTCTAGCTGAATGTGTTCCATTCAGTTTTGGGGAAGTTTAATTCTGCATAATCCCACCCATGAATAATAATAATTTGGTTTTGTATGCAGACATATTCGTGTTTATTAAGCTTGCCTCAAAATTCTTGGGAACTATGCCCAAAAGTCAGTCACCAAAACGTGATTAACAAATAGGTTACAGGAAGGCAGCTAATAGGGTTTTTTAAAGTGATGTAGACCTCATATTTAGAATTTACCTTTATTAGCATACTAGGAAGTATAAAATTATTCTAGGATAGTCAAGTTCTTCCAATAATCCTTTGTTAAAAATTCACTTTTCCTTGATTTGTAAGAAACTTTAAAAAATCTTTCCCTCCCTATGAACCACAGTTGCTCGTTTGCAACTTCAGGCCAGGGAGGCAAGCCACCTCTGCTTCTCACTTGCCTTGCTAAGGTCACCATCAGTTGGCTGCGACTTGATAGCACTTAGATATGAACATAATATTTTCTCTCTGTGTGTCTCTTGTAACAGCATGCTCAGGTCCTACAGTGTGGTACTGTGCATAAAACATTGGATTTGGACCAAGGATGTTGGGTTCAAATCTCTGTTCAGCCATGAAGGTCCACTGGGTAACCTTCATGCTTTCATATGCATGCTTTCCAGGGCTCCGTTGGGGCCGGGGCGCGCCGGGGCGCCGCTCCGGGAGAGACGCGGTGGGGGGGCGGGCACTTAACAAAGCCCCCCCCGCCGTCGTCCCCCGTCAATGCTTCCCGGGGCTGCGGCAGAGCGCCGCAGACCCCGGGAAGCCGCTTCCCTTCCCCCCCCCTTCAATTGTCCCGGGGGCCGGCGGTGCTCCGCCAGCCCCCAGGAAGAAGAAACCTCCCCCCTCCCACAGATCCCGGGGCTGCAGCAGAGCGTCGCAGACCCCGGGAAGCCACTTCCCTTCCCCCCCCTTCAATTGTCCCGGGGGCCGGCGGTGCTCCGCCAGCCCCCAGGAAGAAGAAACCTCCCCCCTCCCACAGATCCTGGGGCTGCGGCAGAGCGCCGCAGGCCCTGGGAAGCCGCTTCCCTTCCCCCCCCTTCAATTGTCCTGGGGCTGGCGGCGCTCCGCCGGCCCCGGGAAGGAGAAGCCTCCCCCCTCCCACTGCTCCCTCCCCCCTCTCACTGCTTCTTCCTTTCCCGTCCTTCCCCTCTCTCCCCCCTTCCTTCCTTCCTTCTCTCTCTCCCCCCACCTACCTACCTCCCTACCTTCCTGTTCCTTCCTTTCCCCCTTCCTTCCCCTCTCCCTTCCTTCCTATCTTCTCTCTCTCCCCCACCTACCTACCTTCCTGTTCCTTCCTTTCCCCCTTCCTTTCTTCCTTCTCTCTCTCTCCCCCACCTACCTACCTACCTTCCTGGTCCTTCCTTCCTTCTCTCTCTCTCTCCCCCCACCTGCCTACCTACCTTCCTGTTCCTTCCTTTCCCCCTTCCTTCCTTCCTTCCTTCTCTCTCTCCCCCCCACTTACCTACCTACCTTCCTGTTCCTTTCTTCCTTCCTTCCCCCCTTCCCCTGTCCTTCCTTCCTTCCTTCCTTCCTTCTCTCTCTCTCCCACCTACCTACCTACCTTCCTTCCTGTTCCTTTCCTTCCTTCCCCCTCCCTCCCTCCCTCCCTTCTTGCCTTCTGACACAGTGCCGATGACGTCATCGCTTCCGGTGATGTCAGGGGTGTGGCATATGCAAATTAGTTATGCTAATGAGCTCCTGCACCTCTTTTTTTACGAAAGGACCCCTGATGCTTTCATATGCATATGTATAAACTTTCATATGCATGCACACCTCTTCAGACACATACCTTAAGTCACTCACCATCTCTGAACCTATCCTAGAAAAAACTGCTGGGATAATTTTTTTTTTTTAGGGATGTGATCTGAGTATGGGAAAGCTTTCACATGTCATTCCGAGTTTAATGGAGGAAGGGTGGAATAGAACGGGAAAAGAAAAAAGAGAGAGAGGAGAAGCGTACACAATGCAACCTTTTTTCCCCCTGCACTTTTCTTACTGGAACTTCCTGTTGACACTTGCAAGGGTGTCAAACTCATTTGTTACAAGGGCTGGATCTGACATAAATGTCACTTTGTCGGCTGGGCCATGCATGCCATAAAATGTAACACAAAGTACTAGAGAGTACTTTGTGTTACGCACATGGCCCAGCCCAGCAAGGTGACATTTATGTCAGATCCGGCCCTCATAACAAATGAGTTCAGCACCCCTGCGTAAGGCATGCATACCTCAACTTTGATTATTAATGTCCTCTTAATGTGTTAATTCTTTTACTAACAAAGACTCGCCCCAGCTGAACTCATGAAGAATACTTTCTACCATCTCATAACAATTTAACACACATCAATTGAAAGATTTCTGTGACTCTACCTGGAGCTACCATCAACAATATCTTCATGAATAAAACCATTTCTGCATACACACAAAGTTGCCTTATATACTGACAGACTCTTGTTTCATCCATACCTATATTATTTGTCAGACTAGGACAGGGGTGGGCAATTGTTTTGGCTCGGGGGCCACTTTGTGGGAGCAGAGGTTAGCGGAGGGCCGCACCTTTTAAAATGATTGCATTCATTAGTTAACTTGGCATTTCAGAAAAGGTATAAATTGTATCATAAAAATCAATAAATATAAATTAAATAAAATAGTGGTAGTTTTATTCAATTTATTTATTGTGCTAATTTCATATCGTCTATAGCTGCAAGCACATTTAATTTTAGAATCAGTTTAATGAGACAAATGTACCCTATCACACTTTTCTACAATTTTTTTGAAATCAGGAGTGAGATTGCTTGTTGAGATTCTCATCACAGCCTGCAAGTTAATGTCTGTCAAAGAGCATCTATATTTACTCTTGTTGATCTTCATGCAAGAAAAACTTTGCTCACAAATATATGTAGACCCAAATATAGAGAACATTTCCCCAGCAAATTTGGAAATTTTTTCAGCAGACAAAGATTTGTAAAAGTCAACTAATGTTACAGCATTAAACCTTTCTTTCACAGTGTGATCTGACTGCGTGTCAGTAAGTTCAAGCTGCAGCTCCTCAGGTGCTGGATCAATACCAGCAGTGATGGGATAAGAGAGCAAATTGAATTTAGGCTCAATTTTCTTGAAGTCCGGAAATCTTCTTGGCGGGCCGCAAAAAACTCTGTGGTGGGCCGCATGTGGCCCCTGGGCCGCCATTTGCCCACCCCTGGACTAGGAGAAACTTCCTAGGTTTCAGGCAGTTTTCTTTGCCAACCATAAAATACAGTTGAGAGACCAGCAACTAACCTGGGAACTGGTACATACAAAGTAGGTGCTTTACCTCTAAGGTGTTCAAGAAGTAGGATGATGTTCAGCACTCAATATATGAGATCATTCCCTGATTATAGAAAAGCTCCAGCCAACAGGACGTTCTGTAAGAAAATACATAGTAAAAAAAACAAAACCCCTAATAGCCACCCTGAGCCCTGCTTGCAGGGAAAAAAGCAAGATATAAGTCAAATAAATAGAGAGAGAGGTAGATAGATAATCTACGTCAGGGGGGTCAAACTCATTTTGTTATGAGGGCCAGATCTGACATAAATGAGACCTTGTTGGTCCATGTATGTCATAATATGTAATGCCAGGTAGCGGAGATATAAACTTTATAAAGGACATGGACAAACACAATTAAAGATTTTTTAAAACTTTAAATAAAACATGCTTAAAAGTAAACACTAGCAACCTTGCAATATTTTGTCTATTTAACAGTCCTTGATAACTGACACCTCTGCTCTGAATTATTGCATCAAAATGTCTGTGCTGTAGCAATCTTGAGAATGCTGTTCAGGTGTGTATTCATAGGCGTCAACTGCGGGGGGGCTCAGGAGCTCAGGGCTGAGCCCCCCCAGCAAAACAGGGTGCCTGCCCACCCGGCTGCCCGCTCACCTGGCCGGCCGTCACACCTCCCCTGAACCTACTCCCTCCCTCCTCTCTCCCTCCCGGGGCCATCTGGGCGACTGCTGGGGCAATGCTCTAGCAATTGCCCCAAAACTCTATGGTCCCAGGAGGGAGGGAAGGAGGGAGGGAGATACCAAGTGGGGAGAGGGGAGCCGGGAGCTGGGGGGGAGGCAGCGGCAGCTGGGGCATCGTGGTGCTGGGCGCTAGTGAGCTCGATGGGGAGAGCAAGGGCTTCGATGGAGGAGTCAGGTTTCAGCCCAGCTCAGAGGCTCACAATGACCCACAGGGAGCCCACCTGAGAGGGAGCCAGAGCCGGAGCCAGAGCGAGCAAGAGAGCAATCTTTGTTCCACTTGGGCTCCCGGCGAGCGGGGGAGCAGAAGACCAGCCTTGGCCTCCTCCCAGGCCCACCGCTGGGCTGCCCTCTCTCTCTCCCCGCAGCAGCAGATGGCCCCCACTGACATGCCCCCCAGGTAAGGTGCCCCCAACCCTGCCCTGCCACGCCTCAACCCCCTCCCCTCCTCTCACTTTGCTCCGGTGACATTGTCCCAGTGTGCGCATGCAAGAGCCCTTGCCCCCCCCCCCGGGGTTTTAAAAACTCTATGCCCCTGTGTGTATCTGTAAGCTGCAAGCCTATTTTTGATTTATTGACATTTATTACAGAAATCTCATGCTCAGTGTTCCTAGCCTAGGACCCAAGGGAAAACATGAAATGGCTGGGCATTGCTACCTTTTGTACTTTGTTGTTTCATGTGCTGGTCAAGAACATGAGAAGGCATCCTAACACAGACTGAGGGTCATGTGTTTCCCAGAGAAATAACTACAACTTCCTACGAAGGGGGTGAACTCGGTCTGGACACACACTCTGTCTAATCCACCTCACTGGTTTGTTGTTATTCCTCCTCTAAAATAGCTCACATTGCTTTTTTACTGAGAAAAACTGGATCATGAAGGCATGAATACAGTGAAAAGGGGGAGGGAACTCAGTTGCACTCAGGAGAGCCCTGGCATAAAGAGCCCAACAAAACACACACTGTAACAAGGCATACAAAAGCTCATACCTTGAACAAAACTTTGTTGGTCTTAAAGGTGCTTGGTATTTCTCCAGTGCGATTGAGGCAGCACAGCAAAGCAAACTCCCCCTCATTCCCTCCCTTCCTTCAGGGAGGAGCCTCAGCCAGTGGAAGGAAAGATAGGCCCCCCTTTGTCTCCTGCAGCCTGGCCAGGAAGCAAGCCTTGGCTGTTCCCTCCCTCCCCCTGGCCTCAGCCAGTTCTTTACCAGACTCCCTCAATCATGCAGGAGAGCCTTTCCTATAAATCTCTCCTGTGTGATTGAGAGAGACTGGAAAAGCAAGCTGTAACACGGCGGCAGCAGCAAAACTCCAAATAAAAACAGCCGGGGGCTTGATTGGGGCCCTCTGACGTCCTGATCTGGCCTCCGGGCTGCATGTTTGACACCCCGATTTATGTAGTGGGATACAGCACTGTGACAAATGGTTTCAGGTTCAGCCCTCCGTGATTCTCAGCCAATCACTTTTAAATGGTGGTCTGGAATGTTGAAAAGGAAAGAAAAGAACATTTTTGGCAGTTTAACTGTTGTCCAACCAACAGAGTTTGGGAATGCTTGATTTTGGTGGGAGAAGGATTAGGAGGTTTGCTGGTTAGGCAGGGAGGCCATTAGGGTATTTTAAAGATTGGTAGGGTCCATATGTTCTTCTGATCAAAAACAGTTGGGAGGGGGCGGCTACCTGCTCTGTGTTATAAAGATCTGGGTGCTGTTCGTGTAAAAAAAAACAGTTAAAAGTTAGAAGCCTTTCTTTCCTGTTACAGGTCTGGATAAGTCAGACAAGAAATATGCTCTGTAACTGTTACACTTTCTCAGGCCCCAGCTGTCCAGTAACTTACTGTAATATTGAGAGGGCTGGAGAAAAGAAAGGCAAAGAAACATCCAGGCCACTCATACCACTGAAATAAACCTGTTTCTTAGTGGCTTTCATCAAGCCTACTGTGTGATTCCTTCAAGCCCATACTCCCCTTATTAAAGGCCAAGTGAATACCAGGGGGCACCCCGCGTCCAGGCATTGCCCTCACTGAGGACTAAAAGACTAAGAGATCCCAAAAGCCTTGATTATAAAAATAGAAGTATAAAAAATAAGTTTGTCAGATGTGGAATTTTAAGTCTGGAGATGGGGTGTGTCATCACATCAAAATTCTGGAAAGCCTTCATAGTCAAGTTCCATATGCCCATACCATACTCCGTCATAGCCCTTTTCAGAAAGTCAATTCCAATTAATTTGAAATTGCCCTAGATCTCCTCTAAAACAACTCCAGATCTTTGAAACATCCCAGATGCTTGCTCAAATCATTCTCTTTCAACCCATTAACCTATCGTCTATTTCTGTTACATGCAAGATGCCTTTCTGCTTATAGAAAGTATGTGGCTTGTATACCTCTGAACTCCTTACCCTCATCAGCAAATGAAAATTGTTGCTACCAGTTGTAAATCTGTTCAGCGGATGGGCTCCAGTCATTTGCTGTGCCATGGCATAAACGTTCAAAGCTATTTTTTCCAAGGGTAGAGGTGTCTCTGGAAGTTAATTACTTGTGCTTCCTGGAAATTGACAGGTAGATTTCATAGCAAGGAGCTGGTGTGAATTCAGTTCTGACATCTAATCACAGGACTAATAAAGATAAGTGGGAAAATGCATCATCAAGACAATTGCCAATAACAATTATGATTACAGAGGTTGTATTTAAGTTTGCTTTGCTATGGGACTTAGCAGAAGATTGTTTTGCCATATTTAAAAGGGAAGCAGGGGTCATTTGGGGCTGGAGCTAGGCGGAGCAGAGCTCCACCAGCCCAGGAGTGGGCACTAGGGCAGCCACAGGCCGAATCAGATTCTCTGATCTGATTCTGCCCAACGCCAAATTGCCACCGAAATTCAGTGGCAGCTTAAAAAGCCACTGGAGGGGAGGGGGTTTGAGGGAGAGGCTCCAAACTTGCAGGGTAGCTGCTGGGGCCTCTCCCCGAAATACCCACCAAGTTTCAAGAATATTGGACCAGGGGGTCCAATTCTACAGCCCCGAAACAGGTTGCCCCCATTCCCTCCACTTTTCTTTTTTCCCCACCATAGAGAACAACGGAGGGGATGGGGCAATCTGTTTGGGGGCCCGTAGAATTGGACCCCGTGGTCCAATCTTCTTGACACTTGGTGGGTATTTCAGGGAGAGGCCCCACCAGCTACTCTGCAAGTTTGGAGTCTCTCCCTCAAACTCCGTCTCCTCCAGCCCCTCATATACCCTATGAGTTTTTGCCATTGACTTCAGTGGCCCATAGGGTATAATGGGGCTGAAACTGACATTCGGCCGGTGATGTCAGGGGGCGTGGCATATGCTAATGAGTTATGCTAATGAGCTCCTGCACCTCTTTTTCTAGGAAAGGACCCCTGCTTACAATGCATTTCTTGGTGAAGAAATCTGAGAGAGAGGCCATCACCATTGGTGATCTTCTATTGTCACAAGAGATTCATGAGCTCATTGTCGGCTTTAATTTCAGTTCATGTAGAATAATGGCCAGTCTTACAATTTTGACCAGTGTCTCGGGTATTTAGAATCCCTCTGTAACATGCAGGGCTTGCCTAACAGGCACACAAGGTCCTTCAGGCGACAAGATAATACCGAAAGGACTGAGTCTGGCTGCCAGGCTGCATGATATCGGAAAGTGCATTGAGCCCAGTGGCCCTTTCGGTAGCTCAGTACCTTGTTGCAGGAGTGGGAGACTGATAGCAAAGGATAGGCAATTAAATCTTTCCCTGTCGTTTTTCCCAGTCCCAATCACATACACAGAGCAATACTGTATTTTCCCATCACCACACATTTGAAAAGTCCATGTGTAAGCAGTTAGGCCACTTGTGTCAAGGGACCCCCAACCAGGATCCCTTGGAAGGGGGCAAGCCAAGCAAGACAAAACCCAAAAGGCTGAATGAGTCCTCACCTTCCAGGGGAGCACCACCAGCATCCCCTTTCTACCACCCAGGCAGCCAGAGACCAAGAGACAAAGCCTGCAGCTCTCTTGGAACTAAGATCAAGAAAATCATTCTTGCAAGGTAGGACATTTACAAGACTTACAAGGCAAGTTTCACAAAACAATTAATCTGGTAGTTGTAGCAAATAAGGGCTAAAGTACTGGATTTAGGCTGAAGCCTCCTGAATTCAAGAACTCCACAAAATTATAAGTAAAGTGTTTTATTTTAAAATTGTACCGAAATGGTAAAAAAAAAAGCAGTGAACAGGGAGGATAAACATAACAAAGCTAGACATCTAAACTAACCACATTTACAAGCATTGGTCCAAGATCCAGATATTACCCATAAGACTGAGTCCAAGAGGATTCCAAAGTCCAAGACGATGTTTCCAGTCAGTACTGCCCACCCAAAACAAGAAGTGTTCTAAAGTCAGAGTAATCCAAATACAGAGCAAAACTAGAATGGAAGATCTCTCCTATATGCCCAACAAACTGCATTGGCCTGATTCTAGTTAACTAATCAAATGTACAGCAAATGATGTCACTTGACCAATCAGAATAGTTTGCTAATTAAACCAAATACCCTGTAGCTGTATTGGGTTCAATTAAAAAACACCTTCTCCCACCCATGAGCTCAGGTGCTAACTAGATGGAATGTACACTCCTAGATTCTTGTGTCCTTGCAACTGTTGGCAGAGTTTAAACATGCAGAGGAATGGAGCACCAACTGTTTAAAGAAAACAACTCAGTTTATTAAAGAAGAAATAAACTCTGATAGAACAGAGGAGAGGGAGAGAGGCTTACCTAGCTGACTGACTGCTATGAGAGACAGGAATGAGGGGGGGGGGCTCAGATGGAGCAGGAAGTCTCCAAAAATCCAATCAGGAGACAGGAAGGACATAATCTGAAATTGTGGGAAGCCCCTAACGTAGCTATGCAAACTAGCAGTCCTTCAGCTGTCCAGCTGTTCTTCTGATCTTCTTCAAGTAGGTGTACTGTAGACCTCATACACTGCAACAGAAATTAGGCCTAATGGTGTGACCAGCAGCTGGATTACTTCCCGTCTCCCTTATTTGAGTCTCTGAAGTGACAAGCAGCTTGACCTAAGTTTTCAGAGAAGGAAACTTCTGTCTTCTCTAGGCCTCAGCTTGAACCATTGTTTGAACTGAACAAGAAACTGCTTAAAGAGACCAGTTTCTTGATAACTTGAGGGCAGTAATCTGGAGTGAGATAAAAGCAGGTGGAGAAAGAGTCAAACAACCCATCCTCCTCCTGCTTTTCCAGTTTTGAATATTTCCCTACTAAGTGCTTTTCAGCCTCCCAAACTGAATGTGTCATGCTTTTTCATGTAAACTATAGCTTGTTCCAAAGAATGAATAGGTTGTAATCCACCATACTTTACACTCAGTTGGATCTGGAAGAGGATTCATGCAAATGGAAGAGGGAGCCATTTTTGCTGATTCTTCTCTCCCACTGCAGAGTCCTCCTCATGCTGTTCTTGAGCTCTTTGGGCTGCAGCAGGGCTGGGGAGGCAAGGAAAGTTTGTTCCAACCAGAGGAAATGTTGGGCAGGATCCAAGCTAACTCTACCACAGCATGCAGGCAGATGATAGTCACGTTGGCTTAAACATGTTTATTTTAAAATACTTTTGTATCCAATTTCGCTCAAAACAGCTTACAATCACAATCAAATTAAAACCAGATACAATAAAACCTTGCTACCAAGAAGAGACTAAAAAGATTGAGAAAATATCCAGTACTAACTGCTTCCCACTGAGTTTATAGGGCTCATATTTGACAACTGAAAGCCAATCAAGTCTCCAGGAAAAGGCTTGCTGAAACTGCACAGTCTTCAGGAGGTTTTTTTTTTTTTTTAAGGGAGCTGTGGAGCCTTCCATCCTATCTTTGGCAGCTACTTGCCCCCAAAAAAGGGGGCAGAGGAAAAGGCCCTGGAATAGGCAAAGGAAGAGCATGCCACTTGTTAAATACTGGGTCCCATGGATGGTCAGACCCCAAGCCTAGTGATCAGCTCAGCTTCACTAGTGATTCAGCAAGAGCAAAGACAAGACCCAGGACAACGGCCCTGTTTAAATAGTATGCAACTCCACCCACTTCCCAAACAACTACCAATGATAAGCCTATCAATTGCCCGAGCCATTAATCCCTCATTGGTCACCTCCAGAATCCTGGTGGGCTATTGTTCTAGAGCTCCAAGCTCAGCCAGACTCTGGTAGAAACAGTCTTGGAATGTGCCAGCCCCAGTACATAACACCACTCATTATGAGGGCACAATGAGTAGGAACTGCTGTATGCAGCGCAGCATTAATGTGCATTAATGTGCTCAAAACAGCTTACAATCACAATCAAATTAAAACCAGATACAATAAAACCTTGCTACCAAGAAGAGACTAAAAGAGAGAGAAAACATGAAAGTACAGTTCAGTACACTTTAGGGATTAGCTGTGGCTCAGTAGTGAAGCAAACTACCTGTACACAGAAAGTCCAAGGTTCAGTCCCGGACGTCTCCAGTTAAAGGATCCAAAGTAGCAGGAGTTGGGAAAGACCCTTCTTTGCCGGAGATCTGGAGAGCTGCTGCCAGCTGTAAACAGTCCTAAACTCTATAGATGCAAGGTCTGACTTAATGCAGCTTCATGCGCTCATATACAATATTAATTTGTTTATCTTTCACTAGCCATTAATGTAGTTAGTTATATAGTATGAACCTAACTGACCACTATGATCATCTTCTTTGGGTGCCCTCGCTGTCTGAAGTTAGATGGGTGACAACCTAGGAAAGGGCCTTCTCAGTCATGGCACCAATATTATGGGATTGCCTTCCCAGAGAGCTCCATACGTCCCCTCTCGTAACATTGTCTTCCACCACTGGGTAAAACTAGGGTTGCCAGCTCTGCGTTGGGAAATACCTGGAGATTTGGGGGGCAGAGCCTGACTAGGGTGACGTTTGGGGAGAGAAAATATTTCAGTGAGGTATAATGCCATAGAGTCCACCTTCCAAAGCAGCCATTTTCTCCAGGGGAACAGATCTCTGTCACCTGAAGATCAGTTGTTATCCCAAGAGCTCTCCAGCTACCACCTGGAAGTTGGCAATACTAGTTATCTGTTTCATCTGACATTTTTTCACTGACCTGCCTGTCCATGAATATGTTTTAACGGTACATTTGTCTTAATTGCTGTTTGCAATTATTTTTATACTGTGTATTTCGAAAAGCCTGTTTTACTGTTCTTGATCGTTTACCATCTTGGGGACCCTAAGATAGGGTTGCCAGACCCCCCCCCCTTGAGATGGCAGTCCCCTACTGTCAGGCCCTGCACCCCAGCCACTGATCAGCTGGCCAATGAGGGGACTTACCAGTTGAAAGAGGAAGAAGAAGAAGAAGAGATTGGATTTATACCTCACCCTTGACTTGTAGTCTCAGAGCGGTTTACAAACCCCTTTCCTTTCCCCTCCCCACAACAGACACCCTGTGAGGTGGGTGGGGCTGAGAGAGCTCTGAGACAACTGTCCTTGAGAGAACAGCTGGTACAGAACTACGGCTTGCCCAAGGTCATCCAGCAGGTGCAAGTGGAAGAGTCGGGAATCAAACCCAGTTCTCCCAGATTAGAGTCTGCGCACTTAACCACTACACCAGAGGGGGGCGGGGCGTCGGAGGGCGCAATGGCGGACGCTGTGTAGTGAAGCTCCTAACCTGATTCCCTCCCTCCTGGGCAGCAAGCGTCTCTCAAGCCCCAAAAACTGGTTAAAAAGCGATAAAAGATAATGGGCAGACCAAACGGACATAAAACAAAAAAAACTGAGTCGCCAAAAAAACCGTTTCACAGTACTTCCCAACTGAAAGTTCCAGTAACAAGGAGAAGACTAACGGCTCCCGAGGCCTCAAAATGGTGACTGAACCAGTAGGCCCTACCGCTTCTAACTCCAACATTTCTAAACAGGACTGGCTAGATTCCTTCACAAACTTCAAAGCCGAAATGATGGCCACTATGAATAATCTTTTAAAACCTGTGGCAGATCAGATAGCGAGCTTACAAAATTCAGTTCAAAATATGTCTCAGGCCCTAGATACCGTTATGGAGAACAGTATGGCGAATCAGGAGAATATTAGAGACCTTCAGCAACACGAAAGATGGGCCACTGAAAAAATTATGGCCCTGGAGAACACTCTCCGAGACCGCCACCTCAAATTTCGTGGTCTCCCTGAAGCGGCGGAAGGGAACACCGACATTGCTGCATTCATGGGTGCTTGGCTCTCGCACGCACTTAAATTAGAGGAGGGGGTGGCTCCAACCATCCTTAAAGCTTATAGAATTGGCGCACTAACTCTGACACAAAACCAGAACCGAACCCAATTGCCACGAGACGTGCTGGTAGAACTTATAGATTTGCGCACTAAACAAAAAATCCTGGCTGAGGCACGTTCAGCTGGCGGCTTACCGTTTCAAGAAGGAAAGATCCAAGTGTTCCCGGACCTCACAGCTGAAACCCTTCAAATACGAAGATTATTGAAGCCCGTCTCCTCTAAGCTCACAGAATCAGGCATCAGATACAGCTGGACCAAGTCGGGATCCCTTATGGTAAGATTTCAAGGCTCTACATACACAGCACGAGACGAAGATTCAGGATATGCTCTCCTGTCAGCGTTGAATCTACAACCTCTGCCATCTTCATCAATAAAGGAGTCGTCCAAAAGGAAGCTGGACTACCCTGCATCACCATATCAGTGGAGTAAAATACCTATCTGCAAATCCAACTGAGAACTGCACCTCTGATCTCGGAATTTGTGAGCGTGAATAACAACACAAAGCCAAATAATGTCATAACAGCAATAACCAGACAGACAAATGGTTTTAGGCATTACTATAAGCAACTATGCTGCCTGGGAGGGGGGAGGGAAAGGGGCTCCTACTTCCCCTCTCCTTCATTGTCTTTCTTCCTTGTTGGTTTCTCCAGCCATGGGCTGGACAGGATTTTTAGTCTACGTTTTATTTTTAGTGTTGACAAAAGGTTCAGACTGGAAGGGCTTTTTCGATCTCTACAGCCCTAGCACGGAACGCGTGCTCCTACCGAACCTTACATTCTCAATGGGTAAAACTACTCTTCCAAATCCTATTATAAGATGTTATTACTTAAACGTTTTAAATAAGTTTCCTTTTAATAACTATGGAGTGGTAGAGGTAAAGAGAGTTATGGCAAGGGGGGTGGGAGGAGGGAGGGGAGGGATTCTTAAGGATCGTTTTAGACAAACATGGAGGGTACAGTTCTTTAAAACAAAATGCAATGAATGTTTCTCTGTTTTATGGTATGTTACTTTTAATGTATTTCTTGTTAGGATAGCAACAGAATATATGCTACACTTAACTCATAAAGCTCATAAATATGGGTTATGCTCAGTTAAGAGTGAAGAAACTCAAAAGAATTTTATTTTAAAGTCAACTTTAAAAGAATGTTCCAAAATGCTAAGCATAGGATATTCCATTATGATTTGCACGTACCTTGGAATGATAGACTTCCTATTAGGATATTTTAAGTTTACTAAATGTTACCTAAGGACAAGGAGTGAAGTAACTCAAAATGTTTCTTGGTTAATTTTTTTTTTTTAAATATAAGGCTCATGGGTCAAAAGAGGGTAATTTATTCCAAACCTCAAGTATGGCACACTCACAACAGTACTCCATTGTGGCATGCATTTACTTTGAATTGAAAAGGCTCCTATTAGGAAGTTTTAAGCTCATCAAACTTCACCTAAGGGCAGGGAGTGAAGCAACGCAAACAGTTTTTTGTCCTAAAAACTTCTTTAAACATAGGAAATATGGAGACTTTGTGTTAAAGAAGGGCAATTTATCCCGACCACCAAGTATGGCATATCCCCAATTTTATCTTTCTTTATATGCAAGGACTACTCTCAGAAGGCCACAAATAGATGTAAGAAATATATTTAGACTAACTTCCATTTTTCCTTTAGAATGGCATCCACACTAAAGGTAATAACTTACAACTGTAGGGGAATCAATCACAAAATCAAAATTAAAAGAATTCTATCTTTAATGAAAAGAGAGAAGGCAGACATTATTATGCTCCAGGAAACATACTTAAAACCAGGCCACGACCTGCTTTTCCCTCAGGCTTGGTTCCCACAACAATACTTTGCTCCTGGCTCAAACAAATCAAGAGGAGTAGCAATTTTATTTTCAAAAAACACCAGATTTCAACTTCAACATTCCGAAATAGATTCAGAGGGAAGATACCTTATTCTACGAGGCACTCTAGATGGTACATCTTACTCCATTGCAAGCCTTTATGCCCCCAACAAAGGCCAAGTACCATACATCCAAGAATTCTTAACAAAAATTACAAGCCCAAATGCAGGCATAATTTTAATTGGCGGTGACCTTAACCAGGTGGCAAACACTAAAATCGACCGTTTTTATCCAACCCGCTTCCCAAAAAAACTGCTTCCACACAATAATCACTTGGAATCAGTTTTTCAATCTTTCAACCTAAGCGATGTTTGGCGAAGAAAGAACCCAACAGAAAAAGACTTTACTTTCTACTCATCACAATTTGATTCTGTTAGCAGACTGGATTACCTCTTAATCTCAAACTCAGCTTTCAACAACATTCAAACCTCCAATATAGGACTCCGCCAATGGTCTGATCATGCCCCAGTAGATTGTGTCTTAAATATAAGTAACAGTGAAGGAAAACACTCAGCATGGACATTAAACAAGGCTTTATTGAAAGACCCTGCTTTTAAGACACAAATTGAAGAAGCCATAGAAGAATACTTCAAACTGAATACAAATGACGAAGTTCCGCTGGAGGTAATCTGGGATGCTCACAAAGCAGTCCTTCGTGGGAAGATCATCGCCCTAACAGCAGTCTATAACAAAATTAAACAGCAAAAGATCAAAGACCTTCATACAGAAATACAAAAATTAGAAATTAAACATAAGCAAACTGGATGTAAAACAACTTACCACTCCTTGGAAATCCTCAGGAAGAAGTTAGAAGCCATAGAAACATCTGCAATACAAAAAAATATAGCTGTAATGCAACACAAATACAAATATCGCAATAACAAATCAATCAAACTTCTTGCCTCAAAATTAAGACAGAAATGCACCTCCACACTAATCAACTGCGTAAAAGACCAGCCCACAAGAAAGCTAACCTTACAATATCATCTCAATTCAAATCCTGGGATACAAAAATACTATCGTGGCTTGAACGTATCTCAACCATCAAATCTATTATTCTGCCAAAAATTTTATATTATTTTCGAGCCCTACCTGTAAGCATATCTCCTACATTACTTGCCTCATGGCAACGGAACCTCATGAAATTTCTGTGGAACAACAAAAAACCAAGAGTTCGCTTCCAAACATTACGACGGGCAACAAGCAAAGGGGGACTGGTCCTCCCTGATTTAAAAATTTACTACCAATCAACTATAATGGCAAATTTAACACGACACTACCACGAAAACTATGAAGCAGACTGGAAAGACATGGAAAATACTTACCTTACCTCACAGTCATTCCGCGAAGCGTTATGGAATCCTCCCTCAAAAAGACTCAAACCAGGGACTTCACATCCCTTCCTCCAAGCAGCTTTTCAAACTTGGAATAACTGCAAAAAAACACTGATACCATCAGACACACCGGTTAAAAGTTTCCTACGCCAACACTGGTTCACTCCCGGCCTACCCACCTCATCTTTTTCCAATTGGTTTAAAGCAAAATTAACAAGATTCTGTGATATCTCCAAAAATGGATCACTCCTCCCAAAAGCAGAGCTAGATACTAAAGCGAAACAACGGCTACCATGGTTTGAATATCTTCAAGTCTCCCATCTTTTTGCAGCTCAGAAACCCAATCTCAACTGTACAAGAAAATACAATTTCTTTGAACGCCTATTAACATCATCAAGCCTCATTAAGAGAGGACTCATCTCAATGTTCTACTCTTTCCTCCTTCAAACTTCCTATCACCAGCCCTTATCCTTCCAAACAGCATGGCACAAGGACTTAAACACTATAATTCCAGAGGACCAGTGGGAAAAAATATGGTCATCTAAAGTCTACAGATCTAGATCCACTCCCGTTAGATTACAGGCACTAAAGACACTTTACAGATGGCACCTCACACCAGTTAAACTCTCCCACATATATTCCACTCAGTCACCCAAATGCTGGAAATGTCAGTCAGAAGTTGGGACTTACATTCACTTATGGTGGGCCTGTCCAGTTATCACCTTATTCTGGAAGCAAATCATAACAGAAATCAACTCTATGTTAAAAGTCTCTGTACCTTATGACCCTACTTTAATTTTGCTCAATCTCTGGCCAAAGACCCTAACGAAAATTAATAAAGACCAAAGAGAACTAATTGAGATACTCATTACAGCAGCAAAGTATACAATTGCGGTAAATTGGAAAGAAACCTCTAAGCCTTCATTGAGCACATGGCATGCCAAAATATGGGACTATTTTATCTTAGATAAAATAGCGGATAAGTTTGAGAATAGAGACAAGGGGGAAAGCACCAAAAGCCAAATGCTTAAATGGGAACCGATTTTAGATAGTAACCCTAATCCAAGCAATAAACATCTTCCAAAAAATTGGATAAAAGATTCTACATTATACTTATGGTTGTAAACGGTGTTATGAACACAATAGTTACTGTATAAATAAGATAAACAAGGTTGAGTTATATGCTACTTGTCAAATGTAAAACGACTGAATTTCATGATGATATATATGTTGACACTCAAGTTAGCAATGTTTAACATGCTATGTGGTTTTTCTCTGCATTAATTTTATTCTGTACCCTTTTAACCCTTCAATAAAAAATTTCAAAAAAAAAACCAAAAACTTAACCACTACACCAAACTGGCTCTCCTAGGCCATATTGCCAGCTTTGCACAGGAAGTGAAATCATCACACCAGCAATTTCCGGGAGATGTTCTGGTATTTGGGCAAAAACTCTACGGTAGAAACTGGTTTTACCACAGAGTTTTTGCCCAAATCCCGGGTGTCACCCAGAAGTCACTGCTGTGATGGTGTTACTCCCTGTATGACACCAGCAATGTGGTCAAGGCCTTCTCTTTCTCCTGGTAAGTCTCCCCATCCCTTGCCAGTTACCAAGAGATATCTGGCAACCCTACCCTAACTTGGGTGGAAAGGCAACACAGAAATGTTTTAAATAAATAAATATTCTGTATACAAATCCTTTTTAGATCTTTCCCTTCTGACTTTTTTGTTGCCTACTTCCAGTCATTTCTTAATGAAGTAGAGGATAGTTCAAACCTATATCATATGAGACATCTGAAAAATCTATGCTTAAAAAATAAATGCAGATGATCTTTCCCTGAAGTTTTCAGTGTATCCATCTAATCTGAGTTGATCAGATAATGAGATTTAGAGCAATGCAGCCTACTAACAGCTGGCAAGCTAAGTGCAAACAGTAGGAGAAGGTTTTAGGATTATTCTGTTTATTATTTCTATCTGATAATTACAGGAATTCGCTGGAACCATGTATGATTTGATGTTTGCAAATAACATGTTGGAAATTCATACTAGCCTTGTTGGCAATGCTTGCTTTCTATCAAGCATCTCATACGATCGCCTCAATGATATGCTCACAATTAAAAATGTACGCCATTTCGAGTTTTACATCTGTGCAATGGTGACATGCAGCTTGGCAACAGGCCAAGAATATGCACCCTCACTTTTTCCTGGCTTGAATTACATATGCCCAGTATCCCCAATGATACATGCACAAACCACTGAAGACCAACTACCTTAGAGTGTCTGTTCTCTTTTGGGGGGGCTGTATGGCAGTAATCCTATTAGCACATGCCCAGAACTTGCTGGATTATTTGTGATCCAACTCCAAACAGTTAGCACACTAAACAAGGCTGGAAAATAGGTTGAAATGCCTGTTTTAAACTTTGTATGGATTTTTTTTTCCACAGAGATGGTGGGCACAGGGTATCAGTGTGAGAGTGCACAAAATATTTGTAGGCCAGTTTTGAACTTCAAAAATAAACTTCTTTTCAAGGGTGTTGCTCTCAGTCTGTGATCAAATTGCAATTTGAACACAGGAGTGATAAAACATCCCTGGTTAAGTCACATAGATCCTGTGAAGATGGACTAGCACTTAATCACCTTCACTGCCATGACGTTTTTGACAACCAGTATTTCTGATCATTCCTATCAGTGGTGTTATGCTACAGTTGTTTATCTGTTTGTAATTGGAAGTCCCAAATTATCTTTCTTTCATCATTCTCCATGATCTGGTTTGTGCTCCCCTGAATTTCTGGCTGATGGTAAGCCATAGTTCTTGCAAAGATTCCAGTGCAACGTGACGTTCTTTATAGTCAGTTTGAGCAATTTTACTGCAGGCACTGACCATGTGGTTGACTGTTTCATTCTTTGTCTTGAAAATATGATATTTGCTGTCATCACTAGTCTTCTGAATCTTTGCTTTAATACTATTTGTTTCAAGTACCTGCTCTTGAGTCCTTCCATTTCTTTCTTCAGTACCCATTTTGGAACCATACCAGGTGTTTTCATTATCAATTTCATTCTCTGTGTCTTTCAAATCTTGCACATGCAAGTGCTTTTGTTTCCCGTTGTCACTGCAAGTTTTGATTTCAATCTTTTTATAATCTTCTTTGGTTTTGGTAAAGTTAAATAAGTCTGCCTTGTACAGTTCGACTAGAAGCTTCTCTTTGCTTGTCTTGGTGTAGTCATTCAGTGCTCATTTTTCTTCTTCAACTGCTTGCTTAACTTTCAGGAGACCTCTTCTACTTAATTTTCTTGGTGAACACAGATGAACAACATCACTTCTCAGGTGTAGTGAGTAATGTATTGGCATTAACTTGCAAGTTTTGCAATCCATTGTTTCTAATTCTGCTTGTTCCCAGTCAATAATGCCAGCTGTGTATTTTAGAACCGGGACTACCCATGTGTTAATTGTCTCCATTAATCTTGTTCACAATATCTTCTTAACTCTTCAGTAGAACTCCTTAGTTATATTTTTCTTAACAAGGGTATGGTTTGATGTTTTCAGCTTTCAAAATTCCAAGATATTTATAGTTTTCTTCAAAGTCTAGTGTTTTGATGTTGTTGCTGTTTGGAATCTTGACTTCTTGTTCAACAATCTTTCCTCTATTCAGTGCTAATGCTGCACACTTGTCATTGCTATATTTTTGCTGAGTATTCAAACTGTACTTAGTAAAGAAGCAATCTCTGATGATGACTGTCCATACATTTTCAAGTCATCTATATACAATAAATGTAAAATCTTTGGGCCTGTCTTTGAAAGCTGATATCCTGTTGAGAATGACTGTGAATGGTATTAGGGCAATGACAAAGAGCAGTAGTGACAGCGAGTCTCTTTGGAAAATTCCTTGTTCAGTATTAGCTGTTCCAATTTTTTCTCTATTCACTATCAACGTGGTATTCCATTTATTCATGGCAGTTTTGATAAATGTCTGATGCCTATCACTTCTAGTGTTTTCAGGATCCATGTATGAGGAAGTCAATCAAATTCCTTTTTGTAATCAACACAAGCAATATTCAGGTTGGTTTTCCACCTGCTACAATGTTGTAAGACCATTTTATCAATCAGTAACTGATCTTTAGTACCTCAGTATATTTGGGAAATTCCTTTTTATTCATCTGGTAAAACTGAATTGAGCTGTAGATATTCTTGAATGGAACTCGCCACAATTCCTTTCAGTACTTTAAAAGGCAGGTAATTGGGCAGAAGTTGCTTGGCATTGCTCCTTTCTCTGCTCTTCAGAATGAGAAATGCCCTGCCAGTTGTTATCCAATATTCTACTGCTTTGGAATTGGAGCATATCATGGAGCTGTTCCACCAATTGTGGAGGAAGCCATTTTTTAAAAACCAATAGCCATGGACTTCATCTCTTCCGGGCATTGTCTAGTTCTTCATTTTCTTCAATTGTTTTTGCAGGCCTTCCAGGGTTATTGTAAGATCTTCCATTTGCTTTCCTACTATTTTCCACATCTGTTATCCAGGTGGCTTTTTTTACTGTATTCTTTTGAGTCTTCCCAGAGTACTGATGAGAAGGTTATTGTCTTTTCTTTGTCTTGTTCTACTTTTTCATCTCCCTCTAGTGATTTGTAGAACTGTCTTTGGTCACTCTGGAATTGGAGGTTTTGTTGGTATTGCTGGATCTTACTGTTGTACATCTTGATCTTCTTGGATATTGCAACAATTCTTTTTTTGATTTCTTCTACAAACTGGGCTATTGTTTTTATAGCCAACTGATACTTCATCCTGAGGTTTGCTTTTATTATTATTATTATTATTATTGTTAACATTTTTATCATTTTGGTCAGTTTTTCAACACTGGATTAAGAAACCCTTTAAAAAGAGACAGAGAAAGAAGTAATGGTAGTAGTTTTCTGCTGCTTTAGTTTCATACATTTCTAGAAAAGGTTTCCATGTGCTGTGGAATTTATTGTCCACTGCTTGACGGGGGAAAGTTGCTTTTGGTTTTGCAGCAGGGTTCAAAAGATCTTCCATCTTCTTCTCTATACCACATGAAGTAACTGATTTCCAAGACTGACGTATACATCTTTTAGCAACAATTGGAGAGCCAGCATGGTGTAGTAGTTAAGAGCAGCAGACTGTAATTTAGAGAACCTGGTTTGATTCTCTACTCCTCTGCCACATGAAGCCTGCTGGATGACTTTGGGCCAGTCACAGTTCTCTCCAAACTCTCTCCACTCCACCTACCTCACAAGGTACATGTTGTGGGGAGAGGAAGGGAAGGAGATTGTAAACTGCTTTGAGATTCCTTAGGGTAGAGAAAAGAGGGGTATAAAAAACAACTCTTCTTCTTCAACACACAGAGTTTTTGCAGTTTGCAATTTCCAAGAAAAAGAAAGCAAAGACAAGGGTTATAGGAGGGAAATCCAGTGCAGAGTCTAAGACAAACTTAATATGTTTCATAATAATATTTTATTCCAATGCTTTACAAGCTTCCATGTAGCATCACTGTACTGGTAGCCCTTGTTTCAAAATGTTTGTTATCTAAAAAGAAACATAGAGATGCAACAAAAGCCAAAAAAGAGGAAGGAATATACAAATGTGAAATACACAGCTATTTAATCAAGTCCCACATCATTGAGTTTATGGGATTATTAGATTATTTTATGTCACTAAACTGATTATTCAGAATCAGCAAAAATCCATCATTTAGGCCAGTATGAAATTGGATGGTAACCTGAAACATAGTGTTGTTGTTTTTTAAACCTGACAATGTGGAAATCTGGATGTGGAAATCATACCGAACAGGAATATCATTGTAGTTAGAACAAGTCAACTAAATTTTATAAATGCTTTGGCTGTTGACTGATTTCATCTAGGCATTGTACTGGATATGGTTCTGAAAGGAGAAAATGAATAAGCACCAGCATGTCAAACAACCTCACAGATTAGTTCTCCTTTAATCATGGTCTATTTTTAAATAAGTAAATGCAGTGATCACTATGAAAAACACACTCAAAGGAATACTGGTAAAATGACGTTTTCTGTGATATTTCTGGAATATCACACTGTAAACTTGAGGGTGCTTATTGTCTGAAAGGTCACAAATGAGCGCAATCTACTGGAAGCATGATTGCTTTGCTATACAATTCACAGAGAGTACTATTAAACCAAATGCATTTTCATACCGGTCTTGCTCTTCAGCTATAATCTATATGAAAACTGTACCCATTTCATATTATTAGGAGGGATAACAGTGCCTGTCTTTTAAAACAGACTCTCACTTCTGTATATCAGTAACTTCAGCTCTCTCACTCAGTTTAGAATGGCTACAGCCAAATCTCAGCAAAGTGATGTTTGTTCAGAATGAACTGTATGTCCTTGTTGAGGCACAAATAGTTAAAACCATTGATTCTCATAGGCATATTAGATCTGTGTGCCAAAAAAGCACTGGATATACACCACAAACAGGATAGTAGCCATATAGGATAGAAATCCATCAACTTCATAATTATATCAAGGCCAATGGTTGTACACTTCATGTACCTGAAGAAGTGAGCTCTGACTTATGACAGTTTATTATAAAATGAATATTTTTTAAGTCTCTAAGGCACTACTTGACTCCTGTGTAATTTTCCTCATTTGATATACTCACACAACCTCCCATTAGGTTCTCAGACAGGATTTCACAAAGTCCTTCATGCTACCTAACCTTTGTAATCTACCAGAATGCATCACATCATAGAGTAGAAAGCAGGACAGATGGCTCAAAGTCTATCTGAGCTTTGGTGAGGTTTCATCAATATATTCAATTCCCAGCATGGCCAAGTCTGTGGATACTTAATTCCAGAGATGGAAGCCATGAATAGACATGACAGTTCATTCTGTACCTGAAAAAAAATCCCCGTTTTGTATAAAAATCTAAAATTTGTTTGTTTGGTTTTTAAAAAAACCCACTTCTGGGGTTAACCCCCCCCCCAACCATAAACAGTACCTGTAACTTTAAGAAATGAATGCCCACAGTGGCAGTTGCTAGGCAACCACAACAGGATTGACAGACTTCAGGCCTTGTTTTCTTCAAGTAAAAAGCCAGGGGAAGGGACTGGAACATTTCCAGGGCTATTTTGGCCTTTGAGGGAGGACTTACTAGGACCAGGCCCTCCAACAACCACTGGGCAACTTGCTACCATCTGATTTGCATAACTCACCCAGGCCAGGCTGTTTGCTATTGTTCAACAGCAACCACCCCAAGAAAACCAGTGTGGTGAACAGGTTAGAGTTTTAAAATAGAATGTGGTCAACCCAGGTATGACACGTGGCCTAAATAAACTGCCGCTTTGCGGCGTTCTGTGAGGTGACTAATCAGGATTGGCTCTACTTCACTCGACCAGCACCCTCTATCTTTGTAATAGTCTCTTCGGGGTTTAATTCTAATAGGTAGTCACTCAGGCTTTTTCTTTAACATAAAACAGAGCTTTATTTACAGAACCAAACAGAGGGGATGGGGGATGTATTTACACTGGACACGTTGTTTTGGTAGCGGCTGACACATTTGGCTTAGATGATACTTAGGCAGTAGGCTATATTGTTTGCTGTTTCCTTAACCATACATAAGCTCACTCAACACCTTCCTCAGTACACTCTCCTGTCCTGCTTAGGGGTTAGCCTTTTGGCTTTGGTTTCCTTGCCCTTCCATCCCAACTGGCCACCAACCAGCTGTCCAGTTTCTGCCAGTCTTTGCCTCAGCCCTCCCTTAACCTCCTATCTCAGGTTCCTCAGGAGTGATGCATTTTAGGTTTGTGACCGCTTATGTGTTCTGATTTTACTGGTCTGTTCACTGTCCCGTGAACCAGACTATCCAGCACCCAGTTCTCAGCTTAAACTGGTATTTTTTGCTGCTCACACATAGCTACAGAGAGACATTCAGAATCCTCACAGAGCTACCAAGGGACTGTTCCCTCACAGACTCTCACTCTCCGCTCTCTCCCCAACTGTCAGACCCAAACTGTCAGTTGTGCCCGTTAAGTGTCAATCATTGAGGGTTCCAAGCTAAAATGGCCCCCTCCTCACTCAGTCATGTGACCCAGATTTTCATCCCGTCACACCAGGTAAGTCCCTGCAGGTTCCTCACTGTACAACTGGACCTGGGGCAGCCTGGCAGCCAGAACTGCCCATACTTTTCCTAGAAAGAGGCTGCTGGGGGGCAAAGGAGGAAAAGCTGGAGACAGGGGCCAGATAAAGGTAGGTTGGCTGTGGATGGGAAGGAGAAAAGGTAGTGGGAAAAGAGGAGAGAGTATAGGTGATTTCAGGGAAGAGAAAGTAGAAATAGCAGGGGAAAAGAAATCAGAAATCCCCGCAAGTTGTTGTGGGTCCTCCATTTGTTTTGATGCATTTGTCTACACACACCCCTTTTCACAGTTCACTTTTAAACTAGAAAAAGTATGTCCCAAGTATTAAGATTGAAAAAATAGGAAGCTGTTTAATTGAGACAGAGGGTATAGCCACCAATTATCATAGCTAGGAGAAACACTTGTGTTCCATCTTCATACAAATGCTTTGGACGTGCTCTGTCTAGAAGATAACTGAACCCATAAAACCATAAAACGTGGAGCAGACTTGCTCCAAACAAGCAAACCCCTTGCAAATGGACTATGGTTAACTTTTGGGCAGACAAAATTATCAGTACAGTTTATAAAAATGTTACACACAGAGAAAACTGTTGCATGGAATATGGATAACCTTGTGTTGAGCAAGAGAGCTAGCTGGTTAAAGGAACTGAATCATTCCCCAGCGTCAACACTGCAGAGACCTTCTGACCTTTTGAGCTCCCCCTACAAATCTATCCACAAAACTCCAGTGTTAACAGAGACTTCTTTATTTTTTTCCAGTGGCAGCACATTCCACGGCAGAAAGGGCAAAGAACTCAAATCACAGAAGGCTTCACTCTATATGCAAATACCAACCCATCAGGAAGATCATTAGACATGACAGAGATGAGCAGTTTAATTTTCTGTAAAAGAGGTAAACAAGGCTCAAACATTCATGGCTGTGCAGCGCTTGTATCGCTGAGAAGCAACATTTTGTTTATTGTGCCATTTTTGCTGCTAACTTGAATAGGGCTACATATAAGGAACAGTTTATGTGAAATAAGATTCACATTTGTCAACCTATTTCCAGTGAAAAGGGGAATGTAATGAAATGATGAAGATGACGGTGGCATAGTAGGTGGGATAGTAACCTCCCAAATGCCATCCTTTAGCTGATATATCACAAAAGTCTGGATCTGTTTATTTAGTGAAAACTTTCAACATATCAGTGTTTCTAAAAAAAATTATTTCTGGAGCATTAGGAAGAAGCTACATGTCATGAAGCCTCAGTGATGTTCTCCATTGCAAAGCACACTGGAGAAGGGTGATTTTTTATCAGGAAAGTAACAGGAACAAGGTAAAGGTTTCCCTTGCTCGGAAGCCAGTTGAATTCGACTCTAGGGATGTGGTGCTCATCTCCATTTCCAAGCTGAAGAACCAGTGCTGTCCAAAGACATTTTTGTGGTCATGTGGCCAGCATGAATAGATGCCGAGGTACATGGAACGCTGTTACCTTCCCACCAAAGTAATACCTATTTATCTACTTGCAATTTCTTGCTTTCAAACTGCTAGGTTGGCAGGAGCTGGGACCAGAGACGGGAGCTCACTCCGTCATGCAGCACTCGGGTCTCAAACTGCTGAACTACTGACCTTCTGGTCTGCAATTCAGTGTCTTAACCACTTGAGCCACTGCAGCCCCAACAAGTTCAAAGGGAATGGTTAATCCTAGCAGGCTCTTTTGTCATGGGAACTCCCCCCTCCACATCAAACTGGGTTTACCCCCCTCCCCTTGTTCCAAACCCATGTTTATCCTGGGTCCAGAAAGTAGCTGGGGAGGAAAGGCTTAAGTGACTTAAGGGCACTCCCTTCTCTCCTGTCACTTTTCCAATGCAAATTAAATATCTGTTGAAATGGAGGAGGAGACATTAGAACGAAGTCATATGGGCTTAGTTAACATGACAGCTAGCAAGATATACATAGCCCCAGATAGCAAGGACCTCAAAACTTTATAATTTTATTATTCTTAGTTGTTAATTAGAGATCCAACTCTTCCTTACTGCTTGTGCTCTTCCTAAAAGTTCTTTGTTTACCAAAGATCTTTCTTAGGTCTTAAAAACACCTCTAGGCATAACAGTCATCAAACTGAAGCTTATAACACCAGTTCCATGTGAATTCGACTGATTACCAGTTTCTTCCGGGGCTAATTTCAAAATAGTGGTGCTACCTCTTGTTGTATTCTTATTATTTTACAGCCACAGCTTGCAGAGACTTTGGGATGCAAAAGGCCCTTTCTGATTGGCTAACAAATAAAGACTCTCATTGGTCCTTAAGCCACTCTAGGTAACCAATTGCTGAGCCTCGCTTAGGTCCAATAGGATTGTTTGTACATAGTTACATTGTTTGAAGTTATGAGTTGGAAACAGTATAAATTAAGGTGCCGCTCTCATAGAGCTGTCTTTGAGCTGAAGCAATGGTTTGAATAAAAGCCTGTTTGTTTGATTCATTGCCTCCCGCTCAATACTTAAAACCTCTAAATCCTTTTACAGCCTGGATCTAAGATACTTGAGGAAGTTTTGAAGTTTTTTAATGAATTTTGTAAGGGTTGTTGTCTTATATCACAGTTTATTGTATGTCTTGTCTTGTTTGCACCGTGTTTTCATTTTTTTGTAATCCAATTGCTGCATTATTTATGGTATATCGTACTTTTCATTCTACTGTTTTTCTAACTTTGGAATCCACTTTGAGTCTCAGTGAGAAAGGGGGATTATATGTAAGGTAAATAAATAAATACATTAGATTAGACCAAGAGTATGGCTGATACAAGATTACGTGACATCTCAGAAAGAAAGGGGGGCTATAAATACACAAGTAAATAAGCAAATAAAATATATTAGACCATAAGTGTGTCCAGGGGTCCTTTCGTAAAAAAAGAGGTGCAGGAGCTCATTAGCATAACTTATTTGCATATGCCACACCCCCTGACGTCACCGGAAGTGTCAAAAGGCCACACATCCCTAACGTCATCGGCAGTGTGTCAGAAGGCAAGAAGGGAGGGAGGGGGAAGGAAGGAAAGGAACAGGAAGGAAAGGAATAGGAAGGAAGATAGGTAGGTAGGTGGGGGAGAGAGAGAGGAGAGAGAAGAAAGAAAAAGGAAGGAAGGAGGGAGGAAGGGGGGAAGGAAGAAAGGAAGGAAGGAAGGAAGGAAGGAAGGAAGGAAGGAAGGAAGGAAGGAAGGAAGGAAGGAAGGAAGGAAGGAAGGAAGGTGGGGGAGAGAGAGAAGGAAGGAAGGAAGGAAGGAAGGAAGGAAGGAAGGAAGGAAGGAAGGAAGGAAGAGGGGAAGGAAGGAGGAAAGGAAGGAACAGAAAGGTAAGGTAGGTGGGGAGAGAGAGAAAAGAAAGGGAGGGAGGGAGGGAGGGGAAGGAAGGGGGAAAGGAAGGAACAGGAAGGAAGGTAGGTAGGTGGGGAGAGAGAGAGAAGAAAGGAAGGGAGGGAGGGAGGGGAAGGAAGGGGGAAAGGAAGGAACAGGAAGGAAGGTAGGTAGGTGGGGGAGAGAGAGAGAGAAGGGAGGGAGGGAGGGAGAGAGGAAGGAAGGGGGAAAGGAAGGAACAGGAAGGAAGGTAAGTAGGTGGGGGGAGAGAGAGAGAAGGGAGGGAGGGAGAGGGGAAGGAAGGGGGAAAGGAAGGAACAGGAAGGTAGGTAGGTAGGATGGGGAGAGAGAGAGAGAAGAAAGGAAGGAAGGAAGGAAGGAAGGAAGGAAGGAAGGAAGGCAGAGGGGAAGGAAGGGGAAAGGAAGGAACAGGAAGGTAGGTAGGTAGGTGGAGAGAGGGAGAGAGAAGGAAGGAAGGAAGGAAGGAAGGAAGGAAGGAAGGAAGGAAGGAAGGAAGGAAGGAAGGAAGGAAGGAAGGGGGAAAGGAAGGGGGAAAGGAAGGAACAGGAAGGTAGGTAGGTAGGTGGGGAGAGGGAGAGAGAAGAAAGGAAGGAAGGAAAGAAGGAAGGAAGGAAGGGGAAGGGGAAGGAAGGGGAAAAGGAAGGAACAGGAAGGTAGGTAGGTAGGTGGGGAGAGAGAGAGAAGAAAGGAAGGAAAGAAGGAAGGAAGGGAGAGGGGAAGGAAGGGGGAAAGGAAGGAACAGGAAGGTAGGTAGGTAGGTGGGAGGAGAGAGAGAGAAGGAAGGAAAGGAAGGAAAGGAAGGAAGGAAGGAAAGGAAGGAAGGGAGGAAGGAAGGAAGGGAGGAAGGAAGGAAGGAAGGAAGGAAGGAAGGAAGGAAGGAAGGAAGGAAGGAAGGAAGGAAGGAAGGAAGGGAGGGACGCTTCTCACCCCACTGGGGCCAGTGTTTCCTCCCGCCCCTTGCTTGGGCCCGAGTGGCTTCACGCCACTGGGGCCCGGCTTCTTCACTGGGGGGGGAGGGAAGGGGCTTCTTCTTCCTGTGGCCGGCGGCGCTCTGCCATGGCCCCGGGAGCAGTGGGAGGGGGAAAGAAAGGGGCTTCCCGGGACCGGTGACGCTCTGCCACTGCCCCAGGAGCAGTGGAAGGGGGGAGGGAAGGGGCTTCTTCTTCCCGGGGCCGGCAGCACTCTGCCGCGGCCCCAGGAGCAGTGGGAGGGGGGAAGGAAGGGGCTTCTTCTTCCCGGGGCCGGTGGCGAGCAGTGGGGGGGGAGGGAAGAGGCTTCTTCCCGGGGCCGGCGGCGCTCTGCCGCGGCCCCGGGAGCAGTGAGTGGGGGAGGGAGGGGGCTTCTTCCCGGGCTGGCGGCGGCCTGCCGCAGCCTGGGAAAAGTGAGCGGGGGGCGGGGCTTTGTTAAGTGCCCGCCCCCCCGCCTCCTCTCTCCCGGAGCAGCACCCCAGAGCGGCGCCCCGGCCCCAATGGAGCCCTGAGTGTGTCACATGACTGCAAAATGAAAACAGATACTGCAAAATGAGTTCAATATGTATACTTATTTTGTGTATATGCAAGAAAATAGTTTTAAACAACTGTTAATTTTAAAAGGCATCCCATTAAACAAAGCTTCTGCCTGAAATGTTGAAGATAACCTTACCCCCAGGAATGTTGTGCCTGGCCCCACCACCTTTGGAAGCCATTTTTGGGTTTCACCTACCACCTTGTGTTAGAATTCCAAAGGTGCCCACAGACTGAAAAAGGTGGGGGATCCAGGCTGTCCTGGCAACTTCATGTAGATGTTAAAAATAGTATTTGAGAGTCCTTGGTGCACTGTTTTATTTACTTGATTCTGACTAGCCTTGAGGTTTGAGGTTGTTTCTTTCTGTCTAAAGCCGCAGAAGAAAAATGTCATGATATACTGACTGTCTTAGGAAATATCTATCTTAGAACTGTCTCAAGTACAGAAGACTTTGTTACTGTAATAAAAAAAAGTAATTGTTTTCCATTGTGTTGGAGAGGCTAATAACCAAATCAAACAAGAGACTGCTGTCAGGGTGAAAAATGGAAGGAAAAAAAAAGGAAGGTGGTTTTATTTTCCAAAGACTGAAAAAGTATTATTTGATATTAATACATGGAAAACAGCAGAGCTGGGAGAGTTGAAGAGATAACAATTTGCATACGAGATGTAATTTATTTGCCTTCTCCTGTACCTTAAGCCATCTTTTCCTCAAAAGTTTGTATATAACACTAGATAAGTATTTGTGGGGAAGAAAGAGAAAGAAAATAAGTCAGTAGCAGGAACATCAAATGCTTTGGAAATTTCTTTAACAATACAACTACACATCTGATTGTCTTCCTGCCCTTTTCACAATCTGCATTTTAGAGGTTACTAATTTCTTCCAAAATTTGGTTATTAAAATAAGTCTTTGTTATTCCTGGAAATTCCTGTCAATAATAAACTACTGCTCTCTAACCAATGGGTAATTCTTTCTATATTAATCACCTCTGACCTAGGCCTATAATGCATGGGGGTTTTCCCTTGCATTCAACGTGCATGTCCATTGGGTTTTCTTTGTCATTCTGCATTGATTTTCCTCCCATCAGTGCTCAGTTCACTTTCTAGTCACTGTTTTCCCAGGTTTTCTGAGAGTGTTTTTATGTCAATGTTTCCCTTGTTTTGCTTCCAAGCGAAAAGTAATTCAAAAGCATACAGATTCCCTTGGATTTCCTCCCAGCCCTTTTGCCGCTCCTCAAAGGTCCCTCCCCGCCCACATCAAGTCATTTTACCCACTATGCACCTTCTGCCGCCGCCCCCTTCATTGGTGTACAAGCTCCATTTTCTCCTACTTTTAACTTTTTTATTTTTTTTGACAAGCAGCATGAGTCTAGCGATAATGGACTACCGCTAGTCTCGGATTGCTGAATAACAAAAATTAAAATGATGGGGGGGAAGTATAAAAGGAGCTGCATGAGGTTTAGTTCCCTGCAGGTATTGACTTGAAGGGGGGATTGGAGAGCAGGCAAATGGTAGAGTTACCAGTGCAAAAGAAAAAAGAATTTCAGTGCTGCATGCTAGCAAAATAAATGGGGGACTGCCCGCGCAGAATGAAACTGACATGAGATGTAAAGAGAGACAGACACTGGGATGGGAAGCCTAAAGCTTTGAAAACATTTTTCCCTTTCATGCTTTAGTGAACAAAGTTTGGAGAGGGAACTATTTTGTCAGTTTCTGGAAGACTAACATTAAAATGGCGGCTGAGCCACATGGACCTTCTGTGAACCACTGAACTTAAGAATTGCTTGGGATCCATCCATTTGGAGGAAGAGTGCAATCCTCATAGGCTTTTAAAAATTGCCAAGATCACAGCCACTGTGCAGGATCAAATTAGAGAATCACAAAGACAAAACCATGCAAATTTGCAAGGAAGGGCAGAAAATCAGCATTACTATGCAGCTGTGCTAGCGCATCAGTGAAAATACTCCCCATTTTTTTTCCAATTTAGTGGCACAAGACTAAAAAAGCTCTCCAGAACTTCTGCCAGAGGACTCCTCCCCTATACAAACTGCAGCCACATTCAAAGCATCGTGAAGTTGCATTCGGCTTTGCACAGGTGTGCACACACATACATGTACACACATTGCCAACTATCACAGTTTGCAATGCCGTCAGTGGATTCTATCATGCATTCTGTATACTCAACATGTTCCCCCATATTATGAGATCATGTGATTTTTTCCCATTACTCACAATGGATGATAACACAGCAGAGAATCCCCTAGTGCTTGGCAATATGGAAAACGGGGCTTCACAGCGGCTTGCCAGTTTCAGAAAAAGTCTAGTCAGTTTCAACAGTGGGTTTTCCTTCCTTTGCCTGTGTTCTTTTCTGTTCCCTTTCATTCAATGAACTAATACTAAAATGCATGTGCAGAAACTGAACCATGAGGATTTAAATGGATTTAAATGCTAGATGCTACTGTGCAGCTGCAATAAGACAACTGGGTAATTTTTTTAAAAAAAACTTTGGATGCCACCCCTCACACATCAAAAGTGATGTTCCACCCCAATTTAGGAAAGTGTGCATTTTTTTATTGTAGTTGTGGAAAAAATACACCAGAGGAAGGCACAGGATCTGAAGTCAAGATTAAAGACTTACTGCTCTGAAAATCTGCAGTAAGATGTGCGTGCATAATGCGCCCTAGAGTTAAGAGTTCTACCTCTTTGTTTTCCAGATTAAATCACTGGGCACTAGGTGAAAATAGAGAGAACTGCCAGCAGCAGGGATGCCAATTTGTGGCTGTCACAAAATAGAAGGGGAAATCAGTGCTGAAGCACACTCCTATAACTGTGTAGGGCAAATATTCTGCATTTTGCAGAAAACAGGAGGAGCTAGACTTACATAGGGTTGCCAACTATTCTTCCAGCAGGTCTTCTGTGCTTTTCACTGTTTGACAGGTTTTCCCAATAGAAAGATGTAGTGGCAGTGAAAGTTTCTGCTGCTGAATTCATCACAGAGCTTTTAAAGGCACAGGAGCCTTTAACAGTAGGAGGCCATTAAACAGTTGGTAACTCTTGGCCAGGTCTGAACAAGTTGTGACCAATCAAACTGAATGGAGGCCACCAGCATGAACCACCTGATTTGCCTCTTGCCTGGAACATCAAGCACGGGGTTATTTGTTTGACTTGTTGAGATACAAGTTTGAAAAGGCTGTGTGAGACATACAGAATTCTTCCCTTCTACAAAGCTGTAAATACAGAGATGAACAACTGGCAGCTCAAGATCCAAATTCAGATAATCTGTGTTTCAAGGATTGCCAACCCAGGTAACTCTCATGCATGGGAAGGTGACCAGATTTCAAACACTTTAATGCAGATAGTAGGGCTACTGATAGTATTTTGGACTTCCATAACATGTAAGGGCCTGCCAATTTGGTGTCATGGTTAAGAGTGCGGACTCTAATCTGGGAGAACCGGGTTTGATTCCCCACTCCTCCACATGCAGCTGCTGGTGTGACCTTGGGTCAGTCATAAGTTTTTTCAGAGCTGTTTTCTCAAGGGCAGTTCTCAAGAGAGCTCTCTCAGCCCCACCTACCTCACAGGGTGTCTTGTTGTGGGGAGGGGAAGGGGATTGTAAGGCATTCTGAGACTCCTTCAGGTAGTGAAAGGTGTGGTATGAATCCAGTCTCCTCCTCCTTCGTGTTGAAGAAACTAATCTGGTAGCTCTAACCAGAATGAAGGCTGTTTGTTTGTTTGTTTTTAGAAGTGGAGATTGGAAAGTTATCATTTTTATGTGGCCTGGCTTAAATTATTTTAAGAATGCCCCACATCCATTCTTGTTCTTATCATTAGCGTCCCTGTACAGAATCTGCTCTGATTTTACTCATGCTCCCCTGCGAGAAGATGGTTCAGCTTTCAGTCCAGAACTGAGTCACATTGTGTTCCTACTGAAGCTTACCCATTCAGAACTATTTAAACTGATACCAATCTGTAGCTGATACAGTCCTCTGCATATGCTAAAATGTCAATTTTTGTATTTTTTAAGGCTCAGACATAAATCCTAACACCAAACTTCTCACTAGGAGGTGCAACTAAACTAGAACTGCTACAGGGCATTGAAAAGGATTGTAATGAAGCAGCAGGAAAACAGATTCTTTTGCACTTCCACTGTGCCATGCAGAAAAGCTGTCAACAAGGCTGACCTCTTCACGCTGTCATGCAAAAAGCCTGATTGTTGCTGTTTTCCCTTTGCTTTCACAGGAGACAGACAAAGCTGTCAAGCATCATTTCTTTATTATTGTCATTTGCTAGGGATCCAGCCACTTTGCAGAGCGAGTAAAGATTAACAAACAGAAACAGCTGGTCTGCTCCATCACGCCACTGAAGGTTAACAGAACTGCCACCTTGATAAAACCTTTCTTTGCAATGCTGTAGCCAGCAAATCAGTGAAGAAAACTCATCGCCAGGGTGGAAGGGTCTATGGCTCCATTCTTCTTGCTTGCAGATCTCTCATTGGCACCCAAAGATATCAAAAACGTGGAATACGAAGAGGCTTATGCTAATGGTCATTGGCATCCAGGAGCTTGGTACATCAGGATGTGCTCACTCTCATTTGAGTGCTGATATGGCCTGGCTATTAGAGTGTCAGCCTTTGGGCATGATTACATCTTTGAGGTTTCAAAGTACATGTATAGAATTTTTAATTTTATATGCATATGCGCCACTTCGACACTCTATTTGTGTGACTCTTCAAAACCTGCCACATCGTGCTTCAATACAGTGAGCATCTAGGGTCTTTCAAGAACTAGAAGAACATGCCCAGCCTCTTCTCAGTTCTCTTTAGTATGAAAGAGTACATTACAGCAAATTTAAAAGGCACCTGTTTGGGGAAAGGTGAACAGAGGGCACTGATGACCACTTGAAGAACGTAGGTTACAGGTGAGCAGCCTCTTCTCCTTTGTGGTGTATGTGCATCACAATGATGGACATAGAATTCTGAGCTGACCTTCCTGGTGGTGAGTACAGGTGCTTCAACTAGAGGGGAAAAAATAGTAATGGTCAGATAGAGGAGGCATCAGTTCTAGCCCAAACATAAATGGCTTAATACCTGAAGAAACTAAATGGTTTGACAAGCATAGCTCTGGGGAGAAGCCAAAGATACATCTATGTCTGGTGTAATGAGGTGTATCTGTTGTGGGAGTGGCCAAGCATCAGGCCATAACTGAGTTCTATAGTATATGAAAAACTACAAGCAGCAGGGAAGATAAATATTGTCTCTTGTTATAGCCTGACTGACAAATGAAAAGGGACTATTACTTTACCAGAACACACCTTTACATCAAGATAGAGAGAAAGAGCTCTCCTAACTTCTAAGATGTGCCCTCTATATTTGTAGAAAGGCAGGGAGGGGAGGAGGGACACAAGGATTTGACTGATAAAAACTGATACAGTGTTAGAAGTGTAGTGCTGGCAACCCTTGCCCTTGGGGAAGTGAAAGGAAGGTTTCCTCCAGGAAGATCAGTCAGAGGGGGGAAAAGACTTGAGGTACAATAAATGTAGACCACACATGGTATGTGGTTCAAAGTGCTAATCCTTGGGATGTGCAAAGGCAAATATTAGATATGTATCAGAGATCAAGAACTGAGGCAGAGAATACCATCAAACAAAACCCCAGAGGAAATATTTCACTAAGTATTGAATGAATAGTGGGATGTCAGGCAGATGGATCTGAAGAGATTAATGTACCAGTAATAGAGAATGAAGCTTAAGTAGGTGTTGTAGGATAGAAGAGGATCCCATTCACACTAGAAAGCAAAGGTACAGAAATATATCCACCAGCAATCATAGGATCCAACAGCGGAAGGATTCCTGTTGTTGAACAGGACCTCTGTCAGAAACTACCAGATGGTCTTCCCCTTTTTTAACTTGGAGAGGCCGAGGTTAAAATGTGTATATAATTAGGAATAATAAAATCATTGGTCATCCATGTTTCCTGTAAAAAAATTACATCAAATTGTGTAATATAGAACCTTATAGTGAGTTGTAGGGCATCCTTGGCAAATTCTAATAAACCAAATGATTTTCTTACCATCCTTTTGGGTTAAATATGTCCCTGGAATTTTCTAGTTTTGTATAAATCCTCCTCTATGAATTTGATGCTGACTGTGGGGAACCATTGCCATGGTGGAACAGGAAGCCATTCCCAGACCCCCGCCATGCCAAGTAGTGACATAAAGCCAATACCAGGCACTGCTCCAAGTCCAAGCATTGACCCAGCTCCACCACGGATCCTTTGCCCTGTTGGTCCATCTTAGATTGCCTAATGGCGATTGCCACCCTATCTCCTGTCAGGCTTAGGTCACAATAAGACAGGTCCTGACTGGACTTATCCTGCCGGGAGGCCGCCATGAGCTTGCTTACTCGCAGTGCCCCCAAAACGGTGACCAACATCGCTGCATGGAAAAGGGTAGCCTCCTACGCATCTGCACAGAGGCCTGGCCACATAACCTTAAGGCCTTTAAGAACTGCTGGCGTCAAAGGCTCCCGTGTGTCTACCTTAGAACCACCCTCTCGGGACCAACCCTCCAGCATCTTCTTGATGCAAAAATCCGCGGTTGAATCCTTTCAGCCTGCCGCCTTACTAGCACAGGCAAGGGAGGACAGCTTGCCCTTAATCAAGCGAACGGACAGACATTTTCTCTTTACGTATACACAGAATTGTATTAGCTAGGGCACCAGGATGGGCCAAACCTGAGGCAGGCCAGCATTTTTCCTAAAGCTCACAAATTCCTGACCTGCCCTCCTGTAGGATCTCTGGGTCAATGGGGCTACAGCTGAACCAATTGTCATCAGCTTCAGCCTGCCAATCCCCCCAAAACTCACTGGCATCCTTACCGGGAACTGATCTGCTTCTGGAGCCAACAGGCAGAATCTCTCTCTCTGTTTTCATGAGAGAGCATCAACGACCCCATTATTGGCCCCCGGTACATGCCATGCTTTGAACAAAATATTGTTTTTCAAGCAAATCAACATGAAAGCACGGCCTAACTAATGCCCTGACCTGAGCCGACCTGGAGGTCAAGGAATTAATCACCTGCACTGTGCCGAGATTGTGGCACCAGAAATGGACTGTACAGCCAGTGAAATCTGCTGTCCAAAGTCCCACTGCAACCACAATTGGAAAGAATTCCAAGAAGGTTAGGTCCTTGACCCACCCCGCCTGGAACCACTCCGTCAGCCAATCCTTGGTGCACCAGTGACCCCAGAAGTGGATACCAAATCCAGAGGAACCGGCTGCATCTGAAGCAACCTGTATCTTGGCCTCAACCAATAGGTCCTTCCACCAAAAGGATATCCCATTGTAGGACTCTAAAAAATTCTACCACACCAACACGTCTTCCCAAATTCCTTTTGTAACCCTAGTTTTATAGTGAGGCAGGTGCAAACCTGCCATGGCATCGCAAAGGTAATGGACAAACGCTCTGTCTGTGGCCACCAATTCGCATGCAAAGTTCAAGTGGCCCACAAGCCATTGAAGTTCCAACAGTGAGATCTTCTGAAGGGTCACGTCATGAACAATTAAAGTCCACAACACCTGAAGCTTTTCAGCGGGCAACCTCAATAACTGTCGCACAGTCAATCTCAGTCCCCAAAAAGGTTAAAACCGGGGTAGGGCCTTCCATCTTTTCATGTGCCAATGGAACCCCAAGCTCCGTGGCCAACTTAATAAAAGACTCAAGCAAAAATTGACAATGGCCAGTGCCCGCACCACCCACAAACAAAAAATCATTAAGGTAGAGTGCAATACTACACAAGCCGGTCCTGAACTATAGAGCCCATTCAAAAAATGAACTAAATTTCTCAAAAGCAGGACACCGAACACCCTATGGGGAGTGCCCAGTCCATAGAAAATTTGCCCTCGAATGCAAAACCCAGCAATTCAAAATCCCCAGGGTGAACCGGAAGGAGTCAAAAAGCTGACTTGATGTCACACTTGGCTAGTTCAGCTCCACATCCGCAACTACAAACTACCTGCATGGCCTGGTCAAATGAAGTGTACCGGATGGAACAAAGCTCCTCAGGTATCACATCATTAACCAAACGGCCATGGGGATAAGACAAATGGTGTATAAGTCTGTACTCCCCCACAGCCTTCTTGGACACCAATCCCAGAGGAGACACCTTTAAACTAGGGACTGGAAGAGACACAAAGGGGCCCAAAACCCTACCTTCCGTGCATTCCTCATTAATTTTTTGGTGCACAACGTCCTCCATCTCCTTAAGGGACCTTAGATTACGAGCCCAATAAGGTCTCATATCACCCTGATAAGGAATCCTAAAACCAAATGTAAACCCCTCTAACGGATAACTACCATCCTGTCGATTAGGATAGTGTTTCAACAAGCACGCTAACACCTGCACTCTAATAGGACTAGGATCCTTTTTCAACAGTACCAGACTGTCCCCCACCCCCCGAGGTATGTTTTCTGCCACAAACAGCAGACCTGGATCTTGGTTTGGGGCACCCAGAGAATGGTTGGGGGCCTGCACACAATGGGCACTCATGCTGAAAGGAACAAACCTCTCTGCTGCACGTGCCCTGTGAGGTGAAATTCTAGCAGAGAGGGCGTTTTTGGGGCACCAGCCCAGCCTGAACCCTGGCTGAAGTCTGCCCCTGAAGCCTCTGAACCACATGGCCACTATCAGAATGATCTCCAACCACTGGCCGAGAAGATGATATAGAGTGGAGCCACAAATGGGGATGCCACCTAAATGAAGGATTCGTGGCAGCTCTCATATGAAAGCCCTCATCATACTCCAGCCAGGCAGGACCCGTAAAACCTGTATATGCCTTGTCTATGATGTCCATATACTGTAGCATCAGCAAGGCCTGCCATGGCTGATGATGAACTACGACTCCCGTATAAATCAAAAGCCCCAGGTGCCAATTGCCCCAGGTCCTATCAGCCCTCTGCCTCTTAAGGCACTCCTTATTGCACTTGCCCAAATCCTCCTTGTCCCTCTTCTCTAACTCCCAAATTAAGAGGCTGAAGACATCAATAAAATCCCCTTTAAGAATCTTATCCCTGGTGGTTGCTGAAAGATGGTCTCCCAAGGGCACAGCCAAATCACTGCTAGGCAATGCTTTTGCTGGAACCTGCTCATATGTGTACCCACCGGGGGCAGAGCCAAACCACCCGCCAGGTGGGTATGAATCTGCTGGGTGCGACACACCCCACCAACCGTGTGGTGGAGGTGGACACAGCCACCCAGTCCCTGCCATGGATGTACCCCCTTGCAGCCTGCTTAGCCATCGGCCCAGTGTTAATCTGACCCCCGGGCCCCACGGCCACACATGCAAATCATGTGAGCCGTTGCCTTTACCTTCCTGGGATGGAGGTCCCTTGTACAACTCCATCTGGCACCCCTCCACAGCATCTTCGCCCTGTTGACCACCGCTTTGCTGTGCTGCAACTGCTGTATTGGTCGCGCATGCACCCGACGACCCCTGATCCTCCTCCAACATGGCCAAGCATGCCAAAACTTGCACCTGGAAAGAGGAAGCAGAAGTAGGCTTAGCTTTTTTGGCCACAGCCGGAGCATCAGGCAGTGGGGGGGAGCTCCCACACTGCTTCTGAAGGGTCTCAAAGCGTGCCAAAATGGCTGCATTAACCAGGGCTCCTTCATCCCCCGAAGACTCCGGTTCCACCAGCTTCTGGGGGGGCTTTTTAGTGGCAGGCCACTTGCCTTTAGATAGGCCTTGGCCTTTTTGGGGCACCATGAACCCCAAGACTCTCACACCCTACCAGTCAACCACAGCAGGGAAGAACTTGGTTTTGTTGCCCCCTTTTGTGTTTTTGAGGGGGTTTACAAGTATTAATGTGAAGCCAGTGTGAGCCCAAAGCGGGGGGGGGGGGGGGGGGGACAAACCGAATCTCACCACCAGGTGCCCAGCTAAACTATGGTGGGGAGGGTCGTTGCTGCCACCCAGGCCACTCTCCTGCACTGAGAAACTGCTGGCACCACTCGCAGAGTATGCCGCAATAAGCAGCAGGTCACCCCTGGCTCACTGGGTCACTCGATGCTGCTGGGCCCACCCGGCCACGTAAGCCCCACTGCCTGGGCCCACTGAGCCCAGGGCATTGCCAGCCACGCCAGCAGCTGCACGAGGCCCCGGGAACACTGCAGGCTCTGCCACTGTTCAAAAGAGGCTGCCTCGCTCCGCCATTGCCTTGTCAACCATCACCACCTCAAAGACTTGCCAACCATCTTGCCATTCGCCGCCCCCACCGATTTGCTGCCATGCCAACCGCCACATCTCGCTGCCACCTCACAGACCGCCGCCACCATCACCAGCCATAGCTCCAGGTCCAAGGTAGGCCTCACAGCTCCCCAGACCCAGGCATGCTCAGAGCTCCTCACTCCAAACACGAGGTGACAATCCGGAGTGGGCGGGAACAGGGTCGAGGCTATAAAGGCCAGCCCCGCCCCCACCCGTCATTGCAACACATGGTGTTGCAACGCCATTTCTTGCCCCATCCTCCTTCCCTGACGGCAAAGCAGGCCCCGCACTCCATTGGCGTTGCCGGGAGTGCAGGAGCCCGAATGTCACTTGTTTCGACATCTTCTTAAGATAAGGACTAAGAAATTGAAAAGGCATATACAAAAGACCGTGAACTGCATAGTCAATATTTCATTACTTATATACAATTAACACAACAGATACTATAAGACCACAGTACCAGACTAGCTTACCAAACTCTTTATACAATACAATTAGAGATTTTTTAGAACCCAGGCACATGTCACCTTTCTTCCAAGGATTAACATTCAAGATTATCTATCAAGATTATTGGCAGAATCTTGAATATTGACAACCTACAAAGATATATATACTGTTGTTCTTCAAAAAGCATTTCATGGGGAGAAAATAATAGGCCAACATTTTAGCCATATTGAATGTTCAAATAGCTCACCACATAATTTAAGACATACTGTATAAATCAGGCACCAGTCCATAATTTCAGATGGAACTAATCTCAATCCTTCTAGTTTTGGTATAGCCTCCTGGTGCTAAAATATTTTTAGGAGATTATATATTGTTGTATTGAAACACTGGTAGCAGCTGTGCAAAATCATTTCATACAAGTTTCTTAAAGGAGTACACTCACATATTACAGAAAACAAGAAAGCTCCAAAGATTGATTTAAACCATATGGAGCATAAACTTTGAGTCTGTGTATTCAACAGGCTTCCTTATGAAGCAAAGCTCAATGAATATCATACTTATCATACAGATGAGGTACAATACTCTAGAAAAATCAAACTTTAAACTCATTGAACTTATTATTTTGGTCTACAAAATGTACCAGTGGTCTCTAAGTAACCTAATTTCTAATACAGGACTTGTGTTCCACAATACAAGTCTGCACCGAACGAGTAGACAGTCCTACATATAGAAGTTGGCAAGCACATTTCAAAAGATATACTACTCATTTCGTGGCACAGTTAGTAAAGAATGGTAGGAGGATCAATCTTTTTGTTTCCTATGCCTGTGGGCATGTGGAACATGCCCCACATTTATGGTGACCAGATATGGATAATTAATTCCTAATAGGTGACATAATATCAGACCTGGTCAATATGTTTCTAAGATTTCTAATTTTTCTAAACCCTGTAAAGGGTCTTTATTCACAGCCTGAGCCAGCTTTGCTGGAAGGGTGGGGTAAAAGTCTAACATGATAAATAAATAAATAAATAAAAGTGTGCCAATATTTTAAAATCATCTTCTTTATAGAGTTAGCTAGGGGTATAAAATTAAAGGCACAAGTGACATTCTTCCTATGAATTCCTACTGTTTCTTTAAATAACTGATTGTGATCTGTTTGTCTGGCCCATTCCATGAAGTTGTGGATGATGCTCTGAGGGTAACATGATTTATTTTATTTTAAAGTAAGTTTTATTAAGTTTCACATAAAAAGAAAACACACAAACACAGAGAAGACAACAAAGCAACAAAACTGGGGAAAGTTTGATATCACAATATCTGCTTGTTACTTCTGACACTCTCTAGTATAATTAGTTTATCTAAAATCAGTACATGTTCTTTGTCATACTGCAAAAGAAAATACAAAATCATGTTGTCTCTAATTCCATAAAAGTCAAAGAGTAATATGTAAATTGCATCTCTCTTTTGACCCCATGATCTAGAAGTTCTCTATGTTGTCATATTTTAACCAATAAAGAGGAATTCATCTATCTGTACTATTTAGTAAGTTTTTGTTTTTATTTCTTCCCTCACTAAACAATGAAGTAAAAAACAGGTCCCTATTGGATCTTCACCTTGATATTAGCAGTTGAGCCAACAAATCTAAAGTTGGTATAAAATAAAATGAAAACCTTTTATATATGGTCTCAAATATTATATGTGGGATCAACCCAAGTTCAAACTTCTTTAAGACCTAATAATGCCTTAACATTATATAAAAACCTGCCCTCCATTTTTAAGTCATCCAAAAGTGAGGGGTACTCTCAGTACCAACAAAAATCTCAGAAATATTTTGTCTGAGATCAATATATGTTATTTATCAGGTTGCAGGGGAAAAAATACAAAATCATGTTGTCTCTGGTTCCACAAAAATCAAACACTATTATATGGACTGTACCTCTCTTGAGCTAACCATAGACTAAGCTATAAACTATAAAATAAAAATCAAGTCTCTGTTAAATCTTCACCAATTTATTAAACTAAGAAATCTAAAGTTAGTAAAGGATAAAGAGAAAAGGAAACTCTTTTATGTATGCTCTCTTTTTATATAGCTACAGTTATAATTTTTATTGAAGGAGGGACTGAGCCCCAAATTCCTACTTCATCAGAACTTAATAATGCCTTAAAAAATAACATTCCGTAGAAATCAAGCCTCCATTTTTAGATCATACAAGTAAAGGTCTCAAGAAATCCTTTAAAAGTCTCCCTAATTGTCCAATTTAATTTTTTCTCTTCTTGTTATTTTTAATCTTCTGGTTTCTGGCAATAAGTCTCAAAGTGTTGATACGGTATCTTTTATCTGCATATATGTTAAAGTTCTCCCAAGGTGACGATTTGTGGCCCATCATGAAACTGAGTTGCAATTTCAAGTGTCAGATTTCTGGGATTGTCAAAAACAAAGCGATTGCATTTATTTCAGAGGCCTCATGGAAAGTGTTTCCTTGGTAGGGTCTGAGTTGTTCATTCAAAGAAGTCTTCAGTTTCAAAAATGACCATTTATTTCTGTAGGATCTTTCAAATTGATTGTCAATATCCAAGCTTCCCTCAACACAGTCCAGTATCTTTTCTTCCTCTTGTTCCTCATCGATTGTTGTCTCTTGGTCCTCTTCCTCAAGAGTAGTCTGCTGGTTGAAATATATATTTCCAAGTTGATCCGACTGAAAGCTTTCATGGACTGCTGTTCTAACTGCCATTTGAAGAATCTTCAAAAAAATCCTTTACTGAAAGTTGAATAAAATCAGGATCCATAAGTATTGGGTCTGTAAGTAAAGCCTCTGAAGAAATCTGCAGTCTATCTGAGACATGCATTTTCCAGGAGTATGCTCACACAAGAGGCTCACTGAAGTGTTTTCAAGACTGCTGTTTCAAGGTCAAATTGTTGAAGTCATGCAGAAGCAACACAGTAGAAGGAGTTATCAGTTGTTTAAGAACATGAAGTTAAAGTGAAGCCAAACAAACTCTTATCTTTCACAATAGAGTTATTATGGGAGAAGAGAGGGAGAATCCATTTTAGTTTCCAAGTTTCAGAAATGTCAATTGAAACAATCTTGTTTGTTCCCATAAAGCCAGTCCATAGGTAGAAGAAAAGTTTAATTCATAAATCATAAGCAGGGTTGCAGCTTACAGATACACACTTAAACAGCATACTCAAGATTGCAACAGCACAGACATTTTAATGCAATAATTCAGAGCAAGAGGAGTCAGTTATCAAAATACTGCTAGAGTGCTAATGTTTTAAGCATGTTTTTATTTTGAGTAAAAAAAAATCTTTGCGTTTGTGTCCTTTATAAAGTTTCTATCTCCACTGCCAGGCGTTACATTTTTTGACCCAGGTGGCCTGGCCCAACGAGGTCTCATTTATGTCAGATCCGGCCCCCATAACAAATGAGTTCGATTTCCTGGTTTAGAGATTAGCTCAGTCCATTATGATCCCAAAAGAATCAGACCATGAAGCTTATTCCACACAAAACAAGGGAAAGTATTTAAAGATATTCCAAAGTCTTCAAGAAGAGAGAATCATAAAAACTCCAGTATCCAAGGAGAGAGTATATATAAGTAAATTATGTACTCAGTCAGTTCAGAAAGTAGGTAAATCCAGAAGTGTAGCACAAAAAGGGGGAAGTATTTCAAAATTCAAAGACTCAGTTCCTTTGAGGAGCCCACCGGATCATTTCCAGGAGTCTGAATGGTCTTTGGAAAGCCGCTGAGGAGATCGGGGGATAGGAAACTTCCTCCTCTTTTGTGATGGTAATTTAAGATTTAAAGAGCTCAAAAAAAGAGATCAGAGAATCTACAAGTTGCTTTGCGGGTAGGACTACTCACAAGGTTTGCCTTAGTTGAGAATGCAGAAGTAGAAAGAAGGTATCCCCGGCACTACAAGGGAGCTACAGCTTCACCTCCATGAACTGTCATGGAGGCTCTTAACAATCTCGTCCGTCGGCGCTAAACCGGGCTACAACTCGCTGCTGCCACATGTGAGGAGCTCGGCTCAAGCTGCTTGGATTGGGTCCCTCTCTGGGGGAACCCAAGTTACTGGAGAGCCCTCCAGACCCCTAAAGAGTCCATCAATTCAGGCACGGCATCAGGAGGATTCCCATGTGCGTCTGATCTCGCTGCAGTGCTACCTGGAAGTCCCAGGGTAACATGATTTATCAATGAATTATTGTATATTTTGTCATGTAATTTGGTATATGAGATTCTCTGATAGTAGTAACTTGATGTGATTCATTATAGGATAATAGAAATAATACCTAAACACAATTGATTTTTTACATCTGACTTTATGGTTATTCTTAACATCTTTTTTTCACGGTAGTTTTTTCTTTGAGTTAAGAGATCTGGCACCCTGGGTAGGCTGATATAGAGATCATGTAGCAGGCCTGTGGACCTTAGGAATGTGGCCCATACAGCACAATCGAGATGCAGTCCAAACAAACCCAGCTATCTTCCCCAAAGACTTAGGTTATAAGGGGAACAGGTTAGAAAGCAGCAGGGGAAAAAGACATCTTGGCCATATTTTAAAGAATGTATCTTTCAGGTAACCCTCCAGCTGTCTCAGCCCAGCTCTGGGGGAGCTTCAGAATTCTCAGCATTCAGAGCCTGGTTTGCTTTTCAAGTTATGAGTGTAACTTGTGGCTAAGCCCTGATCATCTGCAGTAGCCTTTATCAATGCCACTAGCTTCTCCTTTTTCTCTCTCTTTCTTTCTTTCTCTTTTAGTGTGGCTGTGCCTTAGTAATGTGTACTCATACTTTACTGTATATAATCTGTCCCACATTCATCATTTTGCAGACTTGTCTGCCTATACATGAAACTTGTAATTCATGATTCTTGTTACTTAGACCAGAGCTCTAGGTTTATCTTATATCATTTCTGGTTTGCTTAGCTGTCCCCTGTACAGAACAAAAAGCAATGTGATTTAAATCACAGGCGTTCGAGACAGACAGGGAAAGAAAAAGATATTTCATCCATAATGGTAAACATTCATCAGCTGCCCATCTAGTCTGTTCCAGCATATATAGACTATAAAGTCATCAATCTTGCAGGCGATTACTTGTTCAATTTTATGGAGAACTTAGAAAGCTAATGGCAAGATGACAGGAAAACAGCCCATGTAAAACTTAGCCTTGCTGTTGGGAAAGGTTTTCTGAAGTTCCAAGTTTCAAACTACTGTGAAGCAAATTTTGAGTGAACAGATATGGAGTTTAACATAAATGAGCTATTCAGAGTGTCTGTGGAACCTCTCCCCTTGAATATTTTCAAAGGAGGGTAGAAAGATTGGGATACTTTTAGCTGTAGGATACTCCATGACCATCTTTTGAACAAGATGATGAATTGGGCCTGTACAAACTCTACCTGCATGTTTACCATTCAGTGACTCTACCATAAATGTTTACATGAGCAAACCTCAACAATCTGATACTGGAAGTCTGGCAGCTGGTTACACAACTCCCATCCAGTTGGATCCCATTGCATGGAATTGCAAGACAAAAACAAAACCTACTGGAGAAGGTGAAAGTTTTTCTTCTGAACAAAATCCATGTTCTGGAAGAGAACAATGACTGAGGTCTGACTGAGTTTTCTTGGGGAGGGGCTGTTTTGTTCTCTCACATTTTCTGTTCTGCTGATGAAATTTCTGAATGGCCAGAAGAGGCTCAGGGATAATTCTGATACAATATTTGGCTTTCAATAGATGACTTTAAGTGAAACAAAGTTTGAGTCCAGTGGCACCTCTAAGACCAACAAAGTTCTATTCACGGTATAAGCTTTCATGTGCAAAGCACACTTCCTCAGATACAATGGAACAGAACCTCCTTAACCATTACATATAGGGGGGGAGGTTGTTGTCAGGAAGGGCCATTTAGAGTCGAGATGCATAAGTACTGGGTGATTAGAGCTGAGATTGGATTTAAGAAACATCTGTGAATTGCAGTAAATTAGCATACAAATACAAGAGTTAACAAACAGAAGTGGGAATGAGGCTTGAGTCCAGAGGCACCTACAAGACAAATAAGCTTCAGTTCTGGGTACAAGCGAGAACTAAATGACTTCGTATGTATACTCAGGGCTATTTTGGGCAGGAATGCACAGGAACAGAGTTCCGGCTGGCTCCTGAGTTGGCCGCACCCAGCAGGAACTCATTAGCATAATAGGCCACACCCAACAGCAGAAACTCTTTAGGATTGGCTACATTAGGGGTATGTGGCCTAACATGCAAAATAATTCCTGCTACAAAAAAAAGCCCTGGGTTTTGACAACAAACAAGGTAAACAGAATAAGAAGCAAAAGGTGGGTGTGGCTGGATGACCACTCTTCTGGTAGCATGGGGGTGTGGCCTTATATGCTAATAAGCTGTGCTGTCAGTGGTGTGGCCTAATGTGCTAATGAGTTTCTGCTGTTGGGTGTGGCCTATTATGCTAATGAGTTCCCGCTGGGCTTTTTCTACAAAAAATGCCCTGTGTATACTCCTTTGGATTCACCGAAACAGATTTCCTCAAATATTACATATAGGTAGGGGGAGTTAGTTGCCAGGAAGAGCTAATTAGAGTCAAGATGCCCAAGTAACTGAGCAATAAATACAACTAAGATTGGAATAACACAATAAGACATGTAAACAGCAATAAGTAGGTATACAAATAATTAATAAGTTAACAACAGATGTAGGAACTAAGTTTGAGTCCAGTGGCACCTTTAAGACTAACAAAGTTTGATTTCTAGGTATAAGTGAGAACTGAGTGACTTAGCATGTGTAGTGAGATAAGAAGCTGATATCTCTGAAGTCCTGGGGGTTCAATTGTTCTGAGTGTTGTAATAATTTGTAATTCAGCAATCTCCCATTCCCATCTCTTTCTGAAGTTCCTTTGCCAGCTACTTTGAAGTTCCCCATTGAGTGTCCTGGAAGGTTGAAGTGTTCTACTACAGGTTCCTCAGTCAAGTGATTCTTAATGTCAGATTTGTGTCCAGTTATCCTTTGGTGTAGGGTTTGACCTGTTTGTCCGACATAGAGAACTGAAAGGCATAGTTGGCGTTTAATGGCATACACAACGTTGGAAGATGCACAAGTGAATAAGCCTGAGATGGTGGTGTTGTTGTTGTTAGTTCCAGTGATTGAGTTGTCTAGGTGTATATGGCAGCAAATTTGGCATCTGGGTTTACTGCAAGCTTTGGTACCAGTGTCCATATTCAAATTAGATGCTGCCTTATTGTGAGTGAGGAGTTGTTTGAGATTGGGGGGGGCTGTATGTATACAAGAAAAGATTTGCCCCCCAGTACTTGTGAAAGAGAATTATCTTTTTCCAGTAGAGGTTGTAAGTTGCTGATGATGTGTTGAAATGTTTTGAGTTGAGAACTGTATGTGACCACTAGTGGTGTTCTGTTATTGTCTCTTCTGGGCCTGTCTTGCAACAGATTTTCTCTGAGTATCATTCTGGCTTTGTTGATCTGTTTCTTGACTTCATCAGATGGATAGTTTAGTTCCAAAAAGGTTGTTGTAGATCCCACAAGTGAGAATCTCTGTTTGTAGGATTGGAGCAGATGTGGCTGTAGTGTAGAACCTGGCTGTATACAATGGATCATTTGGCATGTTTGGGATGGTGGCTGGAGGCATGTAGGTATGTTTGTCAATCAGTAGGTTTCCGTTACAGGGTGGTGTCCATATGTCCATTGTGTATTTTTACAGTAGTGTCCAGAAAAAGTATTTCTTTAAGTGAGTATGTGGAAAATCTGGTGAAACTATCTACGTAAGTTGGGGGAATGGTTCTATGAGAGGATTCCTGTATTCCTATTGGATTTGACCCTAGCAAAGAGACATAGATTCTAAAGAATCACATTAACAAGACTTCTATGAAATACTTTGAAAAATAATTGTTTAGAATCCAATTGTGATGAAAATCGACCCTCATGGGGCCTTGGAAATGCATTTATCTTGTATGCTAATAGTGAAGTCTGCTAATCTTTGGATACTTAAATCCAGTGACTGGAGCTGTGAACAGGCAAAACAGATCTTTCTACTTACCTGAAAAGGCCCCCAGGTTTGCAGAAAAATGTGAAATCTAAAAGAAGAAGAGGAGGACTTTTAAAAAATTGAAAATGACAAAAGCTTTAAGCAACAGATTCCTTCAGTGGCTGTTGCTAGGCAACCACAGTATTCCAGGCTGGGTTCTGTCAGTAAAAGGCAGGGGGAGGAGGTACTGTCCTTTCCAGGCCTATTTTGGCGTTTGATGGCCTTTGACCCAAAAGGGATGTCATCACGCAGAGTTTTTCCTTGAACAATAGAGTGTCCCCCCGCAATATGACCTGAGTGATGATGTCACCTCTGGGTGACAACATTGCACCAGGCACACTGGTGTAAACATGGCACTTTGAGGGTGCGGTTTCCCCCACCGGCTGGATCCAGGCTGACAGATCGGGGGCCTGGAAAGTGGGCAAACTCCCACCCCCAGTGAGGGAATGGCAACCCTAGAGATGCCTCAGCTGAACAATATGCCATATAGTCTACCTTTCATACCAGCCATTTTCTTCAGGGGGACAGATCTCATTTGTCTGGAGTTCAAGTGTAATTCTGGGTGATTTCCAAGTCCCACATGGAGGTTGGCAACCCTAGGCCTAGTAGCAATGTCTGAGTGACTTGATACCACTCAACTTCCATGACTCAACTAGGTCGGGCTGCTTACTACTGTTCAACAGCAGCCACCCTATGAAAGCCAAGAGTTTCAGAGTAGGGTCTGGGAGACCCAGCTTTGAATTCCCATCTTACTGTGGAAGCTCACTGGGTGATTTTGGACCTGTCACATACTTTTAGCCTAATCTACATCACAGAGTTGTTGTGTGGATAAAAACAAGGTGAGGCGAATAATGTATGCTGCTTTGGTCCCCACTGTGGGAAAAGGTAGGTTATAAATAAAATAAATGAATAATAAATATAGCTAAAGATGGGAGGCAGATAAAATGTAGGCTGGTGAATGACTGAGTTTGAGAGAATGGGGCAAGCTGGAAACTGTGGCGCCACACAACTGGGCCTCACTTTTCCTAGAGAGAGACTGCTGGGGAGGATCTTAAGACAGATTTACAAATAAAGTTAGGTTGGCTGTTGGGTGAGCAGGAGACAGGTTTTCCAACTCCAGATTAGAAAAATCCTGGAGATTGGGGGGTGGGGCATGAGGGGGGGGGGGGTTGAGCATGGGAGGAACCTCAGAAGGATCTAATGCCATAGACTCTATCCTCTAAAGTAGCCATTTCCTTCAGGGAACTAGGGTTAACAACCTCCACAGGGGGCTGGAAATCACCTGGAATTATAACTGCTCTCCGGGTGACAGAGATCACTTCCCCTGGACAAAATGGCTGCTTTGGGGGTAGACTCTATGGCATTAGACCCTACTGTGGCTGCTTCCTTCCCCAAATCTTGCCCTCCCAAGGCTCCACCCCCAACTCTCCAGGAATTTATCAACTTGGAGCTGGTAACCCTAAAGGGAACTGATCTCTATTGTGGGGAGATCTGTTGTGATTCCAGGAGATCTCCAGGCCCCACTTGGAGGTTGACAACCCTAGAAGGAGAGAAGGAAGCAGGAAAAGGGGAGAGTCTAGCAGGGCTTTCAGGAAAGGGAACAAGGAAATAGTGGGGGAGGGGGAAATGGAGATGCCGCCCATAAATCCATGCAGGTTCTCACTTGTAGTTAAAGAAAAGCAACAGGTTATTTGCTTGATAAAATATAGATCACATTACAGAGGAATAAAATCCGTATAATTAAAAGGCTGTTTTAAAATAGCAATGAAACAGGAGTGCTACTGGCTGCTGTGGTTAAATGGCCAAGGATGAACTAGTTGAACCTAAGGGTCAAACTACACATCTGGGTATTTTAGAAGTTGGATTTGGGTTCCCTGGATCCAGCTCAGGGTTCCCCACAGCCACACAGCCACTGGGGGGAATGGCTTTTATGAAAGAAAGGAACACCACCATGGGGGGGGGAGCTCTTGTATCATCGTCCCCCCAGCTATTTTCCCATATCACAATAGCTTTGGGGGCAGTTATTTCCCCCTTTTTGCTGTTCCACATGGAGAATTGTGTGTGTGTGGAACAATAAATGGAAAACTAATTCCTTCCCAGCAGTATTTCAGAACAGGAAAATGACTTGGGAGGAAGGCAGGAGCCCATCTTCCCCTGTAGCAGCATTCTGAGTCCTTGTGAACTCTCCCTTATTTTTAGAAAGCCATTCTCTGCAACTGCTCTCTGGCTGCAGGGAGACAGAGCTGAGTCCAGGAACAAGACCCAATTCATTAAAAACCTGAATGTATAGTTCAACCCAGAATCTTGATAAAACAGAGGTGATGCTGGAGAGGAAGGCTGAGGTGTTCAAGTGTCAGCTAATGCTGCCATCCCCTGGCCGGGAGGTGGCATGGGTTGCCCTGCAACGTAGGATTCTTGGAATGTTCAGTTTCGTTTCCCTCCCTTCCTTCTTATCGCTTGACGCCTAGCACTGACCTTGGAAGCTTGTTAGTGTCTATTGATGGATCTTCCCGCTTTTTTTTATGAGATCCTGCAGCCAGTATACTGGGCGCCTTTTTACTGCTTTATGTGATTGGTTGCATTCCACTGAGGGACCCTCTTTGAATTCTGATTAATTGCCCTGTCAGGAATCCTTCTAATCATTACTGACACAGTACGTGTAAATGACCACCACAGACCTTTCTCAATAAAGATCGCCTTTCTTTAAGGACGCTTGTTGTGACTGACTCTGTGGGACTCTCACATCGGGAGTACTGTGATTCCCACATTTGATGGGTTCAGTTGACTCATGCTGGCTCAGCTAAGAGTATCAGGGTTATACTGGACCCAGCATTATTGCCGGGGGAACAAGTTAATTCTGCTGTTAAAAGAGGTTTTAGCCCATCTTCACTTAGGCCAGAAGCTGGCAACCTAACTTGACCCAGCTGATCTGCCCATGTGGATCCATGCTAGACTTGCAATGTGTTCTACTTGGTTCTGCCCTTGAAAACAACTTAAAACAATGGAATTCCGCAGGAAATGTACTTTCTATATAGCTAACAGGTTTTAATTTCAAGTACCTGTGAAACTTTTAGGCAGATTTCATTTTCTTGCTTTTACACTGCATTAGTTACTGGATGTATTGTACTGTGTTTCTTCACTGTCCTCTCAAACTGTGGAATCTTGTTTATGTGGTATATTATACCATTTCTTTTTCATTACTGTTAAATTTTATTGCATTGTTGTCTTGTTCATTTATGTCTGTTCAACTGTCTGTATTGTCTTTTATTACTCTGTAATCTATTTGAAACTCAACGAGAAAGACAGATGACAAACGAAGTAAATAAATTAATGGTTAATTAGAAGACAGAAAAAATCTCCTTGAAGCAATAACTGATCTTAGATGAAGTAATGACATATCTACTGTGGCATAAATAAGCAAGGGAAATATGCCAAATGTCCCTTGAATCCATTCCATTATGACCAGGAGGTCTCCCATCTTGCTTCTTGCTCACTCTCCAAACTCACAAGTCCTTGCCGTTCTTATGATGATTCACAACAACGACAGCAACATCACAGTGTGAGGTTTCTGTACTATCAGCAAAAGATCAGACCTTTGTAGTTAAACAGAATTCTTTATTTCTAATACTGGAACAGGAACTCGATGTTTGTTAGAGATACAGAATAAAGATGACCTGGGTTAATATACCTTCATGCAAAGGTGCTTATGCATAAACATCCAATCAGAATACATACAAAAAAGCGGGAAGAAAATGGTGACCGTTTGTTCCCACCAAAGGTGGGAAAGTTATAAAAATTCCCTTCTTGGCCTGAGTGACCCAGATGTGTGAACACTAGGCATAACATTTGGCCAGAGACAATAAAATAACTTCCAAGGTTGTACCCACTCTGATAACACACATAGAGTCGCACAGGATAGGGGGAGGGAACCGGACAAGACAGGCACAGTTGTTTATGTGACACATAGGAATGCGAGAGGCCATCCTCCCGGGGAAAAGTAATACTAAACAGGGCAGCAATTTCTACTTCAAGGCAAGCAATAAAACATTTGGGCGATAGCGAAGCACAAAGAAATCGAAAGTAACATTAAAGCAGTCTTAGAACAAGCAAGCAATTGTCAGATTCTGACACACAGTTGCCACCACAGGAAGAAGTGGAGGCTTTCCACCTAGGTTGCTTCTCTGATTGTGGCTGTCAGAGTCATAAGAGATATTCCATGACTTTTAAAGAATAACGGTTTATTATACACATAAATCAGAACAGCTTTCTCTTTTGGGTCCCTTTTCTAGGTGGTCCTCTCTTCTTCCTTGGGTCTAGTGGAAGGTCACATTTCACTACAGGGGCAGCTCATGTAAGGAATAATATACATCCACAATATATCTTTTCAACTTGATTGGACTCAACTGAAGGTGAGCCTTACTGATCCATTTCTGTGCCATGCCCAAGAGGTGACCAAAATGAGTCCACACTGAGGGGAAAGAGAGGCTTGTTTGTCTTCCTGCATAAGCAAGTTACTGTTCTCAACCTGACAGGATACATTTGCTTCCCCTGCTTCTGTTGGAATGAAAGCAAGCCCATTCTTTGCACAGAGCAGCTATTTACTGTACGCTGAGTGAAGGGGGGGGGCATGTAGTATGAGGTGCACAGATCTCAGGGATCATTTCTGAGGATATTAGCTGCCTACTCGTTCTCCAAAGTTGGTACAATCCGTCACTAGGAACTCAGTCTCACGATGATGGGCATTTCACTAGTAATAGGATAAATATCCAGTGACTTATCTCAAGCAGACAACTCAGCAGATTCAAACAGTTCACCAGCCATATAGTCTTAATCTGTCAGTTTTCAATGAAGTTTTCATCAAAAGTCCCCATTAATCTGCTCTGTTATCAGTGTCTCAGAGGAAGCAAAAGACATTTCTACACCGAATTTTGTTCTATTTCGGTTTAGCAAGAAGGATTTTCCAAACTACTCACAGGATGTATAAAGGGAATAATTCAAGCAGCTCCTTGAATAAGTAAAAATACTAAAGCCACTTTATTCCAGCTTCCAACAGCAAAACACAACAGAGATGATTACCTCAAGAAGAGGTGTCAAATACAGGCTTTAAATTACAAGGTCAACAACAGACTGAAAAATTAACTGTTTACCTTTCTAGCTGTGTGGATCCAAACAAGTGCTCTCTCACCCATCTCTTCAGAATACAGAGGTCGCTCCCTGTGGAGGAAATGACAAGAGTTGGATTCTACGGTATCACATCCTCTCCAGTGTTCCCTCTAAACTGAGTTAGTGTGAGCTAGCTCACAGTTTTTCGGCCTCTGGATCACACATTTTTGTCTTACCTCCAGAAGGATGGCTCCAGAGCAAACTAATTTATGCAGCAGCAGCCAAATTGCTCACTCACAACTTTAATTCCAGCAGCTCACAAAGTAGAATTTTTGCTCACAAGACTCCACAACTTAGAGGGAGCATTGATCCTCTCCCCAAAATTCTACTCCACCCAGGATCCAACTCCAAATGTAGAGTAATTTCCCAGCCCAGAAATGGAAGCCCTAGGCCAACACTGTCGAATTCACTTGTTATGAGGGCCGGTTTTGACATAAATTAGACTTTGTTGGGCCAGGCCATGTGTGTCATAAAATGTAATGCCACGTAGCAGAGATATAAACTTTATAAAGGACACAGGAAAACACTATTAAAGATATTATAGTAGCTATTCCATTGAAGCCCCACATTAAGAGGGTGTGTGTGTTAAAACTAATATTTTTCTGTAAAACTGAAGTTCCTTGAGTTTGTTGAACTCTATATTTTAACTGTGGTTAGTCCCAAACCTTCCCCCCCCCCCCAAAATATAAACTACAAATATAAATGGTCTGACCCAGGGGAAGAACATGAAATGGCTGAGGACTACAAGCTTCTCTTCTCCCCCCCCCCCAACTACTCAGAGTTTCAGTGGCTCTCCAGGGTCGGGGGGGGGGGTGTTACAGGGTGGTTTAAGATAATAATTTTGAGTGTCCTCTTCAGCACTTGTTCTGCTATTATTCCACTGGAGTTCCAAATTAGGCGGGTGGGTGTGTTAAAACTAGTATTTCTGAGTAAAACTGGAGTCGCTTGAGTTTGCAGAACTCTATATTTTAACCCTGACTGGTCCCAAACCTCCCCTCCCCACCATGTCCTTAAAACGTGCCTGCCTAACCTGGAAAGGTGTGGGAACAGTGGGATTTTGCAAAGCCAGTTTTTTAAAAAACAAAACAAACCAAAACACAAGGACCACAGCAGAAGGACACACACACACACACCCAGTTCCTACCTGTGATGAGGACTACGGAGGCTGGGAGTGGTGGCTGGAAAGTTTGGCAGCCCCACCCTCTGCTTCCTGCTCTCAGGGGCAGCCACGCCCTCTGCTGTTTATACTCCAAAGCAGCTCAGGTTCAGAACAGCGAGGATGGGCAGGGGAGGGGGGAGAGAAGAGAGCCCCAGTCCCAGGCTGGATTAAAGGCCTGAGCAGGCCATAGGTTTGACACCCCTGTTCTAGGAGCTATTTCCCTTAGACTTGATAAGGATGGGCTAAGCTTCTGACTTCCCTAACTCAGGATCCTTCTTGATCCTCTAACACTCCTAACTGACCTTCTCAACTGAAGAATTCCATTTGAACCCCCTATCACTCAAGATTCTCAAGCTGGGTTACAGCATTAACCATTTACTGTCTGTCACACCATCAATGCAGGAAAATTTACCTAACTTTCCTTATATATAATTCAGTAATGGGGTGGCACATTCTGAACATTCCACATGCTCCTAAATCAGTTGGCTCCATGATGTGTCACTCAGAAGCTGTCCCTAATCCACTGGCTACGTTGCCTGAGTCCTGCCCACAGTTCCTAGTTCATCCCATAAGTCAGGAGAGGGAACAGCCTGGTAGTGGTGGAGCTAGCAGCTGCCTGCTGTTCCTCCCACCCTCCTTTATGGTGTCAAGGTAGAGTAAGGCGGGCCAAGCAAGCTGCCACTCCTGACTCTCTCAACTGAAGAATTCCATTTGAATCCCCTATCACAGACCCAGGCAGGCAAGGAACTGTTGCAGCCCTGCAAGCCAGGTGGGTGCAGAGGCTAATAGCAGCAGAGCTGGCAGCTGCCTGCTCTTCGTCTCTCCCTCCTTCTTGGAGGTGGGGCTGGGGAAGGCAGCCCAGATTTGGGGGGGGGGGGCAGGCCATGCTGGGGAATGCCCAGTAACCAGAACCACTGCTCATCATGCCATGAAGTCAGGCAGTGGTGCAGGGGCCCACACAGGGCTGCCACCCACAAGCCTTTTTTTGTGCCCTGGAACCTCCTCCCCACCCACCCTCTGGTGCCCTAGGCAATTGCCTTAGACTGCGTAATGGGAGAGCTGACTGTACACCTCCCAGTCACTGAGGTAAATTGGACAGTCTTCTTTATCATGACTGCTATAGAAACGCTTCAGGATTTGGCACATTCAGGGAAGAATCATATATCTGAGTGTAATTGGTCACAAAGGCAGCATATCAAAGCAAAACTTTATTAGTTCTTCTTTGCTATAGAGCTTTTGAACACTCCTGTCATGTGCACCCTTTAGACCCGACTGTGAGCATTTGCTGCAAGCACCACAAATATCTTGGGGGTGAAAGCTTTTTCCTAAAGCCTGCAGAGGCAGATGTTTGGCATATGTTTCCACTTGTCTAACCTCCTGAATGATTCTGCAGGCTTCCAACTGCAGGGACTGGCATATCTTTTTTCAGGTGATTTGCTGCCTTCTATAACTTACATTTTCCCATGAAAGACCATAAAATTTCATGACCTTGTCAGCCTTTGATGCTCCTAGCAAAAAGCAATGTTTTACATGTCCCAGAGACCTGTTAGATGTGCATCATGTTCTCTACAACTGAAAGTTTGGGAAGCCCTCTGAGCCAGAAGCCATTCTACCTATTTCCGCAGAATAACTATTACCTACTAGTGACATCATCATGCTAGCAGAAAACACACTTTGCCAGGAGGTTATTTTATCTGCTTATACTTGTGCAGATATAACAGACACGCCTAAATATTGTTGGGGGGGTTTACTAGACACTGTCTGAGCTCTTAGAACTACAGTTCTTAATTTTAAAGATTATCCTTTTTTTACTGTTTATCCACATCCCAAAATTAACTAGCCTTTGCTGGTACAAAATGTGTATGCCTCCTGGCTGATTTTGGAAGGCATCGACATGCATGGAAACAACTAGTTTATTACTTCTAGAGACAGTTATCACAAACAACACATTTAACTTTGCAGAGGTATCACAGACAGGGGATAAAAAGAAATGATGGAAACCTCTGGGGAGGAGACAGATGCCCATGGGCAGAAATATGTTCCTTTATTGCATGGCAAACGGCAAACATATGCAGTTGGGACAACATATGTTGTTTTTCTCTCTTGCACAAACACAGTAAGCCTACATATGTTCCAGACTAGCAAGCCATGTGTATCCTTCATATTCTCTAAACTCTCTAATGTGGGGACTGCTAAACTTGATATTAGCCAAGGACCAAATCTGAAAGAGTTTCAAGCTCACTTTGCAACTTTAAAATGGAGGATTTCACTTTCTGAGCATCCACAGTTCAATTTCAGCCTTCCTCAAACTGGACCCCTAGAAAGCTTGGTGCTAGAAACAAGTCTGCTGAATTCTTTACCCAGAGTAATAGTCACATAGGTTTTGAATACGTTATGCAGCCTTGCAGGAAAATAAGAAGGCTGTGACTACTTAACCTGGAATGAATTCATAATCTGAACAGGTCCCCTTTTAATACTGTTCATATGACCACACAGTTGAAGAGATAGGATTTAATGATGTCTTCAATAACCTAAATCAGATCACAGTATTAACTGGAAAACCATAACTTCCTACTTCAGAGGGTTATAATTAGTACACTATGCTATTATTTCCATCCACTTTACTTTTGATAACCATAAGTCGTAAAAGTCATATACAACCTTGTTAAATTTCAGTTAAGGCATTGTGCAGCGACTGCAGGAACGGTTCCAGGAAGACATATAGATACCAGCAGGGTTAAAGTTTTTTTTAAATAATAGCTTTTAAATTAATGAGAAGGAAGCAATACCTGATTTTGAAGTATTTGAGCTGCAAGCTGATATTGAAACAGAGGTGTTTCCTACAGGAAGGCAGGTTTGTATAGTTTCCCTTTTGCTGCTGCTGCCATGAATACAGCTGGCAACAGCAACCGGGCTTCCACTTGGGAGGCCAGCATGAGGCTGGCAACCACAGGGTTTTGACCACATGCTAGAGCATCTTGATGATGTTGCTTCTAGTCATGTCAGAAATAACAATGCATCAGGATGCCAGCAATCAGTTCCAGCTCCTTTCTGCTGCCCAGCTGAGCAGTGGCAGAAAGCCCCCCCCCCCCCGGAGGGGGAGGTCTTCTGCTCCCAGCAGGAATGGCAATGTTAGCTTCAACACAGCAGGTTTGTTCAATAATTTCTTTTAAAAACCAAAGAGTGTTATATTGGTAGACCATATACCAGTCTGTGCTTCAGGTTCCCTAAGTTCTCAGCTTTTCATTTTTTAAAAGTCAGTCTCTATCCCATTTCCTTGAGGAAATGTAAGGGTTGAAAACATCTCTCTACAAGGAAAGAGGCAGGAGGCTCACTTTTTAAGAAAATGAAAGCTGAGAATGCAGGGAATCTGATGCACCTATTGTTATAATCAGGGCTTTTTTTCGTAGAAAAAGCTCAGCAGGAACTTTTTAGCATATTAGGCCACACCCAACAGCAGAAACTCATTAGCATATTAGGCCACACCCCTGACAGCTCAGCTCCCTCTTAGGGTCGGCTTCCCCAGGTGCCCCACGGCTTGTGGGGCGCATGGGGAACCCAAGGGAAGGAAGGCAGTTTCTGGATCGGCTTCTCCAGGCACCCCACAATTGCAGGGCACCTGGGGAACCTGAGGAGGGGAGGCAGTTGCCTTCCCTCCCTGGATTGGATTGGCTTCCCCAGGTGCCCCGCGGCTTGTAGGCATGGCCAACCTGGAAGCCAGCTGGAACTCCGTTCCTGTGCGTTCCTGCCCCCAAAATAGCCCTGGTTATAATGGTTATCCATATAACATTATTCAATTGCAGATTTTTAAAAAAAGAAAAAACCCTCCAGTGACACAGAGAGAAAATGGCTGTTGTGGGGAAAATGGCTGCTGTGTGAGCAGTAGGATTACCAACCTCCAGAATTACCACTAAATTCCAGACTACAGAGATCAGTTCCCCTGGAGAACATGGCTGCTTTGGAGGGTAGACTCTATAGCATTATGCCCTGTGGAGGTCCCTCACCTCCCTAACATTCCCCCTGACCCCAGGCTGCATCTCCTAAATCTCCAAGAATTTCCAAGCCTAGAAAAGTAATCTTAGTAGATCAGACCAGGAAAATACAAACTTGTTTAAAAAATAAGAAGCCCCTCAACAGCAGGGAGAGGAAATGGCTGCCACAGAGACAGTCTCAGGGAAAATGGCTGCCATGCAGACAGGAAAATCCCAATTTTCCCACCCAAACAACAGCCATCCAGGTTTTACTGCGAGCTTTCTCAAAGCTTTGAAGCCAAACAGGTTTGGGAAGGATTGAAGAAAAGCTAGGGAAACCCCAGGAGGTACACCACAATGCTGTAGAAAAGCAAGGAAAGAGAAACCTTTTAATAATCAGCACTGAACCCTGAGCAAATAACCATGTGGAAACACCCACAGTCAAAACAGATTTATCTTTTCTTCAAAAGAGATGCTTATCTAAATATTTCCAGCACAAAATTCACAAACATTTTATACGTGTGATAGCAGGAATATCTCCCTTGGAATGGAATCAGGTGTTATAAAAATAAAATGCTAGATATGCATTCACTCTCCTTTCCCACAGACATCATCACTACAGAAAAGGACTCTTGCTGCACCTTGTAAGCCCAGACAATTGTGCCTCAAGTGTTGGAGCAACACTGCATTGGCAGAGTCCAGCATTCAGAGGTTCCAGGTAATCTGAACAGCATGAGAGGTAGAGCTAGCTGCTGTCCCCGTCATTTGCAACAGGATGCCAGCAGCCACAGCTTTGCTGTACATAACCCCCGAATGCACCACTCCAACTGAGATTCAGTCCGGGTTTTTATAGATAGGTAACATTTTGAGTTACAGCACACATTACAAACATCAGGTGGTAATGCACGATGTTACATCCATGGGTGTGCTTATCATAACACATTTGGGGCAGACTTTTAAGGCTGGGGCTAAGCAGATGCATTATTACTTTAAATTTGTTTTAGTATACATGATGTTCTTTAAATGGGTTGTACTTTAATTCAGCTGCTTGGTCAGGCTGTTTTGGGCACTGCAATCCACATGCTATTGACCATACCCACTTGCCTAAAATAGTGACATCAATACAGTTCCAACAGACGGCATATGTAAAAAGGAGAGGGTTGAAATATTTGCACAACTCTTCATTGATACGCACACAAACTGAATTGATATCAGGTGTTACTGTTCAATACTTTTCTTTTTGACTCCACACAATTTGCTGGGGGTGTTTATATACACCAGACATTTCTGGGGTTCTTTTTCGTCTCTTCTGAAGTGCTTAAAATTCAACTAGACAGTAGCAATTTTCTTTTAATCTAAGCAAACTGATGTGTCAAAGGCAATCAGTATACCGAAGCTATCCCCAGAGAATCCTAATAATCCTGATGAATAGCTGTGCTCTCCAGAAAACCCAGCCATTGAACTCTTGGCACAGAATGTCACAAGCACTTAGTGCTGAGCTAGGTCAAGTAGCACAGGTCCCATGACCAAAATCTGCAGAGCACACACCGTGTACCAATTAAAATGCTATCAAGAGTTGCAGCAGAATTCTACACCAAATGGATTCAAAGTAGATTGAGGGGCCCTGACTAGAGTACAAGAAGTGGTGGCACAGATAAGCGAATGCAGGCCCATTCTTTCTTTCTTTACTTTATTTATAGCCCACCTTTCTCACAAGAGACTCAAGGCAGATTACATGGCATAAAACGTCAAAGAGCACAGATAATCTAATAAGCAACTCAGTAGGCCTACAAAAATTAGAATCAGTTCAAAAAGTGTATCAGACATGCTATCATTTACACCCTGCCTTTCTCCCCAAAGGAGACCCAAAGCAGCTAAAATCTTTTTCCTCTCATCTATTTTATCGTCACAACAGCCCTGTAAGGTAGATTAGGCTAATGTTGCGTTCACACAGATAATTTGATCCATTGCCATTGCTGTGCATTTAAAGTGCACGATCAGACAGCAGCATCTGTCCGTTGTGCCCAAGTCATCTGAGTTCCATTCCTCCCTCCCCTTGCCCCGTGTTTCTTTGATACCTGAGAAAGTCTGGTCTGTTGGTCTGAGGTGCTTCCAAAATGGATTTCCTGTCGTCTGGTCACTCTGTTGCACACCCAAGACATTAGGCAGGTCTCACTGATCTCTTGTTTTCCAGCTGCCATTCCACCCCCACCCCCTTGGTTAGTAAGTATTGCGTGACTGTATATATGCACCTCTCCCTGCCCCCCCGGGGGAGAGCTGCTCAAAACCTTGTTTTCTTTTTAAAAACTCTCAAAGAAAGACACCCCTGTTCTGCAGCTTTTAAATATCATTTGGGGAAGGGGTAAATTGAAAAGATTAGAGGGAGGACAGCAGTGAACTCCATTTCCCAGCAGTCTCTTCACTGCTTGTGCGTTTGCTCTGTGGATTAACTTTAAAAAGAAAATGGCCAACAGCCCCATGAACTCCATATCCCAGCACGGTCATGAGTGCTTTGTGGGCATGCTCAAAGGACACACTTTTGAAAAATGGTCGACAGGCTGACTCCCTGCTTGCTGCCGTCTGATCATGCAAGGAGGGGTAAAAGGGCATTGAAGCGTGCTAAAAGGGGTGAGTCTGGTCAGGATTCTCTGCCACAAAATAACCTGGCTTAATTTGAGACAGGGCAACAGCGGATTGAACTGCCCGTCTGATTGCGACCTAAGAGTCTGGGACTGGCCCAGAGTCACCCAGCAAGCTTCCATGGCAGAGCTGGGGTTCAGACCTGGGCCTCCCAAATCCTAGTCAAGCACTTTAACCACGAGACCACACTGGTTCTCAGTCTGGTAATGTGCTCATGGTTCAGGAACTGTTGAAATATGTTTATTTTCCTGCAATATGAAAGTAATTTCAAAAGCCCTGGGCCACATGGAAGGAACTCATATTGCAGCCCACACCAACATGCCTGAACCTCAGTGTAAGTTCCTCCTATGTGGGGATAGATCCCAGAATCATAAAACCTTAGAATCACAGAGTTGGAAGGGGCCATGCAGGCCAGCCCCCTGCTCAGTGCAGGATCAGCCTAGAGCATCCCTGACAAGGGTTTGTCCAGCCGCTGCTTCAAGACTGCCAGTGAGGGGGAGCTCACCACCTTCTTAGGTAGATGATTCCACTGTTGCACAAACCTTACTGAAAAAAAGTTTTTCCTAATATCCAGCCGGTACCTTCCCGCCCTTAATTTAAATCCACTATTCTGAGTCCTATCCTCTGCTGCCAACAGGAACAGCTCTCTGCCCTCAGCCCTTCAGATATTTAAAGGGAGCAATCATGTCCCACCTCAACCTCCCCTTCTCAGACTGAACAGTCCCAAGACTCTCAGCCTTTCTTCACAGGGCTTGGTCTCCAGGCCCCTAATCATCCTTGTCACTCTCCTCTCCTCTGCTCCCACTCCATTCTGTTCACGCCCTTTTTGAAGTGAGGCCTCCAGAACTGCACACGATATTCCAGATGTAGCATACAGCAGGACTATGACACCTTGCCATTTGGATGTTATACCTCTGTTGATACACCCTAAGATCACATTAGCCTTTTTTGCTGCTGCATATTTAACTTAACAGTCCACCCGTAACCCAAGATCTTGTTCACACACACTGCTACCCAGTGTGACATTGGCTACCTTCAATAAATACAGGAAGGAGCCACACTGCAACATCACTCATGCCATGAAAATGACAGATGAGGAGAACCTTGGTGGAATCTGCAGCAGGTTCCCCTTTGTCTAGAAACATCAGAATACCTCTGGGATTCGTGCCCTCCCACTACGTGCACTGCCCAGCTCCAAAGCCACTTAATTATTTTGTGACTGTAACAAAATAATCTTGAGGCCCAGCATTTTTTCCATGGACCATGGTGGATATTTCTGTAGTTTTTTTCTAACCCAAACAGGCAAAGGTAGGAAACTAGTAATTAGTCTGTTTGAGGGGATGTGTTTCCAGGGCCGCATTGTGACTTTCACAGGCCCTGGGCACTTTTGCCTTCGTGGGCCCCTCTTACCATAATAATATCAATAGTAAAAGTATTTTGATATAACTAAGTACTTCAACATTTTATCTCCCCCTCCCCCCCCCCCCCTTTAAGCAAAATTTAATAGATTTTCATGGGCCCTAAACTTTCTTTTTTTTTCTGAAGTGAGAAAAAAATTAAAACATTTTCTTCAACCTTAAAAGCACATCTTTTTTTCTTCTAATTTTAAAAGAAATCAAAACATTTTTGTGGGCCCCTGAAAATATGGTGGGCCCTAGGCACTGTGCCTGCTGCCCCTTGTGGGATGACTTGGCCCCGGAGTGCCTTTTCCCTGTCCCGTCCCCCCCCCCACCACCACCATTCTGTCAAGCCCAATCACGGCTGCTCAGCTCTGATCTCTGTCTTTGCATGTCATGAACCTTTAATGGTTTTGCATCATTAGATACCTAATGTTTTCAGATCTTAAACTATGCATTGGTAACTTTATCAAAATGAAATTAATGAGAACTCATGATCTATGGTCTGACAAGAGATCTCTTTCCTTCCAGAGATGCACACAGCAAATGATCTGACACAGAGGGAAAACACAAAATAGAAACCTATCAATCATTCTAAACTGCATGCTAAATATTAAGTTATGTTTTCTCAATAGGCTTGTCATCCTTGGTTGTTAATAGCATGCAGGTGTTAGTAGCCATTTCAATATTATTAAATCATGTTACACCATGTGTCATTATCCTACACCCTCCTGTTCACACTATTAAACCATGACATGAAAACCCTTGATAGTGGGGTTTTAAACATTTTGAAGTCTGTAAAAGAAAGCTGGATTGTCTAAAGGCATATCTATTCCCCAATGATACTCATTCCCCCTCACACACACACACACTCCACACACATAACCAAGGCAATTGTATGGCTTTTAAGAATTTTCTGAGTTAGGATTATTTACGCTGTATGAAAGCTAAGAACATTTCCCTGGAAGTGATCTAAACCTGGATAGACCTACTTAGTTTTAGTGTCAGGGAGATTCCTGTATTCACTGTACAGGCAGAAAGATGGAATAAGATTTCCTGGTAAATGTCACTATCTATATATCTAATTCCCAAGGTGCCCCCTGCGTGCGGATATTTAAATCCACGAAGGGGGGCACCTTGGGGGGGCAGGGAGATTTTTTTACACATGTGGGGGATATTTCGGGGGGATATTTAAAAAACTTTCAGGGGAATATTTAAATCTCCCCAAAAGTTAAAGAGCGTTCCCTGCGCATGTGCAGGGAACGCTTTGAGAACTCTGCAACGGCCTGGCGGCTGAAAGCCAATCGGGCCCGCTGCAGGAGCCAGGGGGGTGGGGAGAAAAATCGGCAGCCCAAGCTCAGGCCCACCGCAGGAGCTGGGGGGGGGGAGGGAAATTGGTGGCCCTGTTTCCCAGGAGAAGAACTGTCGCCCCAAAGGGGAGGGACCGGATCGGTGGGGGAAAGACGCTCCCCTTCACGGGAAGAAGGCATCCCAGAAGGAACCACCAATGGAAGGGAGAGCTGAAGCCGTGCCCAGAGTGCCGCCCCCTGCTGTGAGAGTCCAACAGATTTCAAACCAAAACCAAAGGATCTTAAACAAGAACTTCTTTATTTGGTGGATCTCTGGTGCACACTTGTTGAGGCAACAATGGAGAGGTGAGGCGAGCACTGATAACAGTTATAGGGTATTCAAACGACAGTGTAAGTGGGCATCTACCAATCGTGAGACAGTGACAAAAGGCGCCCAAATCCCAGGTCCGTTTATTCCCAAGAGAAGAAGCAGGAAAGAAAAGCTGTTTGCACCAGCAGGAAAATTCCTAATTAGCAACAAAGCGTGTGAGAAGACTTGGCCAAGGCCATAGATAAGAGACAGAGGCAGAGGTGTAAGCGAGGGACAGGAACACATTCCGCAGGGGGGGGGGAGATAGTACGTAATCACATAGCTGCATCCCATCTCCCGAGTGGGAAATGTCAGATCCTGACACTTGTACGGAGCAGCACGCTGAGACAAGTGTTGCGCTGGGTTACGTTGCGCCGGGCAGAGGTGGCGGAGGCTGCCGAGCAGGTGAATGCCGTGGCAGACCGTTTGGCAGGCGCTGTCAGGAAGTGGTTGTGCTCTAAGCAGAAAGTCGAGTCAACACCGGCAGTTACTATGAGCGCCTCAAGATAAACGGGACGGAGGCTCCACCGCTGATTCCCCACACACCATGGAGAGGCTGAAGCAGGTGGAGGAAGGTTTGATTTCACAGTGTTCCGTGCACCTTGCTTAGTCATGCCGGCCACATTACCACGGAGAAGTCTTCGGACCGCGCTGGTTCTTTGGCTTGGAAATGGAGATGAGCACCGCCCCCTAGAGTCGGATTCGACGGGCTTTCAATCAAGGAAAACCTTTACATCAGCCTAGGCTGCCTCTGCCCTCTTTGGTTCTTTGTTTGCAAACCAGGACTGCTTTTTTCCGTCTCATCTCATTGATTTCCCCAGCTAGGAGACTGGCAGATCTGTGCTGGGGAAGGGGAGAGCAACTGTAGCAGCCCCCATGGCCAGAGTGGACAGCCCCATCCCATGGGAGAGAGAGAAACCAGCCAGGCTGCGGGAGATGGAAGCATGAGGGGCAATCCTGAGTGCTCACCCAGAAACCACCACCACCACTGCGCTTTGTCTCCAGGTTGTCTCTCCCTGCTTTGTGCCTGCAGCATGAAGGTGGGTGGAACAGGGACGGCTAGCAGGAGAGGATGACCCCGCCTAGCGTCTGGCTCTGAGCACTTTCCAGGCCAGCCCATCTCTACCTGTCTGGCTCCCCAGGTGGTGGCAGTGCTGTGGGGGCGGGTAAGGCTCTCCCAGCTGGAACCTCTGCATCACAGCCAAGCACAGCCTCAGCACTCCTAGGACTGCTTGGGACTTAACTGGAAAATACCAGCCATTTCTATGTCCTGTGTTTTCTCAGTTTTTTCCCTGGACAGAAAAACCAGACACCTGGCCACCCTATCTACACACGTGCCACAGACTGATAATGTGTAGCTGGACCTCTGGGAAGTCTCCTAGGATCACACTTTTCAGAACTGGCCAAACCTGTTCACAGCCTCATTAACTTTAGTGAACAGAGAACAACCTCAGGTGGGTTCAGACCAACAGGTCTGAAGGAGAATAATGTTTGAGTCCAGTGGCACCTTTAAGACCAACAAAAACAGATCCAGCATCCCTGTGGTTGTAACAAGACCCACTGAAAAGGAAGATCAGTTCCAGTAGGCAGTTTGTCTGACACTGAGCTTTTCAAGGAGGAATCCTCAAAAAGTGGGCTTCACAGCTCCACTCACCTGGTTTCCATGGGCAAGTGCCCCAAGAGCATCCCTCCCTCCCTTCTCCCACCTATTGCAGACAGCTTAGACTTCCAGTACAACACCTCAGGAACATGCCAGAAGCCTCCAGCTTAATTTTACAAACAGTGTTTCCAGTTTATCATGTGTGTCTAATCAAGTCCTGGAAATTGGCAGTGACAGATCAAAGCAGCTCAGCATTTCTCTTCTTATTCAATGCTGAGCTCTGAAAAGACTCGCATGTTTACTAGCTGATTACTAATTGCATGTGAAAAAGCAACTGCAGCTGCTCCGAACGGTTCTTATAAGCTGTTTCTTTTAGCACTTGTTCCCCACCTGGTTATGATTATTCAATGGGTAGAAAAGGCTTTTTGGAGACGCTCAAGGGTCCTCTGTTACTTATTCTCAGAGTCCTGAGTCCTGTCAGTGAAATTAGGTTCCCATGCTGTTTTTATTGGCTGAACAAGAACAGACAAAAAAAAAATCCCTATTCAAGCAAAACTGTGATTTTCCTTAATACTGCCCACACCCACACTTTTGCAAAGAATGGGAGACCTGCCACACTACAGATGTGTCAAGATAGAAATAAAATGCCATCATTGCTTCACGTTGGTTTATTTTTTTAGACTCCTGTGCCCCCTTCCCCAGTCTTCTGGGATTACAGGGTTCCCTGTGATTTTTGAGAGGTGACAACTTGGGTCCTAACCTCTTCCGCTCAAAGAGATAAAAGGCAACACTCACCAGGTTTCCCATTTGCAATCGCCCTTCTTGATCCTAAGATGTTCCTGGTGATCCATGGACCACCACCCCCCCCCCCCGGGGGCATGATTTGGGGGAGGGGATCTGAGGCTGGGGGGGGGGCACATTTGATTTCACAACACTTGTAACTACAAAAGTAGAGCATGAGGTCTAGTATTAAAAAAAGAAAGTAGTGTAGGCACATATACCCAACTAGCAGAATGCTCTACTGCAAGGTTCCCCAACTGCAGGCACATTTGGAATTCTGACACAGCATGATGGGCACAGACACAAAATCACTGCCACAGGAGGCAGAGCCAGTCACAAAATGGCTGCTGCAGCTTACCTTCAATCACACAGTGAAGTTTCTGGTGTGGTGGCAGCTGCTCCCAATGCAACATTTTAAAAAAATCTGCACAGCCAGTCAAATCTCCAGGGGCTTATTAGAAGCCTTGTTGGGCAAAAGCCCCAACCAGCCCCACCCGCTTCCTAAAAACACTTGGCAGGCACCAGGAGATGTTCTGGCAAGTGTCATGGGCACCATGTTGGAGACCCCTGCTCTACTGAATTCTCTTCCTCTGCTCGGACATTTCACATATCTGAACTCGTGCATCAGTTTTCCCTCCCCCTCCCTCCGCTCAAGATTGTGCGCTGATACTCCAGAGTCCCACATATTATCCACTGCATCTGCCCTGTGGAATGGGCTTCCAGGGGAAGTGACAAGGGTACTTCTCTCTTCAGGCATTCAGGAACACTGTCAAATGAGGCGGTTTGTGCTTTTAATAGGGTCTGAAAAGTTTGTGGTCATTGGATGGATTGTTACTGAGCTTTACTGTGTAGCATATTTTCGTTTTCACGGAACTAATTGCAAGCTACCTTGATCCAATGCAAGGATATAAATGCTTTAGATAAAAACGATGTTGCAGAAGCAGTGCTGCACTGCCTCAGGAGCCCACCTCTTTCTCCACATTTCCTGCATGTGCAGCAGGACTCAGGGCAGGGATCCGAGAGACCACCACCAACTCCTGGCTAGCTTCACCTGGAACCTCTAAGGAATGCCAGGACTCCACAGGACTTGATCTGAAAATCACTGTAGTAAGAGGATTACTATCCACTCTTAACGTTGCCCCACCCTACAGTATCTTAAAACCTTCACTTTAAATACACCTATTGAATTGATAAAGCTATATCTCTCTACATGTTCTTTTACTATATACTTCCAGAAAATGTAGTTTTCAAAAAACTGATTTAACAAACCCCTTAGTAAAGACAGTAAACAGTTGACAAAAACAGGAATATGGGGGCATTATTTGTTATTACACTGTATGATAAGGTTTCAGAGGGGTTTTTAAATTGCTTTTTAGCATAAGCAACTTGATATTCAATAAAATAAAAGATGGGGAAAGTAAATGCTAACTATATATGGTAACATCATTATCAGACAGGCTTTTAGTCTATTACAGGCAACAAAGCTCCCTGTTCAACAAAGAACGAACTGTATTACATGTTTGCATAATGCTTTTGTTGCGCCAAGTACAAGCAGCAAACTTAACAGAAAATTGAGCAGGTGGTAGCAAAGTTATTGTGCTATTTTATTCAAGGCAGACAAATCTTCAGAATGGGAGGGGTGGGATCATTATTAATATAATTTCCAGCACAGGATGAATTAGCTAATTTATGTTTTCCAAGAATATCTGCAGTTGCCATCTCACAGAACTCTTATTTCCTGGAGTTGAGGGCAGGAGGTTTACAATGTGGGATTCTGACCCCAATAGTTTTAAGTCTAATTCCTTGTTAACGTGGACTAAATTTCCTTCCCAACTGTGACTTATTCTGCTATATCATAGTGATTAATGCAGGGTTATAAGGTGGAAGAAGCCTGAATACTTTTCTCTGCAATGCCATCAAAACTATATCTGCTTAAATAAGCAGTTCATTTCAAATGCTATGCAAAGATGGATAAAACAACTGATACAGGGATACATTACAATTAAAAAAATTCACTTTTAATGCACACCTTTCACATAGACATGAAAAAGGCTTCCCCCAAACAAAAGAATTAAGCCAGCTTGCCCGGCAAGGCAGGGTATAAGTATAATAAATAAATAAATACCTCTAAAATTCATACAAAACTCTGAAGGGCCATGAAGTCACAAGTGCTTCAACCATGCTTGAACTGCATGTACATTTTACATGTATAATACAAATTGTCTTTACATTTTGGTCAGATGTTTTCTTCTTTATTAACAGAATGGATTTGTAAAAGTTATACAGATAATAAAATACCATAAAGCTAAAAAACTCCTTTGTAATTTAAGTTCAGTAAGATAAACAGGAAAATACACATCAAATTTGGTGCTCTGCATACCAATTTGAACTTTGTTTGTAAAATGCTTCCTGGGAACACAAAGAAAGAAATGGCACTCTCTGCATGCAAGACAGCACAGAGGAAAAGGCAGTGGCTGCAATCCTGTGCCGGTTACCCTTGTTCAATGAAACAGGAGGAGCTTAATGCAGTGATTCTCAACCTGGACTTAAACAGTGGCTGCAGGTGAGCTCCCAGACCAGGCCCACTCCATGCATTTCTACGGAGCAGATGAATGCCACGGAGGCGGCATCAGAAGCCCCTGGAGGCCATGGTCTGGGGAGTCCTGCAGCCTCTATTAAGGAGCCTCGAACAGGCAGGACAACACAGAGCTGCTTCTTAGTTAAAGTAACAGACAACCAGGATCGCATTGACAACCCTCTGATTAGAGAGTCAGAGGAGGCATTAATGCCATTTTTAATTCAGAACCGCCATTTCAAAACTGAAGCCGCAGTACAGTTGTAATTTATACCAGGAAATGGTCTCCAAGGCTCATGGTGACAGAGGCGGACATGGGTCCTCTTCAACATGTGTAAGTCAATCCTGCCTGTGGACTGAAGCATCGAGTCTGTTCCCTCCTTCCCTCCCTTTATCGACAGGTTCCTAAATTACTTCTGCCACTCTGAATTGTACATCAGAAATCAGATGCATTTTCTGACTTCATTATGCCATCGTATAACCATAGCTTCCACAGTGTAATGCCACGAGAAGCCTGTCCTTGAGGATTTCTTTTCTTGGGTATTCAGGCAACTTCAGCATGTTGATACTGGAATGGAGAAAAATGCAGCCCCATTAAAAACCTGCAAGTAAAAAAATGGTTCTGTGCAAGACAATTAATGTGACACCATATCTCAGATCTACATTCGGACGGAGATCTCTTGAAGATGAAGCAGGCGTGGGGAATAAATAGAGAGTGTGCCTGCACTGCAGTTCCCTTTAGCATTCAGCTGTCCTACAGAAGAATACCTTTTTCAGCTTAAAATAAAAAAGCAATATAGCAATTTAGCATGAAGTGCCCCTTAGTGATATTGTACTGCTGCCCATTAAACTATATGACAGCAGTTAGAACTCATCCCTCAGTACTGTGGAGGAAACAACTGAAGTGCCCATACCTTTGAGTATCACAACCCATTCTGCAGTGACTAATGATACTGACCACAAAGGCATTTCTGTAATGAGGTTATTTAAGGGTGTTTCTCTGATCTTGAATAATTGTTTGCCATTCCCTTCCCCTCGTCCCCCCAAACCATGACGACAACAAGAGACAATCTTAATGCATTTAAATGAGACTATTTAACCTACCATGTGCTCGATGTTGGCAGAAGATTTGGTGTGTATGGCACAGCAGCAATTGTGAAATTCTGCAGCCCACTGCCACCCATTATATGTGCAAAGCCACCATGGGGTACCCTGGAACTGAAAAAATGCATAAGACAGACATGAAAAAGAGGCGACACCCTTTTTGAAAAAGCAGCACAAGCAATGATTGCACACAATTTAGATTACTTTTTCAAGAGAGATATTTGTATTCAACAGGCACCAGTTTCCCACATTCTAAACACTGATGAAATTAGATTTGCTCCATCTTCAGAGGAACACAAACAGAAAATTTTAACTGGAGTATGCGCACAGGTGCCCATGAACTCAGTACTAATCACTTCTACTCTGCATACATTGAGACCATGCTCAGATGCCTTTTATTTCTGCCATGCTGCTGTCAATTTTTCTCTCTTCCCTGAGAGCTGTGCAGATATACATTATATATCAGGAAGAAACTTTTACAAAGGGAAATGTATTGGATACATAGATTAAAAACGTATCATCCCTTTGGGCTAAACATGTCTTTGGAAATTTTCTAGCTTTATGTAAATCCCTTGCTGTGTAATTGGATATGTATACCTTTAAGATGGAGGGTGGATACCTTGAGAGTGTGCCTTTAAATGGATGTTAGAGGCATGCTGCAATACTTTTAATTGGCTTTTAATGCCAATTAATGCAATTTTTCCCCCATGCAAATTTCAATATCTGGTTCAAGCTAACTAAGGTAGAGGAAAAGGAGGAAATTTGGAGAAAATTGAAATATATTTTATTTATTTATTTAGATTTATACCCCGCCTACCCAGCAAGGCCAGCTCTAGGTGGCTAACAATCGATAAAATCAACAATCACAAAACAGTTAAAATTTGTTAAACTTCGTCAACATAAAGCACAAGTCATAAAAACATATAGATACAAGAATCCAAAAGATAGTGGATATATGCAATACATTATCAAACTTCTTTTAATGATTTAACAAGAGCCAGTTTGGTGTAGTGGTTAGGAGCGCAGACTCTAATTTAGGAGAACCCCATTTGAGTCCCCAGTCCTCCACATGCAGCCTGCTGGTGTGACCTTGGGTCAGTCATAAGTTCTTTCAGAGCTGTTCTCTCACGGACAGTTTTCAAGAGAGCTCTCTCGGCCCCACCTACCTCACAGGGTGTCGGTTGTGGGGCGGGGAAGGGAAAGGAGATTGTAAGCCACTCTGAGACTCCTTTGGGAAGTGAAGAGTGGGGTATAAATCCGATCTCTTCTCCCTTCTGTTCTCTAAAATACATCATTTGTAACTCAGGTGGCATAGAGCATTGCACTTGTCTGGCATATTTGTGGAATTTAGAAGTATTAATGTCTTCATTTTCTATAAGAAAAGTTGCATCATGTTTTCCCATAGGAACAGTTGATAGAGACTCATGATCATTTTAAAATTTGCCATATGCAGTGTGAGTGTTGGGGAGATATATATCTTTCTACCCAGCGAATCTAACTTTCTCCCTTCTTTATCGAAGGGAGACGTGTGTGTTCCGGAGCTGTGCTCTGAGGGCGCAAGCTCAGTGACAAGGAAAATCCCTACACCCTCCCTCCCTTCCTCACTTTATACACAGCCCCTGACTTCCTTGCTGAGAGGGAAACCCAGGCAGACGCCCCTTTCCCAGTGTCAACCAGGCACTGCAGCATCGGAAAAGCCACCAAGGCCTGGACCTGGATTCATGAAATGTTGCAAAATATGTTACACGTGACTATCCCATTTGTGCCAGAATTATTTTTGTTGAATATGATTCCGGAAACTTTTAACAAAGCAGGTAAATATTTGATTACCCATGTAATAACTGCTACTAGAATACTTTATGCAAGATATTGGAAAGGAGAAGAAGTTCCCTCGAAGGAGGAAATACTTTATAAACTCTTGGAGACGGCAGAAATGGACGATTCAACATTGAAATTAGCAGATAAAGGAGAGGTAATTTTTGAAAATAACGGGTTAAGATTTTATAAATGGGTGGAAGAACATTCCAAAAAAATGAACTAATCATAATTCTATGCTCTTGTAAAACTGAGATACGCTACTTTGGTGAATTAGATATTGATTCTAGTAGAAATGTTGATGAAGATATGTACAGCGTAGACTCCGTATCTGTTAGTATGTTTTTATCTTTGTTTGTGTTTTCTTGGTTTTTTCCCCTTATTTCTTTTGCTTTCTTTTTCTTTTTCTTTACTGGAAACTTAATAAAAAGAATTTTAAAAAAAATTTAATAGCCGCCAAAGCCTGACATTGAAAGTACAAAACTTTAAGCACTGGATCCGAAGGATTCCAGCAGATAATGTCTAGTTCCAAAGGCTTGACCCTATGAATAAGTTGTTCTGTATATAGGCAGAAGTTCTCAGTAGGCGAGACGGTGCCCGGTTTGCCAATTGCCTCATCAAGGGATGGTTCTGACAGGGCACTGGAAGCGACCTCAGAGGTCAGAACTGAACCCTGAGTCCAAAGCCCGTTCCTCCTCCTCTAATGTGCGCAGTGATGGCTGGAGTTCGGTGGTGAATGATATCAAGGGACATGAAGGACATCCCAAACTGTGTCCCACAGCCGCGGCTGGCGGTACCAGCTGATAGGAGGGCTGCTGATCCCAAGGTAAGTTGGCCGGGCATTACATGAGTGAAGGAGGCATGGTCGGATATGAGAAACAAGGTCCCTGTGGGGGACACTGCTGAAGAGGTACCGATGGAACTGAGGCATTGCCACAGTCTGCTGACCTCTTTTTCTTGGGTGGGGGCTGGACTGGATCTGGAGATATAGTAGCCATATCTCAACAACTTCATAGTCATCACAAGAATCTAAGCTAGCAGCCGGAGGCAGTGATGGGGTATGGGGCTGAGGCGCCTTAGAAGCAAGGGCCTTTGAGAGTGAAGAGTGCTTGAAAGACAATTCCTTAAGACCTAGAGTTTGTCTTAAGATCTCAAATTCGAAGGCAGAGGTCCCAATGAGCTTCCAGGTACTGGAACTGACTTTGTCACCAAAAGAGCAGCTGGTTCTGACAAGGATCCTGAGGGTGCCGCCGCCACTTAGGGAGTTCAGACCCTAGCCTCCGATTCCTTGACCCTCCAAGAAGGCTGGTCTTTCTCTGGGGACCCAAGCGCTTGCTCCCACAAATAAGCCTTCAGCCTGGAAGCTCTTTCCTGGCAAGCCTTTGGGGTAAATTGGTGGAAGATCATACAAAACCACCACGTTGTGGGACTGTCCAAGGTCATCTGACTGGGCCATCTTGGTGCCCCATCCCACGCACTTTTCAAACAAGTCCATTTCAAGAAGAGAAATAAAAAGGAGAAAATCTCCCCCAATGCTGAGGTGAAATTAGATGAGCTAGAGAAACAAGGATCTTTCTCCATGGTGGCAAAGGAAGGACTGAGGGAAAGAGTGCTCACCCCACCTCCATCACGTGCTGGTTTGGTTGGCAAACACCAGCGCACGTCAGAGGGGAGGAGGAGCATTCCAGAGCCTAGGAAAGAGCTAGAAATCTACAGATCTTTCTCCATGGCTGGCCTGTGTGTACACGGTCCCATGTGACTGCACAAAAGCCACAAAGACAAACTTTGCATTTGCAGCACAATGCTATGAAAGGGGAGAAAAACAATTTACAAACTAGGACACAGTGGGTAGAAATAAACAGAGCACTAAATCTTGGATGGGCCACCAAGTATCTTCTGCTGATATATACAGCAAAAAATGCATCAAGTCTTTACGAAAAACTAAAAAGTTACTCCAAAGAGCCCCAGAAGCATATATTAATTCACTCACAATAATAGCATCAGAAAACATTCATTGAATTTTGTGTTGCCATGTATAATAGAAAAGAGGCACAAGATACTTAAAAGGAATTCCATGAAATAATACCTCTCAGAGGTGGTATTTGTTTCACTAGATCAATAAAATTAATTTTATGGTCTCTAGCTGTAAAAGGAATGTTTGGCTTTTCATTCAAGTGGCACTAAATGTTTACTCAAGCTTTCGGAGAAACCTGTGACGCAGATTCTGAACACAGAGAAGCCTAGTGGCAATACTGCATCTGAGCACAATTTCTCACTGAACACAAAGCTTTTGGAGAGAAATTTAACTGGCAAGCCTGAAAAATTCACCATAGACAACTCCAGAATCCAGATCTAGCCAGTTTGCTATAGTGGAATTTATAATATATGTTAGAAGTATTATAAATTTAACTTCTTTTCCACAGTCTTGAATATTTTGACACACACAACCTATTTCAAAGGGTTCATTCAGCTGCCACCAGCTGAATATTAATTCACTCCAAGTAAGAAACTCCTTGAGGGAGTAATTCTTGAGTGAGGGTATGTCCCTGGGCCAGGGAGCTGATGTTTTTCAACCCTTTCCTCCTCCTTCCCGAGCACCACAGCATTCCCTGCACTCAGAACAGTACAGTCACAGAACATGAGGGTTCACGAGGGTTTTTTTTTACCTACAGGACATGGGCCTGGAAGTGTTTTGTGGGGAGGAGTCAAAGGTAATGCCATGGAACAGATATCTGATGCTAAATTTTTGATATAACAACAGCTGGTGAGCCCAGCAAAAATATGCACTTCACCCAGTCAATTGCAGTATGCCATTGTTTCTTTTACTTTCATGGTGGTCAATATTTCCGTGCAGCTATTTGTGTATATAAGGCTAAATACTCAGTAACTCGGCTGCTGTATGGTACTCCCATTTGGGTCAGTGCATTTAATCAGACTGTAGCAGAATAAGCTATACTGGGTGTTTTGTGTTGGATATGCAGCCATGTGTTTGGAAACAGGACTGGGCCTTTTGGAAATTAGAGCTTGGTTACAGACTTTGATATTCTGGCTGCGCCTTCATTTTTTATCCTAGCTTTGTGCACGCTATGTTATCAGACTCCTACTTAAGTGGTATTGCATGGTTCTGCAGAAAATTAATTCAATTAGCATTCCATTTGAATCGCTCCTCATGTTAGGGAAGCAGCTGGCCTTCAGATTGCTGTCTCAGGACCTGCTGGATATCGAGAAACAAGTTCTGCCCCCTCCAGCAGACAGGGCGTGTCCCCCTACTGGGAACAGCACAGTGCCAGTTTATGGGGATCCTGCTCCCTATTCATTATTCCACCTTAAATCTCCAAAACAACACAGAGCTTATATGCTCACCAGGTTCAACATTCTGCCTTGAATAATCCTTTATGGTAGAGTTTTGAGGATTGCGCGTCAGAAGAAATACTGCCCATGTATGGCCGGGCATTCCTGATTTTTTACCACAAGTTATATTGTAGCTTTTATGCTGAGTCGAGGAATTCAATAATTATTCCCCTCTTACACAAATTTCAGGGTTTCCCAGATGAGTGGTCAGTTTTATACCTTTTATTGGACTGGAATTCTTACATTACCAATCGGGTTGGCAGTTATTTCCTAGCTGCCATAATGATCCGTGGGTTGGTTGTGAATGTTCATGAAAAATGTTATTTCTAATTTTATTTAAGATTATGATCACTTATCCATGTGTTTTCTGATGTATATATTTGTGCTAAGTGGCTATGTAGTATTTTGAATTGTTTAGTGTCTGTAATAAATGCCTAATAAAAATTTTGTGATGTCTGATTTACCAGACATCACTGCTCTTCAACCATTTTCATTTTTACTCATAAACACATATTCTAATCCACTCTGTAAAAAGATAAATCAAATTGCCAATCAATTCAAAACACAAAATGGAAGAAACGGATTTTCAATTAGAACCCTGAAGCAACCTAGCAACTTTAAGTAGCACCTGACATTTTTTTTATTTCTTCTAGATCCCCCTTCGCCCAAAGCAACTCAACAAGAGAAATTTAAGGGAAGCCCCTTTTCCAGGTTAATAACAATGAGCAGGCTAACTCTGAGCCTAGTATAAATTTCTCAAGTTTCTCATGCCCCTTGGTGTTATTGCAGGAGAAAGACAATCATTCAGCTGACAAATGATTTTAACAACTGAATCTTCAGCTGTATTGAGAGATTCTAACGCCTGCTAGTTTAATTGCTAAAACACCACATCATCAGTTCTGACACACCAGAACCATAACGTTATTTCATTAAGTGAAAAGGGACTAGTCAGAAGTCCAAAAACTGATCAAGTGGTTAAGTATATTTGTGATACAGAATAAACCCACAGAAACAGAAGTTGGCAGTCAATAATAATGTTCACCCACCTGACAAAGGATTAACTAGTTTTGATGTTAGCACTATAATAACCAAGTGAACATTTTATACATCCCCTTCTCACTGAGACAGTGATCACCCGTTTTGGTGAATGATACAACACAGCACTATGCAGTACAATTTCAAAATGTAGGTAGAACATTTTCATTGAATTGATATGTAGACTCACCTGCCTGTAACAAACTGCAAAAGCAACACTCGTTCTTCCTGAGTCAATTCTTCTACAACTTCCCAAAACCACTAAATGAAAAATAAGTTATTTTGAAATATTCTTCTTCAAGTAGGGATTAAAAAAACAGAGAGAGACATGTTTAGAGTGTTGCAACTTAAGTTAGGGAAATCAACTTCCGATACAAAATAATTCTATTTCATATATTTTCATATCCTGCCTTTTCTTCAGGGAGCTCAGAGTGACATACATGGGTCTTCCTTCCTCCATTTCCCCCCCTCATAACTATCTTCTGAGGCAGGCTAGACTAAGAAGGTCACCCCGGTAATGTCTTCATGACTAGAAGGGATTTTAATCTCAAACATAATCCCACACTGCCACCACTACAGCACACTGACTCATTATGCCTCATTTCCATGACAGTAAACAAAGAAAACCAAGTTTCCTAATTTGATTTATAGTCCATACTTCTTCCTTAATGGAACTCAGGGAAGCCTATAGAGGATTTTCATGAAGTTTCCTACATGGGCATATACCAGGCCCAGACCTCCTGAGCTTCAGCAAGATTTCTCTGCCATCCACCTTCCTTCCCTAGAGACCTCCGCTTTAACCTAGAAGTAGCAGAACCTATTAAATATGAATACAATCATTTGCATTCATCCCAGGGAGATTTTTACCTGAACGACTAGATCATCTCTTTCATAACCACTTGTGTATTCTGTATTTTTCATCCAATCACTCACATCGATTTCTGGCATGCCTGAAAGCAGCAATTCCTTCAAAAAAGGAAGAAACCAAAACCAAGATTTCAAAAACAGATTATTCGTAACTTTAAGTTACAATCAGTCAATGTTCAGCATATGAGAAACCCATTTTTTAGACCAGTGTTCGCTTTTTTATATCAGCGATACTAGTGCACCTACTCATTACTGAACATTTTTTAAAAAGAAGCAAGAGTTCCTGGTTCTCTACAGTCAACTTGGGGAATTTTATTTTATCTGATAATATAAAAACTTCTCCTGTAGGGATACCATTCCCCAGGTAGGGTGGGGGAACCCCTGCTTTTGTGGGCTCCTGCCCACTGCCAGCCAGCTGGCCAATGGGAGGAAATTCCCCTGACCCCAGTGTCAGTGCATTGGTGATGGGGGGGGGGGAGGGGGACGTCCTGCTTTTTAGGCAAAACTCTACGGTTTGAAACCATTTCTGCCATTGAATTTTGCCCCAAAAGCAGAGCCTAGCTGCTGATGTCACTTCCAGGCGATGCAGCACATTGTGTGACATCCCCGCCCACCCCAGAAACCCCCCTGCCGGTGCAACAAAGAGACCTGGCAAGCCTATTATCCTGTGCCCCAGTTAAATCAGCGAAGAAAAATCCCCGCTCCCAAGAGTTGCTAAATCTAGTCTTTCAAAAGTATTTAAAATATTTCTACCCCACCTGTTAACCTTTGCCCAACGTGCTAATCATCATTTAACTTCAGGGACTAATAGTCACCCACTTGCACTGAATGCCACTTGACACAAGAAAAGTAAGTCGCGCTACTTACCAGCTCATATTCATCAAACAGCTGTATCAGAGAAGGTGGAATGAACATATGGAAGCCTTGCAAGAAAGCATTGATCTGAGGCTGAATGGCTCTCGTCATCCGGAGTTCAGTGACAAGCTGGACATATTCAGCCTGAAAAGAATGGTATACATACTTATGTCACCAGCACACATACACACATTTAGCCCCGTTCCTAAATTAAAAACAGCTTTTACCAAAACAGAATCTATAAATGGGGAAGTTAGGGAGAAGAGAAGCCTAGAGGTCGACTGCTGAGGAAGACGACAAACTATTATGGAGGAAAATAAAGTCTCATCAAGTCCTTTCCCTTGCTTAAGTATTTGTGGCCTGATTTCCATAAATGTTTTTCCTTCAAAAATTCAGAGAAATAATTAAACTGCAGGTATTATTGAAGGGATTTTTAAAGCTTTTAATTAATTTATTTAAAAATATACATGCACACTGTTTTGACATACGTTCCCCAGGAGTATCCATACTGGCTGGAGAATGTAGGGAAAGGGTGCAGATGCGCATTCCCCAAGGCTTGCTGGACAGCAAGTGCTTTGACCAAGCAATCTGTACCTGTCACTCTTCAAAGACAGACGATGTGTACAGTCTTCATGTACTGCGGTGAATTTGTACAACGGCCAGTTATGGATATCATTCAACTCATGTTACACACGGACACCCCAAACATTTGTGTATACCCACTGCCGAAATCAAACAGCAAAAATTGTAATGTGCCAATTAGAAGTCCACACAAAGGATGCCAATTTTTATGAAGTATTTTTACGATTTTTTTAATGAAGTGTTAACACTGACATCCTTCTTTCTTTACTTTATCCCAAAATACACCAGCTCAAGAAAGTCTGCCCTACAAACAATCCAAACAAGTCTAAAATTAAGCAATTCTTAATTATTTAGCTGTCTGAAGGAAGTTTGCATAGTTCACATTTCTATGCCATCTTTCCACCCAAATACAGTTCCCAAGGTGGAAAACATCAAAAGCCTTAGTGAAATAGTCTACAGACCTAATTATGGGAAAAAAGAAAAGAAATGGGAAAAAAGAACAAGGAGAAATTCGGAGACTTGCTCCCCATTAAAACCAGCCAAACAGCTGCGCATAGATAACTTGCAAATTAAAGAATCTGACTTTTCTAAATGTCTTGCCCCTAACAAATACAAGGCTCTAGACTCAGACAGCGTGTCAGCCTCCCGATTACCCATAAATCATCACCCCTCTGAAGCTGATGAACCTATACGGGAGACTAGATTGATAGCTTCAGACTGTGAGTTAGTAGACTCACAACCACCTTGTTCTCCCTCAGAGATGAAATATAATTCCTCTGAGGGTAGATGGGATGAGCAAGACCTACGAAAAGATTTTCTGCTTGTGGCGCCCCCTGGCGTACGCTGTCAGGGGTCCGCCTGTCGCTGTTGTGCTCCCACCTTCGTTGGCTCCCTCGGGGTTGGCTCAGGAGGCCTGGAGCACCTGGGAGGGCTGAGGAAGTGAGGGCCTCAAGATGGAGAACTACAAGGGTGGTTGCCTCACCCCCTTATGCATCTCCCAAATCCAGCCTGAAGAGATGGTTTCTCTTCATTCATGGCTTGCAGATTCAAAGCATCCTCTTCAGCCCTTCCTGCTCCTCTCCTTTATGGTCCCCAGCCTCCTCCCCCCTGCCAGCCCTGCACCCTGTCAAAAGGGAGGATGCGGGCCGGCTCGTGCAGCCCTGCCCCTCTTCTGGTATCTGCTCATCCTCTGGCCCATATCTCCTCTGCTGCCTCCATCGACCCCTCCGGGTGCCCGTCTCCACTGCCGCTCCTCACGCCAGCTGCGCTTGATGCTGCGCCTCCTCCACTTGGCCACCACAGCTCCCGTCTACTGCAAGGTCGGGCCCGCCCATGGCCGCCTTTCACCTTTCCGCCACCACCCAGGGCCTTGCCCAGGCCTCAGCCCATCTCGCCCGTTGGGTGGGCTTGCTGCTGCTTCACTTCCTCCGTCACGCCGGGAAAAATATAACAGCTGTATCCGGTAAACTCTCAGAATATCTTCTTTGGAAGAACAAAAAAAAATTTTTTTACATGGGAGAAACTGAAGAACTCACCACAGCTCCTTCACACTATAGATGAACCTTTTAATTTATTTATCTCTGGGAGACAACTGCCTAACAACAACTCAAAAACTCAACCCTACGATGATAATTTGCTTTCCCTCATCCCTGACAGGTTGCTGTGTTCTACTCCATCTAAGGTGTTAATTCCAACTTTGCCAACCACCTATAATGCATGAGAGGGGGAATCAATGGTTAGCAGCAGAACATCTCAAGCTAAAGCTAAGGAGTCCTCACAGGAGTCTCTTATTATACAAAGCAATGACCAAAGCATCTCTGTCAGTGATAATGACAATAAAGGTATGGACCCCTGTACGTCTACAGACAGAGAAGAACTTCTGAGGTTTGACACTGACACCTTTAAAAGGGACTTAAAGAGAAAATTTTGAAACTTGTAGAGCCTCCTGGGACCTTAAATGACTCTGAAATTAATATCTTTGATGGTTGAGGACAGCTTTTTTGAAGGCTGTTTAATTACATTTTAACTCCAAACATGCCTGAGTGCTTTTTTTATGTTTCTCCACATGCTGCCAACAAACTATGTATTTTTATGAACTTTTTTTTATATTGGTGGTGGTGGGGTTTTGAGAAAATATTTAATAAAATTTATCACAAAAAAACCCATTTCAACATTGAAACAACATTTACAATGCAAAAAATTCAATTCAAGGCAATTCAAGAAAAATATATTAACAAACACACCCCACAGCCAGGGAGGAGGGCCAGTAACGGACAAAAAACTCTTCACCTGCTGGCAGAACATAACAATACAGGGAGACAGATAAATTTCCCCTCAGAGAAAGTTTCAAAGGTTTGGCGCCACAAGCAACATATAACAACAGAGACAACACATTAGTTTTAAGACTAGCGTTCGGTCTCTTCCCACGGTCCTTGCTGCAGTTCCCAGCCCTTGGGCATATTTTCACGATCCTTGTATATATTTTTCATAACTATGGAAAGCATTCTACTTCTGTTTCTAAGACAGTGAATATGCACACCCATGACTGTGCACTATACTGATCAATGAATGTTTAATTTTTACAAAAAGAATGAGAAAGTTGGTATCATGTTTGGGACCCACTCTGGAGCACCTTAGAAAGACTGTGTCAGGTCAGCTGGGGACCATCTTCTGGTGGTACCTGGACCAAGAGATATCCGGTTGTCCTCGACCAGGACCAGGGTGTTTTCCACACTGGCCCCAACCTGGTGGAACTCTCTGCTGAATGGCATTCATGCCCTGCGGAACTTAATGCAGTTCCACAAGGCATGTAAGGCTGAGATATTCTGCCAGACTTTGGCTGAAGACAGCGACAGGTTTTCCATCAAGTGGGCACTCCTGTCTCTCTCCCTGCCTCCTCCCACAAGGCAGTGGCATATTCTTGGCAATTTTATCGCCATCTGCCAGTGTGTAAGTTATGAATTTTAGAAATTGTGAATCTGTAAATGGTCCTTTTGATGTAAACCACTCTGAGCCCTATTTTATAAGGGAGGGCAGTTTAAAAATCCAATACCATTACTACAATGAAAACAGCTATAACCTCAATCACTCCAAAAGAAACAAGCGGTGTGTTCTTCTTGATACACAGAAGAGATAAATTATGCAAAATCACAGTTACAAGCTTGAGAAAGTACAGAAGACTTGTAGTACAGGAATGACGGTTTGGGATATTTTAGACTGTTCAGATAAAGGACATGTAAGGAAAACTGAAGTCTTAATAAAATACTAATTTATGACTAGTCACAAAAAGATTGTGTGATAAAAACTCTTCCTGGACAGTATTATATCACACTGTAGGTGGATACTCACCACCGCCACCACCAACACCAAAAACTAACCTTGTTAGAAACTTGGCAACCTGAAATAGTAGCTGAACTCTCAAAAGAAGGAATCACACTAGATTTTACGAACTAACTTGCAGAGCTATTTTTAAAATACGGCAGGAAAGCAAAGCATTAAGGAAAATACTCCCCTCCAGCTCTAGTGATATCTTCAGGTACATGCTACAGACAAAACCATTTTTGTAGCTGTATGCAACCCAAACTAGCAAAGGGAACACAACAGAAGAGCAACCCCCCCCCCCCCTCCCATTAAAATTCCTGCCTTCACGCTGGTTTTATACCTAAATTGAATGGAATGAGTTTGTGAATTGTTACGTAAAGCACTGTCCTGTGCACAAGACTTTTTCTGTTAGTTGCTTTACTGATGAAATTTCAGCTTACTGATGCAACTTCAGCATGTGCTGTTAATGGCATTTCTTCTTCAAGTTTCAGAGTTCTTGTTCATCACACACCATAAAAACGATGGGCTGGATGTCACTAAGATGTAATCTTGCAAGCACTAGCATTTAAGGGTGTGCGTGTCATTTTTATGCCCTTTAAAGGAAGCAAAAAACTGAAACAGAAGCATACTGGATTTTCTTTTATACCAAGCAAAACACTGCTCCTGAAAAGCAGACTTGAAAACCTTCACTGGAGCACATCACTGAGATGTCCTTGGTATTTAGAGATGTAGAGGATGAAATGAACAGTGCATGTTTGTAATGGTGCCCAGCCTATTCCTGCTCACCTTGATGCACACAGGAGATGTTAGCATAATCCCTCCTCCGGAGGCTTTCTCTAAGAGGTGCCGACTGCTTGGCCAGAAATGTTTTGTTTCTGGGATTCTGGAATTCTAATGAATTTGCAATGGACTTTTCCAGTGAGTTTGCCCTGGTGAATAATTGCTAGTGCTCTCATACCAACATTCTCAGCTTAGACAATCTCAGCTGCCTCAGGGTAATAGCCGTTAGGTTATGAAACAGTCTTAAGAATCATGTATAAGATTAATTAAAAGTCTGCCCCTGACTTGACCCTGTTGCTGCTATCCCCCCCCCCCCACACACACACACACACTTCTGTATGTTCTACTCCTTATCAAACCTTACCCTACGGCTCCCAATGGCCAAAGAGAAAACTGACAGATAACTAGTCTGCTTGGCTTAGGTCCTTAAGTGACATTCCGTTGGCAAAGCAGCGACTCCTCTGACTGAATGGAAGGGAGAGTCGTTGTCGTCGTCCCCCCCCCCCCCGCCCATCCTGCTGCAATTTCCAATTCGCCCTACACTGTCACTTTAATCCACTGACCAGAATGATTTTGGGAGGCAAAACAGGCTGCAGTGAGCTGGGGAAGATGCCCACCTCTGCCCTTCTGAACCCTCAGCACTAGAGGCCAGCCTGATATGAGCAGTGTGGCCACTGTGGCCTAATCAAGTATTTGCTTCCACTTGCATGTTTCTTTGAGAACCTCTGCATTGGGTGCTTCCACTTTCAGAGGCTCGGCAACTCATGATGACCTGGCTGGGACCTTCCGATGGACGTGCCCCACCTGGGGAATCTCCCCCAACACACACACACACACACACAAACGGCACCCATCATCTACCATCTTTTAGGTGCCACGGTAAAACATTTTAATAATCAAAAGTATTAACTGTTTCTCAGGCTGCCTGCTGCTTCTTAGTAGTTTTAATGTCCTAGGCATTGCCTTGTGCTACAAAGTCTTAGTAACTAAGCGGAAAAACAGGGCAGAATTGCTAATAAAATTAAAATACAGTACTTATTTAGGGCAATCAGAAATGTGCCAATATTCTATACAACCAGCTTACTAAGACGATATTCTTATGTTAAGATGGTCTTCATGTAAGGCAATCATTTCTCTGTCATCATTTGTAAAATGAAGGGAATTTGTTTTCAAAATTCTACAAAAGGCTTTATTTATTTATTTAGATTTATATCCTGCCTCCCCTTAATGGACTCAGGACAGGTTCCAGCAGTACAAAATACAATGTGATTAAAGCCACATTAAAACAGACATCCTTCCAATGCTCCACTATGCAAGAAGGAAAAAGGACACCCCGCCCAATTCTCGCTACAGCCTCCCATGCCACATGGTATGGTGTTCTGATGGGTCCCCAGACTTTCAGGAATGGCTTCTGGAGGGGCTCCAAGGCTAATAAGAGATGGAAAAGTCAACTTAAAAAGCTTCTGTAAAAATCCTCTCAATTCAGATGTGCTGATAGTACTACCCTGCACTAGTCCCCTGCTTGCACCAGTTCCCATCTCAAAGTCTCATAATGACAAGACTGGTGTGGGATTTGCAGTTTCCATAGTACACACATCCTGACGAATGGGACATTTGACACCAGACTAATTTGGAGAATTTGCACAGCTACCACAGGCTCATTTTACTAGTTGTAGCAAATACACGGCATTCAAGAAAGCAACACCTGGTCTCATTTATATATGTACATATAACATTCTGAATGCATGTATTTTTGGATGTGTCATTGTATAATAAGGAACACTGGCCACTGAGGAAGGCCCACAGGGGCCGAAACGCGTTTGGTCCTTAGGTCAAAGGTTTGATCCATCAGTTTGAGATGCCCTCCAACATGACAGCCACAGTGGCTGCCAGCACCCCCCTCCTGGGGCCAATCAAGTGCTTTTAGAAAGTGGGTGGGGCCGGGTGGAGCTTTTTATGTTTATGGAACAATGCAAACAGCGGTTTTATGTGAAATACCTTATCTGTGCAGACAGCGGAGTGATATTCTACAAACGCATTGCGACTTGATTCCGGCTGAACACGGCAAGGATACATGGCTAAAACACATACAGCACCAAACTGAAACTTCTGTTGAAGTCAACAGATCTTCCCAGTTTTAATAATTCAGGTAGAAGCTGATAATAACATCACTATATCAAATTTTGTTCTTTTTTTCAAGGATCTTTTATGTTCCTATCAAAGTCTGGTCAGAAACCCTTTCTTACTGCACACATGGGCAAGGAGCTCTCACCAGGCCATCAGCATGAACTCTCTTTGTTACAAGTAACAGAGCAGGCTAAGGGCTCACAGGAAGGAACAGCTAGGAGAAGCACTTTTCCTTTTGTGTAAATGTTTTAAGTGCCTAAAAAATAAAGACAGATACCACCTGATGGCAGTTAGGTAGCTCAATATCAGTGCATCTAATTCTCAGCATGCCAAATCTGTTGATACTTAAATCCAGAGACCTGAACCATTAACAGACAAGACACATCTTTCTATAAACCCTAGGAAAACCAGTGGTTTGCAGAAAAGTCTGACACCTAAAAGAAAATACACTGGGGAAGGGAGTTCAAAAATCCAAATAGATGCAGAACCTACAGCTTTAACAAGTGCCACTGTTGTACAGCAACCACAAGTATTACCAGCTTTCAAGCCTTGGTTGCTGTCAGTAAAAGGCAGAAGGGATAGCCAGGTCCTTTCCAGGGCTGTTTTTTGGCCCTTGAGGAAGGACTCATCAGGGCTAGACCTAGCAGCAACCACGAGATGATTTGCTACCATGCAACTTGCAGGAATCACCCAGGCCCAGCTGCTTGCGATTGTTCCGCAGCAAGCCACTCTATGAAAGCCTTTGTGCTACCGTGGTTAGAGTTTCAGGCCAGGATCTGGGAGATCCAGCCTTTAACCACCACTATGCTATGGAAGTTCAAGAGTGACCTTGGGCCAGTTATACATTCTCAGCCTAACCTACCTCTCTGGGTTGTTGTGAGGATAAAATGGAAGACAGGAGAAAAAGATAAGCTGCTTTGGGGGCCCCACTGCGGAGAAAGATATAAATTAAGTGGATCCAGGTTGATGGATCCAATGGGAAGGAGAGAAGCAAGAAAATTTGAAGATCTGAGGACTGCCAGGAAGTAAAAAATAGTGTGGGGAGGGGGATACAGTGGAAACTGAGGTTATCTTCACAAGTTCCCTACTGTGCAGCTGGGCCCAGCAGGCAGCACCATGCAACTGTGCCACAGTTTCCCCAAGAAGATGCTGGGAAAGTTAAAGAGGAGGGGCAGATAAATGTAGGTCGGCTGGCGGGTGGGAATGAGAGAAAGAGGCAAGGAAATGGGAAATGCTACGGGGCTTTCAGGGAAGGGAAAGTGGAGTAGTGGGGGAGAAGAAATGAGATCCCACCACAAGGCCTTGTGTGCCCCCACCTGAATGTATGCTAGAAATTTTTTAGACAAGAGGCATCTCATTGAACAGAGCTTCTGCCTGAAATGTTGAAGACCAGCTATGGAGGTTATTCACAACCTTACTCCCACGGCAGCCATTTTGTGGCTGGCTCATGCCTGCCTATGCCAGAATGCCAAAGGTGCCCACAGGCTGAAAAGGGCTGGGAGTCCCTGCACCATACTACACCCTAGGGACATTTTCACCGGTCCCTACTTCATATGTTTCAAGGTTAAGCTTTGAATATGAAAACAGACACTGGGGAAACAGATATTGGGGTTCTGCCCAGGGGAGATCAGTCACTTTTTCGTTACGGCAACAGGCAAATAAATCTGTTAACGTATCAGTTCATACTCCCAGAACAAGTCCTCTGTGGGTGGGTAATATACGGGAGTAAATTACCTTAATACAATACAGATCCTGGAGCATAAAATCTGTTCAGCATCAACACTGCAGTGCCTTTATTAGGATGTCTGTTCACCACAAAACTTTGCAGAAGAGATCCAATTACCACTCAGTTTTGTGTCTTGTGCAGTACATCCACACACTATTCACCTCAAAATACCAAGGTATTTTTTTGGGTACAATCAGTTGATATTGTCACAACTAGACGCTATCATGTACTTACATTTTTTCATGTGCAGCAGGAGATGGAAGTGAAATTCTATTAAGAACAGTCCATTCATCTACCTATTTAAGCACATAAATGCTTTGGGCTGGGAGCAGGGGATATATATAAATGCATGCAAACATGTACAGACACAGATGTGAATCAGGTTTGCCCAGATTCTAAACACATCTGGAAATCCCCAAAGGCTAAAAAGATATGCATCCACGATCAACAGGATGTTCAAACTTGAAGAACATCTGTACTTCAATGCTGTTCAAAATGGGATCACTTTTTTATACTCTAAGCGCTGGAGCTGACGTATGCTATTTGAAGGTGTGCAGGGTGTAATTTTTTAAAAAATAAAATGCCTAAGGATGGGAGGGTAAGTGCAGAGCTGCAGTCCTGACTTGTGCTTCTAAAATTCTAGTCTTCCCAAAAGATGTTCCAGAAGAAAGTCAAGAAGTAGCAAAGGTGGAACTAATGCTGCCAGATGAAAGGCGAAAGGAGCCTAGACACTGAACTTTCTCCCAGGACTTCACAGCATTCTGTCGATGTACTATGCAGACTCACAGGAGTCACACAGAGAGTGGCAAGCATCCCTCCTCCAGCCTGTCATTTCCACAGTTTGCCACACGGCTTCTCTCTGCTCCTCCTCATGTAGCTACACCAGTTTACAATCTTAAGTTTCCCAACCAGGGTTAGCATAGCAAATGTTCTTCTTTCATGCTATAAGAGGTCCATGTACAAAAAAAATTCCACGGTTACAATGGAATTTCAAATGGGCATAAGCTCTTTGTATAGCATTGTATAGCATCCTCATTGCGAACATGTAAATAGCATACTTAGTTACGCATATGCTTATTGTGCAGAATGAACACTCGTTATATAGTTCTGATTAACCAATAACACCCAGGTTGCCTGTCATGCAGATCCTGGCAACGCTCAGGTCGTTCTATGCACCACGCCTGCCCTTCAACCTTACGTCCAGAATCAATCATTTGAAAGGCAGCTTGGCAGACTTAGGAGGCTCAAGACCTTCAAAAAGTAGGTAGGACAGACAGAGAGCAATTCCCAATCATCGTTCTGCTCTAATATACACAACCCTTTGGCACGGCAGGAGATTCTAATTACTATCACACCCTAAGAAATACAATTAAAATTGTTAGGAAGCAGGATTGAAAAGCAACACCGCAAAAATCATCGCAACATCTTCATCTGCCTAATTTTCAAAAAATCAAAATATGAGAACAAGCCAATTTTATCTATTTTTCCTGCACAACAAAATCCTTCAGTTACCTTAATTTTTATCATCAGGCCCAATCAATGACTATAAGGTATCAGAAAGATCAAGACACAGAATAATAGAAACACCATTTGAGGAGGCACTCCTGGCTCAACAGTAATCAGCCTTCTGAAAGTGAGGGAAACAAAGAGAAGCGCCACCAAGTGGTCGCTGCCTAGTACAGCGTGTTCTCCTACCAGAATCGGCAATACTAGACCAAAAATGAATACCCACGCCCTGGGGTTTGAAATAAACATAACCACATTGCTGCATTTGATGATGTGACAGAAAAACAAACAGTTTTGGGGGTATGGCAAAATACTTAATTTGGATTAGCTGCTGATTTTAGACTCCCAATATAAGATTATGGGAGCAGCAATCTACTTTCCACACGGTCTATACCCCAGCGAAATAGAATGTGAGCCAAAGTGTAGATATGCATTCAGATAAACAACGGACGTACAACGGGTAACATGAATGCTGAAGGGTAAATTTGGTCTCATGCCTCATCCCCTGGGAGCAGTGCCGGCTCTGTCCAGACACATCGGCTTCCTGTGTTTTTGTTTCGGCATCCGTGCTGGAGCAGAAGCCCAAGATGGGGTGCCTTTTAAAGTATGAAAAGCGGTCTCTGCTGATCAGGATTGTTAAAAAAAACTTTTAGACAGATGACCTATTGATTTTTTTATTACCTTGCTCTCTAACCACCACAGAACAGAGGCTTACATAGAATGAACACGAGGCCTCCCCCTCAAAACACGGCCTAGAATCCGGCCTGCTCAGCTTGAGCAAGACTGCATTATCCAGTACTCTCCAGCTATGCAGAGTTCTGCGGATCCTTCAAGGAAGCTACCAGATTAAAATCAATTAAAACCATATTAATACCAACAGTATCTAAATTCATCCTTCTCTTACCTCCTGCAGCACATATGAGCTAGGCAGAAAGGGGGGGGGGGGACAATATGAAGCGGCTGTGGGGAAAATGCACGGGGTACATTTGTATTCAACATCCCACATTCTAGTTCAAAAATATCGCCTGGAAACATCCTCAGGCTTAGCTGAAGAATCGACATAGCTTCTCTGGGGAAAATTTACACTGAGGCCCAGCTGAAACGTTACTTGTGGAACATGATTGTTGCTTCTATGCAATCCAGGGCTGCAACACACAGATAATATCTCTAACAGGAAACCATATTGGTCAGATGCATGGCTTAGTTCCTCTGTGCATACAGCTGATGTAGGGAATTACCATTTAACATGCCAAATGTTTGTGACTTTTCATTACAGAGTTAACAAGTATGGCACAGGACTAGGCCTCATAAAAGAAGCCACCACAAACGTTCAAAAAAGGCTTTTTTTCTGATTCCATCTGATCTACTGGAATTACTGCTGACCTATGCCCATTACTTGAAAACCCCCAACGGTTCTCACATTTATATTATTAAGGGCAATTTAGACCCCAAAAAATATGGTGCAAACAGGCACTTAATGCAGAAGTAAACTCCCCATTTGCATTGTATTAACAGCACATCAATCATTAGTCAGTAAAATGAGCTTTAAGAAACCGATACTGGCTCATTTTGAGGAGGTGGAAGGGCAGGAACAAAATCACTTCAGTCTCTTGTTACTATTTCTGCCGCAGTGTATATTCTTAGAGTACACAATATAGGCTGGATCAAGTGTTTCTCTCCCACGAATGGTGGAGGCCTTTCTCAGGCACAGGGAGCTTTCTGCCACTGCAAGCAGCTTTACACTGGCAGGACATGACTCTTCCATGGCACAAAGTCAAACTAGATTCAGTAAAGGCAGTGAGTAGTTATTCAAATGCCATTATGTTTTTGTTTTCGGAAATCCAGGTCGAAATAAAACTGCCTAGGACTGCTGTAACGGGTCCCAGTTTGCTGGCAGATTATGAGCGTAGACCATCATGCACCTAAAATCCAAAAACACTCACTTTGTTTTCCTGTGTGACAAGTATACTTGCACCTCCTGGTTTCAAAGGCACTTCCTCCATTGCTCCAAATACATCTGTCTCGACAGAGAAGGTCAACTCGAGTCCTAAATCGCTGATATCATTATCTAGAATCCACTGCAAGTTCTTTGCATATTCTGGATCAATAGATGCCACATCCTGATAATTTACAGGAATACCTAGGAAAACATATATACAAAGAGCTCTCATGCATGTTAATTCAGAAATGGATTTGCTTGATTTGTGGTAAAGGAGTGCCCTCTACAGACACACTGAAACAGCGCAGCGCTAAAGAAGAGGGGAAGAAATGAATGGATGGTAACAGAATCTGCGGCAAAGAATCTTTAAATGAAATTATTTGTTCTCAGCTGCCACAAGGACACAACACAATTTGTGCTTTACAGAATGCTACAACTATGGTCATAAAGAATTGCATGTGGTACTGAAAACACTAGTTGTGCTTCCAGGGGGGGTACAATTTCAAACCACAGCTCAGCCATCAACAAAATAAACAGGCTTAAGACAAGCAACTTTGAGCTTTAACCTCCTAATCCCATGCATAATATAGGAACACTGATACATCTACAAGGCTGCTCTAAATGTGTACAATAATATGTTCCACATCAATGTTTTAAGCAGCAAACCCCCACTCTACCATGGAAGCGTGCTAGGTGACCACAAGTAAGCCTCTCTCCCCCTAACCTACTTCACAGGGTGGCTGTTACAAGAAGAACAATGACATAAACTGGGCAAAAAAAGCAGCATATAATTGCCCAAATAAATGTATGCTAAATGGTGATCTGCTTATTTACAATCAGGGTACACACCTCAAGACTGAAGCTATTCTTTAGTAACTTTGCGACCCTCACTGAGCCCATAGGAACAGGACACAAGAGAATTTTTCTTTGCTGCAATACATTATAAACTACATCTTATCAGATTAAAACCTTAAAGGAATCATACCAAGAATATGCTTGTAAAATGACCTTGTGAAGTAAATGTTCACCAGCTGTCGATGATTCAGGGCTAACCCCAAGATCTGTCCAGCAAACCTGAAGTAGTTCAAGTGATCTGGATTTACAGAAGAGTTGCTATTTGGCTGGAAGGTGGTTCCTAGAAAAACAGGAACTTGCTTACAGGCATTTCAAAATGCATTAGGACACTAAAATTCTATTTATTTTCTATGGTTCATGACTCTCAACAGTGACAAAAAATGTTCTCCAGCAAAAAAAAAAATGTAGCCAGAAAAGAAGTCAAGAGACGACATATTCAGGTGTGTACATTTCATTTAGATTTTAAATATTTAAGTGTAACTCTGAAGATGAGTTTTCAGAGTTACGAACATATTTTACTTATAGCTATCACAGTCTTAAATTCCTGTATTTTACATTAGGATGCTTCAGTATGTTCTGCTGCTAACATTAGACTCATATTCTTGTTACTGCAGATAAATGTTTTCAACAAGCAGTACTTTAAAAATAGCACAATCCCTGAAAAAGTACCAACTTGACTGATACAATGTGCAATTAAGACTCTTGCAGGCATTTATGTTCAAGTACAACTGTTATACAAAATCTGCACAGTAAAATATGGATCCACTTTTACAGAACGGCATCCCAAATAAGCAGTGTCAAGCTCCAGAAAGGGATAATTTTGCACATCCTGGTCTGGAAGAACAATAATTGAAATGCACATGGAAAAATCGCCACCGTATCATTTTATAGTGTCTGAATACTAAAAAGGGTGATACATGAAGTCAGATGTTCTAGTCTGAAAAGCTTTAAGCAATCCAAAGAATCTCTGCAAAACAACAGTACTAATAGGGCCATCCTACAGAGAGCGGCACCCTTTTAAGCCCACTGACTTTAATGGACTCCAAACGGTGTAACTCTGCTTAGGTGGTAATGGTTAATTGCGTGGACTCTAATCTGGGAGAACCGGGTTTGATTCCCCACTCCTCCACTTGCACCTGGCTGGATGACCCTGGGCAAGCCATAGCTCTGTACCAGCTGTTCTCTCAAGGACAGCTTGGGAAAGAGCTCTCTCAGCCCCACCTACCTCACAGGGTGTCTGTTGTGGGGAGGGGAAGGGAAAGGAGTTTGTAAGGCGCTCTGAGACTCCCTTGGGGAGTGAAGGGCGGGGTATAAATCCAATCTCTTCTCCTCTTCTTCTTCTTAGGATGGCATCTGGGTTTTTTTTAAATTACATCCTGTATATTTTACATTTTAATTTGTTCAATGCCTTGAACCATGAAGAAAGTGGAGGCATGGATATTTTAATAAAGAAATAAACACAAAGAAATAAATGGACTCCACAACTTCATGTGTTGCTTTATGTAGCTGTATGTAGCTATAATACTACAATTATAAACAAAATATTTCTCCAGAATACATATGCAGCTATAGCCTGTTGTTCTCCTTTAAAACTGCTTCCAAATACATGCTGGAGTCACCACTCTGTGTCTCATTCTTCAAACAAAACACTGGATTACAAACTAATGGGGGAGGCACGCCTTCCTCTGCCCGAGGAGGTCATAGCTGGGATTCCTGCCATTTCTCGCACACCCTTCAGACTGAAGACATGAGCCAAAATCCAGAACGCCAAGAGCTGCAGGGAGATCTGCCGCATGGCAAACTAATTCTGAAACTGAGTTTATGCAGTAATTTGCAGTATAACATGGCTATCTGCAGTTTAATGTCAAAATCCACCACGGCTCGCACAAACCCATTACCAACGCTAAGTAGCTTCTCAATGCTATTCTCTGCAGAGCTGCTCCAATCTAAACCCACTGAAATCAATAGGCTGGAGTGACTCTGCTGAGGACGGCACTGTCTGGTCCTTGCCCAGATAAGTTTAGTAAATGCTGCACAATTCTCATACAGAATTCGATCATTTGTACCGCAGGAGTTGAACTAATTCAGAAGGCCCATCCTTACCCTTAGGGCCAAATATAAGAACTTTTGTGTGAAAGATTATTTCTGGCAAGAGACTCTTATTAGCTGTTCCAGATTATTTCCAAAACTATGTTGTAAGAGACAGCAACACCAACATACCATCCGCAGACTGAGTAAAAAGTGCATAGTCTGGGTTAACTATCTCATTGGACAGGATATCAAACCACTCACGTACCACGCCTTGACCCTAGGTACGAAAAGGAACACAAGGAGATACAACTTTGTAGTTACAGTTTTGTATATGGCAATATGCATTTTTAATCCTGACAAAATGATCACTGAAGTACTACAATACTGCTTAAGTGGCATTTGACCCACATTCTGAAAAAAAGGTGGTCTGGCGACTTAAAAAGGGATGGCCCAATGTTTGCCCGTGCATCTTGCTCCGTTCAGCACAGTGGATTTCTACCGACCTTGGGCCAGGAGGCACATCATTAGCACCTAACACCTGCAGCTCCTCCTCTGACAAGAGCCACATCTGGCTAACGCTCACTGAGAGCAAAAGGTCTCAGAAAAGAAAAGGGTCTATCTAGCCTGTTAGGCTTTTCGATCCACAGGGGTCTTTGCCTTCAGAAACATGGATGGTGCTCTTTTCTGTTTTGATCCAACTGCACAGGACTCTAACACCACAATAAGCCAAGAGACAGGAGCAGACTTTCCTTCATAATCTAGGGCAGCCTGCTATGAGTTTCGGAACCTGCTGTCCTCAAGACACTATTTTTATAGGTGTCTCATGAAAACTATGTTTTATGCATTACACAATATATAATTTTACTCACCATGCCTTCTTCACCATGGAAACGCACAGCAATTCCCTGTTTCAGCTTTGCACAGTTTGCTTTAGACACAACTTCACAGCTGCTCCTAAAAATAGAATCTAAATATGAAATACCAATTAATTTCTTAACTTGTGTCAACACAGAAGTGTTCTGCACAACGCAGCGGGCATGGGTGAAACCGCTCACCTCTGTGGACCAACAGAATATCATTTTCATTGACTGGCCGATGGACCATGTCCGAGTCTTGCTGTCCAGAATTCAAATGCTCATAAAACCATTCACAGCGATCTTTAAAGGGCTGGGGGGAGCAACAAAGGGAGAGAACAGAGAGCGATCAAGCACACAAGAACAAATGTTTCAAACATTGCAAACAAGACTTGGGTGGGACAGGAGAGAAAAGGTTTATGCTGAGCACTGAGAGACCAAGTATCAGGAACTAAAGACCTACTTTGGCCAAGCCGAAGGCCTTTCTTTTCAGTATCGCTAGTGGGTTGGATCCTGAACAGATCAATGTGTGCAATGACAGAACAACTCCCCCCCACCAGGGCAGCCATTCAATTCCCCCTTCACGGTGCTTCGGGGGGGGGGGAGGTCCCACATTCCAGGAACAGTATTTGGAGGGGGAATTTTCAAATGCAGCAGCAGGAGAGAAATGAGAAAGGCCGATTCTAAGAGGGGAATCCCACCACACATGGTAAAAGTTTGACTGGATCCCAGTCCATGTGCTCTATGCCAAACTGCTTCTGAAATTTATTTACTCTTTGGATTTCTATCCCGGAGGGCTGCCCTCTGAATAACACGAAGCTGAAAACGTAAACTGCACCTGAACAACTTCATGACAGCACAGGTTGATGAATGGTAGTGGCTGGACAGGGAGGAGAAGGGAAACGGGTCAATTTTAACGAAGAGCAGCAACAACCTGTCTTGCTTTAGGCTTTCCCCCTTCACTGCCTTCATGCTTTCCACAATTTACTGTGGCCAGCTAATAGCCAGGAGACTGCTTATGTAGAAAGGCCTTGCCAACAGCCTGACAAAGCAAGGAAACTTGGGACAGCATCCAGAGACCACACAGGGACTGGGGAAAGGAGTCAAGCGGCAGTCTAGCTCGCATTCATCAAGATACTGTGGTCTGTTACTTGCAGCCTAATCAAAATTTGTGAAACGGATTGCAGTTTAAAGAAGCAATGGTTTATGTCTAAATGCAGTCCGTGGAATAAAAAATTCTAAGACGCCACTGGCCCCTGTTAAATATAGACCATGCTGCAATATGTAATCACTCCGGCCCAGGGGCTGTGGAGGCTGTGTGGTCATGTTCTAATACGCACCCAAAACTGAGCAAGATGGTACCATGAGGGGAAATGTTCCGCATCCACAATGGGATTCTCATGTTCTAGAGTAATATCATAGATTTAGAAATGGCAATTAATATGCCACATCCTAATCAGATGTTCAGCTCAACATGCCAAAATGGATTACAGTGTTTTTGGGATCTGCTTTTAAAAGTGAGTTTTGCTTCTCCAAGTATTTGCAGATACCATTCAGAACTGGTTAGGTGTTTACAATTAAGTTGAAGACAGCTTGCCCATATGACACTATTCACATGACACTATTACATCAATATCTCCAGCAAACTTCACTGAAGCCAATAAGGTGGGTTATGTAGTAGCAGTGGGCAATGGACTGGGTGTACCTAATGGTTTCAGCCATCTTGCTGACTCAGTTAAGAGCCTGGGGATTAGGCTGGAGCCAACATTACAGCTGGGAAACCAAGCTAACACAGCTGCAGAAACTTAGTTTAAGCCCAGAAGATGGGCCCCCTTCCTTGACTCAGCTGACCTGGCCAACCTGGATCCACACCGCAGTAAAACTGAGATTAAATTACAAAAATTACATAGGTCTCCCCTCTAAATCAACTTAGACTTCAGTTGGTGCTGAATGCTGCAGCTAGGTTATTACTGGGAATTAGGCAGAGAGCCAGTCTGGCGTAGTGGTTAAGTGCGCGGACTCTAATCTGGGAGAACCGGGTTTGATTCCCCACTCCTCCACTTGCACCTGGCTGGATGACCTTGGGCAAGCCATAGCTCTGGCACAGCTGTTCCCTCAAGGACAGCTTGGGAAAGAGCCTGTCTCAGCCCCACCTACCTCACAGGGTGTCTGTTGTGGGGAGGGGAGGGGAAAGGGAAAGGAGTTTGTAAGCCGCTCTGAGACTCTTAAGTGAGTGAAGGGCGGGATATAAATCCAATCTCTTCTTCTTCTTCCACCCAATCTGTAGTTGCTCCACTGACTGCCCATCAGTTACCAAAGTCAAGTCAAAGACCTTGGCAAGACTACCTCTCCACCTACGTTCCACTGCAACAACAGCGCTGATCTGAGCAGGGCCTTCTGTAAGGCCCACCCTGCAGACAGGAGAGATCAACAACTGCCCATATGCACAACTTCTCTTTAGTGGTGCCCCACCCTGTGGAATGGCCTGCCGGAGGTGGTCAGTTAGGAAGGCTCCCATGCTTCTGGCATCTTGCAAGCTATGTAAAATGAACTGTTCAAGATGGCATTTTTATAAAGGAAACAGGCTACATCGTAACAGACTGACTTAGGAAAATGCACTGTTTCTGCCGATGTAATGCCATATTCAGCACTGTTTAACAAGTAATGTTTAAGACTTATGCTTTGTTCAGGTGGCAATTCCATTTCAAACTTCTACAGTTACTTGTCTTATTATATTGCTTCCTGAGGTATCATCCTGATGACTACATTGATAGCTACTGTCTAATCTGCCTTGAGTCCTGGTGATAAAGATGGACTATAAATAATGTAAACAAACACTGAAACTTATATTGTTTTCTCAAAACTTACCTGTGCTTTTATGATATGCATGAATCGGGACATGAGTTCAGGACATTCAAGAAGGAAGTGGAAGTGATCAAAAATAATTTTGGGATTCCTGGAAAATAAAACATTTAGATGAATAACAGTCCCTTATTTGGTTCAGGAGTTATAACCCAGACACTGGTGACCACACTCCGAGCCCTCATCCTAACACACCACACAGGATGTGTAAGAATCACAATCACTGACCCCCAGGTTAACAAAGTCAGCAATATCTCGCTAGTTGAACACATACATAATATGGAATGCTCGGCTACACAGGAGGTTCTGGGCACACGTAACAAGCTATTTAATAAGAAGTTTCTCAAAACATGTTGTATTGACATCCATATAACATAGATATACACAATATAAATGTGATACCTCCCATGCAGAACACTGCCAGGAAGTGGGCCATAATGTATTAATGAGCTCAGAAATCTGAAGTGCTGCATTTTGCATTAAGTCAAATTGCAAGGTTCCAGGGGCAGCATACCAGCTAAGTGCAGAAAAAAAAGTTTGGGTGAAACTAGACTATGGATCACCAAGCTCTGAAGGGAAAGGAAGGACTGACTCCCTAAAGGCCCCTTTGGGAAGGCACAGACACAAGAGCTCGACATCTTGCTGAATCATGGTATGCTCTACACGGTTTCAGAACCAAGCCATGGTTACAGCCACTCGCCTGCCTTTGTTTCCCATCTGTTCAGCACTGAACACCACAATCCCCTCCCATCTCTATTGTACAACAGCCTCTGGTATCAGAATCACCTTTGCAATCATAATTCGTCACTTCATATAGTTAGCATAAACCATGGTTTGCAAACTCAGTTCAAACCATAGTTTCTGATTCTGGTCTGCTAATTAATTACAAGCCACAGTTCATCAGTATGGATCATACTAAACCATAAGTTGATCTGAATTGAGCCAGAGCCTCTATCCTTGCCAACCTTACATTCCTCACTAGAATGAAAACACGCTGTTAATTTCAATGCTATTCTCCATTAAAATTAAACTTCGGGTAAGCAGGATAAGCTAAACCATATATCGTAGTCTGAAGTTATCAGCGTACCAAGAAACATTTCAACAAACAAGTTAGTTTCTGGGGACATACCGGTTTACAAAGCATTTAAGAACGTTGTCATGTTTGCAAACAAACTCTATGAAGCGAGGAGATGTCATTCTGAAATGAAACATGCAAATTAACAAGATATTGAGGTCTAAAATAACAATAATATCATCATTACTAAGTGCAACTGAAAGTTTCATTAATTGAAAGCGTGTGTTGAAAATACACTATAGCTCTCATCTAATATAGGAAAATTATGGGGAAGAAGGTATTTAGTCAAATGTGCCACAAATCAATAAAAGGACTGCAGAAGCATTATGAAGGTTACTTTTAAAGAAGTTTAATGGCTGCAATATCTTGATGGAAAACGTAAAGGAAGAAGTACTGGGTAACCTTAGGCCACATTCTCTGTGACAGTTCAAACATATCGCTATGCAAATGAACATCAGGTTTGCATGCTCCATCCTTCCCTTCTTCCTTTCACCTTGCCTTGGGCACGGTTCCCTCCTTCCTTTCCTGCTTCCCAGACTACGTAACGTGGCTTGTACAAATTATTGCTTAAAAAACAAGCTACAGTCAACCCACAGTTTGCAATTCTGGTTTCTAGGCTTGCTGCACAGTGCCAAACCATGGTTTGGTGTTCTCTTTCAGGCTCTCTTACCATATACCGTTATTATGAGTATTAAATTAATAGCTCTTGTGTGAATCTTGGAGATCCTTGGAGAAGGCAGATACATGTGATAATTATAATCTTCTGTAGTTTCCAAACCTTGTGACTTCAAATGTCTGTACCATATTTTCTAGTAATCCTTATGACCTTTTCCCTAGGGGTACCAGAAACTTCTAAATTCTGCCCATCCCTCAAAATATTTGAACCCCAAAGGGTGTAAGTAAAAATCAAGTAAACAAAACCAGCTTTCAATACTTCTTCACATTCACTAAATTTCATTTCTAGGTCCAAAATTCTGCAGGTATTGCACAGAACAGTACATGTCAATTATTTTGAATGACCAAGAGCTCTACTTCAGGACTCCTGGTACCCAGATACGCTGAGAATGTTATCTTGTGACGGCTCTCCGTTACTGTGGATGACAGAAACCTGCGCAGGCTGGGTACACAAATCCACTTTGCTGGCTTCACACAATACACACAAGGATAAGGAAGGAATGTATTTATTTCTGAGATACTACAAATCCCAATCAAGAGCAGGGGAGAGTGAAGCTGCCCTTGTGGCCTCCATTTTCCTGTAAAATCTCAAAGTTTGCCTGTACTGAATGAACATTAACTTACACCGTAAAAATTCCCTTCTAAGAAGCTAAAGAATTATAGACTCCGGTCCAATGTTTTAAAAAGCTAATATGCTACATGAACTGCATGTAGCTACTGCTACATTTAACATTGTCCTTGTCTTTACACAGGTAGCTGTCTGTATAGATATAGCTATCTTATACAACCAATGAAGCAACAATCAGTAAGATTTCAATGGGTTCAAACAACATGGATGGGGCGAACCTGAAAATGCATTACAGGCTAGCAAGGGTAGTTGTAATTCTTTGGAACAGCTGATCAAAAAGAATGAGGACATAATGACTGAGGGGGCACAGGAAACTCCAGGAAAGTGGAGGGAATTATTGCTACATCCCAGTTACTAGAAGCTCCACCAAGACAGTCTCCTCCCCCATCAGGTTTTTAAGCATCTAATGGCCTATTGAAATGCACACATTTAAAGCCCCACAGCTACCAGTACGTCTGGCATTAAATGAAGCCACATTTGGCGATGATACATCTAAACTGGCCTAGTTATCAGCATCACTGGAATCACACTGTCAGCATACCATTAAAACAGAGGTCGAATTAAACTACAGCCATGAGGAATCTTTTCCTATAGGGAATCATATTTTTCTAGTACTAGCACAGACAGACAGGACACGCAGAGAAACCCAGAAGTGAGTTGGCCATTTCTCTTTAGGGATTTTTCAGCCTAGAAGTTAAAGCAGATCTACAGCCTAGAAGTTAAAGCAGAGTTCAGACATATTTCATAACCTTAAGTAATGTCATAACTTTGTTTTAGGGTTGGTCTGCTGCTTCACTACCATCACAACAGTTGAGAGAGACTCCAGTTTCAAAAGACATGCAATTACCTGGCAGGAAGCAACCCTTTAATCAACGCTTGCTTTAAAACTATCATCAGTTCCAAACAAAGTTCCAAACAAAGTTAAGAGTTATTTGGAAGGAGGAATATTAAAGGTCTGAAAGTCAGATCCCGCTTACCCTGAAGGCATCTGACAGGAACAACACATATAAAATGCTTGAATGACAGCGCTCAATCGGTTGGCTGTCACCGAAATAACATCCTGGTGATCTGCATAAGCTTCTTGCGCACTGCCAACTTCGTATGTTTTAGAGTCCCCTGTGTCTGCCGCAGGCAGCGTCCTGCTTTTCTCAGATGAAGCAGCACCAAAGATAGGGGTCGGAGTGCCATCATGCTGGTCTGGTCCTTTCTGCTTCAGTAAGATGGAAGTGATGTTGGCAGTGTCCCTTTTGTTTTTCATCAGCTCTGCTGATATTAGAGCGAGCCATTCGTCTAATGAGTGCCAGAGTAATTCCAGAGGCTGCAAAACACCAGGGAAATTAAACACAAAACCAAAAACTGAACTTCTACCAGAATGCTGAATGTCGTAGCCAGAGGTGACTAAACTGTTACAATTCTAATACGTTGTATAGAAGACAAAGCAAGACAGGCCTCTTATTTCAAACTCCCTAAAACACATGTGCTGGTGTGTGTGGGGGGAGGATGAATGATTTTTAAAAATGAAGAACGCCATTTTGTTCCTTAAAAATTACTGGCATTCAAGCTGCTTAATGGAAGGGCTTCAGTGACCCCAACCAAGCCCATCAATATGAGCCATGCTGGCACATGGGAGCGTGCTAGAATATTTTGTGAGAATGCCCTCTTGCACTATGAGGGACTTTGGATATAGTCACCGCCACAGACCTTGCACAGATTAATCTGCCAACGGACACACAGACACACACCCAACTCTGTTATGCAAACTGATACTAGTGCAAAGAAGTTAAAGGAACACGGCCAGGGGACAGCACTCTCCCCAAGCCCCTCATACATGCTCTCCTCCAGCTGGCTATAAGGCTGTTTAGCAACAAACTTTCTTCCTCTTGTGTGTTCAGCTCAGCCTAAAAAGTTACAGACATGCAGGAAGGCAGCCGTAAATATCTTTTGGTCTTTTGATAGCAAAGCTGTCAGATATGACCATAGGTAGAGATAGGGACAACAAACCAGCTGATGAACTTTTGTGATCCACAAAGCAAATGTTCGTGAACTGAAGAGTTGCCATGAACTTCCGTGAATTTTGATGTCGTTCATGGCAGTTTGTGAAGAGCAGAAAACAGGTGTTTGGCTACACAGCTCAGAGCTGTCTAAACCACAGCTTTCTGCTCCCTGCGAAAAGCCGCCCAGCCATTTCACCCACTGCTTTTTGCTTGCCACAAAAAGCAGCAGGGAGCAGAAACCTGGGGGTGAAACACCTCAAAGCCATTTAAACCCCTCCTTTCTGCTCCCTGAAGCTTTTCCCAGGGAGCAGAAAGCAGGGGTTTAAACTTTAAATTGTTCATGAACCAATAGGCCGGTTCACAAATTGAACTGGTTCATATCAGTTCATGCTTCAGACATGAATGTGCCCATCCCTAACCATGGGCACTCTGAGGGAAGATATTCATGAGTTAATTGCACCTATCGCTTTCAACACTACGAAGATGTGCATCTCCAGCCATTATTAGCTGAGGAGCATTTTGAAAATGCATGTAAAGAATAAAATGTAAGCAGCAACCTTTACCCTGGCTGGAGAAGCAACACATGTCACCAAGACCTTGCTAACAAATATATACAACTAGTAGACAAGAGGTATGTCTTAAAGAAATACTAGTCAGAAAAGCCACTTGATAGACCAGTACTATAGCATCAAGGCAGGTGACTAAGAAGAAACGAAAGAGAATTCTCCAAGGCCTACCAGCTGGGCATGTGGGGATCTCTACCACACTTAACCACCTAACAAGAGGAGAATTCTGCAGCAGTATTTTTCAGCATCATAAGCATTCGCAAAGAAACACAGTTTCAGATAATCAGAACAAACTGTTCCAAATGAACAAACACTGAAACTCACAGAAACAGATATCGGCACAGGAGCAAAGTCAAATGTTCATACAATTGTTTCTATAAAGATTTATATTCTCCAAAGGAAAATCTGACATTTTACAGGAAGAAGATGATAGTCACCTTAGCAGACGGTGTCTGTTTACTTCTATGAATAGGTCACAAATTTAATATTAGTCATTAGGGGTGTGCAATATTTTTTTAATGGGTAGTTTTCGGTTTGGGTCTATTGGACCTGAAAAATCCCAAAGCCCAATACCAGTATAGTATTCAGATCTGGGATTTTTCGGAAATCCCACATTTTTTCAGGGCCAAGAGGTCTGAGAAGAAAAACGCAGGTTTAACCTGCACTGAAGCAGAAGCTAGCCCCAGGATTTGCAAGCAGCAGGGAGGTCTCCCCCCACCACAAGCAGGCCTGGCTGGGATGGCTTCTCCTGCAGCGCGGTTTGAACTGTACTGCAGCAGAAGCCGGCCCAGGATCTGCTGTGCTGTGGCTAGCAGACTGCTCCCTGGGACTGGCTTCTCCTGCAGCCCAGTTTAAACCAGGCTGCACATGAATCAAGCCCCAAGCCGAGCCGGCAGGAACACTCTGCTCCCCCCGGCACAGCTGATCCTCAGGCTGTCTTCTGCAGCCCCTTTAAACTTTAAAGGGACTGCAGTAGAAGCCCAAGAAACAGCTGAGAAGCAGCTGAGATGATCTACCAGTAATTCCTGAATATATCTGGGATTTTCTCAGAATTTTTTTTCTGGTTTTCCCAAGAAAACCCAGATATGTTTGGGAAGCTGAAATATGTCGGGAAAATACTGGTAAGGTCTTTGGGGGGTATATTTTCGGCTTGAGTAGACCAAATGCACATCCCTATCAATCACTGTACAAGGAACTACAATGACTGCCATACTTATACATCACTATACAGTACCTACAATAATGAAAAGGGGAAACTGGAAAAACTAAGAAGTCACAAGAAGTCCGGCGCAAAACAGTAACTCGCACTGCTTCAGTTTCTCTGTGAACATTACCCATGAAATTTGCAAGGGGGAGAGGAATCAAGAACACAATTCTCACAACAGCAATCTTAACAGCCACAATTAGGTAGAAGCAACAAAATTAACTGGATGAAGTCTTGTACCTGGAAATGTAAAAACTCTATTTCATGCTACACAGGGTGAAAAGGGGTAATGGAAAGGATTATTATAAGACATAGCAAATTAGTTACACTTAAAATGCTGTAAGGGTAAAAAAGTGGTCCCAACTTAAAAATGGGTATCAACCAGACTTACTTCCTCCTCATGAGATGCCTGCTTAATGAATGCATGCTTTGTGAAATTCACCTCTTTAAGGTCTATCTTCCTAATACCGTCAATTACTTTTCTGACCTTGAACACTTGACTTCTTGGAGTCTTATTTCCATTGTAGCCCATGTCATTTCCATTATTGGGAGTGGACGGGCCAAGGCGAAAGACGTGACAAAAAATCCTCACAATCCTCAACAAACTCTTCATCTGAGCTTCATAGTTGCTTGACAGGCTGGGAGGGGACAAACAAGAACATGCGATAACCACAGGCAGCCCTATGCTCTGCAACTTGAAATTGTCAAGTAACGAGATAACCAGAAGAATCATCATGACCTTTCCCCAATAACCTCTTACCTATTCTAATAACAGGCTCACCTGGCCACACACATCACTCAGACATCCATCTAGGCTTTCTTCCCACATTTTCTGACAAGGAACTCTAGGCCCCGGGGGACGCTCCCACCCCCCCAACTGTTATGCCCCTCTCCCACTGCAAGAGACAAGGGAATTGGTGGGGGGGAAACGTACATAATTACATAACCATAAAAACACTGCATTTATTAGTAACAAGTTCCACCTGCTCATTATGGTCTGCTTCGATTTTCATAGCAACCCATGGCAAGAAGTTGTCCTCGGAACATCAAAAGGAATTCCAAGAACCTTTAGCTACTGCCTTCCAATTTTAAGTACACATATTCAGATAAACAGTTGACATATTCCAGTCCATATATTCCACTCCATGTGAAAAATGAGAAAAGAGATTCTAAAGAAAAGTTAGTCGTTGTTGTCTCCGAATTACCTGAGCAGCTTGTGGCCGTTTGTTGTTGCCACCTCAGCAAGACTAGTCAAGATTTTTAGGTACTGGTTTTCATTCTGCTGAGATAAGTGTTCTAGGACTTGTCGCAACTGGATACAGAAAAAAAATAAATGTTTTGGTCACATCGATGCTGAGTTAAAATCTAGGAATCTGCATTGTTATGCAGAATAGTTTCTAGGAAGTAAGGCTATCATCCAGTTAAAGTTATCTGAATTACTTTAAGAATCTGTATATTTTTTTTTAAAAACTGTATCAGTTAGGACAGTTAAAGCCAAGTTTACCATGTTTTCTCGTAGATCTTCATTCTGGGTCATCTGAATAATTGTTTGGAAAAGTCTAGGATGATGTTGTATTAGAACTTCACAAGTTTCTCCATAGCCACCCTGAAAAAGGAAATAATTATAACGTGAAATATGTATTTCAGAAAATTAAGGGGCATAACTGAAATCAACTGATCAAATATTAGCAGTTCTAAATTTATGTAGGAAAACAAGGTCAGCTGAAACAACCAAGAGGGAAACCCACAAAGACGCATGGAGTAGGGGAAAAGAGCAAGACTTCAGTAGGACCTTAAAGACGAACAACATCTGTGGCAGGGTATGAGCTTTCGTGAGTCACTGCTGGCTTCTTCAGGTCAGTATCCAGCCACGGGACTCTTGCTCTTTTCTACTGCTCCAGACTAACACAGTTACCCATCTTGATCTATCTGCATGGAGGAGGGGAATGCCTGATGGCTGCGGTTTCGGTTTCCATTCCTTTGCTACCAAAGCCATCCCCTGGTACCTGCTCCTCTTCCTTCTCCTGGCCACCACTAGTGTTCATGTGCAAAGCAGCACAAAAGGCCATCTGAACTAGGGCTGCCAAGTCAGCCCGGGGGGGCGGGGGATCCCCCGCTATAGGGGTTCCTGATCCGCTGGCCGGCATTTGGCCAGCGGGGGGAACCCCGCCCCAGAAGTCGTCCGGTGAGGACGACTTCCCCCGTGTAATGACGTCACCTGGAGGTGACGTCACTACGTCGCTGTGGTGTGCGCGCAAAGCACACGCGCCAGAAGAGCTCCCGGGGGGAGAACAACTCCCCCCCGCCGGTCAGTTGCCGGTACTTGGCAGCCCTAATCTGAACTCAAGAAATTTGTGTTTTTTTTCCATTTCAGCACATCTGCAATTATGACAGGGGGAGTGATTTAAAAAAAAATCTATACCCCTTGGTGTTTTCCCATCTTTGCGGAAGTCTAAACAGCAGCTATGGCTGATCCCACTGCACAGATTTAGCTACCCCACAGAAGCCAGCACTGGGCCAAAAGATACAGCGGCTGACAGGATCCACACCCTTCGGATCAGGATGTAACTGTTCTCCCTTAGATTACACACTAAAACTCGAAAAACATTTAAACTGTAAATGTTAGACAAGATCATAAATATTCTATACAACTTAACTAGAGTGCCGTGACACATATAGGTACGCCACATCAAATTGCTGTTTGAACTGCACCTAAACCATACATTTGTTCTACTGTGACAAATTTAGAAGTCTATCATACTTCAACGTCAATACCTTGAACTTAAATTCTAGTGTGATATTTATATTAAGGTGAACATGCTAAATTTCATTTATTTAATGCTGACCAGCATGTAATAATATGTTTCATGGAGCAGGATTGGGTGAAATACGAATTCAGATAGAACTCATCATATAATGAACTGTTCACTGTTGTTCAAATAAGAGATCTAAAAGCTACTACAATAAGTGAACATTTACTTAACTCTGATCACACGCAATTTGCTACGTAAAACAGAGCCCCCTACCCCAAATGCTTTTAATATCTAATTTTGGCTTTGCATTAACACAGATAAGCACACATGGGAAGCACAAATGCACAGCCTTTCTACACTTCCTAATATATGGAAGTAGTCATGCATCTACCCTTTAGCAAAATTATGCGTGTTGCCCTTGAACAGAAGCACATACATTTCACCATGCAATGGTACAGAATGGGTGGAACAGGAGAGACACAGCTTTTTCCTTTTGCACAGAAAAGAATTCAGTAATCCCTCAAGCATTTTCTGTAAGCACCCCCACATAACAGATGTGGCTTTTAGGCAGGCAAGCACTTAAGACTTCGGTTTTAGAAAATACATGTTAACTCAAAGCTACTTTATACCTGTACACAAAGGTCAAGCGGAGTGACTCCATTTTTGTCTGGCAAATATTTGGCTCCTCTCAGCAGAAGAATCTGTGCAGTATCTCTTTGGCCATGGCTGTATTCAACATAGGAAGGTTATAAGCTCTATTTAGTTTGTGTTTTTGTAACCAGACAGCCTACCACAAAATATTTCATGAAGTAAATATGCAGTACCCAACCACTAAAAACTCAGCTGAAGCCTTAAACATAAAAAAAGGCTCCCACTTTCCTGGCTTTCCACAAACTGAAAAACTGAATTATTCAAGAGGACTTTTTCTACACAAGCAATAGAGTAAACAAGAGGCAGGACCCATGATACTCACTGGGGGGGGGGGGGGGAGCTCCACGTGGCGGAGGAAGCAACCACAGGTAAGCCTTCCCCCCACCCGGGCAACAACGGGGAGGCACAGGCCACCAAGCCTCCCCCCCCCCGCACCAATGGCGAGGCCCACATGGCTCTGAGCTGTGGGGCCCACCAATCTCCCCCCCCCCAGGAACTGGCAACGAGGCCTCAGTGGCTCCCAGCCACCCCCCCCCCCACCGCAGTTCCCAGAGCGTTCTCTGTGCATGTGCAGGGAACGCTCTTTTACTTTTGGGGGGATTTAAATATCACCCATATCATTTTTTAAACTTTTAGGATTTTTCTGCACACCTTGGGAGTCCCCCAAGTGTGCAGGAAAATCTCTCTGCCCCCCAAGTGCCCCCGATGTGCGGATTTAGATATCTGCATGCATGGGTGCACTTGGCTATTAGATATATAGTTTACTCACAAAATTCCTCAGATAAATTAAGGACTGTAGTCTACTGTGTTTAGCTTGCCGAAACTAGGGTCCTAATCAGTGTTCCCTCTAAGCTGAGTTACTGTGAGCTAGCACACAGTTTTTTAGCCTCCAGCTCACACATTTTTGTTTTTGTGTAGGAAGGATAGCTCCAGAGAAAACTAATGTATGCAAAGTAGAATTTTTGCTGACAAGACTCCACAGCTTAGAGGGAGCATTTGTCCTAATATGTAATCTTTGCATTACCTAATGCATCACATTAAAACTTATGCTTTCCTTCAGTTTTGTATTTAGGTTTCTGATTGGTTCTACGATCCTAACCCTATTGTATTGTTTACTGAATCCCCCCCGCGTCGACTGTAGTGATTCACTCTGTGTAATCTGCCTTGAGTTCAAGTGAAAAGGGCACACTATAAATGACATTAAAAAATGAAACACCTGAGGCTGCTAGCCTAGAAGCAGACTGTAAGATCAATGTAAAAGATCAAACCCCTTAGTTAAAACCCAGGGTAAAAATCTTTTGGCATGAAGCAGGTGCCAGGTGAGCCTCAAGGGGAAGGGCACTCCACAGGCCTGGTGCCACCACTGAAAAAGCCCTTTCAAAGCCATTTGGAGCAACCAGCAGAATAAAAACTTACAAGTTTCCCTTAGTTCTCCCAACTAAACACCACCACAGCTGTAAAGCAATTTTTCTAAACAAGATCATCTGCAGTCATGAAAGTTCATGTACTTGATGGTAACAATTTCTTTTTAAACTCAGAAGCCTTAAAGTTGTCATGAGTATGCTCCCACACACCAGCAGTGCGTGGTGGTGGTGGTGGTGGTGGTTCTCCCCGAGGATTGCCCACCTGGCAACGGTTAGGTCACGGGCATTCTGTGGCAGGTCCATTCCTCTCCAACGACCTGCCAGGGAGGGTGCACCAGGCGCCTTCATTTGCTGTACTCAAGACGGCTGTTCTGTTCCAGAAAGCATTTGGTGGAAAGTAAACTGTGGCAGCTTTTAACCATGTAAATGTGTATTTGCATTAACTTCTTAGACACTGTGACTTCTGTGTCCTGCAGCTTTTGATGTTTTGTTAGTCATCTTGAGTTTGGAGAGATAGGGCAGACAGTGCATTTTAAATTTTAAAAGTGCATACGACTTTGGGATGGAACACCCTTCGATCTGTTCGACGTTCCCACTGCCGCATTCCACCTCACCATCTTGTATCATGAGCATCCTGAGCCCGGAAGCCCTCGCATCCCCCATCAGCAACCCTGGAACTTGGTATGGAGAATAATCTTCTTAGCATGAAACAAATGGTGAATTGGACATAGTGACAAGCTCTGGTTTATTCATCTGGCTTAACCCAGGTAGCCAGTAGCACGTATGAAGGAAAGAAGGAATGGGAGGGGAACATATGAGCCAAAGGCTCTTTGTTAAGAACTTGCCAAAGATTGTTAGCAATGTCTGAATGCAGCCAGTTGGTGTACAACTGTAAATCAAACAGGGTAGTGAAAATACTAAATTAGCACAGTTAAGCTGAGTAGCATTTGGCTTTACTGACATGGACTTCCCAGTATTAACAGATGCTTAATTGTACTGCAGATCTGCAAATGCTTCCATGTCGACAAACACTGTAACAGTTTCCTTGTAACCTTGATGAAGACTAGGAACCACCACCAAGATCTAGTAATTACTTTTTACATTCCACAGAGCCTGAACATGTCTGTGGGTAAGAGATGCTCTGTTCTTAAGCCCCCTAACTAGGCTGGCAGGGTCCTCAGAGAAAGACCGGGTTCAAGGGGCTGGAAAAGTGCAGGACAGGCTTCACTAGATCTAGAGATGCAATGCAGATTTGCCCAAGGTACAGACTTCTCAGAGCCTAGCTCTTCTTATAGCTGCCTCTGTCTTCTACACCCTGGACCTCACTGGAGCTAGAAGCCAGATATCTCCAGCTCCCCATTTACTTCTCTCAACTCCAATTTCTGGCCAACTAGCCCTTAATGCACCTGCCAGAGAAATTTCGCAAACAAAAAAGTGTCTCTTCACAACTAATTTTTTGTGGCACTAATTTTTATCTAAGTTTCAGCCACCAAGAACCAGAGTCCAGTAACTTTTACACTGTTTTAAGAGCCCAGATATCAAAATTTCTTGTGCAAGAAAAACAGGAACCATGTGCCAGTGTCAGAGCACTGCCTGCTTTAGAAGGCTCTGGGTTCAAGTGATGCCACCTCCCACCGTAATGGTGCCTGGCAGGCACAGACTTCTCCCGGTTACAACGAAGAGTAGCCAACAGACCAGCTCAGCTTCATATGGTTCTAGTAGGCTGGGAGAGCTATTTGTTCCCAGCCACCCAGGGAGCTTCACAGTAGAAAAGGATTTTAACTTGATTTCCATACAGCCAAACAAACACTCATTCCATTGCCTTGCGTGGAGGTGAATGTGACATTTCATAAAACAGCAAATCATACCTGCAAGCAAAATAAAGCGGAGTTGCTCCTGAAACATTGGGCCGGTTAATATCTGCACCACTGTCTAGCAGGCATTGGACTGTCTTTTGGGAAGGAAAAAAAATGAAAATTAATGAAGCACACAAACACACACTCTTAATTTAGCACCTTTTAAATTACTCCTATTTCCTCCAATAAAGGCTTCAGACTCAGATGTATATGGAAGAATGTAACAAAAAATACTTAACAAGTACAGAAAACTTGGCAGAGCTAGAGCTCCGTTAGCAGAAGGGAAACGTTTCAGCAGGTTTCCTTTCCTCACTGTAGACCTCTGGCCCCACAGCAGGTGGCTTGTTGTCCCACAAGCATTTTCAGCATCACAGAGGGATGCAAATGGGCCGCCTCCTATACAATGGCAGCCTCCTATAGAACAAGCTATACTCAGGCACTTTCCAAGAGAAACCCAGTAGCCCCACGAGAACGAAATGTTTAAGTTTGTAATGTGCCATGCTTTCTATTAATGGCCTTCCTTTAGACATTTGTGACAAGCTCACGACAATCAAAGCAGCTTACATAAAATATGCATATTTTCACCAGCGTACCGTTTTGTGGCCATTCTGACATGCCACGTGAAGCGCAGTCTGTCCCATGGCATCTTCAACGTCTACATTGCTAACATGTTGAACAAGATCATGAAGCAATTCCGTTCTTCCATTAACAGCAAGCCAATGTATCTGGATACATAGAGAAGCCCGGGGGGGGGGGGGGGGGGACTCATCAGCAATTAAATTTGATTAATAGAAACTCAAAAATGAAGGCAAAGCAAATATGATGTCTTAATCATAGGTGCTGAACACACAGGTGTACTGTCAACCTGAAGGTCCAAGAGCACAAAGAGAGGGGTATGCCAATATCCACACCAGGCCAAGAAACAGCAGCTCAAACAAACAAACGAACACCTTCTGTGAGTGATTTAAAAGGTAACACCAAATGTAATGATATCTGATGATTCCAGCATGCACCCAGAGCTTCATAGATCACAGGGACTTCAACATACTATATGAAGCAAGAACAGCTTTATGTCTCACAAGGAATAAGGCCCGTTGTGGAAATAAATACAACGGGCTCTAGAAAGAGGCTCTGGGAAAGTGCCAAGGCCTTGGGCACTCAGCGTCAATTTGCTGTGGCAACCTCAGCAGGGTATAATGACACAGAGTCCACCATTTTCTCCAGGGGGACTGATCTCTGCTACATAAAGAGCAGTTGTAATTCTGAGTGATCTCCAGCCCTCACCTGGAGATTGGCAGCAGTGGTTCCCCAAGAGGGAATAGCTGGTTTGGAGGGCAGTCTATAGCATTGTACCTGTCTGAGGCCCCACCCCTTTTCAAACCTCACCTTCACCAGGCTCCACCCCTCAAATCACCAGGAATTCCCCATCTGGAGTTGGCAACCTCATCTCCTTCCCAGCCAAGCATCAACCTACCTTTATTTCCCCCTCACTGCTTGGCTTTCCATCTCCCCCACACACACCTGCAGCCTCTACCGTGCTGTCTTATCACACTGGCTGTCATGGGGGGGGGGGGTTGTATCTCAGCAGGGTATTGTGAGGCTTCTGCTCTGCGTAGTCAAGGATCAGATCTTTGTTAATGAAACATAGTTCTTTATTTCCAATTACTACATTAGTACAGGTCCTCGGATCATTGTCAGAGATAACACATACAATAGAAGCAGGGCTAATATACCCTCCAGCACAGTTTGAATTGCCCATAGGTAACCAATCAACAGGAAGGAAAAACCGCGGGCTAAAGGTCCCTTGACCGTTTGCTTCCCACAGGAAAAGGTTAGGTGTGAAGCAGTAAATTTCCCTTCTTAAACCAGACCCCTCAGATGTAACCATCTTTCACATAACAAATAGCTTTCTCCAAGGCCTTTACACGTTGATAAGAAACTGGTCCCTGTCTCCCCTGGCAGGGAGGAAAGGAATGCGGAGGCGCGAGGGTGAGAGGCCGATTGTTCTCAGGCTCTGAAGTCGCCACCCTCCCGGACAAATGGTTACATTAACCAGCCCTAGCCAAAGCCATAAACCCAGGGCCATAAAGACATGAAAAGGGACAGTGCATAGTGGATAGCATGGTTTAAACAAACAAGCATCAAGCATCAAATCTAGGTTACATAGTAAATGCAAGGTTACATAGATAGCAATAAGCCCAATAAGCCCCAGAAGCCCTTTGTTAGAATCCATAGATTCTGACACACTGCCACCCGAAAAATCTAATCTACCCCGGCTTATCTGGAAAACGATTATGAAAAGCCTTAACTAATTTAGGAGCATGAACATTGTCAGAAAGAACCCATTCATTCAGTTCAGGACCAAAGTCTACCCACTTGACCAGATATAGCAAGCGGCCCCTACGCATTTTTGAATCCAGGATTTCAGAAATCTCAAAATGGGGTGCCCCCTCCTTCATCAGTGGAGGAGGAGTTGGAGGAATTGGATGCCAAGCATTCGGCCCAGGATTCTTCTTCTACAAGCTGAAATGAAAAACAGGGTGCACAGAACTCAGTGATTTAGGCAATTCTAATTCAAAGGACACATCAGAAATTTTACGCAACACCTTGTAAGGGCCAACATATTTCCACCCTAGCTTCCTGCTGGGTTGCAGACCGTGTATATTTTTCATTGACAGATAGACAGAGTCCCCTGGTTGAAGGTCTCAACCTTCCGCCCTTCCTCGGTCCGCATACTTTTTGTAGTCCTCTTTGGCTTTGTCTAGAGTCTTAGCAATTAATGGCCACGAGTCTTGCAAGTTGGCCCACCATTGTTTAAAGTCTGAGGGAGGGGCGTCCGATGTTTCTTCTATGGTGGGTAGGGGCTTTCCCTCGAAGCCCCCTACTGCCATGAAAGGGGACACACCCGTGGATGAATGAACGGCATTGTTGTAGCTATATTCAGCAAACGGCAGCAACTCTACCCAGTTGTCCTGGTGTAGCATCTTAAAAACTGCTCCAATATCTGATTAGTTCGTTCGGATTGGCCATCGGTTTCTGGATGGTAACCCGAGCTCATGGCCGGTTCAATATCCAACATTTTCAAAAGCTCCCGCCAGAAGTTGGCAACGAATTGGCTGCCCCGATCGGATACCACACGTTTGGGGAAGGCGTGTAATTTAATCACGTGGTTAAAGAATGCTTTAGCCAGTCCCTTGGCAGTAGGCAATTGTTTGAAAGGGGTAAAATGGGCTTGTTTCGAGAACATGTCAACCACCAGGAAAGTGTCTGAGCACAAAATTAAATTTTGAGAAAAAAATCAGCCCACCGGAGTTGTTTGGCGTTCAGAGACCGTTGGGTGCGCAGGGCTTCCAGGTTTTTGTGATCGGTCCAAATTTCAAAAGGGGTCTGCGCTCCCTCAAGCCAATGTCGCCAAGGGGTCAGGGCCAAACGTATGGCGGCGGCTTCCGTATCCCACACCGACCAGTTTCTCTCGGTCTCATTAAACTTTTTCGAGATATAAGCCGGGGGTGTAATTTATTATCCAGCCCCTTCTGGAGAATTGCTCCCCCCATGGCCACGTCGGAAGCGTCTACATGGATCACAAATTCTTTAGTCTCGTCGGGATGGGCAAGAATGGGCTCTGAGGTGAACAGTTTCTTTAAAGTCTCGAACGCTTTTTGACAGCTTTCGGACCATGCTATTCTCTCCCCTGGTTTTCCCACTTCGGGACCCCTCCCCTTGGTTTTTAGGAGTTCGGTTAGCGGGAGGGTGACCGTGGCAAAATCTTTTAGGAAGATGCGGTAGAAGTTGCAAAACCCCAATAGGCTCTGCAGCTGTTTCCTAGTCCGGGGTGCCTCCCACTGCACCACTGCCTCTATTTTGGCAGGGTCCATTTTCAGCCCCTTCTGGGAAATGCGATACCCCAGAAAATCCACTGAATCTCGACTGAATTCACATTTAGACAGTTTAGCATACAATTGATTTTTCAACAAGGTAGAAAGCACTTCCCGGACCAATTTTACATGCTCTCTTATCAGCAGAATAGATCAAGATATCATCTAAGTAACATAACACCCCCTTGAATAAATGCTTGTGTAACACCTCATTTATCAAGCTCATAAAAACTCCCGGCGCGCCACTCAAGCCGAATGGCATCACCAGGTACTCAAACTGTCCCAGGGGTGTATTAAAAGCAGTCTTGAATTCATCCCCCTCCCGGATGTGCATGCGGAAATAAGCATCTCACAGATCCAACTTCGCAAATACCTTCCCCTTGGCTGCCTCCGTTAGCAAGTCTTTTATGAGGGGGAGGGGGTAAGCGTTGGAAGCCGACACTGCGTTTAGACCCCTATAGTCCGTGCACAGTCGCAGCCCCCCATCCTTCTTTTTCCTGAACAAAACGGGGGCTGCAAAGGGGGACTTGGCAGGGCGGATGAAGCCTCGCTCCAAGTTCTTGTCTAGGAATTTCCTCAGTTCCTCCCTCTCTGAGGGGCTCATGGAATAGAGCTTGCCCTTCGGTAGTTTTTCTCCTGGGAGCAACTCTATTGCGCAGTCTGACAGTCGGTGAGGGGGTAGCTTGTCCGCCTCGGTTTCACTGAACACTCCCATTAAGTCCCGATACTCCTTAGGGATGGCGGAGGGCACCAAGGTGAGCGCTGCCGCTAGCAAGGGTGCCGGGGGACCCGATCGCCACCCCGGATCCCACTTGTGGTGGTGGCACTTCTCGTCCACCCACGAGATCTTCCCCTCGCTCCATTTGATGTAAGGGTTGTGGGAACTCAACCAGGGGCTTCCCAATACCATGGGAAACTGGGTGTTGGGGGTGATGACAAAAGCTCTCTTCTCCCAATGTTCCCCTGTCCCCACTATCAACCTCTCAGTCTCTGCCACACACGCCTCCTTCATTTCCGAGCCATCCATCTGCGTGAAAGTGAGTGGCTCCCCCCAATGGGGTGACTTTCGGGGCTAGCCCGTCCACTACTAAGGGGCTGATCAAGTCCCTGGCGCACCCTGAGTCAATTAGGGCACGCACCCGGACATGGGTCCCAGTCCCGGGAGCTATTACAGTCACTACCATATATAGTAAAGGGCCAGGGATGCTCACCGGAGATGGCGCATCGGGGTTGGGGACCTGCAGTTCTGCGCTGTTCACTGCAGGCCGTTGGAGTTTCCCGACACCTGAGCCTCCGTCAGCTCCAGCTCCCCTTGCTCGCTCGCGGCCCCTTCCAGCTGTAATGCCCGGGGTTTGAACGAGGTCTTCCCCTTGCTGGGGGTGCTCCCCGCTACCGGGGTGGAGGTTTTGGGGACTTTTCCACTCCCGCGGGGGCACGCCGAGGCGTAGTGGCCGCTCTCCCCGCATCTCATGCAGAGCCCCTGCCTGAACCGGCTGTCTCGGATTTCTTGGACGCTGGGCTTGGGCTTCACCTTCTGGGTGGCTTTGGCTTGGGCAGCGGCCGAAGTTCCCATCTTGATGAGGGTGAACCGTTCTTCCACGTCAGCTGCCGCTCTCATCCAGGTGGCCAAGGAGCCCGGTCTCCCTCCCCGCAACACCGTCTCGTACACCTCCGGATTAAGGCCCTCTCGGTACTTCTCGATGAAGAGGTCTTGGGTCCAGCCGCGGATCTTAGCTGCTATACGCCGGAACTTGTCGGTGTATTCCCTCACAGAGGACCGCCCCTGGGTCAACTTCCGCAGTTGGTTCCGAGCCTTCTCTTCTCCCAGGGGGTCCTCGTAGTGTTGCCTGAGGGCCCACATGAAGTTGTGCACGGAGCGCAACTCAGGCCCGGGGGCGTTGTGCAGGCTCACATACCAGTCACTGGCGGTGTCCCTTAGCTTGGACCCGATGTAGCCAATCCGGTCCCTCTCGATGGGGTAGAGGTGCCCCCACGTGTCTAGGAACCTCTCGATTTCTATGAGGAAGAACCGTAGCTTCTCGGGGTCCCCATCGAAAGTAGCCGTCAGCGGATCGTTGGGTGCCTGGCGGATCATCTGCCCCGCGGGCACTGGGGCTGGGGTGGGCACGGGTGCGGGAACTGGGCGGGGGACGGGCGGCAGAACCTGCTGTGGCACTTGTTGCGGGACAACTCCCGCGGGAGCTCCCCCGGGGGGAACCGGTTGCGGCGGGGCTCCTCCTCCTGGAGCTCCAGCCCCTCCTGGGGCTGGCCGGGCTGCCTGAATAGCGTTCAGGGCGTCGCGGAACTGGAATTGCAGGTCGAGAGCTACCTCTCGTAGTTCCGTGGTGAGTTGCATTCGCAAATCCCCCATCATGCGATCTAGGGCTTGGGTCGGGTCCTCTCCATAAAGATCGGGACCGTAGGTCGCGCCCCTCTCCTCGTCCAGTGGCGGGGGTCGCCAGTCCCCTCCGTAGATCGTTTCGCGCTCGTCTTCCAGGAAGCTCGGCCTCCCGTGCTCGGTGCGGTCTCCCTGGATCGAGACCCGCGCTCCTTTCCGATCGTGGACCCACGAGTCGACGGTCCCACGACCGAAATTGCTCCATGAATACCTCGGGGTCACGCTCTGATGAGGAGGTTGTCGCGGGATGTAGTAGGCCCCCTGAGCCGTAGTCGTTGGCACTTCGGGCTCCCCGCCGCTGCCTCCAGCTCCGGCACCCTGGTCCGCCGGGGTCACCAGTTGGTCAGGAACGGCCAAGTCCCAGTCACAGATCTCTGACAATCTGTGAGGCTTCTGCTCTGCGTAGTCAAGGATCAGATCTTTGTTGATGAAACACAGTTCTTTATTTCCAATTACTACATTAGTACAGGTCCTCAGATCATTGTCAGAGATAACACATACAATAGAAGCAGGGCTAATATACCCTCCAGCACAGTTTGAATTGCCCATAGGTAACCAATCAACAGGAAGGAAAAACCGCGGGCTAAAGGTCCCTTGACCGTTTGCTTCCCACAGGAAAAGGTTAGGTGTGAAGCAGTAAATTTCCCTTCTTAAACCAGACCCCTCAGATGTAACCATTTTTCACATAACAAATAGCTTTCTCCAAGGCCTTCACACGTTGATAAGAAACTGGTCCCTGTCTCCCCTGGCAGGGAGGAAAGGAATGCGGAGGCGCGAGGGTGAGAGGCCGATTGTTCTCAGGCTCTGAAGTTGCCACCCTCCCGGACAAATGGTTACATTAACCAGCCCTAGCCAGAGCCATAAACCCAGGGCCATAAAGACATGAAAAGGGACAGTGCATAGTGGATAGCATGGTTTAAACAAACAAGCATCAAGCATCAAATCTAGGTTACATAGTAAATGCAAGGTTACATAGATAGCAATAAGCCCAATAAGCCCCAGAAGCCCTTGTTAGAGTCCATAGATTCTGACAGGTATAAGGACACAGAGTCCACTGAGTCAACCCAGTGAGTGATACACCCGCAGGCCCCTCTCTGGAACTACAGCTCAACTGAACCTTATGGGGGAACATTTTACCACAAACAGCAGCCATCTTACAAACACAGGTAACTGCCATTTTGTTACACCTACCAACAGCCACTGAGGTTAACAGTCCCACACAGGAGGGCAGCAGGAGAAGCGTCTTCGTCAAGACAGAAAGCTGTCTGCCAGTAATTCTGACAGGGCACAGTGGCTGAAGGAGTGGGCAGGGAAGAGGAGCAGACCCAGCACCCAGCCAATGGCACGCGAGTACTCACAGCCAGTGGATAGGGGCAGCTTCTGAGCGCCACACCAGGGAGCCAACTGATTTTGGAGCTTGTGAAATGTTCAGGAGAGTCCATGGTGAAAACAGAATTATGTATAACCGGAGGATATGCTCCTAGGGTCCCCAAAAATCAGAAGCAGCTTGGCAGCACTTAACACTCACATGAACACTAAGGGGAATTCCAGATACACATATAGCACATACATTCACCTTGTATAAAGGAAAAAGTATACACAGAGGTATGATTACATCCGAGGTCTGCAATCAGTAAACATGCCCAGATCTGCAGTAATATTTGCCTACATTGCCTTCAATGGGCCTACCACCAGACATCCAAGACAAAGGTTTACAAATCTGAGTTTTGGAAGTGGCTTATAGTCCAAAGAGAAAAAATTGTGATTAGAAATTAGGACCACAAATCTGCAAGCATCCACTCTTCCTCTTCGCTGGACTGTAGACTGAAAGTTAACAGTTTCATTTTTAATCAACTGGGGATGTCAAGAATGTAGGATTAATGGAAAAATCTATTGATCAACAGGAGGGTACAACATTGGGGTAAAGAGGCTAGGTTTTCACACAAATGTCAATTTGGTTATGTAGTTGCACCTACCTACAAGTATATTTTTAGAATAAGGCATAACTGTAGTATCAGTGAAGGATGACTGTGAAATCATATTGAATCTGATTTTACAGTCAAACAGGGTCCCCACTCCCTCAGACTGCTCAAAGGAATCCAATCCCATTCCTAGGGATCTTGGATGAGCAGTCAAACCAAGTTCTATTCCAGCACTTAGCGGAAACCCCACAAGTGCCTAAGTTGCTTATCTGAGTCCAAAAGTATGGACTCCTGGGCTCTGAGATTTGATCTAGGCACTTAGTGTTACCTATGTGCAAGGGATCAGATTTGGGGTTTTTTAAACCATGACATATTAGGGGGGAGAGAATAAAGGATGAAGCATTCCCCTCCTGCTCCAGGGAAGATCATGACTTTTAAAAGATTCAATTCAATTCCACAATAGTTGACTCATCCCGAACCAGACACAGGACACTCGTCCCCAATACCAATGATCACCTCAATATCACTCTGGCATCACATGCCAGTAATATTTAAATCTTCCAGTAAAAGTCAATAAACACAAGTTTCTAGAACTTACCGCTGTCAGTCCTTCATTATTACAAATGTTGACATCAGCACTATATTCTAGTAGCTTGCTCATACATTTCTTCTGGCTGTACAGAAAAGAAATCTCATTACACCCTCATTTTGAGAAAGACTGGTTCATCTTCTCCTTTAGTTTCCAAGGCCTGGTCCGTTCACTTAGTGGACTGAAAAACCTCTCCGCATGTGGACACCGGCTTGGCTTATAAATATGATTGCAAATTAAATCAAATGTAAACGTATGTGCTTGAGAACAGCTTATAGTTTAGCTTGCAGAGGCCAGACAGAGAGGAAGGAAAGGCACAAGGGCTCCTGGTGTCTCAAAGGTTAGACAGCGTCATGTAGAAAGAGGAATTTCATGTGGGCTACTGACAAACAGCTCAAACTCAGAGCATCTTGTGGCTTTTCTCTCACAGAAAGAGTGTCTGGCTTCCAGGACAAGATGGTCTTAAGAAGAGTTGGTTTTATACCCCACTCTTCACTACCCAAGGGAGTCTCAGAGTGGCTTACAATCACCTTCCCTTTCTTTCCCCTGTGAGGTAGGTGCGGCTGAGAGAGCTCTGAGAGAACTGTGACTGATCCAAGGTCACCCAGCAGGCTTCATGTGGAAGAGTGGGGAATCAAACCCGATTCTCCAGATTAGAGTCTGTCGCTCTTAACCACTACACCATACTGGCTCTTAAGAAATAGTTCATGACCCCAGCCATCAGTGCCCACTGCCATGACAAGATGTGTTGACCAAGCAATTTTAGATTTGTTGGATCTCCGGTCTGCAAGGGAGCTTGCAAAAGTTTGTCACTGTGCAAAATGAGTAGGCCTAATAGTCAATTACTATAAAAGGAAAAAGAGGGCTAGACTGCTTGGGAAAAAAGTGATTTGTAAGGACGATGCAATGATCTGGACATAAGCTATACAATGAACAGTCTCCCGCGACAGATTCATGGAGGAGAGGTCTATCAGTGGCTACTAGCCGTGGTGACTAAAGGGAACCTCAATGTTCGAAGGCAGGCAGCCTCTCAATCCCAGTGCCAGGAGGCAAAACCAGGCAAAGCCTCTGCATCCTGTTGTTGGACTCCCAGAGGAACCGGTTGTCCACTGGATGAGACAGGATACTGGACTAGATGGACCCTCACTGGTCTGATCCAGCAGGGCTCTTCTGATGTTCTTAACAGGGAAAGATCAGAGGAAACTGTCCTGCCACAGGCACAGACTTTGACTGGCCCTCCAAGTCAGGCACGGGGGCCTCAGCTGAATGGGAATTTATCTGTAAGCTGCTTCAGATGTAACATCACTTTGTTGATTTAAATTACTTTTTTCTCTAATTAGTGAAGTGCTGTGGTCTCTGGGTTCCTTCTGCAGTAATCTGCTCCCTCAGACAGTGGTCCGACCACCCACTGCCATTAATAACAAGTAACTGGCAAGAATTAATTAGCAGTTTTCACAAAGGATTCTCTACTACCGTAGATTCTCTATACTACCGTAGATTCTCTACTACCGTATAATACAACATGCAAGGCAGGTGCTCTGCGTTGCAGCCCAAAACCAAGGCGTTCCAGTGTGCACAATTACTTCCCCTAAAAAAGGAGAGGGGCCGAGGAGCATCACTGGGCACACATCAGACTTCCGCGCCTGGTTCTCCATGCAGTGTCTACTTCATTTGTCACATTTTTTTTGACTGAGGTAACTTTCTCAGAGCAGCAATCTTCTGTCAATTTCTTGCTGTCACTGTGGTTGCCACTTCACCACAGTGACAGCAAGAAACTGACAGAAGGTTGCCACTTCCCCACAGTGGCAAAGGGGCTTCCAGATGGTCGGTTTTCCCCAGATTTTCCCTGCCCTCAGTCCCCCATGATGGCCATTCCCCCCTTACACAAACACCACTGGGGAGCTTTTTGTGGTTTCCAAATTCAAACAGCAACAGATATACTACTGTAGCATTATAAGTTTATTAAATGTAAAGGTTTCCCTTGCTTGAAAGCCAGTTGAATCCGACTCTAGGGAGCGGTGCTCATCTCCGTTTCCAAGCCGAAGAGCCAGCGCTGTCCAAATACTTTTTCCGTGGCCGGCATGACTGAACACCGAGGCGCACGGAATGCTGTTACCTTCCCACCAAAGCAGTACCTATTTATCCACTTGCAATTTTTTTGCTTTCGAGCTGCTAGGTTGGCAGGAGCTGGGGCCAGAGACGGGAGCTCACTCCGTCATGCAGCACTCGGGTCTCAAACTGCTGAACTACCGACCTTCCGGTCTGTAGTTCAGCATCTGAACCTCTGACCTACTGTGGCCCCACAGCAGTTTATTAGACCCCCTGAATTTCCAAATTTCATTTTTTTAATGTCTGTAGCACATTTTGTTGTGGAGATGTAAAGGTAAAAGGAAGAGTTTCACAACAAAAAGGATTACATACTTGCTCGTCAAAAAAAAAAAAAGAAAGCTGGGAATTCAGAGGACCTGACAGACACAGAGTCATAATGCTAGTGAGATATGCCAATTGCCATTGTTTTGTTTTACATCTTGAAAACACACTCTGAAGGACCAGAAATGGAAAGATGGACTGCCTAAAGAGGTGAGCAGTGACTCGTGAAAGCTCAGAATTTGCCACAAATGTTAAGTCTTTAAGGCACTACTGAACGCTTGCTCTTTTCTACTGCTACAGACAGACCGAACACAGCAACCCACCTTGATCTATCTTGGGGGACTCTGGCAGAGGACATGGCACCAGCGTGAGCAGGACCAGGAGAGACCTGGACCTTCCTGCCCCCGTCAGCACCATTGCCCCTGCCCCCGTCTCCTGCAACAGCCCATCTTACCCCACCCCCAGCCCTGTAGCCGCCCAGGATTTGCTTCAATTGTTCCTAAACGATCCTAGTAAAAGCAGGTTGAGGAAAGATCAACAGCCTGTCTAGGAACAATCTGAGAGGAGTCTGCATCTAATGTAAACAGGATTACTTGCATGGCAAATGTACAAGCTGATTCTGAGATTTCTGCCACTGTATGTTTTTTGCCCACAAGGGGGACAAAACTAGCTTTTAACTGTTTTTTTCTTTTTAAAGGTAATGGCAAGGTTTGCAGGATGCCAAATTCTGTTAAGGGCAGTGCTCCCACTACAGTCTTAGACTGGTATGATCCATCCCAGTAATGTATGGGTGCTTACGTATATAGAGATTTCTTGCCGAGATAGGAAACTCCATTCATAGGGAGGGCACAAGGAATGCAGAACAGTTACTACCACTGAAATTAATGGAAAGGTGGGCAAGAGAGATCTCTATCTGCAGCGCAGAGCTTCCATAAATGGAACATTTGACTGGAGCAGGAAAACAGAACACCCAAAGAGCATCCTTTCCTAGTAATGCCCCTTTCCTCCTGCATCTCTTGCAGGAGTTCTACAGGCCATGGAAATATGCTATTGATGAAGAAACAATGAAATCTACAAAGCACGCCTCAATTGTACCAGACAACTGCAAGAATAATCGCTTAAAACATTTAAAGCTTCTTGCTGACCACAACAGCTTCTACAAAACACCCACACAAAGCAAACTGCATTTTGCCTTCGTCAACTTCCGCTCATGTGAAACTATTCCCCAACTACACTTTACGTTGCCTCTGCTAATCTTGATCCCATTTACATTATATTCAATAGATTAATAAATATGTTAACCCGTAAGTATTTTTGCTTCTCAGTCTGGAGACTTCGTCCATTTGAGCAGAAAGCAAGCAAGGCTTCACCAAGTGACTGGAGACAGCCTTGTGCCTCGCAGATTATCTGTTTAAGATTTCAGAAATGAAAGAAGGCCCAATGCAGCAGCCACGTCTCTTACCCGTTTCTAGCAGCCAAATGAAGGGGTGTACACCCAGAAATATCTTGATAGTTGGGGTTTGCTCCTTTCTTTAGCAGCAGAACTAGACATTCAACTGACCCACAGCTGAAGGAAAAGGTTGGGGAAAATCTTTATCAGAAGCCACACAGAAAAATGACAGCTTCCACAACTTAACCATTTTATATCAGATTTGACACTTATAGCCTCTTTCCTCAAAAACCACTTGAGTAAGTGGATAGTTAAGACAGCATTTGTGTTCTTTTCAAGTTTGCAATGGCTGTTTTTTAAAAAATTTGATCGGACATAAGCTGACCACTATTCCCTACTGATACTTAGTGGAAAGCAGAGATGAACATGTTAAGCAAACTAGCACACATGAAGTTAAGGCACGAGCAGGGAATATCCCCCTTACCCACTATTTTCTCTTGCCCTTCCCTAGCAGCTCCCATAGTCTCTCCCCCTTTCCTGATTCTTTCTCTCCTTCTTACCCACCACACCTTGATCTGTCCCTAGCTTCAGCTTTCCCTCCATCTGCCCTCTGTCATGTCCTCCCCAGAAAAAAAGCCAAGCCCAGCTGTATGCTGGCCGCCAACAGGCCAATCCCAGTGGCGTGGGCTGTGAGCTTCCAGCGATCGCCCCTGGTCCTGTCCCTGCTGAATCCATCTCCATCCGAGTACATAACAGGGGAGGGGGCAGGACACTCTCCAGGGCTGTTCTGGCCTCCAAGTCCACCTCTGCTCCCACCCGCAGCTTTGCTTTATAGAAATCAAGGCTTGGAAGGCTCAATGTTGTTGTTAGAGATGGCCAGCAACCACCAAAATGGCAATTTAGTGCTCTATAGGCATTCTATTCTTAAAACTACAGATATTATTCTGGGAGGAGGTTAATCCCCTGATGTGTTTTGGGGTCTGTTTTTAGATTTCTGATTTTTCTGCAAACTTAGGACCTCCTTCAGGTGTGCAGAGAAATCCCCTAGCTCCATTCTGTGGATCTATTAATCCACACTCTACGGCCCAGTTCAGAATTAGATACATGATTTTATTAAACAAAGGGAACACAGAAATGGCCACATTGATCCTTCCAATTCGCCATGCTTACCCTTCAAAAGTGACAGGGCAAACTGTCATAAACTAAAAGCAAGGGGAGTTTCTTTAACTGAAAGGCTGTCTCTTAGCAATAGTGTTTCTCTAGGCTTGTGAAACTGGCCTTACTTTGCTGCAATATGAAGCAGGCTCCGCTTTACACGTCCAAATGCGTAATTGACATCAAACTTGGAATTTGACAGCAACTCTGAAACAGACCTAAAACAAAGCATACTTATGTTAGAAAGAGCACTGTATTTTCAAGGTCTTTTTGATGGAAATAAATGCCCGCTGTATATGCCACATGCTGCAAAAGGCAACGTACCTTCTGAAATCTGCTTAGCAGTCAGTTTGAAACTCTATTGACCTCAATGGGATTCGTTTTCATGTCATGCGTTTATAAGGCACATATCAGAATAAACAGATACTTTTGCTGTTATGCATTATATTAATTGGCTTTAAATATTTCACAATTTTGTGTGCATTACTAATTAGACCTGTGAAAACTAAAAACAGCTGTACTCTACAAAAATGCTATCCAGTGAAGAATATTTCTGCTCTTCAGTTTGTATCTCTCCCCCCCACCTTAAAAGTTTACAATGTGCTATTTTGAAAAGTATTTTATCCTGGCCTAGTTTGAAGTTGCATCCGATAACTGGAAAGTCTGCCCAACTTCAAACAATTGTATCAGGGGATTATCCTCTTGCAAGTAATAATAAAGAAGTAATTGCTCTTTGTCTGATGAAAGAGCACAAATTCACACATACACACACAAATGGCTGGACTAAAAGCCCCTTCAACAATTATCTCAATCCTGAGTAAGGGACAGTCAAAAATTCTGCTTTTTTATCACCTATCTCTTCATGCATGTCCATAGCTGTGGACAGAAAACTAACAGCAATATGGAAGTCCTTTGGAAGCTCCTGCTCATGAGGAGCCTTGCACAGAATGGTTTATAAAACCCATAAAATCTATTTTATGATGTAAAAGCCACAGGTGTGTTTATATCTAGCTAACTTTCAATGCAAGTATGTTACAGATTTAGGCCAGGATCCCAAAAGCTACCTTAGGGAGGGGAAATTGTCTAAGCATGCTTTCCTCAACTTCAGAAGAGGTTTGTCACGTTGCAGGTGGATTGCTGTTAAGGTCAGCTACTATCCGCATGGCTCTTTGGCTCCTAGCCTAGATTTAAATTCCAGAACTTCCTTCAAAAGACAACAGGAACAAAAACATACTGTAATGCTTTGAACCTCTGTACTAACAAGAGAACATATTTTAGTTTTGTGCATGTCTGTATGTCAGAGTCTGACAATAGGGTGCCTGTCTTTCTTGTTTTCCTTGCCTGAATTGTAACCGTTTGTTATTTACTGCTCGCCTTGAAGTATATTATCTGTTCTGCTAAATGTTACCGTTCTCTGGTCGGGAGGATGGCGTGTCGCATTCCTGCACGTCACATAAACAACTGGGACTAGTACATCCGTCCACTCCCCCCTCAGTCTTTTGAGGCTCGAGGAATGTTATCAAGTTGTTACAACCTTGGGGCTTGTTTGTTTCTAGCCAAATGTTTAGCCTATCATTCACACATATGGGTCACCCAGATCAAGAAGGGCATTTTTATTACTTTCTCACCTACCCTGTGGGAACCTTAACGGTCATCCTTTTTCCCGCTTCTATGTAATGGCTCTGATTGGTCCTGTACCTGTATTCAATTGTAGCTGGGGGTATATTAACCACTGTTGCTTGCTGTCATGTATCTCTAACAAACATTGAGAACCTGGATCCATTATTAGAAATAAAAGAACTCTGCTTTTACTCAAAGGTCTGATCTGATAGTGTTAGCCCAGAAGCCTCACAGTGTATGCCTTTTGCCATCAAGTCACAGCCGACTTATGGTGACCCCATATGGTTTTCAGGTCAAGAGACATTCAGAGATGGTTTGCCATTGCCTGCCCCTGCGTCCTGACCCTGGTATTTCTTGGTGGTCTCCCATCCAAATACTAGCCAGGGTCGACTCTGCTTAGCTTCTGAGACTGAGCTAGTCTGGGCTATCCTGATCAGAGCAGAGAATATATGAAGACATGTTAACACAGTGGGTGCCAAACTACAGGCACTGGACATGCTGGTCATGTCCTGTAAACTACCCTATGCTTAAGGGCTTGAAGGACTAGTGAGGCTTTTGACTTGTATCTTCTGAACACCACGCAAAAACCAATGCCCTTATTCAGAGGTGGTGGTGCTTTAGATCCAACACTTACATAAACCTTTATCGCAGCTGGGGTTTGTTTTGTTTTCAGGTCTAGACATGAGAACGTACCTGTGTTGGTCAGCCATGACCATTGGCATTAAAGTGTAGACAGCAGTTTCATTATCTGTAGAAATTAAAGTATAGTTATTACACCGTTTGGGTAGCCTGCAGACAGTGACTGAGAGGAACAATCAGTTGTTGGTCAACTAGGTATACTTGGACACTCCACACTATTTATAATTTTTAGGTAAATACTTAAAGCTTTCATTTGAAAATAAAAGACATCTTGCTCCTAACCATAGCACTGGCAAATTCTTCCAATAAATTGATTCACACGTGACTTCCAGATTTTGAAGTTGTACAGCATCAACTTGTTTAATTGTTTCCTCAGTTGCTACAGAATGAGATTAGGGCTTGGACCCATCTGCGATTTCTTCTAGCAGAAAAGATTTCCTTCCGCAAAGCAGAACTTCCTCCCCGTGCTGATTCTAGTACCCCCTGAAATGCTGCTCCTGGGAGACAGGGCATCCTCAGAAACAGCATTTGGGGGGGGGGGGACGGGAACTGGTGAATACCCTCCCCTTTCCACTTGTGGAAATCTGTTGCTGGAACAGAGGGTGTAAGATTAAAAGGATGGCAGCAAAAATCAGTTTTCATCTCTTCAGAACAACAGGGAAATGAAAGTGCCATTCATGTATTTCTTGGAGTAAAATCTCCATACATGTTAGAACATAAAACTAGGGAATTCTCTCTTTTTTTCCTCTCAGACGCCAGCTTTAAAGCAAATGGAAACTGGAAAGGATGGTTCCAGCGTATACTCTGTTAATCTATCACAGCAAACATTAATGGGAGCCTGCTGGCACCTTAAAGTTTTTATTCTAGCATAAGCTTTTGTGGACTGCAGCCCACTTTGCCAGCACATATAGTTGAAAATGAAGGCAAGCAGTCAAGTAAAGGAGAATTGATACCATAAACAAGATAACTCTAGAGAAGGATCCAAAGCAATTCAACACATCAATTTCCTGAAACAAAAAATGGCACCAGACAAGAAGGAACAAACCTTTATTCACTTATTTTTTTAAAAAAAATCTTTTCAAACCATTACCATAATATGTACTATTTGTTCTTTTGGGATTGCTGTGTGTTCAAAACAAAAGGTTCGGAAGAACAGCACAAAAAAATCAGGATAGATTGTTTTGCAAGGTCTTTTTTTAGATTTAAAATCTCAGAACAGGGGGTATGATAAAGCATCAATAAAGCCCCCTGCAATATCACATTATTCATAAAATTAAAGCACATACAACTCACACACACACACACACGAAAGTAAAGTCTGGCAACTCGGAAGTAGAAGTTCCTTCCTTTTTATTTTTAGCACCATTACACCTTCAAGGAAATATGGCACTTGATACACAACTGGAGAACGGGTGGCTTTGACAGGGAAGGGATACAAGACAAAACAGATTAAGCTGCAACCCCTTAATCCCACCATTTACTTCTAGCCTATTACCTCAACCATAACCTGCCCTCCCCAAGGATTTATGGATTTAAAGAATATAATGTTAGGTATAGTGTGGTATGATTTATTCATAACCCTAAATAATAAGCTGTTAAAAAGTTATTTAAAAAGTATCTAGAGCAGGGGCGGCCAAACTTGCTTAACATAAGAGCCACATAGGATAAACATCAGAAGTTTGAGACCTGCAAGACATGAACAAATATTACACACATGGTTTTATAGAAAAATATGCCAATTTGCTTCTTAGTAACATTAAATGAGACTCCCAAAAATAAAAAGGGGTAAAAACAGATATTGATAGTGATATTTACTTGTCCAGTGATGTTTATTTGATTGCTAATGATATTTATTTGCCTAAGAGAGGGGGAACACATTTGAGAATGCATTTAAAGTTGCTTTCTTTCTCTGCTCCCCCCCCCTCCCCCACCTCAAGCCTGCCCAGGGAGGGGAACACTGGCTGCGGAAGGGAAGACCAATTGGGGAGGCATGCCTCCCCTTCGCTTTCCCAGCCGCCCTGCTGGGAGCCCCACAACACGTGTGAAAGAGCCGCATGGGGCTCCCAAGCCGCAGTTTGGCCACCCCTGGTGCAGTCTGTTCAGTAACAGCTTTCCAGCATCTAAGGCAACTTAGTCCAGCCTTTGACACAGAGACTGAACTCGTCAAGACTGCATGCACGTGGAAGAAGTTCTGCCGTACACAGCCCCGGGGTGACCCTCGCCACCAAACACCCGCCGCCTCCTCCTCCTCCTCCGGAGCTCAGGGCATCCTTATTCCACGCCCCACCAGGTTCGGCTACTTGGGGATCCCACCCAGAACCGTGCTGAAGTTCATTCCAGGAACACGCCTCTCCCTTTATCACGGAATGGTCCCAGCACGGCTAGGATCCCAGGACACCCAGGGCACCAGGTCCCCACCCCGCCAGTCACGTTTTTTTAAAAAATGCTGCTTCCTATAGAAACCACCGTTACCATGACGCCACCCCGGACCCGCCGGGACCCTGCCCGAGTCCCCCCTCCAGCTATCCCACCTGCCCTCCTCCAGACCGGCGACCTTGCGCTCTCCCTCGCCCTTCCCCGGGCACACACACACACGGGCACACACGGGCACACACACACACCCCAACAGGGCTCGGGTCCCAAGTCGGAGGGCGCCCGGTTCCCCCCCCCCCCCAGGCGAGCCCGAAGAACACGCGCCCCCCGGCACACACACACACACACACACACACCCCGCTCACCCTCGGGCAGCTCGACGGTGCGGGCGCGGCGCAGGGACCTCGTGAGCCGGTTGAGCTGCTCCATGGCTCTCTCCATCCTCGAGGCAGGAGCCCCGCCGCCCGCCCCGCCCTCAGCCCATCGCCCGGGCGGCCCCGACCCCAGCGCCCGCCCTCGGCCCCCCGGCCAGCCAGACGCGGGCTCCTTCGCCACGCATGCGCCGCCAGCCTCCCGGATACGCCATAGAGCTCCGGGGAAGAGACCGGCGCGAGGCGGGCCGGCGCATGCTCCGAGGCGGGGCGGCGCTCCCAGGAAGCTCCGCCCTCTCCCACGCCCCTCGTGTCAGGCGCGGTGGGGACGGAGGGCCCCCCCCCACCCTCTCTCTCTCTCTCTCTCTCTCTCTCTCGCCGTGAAGCTGTCAAGCCGCTAAAGCCCCGCCGACTTTTGCTGGCGGTTGTTGCTGTTGCTGTTGCGAGGAAACGAGGAACACCCCTCGGCTCAAGGGTCGCTGACGGAGCGCCACGGCCCGTCTAGGGTTCCCATTAGGGTTGCCAGGGCTGGGTTGGGAAATACCTGGGGACTTTGGGGGGGGTGGAGCTAGGAGAGGGCGGGGTTTGGGGAGGGGCCTCCGCAGGGTACCATGCCACAGAGTCCACCCTCCAAAGCAGCCATTTTCTCCAGGGGAACTGCTGATCTCTGTCCGCTGGAGGTCAGTTATGAAAGCGGGAGATCTAGGGCTGCCAAGTCTTACTTACTGATTGGCGGGGGGGAGTCCCTCGCTGGCCGGGAGCCGCCCGGGCCCGGTGACATCACCCGGAAGTGACGTCACCATGTTGGAGACGTTGCCAGGGCGAAGCTCTGGCAATCGCCCCAAATGGGGTTCCCGGCCGGCGGATCGGGAACCCCTATAGCGGGGGATCCCCCGCCCCCCGGGCTGACTTGGCAGCCCTAGGGAGATCCCCAGGCCCCACCTGGAGGCTGGCAACCCTAGTTCCCATCCTCCAGGTGGGGCCTGGGGATCTCCCGCTTTTACAACTGATCTCCAGCTGACAGAGATCATGGCTGCTTTGAAGGGTGGACTCCTATGGCATTGCACCATGCTGAGAGGTCCCTCCCCTCCCCAAACCCCGCCCTCTCCTGGCTCCACCCCCAAAGTCCCCAGGTATTTCCCAACCCAGACCTGGCAACCCTAGGTCCGTCCCGGCTAAAAGCCGCTTCTCTACCTGTTAAATATCTTTGCTCTGCAATAGCGCGCCCGACACTAAAGCAGTAGGTGCTACTAAAGGGAAATGTGTGCCAAGGCAGGAGTTGGCATACATGGCAGTGTTCCCTCTGAGCTGAGTTCGTGTGAGCCAGCTCACAGGTTTTTAGCCTCCGGCTCGCAGATTTTTGTCTTCGCTCAGGAAGGATGGCTCCAGAGCAAGCTAATTTATGCAGCAGCCGAATCGCTCGCTCACAACCTTAATGGCAGTAGCTCGCAAAGCAGAGTTTTTGCTCATAAGACTCCACAGCTTAGAGGGAGCATAGCGGTGCCATCTTCTTAAACAAATTCCAGAAGGGTACCCATGTCCATTTGGAGCAACAAAACCACAGATTGTCTTATGGCGCCTGAAAGACTAAACAGACTGATTTGTTTTAGAATCAGTTTTCATGGAGTAGGGCCCGCTTCAAAAGAAGCTTATGCCTCAGTACATCTATTAGTCTTGTGTTGCACAAGCCTGTTTCTGTCTCTTAAAAAAATAAGCACTCAGAAACTTTCAAATGCACAACTGCTTCAGATCAGGATGTGATTAAGAACAAGCTACGCACTTGCAAATAGATTGTCTGGTTTTGCCTTTGCAACAGCAAGAGCTCCATTAGCAAGTCTGGATATGACATACTGCTGACTCGTCTAGAAGACAAGACAGATAAATGTCTATTGACATTACTTGGTCCATCCTTTTTGAGCTAACTTCAGAAAGTGGGATTGGCAGTCAAATTTTAACAAAGCTGGATATTTTACTGGAAGATCATTAAGTATCAGCAAGGCAAGCACTCAGTTTAGTTGAATTGCCCAAATTTTAAGATTAGCAATTGGCAAATAACCGGATTCCTAGCCAACTATACCAAGGTCCTGCCCCTTCCAGGAGTTCCCAGTAAATAGGTGCTGAGGCAGAGGTCAGTTTAAATGATGTTTACTGTAAAATGTTCTTCAAGCATCCCAAAACCAGAATCACACACACTAACATACAGCTCCTGAGAAACTTAGAGAAATAGCACTTTTGCATGAGCAGGAGTTTCGTTGGTTGGGAGATACTTTACCTACAAACAAAGATACAAACTCTGAAGAGCTTTTTTAATGTTTGAAAATTCAGTAAATAAATCTGGATGGAAGCAGATAAGATTATATGGTTCAGATATGTCAGTGTTGTGCTTGAAGTTCTCAAAAGTGTTTCTAAGAAGGAAGGAAACCTCAGTCAAAATTTTTCGGTGCAGTAGTAGGATAGTAGGAAAAATGCAGGACAAGAAGGGAGGAATCTGTCCATTGTAATTCTCAGTGCAGTTACTCTGGGTAAGACTAATAATAAGCTCAGCAGTGCTGAGATCAGCTTTCTCTCGGCTTTGCACATGGAACAACCAGTGTTGCTGCTGCTGCTGCACATATTTCAGGTGGGCTTTCCTTTCCACTTTTTGTTTCACATTTCTTTCTGAAAGCAATGCATGAGCGTTCCTGCAGACAACATTTCCATTCTCACTTACAGTAGTAGAAAGAACCCCAAGAAGGGCCATGCATGCTAGCACTGCAAAGCAAATATAAGACTGCCTCAAATGTTACACTTTTACAGAATTTAGGATAGATTTCTGGATCTGTCCACTAAATTATGGGTGAACTTAATAGAAGGGGTAACATTTGCCAAAGGCATCAGTGGACATTTCAAGAAACTACCAAACAGGTAGAGTGCAAGCCTTTTGTGACTCTTATTCCTCAGAGACAAGGTGGAACCCCAGCAGGCACTAAGGCTGCCATGGGCTCAGTTTAGTTGTGACACTCCTTGGAACACACTGAGTGCCTTGTTAACTTGTCCTGGTGAAGCATCCCGGCTTAGGGTGTATTCTCACTGAGCCATGGGCACCACTGTGCACTACAACATGGGCCATGTCCCTGGAGAAAACAAATAGGACACAAGCAGGCACTGACTGTACCTGTTGCCACCCTTGAAAACTGCGCATAGAGTTTGACTCCACAGTTCTCAAATATCATACAAACATGATATACTAAACAATTAAGCCAGTTATTTGTTCTTCCAGTTGGGCTTCCTTCCTTTTCAAAATCTGCCTTTCATCTTGCTGTCAATTATATCGACCCTCTGAAAAATGCAAGTTCAGCTCTTTTTGTTCTTTTGTTTAGCATAGCTAGAAATCAATTGACCTGAAATAAAATCAATACAGTTTCTCTCTGATGTCGATGGGACCCTTTCTACACAATTAACTATTCATGTAGACCCTGTTTGTGCTGAGGGGCACTGCTAATGGCAATTTGATCTGAAACACTACAGGACTTCACTCATCGAACCTCGCAGTCAAGAGTAGCCACACCAAAGCAAAAGGGACCGCTCTAAAATGTATGTAGATTGAGGAATGCACTCGAGCCATTACAATTGTAGTACCAAGTTTTTGTTGTTACTATTAAAGTCTCAAAGCTGTTTATCACTGAAGAGTAATTTAGTTCATTTTACTTATATAATGTTGACATACTTAATGTGTGTGTTTGTGTTAAGTGCTATCAAGTAATTTCTGACCTATGTCAACCCTATGAATTAATGACCTACAAAACGTCCTCTTGTTAACAGATTTGCTCAGAGTTCAGGCTTGATTTGATCTAGAACCCACTTACTTGTCTTTTCGGTGGTTCATGGTAACTGTAAAACTCTCCTCCAACACCACTTTTCAAATGAATCAACTGTCTTCCTGTAAGTTTTTTTTATTATCCAACTTTCACAACCATGCATGGTATTGGGGAATACTATGAATCATCTCGACCTTAGTTGCCAGCAACACATCCTTACCGTTAAGGATTTTTTCTAGTTATTTCATGGCTGCCTTTCCCAGTCTCAGCCTCCTCCTGATTTCTTGGTTGCAGTCTCCTTTTGGTTGATGATGGAGCCAAGGAATAAAAAGCCTTAACTATTGCCATCTCTTCATTGCCAAGTTTAAAGTTGTGTAATTGTTCAGTAGTCATTACTTTTGTCTTGATGTTTACTTGGAATCCTTCTTTGGCACTTTCTGCTTTAACCTTCATCAGTAGTGGTTTCGGGTCACTATTTTCTGCCAGTAATGTGGTGTCATCTCCATATCTCAAATTGTTAATTGTCCTTCCACCAATTTTCACTTCCCCATTATCTAAGTCTAATCCAGCTTTGCTTATGATATGTTCTGCATATAGACTGAACAGACAGGGAAATAAAATACATCCTTATCTGATACCTTTGCCAATTGGAAACTTAACATGCCTTAAAACAAATCACCTATGTCTTTCTAGGTGTCCAATTAGAACATCCAAGATCAACAGAGTCTGGTCCCAGCATAAAGATGGAGAATACATGATCCAGCAGTCTTACAAAGTGAAACATGTCTCGGTCTAGTTAATGTCTGAAAAGTACATCTCTTGGTACAGTATCAGTGAAATCTCAAGCATATTTACATCCTTCCAAACCCACTGACTTCAGTTGACTTAGGGCCAAACACCATAGTATATGTGATGTGAGCTGGATTGGGGATCGCTCATATGATCAGGGAAATCGCCTTCCAAAGCTTAATACAACATGGGAGTACTGCACAGGGGGAAGGGATTTCAGCCTTCCTCCCGTGCCATTTTCACAAGTGAAAGCAACAGAGGGGCTATTTGCCCTGCTGTGGGGCTTCATTTGTATTGGGAACATGTAACGGAGTACATGGGGAGCCCAACAGTGGGTCAAACAGGGCCCCCCATGATCATTTCCTCTCAGGAAAACAGTGTGGAAGGGAAGCCTGAAGCCTCTGTCCCCCCGTGCAGCTTTCCCAAGCCTCATTGAGCAATGGCACACTTTTCTAATTATGTGCATGAGTGCAAGCTGTGTCAGCGGTCCCCCAACCCAACTCATGTCATGTGTATCATATAGTTTGTCCCCTTAGATGGGTATAAATCTGTTTAGGATTGCTCTTCCCACTGTTTCCCCAAAACTCCAAGTCAAAGAACATGTTATAGAGACACTGGAAAACCAGTGTGTCTGAGGTGCCATGTGGAGCTCAGAGTTAAGTCAATAAAGGGTAGGGAAATTTCAATGAATTTGATAAAATCTTACTCCATTTTGCTGAGTTTTGCTTTTTTGTCTACCTGAATTATTTGGGATAGGCCAGACTATAACTATAAATAAGTACATTCAAACAGGATAAATAGCCTTGGTTTCAACAAATAACTAGATGTGTTTTATTCTGAGCTCAGCTACAAAAATTGTCTTCAAGGCCAAAACTTAACCCAGAAATAATAAAACAAACACAAATGCTTCAGATAATATATATAAACCCAATGCCTTATCACCAATGAGTACACCCGTTCCCTTACCTCTGTGATCAGAGAGAGATTTCCAGGTAACCTTCAGTTTTAGTAATATCTTTTTCAAAATTAGTTACAGAACACAGCCTGTGGGTATAATTAGAGCTCAGGTTTATATAGAGTGAAGCAGAAAATAGGTGCCACCGGTATCCCAGATGACCAACCCAACAAATTGTGGAAACTTTAGAGCAAACATACATCTTGTATTGATTTTCTTATGCATTACTTAAGCTTTATACTGAAATATCAGGTCAACTTCAGTGTTAGCAAATCCTTAATTTAAGCTTATTCACTGTAATTTCTTTTGTGGGAAGCAAACACATTTTTACTTTTGTCTGTTCTTAATTCAAAAAGGTGGGTTTTGTTTTTCCTTTGTGGGGAAATTGCATTTGAAAAGAGCTGTTTCCTGGTCATTCCCCCCTCCCCCTAGTGCAGCATAGCAGGCCAATGTTAATGAGGGGAGGAGGAGATAGGTTAATGCAGATCCAATAATTGGCACCAAGAAAGCAATCTATATTGCTCTAAATAGAAAATGTATATCAGTTAGAATGTCCCACCTGAGTCTGGGGAATATATCGCCCATCTGTAACTCCTGGTCAGATTTATCTCCTGCTGACAGTGGACGGGGCAATAGATTTTGATGAAGCACAATGCTCTCCTATTGGCAGATAAATCTGACTAGTCAGGTCCAAACCAAATAATAAAAATTTACAAGAAACATTGAAGCAAAGAAGATAAAATTCTGCCTTTTGTTTATTTGGAGAGTTCAAGGTATATTCCAGAAGAAAAATAAATATACGCTGCATCATAATCACTGAGGCTAAGTATAGACAGCCAAGTTCATAAGCTACATTGGTTTCAGTGAGAGTTAGGGCCTAATTAGAGGCAATATTTTTAAATACGTATGGAAACATATTACATACATGTGCTACTCCAAAATGGGGAATTAATGCCCACTCTCTCCAGAATCATTTCTGCTTGGGACAATGGTATGGGGGAGGGTTAGAACCCCTCCTTCCTCTGCACCACAGTCTCAGGCTATGGTCACACAGCAAGTTTATCCCAATTTGTTCCCACTATAGTTTGATTGGGAATGTTTTTTGGGGGGGGTTGGGATGACCACACATCCCTCCCCGAACCACAAGCATTGCGTGACAAGGCTCTGAGCACCGTCTTGATAGGTTTTTTTTTTTAAACCCTGCTTTGCACATGCACATATGCACATGGCTGAATCGCCACCCCCACCTGGGCTCACCATAATCCCTTGTTTTTACAGCCCCCCCCCCCCCCAGCAGCAAACAAAATGAACTGGTGACATCCTACCAAGCACTGGAGTCTATATGTTCACTTGAATGTTTAAGCATTGAATTTATTCAGTGCAGGATTACTCATGCACACAAAGGTGGAAGCTGCGGGGGGGGGGGGGGGGGGACTTCATCGCACAAAGGATGGCCAGACAACCTAATCACAGTCATTGCGAGAGATGCCTGTCCAGATCAGTGAAATCGCGGATTCAAAGCACAAATACCCAGAAAGTACTTGCTTTTCCCGGTGTCGGAAAACTTGCTAGGGAACCGGGAGGATTGCGCGAGTGAGCCCACTTCAGTGCGGGAGGCAAATGCGGCTGTCTGATCAGCAATTTTAAATGTGAGAGGGAACAGCGGTGAAACCCAATCAAAATAACCGTGAATCAGGCTCCTGCAGTGCTTTAAAAGTGTTGCCTTGCCATCCTCCAAGTGGGTCCTGGAGATCTCCCAGAATCGCAACTGACCTCCAGACAACAGAGATCAGTTCCTTTGGAGCAAATGGCTCCTATGAAGGGTAGACTCTGGCACTATACCTTCTTGAGGTGCCTCCTCTCAGTAACAGGGAGATCCCCTAGAATTACAGCTCACCTCCAGACTACAGCGATCAGTTTCACTGGAGGAAATGGCTGCTTTGGAGGGTAGACTCTATGGCACTGTACCCCACTGAGGTCCCTGTCCTCCCCAGGCTCCATCCCCCAATCTCCAGGAGTTTCCCAACGGGATCTGGCAACCCTGCTCCCCAAACCCCACCCTCCCCAAGGTCCACCCCCAAACCTTCAGGAATTTCCCCACCTGGAGCTGGCAACCCTATTTAAAAATCAGTTCCCCACTTCTCTGTGTGTCTAGGGTGAAGTGAGTTGGCTCCAGAGAACCTGAACCTGGCTTATTGCCTCAAGTGATGTCTAGTTTGGCACTTAATATTTGACTCTGTCTGAAAACATCTTAGAATTGGGCCAAGCTATATTAAGATGTTTAAGGATTCTTATGGTGCCAGTCTGGTGCAGTGGTTAAGTGCGCAGACTCTAATCTGGGAGAACCGGGTTTGATTCCCCACTCCTCCACTTGCAGCTGCTGGATGACCTTGGGCAAGCCATAGCTCTGTACCAGCTGTTCTCTCAAGGGCAGTTCTGGAAAGAGTTCTCTCAGCCCCACCTACCTCACAGGGTGTCTGTTGTGGGGAGGGGAGGGGAAGGGAAAGGAGTTTGTAAGCCGCTCTGAGACTCTGAGGCTGTTTTCGCACTGGCTTTTTTCCAGGGCGAGCACCGGAGTGAGCACCGGAGTTTCTGGTCAGTTTCACATCAGTTGCTCCGTGCTCACAATTCCCTCCGAAGTAACCCCGCAGTGCTCAGGAGTATCATCGGAGCAAAAAAAACCTCTTCCTAGGGGTGTTTCCATTTTCCTCCGGTGGAGGAAAACACACCCCCACTCACCCGCCCCCCTTTGCTCGCCTCGTGGTGGGCGTTCCTTTTTTTTTTTTGGGCCAGACGTTCTAACGTCATATCGAAATGAGCAGCCTAGGAGTCAAGAACCCACCACAGGGACTGCGTTGGATTTGCCGTTTCCTTCCCGGTCTCAATCATGTTTTGCACGATCTGAAATCGAGAACTATGCCGTTCCCCATCCCTTTTTTTTTTTTTAAAGGAAGCACTTGTAACGTTATATCGTCAGGATAACATTTTGACGTTAGCTGGCAAGATGTAAAAAAATAGGTGGTTTTATATTACATATACGTCCCATTCCGCGGAGAGGTAGAAGTGGTAACTTTGCTTGGGAGGCTAAGGCAGGCTAGTATTCCGCCCGGCCTTTTTTTAGTCGCCTTGCTCAAATCCTCCATATTTTTACATTTCTCTTTTTGGGTGCTGCACATTTGGTTTTCGGATTCGCTTTCTGGTTAATTTTTTTTTTTTAATTCTGCCCGTCCGCCATTTTGTGGCTTGAGATTCTGCAATCATAATCGAGAATCCGTCAATAGTGTGAGCGGAGTCCCCTTGTGTGCCGTACTCAGTCCCCGTGAAAAAGTTATGGATGAGTGACGAGCAGCGTGAGATGCCTAAGAGGGAGGAGGGATAGGATGTGTTCTGCGTAGAGGTAGAGGCTACCGCGGACATTTTACTCTTTTGCCTTGCTTTACTCAACCCCCCCCGCCATGTTATGACGACATACCGACATTTCACCTTTGATTAAAAAAAAAAGGGGTGGGGGGCGGTTTCAGTGCAGCTGGCCAATCAATACGGATGGACACTGACCGGCGGGAAAATAACAATGGGACGTGGGGAATGCAGGGAATGCTGGGAAGAGGAAGGCTCCTGCAGCCATCTCAGAACAGAGCGAGAGAAGCCATGGCTGCATCCGGCAAGGCGCCTGGAGTACGAGGTGCCTCATGGCGCGAGAGGGAGACCCTAGACCTGCTTGCACTTTGGGGTGAGGAGAAGGTGCAGAATGCTTTGAATTCATCGCATAAAAACATTGACGTTTATGAGTGGATCTCCAGGCATATGGCGGACCTGGGACACCATAAAACGGCTGAAGAATGCCGGACCAGGACAAAAACGCTTCGTCAGGAATATAGACGGGTGGTTAATCACAATAGGCAATCTGGTAATTCACCAGTGACCTGCGCCTATTTTGCCGCACTGGACCCGATACTTAGAAAGGACCGAAGTGTTTTAACTCCGTACGTGAAGTGCAGCAGCAAGGTGCGGCGTGTAAAAGCCTCAAGCATCAACAAGGAGAACATCCCCTCCACAAGCGCTCAGCGTCAGTTCGGTGATGGTTTATTAACCATAGATTCGGAAGAACTAAGGACGTCAACACCCGTGTTTAACGGTGAGTGCATTTCTCGTCCGGTTTATTTTAAATTTATTTTTTAACAAAGTCGTCGTGACGTTCTAGTGTTATGCTGATATATATCCTAGAGTAGCATACAGCTTAATATTGAGCTGATGTGAGGCTGGAGGTGAAACTTAAAATGTGTAATGGCGCATATTAAGGGTTCCCTTCCCCAATCGCCCGCCCCCCCACACACACCTTGGGGGAAACAGGTACTACCATGCTCTGGTATAATCTATGTATGTTTGGGTTCCAATACATTTGTCAAATTTATCTCCTAGGACAAGGCTATGGGGATTATGGAAGAGAAGAAGAGGACCACCATGTCATCACACCATGCGCAACGCTCAATGCTGGAAGTGGAAACCTCACACTGGCATCACACTCCTCTGGAATAGGTGAGTCTGCGCTATGCAACAGTGTTCTACTTACACATAAAAATTTTCTTTTAGATTCTAACTAAAGTTACTCCAAGTCTACACAGTACAATGCCCCCCACATGTTCCCCACCCAATTTACACCAAGCACCCCCTCTACTTTACAAGTGTGCATAGTCAGGGGATTGTGGGTGTGCACATGCAGGAGGAAGGATGGGAAGTGTAATAAAGACAGACTAAATGCCACAAGTAATAAATGGAAACGTATCATGGGCACTTTTCCCTCCCGGGTCATTCTTCTTGTTCCTTTTAACACCCATGATTGTTGTGAATTTCAGAAATCAGGGAACGTGGAAGCATGAGTGAGCAGTCGTCTGTGAATCCACCACAGAACAACGTCAGCTATGCAAACCGTGAGTGACTACTTATGTCTCTAGTGATCTGTTAAGCAGAAGTGCATTATAAAAGCTACATTCATCATCCTTAATTAGCATTTTAGGTAAGGGTCCATACACACAACAATGGCCGAATGGTTAATGAGCTGTGACCAGCCAACTTGGTCATTTCTTGTGTACAAACAGGCAGCATTGCTATTATTCACGTTAAGGTGTGTCTGAGTGGCATGCTGCACATAAATGCATTGTTCAACGGACTGTTTTGTTCTTGCATAGGAGACAACATGGCGTTGCAGATAAATTATGATGACAGCTCTGGAGAAGACGACCTTGATCTGGTTGGCAGAAATGCTGAGGAGCAAGGCCCGTGCGTAGACAGCGAGGCAAGGATGCAGAGCATGGGAAGGCGCCCTTTACCATTTCCAGGTACGGTGGAGTGTAAAGTTACAGATTATGTAATACTAAGTATTAATGTCTTTTGGCTGACATTCTGATCTGTATTATCTACGCCCACAGATCAAGTCGCCATTCCTGATAGACCTCCAAATGACAGGGAGGTACAACAGGACAATGAGAGGTGTAGGCAGAGGAGAGTGGCCATGTTGAACGAGGTGGCATTACAGATGTTGGAGCAGGGCAGGCAGGAACATAAGGCAAATATGGAGATGGTGATGCAGGAGGGGGAACGTGACCGTCAGGCACTGAGTCAGGCTAACCAGGCCAATGTGGAGGCGATAATGGCGGCAGTTAACGCCATTCAAAAGCTTGGAGAGGTGATTGCTGGTACGCTTCCAGCCAAAGAGCACAGAGAGTGTCCTTGCTCCTGTGGCCCCGTCAAGGAAAAGGCCACCCACACAATAGGGGAGTTCTGTCTGTCAAAGAGACCCCGGCCAGCAGAAGTGATTACAGAACCTCCTGAGGTGTTGGTTCCAGACACAGAGCAGGAGAGCCAGAGCCTCCTTGAACAGGTGCCCACTCCTCAAAATCATGCCCGCGCGTCTAATAGGGGACCAAAGCGCTCTTGTGTGGGCAAGGAGCGGGTTTTTTTTGAACCATGAGTTACCTGTGTCTTCACAATCCAGCAATTTAAATTAAAGCTGGATCTATAATCGTCAGTCTTCCTCAGACGTGTGTTTTTGCATGCTGTTCCATCGTATGTTTTCGTAACCTTTTGTTCATGTTAAATGTTTATTTGTCTTTGTGAGTGTGTATCTTAATCTAGACATCTGTGTTTCCTCCCCACTGCATGTTTCCTGTTGTACAATTCACTTGATCACTGTAATAAAACTTGTTGTGCTGCACTTATTGTCACCCTCACCTTAAATTTTTCAATGTGCACCTTTTGTTAACTTTGAGGGGGAAAAACTCATTTTGTTAATATATGGTTGTCCTGCCCTATCCTGCACTTTGGGTGGATTTTGAACACTTCTGTCAATCATGACTAGTACAGTTCTGATTCATGTGTACCCTTTCAGCACTAACAAATTTGTACTGTTGATAAGGTTATGAGTACCGTTACCCTGTCTAAAAATTGATTGGATTCCGATGCACACATCGATAAAATTTTCTAATTTTGGTCTGCAGCACATTCATCCGCACACATAGGCAAGACACATGTTCTCGTACATGCAAAACTTATCTTGCATTTCTTATTATTTTAATTCCACTAATGCAATATCTTATCAGACATGCACAGTCTATTAAAAAAGAGCACACCCCTCCCCCTCTTTGTCCCAGCGGACATCCACTGAGATCAGATATCTCCGAAAAGGGCGGTAGGTGGAGTCAACCTTTGCTGTTGGCTTTCCTTGTGGACAACCAATAGTTTATAGTGATGTCTTGAGATCTAGAAAAGGCAGAAGGGTTTTGATTCATGATGTAGAGAGAAATTACACAGCAGAGATGTTACAGCGGGCCACATCCAGCCACGCCTGCTCCAGGCAACCCTGTCGGAGATTGTGTTGATTCAGTAAGGTAGAGGGAGACCCAGGACAAGATACACAATGCCTGCAATGCCTCTGACATCAGCGTTCAAGTGAGTAAGGACCTCTGGATGGTGGGGAGGGGGGGCCGTTGTGGTGGCCCCTTTGCTGCCGTACTTATTAACATGCTGCAGCTGCCCTTTTGCCTAACCTGGAAATGTGCCCTAGATTAAAGAACAACCGGAGCCTGTTTTGTAATCAAAACATGCGAGTGTCAATTACCAAAAAAGCTATTGAGGATAGGATTCATGACCTCTAAGGTCATGGATAATACTGCGGGTGGTCTTTTGTGGAATTTTTTTTCCATACGTAAAATGTTCTTTCTTGTTTGTTATCGGTGAACACGGGTCCGTCGTGTCAGCCCAACACACCCCTGTTGCTTTGAGAAGACAGTGGATCGTGTATTATAGCAGCCTAATGTTGCGTACATCGCAACACATCCCCCCGCACAAATTATGTCTAGGTTCTACAAATATTCCTGCAGATTGTTTAGAATGGTGTCACTCTGCTCCTCCAGAGCTGCTGCGTCAAGCACAACCATGACAAGTTATTATTTGTTTTTCATTCCTCAGGGGAAAATTGACGTCATGTAGCCCATCCTATGTCTGGATGACGTGAACGTGATCCTACAGGCTCATATGTCTACATGTCGGTTACCATTTGAAAAACTTCCATTAAAAACGGAGAATCCAACCTAGCTTGGGGCCTCCAATGGCTGTGTTAGTCAATGTTGTACACCACTGGTCTTTTCCAAACAAAGACCTTTTGGATAATCCATGTAAAGCGCCCATGTAATTCCAGACCACGTCGAGTCCTGGAGACAGCATGCTAGCCGTGAAGAGCTCATTAAGCAACTTGCCATGATGGGGAGATTCCTGAAGTGTTCAAGGAACGGGGAGAGCACAAGGTAGGAATCAAGAACCTATGTAATAAATGTAGAGTGAACATTCCTAATATGCTCTGTAGTCAGTGTGGTATCCTAATCAGTTCAATTTTACTGGACATTCTTTATTTGTGGTGACAGTTAACTCTGCATCACTGCGATCCATAATGTATGGATTGTAATAAGGAAGCTTTAACTTGACAAAGACAATACGCACTTTATGTAATAAATAAATGACTTTAGTTGTAGTAATTTTTTTAATAGCAAAAAACAACATTTAAACTTATGAAACATTACAAACATATTTACATTATATTACCAATTTTACAAAAAAATTTTTTTTTTTTTAAATTTTCCCGTGTTGGGCACTGTCACCTGCCGGTCTAAGTGCTCTTTCACACAGTTCGCGTATTGCGGTGAGCTCACCCCTAAGTGCCCGGACATCCCGCTCCGTCCTCCTCTGTCTTCTTACTATGGAGTCCATCCTCCGTGTTAATGCATTGACTGAAATATATAAAGAATGGCAGCTGTTGATTGTCGCCCTATAAAATTTGCACCAATCGTAGTCTCGATTTAGCTTGTCATGTAGACTTCTGAGACATCTGCCCCTATGTACTTTAGTAGGGAAATTTACTTTACAGAAATTCTAATGATATATTCCTGTGGTTACGCAGACTGATATTATAATTTGGTCATTACAGACATTCTGAGCAAAACTCACATGTGGAACGACACATCCTATGCAGGGATGACAATGAGTCCAGTTGAGCCTCAGCTTCTGCATCCACTCTCCTGGAGGGGCCTGGACGTAGAACCAAATTTCAACTTAGTTTTTAGCCATAATTGCTAGAGGTGTGATGATAACTATTGCTGAACAATTAAGACATTCCCAGGCTGCTTTCGGCAAGAGGATTACTCTTTGCATGGTAGTTCCTGGTGACACGTGTGCCTCCGCCAGAGAAGGCAGAGTATCCTGGGCACTGGGCACTGAGGCGCACTCACCCCGGGCTGTGTGTGAAAAGCACATCGTGGCAATGTGATGCGCCCATATCCCCAACCACTGTGCTACAGTGGGCTTAGGGACTGCATAAAAACATGTCAATCTCTGCATTAACCATTTTTCTAATTATGCTTTACCAGGAGCATCTGGGGCCAGCACTGGCGGGATTTCATGCAGCACCTCCTCCTCTTCCTCCTCCGCCCCCTCCTCCTGGGCACTGGACATTGAGGCGCACTCACCCTGTGCTGTGAGCAAAAAGCACATAGTTGCAATGGGATGCACCCATATCCCCAACCTCTGTACTGAACTGGGCTTTGAGAGTGCCGAATAAAAAGCCAATCTCTGCATTAACCAGTTAACGAAATCTGCTTTACCAGGAGCAGCTGGGGCCTGCACTTGTGGGTTTTCCAGCAGCACCTCCTCATGTTCCTCCTCCGCCTCCTCCTCAACTAAGGCGACCACCTCTTCCTCATGCTCCTCCTCAGTCCCCGGGTCCTCCACTACCAGGCCTGGCGATCTACCCGTGTGCCTCCTTGGATGTTGTGTGGCTGCAACAACAAATGGGTTGATATGACTACGGTTGTGGCTCAAGGCACAATCATTTATCAAGATGAAAAAGTACATTCACAGATGCTGTACAGAGTGCCTGCTCATTCTAATAATTTGCTCTTTAGTTTAGATGTAATCCTCCACACAGCAACGCCGCTTTTTTCTTGCTGCCTGTATCAGCATGTCTGCCTGGCGTTATGAGCAAAATTAAATTTTCTTTAACTATCATAGCTGTGTATTTCCATTATTTTTACATTGGTGACTGACATACCATCAATCCGTTTCATGGTCAGGATATTCATCATCAGTACAGTGATGTTCCAGCCAAGCTTTCACGTGCCAGCAAAGCTTCACATCACCCTATGTTGTGGTAGTATTAAAGTCATGGATTTCTATTTATCAATTTTCTCCACGGTCCTCCTATTCTCAGGGAGTACAGAGGAGAGTTTAAACAAGTGCTCTATTTTAATCAAAGCACATAGCATACTTTCTATGTCAGACTTGGGGTTGGGGGGGCCGTGTGAGGGACTCTGTGCCTCTGCTTTACAGACCACAGTGTTCAAGAACCTCTGAGAGCAGACCATTGCACTGAGCCACATGTGGCAAAAATCGATTCCTTTCTGTAATTTTATTTCTTTTTCCATGGATCTTTGGTCTTCTTACAATGTTGGGTCCTTTTTGCACAGTTTTCGGGGGGAAAAATAGCCCCAGACCATTGCTTTTGGTACAGGAGGATTCTTACTGTAACATTTGGATAACGGCAACAGATGCAGGGATGCCCATGCCCATCACCACAGTTCCCTAAGAGACCACAAGCTATGAATTAAAATAGAAAAGAACATGGCGAGGAATGGGTCAAGAGAAATACTTGGTATTTGGAGGACTGATTGTTGTGCTTAGATTAACACATCTGCATTAGGGTGGGCTAACCATGGCACCCTGGGCCAGGTCAGTTGTGTTCACTGTGTCTGGGTGGTTAAAAAAACCATGTTCAATAACCAACACCATGACCATTCTCTGAGATGCACCTTAAAACCTTTTGGGTAAAAACCTCCTTACCATCGTGGTGACGGTCCTCCCAGCGTGGTCTGCCAGCCGCCTGCCACATTGCCACGAGCTGCCTGTGGTAGGTTGTCTGGCCACTGGACCTAGGGATGCCACCCCAGGCTTCCAGGCTGGCCATGAAGTCGCACTTCAGTCTCTTAAACTTAGAACGGCATTGGGTGGGTGTGCGACTATAGCCTCGCCTGGAAAGCCTCCTGGAGATCAGTGAGAAAGCCTCACTGTTCCCCCTGTGTGTGCTGGCCATCAAATCCTTGACATGGCCAGAATGCGCAACAATGTCAAGGAGAAGCTCTGTCTCTTCAGGCTGCCAGAACGTCCCTCTTCTTCCTGCAGCCATTTTTGCTGTGCTAACGTTACAACGGTATTCTATTGTGCCAAAATTTAAAAGTGGAGAACGAATGGCGATCTTTCTTTAGATCACGTGACATTTTCAACCAAACAAGGAAAATCAGTATGCATCACTGGTTGCCAAGGAAGATTCCCCTCTTCCCTGTTCAAAGTGTTCACTTGCTTAAACAAGCTGGATCTTCCTAGGCTAGGCAGTTAACATTGGAACTGCTCTCAGACGTACCTGAGCATTTGGGAAGACAACAGACAGGGTAGAAAGAGGAACACTATAAAGAGAGCACAGAGGTGCCCCTTTTAATTCGTAATTGTAAGGGGGGGGGATGGAAGACACATGAAGGTGGGGGAGAGCATGGGGGGGGGGCATTGATGACAGTATTCTTCCACGCTTTGGTCTGGCTGTGCTAATGCGATTGCATTGCCGCTGAGAATGGGGGGGGGGGGGGGGTTTAACTGTTGCATTGGCACTCCCTGTAGCTGGACAATATTTTTTACTCTGCTGTGTCTTTTGTTGTGTAATGGTTGACATGTTTTGTTTAATTAACATTACATGATCATGTCCACCCAATGTGCATTTAAGCGTGCCCCCCCCCCTTGAGAAATTCATTCCCATTGCATCTTCCCCCATATTCTTCCCGTATTCCCTTGCAATCCAGGGGCTTGTAAGGGAGGACATCCAGTAGGCAGAGTGTGTCGATTAATAAGTGTACTCCAACCTGAAAGCATGTTTTTGGAAACGGGGGGGGGGGGGGGTTGGGGAACAGCTGTGGTGGAGATATTCCTTAAACTGCTACTGATGTGCCACATGACCCGAGTACTACCCAAAAAATCAATGTTGATGTTGGGGAAGGTGTTCTCCCGGGGGCATGGAATTAGGGTTGCCAGTCTCCAGGTGGGGCCTTGAGATCTACTGCTTTCACAACTTATCCCCAGCTGTCAAAGATCATCTCCCCTGGAGAAAACGGCTGCTTTGCAGGGTTGACTTCTATGGCATTGTACCACGCTGAGGCCCCTCCCCTCCCCAAACCCCAGCTGCTCCTGTCCCCACCCCCAAAGTCCCCTGGTAGTTTCCAACCCGGACTTGGCAACCATACATGGCATGGGAGATGGCAGTAATATTGCCATGACCAACCTAAGTTGATCTCCAATGCCTTGCCTAGTTAACGTGTCTGCCTGAGTGATGAGTATGTTGAACAGTCAACACGGGGAAATGCCATCAATACTGTGAGTGCATGTTTGCATGTAAGTACAGGCCCCCCACCGAAAGCACTTCCAAAATTGCCAATAGTTTTGAACTGCAGACTTGGTTATTGATGGGAGGCAAGTAAGTCACATCACGTTCAACCCAAGTTGGTAAGAAGGCCAGTAATGTAATTGCTTATTGGACAGATTTTTCAGTTGAACCACAAGGGCACCTGTGGAGAAGAAAACCGGGATCTGACTGTCCAAAATGATTAGGAGCAAGGTGTGCTTAGATACTGATCCAAAGTTGGAGAGCCTGTGAAGGGGGTGAGTACTTACTTCAAGGATGCTGCACTGTAAACTTAACCTTGCGCACAGTCAGCGCTCTGTCCCCTCTTCATGTGAGAGTTAATAAAAACGAGAACACATGTTTACAGATTCCAAAAGTTAAATACTTTATTTAAAACAATAACTGTTTAATGTTAATGACGTTGCAAATAGGATTGGAGTGGTTAACTCCTTCCAAAAGGTACACGAAAATATAAAGTCCAGTGTCCACAAGCACGGTCACCTTCTTCTGTTGGCATAAATGTACTTTGCTACAGCATCCCGCACACGCCTACCCTCTTCCACTTTTTTTTTATTTTTTTTTTCTAAGAGCTTTGGGTTTTTCTCTTCCTCCTCTGGAACGAGAATTGTGTTATGCTCCTGCCACTCTAGATGAACCTCATGACCCTTCATCTCACAGATGTTGTGCAGTATTATACAGGCAGTGGCAATCGTGCTCACACTATCAACGTGCACAGCAAGCCTTGAAGACAGCACTCTCCAACGCGCCTTGAGTCTCCCAAACGCACGTTCAACTACATTTCTCGCGCGACTCTGCACTTTGTTAAAATGAAGTTCAAATGGTTCTCGTGGCTTCCTGTAAGGGGACATCAGCCATGGGCGAAGTGGATATGCTCCATCGCCCAGGATTAGTGCAGGTATGTTTACACCATTCAGATTTACCGTGGGGTTTCCTGGAACAAAGAGGCCAGCATCCATTCTGCAGTATATGTTGCTGTTAGAGAACACAAACGCATCATTCGTCCTGCCGCTATGGCCCACTTCCGCATCAATAAATCTGCCAGTATTGTCCACTGTTCCCTGGATTAGTATTGAACAATAGTTTTTTCTATTGCCATACTCGTTCACTCTTCCTCCTGGAGCCCGAATTGGTATATGTGTGCCATCTATGGCTCCAATGCAATGTGGCATTCCAAGGTGACCAAAACCATCCATAATCTGTGTGCAGAAAAAAGAAAGAAATAAAAGGTTAAGGCAGACAGACAAAGCAACCTCCAAAAGTTGTACCCGCGCAACATACAGTGGCATGGCATTAACAGATGTTTAATCTGAAGACACATTTCATTGAACAGTTTTACCAAAGAGAGCAATGCACCTACATGATTAATGTAGACAGGGGTTTTGCAAACAGGACCGTAAGATATATTGGCTGGGCACAGATTATGGGAACAGATGAAGACTGTGCAGCCAGCACCCAGGTTTGAACTGGGGAACATCAGCATGCAGGGCTTCCTTCACGATCTACAGAGATCATTTACCCACATAGATCATTTGCCTACGGAGATCATTTATGTACAGAGATCCGTACTAAAAGACTAAAAATCACTCAGGGTTTTTAATGTGCACACTTAGATTCACAATTACAAATGGAAAAAGAAAAGGTCACACAGCAGCAAAATCACCTGTAGATTAAAACTACATTGTACTAAAAAGCCTACATGAATAAAATGACCTGTATAAATGTTTTATTTTAAACACTGTAACAAATGTTCAAAGACTTGTTAAGGATAAAATCTAAAATGTTGGAATTAATTTTTTAAAATGAAAAATCTAACGGTAAAAAAGGCTACAGAGATCAGTTAACAATGATTAATACCCTCTCCTACTGGTCATTCTGGAGTCTATGAGCACATTAGATTCCCATTTCCTTCGGACCTCCCAATAGTTAACATCTCTTCTGGTTGATGAACATGAGACAGCTCTCTCAAGGGCCATTTTAGAAAGGGAAGCTCAGCGATAACTTGTGACTGACCCATGGCAGCTGATTTTGTTGATGAATCAAGCCCCCCCCCCAAGTCTGGAGATTTTCCCTTTAACCTTTTTAGACGTCATATCGTCATGACGTTATAACGGCATGAACTTAAAGGAAAAAAACCTTACCTTGCCGATTTCTGTGCCTGGGCACACCACGGTAGCAAACAGCGTTTTCTCCAAAGCTCTGCTAAACTCGTGCACTATCCCAGCAACGGTGGAGAGACCGATTCCAAAGAGATGACTCACTTCGCGGAATGTATCTGTGTTCGCCAGATACCAAATGGCCGCAGCAACACGCTTCGCTGGGTCCACAGGGTGCCGCATCCGGGTGGTTTGCCGCTCCAGGTGAGGAGCGACCACTGAGACAATCTCCATAAATGTACGCCGGTCCATCCTGAAATTCAGCAGCCACTGTTCATCACCCCACACACACAGCACATAATTCTCCCACCAGTCCATGCTCCTTGGGTAGACCCAGTGCCTGCGCTTGAAACGCAAGCCTGCAAGCGCATGCCATCTCTGTCGCCTGCGCTGGGAGGGGGTGATTCCACTGCTCGATAGAGCTCGGAGAACCCCTCTTCTCCTCCGTGATCTTATAAAATATTGTTTTAGGAGACTGCTGGTGGATTGCAGAGCCAGCAGGATCACCTGTAGAAATGAAGCTAAAGCCTGTAAGACGCTCCTCTGTAGACCCTCCATCCTAGCTCAACAGGCTCAACAGTACAAAATGGAGGATTCCCGCCGACTTTGAAAACCTTTTGTTTACCTGTGGCGCAGGTGAGGGGTGGGATGGACGAATCATAATGCCCCAAAATGAACATGTGAGGTTGCGGAGAAAGGGAGGGAGGGGGGAAAGTCGGGTGATGCACTGTCGCCCTTCCACTATGTCGTTATAACGTCACCACGCATGCGTTTTAAAAAAAAAAGGGAAAGGCGGGGAATGAGGGAGGAGGGGGGGAAGCTAGAGGGAAATCTAATATATCTTATATCGGAATAAGGAGGCAGGGAGGCAAGATCCCACCGCATGGACTACGTTGGTGAGGTTGATTTGCTGTTTTGTTGGTAGCAGGACCCGGGCGCCATTGGCCCGAGAGTTCACCGTGCTTGTTTCCTAGTTTATGGCTCATTATCATATGCATTTCTTATGCTTGTATTTCTAGTCCCGAAGCCCTTGTACTGCCGTTTTATTTAAAAAAATCAATATGTCGTCGTACCGTCGCCATAGAACTCCCTAGATGTACTGTATTATATGGTTTTTACAAATTATTTCAGTATTTATTATCTTGCCTATATAAGGTGCAGATTTGGAAGTGTTTTTTTTGGCGAAAATGAGAAGTTTTACTCATGGAGCTTTTGTTTTCTTGCCTCTTACATGCCTCCATATACCAGAGCACAGTAATAAGTTGGTTATGAACCGATGGAAAAGTGAGGTTGACTACACCTCAATCCAAAAATAGCAGAAGGCAGTGATCTCCCCTGGTTTGTTCCATATTTTTCTACAGCCATCATACTATTAGAGTTACAAGCCTTTCACAAGTTTAAATATCCTTTTTGGTGTTGTTGTAGACTACCTCCACATGCACGCATGGGCAACTATGCTACTGGATACTGGGCACGCTGTTGCTCATGTGTCAGATAAGTACACTTGTGGCACCTTTAGTAATCTAGCGATTGCACATTACATTGACCAGTGCCAGAGGCCAGGTCACTCTATATGAAGATTCCCTTGAAACTTCTACAACAATTAATGTGCTGTCAGGGAATGGCCTCATCCAGAACCTCCCTAATCTATCAGTAATAGCTCCAGACTGGCTATGGATATTCGGATGAACCGTTTGGTGGTTGTTGGCCATAAATCCAAATAAAGGGAAGCCATCTTCAGTGTGTTCCGGTTAAAGAGTACAGCTTCTGCAGAGAGAGATATGGCAATGAGGCACTAGCTCAGACTGCTTGATGCCCTGTGTCTAACAACTTCTAGCATCGTAATCATTGATTGCTTGAAGTGTTTCAGTCTCTCCGCCAAGGGTCTGCCAGTACGATGGAGACGGGCCATGGGCCACCATGAGAATGACACATTTAACGTGTTTATTCTTTTCCTTAGGAGGAGATGACACAGCGTGAGTGATGGAAGAAGATGACGGCTAGGGAGATAATGATGATCTAGTTCAGCCTGGCCGAGGGGCTGTTGCTTGCGGCGATTGCATAAACATTGACTGCAGACTATGTTAAGGCGGGGTCAGTTCTTGTCCCTAAATATGTTTTGACCTACATGTAAATAACACTTCTCTGTTTGGCATCAATGCAATCTTCTGCTGTGTACCTGACCAGTTGTTTTCTCTTAACTGCACCCACAGGTCGTCTCACCCCTCGTCTTAGACCGCCAAATGAAAAGTAGGCTCAACTATAAAATGATAGTGAGGGGTGGCGCCATTAGAGTTTCCTTTATTGATGTGGTGGATGTTAAAATGATGCATCAGGGTAGTGTCTGATTCTCCAGCGGTCTTGGTGGAGACTACAGAGCAGGATAGTTAGACCCACCTTGAGAGAGGGACATGGACTCTCAGGCTTGCTTGGACAGGGCAACAGGAGAACTATGCTTCCCTAGGTATGCTCTTGTTATTTTTTTCTAAATGTTTAATTTCGAGCCGTCTATTGGGTACGCCATGCCAGTTCTGCACCGTAACTTGCTGCAGTTCTACAAAACTACAATGCACCACAGGCAATGTATTAATGTTCCTGTCTAGTGGTTGTTTACTGAAACCATTCACCCCTGAGCCACGTTTTTTTTGTATCACTCATGTTCTTCCAACTGTGGGCAGTGTTGCTTCCAATGTTTCCTTTTGAATCGATGAATTTTTCAAGTCATTAAACGTGGACATGTTTTACCAGTATGACTGGCGATGTATCATTAATCATGGTTCTGCAACGGTTCAACAAAACTATTTTTTATAAATAAATGGTATTTATATACAACTTAACATACAAACAAACTTTAAACATTTAATAAACTATTTACAACTTTACACCTGTGCACCGTCCCCCGCCGGCCCATGCCCACCCTCAACCAGTCCTCGCAGCTCAATGAACTCCTCCCGCAGCTTCCTGTTGTCTCTCTCCATCCTCCTCTGCCTCCGGACGATGGAGTCCATCCTCCGAGTTAAGGCATTAACTGAAACAGAGTAAGAACGCAAATTTTGCATTCATGCTCCCTCTAAGCTGTCTGCACTCATGAGTCAAGATTCAGCAGGTTTTTTTCACCGCGTTGGCCAGCTTCAACCAATGTAGTCTGGGAGACATATTCAAGGAAGTGCAATTTACGGTGAACACAGTGGTGATATTGCTGATTCAAAATTTCATCTGCCCCTATAGTAAGTAGAAAGGAATACTCACAGGTAGACCTACACAGCTTGTGTATGGACTCAAGCGTGCAGAGTTCTTCCTCTGCGCTGGTTTCCACTCTCCTCCTAGAGGGCCCTGCATAAGGAATACAACTCTAAATTATCACAGTACAGTAAGGACTGCGACAGATGTTATATGACTCATTGGTGATAGTTTCTGCCAGCCCCGCTTCTCTCTCATCATCAACATTATACCTTGTGCGTCAATACCTGGTAGCGCAGGTGGTTCCTCCTCAGTGGGCTGGGCACTGGGGCCAGCGATCCCTTCAGAAGTGTCTGTGAACGAACAAGAAAACATTTCATCAGGGTGCACCCTTATAATGATCATCGGGTTTCACACAGGCTTATTGATGACAGTAACTAATGCTTATGCCTGCAATAACTATTGCATTCATTCTACATTACCACGAACGGCCGTGTCCGGCTCAGGGCGGTTTTCATGCTCCTCCTCCTCCTCTACCGCGGCGCCTCCCTCTTCCTCTGGATCCTCTTCCACTTCAGGATCCTCCTCCTGAAGGGCGTGTTGCCTGGTCTCTGGCACCCTTGGGCGTTGTGAGGCTGCATTAACAGAAGTGGGCACGCTGTTGGCTGTGCATGAGGATGAGCTTCACTGCTCATGCCCTTGACTAACAGAAAATGTTCAAGGAATGTTCCATGCATAAAAACGGAGGGTGCTGTCAGTTGACTTTCAGCCTTACAATAAATATGTGCACTCATATCCCATTACATCTTTGTACTCATCCCCAACTAACAGTGGTCATTTTGATGAGCATGCTGCACCGCTCTTGACTTGAATACTGAGCAACAGAGCATTGGCTGCCTTGGATGGAGAAAGCATAATTGCATAAAGAATTGATTGTTTTGTGTTTTGGCTGATATTAACCTTTTGGGTTAATTGCACCATCAATATGTCTCAGGCCCAAAATCATTAAAAAGTAAGCATGGCGCACTCCCACTGAGCACTGCTAACATTTCATGTGCTAGCGAAGCAGTACATTAGTTTAAAATAAGCAATGTAAAAGTAGTGGTAAAGCATGTGTCATTTTTGGCCCATGGACACTAATTCTGTCGTGTGCTTGACATACCTTTTGGAGAACACCACTTGAAGGATTAAACCCCGCAGGTAAGCCTGCATTCTGGCATTTGGGGGGGGGGGGGTTACAATACCTCAGCACTTCTCCAAAACAGAACACACTTTAGAATAGCTAGGCTCTGGAGGGGTGTATTGGTCAATTGGGCAATGAACCTGGGTAAAAACCTCCTTCCTGTTTACTAAACAGACCAGGAATGCATTTCAGGAGACTGTGCCTGTCAGCAGGCAACCCACAACAGCATGCCCATACAGGGCTATGCTCCCTAAAGTTTGGGGCACTCACAGTAGCCTTCTTATGTACCAGTTTGGTTAGGGAATGGGGTGCTCACCATCATGGTGCCGATCTTCCCAACGCGGACGCCCAGCAGCCTCCCACATCACCACCAGCTGGGCATGGTAGGCTGTCTGGCCACTTGCTCTGGGGATACCTCCCCATGCCTCCAAGCTTGACATAAAGTCACATTTCAGCCTCTTAAACTTAGACCGGCACTGCTCCGGGGTGCGGCTGAACCCCCTCCTTGCCAGCCTGCGCGAGATGGCCTCGAACTCCTCTTTGTTGGCCCGATGTGTGCTGGCCATAAGTTCACTCACATGGCCAGAATTAGCCACAATATGTAGCAGGAGTTCTGTTTCATCTCTCTGCCAGAAAGTCCCCCTTCTCCTGGAAGCCATCGCTCAAATCAATACAGTTACAACGGTATATCGCAGTACCAAATTTAAAAACTGGTCAGCGAGTAGCGTTCCTAACTGAGGACACATGAACGTAGTGTCCAACCCCAAAAAACCTTTCTATTACCACCTTTGTTTCCAGGCAAACTTCCTCCCCTCTATGTTTTCATTGGAATCGACTAGATAAAGAGACAGAGCCGTGAAAAGTAAGGGTTCTGATGCTTAACAGAGACTGCAGAGAAAACAAGGAGGGGGTGGAAGTATGACAGATTTGCAGAGCGTTTCTGATATTTTACGGACCCAGGAATGATCGGGGACATGTGTTGGTGGTGCTAGGGCAAATGGCCGTGCATATTTGAGAAGGGGGGGGGGGGAGTTTTTCAGTTTTTTTAGTGGCCGGCGAGCGTGTTGTGCGGGACACGGCAGACAGTATTCCCCCTCGCACTCCACGGTCGCATATATATTCATAATCCCCCCCCCACGTCTGTAGCCATGGAAAAAACAGTTGTCTTTATGTCGACATAACGTTATGATGATGCGGCAAGTAAAGTCCTTTACACAGTTTACTTTATACAATATGCACATCAATTTTATTTCAAAACTTTTTATTTTTAAAGTAACTTTTGCATGGGCAAAGCTGTTAAGCTTGGCTCACTAAGATGACGCTACTCCTAAACCTCCGCCAATAGGAACATAGAGTCCACCAAAGGGGAAGAGCCTCCATCCCAGCTAAACAGGCTCAACTAGCCAAAATGGAGATTTCCCGCCGACATGGAAAAACTTTGGCCCGAGAGCTCCATGTGCTTGCTCCCCGGTAACTGCTGCCCTTTGCTTGGGCTTCCCCGGCAACAGCCTGTGCAGAGCTGGTGGTGGGTGCTTTCCTCTAGCAATCCGTGGAGAAGACGCGGCAAGCGGGCGGGCGGGCGGGCTGGGGAAACTTGCCTTCCTTTCCGCTCCCTGTGTGCGGTCCCACGATCCTGAAGCAACACTCCCCCCCCCTCCTTCTTTTTTTTAAAAAAAAGGCCCTTATAATGTTATAACATCATAATGACATTTTGATGCAGCAAGGGAAGACGGCACAATTGTTGTCTTTATATAATAAACACACGTTCACATCTACTATGGGGGGGGGGGGAATTTGCTGTTTATTGGCAGCCCCTGCAGAGCAGGCTGGGCGCGCTTCTTTGCAGAAAAGTCACAGAAATGGATTGAACTGTTTTCAAGGGGTAATATTATTCCTGCGGAGCGGGGAGACTGCTCTGCGTGTCATGCTGCTCCTCCTCATCTGCCGCCACCACCACCACCACCATTTATGTAATTTTTTTTTTCTTAACACGGGCCAGCTGACGACATGTTGCCCATCCTCCATTTTGTTGCCTTGATCGGGTTAAGCACACGACATTTCAGTTCACATCGGAGAATCCACCCATGGGGGGGGGGTCCTCCTTGTAGCCCGCCAATCGTTTTGCACCAACCCAGAACGGCGGGAAAATTTGAATACTGAGGAGGAACTAGATGAATTGTGGGAAGAGGAAGGCGGGTGATGCACTGTTGTCATTCCGCTATGACGTTATAACGTTACCACGCATGCGTTTAAAAAAAAAAAAAAGGAAAAGCGGGGAGCGAGGGAGGAGCTGGGGGGGAGGAAGGGGAGGGAAGGGGAGGTGAAATGCAAGGGGCGGGCACAGAGAGCATCGAAGCAACCCAAATGGGAACAGAAAACTTCAGGGGGGGGAGAGGAGCAGATTGCTATAGTGCGAAAACGGCAGGTTTGCTCAGGAGGAGTCGCAGAGGGGGAAATGAGGAGGAACTGAGAGGCAACTGGCCAGTCTGAAAAGGCCCTGAGTGAAGGGCGAGGTATAAATCCAATCTCCTCCTCCTCTAAAGCCAAGGGTGCTTCTATCACAAAGTTTGGGTCTGGGTCCCCACCTTGTGTCAAACTCAGTCACACATGAGTTGTGGGTTCTGCTCAATTCTGTAGTACTTTATTAGGACAAGGATTGCAGTGTTTATAGGGAAGGCGCTTCAGTAGTCTCCCCCCACCTGAGCCATTTTCCTAACCTGAAATAATCCCAGATGAGTGTTGCTGGACCTTTTGGGGAAATCCCAATTTGCCATTTGCAGACTTCTGCCCCTCCCCCTCCCCAATTACCTACCTTGATCATTTGAGAAGTAGGAGGAAAAGGGAGGGGGGGGGAATGGCATCTATGGCAAAACTCTCAGAATTTCCCTTGATCTCTACCATAGAAATTGGGAGAAATTCCTCCTGAAATTCTGCCCAGCCCCAAAAAGATCTCAGCATTTGCAAGTGTCGGGCAGGGAACTCTAGGGAACCCATATGGATCCCAGAGAACACTTGAATTTCCCCCAAATAACACCCCCTCCTGGGACTGTTTCAGGGGTGAACAGCCACTGCACACATTGGACACAGAAGGAACAGCTCCCACCTCCTTGCTTGTTTCTAGCCTCCGCTGTTACAGCATGGGACACTGAGGAAAGGGGTGAGAGGTCATCCAATGGAGGCAGATGTGTGCACTTCTGAGGGGGAGGAGCACACAGGTACCGCATTCTTTCTGATCACTGCCAGCATCTTATGAGCCCAGGATGATCGGGGGTGGGGAGGCATGGTTGACAAGGTTTGCTGGAATTAATTGGAGCAGAAGGGGGCAATGAACCCCCTATTTGCAGCAGACAGTGGTGAATGGGGGGGGGGTTGCTAACCAAAATGGTTGGTGTGAAAGACGCTAATCTGCATGAGCAGCCCATCCCAAGCAACTGTTCCCCACAAGCAACAGCTATGCTTGGGACTCCTTCTAGAGCTGTCCATTAGCTATCCCTCTGTAAAACTCAACCCAAGGACCTTGGGGTTGGATATTTTAGCAGAGTAAAAAGGAACCACACAGCACACACGTAAATTAGCTGAAAGAAAGTTTACTAATAAGATTAAGAAGGGTTACATGACAGGATAAAACAATAAAACAGTCTATAGCTCCAAAATGGAGACTCACACTCTGATCTCTAAACAAAGGGAGGAAGAAGAAACCCCAAAATGCCTACGTGCAGAGTATCAGGTGACATCACCCAACTATGAATTGATCAATAGCCAGCCTAAAGTTCCCTTCATTAAGCACAGGACTTCCTTTTCCCTGGTGAGAACTATGTGCAGGATAGCTCATTGGTTCTAAAGCTAACTAACAATCACCATGCATAAACAAACAGGTTAACTCTTTCATGACATCAGAAACTTGCAAGTATTCCAACTCTCCTTCTCAAGTTCATGTAATGAAGTCATGACGGGTCAGCTTCTTGTGCAGGCAAGAAGTGCAAGTAGCTTGGTTAGTATGTCAGCAACCATCTCTTCAGAGGGACAATACTTGATCTCATTCAGTCCTTGTTGCTGCACCGCTCACGCGGAATGGTATTTGGTGACAATATGTTTGCATTTTGCTTTGGTGCTCTCACTCTTGGACAAGGCTATACATGCCTGACTATCCTCAAAGTTATTGGTTAAGAACATAAGAGAAGCCAATGTTGGATCAGGCCAGTGGCCCATCCAGTCCAACACTCTGTCACACAGTGGCCAAAAACGCCAGGTGCCCTCAGTAGGGAGGCCCACCAGTGGGGCCAGGACGCTAGAAGCCCTCCCACTGTTGCCCCCCCCCCCCCAAGCACCAAGAATACAGAGCATCACTTGCCCCAGACGGAGAGTTCCAATCTATACCTTGTGGCTAATAGACACTGATGGACCTCTGCTCCATATGTTTCTCCAATTCCCTCTTGAAGCCGTCCATGTTTGTAGCCGCCACCACCTCCTGTGGCAGTGAATTCCACGTGTTAATCACTCTTTGGGTGAAGAAGTACTTCCTTTTATCTGTTCTAACCCGACTGCTCAGCTCAGCAATTTCATGGAGTGCCCATGAGTTCTTGTATTGTGAGAAAGGGAGAAAAGGACTTCTTTTCCAAGTACTTCTTGGTTTAGGTTCATCAGCACCAAAATCCTCTAGTAGACAGATGATCCATTCAAGTTCTCTGTAGGCATTTGCAGCAGATATGCACTCAGCGTCGGTTGTTGATTTGCCACTACTGGTTGCTTTTGGCTAGTCCAGCTGTCTCCATAGAAGAACAGGTAGCCCACTTGCTGACTTGTAACCAGTCTGGTCTTCACCCCAGTCAGTATCCATGCATCCAACCAGTCTTGGGTTGTCACAAGCTGAGATGCTTAGTTTCGAGTCAGCAGTTTTTATGAGGTATTTTGTCAGTGTCTTTACAGCATTCCAGTCATAATGATTTGGTGAACCAGACTTTCTGCACAGGATTCCAGCAGCTGCAGAGATATCAGGTCTTGACACTGTTCTCAGATAAAGAAGTTTGCCAATTGCCTCTCTGTATTGTCGATTGCTCTCTTGCAATTCTCCATCTTCAAGTTTGAGGTATGCGGGTTCAAGTGGAGTACTAACTCCTTTGGCATCCTTTAGGCCCAGGGACTCTGCAAGGTCCATAATCTTGTGTCCTTGGTTCAGGAGAAAACTCCCATTCCCATCTCTTTTAATTTGTACTCCAAGGTAGTGGTTCAGTTCTCCCAAATGTTTGACTCTCACTTCTTTGTTCAGGTTATCTGAAATTTCCAGAACATCTTCTTTGATTTAGCAGCATAATAACAGTCCATCCTTACATGCTGTTATATACTGATACAGTAAGTCTGGCAAGAAACCCCAAAATGCCTACGTGCAAAGTGTAAGGCAACATCACCCCACTATGAATTGACCAAAAGCCAGGCTAAAGCTCACTTCATTATGCATAGGACTTCCTTTTCTCTGGCGGGAACTACATGCAGGACAGCTCATTAATTCTAAAGCTAACTAACTAACAATTAGCATACATAAACAAACATGGTAACTCTTTCATAACATCAGGGGGTGACCTTGCAAATACTCCAGCACTTGGGTATGCTCTACCTGTGCATTCCTACACTGCTGTTCCTTTAGCTGCAGTCCTCCCTGCTAGTCTATTATGGCTGTTGGCAACGCAAAGACTTCTGTGGGTTTCAGAATTCCCTGTGCTGTGCCGACAGGTGTATGATTAAATGCATGATGTGCAGGTGTTAATCCATCATCTTTCTTCTGTTTTGCTGCTGATCACCTTCTTGTTGCCCAAAATGTATGTTCTACCTCCTCAGCAACTTTCCCCTGGTAGGATTTGAACCCAGGCCCTGTTTTCTACATGGATGCCTTTCACTACTTGAAGGTGTGACAGGAAAGACTCCTGTGAATTTAAGGTAGTGTGTTCTCTTGTTGTTGTTCTTGCATCTGCATCTCCTTTGCCTTGCAAAAGGCTGGCTACTTCCCTGTCTACCTGTCACAGGGGAGTTGGGAGCACTTTATGCTCTTTCTGGTGGGTGCGGGTGGAGTCACTACAGACTAGGGTGCAATTGCTATGCTATCTGCACCTTGGTAAAGGGATTTTCTTTTTTTATATGTACTCTCTTTGCTGAGAGAGAACAGGATACTGGCTAGCAGTCCCGGTGCCATGTTGCCATCAGTGATACGTCAAGGCCTAGGAGTTTCAGTTAGGTCAAATTGTAAATTAGTATAAATGCTGGTTCAAATATAATGGAAGTTCTAACCTTGTATATAAAGGATAAACATACTGTAAAGCTGAAAAAGGTGGGGGGAGATGAATTGTGTACACTCATTCTTATATTTGCTATTGTTGGTTGCCTAGCTGTTTCTTTCTTTTGTTCTTTTTGGCTCCTAAGCTGTTTTACCAGAGACAGAATTACATAAGAAGGAAATAACTAGAAAACTTCAATGCCACATCCACGTTGAATAATGCTGGGGATTGTCTGTAAGAGGATGCTTTGTTTGAAATACAATTTCACCAGTGAAAAACATTGCTTTGTTTTTGACACTTCAGAATGGCAGTGCTTTAATGTAACCAAACAGGCTAATTCTTTGGCAAAGATTGGGTACCTCTTATCATATATCACATCTTGCTCTCAAAGAATACCATTGTAGCATTCACGATGAGCACTGAAGGTCATACATAAAAGCCCCAACATATTTGTCAAGGTCTTGAAATCCTGAATTGTTTTCAGTCTTTAAAAGTGTAGGATGAACGAATCATGTTTTTTAGATAAATCTGTGGTTGAAAAATGACAAACTGATGAATCTCTGTGGTTCACTCAAACTATAGCTTGCAAACTATGCTCAAGGAAGGAAATGAGGGAGTGAACTGGACAGTGAAAGGAGAGGAAGAATGGGGACCATGTGGGCCAAATGTTCAGGCATGCGTGGCCAAAGCGTGATTTGGCATTACATATCAACTGACATTATATTAGTGTTTTTAGGTACATAGAGATGGTTTCATCAAGCCGACTACCAAGAAAATACAGTAGGTGCTGATATTATTGTCCAGGCAGCCAGTACAATCCCAGTACATTTTAAATGGTAGTCCTCAAAATATTTGAATGAAATCCTTACTAATATAATTTTATAACAATATGCCGCATACATAGTCCTCTCCCTCCTGATTTAACTTCATAACCTTGTGAGGTGGTTAGCCTTAGACAGAATAACTGGTCCAAGAACATGCAGTGTGTTTCATGGTTGACCAGGAACTTGAAACTGGCTTTAATTGTCCTTAACCTGGACAGCTCAGGCTAGCCTCCTCTTGTCAAATCTCAGAAGCTAAGCAGGGTCCACTCTGGCTAGGACTTGGATGGGTAACCTCCATGGAACAGCAGGGTCATGATGCGGAGGCAGGCAATGGCAAAACACCTCTGAGCGTCTCTTGCCTTGACAACCCCATGGGGTTGCTATAAGCCAGCTGTGACTTTACAGCACTTTCCACCACCACTAGTTACTCCCCCCCCCAATCCAGACGTAAAAATGACCCATTAAGACAGACATTCTTCAAAATAGCCCCTTCCCAACATGAATGTTTCCTACAGATACTAATTTCAAGTTTTTATAAGGAAGAAGCAAGGAAAATCATGGGAGCTTGATTCTGAAATTGTCCACAAGATGTCAGCCTTAACGAAGCACAGAAACAGAACAAAACTCAAGTTCAGTGGCACCTTTAAGACCAACAAAGTTTTATTCAAGGTATAAGCTTCCAGGTGCATGCACATTTCTTCAGATACACTGAAATGGAAGTTACCAGTCCATATATATGGGTAGAGGGTGAGCAGCAAATTAACATACAGCAGAATGAAGATGTTTAACCAGGGGTCCTTTCGTAGAAAAAGAGGTGCAGGAGCTCATTAGCATAACTCATTCGCATAACTCATTAGCATATGCCATGCCCCCTGACATCACCAGAAGTGTGTCAGAAAGGGAATGTCAGTTTCAGCCCCATTATATCCTATGGGCCATTGAAATCAATGGCAAAAACTCATAGGGTATATGAGGGGCTGGAGGAAAGGAGGTTTGAGGGAGAAGCTCCAAACTTGCAGGGTAGCTGCTGGGGCCTCTCCTTGAAATACCCACCAAATTTCAAGAAGATTGGACCACGGGGTCCAATTCTATGGGCCCCCAAACAGATTGTCCCATCCCCTCCATTGTTCTCTATGGAAGGAAAAAATGTTAACTTTTTTCCTACCATAGAGAACAATGGAGGGAATGGGGGCAACCTGTTTGGGGGCCCGTAGAATTGGACCCCCTGGTCCAATCTTCTTGAAACTTGGTGGGCATTTCGAGGAGAGGCCCCAGCAGCTACCCTGCAAGTTTGGAGCCGCTCCCTCAAACCCCCTCCCCTCCAGTGGCTTTTAAAATTGCCGCCGAATTTCAGCAGCAATTCGGTGGCAAGCTGAATCAGATTAGAGAATCTGATTCAGCCCATGGCTGCCCTACTGGCCAGTCCTTAGCTGGCGAAGCTTTGCTCCGCCTCGCTCTGGCCCCAACGGACCCCTGTGTTTAACAGATACAAGGACCAAACAGGAATAACAAGCTTAGTTTATATGGTCACCATTTGTGTGGATTTAATTTTGGGGGCGGGGGACATAGCGAAGCAAATAAATATATCAGAATTGGAGATTGATGAGTAAGTGTACCCTTCTTAATTTTGGAATGCTGAGAGTAATTAACTGAGATCCTGTTGTTATGCTCCATCCGTCTCTTCTCAAGCATGGAGGTAACTAACAGCATCTGTTTATTTAAGGTGAGGTTATCAGTTGTACAGTGTTATGTCTCCTCTGTCACCAGACCAGAGAAATATATTCCAATCTACCATTCCAAATTACATTACATTCTACTATTTATTGCATTACATTACAATCACTATTCCAATCAACTGTTCCAAATAATACAATAAAAATACAATAAAATAAAGAGGACGTATGGCTGTTTCTGGTGAGAACACAGATGTAAGGACTGAATTGCATTAGCATATATAGTGAGATCTGTTACCCAAATTGCCTTATCTCGTTATCAAATATGGGGAATATTGTTATTAAAGGGCAATAGACAACTAAAGAGAGCAATTCACCTATGTATACAGGAGTCCCACTTAGTCCAGTATTCCAGAAATAAACACAGAGACCAGATCTTAAGAAATGGTTTCTTTACTAAAAAGGGCTTTGGACAAGCATACAATAAATTCAAACACACACACAACAATACAGAGCTAAAGAAATATAGACTGAAAGGGTACAGAGACGTTTGCATTAGCAGGTATTTCGTGGGTGGGTGATACATACCGGTCCGACAAGGCAAATCGATTCTGCAGCAAAGAAGGGAAGGGAGACTATAAGGGAAGGGGTCGTGTTCTGGCCAGCAGAGCACATGGTAGACTCTGGACAGTACTAGATTGAGAGTCAGCAAGGTAGGGTAAGGTCAGGTGGTTAGATATATAGATATACAAGGTTAGAAGATGAGTAAGTGAATGAGCCTGAGATGGCATAGTTGATGTTAAGTCCAATGATCATGTTGTCTGGGTTTATGTGACAGCAAAGTTGGCATCTGGGTTTAGATGCTGTATTATTGTGGGGTGAGGAGTTGTTTAAGATTGGCAGGCTGTCTGTGTGCAAGAAAAGGTTCCCCCCCCCCCCAAGTACATGTGAAAGAGAACTGTCATTATTCAGTAGAGGTTGTAAGTAATTGGTGATGTGTTGAACTGTTCTGAGTTGAGAGCTGTTATGTGACCACAAGTGGTGTTCTGTTATTGTCTCTTCTGGGCCTATCTTCTAATAGGCTTTCTCTGGATATCATTCTGGCTTTGTTAATCTGTTTCTTGACTTCATCAGGTGAATTTCTTAGTTCCAAAAAGGGTTGTAGTAGATCCCTCAGGTGAGGATCTTTGTCTGTAGAATTGGAACAAATGCAGTTGTCGCATAGAGCCTGACTGTAGACAATAAATTGTTTGGTACATTTAGGACGGTAGCTGGATGCAGTAGGTTTCCGGTATAAAGCGGTGTCTATGCGTCTGTCATACATACACAAAAAGTTATGGGCCCTTTATATCATGGTCAAAATCACTGACAACTTATCATCTCTTACCTCCCAATCATCGTCATCTAACTTTGTGGTGACTTGGCTCCCTATTACGGAATACCTAGCAGAATATGCTGATGTTCCTGCTGTAATTGATACTCTCTGTTTGTCGTAATTTTGAAAGATATTTAGGCATCTTGAGTATACAGTTTAAAATGGAGAAAAGGAAAAGAAGGTCAAATATGATTTACTTACTGCATGTTGTATATTTCTACATTCGCATTTATATACTCTGGTTAATGTACAGATCATTGATTGTATCTTTGTTATTGTACTATATTACATTGTACCATCTTACGTTTTTTTCTGTTTTGAAAAAATGCAATAAAATATTAATTTAAAAAAGAGATATATACCTTGTGCTCCTCAATATTTTGTTTTATAGTTTCATCTGTGAATGATGAAAATAGTTTCTCTTCTACATACTATAAGCAATAAAAGAAGAAGGCAACCAGTCCTAGAGGCAAATCACATCAGTCTCCTGCACAAAGAGCTGTCCCTGACACTCTTCCAGAGTTCACTGAATTAATCTAACTAGACACTTCAGCCTACAGATTTGTGATATATATACAAGTCCATCAATGAATGAAAATTCTGCTTCATGCTCAATAGGAGTTCATATCACCCAAGAGTTCTAATCATTGTGCCTCTGACAATTGTACTGAAAGCAAGAGTTCTGGGTTATCAATAAAAGATTTTTACCTCTTGTGAATAAGGGGATTATCATGGTTGGGGGGGAAAGAATAAAAATGAAATAAATCAATAAAAGCAAACATTTAAAAGATATTTTTAGGAGCTATCCCAAACCAAAATCCTTCAACTCACACTTGATATAGAAAAAGCTTAAAGAAAGCGTGTCACATTTTACCTATGCATTTAGCAGAGTCTGGAGAAGTCATGATATCCCAGAATCCGTTTCTTTGCTTTCTAGAGAGGAAACAGTAATTCTCTTTAATATATACAAAGGGATTTTTGGAAATGTTTAAGTGTTTTATCTGGGGCAAGCAGTTCGGCACAAAGAAACTTAGGTCAACATAAAATGCTGTGGTCTTTTTGTATTTTCTGAATGAATAGAGAGCTTGCTAAAAACTTGTTAAACTGAAGTAAACATATGGCTGCAATCCTCAACACATATTCAGAAGTACATCCAGTTCAACTAATGGGGACTTTCTTCAGAGGAATCATGTATGGGATGCCATTAGTAGTCCTAGCAACATAAAACGAATCTCCTTCTTAAGGTTGTTTTCTAAGACTTGAAGGCCCATTACACACGCACATCTTAGTGCAGATTTCCAGAGCAGTAAGCCTTTAACCTTGACTTCGGATTTTGTGCCCACCTTATGCACCATTCTTTTTCCTCCAGTGTATTTATTCTGCAGCTACAATTAAAAAATGCACTTTTCTAAATCAGTATGGAACGTCACTTGTGATGTGTGTGTGTGTGTGTGACGAAATGGCAGTTACCCGTGTGTGTGAGATGGCTGCCGTCTGTGGTTGTTCGTTTAAAATGTTCCCCCATAAGGTTTAGTTGAGCTGTAGTTCCAGAAAGGGGACTTACTCACTGGGTTGAATGGGGCTTCCTCCTCTGCTGGCCTACAGTTCCCAGCTGCCCCAAGGACAAAAAGTGTGGGAAAAGAGGGACCCTCCCAAGGGGCGGGGCAGCATCAGTATAGACTCCAGCCCATCCAGGGAGGAGGCGGTCTTCGTCCTACAGGAGGTTAGGAAAGGCTCCTGCTGCCGGGCCACAAGCCAGAAACGGGGGGGAACCCTGGGAGGCAGCAAAGATTCAGCTGTTCAACAGTTGGCTGCTTTGAGGACTGAATGGGAGTCCCCCTGCTCTTTTGGGCAAGAGAGAGAGGCTGAAGCAGAGCCAGAGGCCGGTCCAAGGAGAGATCCTATCCTGAGCCCACAACCTCCAGAGGCAGAGACAGTATTGTGCGAGAGCCAGTTTGGTGTAGTGGTTAAGTGCGCGGACTCTAATCTGGGAGAACCGGGTTTGATTCCCCACTCCTCCACTTGCACCTGGCTGGATGACCTTGGGCAAGCCATAGCTCTGTACCAGCTGTTCTCTCAAGGACAGCTTGGGAAAGAGCTCTCTCAGCCCCACCTACCTCACAGGGTGTCTGTTGTGGGGAGGGGAAGGGAAAGGAGTTTGTAAGCCGCTCTGAGACTCTGAGTGAGTGAAGGGCGGGGTATAAATCCAATCTCTTCTTCTTCTCTTCTTCTGTGTGGGGAAAGAGGACTGCATTTAACCCCTGTGAATTTATGCCCTCTTGGTTCATAGCGTGTGCTTACTCCTACAGTTGTGCCTTATTCATTTAGTGTGTGTGTGCTCCACAATTATGTAAATAGTTAAATAAATTCTTTCATTTGGACTAATAATCTATGTTGTGCGCTGACCATGTAGTCTCCCCTGCTCTGCACAATACCAAAGGGAGGGGGAAGCCCAGGGAAGCAAGGGAAGGCCAGACCCTTGGGTTGCCAACTTTCCAGGGACCCCCCCCCCAAAGATTGGGGATTCTGCCTCCAAATAGGGAGATTCGGCCAGAAGGGTCTCACTGTCCCTCTAAAATGCCAGTGACAATTCAGTGAGTGGTGGAAGCGAACGTGAGGAGTGAGATATACTCACGGGACGAGGGTGGGAGGCAAACAGTTGAGTTGTAAACTGGAGCCCATTTCACCACAGGGGGCATCCAACATTTTTTTTAAAAAAAATTATGCAATTGCTCTATTGCAGCTGCACAGTAGCATCCAACAAGCACCTTCCATTTAAATCCTCATGGTTCGGGTTTTGCACATGCAGTTTAGCATTAGTTCGTTGAGTGAGAGGGAACAGAAAGGAATGCAGGGAAACCCACTGTTGAAACTGACCATATTTTTTCATATTGCCAAGTTGTGTTATCATCCACAGTGAAAAATGGGAAAGAGTCACACGATCTTATAATACGGGGGAACATATTGAGTGCACAGAAATGCACAGTAGAACCCACTGACACTGGAATTTCAAGCTGTGATCATTGGTAGTGTGTGGGTGTGCAAGCACCTGTGCAAAGTCAGCTGTAACTCCACCACATGAACTTTGTTCACTAAAGCATGAAAGGGAAAAATGTTTTTAAAGCTTTAGGCTTCCCATTCCAGTGTTTGTCTCTCTTTACATTTCATGTCAATTTCATTCTGTGCTGATGATGCCCCCCCTTTTTGTTTGCATGCAGCACTGAAATCCTTTTTTTTCTTTTTTGCACAGGGGATGCTGCTGTTTGCCTCCTCTCTGACCCTCCTTTCAAGTCGATACCAACAGGGAACTAAACCTAATGCAGCTCCTTTCAAACTTGCCCCATCATTAAAAAAAATTTATTCAGTGAAACTAGACTAGCAATAGTCTCATATTGACCAGTTCTATGTGGCCACGATTGCATTCGCGAGCTCACGCCCAGCCCAATTATTTAGAACAATTTGGTCCTTAACAGTTCTACCTCAGGGCAGACCAAATGTTAGAAAATTGGATATTGGCTGTGAGGCATTTGCGAGCTATTTTGTGGATAAGGTCTTGATGCTCCACCGGGACCTATCTCCCACAGCTGAAACAGTAACTGAACTCGAGGCCCCTTGCACGTCTTCGACTCTGGGGTTAGATGGGTTCGGCCAGCTCAGCCTTGAGGACGTCGACAGGTTGTTCATGACTGTATGCCCAACCACATGCATCCTTGACCCGTGCCCTTCCTGGCTTATTAAAGCAGGCCACGCGGTGTTTCAAGGTGCCATCCGGGAGATTATCAACAAGTCCCTCGGTGAGGGGCTGTTCCTGGAGGCACTCAAGGAAGCGATGGTCCGCCCTGTCTTGAAAAAGCCAAATCTGGATCCAGCTGAATTGGCCAACTATTGGCTGGTGTCCAATTTGCCATATTTGGGCAAATTAATTGAGAGGGGGGTAGTGGTACAGTTACAGGGCTACCTGGATGAAGCTTTGGTCTTAGACCCCTTCCAGTCCAGCTTCCACCCAGGTCATGGGACGGAGACTGCACTGGTTGCCCTTACTGACGACCTCTGGAGGCATCTGGATCAGGGCGGCGTGGCGGCATTGCTGTTGTTAGACGTGTTGGCCGCATTCAACATGGTTGATCATCAGCTGCTGACCCGTCACCTTGCTGATGTGGGGATACAGGGGTGGGCCTTGCAATGGCTCGCTTCTTTTCTCCAAGGTTGGGGACAAAGGGTGGTGCTAGGGGAGCAGCAATCTACAAGGCATCCACTTGACTGTGGAGTGCCTCAAGGGTTTAACATCTATATACACCCCCTTGCCCAGATTGCCCGGAGGTATGGGCTGGGATGCCATCAGTATGCTGATGACACTCAGCTCTATCTGATGTTGGGTGGCCGGTCGGGCTCCTGCCTAGAAGATCTAGACCGGGCATTGCATGCTGTGGCAGGATGGCTTAGACTGAGCAGGCTGAAATTGAACCCGGCGAAGACGGAGGTCCTGTGCCTGGGTTGGAGTGGTCTTGGGGGGGGGGGGTCCAGCTCCCGAACCTTCAGCGGGGTCCCGTTGGTGCCCACGTTGGTGGTTAAGAGTCTAGGAGTGCTCCTGGATCCCTCCTTAACTATCGAGGCCCAGGTAGCAGCCACTTCTAAGTCAGCGTTTTACCATCTGCAGCTGGCTTGGCAGTTGGTTCCCTTCCTCGAGCGCGACGACCTGGCCACAGTGATCCATGCGATGGTCACCTCAAGACTGGACTACTGTAATGCTCTCTACATGGGGCTGCCCTTGTCGCAAATCCAGAAGCTGCAGCTGGTGCAGAACACTGCGGCCAGGCTACTGATGAATCTTCCCAAACAGGAGCACATCCGGCCTGTCCTAGCGGCGCTGCACTGGCTGCCTATAGCGTACCAAATTCGCTTCAAGGTGCTTACCTTTAAATTCCTATATGGCCAGGGTCCAACATACCTGAGGGACCGCCTTGCCCCATATTTGCCCCAGAGAGCACTTCGGTCGGGATCACAGCACCGACTTTCGGTCCCGGGGGTGAAGGAAGCCAGGCTCACTGGTACTAGGGCTGGGGCCTTTTTGGTGGTGGCTTCACTCTGGTGGAATGAGCTCCCGGAGGAGATCAGAGCCCTGCGGGACCTTATGCAGTTCCACGGGGCCTGCAAGACGGAGCTCTTCTGCCAGGCTTTCACTTAGGAGCCGCCACCACCACCTACCATCAACCATCTCCATTACCATCGGAGATGAGGGCCGGCCCGAAGGAATCCACACTAGGGCACAAAGAGAAATTGCAGGACGCCATCTGCAGGACGCCATCTTGACCACCATCATTGCGAGCACTTTATTGGAATTTACTATATTGTTTAATGATGTTTTAACTGTTTTAACTGTTTATTTTAACCTGGTGTTGTGCCACTTTGTAACCACCCTGAGCCCGCTTGCAGGGAGGGCGGGGTAAAAATGTGAGAAATAAATAAATAAATAAAAATATTGCTAAATTCATGCTGCTGGTTAAAAAAAATAAAAAAATAAAAAGAGGGGGAAATGGAGGATGTATACTGATGAAGAGGAAGGATGGTGGAAGGTGCAGAGGGGGTGGAATGACCTCGCTGTGGGTGGGGGAGTGACCTTCAAGGGGTGGCAAAAGGGTGGCAAGAAATCCAAGGGAATCTGTACATTTTTGATTTACTTTTGGCTTGGAAGCAAAACAAGGGGGAAACTGGCATAAAAGCACTCTCAGAAAACCCAGGGAAACAGTGACCAGAAAGCAACCTGAGGGCTAAAAGGAGGAAAATCAGTGCTCTTGCAGGCTCTGAGGCACATGGCCCGGTCTTTCTTGCCTGCTGGCCAGCCAGCTCCTGCCAGGCAGCCATCATTTCCCCTGAACAGCAGCACATAAGGTAGGAGCTTTGTAGGCTTTATTTTTGATGTGGGGGGGAATTCAAAAGCAGTTGGAAAAAGAGGGAGTAGAAAGGTGGCTGGAAACAGCTTTTCCTCCTCCTCCTCCCTCCCCAGCCTTCCCTTTGCAGTTGGCTTGGTGCACAAAGCAATTGCTCCTGTGGGCTCTGAAAAACATGGCCCAGTCCTTTCTGTGCCTTAGCCCATCTGCTTGTGCCAACCATCAAGTCTCCTCATAAGCAGCACATAAAGTAGGAGGGGATTTGTGGTTTTATTTTTGCCGTGGGGGTGTGTATTCAAAGGTGGTTGGAAATAGAAGGGTGGGTGGCAGCAGCGGCCTCTGCATTCTGCCTTTCACAAGATCAGTTGTAATTCTGGAAGATCTCCAGACCCCACCTGGAGGCTGGCAGCCAATGCTCCCCTAAGCTGTGCAGTCTTGTGAGCAAAAATTCTATTTTGTGAGCTACTGACATTCAAGTTATGAGTGAGTGATTTGGCTACTGCATAATTTAGTTTGCTCTGGAGCCGTCCTTCATGAGCTAAGACAAAAATGTGTGAGCCAGAATCCCTGTGGCGCCTCCCTTTGTTTAGACAGGCTGCACGACTCTGGAACCCTGTCCAGATGCAATCTATCCAATAGGATCGTGGGCCACTGGTCCATCAGGAGTTCCACTGGGCAGCGGCCATTGATTGGGTTGGGAGTGGTCCATTGTGCCAAGAGGAAACGGGCCAGATGAAATTCCCAGTCACCTTCCATCAGGAGGCTGAGAGCTTCTTTGGTAGTCTGCACCATCTGCTCCGCTTGGCTGTTGGTCATGGGGTGGAATGGTGCAGACCTCACATGACAGATCAGGTTGCTGCAAAGGAACTCGTGGAATTCCTCCAAAGTGAACGCCGCCCTGTTGTCGGAGACAATGGTGTCTGGCAACCCATGAGTCACGAAGATCTGGCATAGTGCCCTGATGGTGGCCTTGGAGGACATGGTGGAGATGGGGCTTATCTCCAGCCATTTCGAGTATGAATCCACGGTGACCAGGAATAGTAGTCCACGGAATGGGCTGGCGAAGTCAATATGGAGCCTTGACCATGGCGTGCAGGTAGATTCCCAGGCCTGGGTGGGTACGCTCAGCAGATTAGGTTAGACTGCTTGGCACGCTTGGCAGTGCTTCATGCAAACCTTGATCTCCACATCGATACTTGGCCACCATACATAGCTCTGGGCTAGGGCCTTCATGCAGACGATCCCTGGGTGGGCCTCATGTAGGGCCTTGAGGATGTGGTGACGCAGGGCGCTGGGGACTATCACCCTGTCTCCCCACAGTAGACATCCCTTGTGGATGGACAACATGTCCCTGCGAGCTGTGAAGGCTGTAAACTCAGGGTCCGCTGTGGCCGCAGGCCACCCCCTCACCACCCAGCCCAGAACCAAGGAGATGACAGGGTCCCTGGCTGAGTGGCAGGTGACATTGGCCGCCTGGAGGGGAGAATCGGGGAGGTCTTCTACCTGAAGCATGCGGTGCGCTGGAGCCGGATCTTCCTCGATGGAAGGCAAGGGCAGGCGACTAAGGGTGTCGGCATGTCCCATAGCCTTCCCCAGGTGGTACTGCAGGCTGTAGTTGTAGCCCAACAGGAAAATGGACCATCGGAGAACCTGTGGGGAGACTACCTGCGGAGTCTGCCGATCCGCTGTGAATAGGCTGAGAAGAGGGCGATGGTCCATAGCAATGGTGAAGGTCTGGCTGTAGACGAAATCGTGGAATTTCTTTGCACCGGCCACGATTGCCAGGCCCTTGCGGTCAATCTGGCTGTAATTCTGCTCTGCAGCTGATGGCGTCTAGGAGTAGTAAGTGACCGGCACCTCCCATCCGGGAGTTGGTGAGCCAGCACGGCACCCACACTATAGGGAAAGGCATCGCAGGCCAGAATCACTGGCAGTGATTCATCGAAATGTGCCAGCACCGCATTTGAGATCAAGAGCGCCTTGACACCCTTGAATGCAGCAACCTGGCGAGGGCCCCAAGATCACAGGGCCTGCTTGTCCAGTAGGCAGTGCAAGGGCTCAGCCACCGCCACCTTGTAGGGGAGGAAGGCGTGGTAGAAGTTCAGGAGGCCTAGGAACACCTGGAGCTCCACCTTGGACTGGGGTGGAGGAGCCTTTACCTTGTCCCTTGCCAGATGGAGGTCATCTGTGTCGACCATGAAGCACAAGAAGTCGACGGAGGGGACCCCGAGAAGGCACTTCTCCCACTTCACCTTGAGCCCGGCCACGTGGAAGCGGAAGAGAATGGCACGCAGTCGGGATGCAAACTCATCTGGCATGGCTACAGCAATCAGCACATTGTCAAAGTGTGTGACGCCCGGAATCCCTTTCAAGACAGAGTCCGTTAGATGTTGAAAAGGGCCCGGGGTGATGCTCACCCCAAACTGCAGCCTCTTCACTTTGAAGGCTCCCCAATGCATGACAATGGTTTGCGCGGCAGCTGTGGCCTCGTCCACGGGGAGCTGCTGGTAGGCCTGGGCAAGATTGAGTTTGCTGAAGATCTTCGTCCCAGCCAAAGTGGCCAGCACGTGGCTCATAACCAGGACCAGGTATGCGTGGTCCTGTAGAGCCTTATTCAGTGTGCACTTATAGTCTGCACAGATACAGACGTCCCCATTCGGTTTCATGGGGGTGCCTATGGGAGTCTCCCATGCAGCATGGGAGACCGGTTCCGGGGTCTCTTGTGCCACAAGGTGGTCCAGTTCCGCGTCAATCTTTGGCCGCAGAGCAAATGGGACCTTCCTGGAATGCCTGCGGGTCGAGTTGCAAGGACACGGGGCATGTAGCAGCCCAGGTTTCTGTCAAAGACACATGGGAACTCACTGCAGACTTTGCTAAAATCATGAGGGGCGCATTGCTTAATTCCCTCGATAGAGATTCCCAGAGGGGTGAACCAAGTGTGGCCCAATAGGCTGACCAGGTTGCCCTCAACTACGATTAAGTCTAAGTAGTTGTTGAACCCCCGGTACTGGACTCAGAAACTGCCCACACCCCATATTGGAACGCATCAGAGTCTCAGGCAAGGGACACAGACGGGGGCCCCCATTAGAACACAGTCTCTTAAGGGTCTACACCAGGGGTCCTCAAACTACGGCCCGGGGGCCACATGTGGCCCGCCGAGGGCATTTTTCTGGCCCACCGGGTGTGCCAGGTGTGTCCAATTCCCAGCAGCACACAAAGCAGCAGAAAAATTGCAGCTGACTCGTCCCGGGCCACATGACAAAGGCCCGCCTCCCTGTTTCCAGTCGGCCAGGAGGAAGCAAAAGGAAGACTGGAAGAGGGTAAGTGTGGGATGGCAGGCGCTCCGGCTGGCCCCAAGTCCCAAGAGCCGGGCAGGCGCTCCGGCTAACCTGCGCCAGTCCCAAGAGCCGGGCAGGGGTCTTTTTCGAGGCTTTTTGTGCTGCTGCGAATCGGAGGGGGGGGGGGAGAGAGAGAGAGAGAGAGAGGTTTCTTTCCCATCATGATGCCTGCAGTAGTGGAGTTTCAGGGAGAAGCAGCTGGGGGCTTGCTGCCTTAAAAAGTTTGGGAGGATGCCGAGTTCTTTGTTTCTTCAGAGAGGGAAAGACAACAGCCCCGTCAAGGGTGCCTTGCTTGCGCGCGCAACCCCCCCCCCCCCCGTGCGCCTTCCCTACCCGCAAAATAACATCTGAAATCTCCAACCAGATCTAGACTAACTGATGCACACTTGCATCACTTGTTACGACTAGCAGTGACAAATATGGAACCGGACATTGACCATCTCATTAGCCAAAAGCAGGCCCATAGTTCCCATTGAAATACTGGTAAGTTTGTTGATTTAACTTTACTTGTTCTTCATTTTAAATATTGTATTTGTTCCCATTTTGTTTTTTTACTTCAAAATAAGATATGTGCAGTGTGCATAGGAATTTGTTCATAGTTGTTTTTTTTAACTATAGTCCGGCCCTCCAACGGTCTGAGGGACAGTGAACTGGCCCCGTTTAAAAAGTTTGAGGACCCCTGGTCTACACTAAGATGATGGAGGCCGTGGAACCGGTCTAGCTCCATGGAGCAGGGGGGACCCCTCAATCTTTACCCAGACCTGAATTTTGGGGGCTGAGGTCTGGCTCGGAAGCTGCAGTACCTGTTGTGGAAATTCACTCTCGAGGAGGTAGAGTTGTTCCGGTTCCGCGTCATCTTCATGGTGTGTGGAGGCCCGGTGGCGTTGAGGTGGCAGGGATGTTGGGGCTCGGGACCCCCTGGAACAGCAAGCATGTGCAATGTCCCTGAGCGACCACAGCTCCGGCAAGTGGCGTCCCAGAACCTGCAACTCTTCCGGTTGTGTCAGTCCCCGCAGCTGACACACTCCTGCCAGCCGGATACCTGGACTGGAACGGAGCATGGTGCTACACCTGGGTCTCGCTGTCTGGTGAGCTGTTGGGTCCAGTGGACCTCTTCCTCATTGGAGTCAATGGAGTCTGCGCTTGCTTGGTGGGTGGAGGCCGGGCAATGACTGGCCATGGACGCCGATGTGGAAAGGTTGGTCCTCTCCCAAGCCGTGGTGGTGGGGAGGACGGGTGTGAGGGTGCATGTCTCAGCCTCCAGGATCCGTCGCCAGAGCTTCTCTTCTCACAGAGCACAGATGAACCTGTCGTGGAGGGTCATCTCCAGTTGGGCTCCGAAGTTATACTCAGAGGCGTGCCTGTGGAGCTCAGCCAAGTATTCCACAGCAGATTCTCGCAGTTGCTGCAGCTAGTAGTGGAATGCCATGTGGTGCAAGACCTCCAACGGCCACGGAACGAAGTGGTCCTGGAGTGCCTTGACGATCTGCTCGAACATGGCATCAGCTATCTTGGTTGGAGAGAGAAAGTTGCAAGTCAGCTCAACGGTGGCTGGGCCGCATAAGCCGATGAGGAGACCCTTCTTCCGCTCCTCTTCGGTGACCTGATAGAAAATCAGAATGGACTTGAGTCCCTCGATCCAGGCCTCCCATTGTTGAGGGCAAGTAGGATCAAACAGAGGGACAAGTCCCACTCCCGGAGCAACTGCCATCATGCTGTGCAGTGGTGGCATGGAAGCAGCCTGCATGCCTTCAGTGCTCATCAGCCGGAGCAGTGGCGAAGGTCTTCGTCTTCCTTGGGGCCCCAGCAGCCCAGCTAGCTCAGTGGGATCCCACCTTCGTCTCCAATATTGCATACTGGGTTTGACGCATGGAGAAGCAGGACAACAGCATGATGATCAGCTCATAGTTTATTCTCACATAACAACAACAAACCGGCCAAGGAGGCCAACTAAATACAGCCCCCTGGGTCACACCTACAGTCGTATGGGGGGGGGGGGTTGAATTTCCCGCCAAAGTCCCAATTGGTGTACTCCTGGAGGTTCAGGATCCTTGGCACCTATTGCTTCCTGGAGCCAAGCTCGGACTGCCTGTCGCTGGCGCCTGGTGGCAGTCAGTGGACATAACACCACTCCTGAACCAATGGAATGTCTGCTACACAAGAGAAAGGAAAAAGCAATTTTACTTGGTTGCCCCACCTCTGTGTGTATCTTTTTGTCTACATGAGCCCCACAACCTGCAGCATCACTGTTTTGGAGGTCTCAGGAGACTGTTCAGGAAAGTGGGGGGGAGTTAGAATGAAGCACATTCTTGCACACATGGCAGGGTTGCCTAGTCCTTCCTTCTTCGGGAGTGGGGGGAGTCTGTTCTTCTCCTGGAGGCTTCTAGCGCACACGCAAAGCACACACCCCGTGATGATGTCACCTCTGCCCGACCTGCCCGACGCGATGATGTCACCTCTGGGTGATGTCATTGCACCGGGCACATCCCCTTAGCCCAGCAATTTGGGAGTGGGGTTCCCCCTGATGGCCTGATCCCGGCGGGCGGGCAATGGGCCGCTGGTGTGGGAGTTTCCCTGCCCCCCGGGGGATCTTGGCAACCCTGACACATGGATCCAAGTCATTTCATTTCAAAACCAGGAATAAACCACCATTTTCTGTTTTTACTCAGTTCACATGATTCTGCCAGGAAGCCTTCTTTGTCCCAAGTGTGTGTGAAGAAGGAGAAATGAGTCCAAGGACTTCCTGTGTGTCAGGATCCCTGATCCTAACAATATATTCTTTATGCATTGTGTAGTATGTTTGTGCAGATGTCAGTTCACTCCCTTGCTATCGCTATCTAAGTCGTCTCCGATTTCCTCCTCTTTATTGCATGGTGATATATTGCTCTGTGAAGTCAATGTAACAGTTTCATCCGGGAGAGTGGCGACCTCGAGCGCCGACACGTCACCCGAGACCAAATGGCCTCTTCTTCCCTGCATTCCTCTGCTCCCCCGCCCTCCAAGACACGGCACCTTCTTATCGCTGTGAGAAGTCCTTGGGATGGCCTTTGTTATGGATATACGGGGTACATCTGTGGCGCCTAATTCAAGCGGGGAAAATTTATAACTTTAACACCTCACCTTTTTTCCTGTGGGAAGTAAAACGGCTACAGATCTTTAACCGCGCTTTTTGTCTTTCTGTGATTGGTTGAATATCGGGGTTTCAAACTGTACTGGAGGGTATATTAACCCTGACTGTTTTGTATACGGTATCTCTAACAAACATTCGAGAACCTGTCATGCAGTACTAAGACAATAAAGAACTCTGTTTCATCAACAAAGGTCTGATCTTTGACTGCTTAGGGCAGAAGCCTCACACTGTCTCATTTTCATCACAAACAAACAAGTGCTTTTTCATGAAGACTGAGTGTAGCCTGTGTCTCAGCTATAACACTTCCAAGTTTGAATGCTTCTCTGGGTTGGGGGGAGCTCCTAGGCAATGCTGCAACATTCTCCCTGACACCCAAGTTTCCAAAAAAATTCATTTTCCTATGATTGAGCATCAGTCCTATTAGCTCTCACCTGCAGTACAATGCAGGTTCCCCGCATCAGTGAGAACTAGGCCATTGTGCTTTGTCATCTTCTTGCAAGTTAACTTTGACTGACAGTTTTGTTCTTTATTTGCAGACAGTGTACAAAGTATGCTAAATCACCAGCATATATTCTAACATCAATAGTAGGATTACTATTTAAAAGGATCCATGAATAGCTTCCATGCTGATTACTAAGGAGCTATAACTACCATAGCTCAGGGATGGATTAACACTCAATATCTAAGAATAGGGCAGCCATTTAAGGTGACTGTTTTGCTTTAAATAAGGAGGATTAGTTTTCCAATCCAAGTGAAATAAAACTACAAATGAGCCTGTATTCAGATGTTCATCATGAGCCTAGAGCTGTCTCCCTAGCAGGAGGCCTCCCACTGGCAGCTGTAGTTGCCTGCTGCCACTCATAGCTGTGGCAGGAGTAAAAATTTTTAAAAGGTGACATCATCTGCATCACTATGTTACTTAAGGGGAAAGCCCAGAAGTGCTATAGGGTAGCTCTAGGAATTACTGGAGACTATGGTTTTCCGTAAAGTTTGCAGCAATTCCTAGAGCTAACTTACATCACTTCCATGTCTTCTCAGCCAATGCTACCTCCGTGTCCCCACCCCCAACCATCCTGCCAATCATCAAGCATGGCCTGGTAACCCAATATGAACCTGGACTTGGTTTATGTTGAGGGTCATGTGGTCCCTCTCTAGGGCAAGGAAAAAATAAAAGGGCCATAGCCGTCACTAAAAGATAAAAAATAAGTCCAAGGCTGATATTGCAAAATGAAGTAAAAATATATCTTCTTACTCAGCTAAAATCCCCCAGATTCCCTATACGTTTTGCCACAAGGCTTCTTTAAGCTAACAGATTCCCTTGAAGAAGACTGTCAGCAAAACAGGAAGGGAATTTGGGGAATTTTAACTGAGTAATAAAATATGTTTTTATTTTATTTTGCACCATTGATCATGGCCTTATTTTTTATCTTTCCTTAGGGTTGCCGTTTTTGGTTGGGAAATTCCTGGAAATTTGGGGGTACAGCATGGAAGAGGTAGGCTTTGGGGAGGGGTTGGATTTCAGCAGGATGAAATGCCACAGAGTCCAAAGCAGCCATTTTCTCCAGGCAAGGTGATCTCTGTAATCTGAACAGCAAAAGGATTTATCACCCAATCTGGAATTTCCATTAAAAAAAGCTCCTCAGATTGCTCAGACATATCTTCATGCAGCATATACTGGTCCGACTAGACCTCTAGAGGTGCATTGACTAAAAATCCCCCCTCCAAATTTCAAAATTATGCATAGGCAGACTTTAGAGCGCCATTCACCAGCATGGTGCCATAGCCGGGTCAATAATAAATAAGTGAACAACACAATCCACGGGGCCCATCTCCTTGCCTCTTAGCGCCTACCTAGGTAATCCCACTTCTCCCTAGGGGATGGTACCACCCCCTTTGGGAACTATTGCCCTAGAGCATGAGCTAGGATGGCCAGCTAGCCAACCAGCTACTCCAGCTGGACCTAAGTCGGATCTGCAGGAACTAGCCAGTTAAACTTTTTACAGAGAGCCATTTTCACCCGCAAAATTTGAACACTACTGTTCAACGAAATCCCTGAAGCAGCTGATTTAAAATCTGGCAACCTTTGCATGGATTATGGGAAGAACTGATCCTGTCCATTTTAAGAACCATGCTGGAGCCCTTTTTGTTGAACTAAAGCTTGCTTTGCATACATTTTAAATTCTTTGCATACATTTTAAATTTCCCGATCTATCAGGGGGCTGCGAATTCAGACTGGTCTGGTCACTGCTTCTGCCAGAGTTATACTTAAAAAAAAAAAAAAAGCAACCATGGAGAGCAATTGCTATTGCCTTGGTAGGCAGCAGTAGGGTGCTGGTGACGGTGCTGAACAATGCATCACTGCAGTCTTTCATCATCACATTTGAGGAAGAAATGTCTGTTGACCTCAGCCCTCATATGGAATTTGCATCTCTCTGCAAAAAGCTCTTTTTGATCCCAAGAGCTAATGAAAGTGATCACGAATCTTTTATCTGCTTGTGTTTGCCATTGCCTACCTACTGTCTTAATGAATACTTGCACAATAGGAAAATCTATAGACTGGCAGCTGTGTTACAATCATTGGCTGGAAGCTCTTTGGTCTTGCTACTTACCACACCAGGGATGACTTGCCACCATCAGATGATATTTGTCGTTTAGTATTAGGTCTCAATTCATGGTTGAGTAAAAAGAACTGGAAATGATTCTGTTGCAAGTTAGGGGTGGGGGTGTTTCCTGTGAAATGATATTTGAGCATCTTTTCTTCAATGTCATTGCTCTTTCAGAAATTACAGCACATATTTTCTATATATTGCTGGCAATGGTATGTTGTCAAGTGGAGGCAGAGGAATCCTAAGCCTTTCCGTTTAGACTGATTTCAACGTCATTTGCACTCATCAAAATGTGTCGTCAAGTGAGGGGTGCCTAATTCCACATTAAAGCTGCAGCCCTAAGTGTGGTAGAAACATAGTGCAGAGGTAGGAGCACTTGCTATGCGTACACAAGGTTTGCAGGTTCAGTCCCTGATATCCCAAATAAGTGGATCTCAGGCAAAACAGAGAAAGGCCTGAGGCCTTGGCAAGCCACAGCAAGTTTTAGTAGATAATGCTGATGTGGAAAGACAAATGAGCTGACCCAGTCCAAGGCAACTTCATAATGTTCATATAACCCCATTGAACTTAGAGGCTTATGAGCAAACATGACCTGTATATCAGATCTGTTCAGGGTTCTTTGGTTTCCTTTGCTCCAGTCTCATTGTTTTCCACTGGTGGAAGGGCACACCTGCTATTACAGTAAGACAGCAGCTTTTTCTTTCTTTTTTTTAACATTTTATTTGGCTTTTATTATTATACCAACATATAACTTACAGTAAAAAAACACAACAACAAAAAAGCAACAAAGAAATGTGACAACCTTTCAATATTTTAACTCATAAGTAAGTTGCTTGCTGTTAAACATTTTGAGCTCTATTGGGAATTTTTACCTTCATCCATTTGTAAACTTTTTCTCAATTTTTCCAGAATTTTTCATTTGATTTATTGTACCAAACCACACTTAACCTGTCCATCTCTGCTATTTCAAAAAGTTTATATTTTAAGTTCTTTTCTGTTGGGGTTACCACAGATTTCCAACTGTTTGCTATTAAGATTCTTGCTGATGTAAGGATCTAAGTTATTACATATCTCTCTGATTTGACAGTTTCTGGAACCATATTTAGTAAGAATAATTCTGGTATCATCGGTACGTTCACCTCAAATATTTCCAATATTATTTTTTGTATTTTTCTCCAAAATTTCTGTATCTTTTCACATCTCCACTACGTTAAAGAAAGTGCCTATATTAGATCTACATTTCCAACAATTATTGGATGTATTAGGAAAGCATTTCACTGTCTTGTCGGGAGACTGGTACCATCTACAGAACATCTTATAAATATTTTCTTTATAAGACGTCGCTCTCATGAATTTAACTGATACCCATATTTTGGACCAGGCATCTGTCTCTAACGTATGTTCTATATCCTTCATCCAAGATATCATTGGTGTTTTAATTATTTCATCTGCTTTACAGTCCTTAAGAAGCCAATTATAAAGTTTCTGAATCAATTTATCACTCGAGGGCAACCAGATCTTATCTAATTCATTCAGTGTATCACAAAAGCTTACTTTTTAAAATCTTCCTTCAACCTTGATTTTAGTTGGACTTTTTCCCACCAAGATAACTTGGGCATACCTGCTATTACAGTAAGACAGCAGCTTTTTCTAGTTCCCTCCTCCCACTGTGAAATCCATATATTACAACTGGTACAGATCCTGGAGCTAAGATTTGGGGTGAGGAAATGGGATACAGCAGGAAAGTTATATTCTACTCACTGCTTTGAATCTATCCCAGTACACTTAATCGTCTTCATGCAAATGTCTTTCGAGGGGAACAAGTTTACCCACTAAGACATTCATACGATTGTTGTTTTTCCAGACTACACACAGTTATTCCTGAGGAGTTCCTATGTCTTTAGACAGCCTACTGATTTTGCTTGTTAACTATCATTATAAATGAGTAAATAGACCAAGGTGTGTAGACCAAATGGATAAATACTGTGAGGTACAGAAAACAGGCCCAGCATATGCACTTAAGTTACCTTTCAGTTACAGAGACACTAAACAAACTTAGATAAGGTTCTATCCAATTCAACAGTAAGAGGTAAGACTGCCCTTGGTTACCAGCTCACTGAAAAAGTACAAAAGTGAATAGATGGCATATATTCAAATGAGTTATTTAGTTAGACTATTTGTATTTATACCACCACTATGGGTGGTAGCTGGACAACTTCAAGCCTTCCTGGATGAGACAAATTGTTTAGATCCCTGCCAATCTGATTTCAGGCCTGGTTATGGGACTGAAACAGGCTTTGGTCACCCTGGTTACTCTCCGAAACTGCCTTCAGGTGGCACAGAATATTCAGGGCCTCAGGAAGCTGGGGTGAGGGCTGGAGCATTATGGTAAAGAAGACAGTGGAACTGTGGAGTCAGAAAGGATAGGATTGCTAGGTCTAGAGCAGGGGTGTCGAATTCATTTGTTGTGTGGGCCGGATCTGACATAAACGAGACCTCGTTGGGCCGGGCCATGTGTGTCATAAAATGTAATGCCAGGTAGCGGAGTTCTAAGTCTAGGACCCAGGGGGAAACATGAAATGGCTGAGCAACTGAGAGTCTGGCAAAGCAAGCTATGATGCAGCAGCAGCAGCAGCAACAACTGGAAGCAGGAGATGGCCAGTTCCAGTGCGGGCCTGACAGAAACCCTGCGGGGTCCCGATCCAGCCCCCGGGCCACATGTTTGACACCCCTGGTCTAGAGTCTTGAGAGGGGTGTCCTGCTAGTTGTGACTTCCACTGTAACTGCAGCATTGTAACCTGTCAACCCTAAGCAGATAGCAAGGGTTGGGGGGGAAAGGCTGAATTTCATGTTCCTATTTGAACTCAACAGGCAGTTCTTGGGCTGCAGGTTTTATTATATTTTTATTATTTAAATTTATGTCTGGCTTTTCTTCTTAACTGGGACTCCTGTCTTCTCCTGTCTTCTCAACCACAACTTTGTTAGGTAGGTGAAGCTGAGAGACTGGGATGGGCTGAGGCTAACAGAGCAAGGTTCCAGGGAAGAGAGGGATTTGAACCCAGTTGACCCAGATCCTTGTCAGGCATTCTGATCACTATGCCATGCCCACTCTATTGATATGGTTAATTAAAAGTCTGTATTAAATAGCTAAACAATTATACTTCAGTTCATAGTGATAAAAATAGAAGAATGTCATAAATGGCAACTCTGATTTTTGAAATGTGGCATATCTTAGCAGTAGGAGACCATATGAAACACAAGAATATGTTGGAAATTTATTATTCTGGCACTTATAGGGATGTTTACCCAGTCAAATCTGGAGCATATTGCCTTTACAGTGGATTAGATGCAAGATCTCTCAAGCCAACCAGTAAACGTCAAGAATATATATTTGCCTTGATCAATCTGTCTGAAAACCACATAGTCTGAATAGTCGCACACACATTCTGTCCTCAGTATTTACCTTCTTGTACAGCAGGAAAAATATGTTATTTTTTAAAAAAAAAACAACCCAACAACAACCATATCATGATTATTCCACATTCACAGGCTGTATGCCAGTCAGTTGCTCTGTCATATTTGTAATTACAAAAATGTTCTATACAATCTTTTCTGTTTCTAGTATTTGGGACTTGCTTTTTGTTTTGTGTGTGCTGCTTCTAATGCTGCAGTCCCATTTCTTCACAAATCAAATGATGACTCATCAATTTCTTATTTTATTAGTAATTAAGAGAGCAATTCTTCTAAGCTGGTCTACTTAGAGGCAGCCTCACATCTGGGGAGCTCACCTGTGGGCACAGCACAGCAGCCGCTTCCTCCAGTTCAGGAGAGCTGAGAGCTGCTGTGAAGCAGAGGCCAGCTGGAGTTAGGCCAGGTGCAGAGGACAATGGAAGAAAGGGTTAGGAATAAGGAACACGGGAGGACAGAAGAAGTAGGTTTTGGCTCAAGGGGATTGGATGGAGAAAACCAGGAAGGGGAGGAGCTTTGACTGGAGAGGGGGAATGAAAGGAGATCCTGCAAAGCTGGTTGAAGAGGAGAAGGAAGGTGCTCAGTCGACAGGTGGCTAAAGACACCTGCAGGCAATGAGGTGACCCAGAAAGCAGATCCTGAGAGATTCCTGCCTTTCTGAGGCTGGAGAGAGCGCAAGTGGGGTGGAGCCGGAGAAGGAGCCCATGGAGCACCAGGAGGGCAATCACAATGTGATGCAACTCACACTGTTCATAAATATAGCAAATTCTCTGAATCCAAACAAAATTATTTTCAATATAAGGGATCATGAGGACTCTACTCTCTTGGGTGTTACTCCCTGCCCTTTGCCATCAGCATGAAAGTGAGAACAGGTCTGGGGGCTGGCCACTTCAACTCCGTGGGGAGACCCCAAAAGCAGCACTCTTTTTTTTTTAGACAACTTAACAGGTTGATACTTTTAATTATTTATTAAAATATTTATACTCCACCTTACCTTGTGGATTCAAGGGGTCCTCCTGTGATTACTCAGAAGTTAAATCCTAATGAACTGGAGGGGTTACTACCAGGTACATATACATACTAAGGACTCTGTTGCAGTCTGGTAGCCTGGTCCCTCTGCAGAGTCTGGCATGCCTATATGCCCAGTCAGGCCAGTAAGTGCAGGAGCGCCTAAAGGATGGAGCTGTCAGAAGTAGCAAAGAAACTGAACTTTGAATCAGGAACACACCACTTCAGATCTTTCCTACCCATCAAAAAGAAGTAGGGTTTCCAATAATGCCTAGGTAAATGCTGGGTGATTTGGGGGGAGGACCTAGGGAGTTTGGGAAAGATGTGATGTCACTTCTGGGTGATACTCTAGGAATTTCACCTAACCTCTATGGCAAAGACCACTGAGACTAGAGGAAATTCCTAGAATGTCGTTCTGGAGTCCATTTTTTCTCCTCAGTTTCTCAAAGTGGGACATCAGAACTGGAGTCAGGAAATTCCATGCCCAGGCAACTGAGAAGCCTACAAAGCTTTAAAGTGGCTTTATGACTAGTTACTATTATTTTATATTCTTCTTCCTGCCCCTCCCTTTATCATGTGCATAGGTTACTCTCGGGGTCATTTCGTAGAAAAAGAGGTGCAGGAGCTCATTAGCATAACTTATTTGCATATGTCACACCCATCAGAAGTGTGTCAGAAGGCAGCACCCACCCCTCAGGCTCCACTCCACAGGTGAGTGAAACTGACCCACTCTACCTCCATTCCCTTCCCCATCCAGCCTGCTGGGCAGGACAGCTGGGGAAGGGAAGGCAGCAGAGCCATGGCTGGGGGAGGAAGGGGGAGGCATTTATATGCCATCCCCCTTTCATTCTCCAGGAAAAAAGGAGTTCTTTAAAGATGCCTCCCCCATCTTGCTTTGCTTCCCCAGCCGGCCTGCCAAGGCGGGCCAGCTGAGAAAGCAAAAAAAAGAAGAAGATGGGAATACCTCTCCTTCACTTCCTCAGCCAGCCTGACAAGGGGCACTGGTTGGGGAAGGGAAGGGGAGGCTCTTAAAGATGCCTCCCCAACCTTTTAGCTTCCCCAGCCAGCCCTCCTTGGAAGGCCAGCTGGAGAAGAAAAGAAAGGTTGGGGAGGCATCGTCAAAAGCCTCCCCTTCCCTTCCCCAGCCGGCTTGCCATTGTATCCTATGGACCCATAGGGTACAATGTGTTGGAAAAATGAGTATGTAACACAAGGCCTGAGAATTATAGGGTTAACCTATGCAACTTGTTTGTTTACCTTTGTTAGCCTGGAAGTGACACCTGGCAGCTGGCCAATTAACACTAAGCCCGGGAAAGCTGAAGGTCTACTATTGTGCTAATTGGTTACTGATATCAGGTGTTTCCTTTCAGGGGTCAAGAAGAAGGAGAGATCCTCCATTGCAATCTCTCTCTCTCTCTAGTAGGATGTCTTAGTGTGCAGACGCAGCACAAGGCTGCTTAGGAAGCATGTTTTGTTTATTTGTAGCTAATCCTGTTTCCCTTTTTCCTTTAGTAATAAAGTTCTTTTTAAACTAAAAGAAGCAATCTCTTCTTTCCAGAAAAGCAAGATCCATTACCCTGAATTTTCTTGATTATTGGGCAAAAGTCCTAACACAATGAAGTCATCGTGCCACAACTCTGGAGTCGCACCGCAGCGGCAGCACAATCTTTCCAGTTTATTCTATGGGGCCATAGGATACAATAAGAGATTGTGCCGCTGCTGCAGCAGCAGTGCGACTCTAGAGAGAAGGGGTTTAAAACTTTAAAACCCTTCTCTCTTCACTTCCCTTGACAGCCTGCTGGGAGCTGGGGGCGAGGCTTGCCACTGCCACCGCCATATGTGCCTGCTCCTGGGCTTGTTACTGCCGGAATGCTGTTCCGGCTCGTTCCGGCTCCAAATGACCCCTGGTTACCCCTGTCTTCTGCCCACCCACCTAACCCTTGCCAGCCTGCCTGCCTGTCCCCTGCACCTTGGCTGTAAAGAAGCTGCAACTGGGGTCCCGCCTTGGGGTCCCTCCTGCCCCTCCCTGGCCACAGGGAAGGCAGAGAATGCATAGCAGCCTTTGCAGAAGGCGGAAGGTACGACCGACATTAATAACCCGCCTCCTCCTGGTCTTTTCTCCCATTCTGTCAGCAGAAACATGGTGTGATGCGGCTTAAGATGGATACATAGGAATTTGTTCTGTTCTGCCTTGAAGAAGCTGTGTGGGAAACAGATTCCAAGGCTGGCAGGCTCCGTTGGAGAACCGAACGATGGTGTCCTTGAAAGTTATCAAGACCTTTTACAGAACAAATCAACATTTGTCGCATCGCTATGCTTTAATAAGCATCTTGTGAGAAACTGTTTACCATAAGGCTCAACCAGCATTATAATTCTTTCTTCATGGCACTTTGTACTTTATTGGGCTTATAACTTTAATCTGAGCTCATCAATTTTGTGTAGTTCTGGATTTAAAAAAAAAAATTCTGGATATTATATGGAAATGAATGTTATGAAGATATAGCTGTTTATATGAATTGCTGTTTATATGAATCTTTGCTTTCCTGAATTAGATACTGAAAATTATTGAACATCTGATATATTCTTTCATTGTTAATGTTTCATGGTTGCTTTTTTAGTTTGTGTGAGACCCTGACAAAGAAGGCAGGTTTCTACCCACACCTTTGACGACGGTTCACAAACCATCCATTGTTTTATTTAATGTAGAAACCTCCATATTAAGAGCGTTTATTACATCATTGGTTATTTACAATGAATTTGTTCTTAAAATTGAAAACATGAGAATTTATTCTTCTGCATATTATCAGTGCTTGAAAAATTCTCTGGGGAAAAAGCCTAATTCAAATCTGGATTCTTCTTCTCATGGTGTTTTATTTTTATTTTTTGTTTGTTTGCTTGTTTCCATGCTGTCAGGAGTGCTTTAGAAATGAAATGTCCATTTTCTTGGTATATTTTAACACAGCTAGACACAAGCAGGGCCTCTGACTCTTCTTCAGTTTCTACTGCAAGCCCTTCCAGAGAGATCAGAATTGCAAGCTTAAACGGCTGCAATCATTTTGCAGTGATGAAAATGATTGTAGCTGATGACTCAGATGAAAAACAAAACTAATTTATTGACCAGCACTGGTATGCCACCCACAGACTCTGCCAAAGGCACCTTCTGTCTATCCTCCCTCAAATAATCACTTCTCATCTTAATCGCTGAGTACTCTGAAAGGCCTTTTTTCCTTGCCAACTCACAGTATACCCATTTTCTGAGCAGAAGGACCAAGCCAACTTCCTCATTCTTCTAGAATTGGACTAGATTCACTGTTTGTATTTAACCATTTTATTATCTTTAATGTAATAAAGTGATAGGCATAATGATAGCAATTTAATTTAAGCAAACGTTTTTTTATGGCTATCAGTTATAAACAAATCAAAGTAGCTGAAGCAACTAACAATGCTCTAACTAAATCAAACAATAGGTGAAGAATGTTTAAATATGATTCTTATGAAACATTAGTGTAAAAACGAAAACTCTTCACAGTTACCATAGAATTTTAAATGCCTGTTCACAAGGGATTGTTGTTATGGCTAAAAACCTTTACATAGCCAGGAATATGGCAGCTAACACAATCTTGTCAGATCTTAGAAGCTAAGTAGGGTTGCCCTATGTTAGTACTTGAATGGGAGATCACCAAGGCAGTCCAGAGTAGCTATGCAGAAGCTGTCAATGGCAAACCACCTTTATTTGTCTTTAGCCTTGAAAACTCAGTGGGGTCAGCACAAGTCGCCTGCAATTGGATGGCACTTCCCACCACTGTAGCTAAGGCTGCAGCTCTTACAACTGAAATCTTCTGACAAGAAGGACTACGGGCTACAAATACACAGAGTTTTATGTTTAAAGTCACATTTCATTAGGAAATTAAGGAAACTCCATCTCAAAAAATGTTATGTGAAATTGGCAGGGATACCATCTTAGATTTTGGCTGAGGAGGAGGAAAGTCGTTTTAGTATGAGGATGGGAAGATTCTACTCAAGGAATTGCTTAGTTGTATTCAAGATTAAAATGGGGGGCAAGATGTTTCTAAAAGACTCCTGCACAAACTTAGTAGTCATGGGATAATAGGGTTGCCAATCCCCAGTTGGAGGCAGGGAATCCCCTGGTTTGGAGGCCCTCCCACCACTTCAGGGTTATTAGAAAGTGGGGGCGGGGGGAATGTCTGCTGGACACTCCATTATACAATATGGAGACTGGTCCTCATATAATGGAGAATTGATCCATGGGTATCAGGGGCTCGGGGGAGCCATTTTTTGAGGTAGAGGCACCAAAATTTCAGCATAGCATCTGGTGCCTCCTCTTACCCGCCCCCCCAGGTTTCAAAAAGTTTGGACTAGAGGGTCCAATTCTATGAGCCCCAAAAGAAGGTGCCTCCATCCTCCATTATTTCCAATGGCAGAAAGACATTTTAAAAGAATGAGGTCCCTTTAAATGTGACGGCCAGAATGCCCTTCCAAAATCAATCATGCTTCTTCTGTCCCCTCTCCCAGAGGCTCCTGGAAAGTCCCCTGCCAGCTTGTCAGCCTCACTTGGCAACCCTAAATGGTACCAGTGTATGTGGCTTGGGTGGAGAACGAATTGAGAGCAACCACTATGTTAGAAGTACAACCTCCTGCCATGGAATTACAGGAACCTACTGGATATGGGTGGCGGACCTGGAAGTGACATCACGGGATGTGACATCACAAGGGTCCCACAAGGATTGGTATTGGGGCTGGTACTATTTAATTTGTTCATAAATGATCTGGAACTAGGGATGGGTAGTGTAGTAGCTAAGTTTGCAGATGACACAAAATTATTCAGGATGGTGAAAATCAAGGCTGACTGTGAAGAGCTCCAAGAAGATCTCCACAAACTACATGAGCGGGCAACAATGTGGTAAATGAAGTTCAGTGCTGGTAAGTGTAAGGTGATACTTGTTCAGACAAAAAAAATCCCACCTTCACATATAGGCTAGTGGGATCTGAAGTTACTTAGACTAAGAGGGAAAAATATCTTGTGGGCCATAGTAGATAACTCAGTGAAAGTGACAAACCAGTGTGTTGCAGCAACAAAAAAGACAAACTCTGTGTTAGGGATTCTTAGGAAAGGGATTGAAAATAGAACAGCTGATATTATAATGCCCCTCACTTAAAATACTGCATAATGTGGCCTCATTTAAAATACTGCATACAGTTCTGTTCTGTTCAGTGTATCTCATAAAGGACATCCATCACAGAGCTAGGAAAAGTACCGAGGAGGACAACCAAGATGATTAGGGGGTTGGATCACCTTCCCTATGAGGAGAGGCTGAAGAGTCCGGGACTTTTCAGTTTAGAAAAGAGACAACTAAGGGGAAACATGATAGAGGTTTCTAAAATCATGCTTGGGATGGAGAGAGTTGACAAAGCAAAACTTTTCTCCCCCTCCCCAAATACTAGAATTCAAGGACATCAAATGTTCAGAATAAAAGTTTTGGAAGTTTGGCACATGAACCTACTTTGCTTCTTTACCTCAGATATGTCCTTGGAAAGCGGTGAGGGAAAGACACTGTCCAAGCAAAAAAAGGAAAGGTAACTTGCCTTTATCCTTAACTTGTAAATCTATGCAACATCCAGATCCAAAGTACATGAAGAACTGTCTCTGCCCATACGGAACTGCTTTGAGACTGGCTGTTGGTGCCCAGTTAAGGGCACCTACATTATCAGAACTGAGATTAACAGGAACTCATTTTTTAATTATGTAACTAACAGGAACTCATTTTTTAATTTATGTAACACATTGTTATTCTGCCCTTTCACCCAGTTTAGGGTCTCCAAGGTGGTGAAGTGTCAAAAAATGTGAGTGTGTGTGTGTGTCTATAACAATAAAAACAATTCAACAAAACACAAACAGGGCCACTGACAGAGGACAAAGTTGGGGGGAGGGGTAAGTCAGCTGGAGGACCTTTGAAGCCAGCCTCATGTGGCACCCAGCCAGAGGTCTTTGCATTTATTTTTAAATGCATTTCTGGCTGCAGCCACTAGCGGCGGAGGGGAATCTGAGCACAGTAAAAGGCCCTCTACTATCAGCTAGACTCGCCTTTCTACGAGACTGAAGCAAACTTGCCTAACAGATCATATTAAGCCCATCAGCCAAGCCAGCACTACAGCAAGACATCAAACTGAAGGCTAATACAGTAACTACCAACTTGCAGGTCATTTTCTCCAATAGTCTAGCTTTTCCCTCTTCCTCTCCTTGCACCCAGCTCAGTCAGATCTTGCAAAGCTACAGCATGATAAAACAACCTTTCCCTCTCTTTTCCACAGTTTGCTCATTCCTTTCTCTCTCCCTCCACCTATTTTTATTTTCAAGTCTTGGTCTCAAGCCTTTTTTATCCCTATCCTGCTTGGCAACAAAATGAACTTGATAGTAGTCCAGTAGCAAACCTTTGTTAATATTATGAATAGAAGGGGGGGGGGGTTAATATTTTCCCATCATGTAACGAAGTGATAAAAAGGTGCTCCCTCTCTCCTCCACCATTTACATGCATGGCAATGGAACATCAATCTGCTTCAGTGGTGGTCACACACGGGGGACGGAAATTAGAACTCTGAGTTCAGGCACTGGGTTGTTCTCGTTATTACAGCCCTGACAGCTCTTTGTCAAGCTACTTTGCTATAAGATAAATGATTTAAATATAATTAAACATTAGATTTATAGCAAATATTATATCTGGTCTTTTCCCCCAAAGCAATAACCCTGTGAGGTCACCCAGGAAGCTTCCATTGCATTGTTCTTCTGTTCTCCATTTTATCCTCACAACAACCGTGGGAGGTAGGTCTGGCTGAGAATGTGTCACCCAGCAATCTTCCATGGCAGCAGCCCCATAGCTAGGCATGTTTTGGGGAGGGGGCCTGGGGGGGGGGCTGCCAGTTAATTAAATCAAAGCACACAGCAGGCAGTAAGCTGGGGCACTCTGGGGGCAGCTTGGGAGGGAGGGGACCCAGAAGAACACTAGGGGGCTGGGCCCCATGTTAGCTATGGGCCAGCATGGCAGGTTGGGGATCTGAGTATTAGTGACACTTGACGGGTTGCTTAAAACATCCCTTATTGTGGTCTGCCATGAAGATCATCTGGTTCAAGGTGATCCAGTGCCCTTCATTTTGGGCACTGCAGCTTCCATCATCATGCTGGGTATGGTGGCCAGTTTTCAAACATGTAGCATTGTTTCCTGAGCTATGCCTGCCGCAGAAACCCTTAGTGTCCACTGCAAATAGCACTGTGTGATGGTGGCTTGACTCACCTGGGCCAGGATGCTCCCATGCTTTTCAATTTTGGCCCTGGAACTCCCACAATCATCCTGAAGCTGGTGGCCAATTTTGGGTCTCCTAGCTTTATTCTCTTAGTTATGAGTTATGCCTGCCAGCGTGGTGTAGTGGTTAAAGTGTTGGACTAGGATCTGGGAGACCCAAGTTCAAATCCCTGCTCTGCCATGGAAGCTTCCTGGGTGACCTTTGACCAGTCACACTCTCAGCCTAGCCTACCTCACAGGGTTATTGTGAAGAAAAAATGGAGGAGAGGAAAATGATGTAAGTTGCTTTGGGTCCCCACTGGGAAGAAGGTTGAGATATAAATTTCAGTGGCTTCCCTGTGTAATCTGAAATTCATAAACATAAACACAATTTCAACAGGAAAGAAGAGAGTTTAAAAACAAATAGGGCATGGATTTCAGTCCTGAGAAACACAAAATGCTCTACATCTTACACAACACTACAGATAAAATTAAAATTTCAACAGCCAATCCCTATGCAAAAAAACCTCCTCAGGAAAGCTCCTCCATTAACATATCACAGCCTGGGAAACGCCTACAACAGGGGTGGCCAACCTTGCTTAACATAAGAGCCACATAGAATAAACGTAAGAGCCACATAGAGATGTCTGAGAGCCGCAAGACAAGAACAAATATCACACACACGTTTTTATTTTTAAAAATATGCAAATTTGCTTTTTATTAACGTTAAATGGGACTGCCAAAAATAAAAACAAACGAGGAAAACCGGTTATTGATAATGATATTACTTGTTTGCTAATGATATTGAGAGAGAGAGAGAGAGAGAAAGAGAGAGATGGAAAGAAAGAATTAAAGAAGTGGAAAGAAAGAGAGAGAGAGAAACTAGGAAAGCAAATAGATGGAAGGAAGGAAGGAAGGAAGGAAGGAAGGAAGGAAGGAAGGAAGGAAGGAAGGAAAAGCATGCCTCCCCTTTGCTTCCCCAGCCGCCCTGCCAGGAGCCGCACAATATGTGTGAAAGAGCCGCATGTGGCTCCCGAGCCACAGGTTGGCCACCCCTGGCCTACAAGATAATGACTCAGCCCTACCCCACCTTCCTGAGTAGATATAATTTACCTGCCTAACATTTTTCTTCTCACATTGACACAGAGAGTACTCCATCTTTCTGAGTTATATATCTGAGGATGCCAGTCACAGCTGCTGTAGAAATGTTAGGTACCACAATGCCAAGACTATGGCCATACAACCTGGAAAATCTACAACAATTAATGAACTCCAGCCATGAAAGCCTTTGACAAAATGTCAAGCCCTTCCCCTCCTTTCTCTGCAACCCCCCCCCCCATAACCTGAGTTTCATATGACTGCCTGAAGCTGGTCTCACGCCGAAGGTCAGTATTGCCTACTTTGACAGGCAGCCACTTTTTAGAGCCCTGTTAGAACTGGAGACATCCCAGCGCCTGGACCCGGGACCAGCTGCAGACCAAGCTGACGTTCTACCTTCTCTAAGCAAACCACGCACACACACAGTCAGGGCTATTTTGGGGCAGGAACACACAAGAACAGAGTTCCCGCTGGCTTCCTAGCTAGCCACACCTACTGCCTCCCCACCCCTCAGGTTCCCCAGGTGTCTTGCAAGCCATGGGGTACCTGAGGAAGCCAATCCAGAAACTACCTTTCTTCCCTTGGGTTCCCCATGTGCCTCGCAAGCCAGGGCGGGAGCAGCACTGTCCAGGGTGTGGCCTAATAGGCTAAGGAGTTCCTGCTGTTGGGTGTGGCCTATTATGCTAATGAGTCCCTGCTGGGCTTTTCCTGCCCCAAAAGTCGGGCACACAGTTATTACCGGGCAGCCTTGCTCCTCTGTGACCATCAGCTGAGTGGGCTCCTGTTCCGCGCAGAGAAAATAACCAGCGGCCCGCCCTGCCACGGGGCGCGTACGGGAACGCCGAGCTCCGCCCCGGCAGGGAGCAAGAGGCGCAGGCCGGCCGCGCCTGGCAGGGGCCTTGGAGTCGAGCCCGCAGCCGGGGCTTCTCCGTAGAGGCCGCCTTCTTTCCCGGGGGCGGGGCGGAGCGTGCCGGGCCGGCGTTCCAGCCCGGCTGCCGCGGCCAATGGGACGGGCTGAAGCAGGTGTGCGCCCGCGGGAAATCAGTGGCGGCCGCCTTGGGAAGCGCCGGCGCAGCCCCCCGCAGGAGCAGGCAGCGCTTGTGCCGCGGCTCCTCCCGCTCCGCCTCCGAGGTGCGCCCGTCCGTTCCCCGCGCCGCAGCCCCGCGACCATGGAGCCCGGGAGGTAAGCCAGCGCCTTCGCCGGCCTGGCCGGGAGGGAGGAGAGGGAGGTGTAAGGAAAAGTTGCTCGGCGGGCGCGGGGGGTCCGCGGCTGCCGCTGGGGCGCGGGCGAGGTGGGTGTACTTCCGGGTTCACACCTTTAATCCCCCCCCCCCCCCTTAAAAGCCAAAGCCCCGGAGTTGCCTCCCTTGGAAAAGCGCCCAGAGAGACGCGGGCTGTTTCCGGCCCTGAAGGGAGACGCGACGGGGAGCGCCGCACCCGCACCGGCGAAGCTGGACTTTGCCTGCAGAATGCGGGCATTAACTTGCTTGCGGCCAGGGAGCCCGGAGGTGCCTGCAGGTAACGCTGCGTGAACTGGACGCCAGGGGGCATCGCCTGCTTCCCCAGCCGTCGCCGCCGCGCTCCTTCGCCTCTTGCCTCCTTCTCTGCCTCCCCCCCCCCGCCTCCCCCCCCCCCCCCGGCCGCCTTGTTGCGCAGAGCCTCTTGCTTTGTATATGCCAAAGGCAACTCAGTCTTATGGGGACGGAGAAAGGACGAGCTTAAGGGACCAGAACGAAGCCGAGCTTTTGGAGGCGGGAGCGCCAGCCCGGAGCTTCGGGTTGCGCATTTGGAACCCAAGACAAGGAGGGGGAAGAGAGAGAGAGAGAGATGGACAGCTACATTGTTCGCGAAGCAGGGCGTGAGCCTTAAACTGACGGCAAGAGCCGAGGATGGCATTCCCTTTCGCGGATTGGTGCCCCAAAGAGGCTAATATTTAAAATGCAGCTGGGTAACTATTCCTGCCCTTTGTAGCGGTTGTGGGGGAAGGGACGAGCATGTCGAGACTTGAGCTTTTGTATAAGTCGGGGTCCTCTCTGTGGGGCTTTAAAATGTAAGTAATAGGCCGCCATTTTGAACTGTTTCATGCAATAGAATAGAAAATGAAATCCTAGATCTTACGCTGTTTCTTTGCTTTCCCTCCCCTGTCTCCCTCCGTGTTCCGTTTTTCTTGATTTGTTCCCCGGCCGGTGCAGGAGGATTCTGTTATGTGCATTGCTCCAGCACAATGTAGTGAGAAGGATAAATCCCCCTTGTGCAGCTGGTTATATTGATGGCATGTAATGGAAGGGAAAATAAAGAACCTAAAATACATGGTTTCTGTTGCTTGGTTTCTAATACTGATGGAGATCTCGTCAGATCTGTTTGACGGGCATCTGTTAGTTAACATGTTTCACCTTAGGAGTAGAGGATACAAAGGAATTTTGTATTACCTTAATCAATAAAATATTTAAGGCTGTTAGGATTGGTGATTAGATCTTCACTACAAGACCTTATGGCTCTTAAATAGACTGCCTTCTGTTTCAGTTGTTAGTCTCCTGAGAGAATGCAATTAAAAGTTTCCTGGCCATTAAAGCTGTGTGCTGCTAATTTCTTTTTTGTATAATGTCTAACAAGTAATGAAGGCAGAACTAAATGTGGGTTTTCTTTTTCAGTGCACTTAACTTCATTATGCTGCTAGAAGTTTGGAATATGCCAGTTTATCTATATAATAAATATGCAAGCTTGATTAAAATAGTGTACAGCTGTTTGTTCTCAAAACATGTTATGTACTTACCTGTTGAAAGACATATCTTAACATATATACCAACTTTTAAGGTTATTATTTATCTAATCTCCTCCCTCTGGAAATTTCTTATCAATTATAAATCAACCTAAAGGTATTGGACACCTTAAAACAACTACACAACTACCATTGTCTAAATAGCTTTCAGTAACAGTTCTGTTTAATTAATGAAATGTCAATCAAAAAGACTTCCATTTGCAGCAGGCTAATAATTGGCAATTGGTAAGATGCACCAGTGCCATGTAAGAAAACAGGTGGCTCATGTGCTGTCAATACTAAGGAGTTGTTTTAAGGAACAAAATGACTGCTTGCAAGGGAAATAATTTGTTAAGACTTTAAATACCATACGTAACACAGAACTAAATTCTTAAACTTACTCTCCCCTGCAAGAACTACCATGATGTCAAATAGTGATCATTAAATATGCACCAATAACCATTCCACTCTTATACTAAAATTTTCTTTTGACTGTCACAATTTCCTATGGAGGAGGCAAAATTGAAGGAGAATCTTTCTTTATTAACCTGCTGTGTCTTATTATCAAATATCAACCATGTTTTCCTGGTCAAGGAAGGTATGTGCTCACTATTGTAAATATTTTATACAACGTGCTTGCTAAAATGGGAAGCTCAAATATTCCTCAAGCGCTGAAATAAAACCCATTGGGTAATGAGTGCTCAATTTCAGATGTGAGACAGAAACAACAACGGTCTCTGTCAAGGCCGATACTTCCACTATGGTGTCACTAGGATGCCGTACCAGCCCCCATAAGCAATGTTATCCGATCATGTCTCAGACAAACGTATTAAAAATGTCAAGCCATGAAAGCATTTATTTCTGTTCTTTTATGAAACATTTTTTCCTGTACCTTGATTAGATAATCCGCTTGGAAAAGGAATCATTTGATGTCTTCACTATACCGCAGGGTCTCCCTATTCCAAGCTACTAGGAGGCACATTCTAAAGAAGCCATGTTGAATAATGATTTCAAAGCTTGTTTTATCATAGATCCTAATTCGTTAAGTAGACATTTTAATATTATCAGTATGTTTAATATTAGAGTTCTGTTTTAAATCATCAAATGCAATACATAAAACTAGCTATGATTTGCAGGAATATTAATGCATTTACACATCACCCCCTCCTGTGACATGTTGCTGGCCAAAGTGCTGAATCAAGACAGCCATCTTGATCACTATTTCCAGTTGGGAATCTCCCAATTACGAGTTGCTGGAATTACTAGAACTGCCGTTTCCTTCATTTTGTTTTGAGTATCTCACAAATTGTTGCAGGCAAGTTAGCTGTCATAAAATCGCATTTGTGCAATATGTCTGCAGCTTGAGCTGATTGTTGTACACACACTCCACTCCACTAGTATCTCTTCACAAGAAGGTAATTTAAAGTTCTTTTTATTCGTAATAAAATTGGCAATGATTGCTTTTAAGTGTTAATAGTTTTTACACGATAACTGATCCATGACCAGGAAGATGGTTTTGTGTGTGTGATTTGGTGATAAAACACTTAAACAATGGCAGGCTAAGCAGTGGATAATGGAAACTCATTTTTACGTGTGTTCCTGTATTTTCTATGTAGAATATTTTTGTACAAACAAATCATTTGCAGAGTAGCTATGGGTTTTTCCCTGGAAAGTAACTCACTTTAAATGGATTCAGCTTCCTTTTTCTGATTTATAAAAATATAAATACTTAACACATGACTTTTGACATTTTGTTTCTAAAAATAGAATGAATTGATATTCAGGATCTTCAAATTAAAGGCCAAAGGTGATACACCAAGACAAAGGTCACACAGCTCATTTTCAAGCCATCAGTTTTTACTTTGCCTTACGCGTGAACAAAAGCTTATCTATACAAAAAGAGGCCTCTGGTGTGTTTTAACCCAGTAATGCAGGTTCTTACAGTTTCCCAAGGACTAGCTTTAGTTGTAAACTTCTAATTTGTATAGATTATCTTGTCAAAGTATGTTTGTGTACGTGCATATTGTGTCATGCAGTAGTCTAGTATTGTACAGATACCAGTTCTGCAAAGATCATGCATTGTCACAGTTTCCCCAGTTTTGGGGGTAACTGTGGATCCATCTAATTTGTTGCGTGAAATTTCATATATAGTTAAACACTGTATTTTTGGATTTTTTTAAAACATTGAAGTGAATATTTTAAGCATTGACTTAGTTTCTTGTTAATTGCTAATAGTATTTCAAAAGTTTATTTATTTCCCTTTATTAGAAGTATGTTTCATCTGTAATGGAATGCTGTGTTAACCTACTATGTCTGAGGTTCTTTTTTAATATTTAATCTCACTTCTTATTTCACATACTAGCTTTTATTTGATAGAATAAAACATGTTCAGAAAACCATATGGCTTACAGTTTTCATTTTTTAAAAATAGCTGAGCTGGGAGAAACAATATAAAAACTGGAGCTACTTCAACAGCAATGTTAAAGGAACTAGTATTTCCCTGAACTATGAATCTGAATCCTGTTTCCAAGAGTAGCGTTATTAATATGTAAAACTGTGTGAACTAGTTTCCTCTTGGTTGCTTTTGATTAGTGACTAAACTGAAGACATTTATGAATGTATTTTTAAAATAAAATCAACTTAATTTTATATTTATATGGTATTACCTACTATATAAAAGTATTATTGTACCAAAAATCATATAGTCATATGAGTTGATAGCAGGCCTTGCCCTCCAGTGAACAGTGGCTGAAACAATGGTAAATTACTGGGATACCTTACATATTGTACAAGATATATGGAATGCTGTGTCTAGAGAATTTGTTGCAATTTATATAGCACCAACATATTCATAAATATGCAGTCTGAAAGGGGGAAGAAAGCTAAGTTCCTTTCAAACTAATGATTTGAATGCATTACTCATAACACCAATGATGAAATAATTTAATCAAACATTTTACAATTGTTTGCTATATTTGATTAGATTTAGCTTGATAGCTTTGTGTCTAAGTGTAATTTAAAATGCAATACAAAACTTTTTAGTTTGCAACTTCCATTATTGCTTCACACTGCTGTAGTATAATAACTCCCGGCTGGCATTTAAATACAGCTAGATTGTTAACAGAGTAACTAGTCTTGTGCTAAATAACGTTATTATAGCCCAAAATTTAAGCAAATAAATTGAAGTTTTCATATACTGAATTGTGATGTGTAATAAAAACACAAGAACTGTTTTCTTTATAGAAGAAGCACTTAGGGCTACTGATAGCATACTTTGAACTGAAAGGAAATTGGCACTTGTTTGTTTTCGTTCTACAAAAGTGTGGAAACTTATTTCAATGAACAGAATATAATAAAATTTGAATAAAATAATTAACCTGAAAAAAGTAGACAATATGAACAGGCATTCAGAAATAATAATAAAAAATGTTTGGCCATCATTGCCCCTCTTAGGAAGAGTTTTCAATAGTTGTGATAAATCTGGATCAGGTTTTAGTGTCTGATATAAATAAATTTCAGAATCAATTCTATGGAAGCTAGAGAGTTTTAAAGGAATAAATCTATGTAATAAGGAAATTAGACCTTCTCCTTAGTATTACTCATTTTATTAATATTCCAGAACAATAAATAGGATCCTTTACAATCAGTAAAAATGAATTGTGTATTCATATACTATTAAAGTTAAGAACACAACTCCATTATAAAGATACTTATTGAAGTTAAGAACACAACTCTGTTATAGAGATACTTATCATAAATCCATGGTGCAGCTTCAGTTGGCTTAGTCTATCTGAGTAACTTTGATACTTCAAGAATCCAAGCTAATGAAAGAAGCCAATTTCAAACGGATAAATCTAGAGAAAACCAAAAAGAATACTGAATGAAGTCTTTTAAGTTCAACAGGAAAATCCCAATTGATATAAAATAATAAGCACAAAGCAGCCAAAATAAATGTCCATTTATTGTGTTAAAAGAGACCTGTATCTAGGTAAGAGTACCTTCCAAGTAAATCCCATTAATTTCTATGGTGGTTTAAAAAATTATTGTTTCCCACAGAAACTAATGTACTTGAAATCTGGAAAATGCCCTAAATGTAGATGTTTAACTTTTTTTTTTAACAATATAATTTTATTTTATAAAACACTCCAAAAGTAATCAACAAAGTAAAACTGTAGAGATCATACAGAATATATCTACAACACTTATAAAACAATAATTAATACCAACATATAACAATATAAACTAAAACTCTTACAAAAATATAGATGTTTAATTTTGAAAGTGCTGGGCTGTTTGTTTGTTTTTAAATGGGCTTCTAATACTTTAAAATAATCACAAGTCAGTATTGCGTCTAGTCTGTCAAAGATGGGTCTAATTTCAAATGCAGTGCTTGTAATTAAAATGTAAGAAGTGATTTTAAAAATGTAGTGGCTCATTTATACAATCCTGAGTTATGGTTTCACATCTTTCAATAGCAGCAATAGTAGTATAACAAGTTTTCAGAAATTCTAAAAACAAGTTAACTCAGTTTCAGAGGCTGAGTGTTAGAAAGAATTGACTTCATTGAAAGACTTTATTATTTTCAAAATGAATCTAAATATTTTAAATGCTTTTATAAATAGAATACTAAAAGTTTGCTTGCTAGGAATGACAGAATTAATTACAAGAGACAAAACTAATCTAGAAGAACATGATTGCTTTGACTAAATCCACATTACTAGAGGATGGCTAATACCTCTGTGAGGTGCTAGTGACTTATTCAAGTTTTAGCGAAATACAGCAGTCCTGCTCTCTCACTTAAATGCCCATTTAAATATCAGTTTCTACAAGTAAAGCACTGGGCTTTAGATTTCAAACCCTGTTAATATTTGCCTAGTGATGTCATATTTGCTGACACATGTTTTAGAGTTTGGGGCATCTAAAAGCTTTTAAATAGACAGAATTTTTCAAAGTTTATTAAGTAGACTTTGGATGCAGTTGTATAGTATATACATATTAAGTCATCATGACTAACTGAATTCTTTTGTCTGTCTAATCGGAAACAACAAAAGTTAAATTTGTGTTAAATTTGACTCCTGAGCCAGACAAGACCATATTAAACAACTGACTAGATGACGAAATAAGCAACTCAGTAGCAAAAATGCTAGCTATTTCCCCCCAGAAAAGCTCTCGAATTTGTAGTGGGTAGTTGGGTAGTTGATATCCTAATAAGAGTTTCTAGTATATGTGCTTGTGAATATTATCTCCTATAATGTCAAGAGACAATTTTTGCTTTGTCTAGTTCAAATCAGTTTATAACGTGCTGTCCAATCTCATGTTCTTTGATAATACAGGCAATGTTTTGATCTCATTCCTCCTAGGCTAGGTTGCTACTTTTTCATAGAAAAGGCAATGTGGAATTGCAGTAAAGCTGCCCTCAAATCTATTGTATTGCTAGTCTCACATTCAGGAAACAGAGGACTTTGCATTTACTAGGCCATCCCCCCTTTTCTGGTAATTCACTTTTGGACACTCTGGTACCAGTGTTCAGGATCATACTAGCCTAATGATTGGCAGATGCCATTATATAACACCTGAGCATAATGAATGGCGGGTGCTATGTAAGCACAACAAAGGAGAAGACGTTTAAGTACTAACGGATGGAAATGAAGATTGGTCAAATCTGTGGTCCAGGAATTACTGCAGCAGGAACTTAATAGAAGCAGCATTTAACCACAACAGATGATAGATCCCAAAGTATGGAAGTAGACTGTCAAGGGGCAATTTTCCTATTCATCCTTGGTTCTGTTTACAGGAATGAAATGGTGGAGCTTCCACTGCCTAAATACAATTGAGCTGTTTCATGAGAAATAGGATCTCATTTTGAATTATTCACAGTTAAACCCGAGTACTCTGTTTGCTTAGTGAGTGGTATACAGTGAAGAAGAATTTGTAACAATAAACATGTTGTATAAACTCCTTCCAGAAGATAAATCATCATAGAAAGCTAAAGAAATGCTATGTCTCTAGCAGTAGCACTAGTGGAAATTCTCCTAGGATAGGAGAATTCTCTTAGGATAGGAATAGAATAGTGGTAATTGCTCTTAGCATAGGAAAAGAGAACTCCACTCCCGTATATATTTCTGTGTGTTCCAAATATATCCCAATATGGCTGTAATCTATAAATGTAGGAGCAAAATAGGCATGCAGTTTTAATATGTACGGAGTGTATATGGATTTAAAGAATATAATGTTAGGTATAGTCTGGTATGATTTATTCATAACCCTAAATAATAAGCTGTTAAAAAGTTATTTAAAAAGTATCTAGAGCAGGGGTGGCCAAACTTGCTTAACATAAGAGCCACATAGAATAAACATCAGAAGTTTGAGAGCTGCAAGACATGAACAAATATTACACACATGGTTTTATTGAAAAATATGCCAATTTGCTTCTTAGTAACATTAAATGAGACTGCCAAAAAATAAAAACAAAAGGGGTAAAAACAGATATTGATAATGATATTTACTTGTCCAGTGATGTTTATTTGATTGCTAATGATATTTATTTGCCTAAGAGAGGGCGAACACATTTGAGAATGCATTTAAAGTTGCTTTCTTTCTCTGCTCCCCCCCCCCCCCACCTTAAGCCTGCCCAGGGAGGGGAACACTGGCTGGTGAAGGGAAGACCAATCGGGGAGGCATGCCTCCCCTTCGCTTACCCAGCCGTCCTGCTGGGAGCCACACAGTATGTGTGAAAGAGCCGCATGTGGCTACTGAGCCGCAGTTTGGCCACACCTGATCTAGAGGAACTTGCAATATATTGAGTTTCTATAGCTGCAGGGATTCTTAGATAAGACATTCTGAGCGCTTGATTTCTCAAATGAGGAGTAAAGAGAATTCTGTTTTTAAAGTATTATGGTTCCAGAAAAAAGCACCAGAAAAAAAAAAGATTTGTAATACTTTAGATTTATAACAATGTTGACTGGAAGGGGGCAAAATTCATGTAGTAGAAACTCTCAAGGTGTATTGATAGATTAGGTGCCAACAGATAGCACATGTACTGTTCTTGTTTAATATCATCTGGAAACTGTGCAACTATACAAAAAACAAAATAAAAACCCTTATCTACTGACACAGCCAAGAGAACAATTTTATTCTAAAAATGTTGAGTTTTCAAAATAAACATTGGACAATAATGTGTACAGGCTATAGACAACCAAACAAGCCAATTCCTCTTCATTTTGTTGAAGGCCATGAAATAAGCACACTGGTTTTATCTAAAAAAATATTTGTTTCAGCGTTGTTCTTAAAGAAATAAATATTTGTTTAGACTTGGGTAACAGTGAAAGGCTTCTCATGTAGATTGCTACTGCACTTGATCAAAGTGAATTCTAAGATGTTTGTATTAGTGTGTAACATCCTTGTTATATGTCACAGTGTGCTGTGGGAGAATTGAGCCACCGGAAGACTTAAGAGTTGCTTGTGCAATTAAGTGAATAATGCATTGTGCTATCAAGTCACCATGAGGTAGCTAGCTTTGTGGAGGAATCCATTTAAAGGATAAATGCCTTTATAAAAGTGTGAAAGCATTTTTTTCTTCAGTACATTAGACTTATTAGAATACCACCTGGTTATCCAATTGTAGTTGTGATGAGCTAGGTAAGTCTCAACCTGTTAAAAAGTTTACAGGTCACTTCATAGAGTCAAGAACTGGCATTTTATAGCCTTCTAATGAGCCATTAAACTGGAGAAGAGGTAATGAAATACAGTGCTCTAGGAGAATTAACATAGTAGTGACTGCAGCTCTCTGATTTCTAGGTACCTCAGAAGACTATGAGATCATATTGGAAAGTCTCTTCAAGTCCAGGTTAGTTCTTTTTCTACCCTCCTTCCCCTCTTAGGGCGGTCTCTGGCTGTCAGTATCATTAGTAACTGGAATGGGTAGCAAAAATAAATTTAAAAATCCTTCAGTATGCTACCTGGAATGTTAACTTCTGAGTAAAGAAGCCAGTAAACATTTTCTCTTCTATTCAAGGCCTAATTCTGACCTCCTGGCACCTGAATGCAAAGCAATTGTTGTTTGGACACAAGGACTATGAATTGTTGTAGAATGGTGCCATATTGCAGGGGGCTTGTGGGGGGGGGGGCTTCATTCATGTGGAATCTGCCAATTTCTTGGAAGTATAATCTTGTGTCAAAATGGCTTTGCTGTTGTTCCTGAAGTGGGGAGGAGCCATGCTAAATAAATGACCCTCTCCTTATTCTTTAAGCAAGTTACTGTGCTAGTAACTCGGTTTAGTATTATTTTCTGTCATGGATTGCTTTTACCTAAATAGGATGAGAGTTTGAATAATCACAAGGGTAAGTTGACATCTGCACTGATACTAAGTTGATGTAAATGCAAAAGCGTCAGTTCTTAAAACACAGCAGAAAAATGGCATTAAATACAGACTCACAGATACTATGTTTTGAGCTGCTCCTGTAAAGAAGTGGGTATATGTAAATGTCTCCTATTTCTGGTTCATCTTCTAAATGCTGTGTGGAGATGTGGAAAAGCTACACAAGCTATTATTATCTTTCTAACTTGTTTTCCAAATGTTCTGCATCATGGGCTTGACCACCAAAGCCCAGACTGGCTTTTGATACACCCAATCACCCGCATTTCTCTGTTCTCAAGCCCTGGACAGAGAAAGGAAAAGAGGAATCAAAAGGATTCTTGCTTGGTCCTCTCCAAAGAATTGCTTGTGTTCACCTCCCTGGATATTGGCAAGGTGCTTCATGCAGTAACAAGTGGAGAGATCCTGACTGGGGTTTTCACCTCACTTAAAACAAGAGGCTTGGCATATTCCAAGTCACCTTGCTCACGGAGTGGGTGGGAAAGGCTGCAGTTAGGGATGCCAGCCTCCAGGTGGGGCCTGGGGATCTCCTGGAATTACAGCTCCTCTCCTGACTACAGAGATCAGTCCCCCGAGAGAAAAGGATGCTTAGGAGGGTGAACTCTATGTACCCCACTGAGGTCCCTGTCCTCCTCAAGCTCCACCCCCAGCCTGGAGCTGGCAATCCCACCCTGGGTCCCTCACCAGTGGCCGGGGGGAGCCTGGCAACCCTAGCTGCAATGGCAAAGAGATCTAACAGCTCTGCGGAGGAAGCCTGTCCTGTACTATACAGCTTCAGGCCCACCCGGGTTTTCTCTTGATGGGGGGGAACGGGGGGGTGGGGGGTGGGGGTGTTCCTGGGGAGGCCGGCTTGTCTGCCAGAAGGCACCAACAGCTAGGAGAAGCCATTTGTTGTTGTTTTTACTACAGTTCTCCTGAAACCAGTTTACAGGGTTCAGCTCGGGCTGGGTGTTCTGTTTCATGAGTTTCTTGGCCGGTAGAAGGCCAAAGGAAGGTTCACCGGCCAGCAGGGACTTGGGCCGCCTGCTCCTCAAGTGCCTCTGGGGAGCAAGCCGCCCCTCCCCCGGCCGCCGCCTTTTCCTGAGAGCGCCTTCCTGCCCCCGCGCCTCTTGGGCCCCAGCTGCCCGGAGCGGGGGCCGAGCTCCCGGGGGAAAGGCGACGGGGTTCCCGCGGGCGCCGCCTCTGCCGGGGCTGTCCCCGGGCGCGCTCGGCTTGCCAGCGCTCCCTCGCTGGGGGGGTGCCTGCCTCGGCCCCGGCCCTGCCGAACGGCTCCCCGCGGGCCTGCCAGGTGGGGGGGGGGGGTGTGGAGAAGCTTGCTGACCTTGGGGGCGGCGGGGCCGGATCCTGGGCGCAGCCTTTCCTTTCTGTCCGGCTCCCGCGGGGTTCGCCGTTTGCCTCTCCCGTTCTTTGCCCTAAACCTTTCCCCAAAACGTATCCCGCCTTCCAGAGCCGCTTCGCTTTTCCTTCAAGGCCAATGCAGTAGCAGGGGCTGCTGCCGCCGCCGCCGGGGCTCGGTTGTATGGGTCGCTCGGAAGCCAGCCCGGTTTTGTTCAGTGGCCCTGAAGCCGGCGTGTGGTCGGCAGGCAGGCAGCCCGCCCTGGATTCGCCTTCCCTTTCCACAGCCGGCGCCGGTTCGTTCGGAAGGGCTAAGTGGCCGCGGCGAAAGGCAGCGCCCGGCTCAGGCGACAGTCTCCTGTCTGGCGCGGAGGCCTCTGAGCGGCTGCCCTGGTCAGCACGTGGAACCTGAGGCGGCCGGCCCGGGGTCGAGGGGCTCTCCCAAAGCTCTCCCGAGTGAACTTGCCGGGACCGTGCGGCGCTTAGTCTCTAGCGGCTGGAGCTTCTGAAAAGAAGGCCGCGTTTACGGCTGGACCCCCGGGGTTGTAGGTCCTGACCTCCCCGGAAGAGCGGAGCGCCGGCGAAAGACTGGCGGCTGGCCCGGCAGCCGACTCGTCGGAGGGGGCGATCGGGATGTGTCCCCCAAACAGCACAACGGATTGGACGGAGCTCTTTGGAGCGTGCCCCCCAGTGCCCGGCGTTTCCGCCTCCAGCTTTCCATCAGCCATAACTTGGAACGAGGCAAAACCGCGTGTGCTGCTTGGCGCCTTGGAAAGGACGCCCGCCCTGGCTCCCCTGGGTAGGGGAGAGGCGGGCCCGGGGTGGTGACCCGTCCGAAAAGCTCGCTGTCTCCCCCGGGAGTCGGAGCCTCCAAGGAAGCGTCTGATTCAAAGCCCAAAGGAGGCGAAGGGCCCAAAGGCGCAGTCCCGCCAAAGGGAGGTCAAAACTAAGCCGTCCGGAGGTGTTTCTTTTTAACCCCGCAGGTTTACGGGTTTCTCAGTAAACTTGGGGTGAATTCCCAGAGGTGAATTTCGGATTCTTCGCATAGCTGAAACTTCGTGGCGACCTGAGCCTCCCGGGCGGGGCTGCTGTCCGCCGCCCTCCTTTTCCGCGGGGCCCTTGGTCCCTTTCCAGCCAAAGGAGCCCAGCCTCCAGGGACGCCGAGACGGAAGCGGCCTCTCTGCTCTCGGCCCCCAGCGCCCTGACTGCGCCGCTGGCCGTGCAGGTTTGCCCGTCGTCAGTAAGTGCCATGGCAGGCGCCCACTTTCACGTTCCCGAGCTGGGCTCGCGCGAAGGAGGTCCCTTATCGATGCGGGAGCGCCCCTGCGCTTGCAAGAATGGGCGAAGCCATCCCGTCGCGGCGATTTCTGTGAGCGATTCGGTTAGACAAGAATGTGAAGGAGTTGTTCAAGGGTTGCCTTCACCCGCGCCCCCTTTACTCATCGTCATCGGGCGGGTGTCGATCGCCGGAAACCCGAAGGTAGGCTGGAAACGCCGCTTTATGCCAGGGGAAAAGTCGCCGAGATTTATTCCCGTCTTTGTCTCGCTGACTTTTTCGGTCACGGAACGGCGACAAGAAGGGCGAGGAGGGGTCGGGGAGGAACCCGCTTCTGCCGGGGGGGGGGGGGCGGGCTTGTTTTGGTTTTGCACCCTTCTGTCCCGGCACCCGTGTGAAGTCTTGGCCAGAGCTCTTGAACCTGTGCCTTTCTTTCCAGCACCCCCCCACCCCCCCGAACCTAGCGTTCCCTCGGAGCCAAGTTCTTGGCGGTGGGCCGGATTCCAGCGGTAGGTAGGAGACCCCCGGCAGGCGGGGGTCTGTCCCGGGGCGGGAGCGCTTTGCTGGGCGCCGGCGCGTCTCGGAGGTCCCCATTTGGACGAGTCCCCGGGGGGGGGGGCTAAGCGGCCCCGAGGACCCTCCCGCCCGCGAGACATCCTCCCCGGGACTGCGGCCGGTCCGCGGGAAAGAGACGAAGGCGTCCCAGCCCCAGCCCCTGGACAGGCGCGCCTGGGCGAAGCGGCGCCGGAGAGAACCGGGAACCCCCGCCGGGAGCCGGCCTGCGGGGCTTTGGAGACGCCGGTCCTGGGCGCGGGGCGGGGGGAGAAGTGTCGGAGATCTGCACGATCACCGGGGGGGGGTGTGTGTGTGTGTGCGTGCCTTTTGTTAAGTTTTGACTTTGCCACGAACGCAAAGCGGGTTGAGGCTGTTGTGGCCGTGCCCGGTGAGAAAGAGAGCAGTTCCAGGCGGAGTTCGAGTTCTTGAGCGGCGGCGGCGGCGCCCCCCCCCCCCCCCCCCCCAAAATCCAGGCCGGCGGCCGGAGTTCCCGGCTGGGCTGGGCTCTTTACCTCGCCCCCGCCCCCCCCCCCCGCCCTTGAAAGGCTGCCGCCTCTTGCAGGAACTGAGTGAGCCGATAACCTCTGACATCGGGGACCACTCCGCTGAGCCCAACCTGAATTCCGCTAGTACTGGAGGCCGACACGTTTTCGGCCGGACGGCGGGCAAAGCCCCGCGTCGTCTCCTCAAAGGCGGCTTGTGTGGAGCGGGGTGGCCCGGTCCCCCCGCCCCCGCCCCCGCCCCGCTGACCACTTGCCCGCCTCTCTCTCTCTCTCTCCGGGGTTGCCTCACCTTTTCATAAAAAAAAATCTGCAAACACGAACCCGGTCCCCCGGTCCCTCCCCCGGCTGAAACAAACTCGGAATCAACAGCAATCTCAGGGGAAATGGAATGAAACACCACGGTCCTTGTTGGGCAGGGGCGGGTCCTAATACTCCCCCCCCCCCTGAAAGCTGTGCGGGCGACAAGCCGCCGCCTCTGCCTCGGTTCGGGCTCTGCCCGGGCTCTGTGTCTCCTGCCTCTCGCGCGACGAAGACTGGCCAAGGCGACATTTCACACACTGAACCTGCCGGGGCGCCTTTTCAGCACAGCCGGCTCTTCTTTCTTGCGTCTCTGTAGTTCGAAGGGGAGAATCTTAGTGCTGCGTGAGGAAGGCCAGCCTAGTCTTTTCTCTTTGGTTTTGCTGGAACCCCAACGAGATCAAGAATGGCTTGTCGTCCCCATGCAAATAAGGATCCCTACCGGTGTATTTCTTATCCCCTCTCCAGTCTGTGGAACGATTATGCCAATAAGCAGCTGAGAGTCTGGGCTACGCAACACCTTCGTTTCACTTTTATTTCTAAATTACTACCTCTATTGCTTTGTTTCTTCCATGCCCATTTCTTCCCGTTACTTCTTAAAAAGAGCTATCCGTTAAAAAGAAAAGTCACACTTCTCGAGACCGCAGAGCTCTCTAGCTTCACTCGGAGACACAGCCTAGGCGCTTCCTATTAAACACGCAGGGGCTCAGGTTCCCCGTCCCTTGGGCTTTAATTAACTGTTCAGGACGATCCCGTGCATCTGCACAACGTCTGCCTGCATCCAATAGTGCTTTCTTCCCGGTGAGCGTGCCTGGAGGGGAATGGCAGGGCTTTTACTGCCTGCTGTTTTAGGGCGGCGGTACATTTAAAAGGAGATGAAGGCGGAGCAGGGGAGGGCCCAAAACGAGCCGCCGCCTCCTCCTCCTCGAATGGAACAGGCAGCTTTGAAATAACTCCTAGAGAACGCCCACGGTTGAGGACTGCATAGGAATGTCAGGAGCGGTGTCTACTTGCTCTTGTGAATTGTACTGGGGGGGGGGGGATTACTTGTGACTTTCCCCGCCGCACGGATGTTAAAGTGACCGCCTCGCTATCCTAGAAAGAAATACAGCCCCCCCCCCCAAAAAAAAACCCCATACACCCACTCCGGGAAAAAGAAGGGCGTAAACAGGCCCCTTTGACCAGTCCGGAGCCCGTGGCTGTTTGTTTAGACTGCCTGTCGCCAGGTCTAAAACAGCAGCGGGCAATCCTGCCATTTCATTAAAGTATATTCAGGGCAACCCGGGCCGGGAGCAGAAGATGCGGGGAGGGGGACGGGGGACGGGGGACGCGGTCCGTTCCGGGAAACCCGGGCGGCTCCTCAGTGAACGGGCTCAGGTGCGGAACGTTGGCCTAGTCCCAAGATAGTCCGAGGGAGAAGCGGGGTGTGGGTGTGGGGGGGGGGGTCGCCAGAAAGACTTTTCCTGCGGTCGTGCAGTTGCTTCCCTACGCGCTCTTCTGAAGCATTTGCGACCATTTATTGGAAAGGGCGAGGCGCGCGCCTTTGCCCTGACCGAGGCAGGACCCGGGGGGTGGGGGGTAGGAGTGTTCTTTTGGTTCCTGGCAAGCCCTCCCCCCCGGAAGCCTCTGGCGACCAAGCGCCCCATAGACACGGCAGGCTGTGTTCGAGATCTCTGCCCTCCCCCCCCCCCCGCAGGCCCCGGGCCCCGCTCCCCCGCTCTCCTCTTCCCGGTCCTTTCTCCTGCCCCCCCCCCTCCGCCGGATGCCACCAGCCGCTGGCTTCCCTGCTCCCGGGCAAGCCTCGCGTCGCCTTCTCGCCCCTTCCCCCGAACTCCCTCCTCCGCCTCCTCCTCCTCTTCGAGAACAATCGCTGCTGATGGAGGGCGCCGCGCCGCTGGGCTGGCCGACGGGCCTCTCCGTTAGGAAGTCATTAATCACCCCCCCCCTCCCCCGGAACGCGGTGGCCCTCGGCCCCGCCCCCCCCCCCGCTGCCTTTCTAACGCCGGAGCGCCTGGCCTGGCCTGGCCTGCCCCGCCCGAGTGGGGTGCCCCGGCCTTTCGGGGGGGGGGGGAGAGAACTGTTTTCTGAGTGGCATTTCACGCCTCCGTCGAAGATGGACACGGTTTCCAACACGTGGGCACACACGAAGGCATACTCAACACACAGTACCTATAGTCTATAGGGGGAATGTTCATGGCCCTGAAAGCAGTTGGGTTGCTAAGAAAAGGAAAGCAGTGCCCGGTCTCCTTGGGCCGGCGTTTGGGTTTTTTAAGCGGTCTGATCCCAGGAAAGGTGTGGTTAAGTTGGAACGGGACTGTGGCCATGGTTTTCCTCTTCGCCCAGCTGTTCTACGTGGAGGAACACGCCGGGTGGTTTATAGAGGGGAACTCTGCCGGATCCGTGGCTGAGGTCTGGCAGGGAGCAGGGCGAAGATTTCTACCGGCCTCCCCCGCCACGCCGATGCCTGACTTGGAAGTGAATCGGGGATCGTCAGTGACACTTGTACCAACGGTGACAAGTCCTGCGCGCACCCCAGGCGGAAATGAAGCTTCCCAGGCTGAACCCGGCTTTACTCCCGAGTAACCACGCGGGGGATCGGGCTGTGAGCAGTTCAAGACCGGCCGGTTCTCCCACCGTCCCCTCGTTCTAATGGGATACGGGTGCACGCTTTCTGTTTTGCCGGGAGGCGAGTCCCGCTGAAGGGAATACGCGACACCGTCCTGCAAGTCCCGAACAGGCTGCTGCGGGAGTCGGTGGCCGGTCGCGCTCCGGCCCGAGAGGAGACCCCTGGAGGCCGGAGGTGAGTGGCCGTGCGCAAGGGCGCGCCACGGGGAGGGCGCAGGAGGGAACCAGGCGGCGGCGGCGGCGGCAGCAGCAGCGCAGTCCGGGCATGCGAGGAGCCCTCGCCGAGACGCCGGCCGGGGCACTCCCCTCCCCTCCCCTCCCCTCCCTCCCTCCCTCGCCGGCCCCGCGTCATCCGGATCTACGTCGCGCAACGTGCCAATTCGCGGCCGGCCGGCTGTGTTTTGAAATCCCGCCGCTCGCTCGCTCGTTCATTCATTCATTCATCCATCCATCCATTCATCCGCCCACCATTCCGGCGGCGTCGGGGCGGCGACTGGCTGCTCCCGCCCCTCGGCAAGCCCCCTCCGCGGAGCCGGGGCGGAATTAGGCGGCGGCGGGGAGGCCTGGAGCCGAGCGGGTCACGTGCGCGCAGGGGCCCCGGAGCGGAGCGCGGGAGGAGGAGGAGGAGGAGGAGGGGGGGGGGAGAGAGCCCGAGCGCGGGAGGGCAGAGAGGCACGCCGGACCATGCGAGCCACGCTGCCGGGGCGCGTTCAAAATCAAGATGTTAGGCTGACGCGGAAGGCCGCTCCGAGCCAGCCAGGGGGAACTTTGCCTGCCGCCACTTTGGAGCAGAGGGCCCGTGGGGCAACATGGCCGAAGGTTAATCCCCCCCCCCCCCCAGCGTTGTTTTTTCCCCCTGCGGTTTTGTTTGGGTTTTGCTGGCTCTCCTCCCCGCCCCCCCCCCTTCCCGGCTCCCGCTCTTTAAAAGCCCCTTTAAAGCAGTTGCTCTCGCGGCAGAGAGGGGAAGGGTCTGGTCTGCGCGCGGGGGAGGGGAGGGGAGGGGAGGGAGGCCGGCCGGCCGGCCCCATTGTGGACGAGATCGCCCAAGTGCTCCGCACCGCCCACTCCGATTCACCCAACTTGAAAAGCTTCCAGAGGGGGCTTTTGTCCCAATTGTGCCTGTGTGATTGAGCAAGCAGTTGCCGGGGGGGGGGGAGGGAGCGGCGAAACCTTTGTACACCTGCCCCCCCCCCCCCGGACTTTAAAGTGATGCCACTAGCGGGAGGGGGGGGGAGGGAGGATGAGCGCCCTCGGGAAACCACAGACGGCGCTCGCGGCTTCTGCTGCTGGATGGGCCGTTCCAAGTTGTGCAATCGGCTCTTCGCTCGGCGAGGTCGCCCCCCCCCCCTCACCTCCTCCTCCTCCTCCTCCTCCTCTCTCGCCCGGCCAGCCGAGGCTCAGTCGCCTGCGAATTCCTCGGGGGAGGGATGGGATCGGTGCTCAACCAGCAGTATCCAAGTAAAGTATCGCTTGCGGGGTGGGTGGCTGGTGTGGCTGGAAGATGGAGTTAAAGGGCAGAATCGCCCGTATGTGCGGAGCAACGTGGGCTAGGCTGTTTGGGGGGGGGGGGGCGTGTGTGCATGTGCGCGCGTGTGTATTGTGTGTAAAAAAAAAACCCCAGTCGCGAGTGAGCCATAGCTGCTGCTGCTGCTCTCTCTTTCCGATGCTTGGGGGAGTTTTGTATTTTTTGGCCCACCTTCGTTTTCTGCCCTCCCTCCCCTCCCTCCCCGGCGCCGGGGCGTTTGTCGCTGTCTTTGTGGGCAGCAATGGGAGAGCCGGGGTTTCGTAACGCTCCTGCCTGCGTGCGTGCCTGTGTTTTCTGCTCTCTGAAGCAATCGCGCTTGTGTAACCGCCGAGGGGGACGTTCCTCGCATTCTAACTCTTTGCCTTTGTTGTGTGTTTGTTTCTTTTCCGCCCTCCTTCCCCACATCAGCGGGGGCGAGTAAAGGTGGAGATGAGCCCGGGAAATTGCCGGAACAAGAGGAGGAGGAGGAAGAGGAGGCGGGATCCCAGGTCTTGCACGGAACAGGCCATTGCAAATGGTTTAATGTGCGGATGGGATTCGGATTTATTTCCATGATCAACCGCGAGGAAGCCCCTTGGAAGCGCCGGTTGATGTGTTTGTACACCAAGTAAGCACATTTTTGATTCCCCCCCCCCCCCCGGCTCACCGCTCTTCGCTTAAGGCCACCTCCTTGCTCAGTGAATGTCTTGTGGTCCTAAAAAGCAATGGTGGTCTGCATCTTTGAAGGGATGTTTACTTAAGGGGAAAAAACATACAAATTTCTAATTAAAAAAACAAACCCCACACTGCATGAGTCAGAATGGGTAGGCTAGTTGCTTGTGCAGCCCCATTGGTGCCTTCTCCCCCCCCCCCCCCCAGGTTTCTAATACAAATTCTTCTCTTTCTGTGAATTAAATTGAGTGTGCTTTTTGTTTGTTTCTGGTCTGCTCAGGCTGTGATCGATTCCTCTCACAGTGATGGGGGGGGGGGGGGGGAAGCCAGGGCACCATGAATGGCAAACAGTAACTTTCTCTAGTTTGAAAATGGTTGCAACACTTTTAACAAATCGGCTCTGGACAATTAGACACTGCTTGTGGATTGCTGTGTGTGTTTGTTTTGATGCCTTCATATTTAAATAATTGGTGTGAGCTTTAATTTTTTTACTCTGCTACAGGTCAGAATAAAAACAGTTCCCGTAGTAGAATATGATTAATCTGATTACTGTTTTGTATATGTTAAATTGCTGGGGGGGGGGAGAGATTTTGTTGAGTATTGTCTCTGTAAAGGAATAGTGGTTCAAACTGAGTGTTCAGAAAATTTAAAAATGACATATGATTTAAAACCCCACAAGACTAAGTTAATATTTATAGGTGTATATTGACTGTTACAAATTATGTTTGCGGAAAAGCTGTCAAAGCCGCATTTAATCATGTGTTTGGATTTTTCTCTTATTAAGCCCTAAAACCAGTAGTTGAATTCTGAAATTGCCCTTGTTTATTTTGTTTCTGTTACAGTAATCTCAGTGCCGTAAAAGTTGAGTGCAGTAAAAGTTGAGAAGCATAGCACCAGGCATATTCACTTTAAACCCTACTGGTTTCATGAAGACCTTTAACTCCCCATGAGTGTGCTGTACGATTAAATCCAGTGTGTCTGCAGAATGTTGGGGCGAAAGAACAGCTAAAGTTTTGTAGTCATGGTGATTGTTATATTAAGACTATGGACAATTAAGATTATGGACAACATAGTCTACTGTTTCTTTCTCAAAAGTCTACCTTAGGCTAGGTGTACTAATATATATGTTTTTTATGGAACGTAGTCATTATAATTGGTTGACTTGAAGGTGACTGGCTGAAGTCCTAAATCCATTTGCTGTGAGAATAGTTTTATGGAATTCAGGGGAGCTACTTTTGAATAAGTGATTTTAGTACTGCAGTGAGGATACAGCTCTTCAGTATTGTTTTTTGGATGTTGAACAGGGTTAAAATATGTTATAGAAATCTTACACAGACACATGTTTGATTTTAGCTCTTATAAGATGCTGAAACTGTAGTTAGTGTTGATTACGAGCAGTTTCTGTTTCTTCCCCTTGCGTCTCCCCAAAACTATCTTCAGATCACTGCGTTTTACACATGTGTGCCTGTGTGTGTAAGAACTGAAAACTTTCATATGCCCCTAATTGCATGCTAGGTTTTTTTTTCTCTTTGTAGCGTGAATTAGACATGCTAACCTGATTGATATCCTTGGAAAATGTGGTAGTTTTATGCAGCAGTGAAATCACTAGGCTATTTCTACGTTTTGCCAGGAATCAGAAAAAGGAATGTGTTTGTGCAACTGCTGCACATTCAGCTGGAGCTGTGCTTCCTGGCTTTAGGGTTACTGTTCATACTGCTGAAAGAGACATGGTGCCTGTCCTCACAGTAGCTTTGTCCCCTTTGGCAGTTAGAAGTCCCACAGCAAAATGGGAAAGCAAAGTTTTAACTTAACATGTCATTCTTCTTTTCCATGTGTGTACACTCCTCCTTTAGCTACAAGACAATGTGCTCAGGAATGGATTGTGACACATGGTGTATCAAAGAGTGCTAACCATCTATGGAGCACCTGGCTATTGGTGCACTTTTCCCCAATTATTTGGAAAATCTGATTGTTCTTAAAAAATTTATATCAACCTAATTTCCACAGGTTAAATCTTTCTTTTCAAATACGTTCTTGTAAATACAGTAAAGCAGGGTAAAACCTATTTTACAGATGCAGAGGTGAGGAAGAGAAGCATTGGTCAGAAATGTGAATTTCATCCCTTTATTAATGCCACCATTATAGTCCTTTTCACTGGAGGCAGTTCCCACATATAGCTGCATGTCATACTGATCAAGAAGTGCAGATTTATGTAGATGAACCTGCCCCAGTGACTCTGGAACCCAAGAATTCCATCTTAAGCATAGTTCACTGTTCTGTTCACTGAACTGGTATGGTTATAAAGTTATTTCCTAAATTAGCTTCATTCCAGTGAGATTTCCCTCTGTTTCAAATGGTGATGGGATTCAGTACGTAAAAACAAGTAGTCTGAATACAAGAGACAGCTCTGAAATATAAAGCAGTCTGCTATTAGAAATATGCATGCCAATAATATTTTTATCTGACATCTGTTTTTATCCCATGAATACCTTTTAATTTCTGTATGTTTCTGAATGTTTATACAGCATTTTGATCTGTGCTTTGCGTGGCATTTTAAGGGAAAACACTGAATCGATTTTCACGTCTTCATTTCTACAGAGGTGTTGTGATATTTTGTTAATGAGTTGGATCAACTGAAAGCAAATTAAGCTGGGTAGAAAACTGTAACTAGTACATAGCCTATTAAAAGATAGCAGTAAAGATTTCCATTTATGAGTTAAGAAGATTCTTAAAGAGGGAGTGAACTCTCTAAAGAGGGTTCCCCAAATAATAGACCATTGAATCAGAAGTAGTTACTAATAATAGTTTCTTGCATGTAAAAACTTATAACTAAAATATCACTCCAGATGTCACTTTGCTATAGGCAAATTTTGTCTCTAATATTTATTCCTAAAATGTTTTCCAAGGTAGGGCTGGAAGCACAAGATCCATCATTACTATGGACTATCCATTTTTTTTTAAAGCAAAGAAATTGATGTTAATTGAACTGCAGTTCATCTACAGTTGCTTTTTGCATTTATTGTAAGAAGAAAAACCTGAAACAGGAATAGTTAGTTGTTGACTCAAAATGGACAGGAGAACAATTTTTGAGTTGCCTTTTCTTGAAATACAGTTCTGTGAGAAGAATCTTACTCGTCATTGAACATGTTAGATAATTCCAAGTCCAAGCATTTTTCCTTGTTTCTGTTTAAATGAAAAGAGACTTTAATTTTCACTTAAAGTGATTAATTGCATCAATTAGTTGATGTACAGTGCAATCTTAAATAGAATTCTACCCTCCTAAGCCCATTGATTTCAATGGAGGTAGAAGGGTCTAATTCTGTTTAGGGTTGCACTAATGCAGCGGAGATTGCATTCATATTCACATAAATGCTGGTCCATGGTATCTAGAAGCTGGCATGATGTTTAACATTGTGCAGACATATATACAGCTATTTATAGTTGTCTGTGATCAAAGGATTTGTTTATGTTGGAGCAGCATTGCAGCCCAGATAATTGTATGCCACAATCCTGGCTGCATTTACACAGAAGTCAATTTAGAATGATTCAGTGCCAGAGAAAGTATTACATCTCTTGTTAAACTTCATATTGGAAGTAAGGTGTGATGCTGCTTTCTCTGCTTTAGGATATTTTTACTCCCAAGTAAAGGTACTCAATTTAAATAAGGTTCCACAGAAATAATCTCAGAATTCTACAGTGCAGTCTGAGCATGTTTATTCAGAAGTTACTCATGTTCAGTTCAATCGATCTTTCTGATAACTGTGAGAAGCATAGGAAATGTGGTCCAGTTCCCTGTGACTTTAGATTCTTTAAATTCGTTGACTGGCATTTTGGCACACACTAAACAGCTGGTTGTCAGCTGCCTGGAGAAAAACAGTCCCACCCCTTTAATAGAAGCTTCTTGGGATTTTACTTTATGTCATGAAAAGCTTCATCTGCTCATTGCCACACATTAAGTCTTTATGAAAGGGCAAGGGCATTTTTCTCTGGGCCTGTTGAGAATCCTGCTAAGGTAGGTTAGAGATTTTTGGTTTTATTTCTGCCAACTTAAAAAAAAACAAAAACTGTTCAAAGTTTCTTAATGCATGTGACCAGTGTGTTCAGCACACACAACCTGATTTTTGTCCTCTAATGAAAAAAAAAAGTAGATAATATGGATTGGTGGTATGGAAAAGACCATGATGTTTTATTGACAGCACTGGAAACTGGCAGTCATTGTATATTGAATCTGGTTTCTAAACCAGTATGTCTGGGGAACTTCAGCCGTACTAGTAGGGAAGATCATCTTGAACACTGGAAAATATATTTTTAGATGATCAGGCTGCTTCAGAACTAAGGTTCTGAAGGTGAAGGAAGATGTTCTAAACAGCCCATTATAATTGTATAATTCATGTAGTGATTACTGGTGTTTGTAACTCCAAAAAGTTTCATCTTTTTTCTGAGGATTACACAGTTCAGCTATTATTGACTGATGTTTTTTTCCTATAACAAAACAGTACATCTTTATTCTAATCTTTGAAACCTGATAACTTGTTCTTTATAACTTTTTGAAATCTTTGAATGGAATAGCTGCTATCTGAATTCATAGCACTAACCATCTCAAGTATTCTGATGTGGCCAAAGAATATTGTTTAAATGTTTCTGCAGTTTTGTCAGTTTATCACTTGTATTTCCAGAAATCCACTATGAGTTAAAATCATTACTTTTGACAGAAATACATCGAGACATGTTTGTCAGTAATGTGAAATGTACTTGTAAAAAGCACCGAACTTTCCCCTCATATTTCTATTAATAATTAAGCATCTTGAATATTCAGTATTACAAGTGACATTACAAATTCAACTATCATTTTGTATATTTCATGACACTAAAGATTAGCCCTTTTCAAAAAGGTCTAGCTCTTATAAATATCAGTGGAGTCATACTGCGCTGAATATCTCTGAAGTTTTATAAGTATCTTGCATTTTAATATAGCACCCTTTTCTTTAGAGGGGGGAGTTATCTTCAGTGAGTAGTTAATTCCTTTTTGTTTTGTGCACTCTAGTTTGTCCTCTAACAAACTGCTTAAACCTAGGTAGAGAACATGTGCCTAGAATGTTTATGGAGAAAATAACAAGGTGTTCTGACCTTTGAAACAATCACTAAATGTAGGTTGCTTTAGGTTTAAATAAAAGCAATTTTTTTTGCAATAGTTTTGGAATTAAAAGGGACCAGAATAGAGAAAGATTTTAAATTTACAGTGATGCCCTTCTGACTCTGAGGATACATTTTGATGTGTTTTATGGAAATTAATTGGAGTATCTGTTGCCCGTGAAGTACACATTTCCAGTGTTGATAACTTGCTGACCGTTGCTAGCCTACAAGTATATCAGGATCCATGCACTTTCTGCCATCTGAGATACTTCCTGCCGTGTCTGCTGGCTCTGGGCCAGGATTGCTCCTGGAAGCTGCATCTGGGAGCACCTTGAGAATACTGCGTCATGTGTTTGAAAATACTCAGTCATGTATCCACAAACCGTAACATAACACATATTGTAAAATACATGGCATAACTTAATTTTGAGTGCTGAATTCCTTGTAACCCCCCCTCCAAATCCATCTATATTTACAGATGCAGAAAACTTAATATTAGCCAGTAATGTAAAAGCCTCAACATTTTGTTTTAAGTTGGAGCATACCTTGGGTATTGACTTTATTCTTTTAACTTTCCTGATTTACAAGATAGATAGTAGCAAAGTAGCAAGATGGATAGCTTGAGGACTTCTTAAATGATTAAACTTTATATCTTCCCATTTTTGATGGACTTTATGTATGCATATTCTTAGTGATTGATCCGATGTTGAAAAAGCTCCTTGCTGATCAGAAATTTTTAACTGAATGCAACCCCGAAAGCGTTATCTAAGAGCACAGCAGCTTTTATTAATGTGTGGAACTGTTGTGTCTGGTAGATCTGAAGTGATGACAAAAGAGCCATATCTAGCTATACAGATATTGACAGAAAGGACAGGGAAGCCGGTCATAACTGGGGGGAAACGTGGCACTAGTGGCTCCAGTATCTAAGAGGCGGGACCTTAAGCTGGAACATCGGATGTGGCTAGGATGGGAGCATGAGGCCAGTCAGGCTCTCTATTGATGCCTGCGTGTGTGTGTGTGTCTTTTATTATTTTAAAATATTTCTATGACTTTTGTTTGTGGCTCAAATCAGCTTACAATTCCAAAATTAAAAACATAGTACATTAAAACCTCTTTTACTCCGCTACCGATACCAGCAGCTCAAACCCCATTAAAGTCCCTCACAACTAAAATGGCCTTAAAGTGCCTCCTAAACCACTTCTAAAGATGGGGTTTGCCTCACTGCTTCAAAGAACCTTTTCCACAAGTTGGGTAGAAATATAGAAAAGAAATTGCGTCATTCTTACCATTAGTAAGGGGACAACTAGAAGGTGGCTTCCAGATACCCATAGTTTTGACATTCTTTCAAATATGAGGATTCAAGGCCATAAAGTTTTAAAGGTTATTACAACCTCCTTGAATTGAACTCTGAAACAAACTGGCAGTCAGTGTAACAGCTTTAAAATAAGCAAGGTGCGTTTCTGTCATCTAGCCTCTGACAGTAATCAGGCTGCCACACTGTTAACCAGTTGTAATTTCTGGGTTGTCTTCCAGAACAGTAATTTATAATGTGTTACAGTAGTCCAAATGCAAGGCTACAGAAACATGGATTGGCGTAGGCAGGCCAGCTGAGAGTCTAAGAAAGCACAGAGTTGGCAAACTGAACACAGCTAATAGGAGGCACTCTTCACCACCACACCAACCTGGTCTTCAAACAGCAAGGTTGCGTCTGAGGCTTTTAACCTGCTCTGTAAAAGCTAACTCCACTCCACCCAGAATAAGTGGATTCAGTCCCCCAAAGCTGTCAGCTATTTTGCTGATACAAGTTCATGTTACCGGTGAGGATAGGATTTAGTCTTAAGGAAGGGTAGAATCCTGATTGTTACAGCAGTGAACAATGGTTTGTTACGATGGTATAATGTGATCTAACTAGATATAAGGATTCAGTAGCAATTGTGTCTCTGGCCCAGATAACTGAAGATTCACCTTTGGTGTTTATATAGTGTATAGTGCAGTGCTAACTTGCTCAGCTGCTCTCAAGCCACATGTGGCTCTTTGGCATACTGTGTGTAGCTTTCCTGAGCATGGGTGCCCTCTCCATGTTTTAGGGAAATGGCCAGTTTTTTAAGACATTGGAATCATTTCATTATTAGTAGGGACCCAAGATAAAACAGTGTAATTTGTAAAGCTAAGCACAATTTGATTATATCAAAGTTGTGCAGATGAAGAGGTTCTGCATATGAGGCTGGGTCAACATATGCAGATGAAAAGGGTGGTGGAATGGGTCATACCACTGTTGAATGCTAACCTCATAAAACAAAACTCCCTGTAGTGGATAGATTCAGGTGGGCAGCTGTGTTGGTCTGAAACAATAGAACAAAGCTTGAGTCCGATGGTACCTTTAAGGCCAACTAAGTTGTATTCAAGGTATGAGCTCTCGAGTGCATGTACAGTATCTGATACACACACACAAAAGCTTGTACCCAGAATTAAACTTTGTTGGTCTTAAAGGTGCCACTGGACTCAAGCTTTGTCCTAGTAGTGGAGAAAGACAACCCTACATGTCAGGGGTACTCTGGCAATAAAAAGGAGTTTATTAGTGTTTCTGCATATTTGTGGGATCTCTACAGTGCATGTGGTAATGTGGCTCTCTGTGATCCACGGAGTACCGCTGATATAACAAAAATAGCACAAAAAGTAGCTTTATTTACTATATTAATAGACCACTTTTCAAAAGTTTCAGTGTGATCAAATATTAAAACCTATCTAAAAATTGAAACACATTTTGTGATCTGAAATCAAAAACAGTAAAACAACAAGGAACTTGGGCATAAAAACTGAGCCCTGAAATGCATGACATTTCATGCAAATAAAAAATACCATGTCCTGCTTTTGAAAGAAGGTGTAAGAGGCACAGGCATACCTCTTGAGGAGGGACATTTCAGGGTGTTGGGCCACCACATGAAAGACCCTACCAGTAAATATAAACTACTATACCAGACAGTCTTTTTGACCAGTATTAGAGTAGGGAGAATAAATAGCAATAGTATTTGTTCTTTCTTAGTTGCGAAAACCCTTTGTGAGCTTGCATGATATAGTGGTTAAGAGCAATAGATTCTAATCTGGAGAACCAGGTTTGATTCCCTGTTCTTTCACATGAAGCCTGCTGGGTGACCTTGGGCCAGTCACAGTTCTCCCAGAACTCTCTCAGCCCTAGCTATCTCACAAGGTGCCTCTTGTTGGGAGAGGAAGGGAAGGTGATTGTAAGCCTCTTTTGAGACTCCATAAGGCAGAGAAAAGCATGGTATAAAAACCAATTTTTTTCCTTTACAAAAGCAATAGGAATTTCCTACCTCTTCCATAAGCAGAACTCCGCTGACTAAAGTGGATTACTTCCACTGTCTCCTCCTCATTGTAGCATCCTGACCCACATTCTTTCAGGTCCCACAACCCAAAGAATCAGCTTTCCCAGGTTGGACAGCCCTGCTAGGAAGGGGAATGTGGGAAAGATCTGTGACCATTTGTACCTTCCACCGAGAGATCGTGAAATCCAGGTAATTCTCTTGGGCTTAGTAGCTACACTTTTTCAGAACAAGAAATAGAGAAGCGAATCAAATGTGGTAACATTCAAGATCCTCTACGGAGCTTTTGGAGCAACTTAGAATTTCATTCACAGATGGAATTCCAATCTTCATCTAGAATTATGTTTAGGTTCTTTAAAAACAGACAGTTTGCAAATGTGCAGATCTTATAGTTTGAATGTTGTGTCTTGCATAACAGTAGTATACAGATGAAAAAGGAAATATTGTACTTTAGAGATATGGAAGAGAAATAAGTCAACAATTTTATGATTTGCTACTAAACCAAAATTTTGGAATTAGATGGCCAGGTCCACAGCATTTAAATTAAATGCTGAAAGTTGATTTAAACTGAATTTTAAAGAAGCTTATAGATTAGATTTTTCTTATCTCTATCAGAACAAAGACCAGTTCGATGACAGACTTTTGTGACAAAGTATATCTTTCAGACAGAAATCATTACTATGCAGAACATTTTTGTTTACCATCTTAATGTAATTTAGTAACATTAAAGCAAGGAATTCTGGGAATATAATCAATCATAAACTTATTTTACTGCTTTAAGAACATAAAATCCACAATTTATAATGTAATCTATTAAGTATAAATAAAATACTGGGCATATTTATGGAATTTAATAGTAAAAATGCCTTGGTTTTCTACAAGCAAAATTGCAGCTATCCCAAACACTTGTGAAAAGACATCAGAATGCTGCAGTCTGTAATCCCTCAATCCCTTAATTTTTGCCATCTGAGAGGTAAAAGAGAAAAGCTGAAAACAGAACAGAACTTTTGTAGTAAACAAAACCAAACATATGTGATGATTTGCACAGTCACAAATAGGAATATGAGCATAGTTGGTCATCAAGTTGGAGTTTATGATAGTGAAAACATTGACCAATCTATTAATGTATTATCAAACACATAATTTTGTATAATTATTGCCAAAATTATTCACATTAAAAATATCTCTATATATTATTTTCAATTTGAGGTGGCCACCATGGCCATGTAAAATGCACTCCCTCAGACGTAGGCTGCACAAACTGCCACTCAGCGCAGGGACCCTGGCCATTGGCTGAAGCGGCGCCGGGGCAAACATGCCCCGCAGTCCTGCCCACCTGCCCAGAGAGCTGCTGTTGCCACAGGTTGGGATGCTGAGCCTGATGGAAGAGCTGGCCAAAAGAGGCAGCCGGAAGGACGGAGGACAAGAACAGAGCTTAGGCCGGGGAGTGCAGAGGGGACGAGGACTGGTGCAGCCTCCAACAAAGGCAGGGGGGCAAGTCCAGGCAGCCTGGCCCACCACAGCCTCAAACGGAGCCGGGGAAAAGCTGGGCAGTCTGGGCTGCAGCAACCAAGTGCAGAGCCCGAGGGGGGGGATGAGGCTGGGCGGCCAGAGGGGCGGGGAAGAGGCCAAGTGGCCTCAGCAGCTGTGCCCTCAAATGGGGGCCAGGTACTGTGGGCACGAGATCTCCGGCGGCCGTGGGGTGGAATGACAGTCGGGGTGAGGAAAGAGATGAGGGGAGCTGCACCCCGCAGGCCTGGCTAGAGCCCACTGTATTTATTGTCAAAACAGGCCTTGCTCCTAGTATTCTATAAGTGTATTTCCACAATATGTAATAATTAGCCTGAGGGATTTCTGCTCCTAAGCATCTAATGATGTGAGGTCTGACTCTCAAAAACTTATGTTGGAATAAATTTTCTTAGTTTTCAGTCTGTTATTGGGATTCTGTTTTATTAAGTTTGCATTGCAATTATTATCTAAAGCTGTAGACTGTTTTACGTAAAGATCTTCGCAGTATACATTCCAAGTAACTAAACCCTTTGACTTACTGTATTTTTTGCTCCATAAGACTCACTTTTTCTCCCAAAAAAAGTGGGGGGGAAAGTGTGTGCGTCTTAAACCCCCCTCACTTTTCCCAAGCCACGGCACCAAGCGGAGCTAGGTGCGTCTTATGGTCAGGTGCGTCTTATGGAGCAAAAAATACGGTAATTCGATTTGTTTAAAAGTGAAAATATTTTATAGGGTTTCCCCTGCCAGTGCTTCCCAAAATTTCTGAATTACTCTGTTTTGTTTTTCCGGGCTTTCACATCTCTAGCTTTAATATGATTTTCTGATTTTAACAAATCTCCTTAGTGCCATGTGGAACATGCAGAGTACATTTAAGTGCCACTCAGTCTCTGCAATTACAGATTTGGTGTGGTTGGAAGATTCAGAGAAAGATCAGTTAGCCGTGGAATGAATTGGGCAACCTGTCAACTTCCAGGAATTTTTAAAGCTTTAATGTGATAGCACTTAAATGTCATGGATTGGTAAGTGCTCTCATTAATGTTTCAGATAGGGCAAAGAATTTCTTTTGAATTGTGGTCATCTTAATTATTCCCTGATTCACTAATCTAAAGTAGCAGATTATCCATCAATTGGTAGTTGGTCTAACAAATAAACTTCATGTGCAGTTTTTAAAAAGGTAAAGTAATTCGTCTCTGTATAGTACTGTAGTGTTTCTTTGTAGCAGGGGGGAGAAATTCTATCAATAATGACTTTGGCTACATACACCTGTGCAGTAATTGTCTTATTTAGTTTTTACGACATTAGTTTGCAAGCTGTTAGCCCAAAGGCCTTTCAGAATTTTATTGGCTAATTTCATCAATAACATATTGGCTGATACACTGCCTTATAAAGCATTTACTGCACAGCAATTTCCAAAGAGTGCTTACTGTACACTTAAAGTGTGACTACATAAATTCATGAAGGTTTACAACAGAAAAGTCTGTTTATTAATTTTTATAGGTTACTTATCAAGCCCATAAGATATCAAGCCCATAAGATAGTCCTAACCCTTCGTGTTAGCTGTATATGGTATCTTTAGCTGTATATGGTATCTTTAATCTATTTTTACCCAAATGTTACAGTGTAGATAAGAAAATTTGGCCCAAACAAGCACTTCAGCCTGGCTTAAAAGAAAAAATGCTACTACATCTGTGAAAGGGGTTACCCAGCATCTTAAGTACAAGGCAGGGCCAGCTCTGAAGGAGCAAGTTTGATTTCACCTTTACCCTGCCCATCATATCCACAGTAGTCTCTGTAATGGGCAGGAGGGTAAGAAAGTGAGGGGTGGAGAATTCACCTGCCTCTCTGTTTTCTCATACATCACAGGTGAGGCCTGTGTGTCCATATCTGCTCTAGTCCCCTTAAAAGCAAGCTCCAGTTCCTATCCAGTTGCTTCGTAGTTCTTTTTTTTTAAAAACATTTTATTGAGTTTTCAATTTTTAAAATAAATGAATAGTTTAACAGTGACAAAATATATAAAACCCCCCAATCCTGCTCAGCTTCTGAAGTTAGGTCTTGGGGTTTAAGAGAGGAAAGCACTGCCTTCCTCTGCTGCTTTTACTTCCTAAATGGTTCCCATGAGTAATGTCCCCCCCCCCCCAACAGCCAAATATCACCTTGACAGTTTTTAAATAATATGCTGCTGATGATTATAATCAATGTGGGAGGGGGGCTATGTAAGCTACCATGAACTTCTTGCAAGTAGGGGGGGGACAAAAATGTTTGCCTGAGGAAGTGTCTGCCCCAGTTTTGTACTTGGAGGCGGGGGAAGGAATGCATTTGTGCTATTTTAAGGGTTTGAATACAGCTTTCTGAAATGATCTATCATCAATATGTTTAATTCTGAACCTGGCCCCTAGGAAGATTGACGGAGACAGCGAGTGGGATCAGGTTCAGGGGGAAGAGGTTTTTGTATGAACCTGGGGGGGGGGGGCAGGCAGGCAGGTGGTTGGGTGGGGAGAGCAGGAGCTGCCACTACCTGTCTTCATCACCAAGGTGGAGTGGCATGGAGGAGCATTAATGGAGCTGAAGCCACTCCCTGCCAACATCACCGTGGAGGGGCAACAATGTGAGTGGGCAACGCCTAAGCTGGTGAGTGGGTAGGCTGATGAACCAGGCGGGTAGCAAAGGAAGGAGGGGGAGCAGTGGCTCTACGGGGGAGCAGTGCTGCCTGGCAAGCGGTTGGCCCGGGGGGCAAGTGGGGGATTTCCCTCTCCACAAGTCTCAAGAGTCCTCACTTTTGTATTAAGATACTTTGAATATTGTGTAGATTGAAATGTATAACCTATTGCTATTGAGAACACTAATATTTTAATTAATTTATTACATAGTTTCTTTCAAAGGTGCTGTGTATTCCCCAATTGTATCTTCACAACAACCCTGTAAGTTTGGTTATGCTCAGAGCTTATAGCTAAGCCATGTCCCCGGTCTAAGCCTAACATTTTAGGCACTATCATAATTGGCTGTGTATAGGTCTTTAGTAGATGTATCTTATCAATGAATTGCTCTCTTCATACATTAAAAGTCCAGTGTGCTTACATATCTCATTAAAATAATTCATTGGTCTTCAAAGCTGTCTCACTGAAATCTGTGTTGTATTTATTTGTTTACTTAATTTATAGTCTACCATGTTTCCTGATGAAGTGTGCATGCATACAAAAGCTTATGCCCAGAATTAAACTTCGTTGGTCTCTGGACTCAAACTTTGTTCTCTTATTACACAATTAATGGGGAAATGCAGTAAGAACAATATAATACACTAAGAATAAGGCCTGTTGTAGAAATAAATACAACGGGCTCTAGAAAGAGGCTCTGGAAGAGTGCTAAAGCCTTGGGCACTCACTGTCACTTTGCTGTGGCAACCTCAGCAGGGTATAATGACACAGAGTCCACTATTTTTTCCAAAGGAACTGATCTCTGCTATCTGAAGAGCAGTTGTAATTCTCAGTGATCTCCAGCCTCCACCTGGAGACTGGCAACAATGGTTCCCCAGAAGGAAATGGCTGGTTTGGAGGGTGAAGTCTGTGGCATTGTGCCTGTCTGAGGTCCCAGCCCTCCTCAAACCTTACCCTCTCCAGGCTCCACCCCTCAAATCTCCAGGAATTTTCCAACCTGGAGTTGGCAACCCTATCTGCTTCCCAGCCAAGCATCAACCTGTCATTAGCTGCCCCTCTGATTTCAGCTTTCCTTCTCCCCCCTCCCTCCTGGAGAGCAGTTGTAATTCTAAGTGATCTCCAGGCCTCACCTGGAGATTGGCAACAGTGGTTCCCCAGGAGGGAATTGCTGGTTTGGAGAATGGAGTCTATGGCATTGTGCTTGTCTGAGGTCCCACCCCTCCTCAAACTTCACCCTCTCCAGGCTCCATCCCTCAAATCTCCAGGAATTTCCCACCTGGAGTTGGCAACCCAGGCAATCATCAACCTACCTTTGTTTCCATCTCCCCCCACACCTGCAGCCTCTACTGTGCTCTGAAGCCCTGACTGCCATGTTACATTGCCTGTCATGGGGGGCCATCTGAAACAGGGTATAAGGACACAGAGTCCACCATTTTCTCCAGGGAAACTGATCTCCGCCATCTGGAGAGCAGTTGTAATTCTGAGTGGTCTCCAGCTCTCACCTAGAGATTGGTAATAATGGTTCACCAGGAGGAAAAGTAGTCTTTCTCTGCAGTGGGAACCAAAGCAGCTTACATCATTCTCCTTTCCCCCTTTTGACTTACATAACAACCCTGTGAGGTGGGTTAGACTGAAAGTCTGTGACTGGTCAGAAATCACCCAGTCAGCTTCCAGAGCAAGAACCTGGCTCTAACAGACCCTGCTCTGAAGTACTGACTGCTACACCTAGGGTAGCCAACCTCCAGGTGGAGCCTGAAGATCGCCAGATATCACAACTAAACTCCAGACAACAGATCTCCCCCCCCCCGAGAAAATAACTGCTTTGGATGGTGGCATCTATAGCATTCTGTTCAGCTGAGGCCTCTCCCCTCCCCAGGCTCTGGCTTCCTTAGACACAGAATTTCCCAGCCTGGAGCTGGCAACCCTAGTCAGGACTGGCCCCAGTGAGTTTTCTCCCAAAGGTCAAAATAGGTGTGGAAAGTGCCTTTTACTGAAAGAACCAAGTTTGGTTGCCTAGCAACAGGCACTGAGAGGAAAGTAGGGTTCCCATCTCTGAGCAGGGAAATACCTGGAGATTTGAGGGGTGAATCCTGTGGAGAGCAGTGTTGTGGGGGCAGAAGGACTCAGCAGGAATTTCCCAACCTGGAGCTGGCAACCTTAGTCAGGACTGGCCCCCAATTAGTTCCTCACAAAGGCGTGGAAAGGGTTTCATTCCTTTGTCTTTTTACTGACAGAACCAAGCTTGGTTGCCTACCAACAGCCACTGAGGGAAAAGTTATTCCCACAGAGGAGCCAAGCAGGTGAAGTGTCTTTTCAGGAGAGAGAGCCATTTGCCAGTTATTCTGACAGGGAACAGTGGCTGGAGTGGGCAGGGCAGAGGAGCAGACCCAGCACCTGGCCAATGGTACATAAGTACTCTTGAGTGGCAGCTGACAGCCTAATGGCTGATGGAGCACACTGTGGATGGGACTCAGGCAACGCAGCCAGTGGACAGGGACAGCTTCTGAGTGACACATCATGGAGCCAACTGATTTAGGGGCGTGTGGAATGTTTAGAAAGTGCCACCCCACAACTCAATTATCTATAATAAGGGAAGATACTACAACAACACTACAACAGCACTGGATTACAAAATCCGAATAACACATGGTATACAATACAGCAAGATTACAGGATAGGTGAAACAATGCAGTAAGAATGTATATTAGAAACCATGAACAATGTAATAAAAATGCATTATAAAATTAGAGAATAATGCAGTAAAACAGTATACTGTATGCCAGGAATATTGCAATGAAAAATGCCTATGTTTTCATACATTAATTACAGCAGTATTCCCTTTATGGAAATTCCCTCCTGAACAACTCAGTTTTGTGCCTTTTGTCAAGCACACCATTCCACCAAGTGGGAGTCACAAAATTGGGAATCCTTGGGTATGAACAGCTGTTGATGTGGCTGTTTGCATGGTGTTACCTTCATAAGACTTTACTCAGAAGTGTGAAATTGCTACAGTGGAGCATAACAGGAAAGACTGGCATGGAGAAGTGTGGGCCCTCAGTCACGAAGGGTTTTGTGGGTGATAATCAGTACCTTTAACTGAATCCAGAAATGAATTGGTTACCAATGGATCAACTGCAGAACAGGTGTAGCATGAATATTTGCCTAGTTCTTTTTACTAATCGAGCTATGATGTTCTATGCCAACCGGAGTTTACAAGTTGTCTTCAAGGGCACACCAATGTAGTGTGTGTTAAAATCTAGTTTTGAGGTAACTGTGGAATCCATCTGTGTGGCCTGTTTGACTTGGGTCATAGTAGTAAGCCATCTTCCTGGCTAGATGGAGATGGTAGAGGCATTTTTCCACAGCTGAAATGACTTCTTCAGCAATAATGCTCAATTGAGTATAACCCTTAACTGAGTAAGTGAGAGTAAACTGACTCTTAAGAGCCCTTCTAAGAGCTCAGCCTTTCTTGTCACCACTATCGACTCCATCTTGTCAGGATTCAGTTTCAGTTTGTTCACCTTTAGCAATTTAGGCACAGAGGTTAGGTACTGGTACAGAATAGCTATAGCATTGCCAGGCATTTTTGGACAAAGTAATACAAAAGTGGGTATAATTAGCATATTGATGACATCCAACTCCAAAATTACAAATGATTTATTCCAGGGGCTTTACATAATAGTTAAACCGCATGTAGGATAAAATTGAGCCCTTCAGGACCCCACAGCTGATAACATTCAGTCTTCAATAGTAACCTGGGTCTGAACCCTAAGGAATGACCGAAACCAAACCACATCCCTTGATACTTCCTTCTGCCTTCACTGTCTCAACAGGCATATCAAAGGCTGCTGATAAATTCTGCAACAAAGAGGCACAGTCCTTGTCTGCATTCAGATGGGGATCATCAGCTAAAGCCACCAATGCTGTCTCCATCCCATATGGTGCATCGCATACCCTGAAGCCAGGCTGAAAGGGATTGAGAGCTGATGTGCCATCTGGGAAGACTTGGTTACGCAACTACTCTCTAGCACCTTGCTCTGAAAGGGAAGATTAGATACCGGAATATAACTGGCCACATCATTCTCCTCTAGTGTTTTCTTTTCTGTCTTTTGAAGTACTAAGTGTCCTGTCAACATCCAATACAGTAGCCGTGTCACAATAATCTATAAACAGGCCATATGGTACACCAAACACTTATACTGCCTGAGCTATATTACAACTGGCAGCCAAACTGTAATGTACTTGAGAGATTATATCAGCAAAGTACTTTGTAAAATGTTACAGGCAGTTCCTGAGAATTTAGATATTCAGATCCTAATACTGAAATACCCTGAACAACTGACCTGGCCATGAACTAGCTCATGCAATGGTCTTGGAGAAGTATAATTTCTTTGCAGCTATCATCACAAATGCTCCCTCTAAACTGTGGAGTCTCCTGAGCAAAAATTCTACTTTGTGAGCTACTGGCATCAAAGCTGTGAGCAAGCGATTTGGCTACTGCATAAATCAGTTTGCTCTGGAGCCATCTTTCCTGAGCGGGGACAAAACTGGAGGCTAAAAAACTGTGAGCTAACTCTCACTGACTCAGCTTAGAGGGAACATGGATCATCACTGCTTTGTAATGCTCTGTGTCAGATTGAGTTTTCTTCCAAGAACAGTTTAGGCCTCTCCTGGTTGTCAGCCAGCTTTGTAGTAAACCATGGTGCTAAATTCCACCACAAGGGTGGGAGAGGGCAGGGAGGGGGCCAGGGGAACAAAACCAGAGCTGGTTCCTTCCTCCTTTCCCACACAGAGCCTACTGGCCTGGAAACTACAAAGGGCCGGTATCCCATGCTGCAGCAGGGCAGGAGGAACACTGGCAATTAATTGCTGCTGTGGCTGGAACAGGGAGACAAGTTAGCTCTTCCATAGGCTGAAACCCTGTAAGGTGGGTCGAGGAAGAGTGAAGACGGACTACTGAAGCACCTTCAGCACTGGTACGCTGGCGTCCCTCCTGATTAAAGAGTCCAGTGTTTTCAATATTATGAAAGCGTGATTTAATATGCAGAGATACCGGTAGTCCTACCTATTGTGATTGTATGAGAATGTTCCTGTGCAGATAATACATTTTCTTTTGTTTATCACATAATTAATTTTCTACCTTCAACATTTCGGCCCCCCGCCTCTCAGATGGCAAAAATTAAGATACACATACTATTGTTACATAGGGTACAGCAGTTTGCAACTCTGTCTCAAGTATCGCAGTTTTTTCTTATAAAAACACCAGTACGTTTATACTTTAACATTTTATGACTATGCCGAAGAGTACAATTTCACATGCAAACTACATTATAAATGATGCATTTTATGTTAAATCATTAAAAGTAGTCTGGGTTTCATAGGAAAATAATTGTTCCATATACTTCCACCCCCCAATTTTCATTTATTCCCTGGCCTCAAAATTACTGGAAATTTTGCATCCCTACTTCTAAGAGTAGGACTCTGATGTAGCTTACTGAAAGAACCAAAGTAGATATTATTCTGGAATAGCTCTAAATGGAGGAATTAGCAGTTGCTTGATTTGGACTGGGCTAGGAGGGGAGGGCTCTGCTGATTTCCCCATGCCCTTCTATAGCCACATCTTTTTTAGCCTTGGGAAACCAACAGGCAGTTGTCTTGAATGTAGCCCTATGGGTTTGCCCTTCTGTTGTGGGGTGGTGGTGATCTTTTGTCCTTGAGAGGGAGCCATAGGAGTGGGTCTGATGGGAAAGGGATTTTTGCGGAAAAAAGGGAGATAAAAACTACCTGGGTTCTCCACAGAGAACAGTGAAGACTGAGAAGGAGCCTCAAGAGAGCTACGGCACTCGAGAGATCTGTCTCAGGACTGAGCACCAGGGATGGGCACGAACCCACAAACCAGTACAGACCAGGCTGTTTCATCGTTCGTGAACCAGGGGTTTGGGAGAACGTGTCTCCCACGGTCTGCTCACAAGCCTTTATTTTAAACTAGCAGTAAAGCCCATTGTGAAAGCAATACAACGGGCTCTAGAAAGATGTGGTGTGTAACGAAAGCACAGGTTGGATGGAGGTAAAGTAAATATTAGCAGTCTGTAATTGAAAGATACAAATGTGGAAGTAAAGTTTCACATACCTTATGTTACACAATAGGTGTCCAAGGTCACACAATGTGGGCCAGAAAATGCTGCACACAGGGGTCCATGAAGTAGTGTCAACAACTGGGCAGTCTCCGACATCATTTTATGAGAGATTGGATTTATACCATGCCCTTCTCTCAGAGTGGCTTACAAACTCCTTTCCTTTCCCCTCCCCACAACAGACACCCTGTGAGGTAGGTGGGGCTGAGAGAGCTCTTTCCAGAGCTGTCCTTGAGAGAACAGCTGTGACAGAACTATGGCTTGCCCAAGGTCATCCAGCAGCTTCAAGTGGAGGAGTGGGGAATCAAACTTGGTTCTCCCAGATTGGAGTCCATGCATTTAACCAGTACACCAAACTGGCTACGTTGGATGGAGAGGAGGGAGAGCTTGTACCTGAATAAACCTTGGTCTTAAAGGTGCCACTGGACTCTTTTGGATTGGGGGGGGGGGGATGTGCAGATCTGCCCTTGCCCCTCACAGACAAGGGAGAGCTTGTACCTGAATAAACCTTGGTCTTAAAGGTGCCACTGGACTCCTTTGGCTTGCAAGCTATGGGGGGAGGAATGCACAGATCTACACAGAAAAAAAGAAGGAATGGAGGAAAAGGAGAGAAAGAAGGAGGGAAAGAAAGAAAAGGAAAAAAGGAGGGAAAGAAGGAAATAAGGAGGGAGAGAGGAAAAGAAAGAAGGAGAGAAGGAAATAAGGAGTGCAGGTGCTCCCTTTAAGTGCAGGGGGCTGGTAGGAAAGGGCCCTGTGTGCCTGATCCCCACTTGGAGGTTGGGCGGGCAGGGGCCTCAGGCTCTTTGCACTGAAAGGGGCTCCCTTTAAGTGCAGGGAGCCAGTGGGAAAAGGCCCCGGGTGCCTGATCTCCGCTCGACTCCCTGCACTTAAAGGGGCTCCCTTTAAGTGCAGGAAGCCGGCAGGAAAGGGTGGACTTATTGTGGGGGTGGACTTACCCAGGTGTGGGGCAGGGGGGCCTCAGTGGGCTCCGGGCCAATGTGGTGGTGCGGTTCACCACTGGCCGCCTCTTGCATCTTTGGGGGTGGCAGCGATGGTGCCAGGTGACGTTTCAGTGGTGTAGGTGGCCGGGCGGCCGAGTTGTGCCCTGGTGGGAGCCACATAGTGCTGCTGCTGACAATCTCCGAGTAGCCGAGTGCTGCCCCGTGGCTCCTGGGGTCTTCACGGCGGCTTGGTATTTTTTGGTGCCACAGGACAGGCAGGCAGAAATGCTGGCTGCTGGAGCAGGGCTACTGCAAGGCTCTGCACCAGCAGGTTTCCCCACTGAAGAAAGGCTCCACAGGCAAATGGCTGTCCTGAAGCAAACGGTGTCCTCTCTCCTCACGTGAAGCTGGGTTGTGAGCAATGTTCCCTCTAAGACATGAAGTCCTGTGAGCAAAAAAATCTACTTTGTGAGCTAGCGGCATTAAAGTTGTGTGCAAGCTATTTGGCTGTTGCATAAATTAATTTGCTCTGGAGCCATCCTTCCTGAGCTAAGACTAGAACGTGTGAGCTGGAGGCTAAAAAACTGCGAGCTAGCTCACACTAACTCAGCTTAGAGGGAACACTGGTTGTGAGGTGAATGTTGGCGGGCAGTGCTTCTGTGGGCAGGACGCATGCAACACCTTCTGATTGGCAGATGAGGGACAGATTGGTAGATGAGGGAGCCAACTGATTTTGGTGCGCATAGAACGTTGCCACTCGAAAATAGAATTATACAAGAAGGGGGGACCCATGATACTAATGGGGAGGGAGAAGCTGACAGCCACTGCTTCTCCCTCCCACCCACCCCGCTCTTGTGCGGGGCCCGAGTGGCTGTCAGCCACTTGGGCCCACCCCTTTTCTCTCCTGCCCCCCCAGCACCAGTGGTGAGGCCTCCCAACCACCAGCCGACACAGTTCCCGGAGCGTTCCCTGCGCATGCGCAGGGGACGCTCTTTTACTTTTGGGGGGATTTAAATATCCCCTCGAAAGTTTTTTAAACTTTAAGGATTTTTCTGCACACGTGGGCAGTTCCCCACGTGTGTAGAAAAATCCTCCCTGCCCCCCAGGTGCCCCCCCTGCACGGATTTAGATATCTGCATGCAGGGGGCGCCTTGGGAATTAGATATATAGATAATAGGGACAGATGCCATCTGAGCCCATCACGGGCCTGCGGCCTCTGCTGAGTGAGCTCCGAAGTAATTTAAATGCCATCGGAACCCGCCTCTGGGTTTGGCCGACTGAACTCCCCAAGTGGGCTCTAAAGTGTTTTATAGTCCTTCAGAGCCCACTTCCATGTGCGGTGTGGCCGATAAAGGCCTTCAGAACTCTCTCTCCGAGCTTAGTCAGGCCAGCCCAACCTGGAGGTGGGCTCTGAAGGCATTTAACATTGATTTTGTGACACCTGATGTTCCATGCAGAATTGTTTGCTTACTGGGAAACAGTAAAAACCTAAATGTTGTTTCTGTTAAAGCTTCTGCCTGCTATTCAAAACTTTTGTGTGATTTTTGAATTCCCTTCAGTATTCTGAGATAAATTCTTAACTATGAATTCTTAATTCAACCAGAATTTAACTACTGGTTTACATAAAGGATTGAAAGAAAAAAAATGTCAGGTAGGATTTGGAGTGGATGCCTAGGTTGCAGTTTTAAGCATTATATATGGTGCAGGTGAACCATATAATAGTAACACATTCCAGAGACTGAGACCATCATGGTTTTCAATTCTAGCGTAATGTGGCTGTCTTCATAGTGATTCAGGTTCTCTTAGATATAGTACATGGAATTTACTTGCTTTGGAATGCTTCATAATAACTTCAGCTAGTTTATGAGGCTTCTGCATGAAATCAGAGGTGTGCTATGTTTAAATCTGCCTGGGATCAAGTGCAGACATTAAATTTTTATAGGGTATTTTAAACTTAATAGTCAATTCCTATATGTAAGAGTGTAAGAAAATATACTGTTGTAGATTCATGTCTAGTAGAAGCCACAGGTACTCTCTGTAGTACTGCTGTTCTCACAGACAAATGGCTGCATTAGCTGTGTCCAATACCCACAGTTCTTTTCCAGTCTGTGAAACTGAAGTAATCAGAACTGCTTTATGAAGTTTAAAACTTTTACGAACACCCAGCCTAGGTTTTAGGAGCATATACAAGTGAGGTTATCATGCAGCTGTGCTGCCTATTTTGCCCCACACTCAGTGGTACAAGGATGTAGATGTTTGGAAGTTGATACAAGTAGAAGGGCAAAAAAAACCCTATCTGAACGGGAGAACAGCTGGCAAATTTATGTGTAAAGTTACCAGCACCAGTGGCACAAAGTATATTTGCCCTAAAGCCTGCCTCTGTAACTCTTTTGACAGTCTCTGGGATTAATAGGTCTGCTGGCTGTTAATTGCTTAGAAGCAAATCTTGAATAAGAAGTTCTCCCAAGTTTTTTTTGGTTTACTTTATATGAAATGGGTCGCATCATACTCCTCACATAAGCCCTGCCATAAGCAGATGGATAGTTAAATGAGATGAGTATGTTTGCAGCAGTATTAAGTGTGCTGTTTGGACCTACAAATTTAACACTCTGGAAACCATAAGTTATACAAGTGGACCTGATTAGCACTGGGACCTGCATCAGTATAGAATCTGCTTAGTGGTGCAGTCTTAAACAAAGTTAAATGCTTCTGTGTTCAATGACTTCAAAAGGTGCAGAAGAGTGTAACTGTAAGTATGCAGTCAAATAGTAAAATTACTTGGTGTAGCCATTTCATGCATGCTGACCTCTGTTTTAATACATTGTGCTCATTGGCTTATTTATTTGTTTCCTTTCCTCACTGAGTCTCAAAGGGGATCACACAGGGCCATCCCCAGTATGTCTGGTTCATTCAGAAAGCCAATTAGCTCTTTCATAGATCACAAATAGTCTTCTTTGTTGACTTCCCTTGATTTTTCCCTTTACGTTGAGTTGGTATAAATTTGAAATGTAAAATTTTCTGACTATTTTGAAGTAATGAAAAACCCTGTTATTTTTTTCCAGTTTTTTTCTTTAATTAAAACAAATGGGAATTTGGGGGAAAGTTAGCACACATGCAGCGCTTTCTTCTCAACTCTGAACTTACCGTATTTTACTGCTAACAAGAAAGCATATATGTGTATATGATTTAGAATATTTCTGAAACTTAAATGTTGAAAAGTCTTTGTTTTGGGTCCCCCCCACCTTTTGAGATTAGGCAGGAGGCAAATCAGGAGAGGGCCTTCTGGGTCATGGCATCAAAGCTCTGAAACACTTTTCCCAGAGAGATTTGCCTGTCTCCTGTTGCCATCTTCCACCAGGGAATGAAGGTTTTGTCTTGCCTGGTGTTCCCTCAGTGATCCCTCCTTCCTCACCAGTGTTTGAATTGTTGTTTTTATGTTTTTGTATATGGATTTTAACTCTGGTTTTAATTGTTTTAATAATGTTTTTGTTTGGTTTTAGTGGTTTTTATTATATGTTTTTATTATGTGTGTTTTCAATCTGTTAGCTGCCTTGATGATACTGATTAAGGCAGAAAGGCAGGATGTAATTTTAGTAAATAAGTAAAATACTGTATGACATACCTCAGTAGACCAGTTCCTGTTTTCCAATGGATTTTATGTTGGTTAGCATTCTCATTATTGATCCCTTTAAACCTGGATGAATTGATTGATCTAAATCAGTTTTGCTCATTGTGTTACTTATGTTTTCCTGAGCCAAGGATATATAACTACTGGTCATTCTTACAGTCAAAGCATACTGGCTTGCATTTAAACACAATATTTATACAACCTAGGAGAGAGCTGAAAACTTTTGGGGTTGTGGTTTGCATGCTTTTTGCATTACATTCAGTATTTTTTTATAGATATAAAGTGGGCAGTGGTGAAATTCACCTTTTATGTTTTTGTTAGACTCTTTTGTGAAACAAAACCACCCACTCAGAATCCTAGTACCCAGTTGGTAGTTATTAGCCAGAATGATAAAGACACAATTCAGCCAAACTTAATCAAAATGTATTATTTGTTTGTTTGTTTATTAGATTTATAGCCCATCCTCCCCTGTACAACAGGGCTCAGAGTGGGTAACAACAATATTCATAAAACAATAGTGCCCCTTATTCGGGGCAGGGGGAGAGTAAAAATCCTACAGTTAATCAAATGAGGAACTAACAGACACAGAACGGGGGGGGGGGGGGGGGAGGAAAAGGAGAGAGGTCAGTCTAGAATGGAAACCGTCACTGTCCTCAGCCATAAGCCTGGTGGAACATCTCTGCCTATGAGGCATCAAATCCTGCAGGGCCCAGATCTCACTCGGCAGAGTGTTCTGCCAGGTTGGAGCCAGGGCCGAAAAAGCCCTGGTTCTGGTTGAGGACAGCCAGATGCTTTTTGGGCCAGGGATCACCAGTAGGTTTTTATCCACTGAGCGTAAAGCTCTTTGGGTGGGGGTGTACCAGGAGAGGCAGTCCCGAAGGTATGCTTGTCCAAGACTGTTTAAGGCTCTAAAGGTTAATACCAAAACCTTGAACCTGATCTGGTATTCAGCCTGAAGCCAGTGTAGCTGGCGGAGCACCGATTGAATGTGGGTCTGAAAGAGGTTCCTATAAGAATACGTGCTGCCACATTCCGGACCAGTTGCAGTTTCTGAGTCAGTCTCAAGGGTAGCCCTGCGTAGAGCAAGTTACAGTAATCTAGTCTGGAGGTGACCATTGCATAGATCACGGCTAAGGCAAGGCAAGGCAGGAAGGGAACCAATTGCCTGATCTGGCGCAGATGGAAAAATGCCAGTCTGGCCACATTTGTGACCTTGGGCCTCCATTGAAAGGGAGGCATCCAGAATCACACCCAGACTTCAAACAGCTGGCACTGCCAGGAGTTGGCACCCTAACCCCAAATTTCCCCTGCCCTGCAAGAGAACCTCCATGTTAGATGGATTGAATTTCAGTCGGCTGTTTTTCAGCCAACCAACCACCGCCTCCAAACCCTTGGCCCAAATATCTGGGGCAGTATTTAGTTGGCCACCCATAAACAGATACAGCTGGGTGTCATTTGCATATTGGTGACAGCCAGGGCTACTTTTGGGGAGGAACGCACAGGAATGGAGTTCCAGCTGGCTTCTGAGTTGGCCACGCCTACAGCTTCCCCCCCTCGAGTTCCCCAGGCCTCGAGTTCAACAAGCCGTAGGACGTCTGGGGAAGCCAAGTCGATCCAGGGAGGGAAGGCTGTTTAAACTGCCTCCCTTCCTTGGGTTCCCCAGGCGCCCCACAGCTGCGGAGCACCTGGGGAAGCCGATCCAGAAACTGCTTTCCTTCCCTCGGGTTTCTCATGCACCCCACAAGCCGATCCTGAAAGGCACTGCGCTGTCAGGGGTGTGGCCTAATATGCTAATGAGTTTCTGCTGTTGGGTGTGGCCTATTATAATAATGAGTTCCTGCTGGACTTTTTCTCCAAAAAATGCCCTGGTGACAGCCCAGCCCACAACTCTATACCAGCTGGATGAGGGGATGCATATAGATGTTAAATAACACTGGGGCAAGGGTTGCCCCGTAAGGAATACCACTCACCAGATGGTATCATGGCAAGAGCTTCTCCCCAGCACCACCCTCTGTCCCCGACCTTGGAGAAATTAGACCAACCACTTCAAGGCTGTCCCACGGATCCCCACATCAGTGAGGTGGTGGGTCAACAGATCATAAGTCAATTGTGTCAAATGCTGCTGTCAGATCAAGTAATAGCAGCAGTGCTGACCCACGTTAATCCAGCTGTCTACAGAGGTCGTCTTTGAGGGTGACCAGCACCGTCTCTGTCCCATGGCCAGCGCAGAAGCCGGATTGCAAAGGGTCCAGAGACGAAGGGTCTTCCAGGAAAACCTGGAGCTGTTCTGCTGCCGCCCTCTAAACTACCTTGTGCAAGAAGGATACATTTGATACTGGGTAGTAGTTAGATGGGTCAGTAAGATCTAAAGATGGTTTCTTTAAGAGCAGCCTCAACACTGTCTCCTTTAATCTCCCTGGGAAGATCCTCAAACTCGGGGACAGGTTTATAATGTCTACCAGGGGACCCCATATTACATCACCACTGGCTTTCACAACCCATGATGGATAAGGGTCTAAGAGGCAAGTGGTGGATTCTGTTGACATCAGCCTGGGAGAGTCGGCTGAACTGGTCCAATACCGGACCCAAAGATGGTCAAGGGGCCTCCAGTTCGCTGTGTCAGTGTTGGCAGGCAGATCCTGGTAGAACAACAAGACTTTATTCACAAAAAAGCTTGCAAAAGACTGACAGCTAATGGTCAGATTTCTAATTTAGTCTTGGCTTGGGCCTGGCTTCTTGTGCAGCCCAGTTTAAACCAGGCTGCAGGAAAAGCCAGCCACAGAAGCTGCTGTGCTGCAGGGAACAATCTGCTATCTGTGGCACAGCAGATCCTGGGGCTGGCTTCTCCCGCAGCAAGCTTTAAACCACACTGCAGAAGAAGCCATCTGAGCCAGGTCTGCGTGCAGCAGGAAAGGACCTCCCCACATCACATAAATCCTGGGGCCAGCTTCTTAAAACCACAGTTTAAACCATGTTGCAGCAGAAGCCATCCCAGCCAGGATCTGTGTGCGGTGGGAGAGACCTCCCTCTTGCCACGCGTTTTAAACCACACTGCAGGAGAAGCTAAGCCAGCCTCTTATTTCCTACTGCCATGCCTTTACCCTATAAGGCCACAATCCAAGTGGACTGAGACACCCAGTTGGCCATCTGCTAAGGTCAAATGGGGACTAGGATGAAGAAATGTGTAGCTGGGTCCACCACATTAGTCTGCAAGAACTAGTGATGCTCCAGCTGCAGAGAGCACTGAGTCAGTGATTGTCAAGGAATCCAGCCAAGGACATGGGGACCAAAAAGAGCCGGAGCCTCCTGAGGCATCAAGGACCATCATGTCAGTGCACAATCTTGATGAACTGCCTTCCAGTAGCGCCTTTCCTTAATGTCTGGAAGACTGTGAGCTAAAGGGAAAAGTGTAGTGTATTGGTCTGTCCAGTCTGGTATACCAGTTTCTTAGCAAGAGGTCATTTTCCACTTCCTGCTCACTTTGGCTTTTGCCAACAGCCAGATCCATTCAGAGTTTTCTCCTGATGTTCATTCTGTGGTTATAGTAATAGTTTGTTATGTAATTTCTGTGTGGTCTCCTCTTTATGATACACTACACAGTGCCCTTGATGGTTTTTGAACTTTAAAAAATAGGCCTTTTGGTTATGTTTTGTTTTTTAGTAAAATTGTTTCCCTGCTAGTGCTGAACTGAAAATGAAATGGCCATGAAGCCTGCTTAACTAATTCCTCCCCCACTCTATTCAAGATTTCTTAAGAGTGAGGAATTTGCACCCTTTTGGCTCAGGTTGCAGAGCCTCTTGGTCAACCAAGGGAAGTGAGAGGTCACAGCTATTAATTGCCTTAGACTTCTTCAGGCATTTATAACTTTTCCTTTGCCAGTCATTAAATTTTTAGGGCTCTCCAAAATCCTAATTTACCTTGCAACATAAATAATGCAAATGCCTCTGAAATGCCTAAGAGTCTGGTGGTGTGTGTGTGTTTCGAAAAAAATGCCAGCCAGATTAAAGCTATGCATGTACCGGATGAAGACCATTGTACATTCCTAAAGTTACCCATTAGAATATTGTTTCCATGATGATGATCCAGGGATTGGAGACATCTGGATTCAAGACCCGGCTTCGAGTTGGACGGGTTGCATGTCCTTAGCCATGTCATTATCAGGCACCGTGGATACAATATCACAAGAGGAATCACAGTGTTAAAAGTATCAATCTGAAAGAAGCAACCACTGTGAACCAAAATGCTAAAATAATTATAATTAATAAAGTACATGACAAAATAAATTCAACTTTTGTGTATTTTTTGCTGTGAATGTTCTATTTATATGTATTTAAATGTCATTCATTAGCTACCTTGTCAATTTTCTCAAACCCATATACTATAGTACAAATTTCTTTTATAAAAGTCCATTCAACCATCTGTCAGACGAGAATAGTCCATATCTTTTGAAGAATAAGAACCATTCATTTAAGGAGTTTGTTTGTAGGACGAGGTTTCCGGATAAGTCGCTTGTTTCAAGATTGAGATCTTCCACAGGTAAATACTGAGAAACTCAGAAGTTTTTTTATTAAAAAACATAGGCTATTTTTCTGATTATTTACTATATTAGATATAAATCATTGCACATGACAGTCATAAGACTTTTAACTTGTTAACTTTATATATGCTATAGTCAAAGTTAAGTACCATTAGGGTTGCCAAGTGCCGGTGATTTACCGGCGGGGGGGAGTTATTCTCCCCCGGGAGCTCTTCTGGCGCGTGCGCGCCACGGCGACGTAATGACGTCATTACACGGGGGAAGTTGTCCTCACCGGCACTTCTGGGGCGGGGGTTCCCTCCGCCGGCCGAAGTCGTCCGGTGAGGCCGGCGGATCGGGAACCCCTATAGCGGGGGATCCCCCGCCCCCCGGGCTGACTTGGCAGCCCTAAGTACCATTAAAATCCACTTTTATTTCAGTGGAAAAGCTGTAAGAGTGAGCTTATTGTTGCCATTGTAGTTGGACTTGAAATGCATAACTTGACTGGATCATGTCCATTGTTCATAGTTACAGCTGGAAACAAATCACCTCATGCTGGACAAGGGTAAACATTAACCTCTTCCTTTTCAGTATTTGTATTTACCCTTGCTAATGAAGAATCGAATAGCAGCCTTTGTTTGGAACAAACTCTCCCATGTTTTTTTCTTATCTCTGCATCCCAAACATACCCTTGGTGCAAAACTTCTGTCGGGATACGGAATACAAGAAGCCCTAGAAGCATACTTAGGTCGTGGCCAGGAAGACAGAGTGGTTTTCTTTTCTTCTTTCTTTTCCTTCCCCTACATTTTATTTTTAAAATGACAGCACAAGCAGAGCCAGCTCTCAAAAGCAATGGAAATGATGAATTAATGTCACAGCCATACTCTTTGATTGTAGCTGGCTTTAGATAAAATGCCTGAATAATTGCTCTTGCAGTGAGCCTGGGGAAGATGCAGTTTCACATTTTCTTTCTTTGAAAAAAATGTGGGTGCATTCAAAAGGTTAAAGTGGGGCCTCTGTTAAGATTAACTCTTAGACCCATTATAGCTCTTTGGCATGCAGGCCCCACCCATGAATGGCCCTCTGCAGCTAATACCGTGCTTTTGTTTCTTTTGCTAGAAAGATTTTTTTTAAATGTCCCCTCCCCCCCCCCCCAGAAAAGAAAACAGATCTTTCCCTTTCAGTGCTTCCAGTCATGTGACTTCCCCTTTTTGTGAGTCATGGCTAGGGGTTGAAGGTGAATGAGAGAATGGTTTAGAGTTCAGAAATCTTATTTTGACGTTTACAACAAGTTTTGGGCCGAAACAGCCCTTAATTGAATTCATAACACAGGATACGAGACACATGCGTACCTTTTATTGATGTTTACCTTGAAATTCTAGCACGTTCTCACTCTCTCTTTAATAAGGCTTAAGCTGCAGAACTCAGTAAGGAACTGAAAGGGGGAGGGGGGAGGCCAACCCAAATAATTGCAAGCCTCTCAAGTATGCACATTAGTGTGGGGGGTGGGCAGGGAGGCCAGAGGAGAAATGTTTCCTGTTCTGGATACCTTTTGAGGTGGCTGAATGCAACCATATTTCCTCAAAACGAGCATGGCTGTTTGAAGTGGGGGAAGGGTACTGACCCACCCACCTAGCTGCTGTTTGTGGTGGCTGGCGATGGCTTTTGTGTCAGGCTGAAATCTGATGACAAACACATTTGAATGGCAGCATACCAGCCTCCGGGTCCCATTGATAGAGAATACTTGCTTTAAAACACAGATGTCTGCAGACACCCAGACCATTTTATGTGTTTGCAATCAAGACATTGGGCTTTGTTTCATTAAAATGTTTTAGTTTATCAGCCTATGTTTCAGCTGAGCACTTTGAATTCCTTTGTTTGTTAAGGTTATTAGGTAGTATTTAAAGACAATGAGGGATCTTTGTTACAACCTTTGTTTTTAGCTTTGGTTATTTTGATTTTGTGTGGCTTATCTTGCATGATAAAGCTAGTTGGATTGATTAATGATGAGACAACCTGATTTTTAAACATTTGCTTTTGATTAAGTAGTAGCTGAGTGAACAAGGAATTGTGGATAATTATTTTTAGACCTAAATAGTGGAATATATTGCCATCAGTGGTCTGCTTTTCCTTTCAAGGGCAACAATCCCTGTGCAGAAACTTGTTCATCTGCGTAAAATACCCTACTGGATCCGGGCTTGTTTACTCACCAAAGAAAATACTTCTGGTACCGTCTTTTCTGACACATCTGATTGTTGTGAGGGCACTGAATGGAGGCATACACTCCCTCTGGGATAAACCTGTCAGAAGTGACCACAGCAGTCATGCTGGGGAAAGAGGGAGAAGGTTCTTGTTGCTTGTTTCCAGATCAGAGTTGTTGCGTTTTGGAGATCAACTTTTTAAGTTTTGGTTTTTTTAAAAACAAACGGGAAGAAATCTTAAGGGACCCAAAAATGTTTTCTTCTTGTGAACTCAGATATAGGTGAATTATTAAAGGTGGATTAATAATTACTTAAAGAGGTGTATGTATGGGGGAGAGAGAGAGAGAGAGAAGAGGAAAGGGTGAGTAGCCAGTTCAAATATGTTTCTCAAACAGAGGCCACCAAAATGGCATAATGGTTTTAATGGATCTGTTGAGTGAATCAGTCAGTCCAATCATGATCACAACTCTACAACAAAAACAGCACCGTGGTACCTTAAAGATTAAATTTATTTGTTACATAAGCTGTTGTGAGCCAAAGTCCCCTTTCATTAGCAGGGCCCTCAGGCAGGAACTGTGAAGTATTTTTATGGTCCACCACATACCCAGCACACAGCTGTGGCAGAGGATGGCATTTGCAGTGGGAAAACTGCAATGGGGGACAGTATTAACCCAGTGCTTGAACCCAAATTTGAATTTCCCCTCCCCCAAATGGCTTTTATCCTTTTAAAAATAATATGAGATTTGACTGTGGCTCTCCCTGTGTTTGTCTCTTTTGCCCCAAGTCTAGTGTTCCTGTCTACTGCGTCACATTGGTTGTAGCCAAACTAGAGTGGATATACCCTGGCTTGCTTTTAGGTAGCAGTTTCTATCTCATACTTGTGATTTGTACTGTGTCATAATGAAGAATAGACAGGCAAAATTATTCCACTTCTTTGATCTCAGAAATGAGCCTTGTTTAGATACTGATGCTATTAAATCTAAAGATTTGTAAGCACAATAACCAAATTCTTTGTGGGTATACATTAGTACTACTGCAGTTCTGGGTAAGGCATTGTTTTATGGGAAAATCAAAGATGAATCATGAAAGTTCTTGAGTAATCCTTTCTCACATAAATCCAGTGACATCAATATGCCATCTCTTTTCATTGAAAATTTAAGAGATCAATGAAATTTGATGTTCCCAACATGTTCACACAAAACTTGCTTGATCAGGGAGTGAAAAATTGTCTTTAGCTGCTTTGCTTTTAATAACAAGATGCTATCAACTTTATTGTCAGAAGAAAAGCTTTTAAAAAGAGGGAAATGAAATGAAAATGTTTATGTGCCTCTCTTACCTACAGCTAGTAGAGTAATGGGTGCCCCTGTGCCAGTCACAGTTCTCTCAGAACTCTCAGCCCCACCCAGGACTGGATTTAGATGAAGAAAGGCCCTAGGCTACTCCACTTGTGAGGCCCCTCCCAATCCGCCACCCTCACGACTAGAAGAAAATGGAAGAGTGTTATAAACAAAACGGAGTCAAGCCAAGGATCATGACGGGTATTTAAAATTCTGCAATTCACAAATTTCTCCTCTAAAGGATATAAGATGGTATTTGTTAAATACTATAGTGATTGAAAAAAATGCATAAATGTTAAACTTAACACTGAAAAACTTCGGCAATAGCTGAACTTTGTAAACCTTTTGTGGAAAAAGTATTAATTTTTAGGAAACTGAAGTTGTAATGTTATTCTTAAAAAACAACAACAACCATGAGTTTACAAATTCTATTGCCTGGGAAGTGTAAATAATATGCTCATGATTACCTGACAGTGTGGCACTTTCAGAGTCTACTCTATATTGTCATTAAACAGTTTTAAAATACATATTAAGAAGTAAACTGCAACCATCAAATACGGTAAGACTAAAAATGTTTTTTTCTAGCCTTCCTCATAGCAAAACCATCCAAAACGTCATCGAAATTTGTTTAAGTTTGTCACATTCAATGTACAGAATGTTCAGTGCAGACAACCTCTTTTGAGACATCGTGACCCTTAATTCATTTTTAATTCTTTTGAGTCTTGAAAAACTCCTCTCTCCCAAGCAGTTGGTGACCATAAAGCTAAGAAACAGCCACAAGATTGCTTCCACATTAGGAAAGGCCATCTGAATTTTTTCCTTGTATATAATTTGATAAAGGTCTGTATGTGACAGAGAGTGCTCTTCTGTAAGCCTATGGCTTTGTCTCACATACAGGTGAAAGTGCAATAGTTCATCAATAAGTTTCAGGTCAATATCTTTGAGTATGCTTCCATCAACAGTTCAACACCTTGCTGAACTTCTTGCTTAGATGCTGTCAGATTAGCAAGAATGGAAAACAATTGTGCAACATCACTGTACAAAGTACTTCTTTTTAAATTGCCTTCACGTGCATCTAATATAGTAATAAAAGATTTTATCCTAAACTTATCTCTTGAAGAAAGTGCATCTAAGGCATCAGGTGCACTTCTGTCATTTCTTTGATGTTCCCTTCCTCTTTGTTTCCTTGTTTTGTAGTTAACACTCGGCAAGGTGGCTTTTGCTTGTTTCTCAAGCTCATCAAAATCTTCTGTAATTTTCCTTTAAAAATCCAGAAGTGAACTGTACAAACTTGCACAAGGACTCAATAACAGCTTTGATTTCTGGAGACCTTTGCTGACCTTGTGAAAATGATCTAGCACATGGTTCCAAAAATGCAGCATAAACACAAATTCCAGTTCTTCCATTTTCTGCAAAACATTGTTAGCTTGAAGCCTGTTCTCCCCCTTCCCATTAACGTCAGAGTACAAATGACTCAGGGCATCAGTGATAACACTGTAACTTTCCAAAACAGCTCCTATGGCTTTTGTGTGTGTGTCCCACCTAGTGTCTGACAAATATTTAGGCTCTTTAGACTGAGGTGGCAAAAATGATTTTAGAACTGCCCATCACTTTGTGGAGGATGACAAGAAGGTATAAATTTAATTGACAATGTCAAAACAGTTCACTGCATCAAGGCAGCAATCCACAGCTGAACAGCCCACCAGATTTAAAGAGTGACCTGTGCATGGAATAAATTGTCACGGGCTGGGGTGCCAGTCAAAGGAAGTCCAGAAAAGCCAAGGTCAGGAGCCAAGAAGACAGTGCAGCCTCCAAAGCCAAGCCAAGGTCAGGAGTCAGAAACACCGAGCCAAGTCCGAAACCCCTAACCAGAAGCATAGTCCAAAGCTGAGCCGGGGTCAGGTGCCAGGAACACAGTCCAAAGTCAGGGGGTCTGAAGGTCTAGATGCAAGAGCCGAGGTGGATGCAAGCAGCATGAAGGTGATGTGTTGCTCCCACAAAGAATACTGCCCAGAGTGTGGAGTTAAATGCTGTTGCCAATTAGCCAGCTGCATGATTGCCCAAGCTCCTGTTAAAACTCTGGGCTAGCTAAGCGCCTCTCTTGTAGCCTGGCCTCTCTTTGCTTGGTTGCTTATACCTTAAATAAAGCTTTGTTGGTCTGGAAGCAGCAAAACAAAGTTTGAGTCCAGACCAACAAAGCTTTATTTAAGGTATAAGCTTATGTGTGCATGCACACTTGTTCAGAGACATAGTGTGTGATGCAGTCTGAGAGCAGGATTTGGCCTGTCATCCTTCATCTTGTCCAATACGCTGTTTAACTGAGAATTAAGTTGTCAGCCACTGTCATGGGAACAGGGGAGAGAGAGAGAGAGAGAAGAGGATGGAAGACTTTTCTAATACCTTAAGATTATAACATAGGGGATCGGTCTGTTCTGTCAGCAGCAGCAAGCTCTGAGGCTGACTAGAGACTCCTCAGGAGCAGAGATCTACATAGCAGCTGAAGTCCGGGTCTGGTTTTTAGGGCACCATAGAGGTTAAGGTCTTGGTTCACAGTGAAGCTGAGGCACCGGCCATATGAACAGGTTGAATGAGCACTGCTGGCTCCTTAATTCACTCTGCAGAGGAAGAAGTCTCATATGTTCTGGGGCTTCAGCTACCTAGGGCTTGATGGAGCCCTGATCCTGTGAAGCACTATATGTTCTCAGGAAGTGATCTGGCTCAGTAGCTGGAATACAGGCCTCCAGCCAGGTGTTTCTTCATCACTGAGCTGCCTCCTCAGAGGCCTGCTGTTTCTTTTGCCCTGGCTGGGTGTGGGAATAACATGGGTTACTTTATACTCTAGGATTTGGGACTAAGAGACAGTGTGCCTGCTGCTATGGAGTCTGGTACATTGGTAGGATTGTCTAGAGCTAAAACTTCATGGTCAGGCTTTTAAGCTGAGGTGTTCAGATCATGGACTGGGGGGAAGTCTGCTACTGCCAGACATCCCCTAAATCTTTCGCTAGGATGGTCCCTGGCTCATCCTCAGGTGAAGGGTTCAATGCCCTGTCTTCTTTCACTGGAGTTTGTAAAGGAGAAACTGGACAAAGCTTTATTTCATGTACAAGACAATCCTATGCAGAGTTGTTTCAGTCTAAACTCACTGAAAGCCATTGGCTTAAATCAGAGGTGTCAAACTCATTTGTTACGAGGGCCGGATCTGACATAAATGTCACTTTGTTGGGCCAGGCCATGAGTGCTATAAAATGTAACACGAGGTACCAGAGATATAAACTTTATAAAGGTGATTTCAGATGTCGAATGGTAATAGCAGGTGAATGACAATAGCAGGCTTGATTGGATTAGGTGTGATATGCAGAGGGATAGTAGGCATGGAGATACTAGTGTTGGTAATGAGATGGGAAACCTAGGTCTCAGTTCCATCCAGGAGGATTCAGTCCAGGGAGATGCAAAGAATAAATGGACATAAGTCTGACATTAGAAACCACGACATTCAGTTGCTGACCTAAGAGTAGCAGTGCTCCTAACAAAGGAATTTCAAATTGAGACCTAGTTTTCCTGTCTCATTACAAATGTGTGCTATTATCATTTGGCCTCTGAAATCACTCTACTCTCCAAGATATAAGGACAAATCCACATGTTCTAATTCCTAATCAGTGTCTTTTTGAAAGAAAATAAATCCAGATAGGAACAGAAAAATCCAATTTAAAAAAAAACTTTTCAGAATAAGCCAAAATAATTTCCTAAATGTACATTGTGCTTGACAGAGGAATCCTCCCTCCCAAGAAATGTGCTTGCACACAAAATACTTATACCTGGAATAAAACATTGTTGGTTTTAAAGCTGCCATGGAACTCCAATTTTGTTTCTCTCTCTCTTTCTCTCTCTCTCTCCTCCTTCTCCCCAAAAGAAGAGGAGCAGCCTCGGAGAAGGAAGCAGAAGTGGTGTGTGTGTGAGAGAGTGAGGGGGGGCCTGTAAGTGAGGGGGTGCTTGTATCCAGCACAAAGCAGCCACAAAGCTCTCTCTGTGTGTGTGTGTGTGTGTGCCAGTTTGGTGTAGTGGTTAAGTGCACGGACTCTAATCTGAGAGAACCGGGCTTGATTCCCCACTCCACCTCCACTTGCACCTGCTGGATGACCTTGGGCAAGCCGTAGCTCTGTACCAGCTGTTCTCTCAAGGACAGCTGTCTCAGAGCTCTCTCAGCCCCACCTACCTCACAGGGTGTCTGTTGTGGGGAGGGGAAAGGAAAGGAGTTTGTAGGCCACACTGAGACTCCAAGTGAGTGAAGGGTGGGATATAAATCCAATCTCTTCTTCTTCTGTGTGTGTGTGTGAGAGAGAAAGCGCGAGGGAGGGGGGAGGGAGGCTTGTTTTTGTACTTCTCACAGCATGAAGCAGCCATGAATCTCTCCCTATCTCTGTGGGTGGGATAGAGAGAGAGAGAGGGAGGAAGGCAAGAGGCAGGAAACAAAGAGCCACTGAGGGAGCTGGGGAAAAAGCAAGCTAAGATATGGCTGCAGCAGCCCTGGAAAAGGTAGCAGGAGAAGGAAGTGCTTGGGATCCAGTTATGAGCCCTGCACTGGCTGAATCTAGCCCACAGGCCACATGGTTGACACCCGTGGCTTAGATTGTCATAACTTTGTACAGGATTGCACTGTTGCTCATTTATATTCTGCTTTTCTTCTAAGTACTCAGTGCCGCTTACAATATACAGAAAGTAAAGCATAAAACAGTGCACATTCACAACAAAAATAACAAAGACATAATAAGTAAATGGAAAAAAGCAGTAACCCAATTACTAAAAAATAAAGACCATTAAGAACTTTAAAACAATGATATCACCACCAAACATTTTTTAAAAGTTTAGCAATAATAAAATTCAATAAAAACCGCATACCACCCAAAAAGTCCAGTGCTAAGATCAGCCTACTAAGACTCAGCTCTTTCAGAGGCCTTCGAAGATTGCTTTCACTAGTTTATGGGAGGCCAACAATGAGGGGACTGGGAGAAGTCTATTCCAGAGCTTAATGATTGTTGCTGAAAAGGCCACATGTCCACAGACCCCCCCCCTTTACTTAAGGCTGATGAAGGAGAAGGCAGCAGTAGACAATGTTAAGCTGTACCTGGTTTTGTGGTGGCACTGACAGCTCATAGTTCAAGTGGCAAAACAAATCGTCTGAAATATAACAGGAAGAGACCTAAAAAAATTGGAACAAGAATTTAACCATTTTGCCTCTAGGCATTTGGACAAATTACTGTGTCTTCCAAACCATTCAGGAACGTGCCTCCTGAAACTTCTGGAAGCCTAACTTTGTTGCCTTTTTCCTGTACCTTTTCCAGCTAGTGGGTTTTCGGTGGGCTTAGAAAACGACTACTGTATCCCCTTGTATGTTGGGAATGTTAGCTTTTATGTATTCCTGTGAGAGCGAGGTATGTAAAGGTTACAATGCTGGATTAATATTTAGGAAGGAGGACAGAAATATAGGTGGAATCCACTAGAATGAATCATGGAATGGTATGGTATAGCCCTATCTTGTTAGATCTTGGAAATCAAGCAAGGTCAATATTTGAGTGGGAGACTATGAAGGAAGACTGCAGAGGAAGGCAATGGCAAACCACCACTGCTTCTCACTTGCCTTGAAAGCCATTTACTGCAAGTTGGTTGTGACTTGATGTACTTACGTAGAATGAATCATATAGATCCCACACACAGTTTCCACTCTGGCCATTATGAACTCCTTAGAGGAAGAGAGGATGGGACAAAAATGCAACAGTGTAATTCTTGTTCACTGATCCTGTCTGTTAAACGTCTCTTCCTAGAAGAACTGCCTTGATTTTGTGCTTTGCAACACACTGTCCAGTTTCTGTTCGGACTATGCTGGTCACAGTGTAGGAAATGCTAATGTTGTTTCAGTAAACATGATAAGGCTGCCTAGTTGAATTAGCCTTTCTGACACTGCACTGGTAGAAAGGCTAAAAGGGCTGAAGCAAGGCTAAAATGAAAGCAAAGGGTTTTTAATTTTTAAAATAAAAACTGGACTAGCTTTCAGGGTTCAACTCTACAAAAGGTATTGGGACCTGTGCATTATTCTGGCTAATTGCTCTGAAAACTCTAGAAGGCCACGTGAGTGTGAGACAAGGGGATTTTTAATATCCTGTCCAACCTTATCTTTCAGTTGCATTCTTCTTTTCCATAGGTTCTGTATTTCACTTAATACACAGGAGAATGATGCAAAAGAAACGAAGCTGTTATCTAAGACTGCCTAATCATGTTTTGCTGCCTGCCTTGAATGGTGCATTGCAAATAAAAGAAATGGAAAAATAATGGTTGAAATAAGAATAATGGGTTAGATGTCTAGGTTGATTGGTTTGGATCCTGTGGGGGTACTTGCTCTGAAGACCAAGATTGTTCATTTGGATATTGTTTCTGGTTTTGCTTGAGTTCTTGCCATCTGGGAAAATACTATAATTAAAGGCCCAAGGAAAACTTAATTTTAAATGAAATGATTAATGATAAATCTTTTTTAAAAACTTATTGTAATGCATTGTAGTAAACAGCTGCACCAGAACTTTGTTTCTACAAGGGCTGCTGTGGTGGAGTGCAGTTTTTAAAAGCTTAGAAGTGCTGTACAAACAGCTGAAGGACTGTGAAGGGTTAATTCACAGAAACACAGCCTTGAGTGACAGGCTGTTCTAAGCAATCTGTTTGGTTAGCATCAGCCAAGCGGAGAAAGACTTCTGAACTGGCGAAGAGTCAAATACTGACAGATTCTGAATTCAGCCCTGATTGAGAGAAGCTTAACACAGACAGAAGAACTCTGGAAAGTTGGCAAGAGTGACTGGGTAGTTTTATGGAGACACCCATTCGGGCCAAAAAAGGGGAGACAGTTCTTCTAGTGAGAGGAGAATTTCCCTACCCAGTCAAACAGGAGTTGAAGAGTGCAGAGATCCCTGGTCAGGTGTGGTTAGAAACTGCCTTTAGAAAACTTAAGAGCCAGTTAAAAACTCAAGATGAGGACTGATGTTTCAAGAGAAGGGATTCGGGTACTGGAAAGAATGTACCAGCTTTCTGGAAACCGAAAGAGTCAGAGAATACTCAGGAAAGTATACTGGAGTGTTTGGGAAAACATTAGAACAAAAGCCTCTCAACATAAAAATGAAAGTAACTGTGAAGAGCTTAAGAAACTTTCATTAGCCTGAAACATAAGAACTAAAGTCTGTGCATGTACTGACTTTACCTCAGAGTTAGAGCCAGTTTGGTGTAGTGGTTAAGTGCTTGGACTCTAATCTAGGAGAACCGGGTTTGATTCCCCACTCCTCCACTTGCACCTGTTGGATGACCTTATTTTATTTATTTATTTATTTATTGCATTTCTATCCCACCTTTCCAGTGAACTGGCTCAAGGCGGCTCACAACATAAACATAAGCACCGAAGTGGTTTACAATTTAAAATCATAAATATACAACATTAAAAAACGACTAACATAGCCGTACTGGTGGCATCTACATGCTCCTGGAGAGTAGCGGCAACAGAAGGTTTGGCCTGTGGAACTAGGGCGATGTTGTCCTGCCATCTCCCCGGTGGCGGCTCCTATTCGAAAGCCTGGCGGAAGAGCTCCGTCTTGCAGGCCCTGCGGAACTGTAACAAATCCCGCAGGGCCCTGATGTCGTCCGGGAGCTCATTCCACCAGTATGGGGCTGCCACCGAGAAAGCCCTAGCCCTGGTACAGGCCAGCCGCGCATCCCTTGGACCGGGAATAGTCAAGCGATGCTGGGTGCTTGACCTCAGTGCCCTCTGGGGCACATATGGGGAAAGGCGGTCCCTCAAGTAGGCAGGCCCCTGACCATATAGGGCTTTAAAGGTCAACACCAACACCTTGAACCGGATCCGGTATGCTATAGGCAGCCAGTGCAGCAGCCGCAGCACAGGCTGGATATGGTCACCCATAGGGAGGCCCATCAATAACCTGGCTGCGGCATTCTGCACTAGCTGCAGCCTCCGGATCCGGAACAAGGGTAGCCCCAAGTAGAGAGCGTTACAGTGGTCTAACCTCGAGGTGACCATAGCATGGATCACTGTAGCTAGGTCGTCACGTTCGAGGAAGGGAACCAACTGCCTAATCAGCCGAAGATGGTAAAAGGCTGCCTTGGCAGTGGCTGCTACCTGGGCCTCCATTGATAAGGAGGCATCCAGGAGCACTCCCAGACTCCTGACCCTTGGCGCTGGCACCAATGGCACCCCCCGAAGGACGGGAGTGGGGTCCCTATCCCCGGCCCGCTCCGACTCAAGCACAGGACCTCCGTCTTCGTTGGATTCAGTTTCAGCCGACTCAGTCTGAGCCAGTCCGCGTCTTGAAGCGCCCGCCCCAAGTCATCTGGGGTAGAGCCGGACCAACCGCCCAGCAACAGATACAGCTGGGTGTCATCTGCATATTGATGGCACCCAAGCCCATGCCTCCGGACAATCTGGGCAAGGGAGTGCATATAGATGTTAAATAACATTGGGGACAGCACCGCCCCTTGAGGCACTCCACATACCAGTGGGTACCTCTGGGAGGTCTGTTCCCCGAGCGCAACACTCTGTCCCTGATCCTGGAGAAAAGAAGCAAGCCACTGTAAAGCAAGCCCCTGTATCCCCAAGTCAGCAAGGCGGTGGATCCGCAGCTGGTGGTCGACCATATCGAACGCGGCCGACAGATCTAACAACACCAGCGCCGCCGTACCGCCCTGATCCAGATGTCTTCGGAGGTCATCCGTGAGGGCGACCAGTACCGTCTCCGTCCCATGACCTGGCCGGAAGCCAGACTGAAACGGATCCAGCATGGAAGTGTCATCCATAAAGCCCTGCAACTGTAACGCCACCGCCCTCTCCAATACCTTACCCAAATAGGGAAGGTTGGACACCGGCCGATAGTTGGCCAATACGGCCGGGTCCAGAGATGGTTTTTTCAGGAGGGGGCGGACCATCGCATCCTTGAGTGCTCCCGGGAATAGCCCCTCAGCGAAGGACTTGTTGATAATCTCCCGGAGAGCACCTCGTAGCCCCTCACGGCCAGCTTTTATAAGCCAAGAGGGGCACGGATCAAGGTTGCACGTGGTTGGACGCACAGCTGAGAGCAATCTGTCAACTTCCTCCAGGCTGAGAGGACTGAAATGATCCAGAATAGAACCAGAAGACGTGCATGGGGCCTCGAGTTCACTCACTGTCTCAACTGTGGCCGGGAGGTCCTGGCGGAGTAGCAGGATTTTATCTGCAAAATAGCTCGCAAATGCCTCACAGCCGATATCCAATTCCCTAACATTTGGTCTGCCCTGTGGCAGTACAGTTAAAGACCGAATTGTTCTAAATAATTGTGCCAGGCAAGAGCTTGCAGATGCAACCTCGGCCGTGTAGAATTGCCTCTTCGCGGCTTTGACTGCCACCTCATAGGATCTCATAAACGTCCTATAAGATGCTCTTGATGCTCCGTCATGGGCTCGCCGCCACCGTCTCTCTAGTCGTCTAAGTCCTCGCTTCATCAGCCTCAGTTCCTCGGTAAACCAAGGAGCTAGCTTAGAGCGAGGGCGCAGAGGACGTCGGGGGGCGATCTCGTCGATGGTCGTCGTGAGCCGGACATGCCAGTCCTCGACCAGCTCATCCAACGAGCCGCCAGGGGGCAAGGGATCCCGCAGAGCCGTCAGGAACCGCTGGGGGTCCATCAGGCTCCGCGGGCGAGCCAAAATATGCTCGCCGCCCAAACAGAGTCGGGGAGGCACCATCAAACGGGCCTTCAGGGCATAGTGGTCAGACCATGGCACCGCCGTAGCAGTGATCTGATCCACTGTAACCCCCGCCGCAAAGATCAAATCGAGCGTGTGCCCGGCCTGGTGCATAGGAGTTGTTACAAGTTGGGTGAGTCCTAGTGCCACCATGGATGGGTAAGCCATAGCTGTGTACCAGCTGTTCTCTCAAGACAGTTGTCTCAGAGCTCTCTCAGCCCCACCTACCTCACAGGGTGTCTGTTGTGGGGTGGGGAAGGGAAAGGAGTTTGTAAGCCGCTCTGAGACTCCAAGTGAGTGAAGGGCGGGATATAAATCCAATCTCTTTTCTTCTCCTTCTCTCTTATCTAAACTGAATTACCTCAGAAATTTTCAACCCCTGATTTCTCTTGACATTTCCCCTCTGTGTTAAATAAAGTATTTTGCTATTTTTACATTTCAAAATGCCTCAAGTGCCATATAAGTTGTTTAAGTTAAAGGGAGTTCCTGATCCTTCCCTCAGGTTCCTGAGCTGAGCCAGCTGCCAAAATATTGTACCATCACAAGGGTGGGACAGTCAAGATTTTTTCCACAAGGAAGAAATCACATTACTAGTGTGGCTTAGTCAGTAAAGGGAAAGAGAAACAGAGGGAAAATCTTGCCTCTGAGGAAGGGAAGTGGACAAGGGGGGGCATAGTTGCATAAGGAGACATCAGTTTTAACACACATAATTTTGGCATGGGTGTCTTTTAAACATTTGACAGCCAGAATCTGGAAATCTCTAAAAGAAACTGGATTGTTTTGTTCAGGTTTGTGCCACTGCAACATTATCTTTAAGCATTCTGAACTGACAGCTGCTGTAAACAAAGTACTATGCTGGAAGGACTGTTGTCTGCTTTGCTTTGCCATGTGTATGATAGCAGTATCCTGGTTAGACTCCTGAAGCAAAAGAGAGAAATTTCTTCTGTTGCTTTGAGCTATCCAAGAAAGTGGTGTGTACAAATGAAAGTATTGAACTTTAGTTCTTTCTTTTTAAAAGTTTTTCTTGATGGGCTTTTAATTTTGTGTTCCCCTTTTCATACAAAGTAGTCTTGTATAAAGCTAAGAACTCTGAACAATTTCCTCCTTAGAAGTAAAAAAAGAATGTTAACCACACAATTACAGCAGCTCACAGTAAAGCAGAACCCCAAATTCTAAAATGGCAGCTCCAGATTTTAGTAGTAGCTGTTCCCTCTGGTACAGCAAAAGAACAAATAGCTGCTTAATTGACTCAGCAATTTGTGAAGTTCTTTGCTGGTGACTAGCTTAGAAAGTAACCAACTACGGTTGCTCACGTTAGGCCTTTGCAAAGGAGATTTGAAGGTCAATGGTTCAAATCTGGTTTATGTCAGGAGATGTTAAGCATACATGTGTTTTTCATTGTCTCAACATAGCCTGGGGCGGGGGGGGGGCTGGATTTTAAAATTTCAACTGTAATAGACAATTTTAAATTTGCATAGTGTTTCTGTGCATATGCAACATCAAAAAGCGACTTCACAAAACAAAAGGCTTCCACATACGTATGCTCACATAACTGTTGGACATCTCTGCCTATCAGATAGCGGAGCTCATTAGAGACCCAGTTTCTAGCTTTATTTTCTGGCACTGGCAAAAAAGAAATCCAGTCCACACTTCTGAGAGAAAACGTCCTGTAGCCCACATTCCTAAACATATGGATAGCATTTTAGAAGCTTTGTGTTGAAAGCTTGTATCAAATATGTACAAAATGTGATCTTTAAAAAAAACAAACCTCCTTTAAAATCTTTTTTTTTTCATAAAATGGAGAAACTGTAGTTTGTGCAAATATTTGGCTTTTCCATCAACTTCTTTATTTTTATGCATTTCACAGGGTAGGTTCTGGGTTGTCATTTTATTTACTGCAGGTATTTACCACATTTTCATCTGAACATATTTGGCTATTGGGCCAATGAGGCTTTTTGGTTCTTGGTGAGAAGTGTGCTTGTCAAATCATAACTTTTCTTAGTGTTGGTTATCTGAGTGCTAGTTTAAAGCAGAATAGGCACCCTTCTTATAGATTTACAATTTAAAAGATACAGTATGGGAAGGGTTAGGGTGGGGCAAAGAATAAGAATGAACTAAGATATATATGAAAATGTTGGGTATATGGCACTCTTTAAGCACAGAGCAAGAGAACAAAGTCAGTTCCTTTAAAAGTGGGGCTGCATATGAGATGTGTAAGCAAGATTTGAGAATATGTTACAGTCTCACATAATAGTAATAAGGCAATGGAACAAAAAGATTGAAGAGGGTTATGGGGGGAAAGCAAAGGGAAGACAAGTAAGTAGGGAAGAATGTCAACACTTGCAAACAAAAAGCATCCCTTTTGACACATTGAGGAAAAGGAAGCTATAGAGGAAGAGCCTCAAAGGTGATGCATGTTCAAAGGAAGGAAAGGGATAAACAAGTTGTGCCGCAGAATGGAACTGAGAAATTGGAAGACCAGCTAGAAGTATACTGTAGTAAATATGAGAAAGGCACGAAGCTGTTAATGTCTTAGTAGTAGTAAGCATAGGAGAAAGTCAAGGAAAGAAACACTGTGTTGTAGCATGTATAAAAGAACCAAGATTGGAGAACTGAATAGAGCCCCCTGCCTGGGATACAGATCTGGAGAGCAGCAGAACCCAACAGTAGAAACAGGAATGGCTACTAGAATACTAGAAGGATCAATACACTTATTTTTTCACAAAATTCTACCCTGCTTTTCTGCCCTTATCATGACCACCAAAAATGAGAAGGAAGAAAAGTCACAGCAGCAACAAGATGTTATGTTAAGGTTAGATACTCTGGAATAAGAAGGCTCTGGAATAAGAAGAAAACATGAGTGGATTTTGGTGCATGGAAATCTGACTGGAACAGATCAACTAATGAGTCACCAGCAAGGAAAACCAGAGTTGTTCAGATTTTAGAAACAGAAAAGACTAGGAACGCAAGGTGGAAATTGGAAAGGCCACAAAAATCAAGTGAAGCCTTTTTGTATATAAGCAGAGCAATAGCAGGTTCACAAAAATGTGGGAGGAAGACTGATATATGATGAACAATATGCAGGAGGAAAAGGAAACCAGGATACAATAAGATCTTGATCAACAATTAGAATGAGGTGTGTGGTCTAGAACCCAGTTCCTGCCCCATAACTGTTAGCAGGTCCTATTGCAGCAGCTGCCATTCCTTTCACTCTTTTTATCTCTGGGCTGTCAGTTATAGGACAAGGTAGCTCCAGAGGTGAGGGGGATAAATATTGTGTGGGTTTAAGAGAACACAGATAAAACAATATACAGCAAGAAAGAGCTGGTTCTAGACACTGGAAGTGTTTTGGTTAGATTTGATTCCAGCTGATAGAATAGATTTATGTGGTTATGGCAGGATATAGCCTTGGATCAAGGAACTGTGAACTGAGTTCTTTGACATAATTGGAGGGGCTGAATTGACATTTCACTAGACTTAATACAAAAGTAAATTATGCACCATTGACTGAATAACCTTCCTGTATGCATACTAAGAAGGGGTGAAAAAAGTGTCTCAAGATTCCAGATTAAAATACCTTCATAATTATTTTTTAGCAAAGCTAAGGAGTAGGAACTACAATTCTGTCTATACCTTTCACCCCTTTCCTAATTCTGTGCTGATTTTTGGCAGAATAAAATCAGTTATCTGGAAACAACTCTGCCAGAGAACAGGAAGCCAAAGACAGATACTCTGTTCTTGTTCCTGATGCACTTCCTTCCGGGAGCCAGAGCTTATTGGCTTCTCAGTATTGCCATATGTTCTCTTGCCTGATCCCTCTCCTCATAACTCCTGTTTTACCTCAGTGTTCCACTCCAGTTTTTTGTCCCTGTACAGGCCTCATGATTTCTGTCTGTGTCCCAGTATTGTCCAAAATTCCTCTTATGGCCTTGTACAGGTCCTCCAATTTGCATTTCTTTCAACCACATGCCTTCCATGTTCTTTTAGGATGGCTGTTAGAAAGAAGGATGTTTACTTGTGAGGTGGACTTGTACTGTCCGGTGCAGCATCCAAGCATAGGCGCTAGCACGGGGAGCAAAGCAGCACCCCTTAGGAGGAAAAGCAGCTCAGCTGCCATGATGAGGGTGGGTCAAAACAACCCTTCAGTGGTCATTAGGGAGTAAGAAGTGCACCTTCTTGAAAGCACTGAAGTAGTTAGTAAAGGCCTGTTCGGGAATAAAAAGCCTACTTGGAAGCAGGATGAAACAGGCAGGAAAAAGGTGGCTAAGAGGCAAGGGAAACGAAGGATATAGTGAAGAAGAGTAGGTTTTTTATACCCCATTTTCCTCTACCTTAAGGAGGCTTAAAGCAGCTTACAATCACATTCCTTTCCTCTCCCCACAGCACACACCTTGTGAGGTAGGTGAGGCTGAGAGAATTCTGAAAGAACTGTGACTGGCCCAAGGTCTTCATATGGTGGAAGAGTGGGGAATCAAACCCAGTCCTCCAGATTAGAGTCCACCACTCTTAACCACTACACTACGCTGGCTCTCCATAGTGAAATAGTGAAGAAAGGCTTCACAGCTTCAGAGGACCAGACCCTTCCTAAACTGAAGAAATGCTGAACCCTGAAGGTGGATTAGGAACAACTTGCAACCAAGATTTCTAGAAGAAAACTCCTAACCCAGAAGCTGGTTTTGAGGCAAGAAACAGACATATTAGGAGGTTTCTTTCTTGTAGTTTGGCAACTAGCTGTGATTTTTATTATAGGGAACATATGTAATAATCATCTCGCATATGCTTATAGACCAGACTAGCTCAATCTCATCAGAGTTCAGACACTGAACAGGGTGGGCACTTGAATGGGAGACCACGAACGAAGATCAGGGCTGCTATGCAATGGTAAAGCATCTGTGCTCATCTCTTGCCTTGAAAACCCCATGAGGTGGAACTTCATGGGGTTGTCATGAGCCAGTTGTGACTTCATGGCACACTTTACCTTCAGCACACACTGCAATGCAGCATTTTTTACTATTGCAAACAGATGGAATGCTGAGCAGTCTTCAGTTTTCTTGGTGGCTTATGAAAATTAACTTGATTTCCCGACATTTTGCTTTCTGTGTCTAATTCTATTCATGACATAACTGGAAAGTTGCTTATATTTATGCTGCCATGGAATCGGTCCTTTGGAAAGAAATAACACTCCTAAATGGAACAAACCTTATTAGTGTTCTTTCAAAACATTTCCAGGTCCTCCCCCCAGAACCTTTCATCACTGTTCCATTCACTGGTTTGATATATAGCCTGCTTTTTGATCATAAAATTCTCAAAGTGTTTTATATTTTAAAGTACAATTTTACCTCCCCCACCCCTCGGCAGTATATTTGAAATCTGCCAGGTCTTTTGGTGGGTTTGGAGTGGTAACTGCCTGGATGGTCTGTGCTCTAGCCCCTTTCTCCCATGATTAGAATTCTTGAATGTCCTAGGAGCTGAACATGGAGAAACACAATGCAGCTTGGTATCAGATGCTACTATTGGCACCTGTCTTTTTATAACTATCTTGTATGTTAAGAATGACAGTGCAGTCGTATACAGTTATACCCTTCAAAGGCCATCAGTTTAGGATTGCAGTATTAAGCCAGCCAACATCTTAATTCCACATTTACTTACTACCAGCTTCTGCTTCAGTTCCATTCCTATCATTGTCCTAGGAAGTTTGGGCTGTTTGGGAGCTAAGCATATTTCTTTGACCTTAAGTATTAAGTCCTTGAGTCTTTATTGTGTTCTGCTGATGTGCTCCTCCCCCCCCCCCCCCCCCAGGCCCAGTGCAATTGTAGTTCTTAAACCTGGCATAATAATGTGACAAACAGAAACTTCAATAGTTCTTCATACCCCTTAAGATTGTTGGAATGTATTTTATTAAATGCATTGTCTGCGTCTCAGCCAATTTTATATAATTCCTAGTCAATAAGCGCTTTACATTCCATCTCTTATATCATATCCTTGGACATAAATCTTTTCCATAATGAATCATAAGCCAAAGGCCAAACTAGTTTGCATGTTTTAGCAAGATGTCACTAACATAGTTTGCATATCAGTTTCTTTTGTCTGTCAACTTGCATCAGTGGATTTGTTGCAGTGGTTTTTTAACATTCTGGAACCACTTCATATGTTTAAAAAATCCTTGCAAAATATTAATATGGGACCTCTTGATTATGCACTGTATTGCAAGGCTGAAGGTCTCAGCTGCATAACAACAGAGAAGTCTGCAGGCCCTGAAGTCACAAACGTTTGTACACAACTTATTGTGGGAGTCTTCCTACTTGCTTCCACTCTTAAACAACTTTGCTGTCTCCGTTTCAGGCCTGTTCTAATTTTTTATTATTTTAAAAATTAATTCCTACTTATTCTCTGATTTCCTGCGATGCCCAGAGACTATAAGTCATTTTTTGCAAACTGCCCTGGTTCTGATACCAGTTACATGTTTAAGTGTCTGGCCGTTTCTGCCAGGCAGAAGGGCATGGGTTCCAAATACTCAGTTCAGTTCAGTTCAGAACCTTTATTGGCATAAATTATAAACATAACCAATGAAAGAAAACAAGAAGAGTCCAGGAGCACCTTAAAGACTAACAAAAATTGTGGCAGGGTATGAACCTTCATGAGTCACTGCTCACTTCACTTCTGAAGAAGTGAGCAGTGACTCACGAAAGCTCGTACCCTGCTACACATTTTGTTAGTCTTTAAGGTGCTACTGGACTCCTGTTCTTTTCTACTGCTACAGACAAACATGGCTACCCATCTTGATCTAGCTCCTTGAAAGAAAGAAAAAGTACGATTTTAGCATTACAAAGGGAGAAGTTACCCATCAGAGGATTTTACCTTATGCTTCCAAATCCAGACACATGGCCACCTATCTTACACAGTTTGGCACCCCCAAAATAGAGTGCAGAAATATCACCTGAATTTGTTCAACACACTGGTTGAAAGAGCTAATCCAAAGGGAATCCCATAAAGTAACTGGGATACTGATTTAGCATTGAAAACACGTATGGCCACAGGTACATAGTGACCACCCTTCAGATAAAAGAAATGTGCAACAGTACATTGTTTCCACTGTGCAGTCCAACTATTATTATACTGAAAATTTATTCCCAAACATTTAAAGTGTTTTACTTGTTCAATGTTACCTTTAACACACCAATTAAAATATCTCCAGGACCTCAAAAACAACATGATTTCTGATTTCTCAAAATTAACCGATAATAGGTTGGTCTCACAATAGGATACAAATCAGAGTTAAGTTGAATAAATAAGGAGCCAAAATGCATCCTTGTTGGACTCCCGGTTCAGAAGGGAATTTTATGTGTTAAATTATGTAGTGGACGAGTTCCGGTTTCGACAGCTTGAATGGCGAGCACACTCTCTCGATGCTCCGAGGAGAGCAGCCCATGATGTGGTGGATGGGAGAAGAAGAAGAAAAGAAGAGATTGGATTTATACCCTGCCCTTCACTACCCAAAGGAGTCTCAGAGCGGCTTACAATCTCCTTTCCTTTCCCCTCCCCACAACAGACACCCTGTGAGGTAGGTGGGGCTGAGAGAGCTCTGAGATAACTGTTCTTGAGGGAACAGCTGGTACAGAGCTATGGCTTGCCCAAGGTCATCCAGCAGGTGCAAGTGGAGGAGTGGGGAATCAAACCCGGTTCTCCCAGATTAGAGTCCGCACACTTAACCACTACACCAAACTGGCTCTAACTGGAGGGGTCTTGAACATTTCCAGACACCCCTCTGGAGCCCCTGTAGGGGGCTCTCAGTTTGGGCTGTGAGGGGTGCTTCTCCCAAAGCTGCGGCCAAGGGATGGAGGCTCCCCTTTGCCCCATAAATTCCTGCTGCCGCAGCTCCATTATAGAACCAAGAGGCGCACACCGGAGAGCCAGCAAGTGATCCAAAGGGGGAAAAAGTGCTCCTAACTCTGGCAATCTAACTGGAAGAAACAGTGAGTAATCTTTCTTAACTGCTATGGGATAAACCTAAAGCCCAAAGCCCCAATTTGCAACGTAGGAGAGAAAGGGAACTCATGCACCCCCCCCCCCATGGAACTTTAAGCGGATTATGAAAAGCGACCTACTTGGCTGGGCACAACAGTATTTTTTTTACCTAAGCAAATAAAATACAGATTTACCTAAAGCAAACTTCTCCCTCTGAGAGGACATCTTGATGGGTGTTTCCCACCCTATCTGTAGGGAGGCAGGAACTAATTCTTCACTTCCTGTCCTCTGGTGGGATACGCCCCTTCAAGTCAGTTCTGTTCCTGCCTCAGTAGGGAGAGCAGCACTTAGTGGCCACTCGTGCCTTTTTTGTACTTTCACTTTCCATTCTTCTTCATACCTTTTCAAACTTTTTTCAAACCTTTTTTCTTAAATGTTTTTTTTCAAAAAATGGATGTGACGCAGGCGCCATTCTGAATTGCCCCGATCCCGGGAGACCACAGAAAATGGCGGCCCAAGGCTGCGGATCGGCTGTCGCCGCATCCATAAGCCCAGACATGACTAGCGACGAGAAGGAAAAGCGCGCCAAAAAACGGCCCCAGAAAGACGTGGATGATTGCGCAGGCGCCATTCTGAATTGCCCCGATCCCGGGAGACCACAGAAAATGGCGGCCCAAGGCTACGGATCGGCTGTCGCCGCATCCATAAGCCCAGACATGACTAGTGACGACGGGCAGGAGCTTCCCAATGCCCAGGTCGCACACCAGCCCCATTTGGGAGACACACCAGCCAAAGGTCTACTCGTGAGTAACTCCGGAGACGGAGAACAGACTATTTCCCCTGCCCTACTCCTGGCCCTTAAACAAGCAGGGAGGAGGTATTGATCATCCACTCATGGGGGGCCCCTTGTCACCAGGACCAACCCCATAGAGATGTGCCAGACAGGCACTACCAAGAGGGCGAGGAGGAAGACAGACCTCGCTGGCCCACTAAAGCAGCTAGGAAGGAACTTTCCTACCCCGGCTGGGTCCCTCATCACTGGATCCCACCTAATTATGAGGACAGTGATACTGGGGTTACCGGGGAAAGAGAAGAGGCTGAATTCCTCTCTGATGAGGAGGAGGAAGAGGACTTGGAGGTTCCAGAGCCCTCCATGTGCTTCTTTAAACCTGAAGAATATCCTTACCTCCTCTCCAAATCCCTGTCAGCATTAGAGTTACAGGAAACTAATACAGCTTATCCCACTGTCTAGTAAGCGTCTCACTGAAGGAGCTAACCACCCTCTCGAGGCCTCCTTCTTCTCCACTGATGCTACGCTCGATGCCAGGATTTTCCCTTCAGGGCTCTGGCTTCAGTGGTGGCTGCCAGGCGTACCCTCTGGCTCAGGGCCTGGCCAGCGGACCTGCACAGCAAATCTACTGTCACTTCTTACCCATTCCAAGGAGATTGCCTATTCGGAGATTCCCTAGACAAAATCCTAATAGAAACTAGGGACAAGAAAAGGCGATGCCACATACCCTGGGCAGGCCTGATAGGAGGGGATTCGGAAATTACCCTTTTAGTTCCCAGATGACACCATTAGACCGCTTTGTTCCCTCTCCCCTGATCAAAGACGCCTCCAAGCTACAAAAAACGATAGAAGCTGTCCAACACCTGTATACCATCTCAGCCATAGAACCTGTCCCTATCCAGGAATGGGGACAGGGAATTTGTTCCATTTTCCTTACTTTTCCCAAAAGGAACGGCGGCTGTAGAGCGATACTGGACTTAAAATACGTCAACAGATTCGTAAAACTAAGACGCTTCCGAATGGAGACCCTGCAATCCATCTCAGGGGCTCTACAACCGGGAGAGTTCCTTCCTCCATCGATCTCATAGAGGCGTGTCTGCACGTCCCCATGTTCCCGGGTCACAAGAGGTTCCTCCGATTCTTCGTCCTAGGCCAACATTGGCAGTTCAGGGCACTCCCATTGAGACTCTCCACTGCTTCAAGAGTCTTTTCCAAGATCCTCATCCATCCCATTGCCCTCCTTGGGGAACAAGGCACCCATGTACAGTGTTCCTTCTAAGCTGAGTTGGTGTGAGCTAGCTCACAGTTTTTTGGCCTCTAGCTCGCACATTTTTTGTCTTGGCTCAGGAGGGGTGGCTCCAGAGCAAACTAATTTATACAATAGCCCAATCGCTAGCTCACAACTTTAATGCCAGTAGCTCTCAAGTAGAATTTTTGCTCACAAGACTCCACAGCTTAGAGGGAGCATCATGTCTATCCTATCTAGACAACCTGCTGATTCGCTCCAGCTCTAGAAACAAAGCGCACAAAGACACTCAGGAAACCATCTGCTGCCTGAAAGCACACGGTTTCCTTGTAAACCTCCAGAAGAGCTCCCTGAACCCCTCGCAGTCCCTAGAGCACCTCAGGGTCATCTTAGACATGGTTCGGAACCGCATGTTCCTACCTCAACACAGGCAGACAAGATCCGCTTCTTCACACAACAAATCATCACGGCCAGACAATCCACCCTGATGTCCCTGGCTAAACTACTGGGCCTCTTCATCTCCTGCATGGACTCCGTGCCCTGGGCGCGCCTCCATGCCAGACCACTACAATAACTCATATGGCCCTTCCAATCCAGGATAATGCAAAAAACAGGACCTCCCCGTGTCAGTCCCTCACCTAGTCAAGGCCAGCCTATCCTGGTGGATCACGCCATGAAAGAGGGGCTGCAGTGGCTCAAGTGGTTAAGACGCTGAATTGCAGACCAGAAGGTTGGTAGCTCAGCAGTTCGAGACCTGAGTGCTGCATGACAGGCTAAAAACTTGAGCTCAGGCATTCTTAGCATTGAGTTCCACAGGCCTGTGGCCAGCTTCCTCTCATGCCTGCCCTCTAGAATAAAACCAACTTATATCTATCCCAGAGGAACAGCTTCTATGTCAAGACTGGAAGCAGATTGTCACGGATGCCAGCCTCCTGGGATGGGGCGCAGTCTTCCTCCACCTCCCTGCACAGGGATTATGGTCCAAGGAAGAACAACTTCTGCCCATCATCCTGTTAGAGCTTCGGGCCATCCGCCTAGCCCTCCTCCACTCCAGGGAACAAATCGCCGGTCATCACGTCCTCATCAGGACAGACAACATAGTGGCGAAGGCATACATCAATACCCAAGGAGGATCCAGATCCTCAGAACTCCATCGAGAAGCTCTGAAGCTCCTGTCCTAGGCAGAACGCAACATACTATCTATCAGAGCGGAACACATCAAGGGCTCGCTGAATACCAGAGCGGACTGGCTCAGCTGTCAGACACTACAGGAAGGGGAATAGTCCCTCAAAGAGGACCTATTCAACCTCATAACATCTCACTTCAGACGTCCGATGGTGGACCTATTCACATCTCCACTCAACCACAGGGTTGCCAGATTCTTGATACTACCATCAAGCAGCAGAAGAGACGGACGCCCTGGTCTCCCAATGGCCCAAGGGTCTCATGTATGCTTACCCTCTGACTCCGGTTTTACCAAAGCTCCTCAGAAAAATCAGAGAACAACAAATGGAGATCATAGTGGTAGCCCCGTATTGGCCAAGAAGACCTTGGTTCTTAGAACTCCAGAGCATGGCAACTGCCCCGTTACACTCCCAGTATCCCCAGACATGCTGACCCAGGGCCCCATCTGGCACCCAGATCCTGCATGGCTCTGTTTGATCGCCTGGAAGTTGAACGGCAAAACTTGCTCAGCTTAGGCTACTCCAGACCAGTAACAGACACCATGCTAGCCTCTCGGCACCCTTCCACCAAGAGGATCTACAATGCCACCTGGCAGGCCTTCGTTCGCTGGTCCAGGAGAAAGAAGGTCAACCCGTTACACCCACACTTGTCCAGTGTTCTGTCCTTCCTTCAGGGCGGTCACGACTCGGGTCTGAAGGCGTCCACTCTCCGCTGTCAGGTAGCTGTCTTGGTAACCGTAGTTCCCAGAGTAGAAGGCTGGACCCTGTCCAGACACCCTCATATCCACCATTTTTCTGAAGGGTGCATCACTTAAGGACCCACCGGTTCCCCACAGGTTCCCCACATGGAAACTTAACCTGATTCTCTCTGCAGTAGCCAAACCAGCCTTCGAGCCAGTCCAAGAGATTCCTCTGATGTGGCTGCGAATGAAAACCCTGTTCCTGGTAGCTGTCACCTCCACCAGAAGAGTCTCCGAGCTTGGGGCCCTCTCCGCCAAACCGACTCTTTGCACCTTCCATAAGGACAGAGTAGTCCTCACTATCGGCCCTTCCTTCTGCCCGAAGGTCAACTCAAGATTTCACTGCTCACAGGAGATCTGCCTACCATCCTTCTTCCCGAACCCTACCCACCCAAAGGAAAAGTTGTGCCACTGTCTGGATGTCAGATGTTCACTTAAAGCCTTCTACATCGCACCAGCTCCTTCTGGAAGACGGAATCATTATTCATCTCAGTCTCACCCCCCAACAAGGGCAACAAAATGTCCACAGCATCCATCAGTGCCACTCTCAAAAGATGTATAGCAGAAGCCTATAGGGCCCTCAAGATACCCCTCCTCCGGGTATCATGGCCCACTCCATCAGAAGTGCAGCGACTTCCGCAGCCTTCACCAACCGAGCCTCGGTGGAAGTAACCTGTTGGACAGCCACATGTCTTCCATTTCTACTTTTGTCAGGCATTATAAGACCGACTTCTACAACTCGACCAATGCAGCCTTTGGCCGGAGGGTCCTGCAGCAAGCTCTCATATCTGAAGACGATGTCCCACCCAGTTAAAGGGACACTGCTATGGGAGGTCCCATCAAGATGTCCTCCTCTCAGAGGGAGAACGGACCAGTGGATACTCACCGTGAGGGGTCCTTCTCCTCTGAGATAAGGAGGACATCTTCGCCCTCCCAAGATTCATCGTCTTCCTTTTCTATATTCTGAGTTTATCTTCCTTCCTGTCTTGTTCAAGCCACATTATCTGTTTACTGTTCAGACTAATTATGTTCATATTTTTCTAGTTATGGTTAGCCTTTGGTTTACAGCTGACTACTGCTTCTGGGAGTCCCCGAACTGACTTGAAGGGGCGTATCCCACCAGAGGACAGGAAGTGAAGAATTAGTTCCTGCCTCCCTACAGATAGGGTGGGAAACACCCATCAAGATGTCCTCCTTATCTCAGAGGAGAAGGACCCCTCACGGTGAGTATCCACTGGTCCGTTCTCAATAGACTTTCTGTGACTTTTAAAAACTTTCCCTGAATTGTAAACAATGAGTCGGACAGAAAAGATGGTTGACAAGAGTGAAGCAATCCCCTGGAACTGCAAGATCAGCACTTCTGGTCACAAGACCAGAAGCAAGTACTGACTTTCCTGACTTGCCGGCTGTAGCACTGCACCCTCTGCTAGACCAGATGACTAACTTGAACAACAACTTTGAAGCATTGCAAAAGCAATCTTAAGTGAGGCATTGGCCCTGATGACAGGCATAAAGGAGGATCTATTGCAAAGTGATATGGATATGATCTATCGAGCATATCCAGAATATATCAAGAAGAATAACCTGCCTGGGGAGATAGTGGTGAGATTCTCAAAAAGTTCTACAAGCGATATGGTGCTCAAGGCCACAAATGGGACAACTTTGAAAATCAAGGACAACGACATTAAAGTCTTAAAGGATATACCATTTGAAATCAGAAAGAAGAGGAAACCCTATAAAAGCTTACCACTTTTTTGCAGAAAAACTCCACTCCTTATAGATGGATAATACCTGAGGGCCTGGTATTCAACTACAAAGATAAAAAGGAAAAGATTGACTCTGTTATGAAAGCAAAACAGTTTTTGGAAATGCAACAAAGCACAGTGGGGGGGGGGGGACAACAAAGGAAAAAGAAGAAAATGAAGTCAGCACGCATGAATCAGAAAGTCCAGAAGACTCAGAGTGCAGTGATCCAGAGGAAGAATCAGACTCTGAGAAATGGGCAGCAGCCCCTAAGCAAACGAAGGTCCAAGAGACTTTCACAAAGAAAGGCAAAAGGGGAAGAAAAATGAAATAACTGAAAACCTTTAAAAGTTTAAAAAACTTTCTTTTACACTGTATTTGTTCTAATTATAATTTAGCAGTATATAACTAAGCTATAAAAATAACATTCTTTTATCTTTAACATAAGGGAGCTCTTTATTTAATCTACAGAAACATTATATGCTACATGATCTTTGTCTAGCTTATTTTAGTCTAGTGTCTAGAGTTTTTGTAGTGTGTGTGTGTAGTGTTTTTAGTGTTTGTAGAAGAAAATAATAAAAAATCTTTCCAAAAAAATTATGCAGTGGACTATAGGGAACGTGACAGCTTGTGGAAGAATGCAGTTTGTGAATAAGGAAAAGTAAACATTTATCCATTCTCATCATGTTGAACTTATTCCATAGAAGATTCCTAGGTATAGAACTGAAGGCATCATTTAGATCGAGGAAAACAGAGTAATTTTTTCCCACCCACACCACTGTATTTCTCTACCAAGTGAGCAAGGGTAACACAATGATCCAGGGTAGATTTACCAAGGGCAGAAGCAAATCTGTTCTAGCCCCCAAAGTTTTTGATCAGACACCCAGGCAGTTAGTTTATCCAGCAAATGCCTTGCATAGAGTTTGCCCACAATTGAAAGTAGGCTAATAGGACAATAGTTCTCCGACAATTTAGGATCACCTTTTAAAAAAATCATTACTATGAATGCATGATCCCAGTTTTATCTATTAGAGTAAAAAAAGTGGCCAGAGGAGGGACCTACCATTCTAGGTGATTTTTGAATGATTAAGGCGCCTAGCCCATTGGGGCCTGGAGCCTTTTTAACTTTCAATTGATTAATTAAACATTTAGATTCATTAGTGCTAATTGGATGCCATTCAGGTGAATCAGGAGGGATTCTCTCTTGTTGACCAAGGGAAGTAATTGTAGAATCATAGAATATATTTCAAAAATAATCTGTCCAAGCCTGAACTGAAAAGATGTAGAGTATTTCTGCTGCTAATTTAATTATATTTCTGCAATAATCTTTCAGCTGAAGTTTCTAAAAATAACTTTTGTTGAAAGATATACATCATTAGTAAAATGTAAACAGCAACTATTACACCCTTACTATTTTTAATTAAGTTGAAGGTAGGCTATACTTGGTGATGGTGCCAGTTTCAAACAAGCAATGCAGTGTAAATGATATTTATATCCATCCATTTCCAGTTTCAGAATTCATTCAGTGTCTCATGAAATATAAGAACATAAGAGAAGCCAATGTTGGATCAGGCCAATGGCCCATCCAGTCCAACACTCTGTCACACAGTGGCCAAAAATACCAGGTGCCATCAGGAGGTCAACCAGCAGGGCCAGGACACTAGAAGCCCTCCCACTGTTGACCCCCCCCCCCCAAGCACCAAGAATACAGAGCGTCACTTGCCCCAGACCGAGAGTTCCTATCTATACCTTGTGGCTAATAGCCACTGGTGGACCTCTCTGGTACCATATGTTTATCCAATTCCCCCTTGAAGCCTTCCATGCTTGTAGCCACCACCACCTCCTGTGGCAGTAAATTCCATGTGTTAATCACTCTTTGGGTGAAGAAGTACTTCCTTTTATCCATCCTAACCCGACTGCTCAGCAATTTCATTGAGTGCCCGCGAGTTCTTGTATTGTGAGAAAGCGAGAAAAGTACTTCATTCTCTACCTGCTCTATCCCATGCATGATCTTGTAAACCTTGGTCATCCCTTGGTCGCCATTTCTCCAAGCTAAAGAGCCCCAAGCGCTTTAACCTTTCTTCATAGGGAAAGTGTTCCAACTCTTTTATTATTCTAGTTGCCGTTTTCTGCACTTTTCCCAATGCTATAATATCCTTTCTGGGGTGTGGTCACCAGAATCGCATACAGTATTCCAAATGTGGTCACACCATCGATTTATACAGGGACATTATGATACTGGCTGATTTGTTTCCAATTCCCTTCCTAATAATCCCCAGCATAGTGTTGGCCTTTTTTATTGCAGTCACACACTGTCTTGACATTTTCAGTGAGTTATCTACTACAACTCCAAGATCTCTCTCCAGGCCTGTAGCCAGGATTTCTTTTGTCAGGGGGCATTTAAATTTCTCAGGGAGCACCTGATTTAATTAAAGTTGGGTAAATTAAGTGCTTTGCCGCTTTTTGCCCAGCCACACACTGATGGCCTCCTCCTCTTCCCCCCCTCCCTGCAGAGGGGCTTCCCCAGCCTGAACCTTTCCCCCCAACTCACTTACCCTCTCTGTAGGCAGGGAAGGCAGGAAGGGAAGGCAGTGGAGGAGCGCACCAGTGCGCTTGCCTGCTTGGAGAGCCCCCAGGCAGCCACCAGCTGCTCTCCCTTTTACAGGGGCTGGGTGGGGCAGAAAGATAATATCCACTCCCCTCCAGCCTCCTCTGCTCACCCCCACCCCTATCTTGGCTCAGCAGGGGAAGGCCTCCTTAACATTCCCCACTATTGCCACCATCATTTCCTTCGCCAGCCGCCTCCCCCCCCCCAGTCCACAAGGCAGCTTGAGCCATGCTCATTCCCTCAGCGCCCCCTCCATGTCCTGAGGCCACCTCACTGAGATTTAAGGGAGAAGGAGGAGGACTCCCAGGTGGCAGGGCGGGGGGGGGGGGAAGGGAGCCAAAGGTCCAGCCATGGATGGGATCCAAGAGCCAAAGCTGCTCCTGATGCCACTGCTAATGCTGCCCTGTGCCAGGGAAGGCCAACGAGGCATACAGGGCTGCTGCTGCTTCTCCTGCAGCAGAGACCACAGCGTGGCGAGGCATAGAACCTCCTGCACACTGGCCCAGCTTGCCACCACCTGGGCTTCAAGCTGGGATCGCCTCCTACCTCCTTTTCTCTCCTTATCTCTGAATTCTCTGCCAGGCAGGAGGGATCTAAGTAACTTCCCCAGCTGGGCCGCAGCTGGAGTGGTGGTGGCAAGTCCTCCAGGAAGCCCAGAGAGTCTACTTGCCCTTTTCTGCACTTTTCCCAATGCTATAATATCTTTTTTGAGGTATGGCGACCAGAACTGTACACAGTACTCCAAATGAGGTTGCACCATCAATTTATACAAGGGCATTATGATACTGGCTGATTTGTTTTCAATTCCCTTCCTAATAACCCCCAGCGTAGTGTTGGCCTTTTTCATTGCAGTCGCACACTGTCTCAACATTTTCATTGAGTTATCTACTACAACTCCCAAGATTTCTCTCTTGGTCAGTCTCCACCAGTTCAGACCCCGTCAATGTGTATTTACAGTTAGGATTTTTGGCTCCAATATGCATCACTTTGCACTTGACCACACTGAACCCCATTTGCCATATTGATGCCCACGCACCCATTCTCGACAGATCCCTTTGGAGTACCTCACAATCCTCCCTGGCTCTCACCACCCTGAACAACTTCATGTCATCCGCAAATTTAGCCACTTCACTGCTTACTCCCAACTCCAAATCATTAATGAAGAAGTTAAAAAGCACTGGACCGAGTACTGATCCCTGTGGTACCCCACTGCTTATCACTCCCCACTGAGAAAATTGCCCATTTATACTCACTCTCTGTTTCCTATTAATTAGCCAGTTTTTGATCCACAAGAGGACTTGTCCTTTTATCCCATGACTTTTGAGCTTACTTAGGAGCCTTTGATGAGGAACTTTATCAAAAGCTTTCTGGAAGTCAAGGTAAACAACATTTATTGGGTCCCCCTTGTCCAAGTCTCCAAGCTTCCCCAATGGTTTTGACCCTTTTTACTTTTCCTTTCAGTTTCCTCTTCACATGTGTCTCCTCATTTCAGAGAAGTTACACCTTTTAAAGTTAACTGGTGGCGGTTATATGTGCAAGATAAAGTGTGTGGGGGGAAGCAAGGCTATTTCCTCCTGAGGAAATTGACCCACATTTGTGCGATCACACAGAGTTTTGTAGATGCGGGCACAGGCCACCACTATGTGATCAGACGCAACCGCGGGTTAGTCGGGGGGGGGGGGGGGTTGTTTTCCAATCCACTTAAACAGGGGATCAGTGAATCGCATCTCCGCTCTGAGGGCTACCTATAACAGTATGTGATGATACGCATACTGAGAAGGGGGGAAAAACAATGGCATGGTGTCGGGATAACTTGATCAGACTATCCCGATGCCATGGGAGCACACTGGCACGATCAGATGCAGGAAAGTCTGTCTGTGGCCCATAGCAACCCGTTTGCTACTAGACTTTCTGAGGTTTTTTTTTTACTCTGTGTGTGCGGTGGGGCGCCACACTGCTGCAGGGCACTTGCCAGATGTTGGCATCTGATTGCGCTCCTTTAATCTGCCCGGCATGCGTGCCTGTGTTGGGGCGAATTGTGCATGTGATCGCAACCTGTGTTGGTCTTTGGGGGCAACTCCCTATTTATACAAATATAGCCGGTTATGAGGCAAATTAAAACTTGATCAAAACCATTATAGGTTTTGAAATAAGTTTTTAACTTGTTCAGTTATTCCTGATTTTCTTTAAAACTAAATATGCTGAACTGTATGGTTTGGTTACTCTTTAGTCTCCCAGGGATTTAGTGGTTTTATGTATACCTGCCCTAAGAGGTCTTTAATGAATGTGAATCTGTTAAGAGGGTTTTGAAGGAATTGAAGCCCAGCTGTTGTATGTACACTTGCAGATGCAGCCATGTGAACAATTACCAAAATAATCCTATTAAAAGCGTTATATTCAGAGTTCCCTCTAAGTTGTGCTGAATTTTTAGCTCCAGTTCAGGGAGTTTAAGCTTCTGCTCACACAAAGGCATTTTTCACTCCATTGGAAACAATGGAAGATGGGGGCACCTCCTTCTGGGGCCCATAGAATCCAATCTTTTTGAAACTGGCAGAGGTTTGAGGAGAGGCACCAGCAGCTATGCTGCAAATTTGGTGCCTCTACCTCAAATAACAGCCCCCCCAGAGCCCCAGATACCCTCAGATTGATTCTCCATTATAGCCTATGGGGCCCACTGACTATAATGGTTCCCATAGGTTATAATGGAGATGGAAAAAAATAGATTTTTTTTGCACACCTGATATGCTTTTTAGTATGATTTGTAAGCAGCCTTGAGTCACAGGGGAAAAAACTGAATAAATAACTAGTTTGGGCACGTTGATAACGTTCAAGCAACTGCCTGTTCGTTAGCTTTGGTAGGGTTCTGACAGTAATTGTTCCACCTCTGTTATGCTTGACCTGTAATTTGTCCTATTTCACCAAAAAAAACCCCCCAAAACCCCAAGTAGACTGCAAGAGTTCCACCCCGCCCAAGTGCTGGATTGTTTTCTAAGGCTCGGTGCAGGGCAGCAGTCCGAGGCCAGGTCTACCCCCATACAGGACAACATTTTCTGTAATGAAATTTGACTTGATTCTGTTTTCTCTTATAATCTTTAAATTATTCTTAAAATATAATTTAAATATAGTTTTAAAGAAGTCATTCTGAGGTTTTTACAAGGTTATGGAAATAATCTAAAAAGCTAATTTATGCAGTAGTCAAATGCAGACCTGCTCACAACTTTAATGCTACTAGCTTTTTTCGCTCACAAGGTAGAATTTTTGATCACAACACTGTGGAGCTTAGAGGGAACATTGATTATATTATAGAAGGAGTGAAAAATACACCCCTTCTCTGCAAACTCCATGGGTGGTTAGATATTCCTCTCTTTCTCTAAGTACTTTGATACCTTCTGCCCTGCACACTGCAAGTTTCTCAGATACAACAAACTTTTGTTCTCAGGGCTATTTTTGGGCAGTAACGCACAGGAACAGAGTTCCGGCTGGCTCCTGAGTTGACCACACCCAGCAGGAACTCATTAGCATAATAGGCCACACCCAACAGCAGAAACTCATTAGGATTGGCTACATTAGGGGTATGCGGCCTAACTTGCAAATTAATTCCTGCTACAAAAAAAGCCATGGGTTTTGACAACAAGCAAGGTAAACAGAATAAGAAGCAAAAGGTGGGTGTGGCTAGATGACCACTCTTCTGGTAACATGGGGGTGAGGCCTAATATGCTAATAAGCTGTGCTGTCAGTGGTGTGGCCTAATATGCTAATGAGTTTCTACAAAAATAGCCCTGCTTGTTCTGGTTGTACATGTCACAAAGTCAGTCGAGTTTGGGCATTTGATTTAGAAAAAGACTGCCTAGCAAAGAAATCTGTATTACTTTTTTTTTTAAAAAAAAAAAAGACAGATTCAGTTATGATGTATTTCGAATAAAAATCTCCTTGAACCTTTTATGGCAAATTGAGCTGTGTCCCAAGGAACATATTCCATAAATGTTTTCAAATGGTTTGGAAGACTTGGTGGCTTGTTATAACTGGATTCAATTTATTTCCATGGTTAAACTGTTTTAGATTGCCAGTGTAACCAGCTAGTTATTTTGTTTGTTTGTCATGGAAACCTTCTTGAGGCACATGCATTGAGGCACATGCATTCATATTCAGGCATGTCACATGGTTTGAGCAGGAATCTCTCAGGTGACATGTTCTTTAACTTTTTAATAACTCTGATATGTATTTTGAAGATCCTTTCTGTTCAATGACATAACCCCAGCTCACACATCATAATGCTTCTGTGACTGCAGATGGCACAGAGAAGACTTCACCAAGTGTTAAAGTGGCCATCTGAATAAGCCCTTAGTCTACTGAAATATTTGCTATTATTTTAAAGTTCTTTTGGCACTAACTTAAAATAGCTTGATTATTCTTTTAAGACAATAAAATAAAATTAGGGAAAATATTAAGTTATAAGGAGAAATTCTCTAGGCAGAATTTTTTCCAGATAATTCCATGCTGTATCAGCAGGTGTTTAAACCCTGACTGGAAGTCTACAAAAGAGAGGAAATTCTGAATTAAGGCTCATTATGGGAGCCCTTTCTCTCCTCCATAGGCCCATGCTAATAGGAGTGACACACGCATATCAGGGAGAATAGACAGCCATAATGAGCCCTAAGCTGGAGTTTCCTTCCTTTTGTAGATGTAAGTCAGATTCTGAAGTACCCACTGATACAGGGCACAATGCAACAGGAACTTCTCCTGTGCAACCCCGTTGAAATTAATGGAGCACTCAGAACAGGATAGAATACAATAATCCATGTGCAAGGGAGATGGCCCTGGCGGAATACACAAGACCATACATTTTAACAAGAAAGTACTAAGATGCAATGTTAAGTCCTCCTGTTTCTTGCCCCCTTCTTTATTTGTTGTTGTTGTGATATGAGAATATTTTAGCTTTGCTTTCTACTCTTTTCTACTTTGCTTTCTACTTTTAGCTTCACTTTACATTATCTGTGACAGAGAAACAGGTCAGCTTGAATTAATGATTCTTTTACTTCCCACCTCTAAACTTTAGCGTTTTAACAATTATTGGAAGAGCAGCTTCTCAGTTATAAATTATGCCGCAGAGAGACGCCTAGGTATGGATATGTTTTTAGCCATGCCTGTGTGGGTTTCTAGGTTTATCAATTCGATATGTAGTAGATGCAGAGGTGGAGCTTGAAGACTAGATTGGACTTTGTATTCAACTCTAATGAACTGAAGGGTTTACATTTTGGAGATGGCGAGGGGAGGAATAGCACCAGATGTCCTGTCCAGAGGGTAACAATGTCACCCTTCCACTCACGTATCCCTGTGCCCTCGGAGTTTGTTTCTTAACTTAAACATTAGGTCATTAGGGCCGTTGCCTCATGGGTTATCTGTCCTGGGTTCAGTGCTATTGGGAAGTGCCCCCCCCCCCACTTCATAGTGCATTTGTTGTTTACCTCCTGGGTTTTCCCTTATCTTTTATCTCTTCTTTCCCAAATAGGGCTGCCAGCCTCCAGGTGGGGCCTGGGGATCTCCCGCTTTTACAACTGATCCCCAGGGGACAAGAGATCAGCTCCCCTGGAGAAAATGGCTGCTTTGAAGGGTGGACTCTATGGCATTGTACCATGCTGAGGCCCCTCCCCTCCCCAAACCCCACCTTCTCCTGGCTCCACCCCCAAAGTCCTCAGGTATTTTCCAATCTGGACTTGGGAACCCTATTCCCAAATCAGCTTCGCTATGGAGAGAAAGATCATCGTAGAGCCTGGATTGCTGCCCTATGGGTTTGTTTTTCCCCACCCACAAGAAAGCAGTTTCCCAGGCACTGTCCTGACAGTGGTGATTTCCTCCCCTCACGGCTAGAGTAGGGCTTTTTTAAAAAAGGCAGTTCAGTGTTGTTATATTGATATAACAATATCTCTAACAGTATCTCTGAACTCCAAGCTATTTTTTAAAAGTAAGTTGAGACTTCTTGTTTTAAAAAAGCTGGGAATGCAGAGAACCCATTACACATATTGTTATACTGTTATATAGCTATTAATTGTTGTTCAGTTGCTGTTTGCTCTCTCTCTTTTACTGAAACTCCAAAGTGTGTGATGATGTCACTTCCCCATTTCCCCTGAGAATTTTCTCCAACCACCCAGTAAGTTGGGGGATGGGAGATTTGCCCCAAACAGGAAGCTGGCAACCCTAATTACACTGACCCATCTTAAGCTCCCCCCCCCCCCGGTACAGTCAAGGGTGGATTCAGAAATTAGTCATTACCATTGTTTAGACTTACGAAGCAGAGGCAAACCATGGCTTAGAAACTGCTTGTCTGCTTTCAGCTTTCTTATTGTTCAGATTATGATTAACTTTGGCACAAACCATGGTTTGCAAAACTCACTGTCTGATTTCAGGTTCTTTCAGCCGTGATTTAACAGTTTGTACATCACGCCAAAGCATAATTAAGTTTCTTAGCTGTGCCTTGGCTTGAGGTCTGAACTGAACCAAGTTTAAGGGACTGTGGTAACTTTGGTGAACATTTTTACTTAGAAATTATAAAAATTTTCAGGTACCGGAATGAATGTTATATTTAATGTCAAAGCAAAATTTTATATTTCTCAATAAAACTTATGATTGTGGCTATTAAGATTCCCGACAGAATCAGAAATTCCACGGTATTCTAATATTTCCCCATAATATTTAATGTTTGTGTGTTTATGTGTACATATATGTGTGTGTGTATTTCCTATTAACAAGAAACTATCGCTGTACCTTTGTTGTTGTTGTTCCGTCCCACAGTCGAGTCCGACTCTTTGCGACCCCATGGACCACATCATGCCAGGCCCTCCTGCCTTCCGTCGTGCTCCGGAGTTTGCTCAGTTTCCTGCTCGTCGCATCGATAACACTGTCGAACCATCTCGTCCTTTGCCGTCCCCTTCTTCTTTGACCCTCAGTCTTTCCCAGCATCATCAGGGTCTTCTCCAGGGAGTGTTCCCTTCTCATTTGGTGGCCAAAGTATTTGAGCTTCAGCTTCAGTATCTGGCCTTCCAGGGAACAGTCAGGGTTGATTTCTTTTAGGATTGACTGATGTGATCTCCTTGCAGTCCAAGGGGGACTCAAGAGTTTTCTCCAGCACCATAATTCAAAAGCATTTATTTTTCGGTGCTCAGCCTTCCTTATAGTCCAACTCTCGCAGCCATACGTTACTACTGGGAATATCACTGCTTTCACCTTATGGACTTTGTTGGCAGGGTGATGTCTCTACTTTTTAATATGCTGTCTAGGTTTGCCATCGCTTTCCTCCCAAGGAGTAGGCATCTTTTAATTTCATGGCTGCAGTCACCGTCTGCAGTGATCTTGGATCCCAGGAAGGTGAAGTCTGTCACTGCTTCCATGACTTCCCCTTCTATTTGCCAAGGAGTGATGGGGCTGGATGCCATGATCTTAGTTTTTTTGATGTTGAGTTTCCAGCCAGCTTTTGTGCTCTCCTCTTTCATCTTGAGCAAGAGGCTCTTGAGGTCCTCTGCACTTTCTGCCATTAGAGTGGTATCATCTGCATATCTGAGGTTGTTGATGTTTTTTCCAGCAGTTCCAGTTTGTGATTCATGCAGGCTGGCATTTTGCATGATGTATTCTGCATATAAATTAAATAAGCAGGGTGACAATATACATCCTTGTCATACTCTTTTCCTATGCTAAACCAATAAGTTGTTCCATATCCGGTTCTAACTGTCGCTTCTTGACCCTTATACAAGAGACATGTGAGGTGGTCTGGTACTCCCACCTCTTTAAGGACTTGCCATAGTTTGTTGTGATCCACACAATCAAAGGCTTTAGCGTAGTCAATGAAGCAGAAGTAGATGTTTTCCTGGTATTCCTTGCTTTCTCCATCATCCAGCGAATGTTGGCAATTTGATCTCTAGTTCCTCTACCTCTTTGAAACCCAGCTTGTACTTCTGCAGTTCTCTATCCACGTACTGCTGAAGCCTAGCTTGTAGGATCTTGAGCATGACCTTGCTAGCATGTGGAATGAGTGCAATTGTGTGATAGTTTGAACATTCCTTGGCAATGCCCTTCTTTGGGATTGGAATGTAAACTGATCTTTTCCAATCCTGTGGCCACTGTTGCGTTTTCCAAATTTGCTGGCATATGGAGTGCAGCAGCATCTTTTTAACAGCATCATCTTTTAAGAGATCTCTAGTCCTTCCCATTCTATTGTTTTTCACTATTACTTTGCATTGTTCATTCATGAAAGCCTCTTTATCTCTCCTTGCTGTTCTCTGGAAATCTGCATTCAGTTGGGTAAATCTTTCCTTTTCACCTTTGCCTTTCGCTTTCCTTCTATCCTCTGCTATTTGTAAAGCCTCATCAGACAGCCATTTTGCTTTCTTGCATTTCTTTTTCTTTGGGATGGTGCTGATTGCTGCCTCCTGTACAATGTCACGAACCTCCGTCCATAGTTCTTCAGGCACTCTGTCTATCAAATCTAGTCCCTTAAAGCTATTCTTCACCTCCAATGTGTATTCATCAGGGATGTGATCTAGGTCAAACCTGAGTGGCCTGGTGGTTTTTCCCAACTTTCTTCATTTTAAGTCTGAATTTTGCAATGAGGAGCTCATGATCTGAGCCACACTCAGCTCCAGGTCTTGTTTTTACTGAACATATAGAGCTTCTCCATCTTTGACTGCAAATGATATAATCAGTCTGATTTCGGTGTTGCCCGTCTGGTAATGTCCTTATGTAGAGTCGCCTCTTAGGTTGTTGGAAGAGGGTGTTTGCTATGACCAGTGTGTTGTCTTGACAAAACTGTGTTAGCCTTTGCCTGGCTTCGTTTTGATCTCCAAGGACAAACTTGTCCGTTATTTTGGTTACTTTTTGATTTCCTACTTTAGCATTCCAGTCCCCTATGATGATGAGGACATCTTTTTTTGGTGTTAGTTCTCGGAGGTATTGTAGGTCTTCATAGAACTGGTCCACTTCAGCCTCTTCCAGCATCATATCTTTTAGCCTTTTGTTACTGTCCATGGGGTTTTCTTGGCAAAGATACTGGAATGGGTTGCCATTTCCTTCTCCAGTGGATCACATTTTGTCTGAGTTCTCTGCTGTGGCCTGTCCATCCTGGGTGGTCCTCCACAGCATAGCCCACAGCCTCATCGAACCATGCAAGCCCCCTGTCCACGTTGAGGCAGTGATCCATGAGAGAGCCCCACCCGCAGTTACATAAATCTGCTAACTGGGGCCATGTTGAGAGAAAAGAGATTTTTCTCCAAATTGTGTGTGTGTGTTATGTGTGAGGTCTGCAGAAAAATCCTAAACTTTAAAAAGAGGTGTGGGGCAAAGCACTCTAATTCCCCTCAAGAGTTAACGTTATTATTTGCTTGCTTGCTCTGGCCCGCAAGTGTACATAGTTTGAGCTTTCTTGTAGCTACCATCTCTTCCAAGGCTGGAATCAAGAATGTGGCTTAGTTAATCATGAGAACCTGTGTTCAGTTGTGTAACCAGATGGGAGGGGGGAATTAGGCGTGGATGTTAACATCTTCTGGAAAGTTCCATCAAGGGAGATTCCTGATCAGATCCAAGAAACCACCTGGTGCCAGAGGGCAAAAAACTATAATAAGGCTGTAGGCGAGAGGGAAGCCATGCTAACTTTATGGTCATGCCATGCTAGTATGCTTTGGTATATTATGCTACATCATGACAGACCACTATGTATAGAATGCTTTAGGCTATAGTTTGGACTTTTATGCTGTAAGAAGGAATGCCATTTAATACCAGGTACTAAAGGTATTAGATAGAAAATTAGCTTTTTTAATTTCTCTGCTGCTAAGCTAGAGAGTGTACTGCATAGTAATGATCTTTTTTAAACCATTCAATAAACCTTTATATATTTTTACAATATGCAAATGTTTTGTTTGTGTGCATTCAACCTCAAGGACCCAAAGGGCTGGGTGCTGCTCAAGTTAAAAGGAGTGGTGACCCACGGGGGGGCGGGGGGGAGAACAGAGAGTGGTTATCTGCACTTGCCCCGATAACTCTTTCTTGACCACTGCTGTTGGTGGGCAGGGGAGAAAGGGCAGGAGCCATATCCTCCCCTCCCCCACACTGTATTTACAGTCCTGGAGGCAGGTGGAGTGTGAGCCACCCCTCTCCCCTCCCTCTGCTGCTGCTGTGGTGGTGCTGGAGGTGGGCAGGTGGGCAAGGAGTAGCAGGAGACCAGATCCCGCTACAGCATGAGCCAGACAGCTGGGCAGGTGGGTAGGGGGGTGGGTTGTGTGTAGCTGGTGGTGCAGGGAGATAATAGGTGTGGGGGCAAGTGAGCAGAATTCCAGCCCATGAGTTTCAAGGGTTCCTTCTTGTTTATTCCATATTCCAAACTAGTTTGTAATAATCAACTTTTGGTTTTCAGTGCCTTGCTCACGTTATTTATTTCATAAATACATATTGTTACACTTATTGTTTTTCTGAATAGTGTTAAAATTATTCATACATTCTGTTAGAAATGGCATGCATTTAGTGTTTATCTTGCAACAGGAGAAGTTTACATTCAAAAGTAAATCCCATAAGATCATGGTTTATTTGGTGTCTTAACCATACTGGTACTATACTAGTAATGATTTGCTTTAAAAAGTAGTTGCATGGAACAGAGAAAGAGAACCCAGTCTGTGGTGCATAATGTATCTTAATGATAGTTGAAATGAAAATAATTTCAATAGCCATATCAGTGTTCCATAAACTTATTTTTATGCTTTCTTTTAGCTAATTGGAAGCTCTGGTTTGAAAAACTGAACTCTCTTTCCCTTTACATTTGTTCTGAAAGTGTTGTGTGACCCAAGTTAATCTCCTTTTTTCTGCTTTAATAAGCTTTCTCACAAAGCAGATGACGTAATTTTGCAGAACTCATTTTTGGAATGTCTTGTATTAATAACTGCCTGCTTCCCTAGAGGGTGGTGGCATAAAAGTTTTCTAAATAATAAACAAAGCAAAATTTACAAAGAGGTGGAATAGTTTTTCTCACCCACTTTTCTACCAGCAGGCACCTAGCATAGTTTATAACACTTGGCAATCCATACAAATAAGCAGGCATCCTATATATATATATATATATATATATAGGATATATATATTCCCTATCTGAATAAACTGCCAAAATGGCTGTCTCTCCTGACAAAGACGTTTCTCCTGCTTGGCTCCTCCATGGCTGGCTGGCTACTGAGGTGAGCTACCCGCCCTCAAACCATTCTCTTATCTTCCTGCTGTGGGGCTAACTTTCCCCTCAGTGGCTATTGCTAGGCAACCAAGCCTGGTTTTGTCAGTAAAAAGGCAAAGGCAGGAGGCCCTTTCCAGGCCTACTTTGGCCTTTGTGGGGAACTCATTGGGGTCAGTCCAGAGTAGGGTTGCCAGCTCCAGGTTGAGAAATTCCTGGAATTTTTGTGGTGGAGTCTATGGAAGCCAGAGTTTGGGGAGGGGAGAGCCTCAGCTGAATAGAATGCCATAGAGTCCACCCTCCAAAGCAGTTATTTCTTCCTGGGGAACCATTGCTGCCAATCTCCAGGTGAAGACTGGAGATCACTCAGAATTAAAACTGTTCTCCAGACAGCAGAGATCAGTTCCCCTGGAGAAAGTGGCCGCTTTGCAGGGTGGACTCTGTGTCATTATACTTTGCTGAGGTTGCTTTCTTCCTGCTTGGGTTCCCACTGCGGTAGAAAACTGTACTTATCCTAGATAGAGGCTGCAGGGAGTGGGGAGATGGAAAGCTGAAGTCAGAGGGGCAGATAAAGGTAGGTTGATGGTTGGCTGGGCATGAGAGAGTTGCCACCTCCAGGTCGGGAAATTCCTGGAGATTTGAGGGGTGGAGCTTGGAGAGCGTGGGGTTTGAGGAGAGGTGGGATGTCAGACAGGTACAATGCCATAGACTCCACCCTCCAAACCATCCATTTCCTCCTTGGGAACCATTGTTGCCAATCTCCAGGTAAGAGCTGGAGATCATTCAGAATTACAACTGCTCTTCAGATGGCAGAGATCAGTTCCCCTGGAGAAAATGGTGGACTCTCTGTCATTATACCCTGCTCAGGTCACCACAGCAAATTGACACTGAGTGCCCAAGGCCAGGGCACCTGCCCAGAGCCTCTTTCTAGAGCCTGTTATATTTATTACCACAATGGGTCTTATTCCTGGTATCAATCATAAATCCTCAACTAAAATCCACATCCAATAAGTAATAACAAAATACTAAAACAAAATTACCACAATGGGTCTTATTCCTGGTATCAATCATAAATCCTCAACTAAAATCCACATCCAATAAGTAATAACAAAATACTAAAACAAAATTAATCAGGCAATAGTGATGGTGTTCTTCTGGATCCCTTGTGTTCCATAGGAATTCTATTTAATTGCAACAAAAGAAAGAATTAAGTATGGCAAAATAATAAATTCATTAAGAGTCTTTCATTGAGCCAGAAGAATGTTTTAGCTATAGCAGTGGTTCTTAACCTTGTTGGAGGTACCGAACCCCACCAGTTTCATATGTGCATTCACCGAACCCTTCTTTAGTGAAAAATAATTCTTAGTACTTAGCAATAGTACTAAGTTGGAGGCCCCACCGAACCCCTGAGACTGACTCACCGAACCCTTAGGGTTTGATCGAACCCAGGTTAAAAACCACTGAGCTATAGGCAGTCTATAGCTTTGATGAAGCTCCCACACAAGTGAGTTCTTGTTCACTCCAGTGTTGGGGAACTTTGTATGCACTGGTGCAATCATTGTGCACATTGGAATTCCCATGTGCAAAACTGAGACATAAGTTTTGAGTGGGTTTTATGTAGAAAATACTGCACTAATTGTACTTTTGTAGGACAACCATTATAGGACAATTAATACAATCCTGTTTTATTTTTAACAGACTTCAAAATTATTAAGTCTATGGTAACCAAGACTATTTTTCCTGTTCACAGAGCAAGCTTTTCATGGAAGGATTTAGAAGCCTAAAAGAAGGAGAACCAGTGGAATTTACTTTTAAGAAATCTTCCAAAGGCCTTGAATCAATACGGGTAACAGGTCCAGGTGGGATACCCTGTTTAGGAAGTGAGAGACGACCCAAAGGAAAGACAGTACAGAAAAGAAAGCCAAAGGGAGATAGGTAATTAATTTACTAACTTTTTTCTATTTATGCATTTTTCTGAAAGTATTAATAGTCTATAATCTTTTGTGAAAAGAGTTGCTTCTTTACATATTCATAAGTAATAATGTCAAAGTGTAAAGAGATTTAACTGATTACAAGTGGTACATTGCATCTCGAAAACTCCCTGTAAAAGAAGGTGACATTCAGTTGGCATCCACTTACATCAGTTTTCACTATATACGGATTGATTACTTCAAAATTTGTTCCAGTTTTCTGGACATTGCATTCCCTTACTTGTGAGTGCCAATGAAGCTTCTCTGGTGGTTCTTTTTGCTCACTTAGACCACTTCATGATACCCAAAGGTTCCTCATGATGATGATGAAGTGATGTATTTCAGAGTAATTCCTAGCTTTGAAAACAGGTTTCAACAGTATGTTCTCTAAAATTTAAAAAAAAAAAACCTTCTAAATGTATATTATGTTTTAGTTAAGCTTACATATTCATGTCTTGTGTTATATGTACCACTTAGAAGTTTGATTAGGTGAAACAGATGATGCAGATGTGCAATTTCCCTGTAGTGCTGTGATATTTTCTGTACAGCAGCAACATGTAGAGACATATTTTTCTGATGACTTTATAAGTATAGCAGCTGGAATGCAACTTCTTGAGCATTTATGTCCCTGCACAGCGCGTCAAATCTTACGCATGGAGATTGATTAAAATTGTCTTTTATGGTGTTATGCAACAGGAGAATGACAAATAGGTGATTCTGTGATCTGAGTTGAGATTAGATTTGGATGGGAGGGTGAGTGATCCTACTCAAAGCAGGTGTGCTGTGTACATCTGTGAGGTTCTTATTCAGATGGGGCAGCTGCTGGGTAGTTCTGATCCATATGAGCTGTTGAAACCTAAAAACTTGTCAGCTTAAAAAGGAAATAGTTGGCTTTTCTATATGTTTGTTTAGTTGTTTATTTGATGTTTAAGCCCTGCTTTTCTTCCAAGTGGGGACCCAAAGGAATTTACAGCATCGTTCTCCCTTCTTCCATTTTGTCCTTGCAACAACCCTGTGGGGGAAGTTGGGCTGAGAGAGACTGGCCTAAAGTCGTTCAGAGAGCTTCATAGCAGATTGGGGATTCAAACTAGTCCAGTCTTCTAACCAGTACACCGTTTGCATGACATCAAGATTTGCCTCACAGACCCATTCGTGCCTGCATGTTGAATCCCTAGCATTAGTAATGCTGAACAATTTGAAAACATGCCGTTCACATTTATAACAACAAGTATCCTATAATATGAGTGTTTGATAGGGATAGACATCCATTAATACCAGGTAAAGTTGGCCTTGAGCTGATTGAAATATCTAGTCACTGCTGAATTACCATGTAATGCATGGTATAGTGGATTATTAATAATACAATGGGTATTGATGAGGCCATGCAAAAGTAGTAGGTGAAATGACTTCATGGAGTAGTTCCAGGAAGACATTTCCCTGCATGAACGACGGTGTGGAAGAAGGGCTAAGAAGACGGGCAAGCACAGACAGAGCTAGGCAGATTTTTCAAAGAAAAATCCCAGGCATTGCACAGTGAGAGGCATAGGTTGTAAAAGGCCGCTGTGAAATATAGACGTGAGCTAAGCAATTTCTTGACTTTGATCTTCATTAATTTATAATTTTAATGTTATATTAGGTCTCTTAGCGGTGGGCCTTTTTCAAGTATCCCATTCGGGGTGGAACAGCAGACACAATTTATATTGCATTTGTGTTGCAGTAATTGGCTTTCTACAACTTAGTAGTGACTAGAATTGGTTTCTGCTCTTTAGCTTTTGGACAGTTTAAATGGCGATCAATTTACTTTTGTTCAGACAGCTTGGCAAACATTAGCAAATCACAGACTGCTCTCATTTCATTGTCTGCAATTAATGTTGCGGTACCCTTTTACATCAAAGTTTAACTGGGCTGCTTTGATTTCTCTTCAGATACATGGATATATTTTGATTAATACTTGAGGGTTAAATTGCTTGTATGTTGCAAGTTTAATCATATTCAGAACAACTACATTTAATTTAATTTATACTTCTTGGTTGTGTTAATCCACATTTAAGTAACTGTGTAGAGAAATGTGTTCACGCATGTAAAGTGAAGATCATAGCTGTTCGTTAAGACTAAATTGCCAGTGTTTCAGTGGTGCTGGATTATGCTTCATATGGTTTAGATAAAAGTTTTCTCCCACTTGATAGAGGAAAAAAAATGGACCCCCCCCCCCCCCCCCATAGTACTTCACCTTCATTCTGGAGTGAGGGAAATCAAAAGATTCATCAGCAACTGGAGTCATGTGACCCTGTAGCATTCTATAAGGTTCCTTGGAAGAACTATAAGTCATAGAAATATACCAAAAGAATGAAATGATGTGTACATCATCCCTCGTCAACTAGTAAGACCTCAAAGCTAGATATGCTGCATCTGGTGCAGAAAGGTGAGGGAGCCATTGTGATCTGTCTAATGTAGTGCAACAAATCCCAAAGTTCTCAATTTGTCCAGATGTTTCCTTTGAAGTTCTGCTATGATGGTGAGATTAATTCAGTAGACTGTATCCTACAGCTTGATTCTTCTTGTGTAAGCGGACTCTTGCCTGACAGAAAGTTCTGTCATCAGGAGAACAGTGTCATGGGGTACAAACTGCTACATTTGTGGTGAGAAAATGCAATGCTGAAAATAGGTTCTTTCTGTAATAGTAGCCTGATTTGAAATCTGTATCCAGAAATAGTCATCACCCTTTCTCTTTTCAGTCTTTAAATGGTGTCAGAACAATTATATTTGTTAGGGCTGCCAAGTCGAACTTACAATTTGGCGGGGGGGGGGAGTGCCCTTCGTTGCGCGCGTGCCCAGTGACGTCACCCGGAAGTGACGTCACCACGTTGGGGGCATTGCCAGGGTGACGCTCTGGCAACGCTCTGGCCAGGGTGACGTCACTACGCTGGGGAAGTCATCCAGGCTGGACGACTTTGGGGGTGGGGTTCCCCCCGCCAGCCGAATGCCGGCCGGCGGATCGGGAACCCCTATAGCGGGGAATCCCCGCCCCCCTGGCTGACTTTGCAGCCCTAATATTTGTACATACCTTTGGGGAATGATAGTTATCTCTGCTGCTGTTAATTTCTTTGGGTTTCAGTGTTTTATTTATTTATTTTCCTGTAAATAACCATGGTGGGTAGGAAAGGCAGGGTATACACATTGTTTAAATCCAGGGACCCCTCTGTTCTTCATAAACTTTACCGCATTGGCTCGAAGCCTTAGCAAATAACTCCAAAATGCCAAAAACATCAAAACATTTAATACAGCAATCACAATAATAATTAAACTCTTAATATCCATTACCAATCTATAACCAGTTCTTTTTTAATTTTTTTAAAAAAATTCTAAGACACTACAAAGACAAAATACTAAACTAAAATCAACTAATCTAACCCTCAGGTATACAGAGACCAGGTTTTAATCAAAAATAAAATAATAACACTTCAGTTATATTCAAGAACATAATTAATATTTCAAGGCATTCTCAGCTAGACTAAGCTTCTTACCCTAAAAATTTAAACAACATAAATGACTATGTTTAAAGCAAGTGAATACAAATTCAAAAGTAAAACGTTCAAAATAACAGTAATTATTCTTTCTTCTCTTTTCTTTTTTGTCTCTCTGGGGTTTTGGATCTGCTGCTCCTTTTTCTGCATCAGAGTCTTCTTCCTCAGATTCATTACTCATTGAAGAGTCAGTACTTTCCAGTCCATATATGCTTTTTTGCTGTTCCAGTTCTTCCTCTGTGGATGTTTTCTCTCTTCTTTCCAAATATTGTTCCAGGAATTTCCTTGCCTTTGCAACAGAGTCAATTTTTTGCTTATCCATATAGTTAAAAGCCAAGCCCTCAGGTGTAATCCATCTGTACACGATAGATCTTGCTTGCAAGAATGTCGTTAAACTTTTATAGGGTTTCCTCTTCTTCCTGATTTCAAATGGAATGTCCTTTAAAACTTTAATCTCTTCATCTTTGATCTTCAAGGTAGTCCTGTTGGTGGCCTTGAGCACCACATCCCTGGTAGATTTCTTGGAGAATCTCACCATAATCTCTCCTGGCAGGTTCTTTTTCTTCAGAAATTCAGGATAGGTCCTATAAACCATATCCACATCGCTTTGAAGTATATCAGCTTGTAAACCTGTCATTGCAGCCAACGCTTCACTCAACATTTGTTTGAGATTCTCACCTTTTTGTTCAGGGACACCTTGAAATCTTAAAAAGAAAGTTGACTTTTCCATTTCTTTAGCTGTCTGTTCAGATCTAGTATTAGCATCAGCAATCTGTATTTGTAGAGTTTCCAGCTTAGAGTTAACAGTAGTCAGCTGTTCCATTGGAGGGCATAATGCTGTAGCTAGCACAGAAGTCAAGTCTGTACTTAACTTCTGACTTAGATGCCAGAAGTGCTGATGCAGTTTTATGAGAAGGCTTGGGTTTCGTCTCCATTTTTTCTCCCCATCCAGTCATTTTTATTGTTTACAGTTTCAGAAAGTTGCAAAAAGATTCAGAAAGTTCTCTTAATCAAAGCTTCTAAGCAGTTTGTAGGCACTTGTTCAGAACGCAGGCATTTAAAGAGACAGAATCCCAGGTACTAGTAGAGAATCGCCCAGTTTAAAGGGGGGGTTAAAGTTTAAATCCCCTGCTCTTCGCTTCCAGTTAAGACCAGAGAATCAGTTCAGGCACTCACAGATTTCGCTGTGCATCTCGGTTTGGCATTTTTTCTTGTTGCTTGGCCTCAGTCTCTGCAGCCGTCCAGTGTGCGCCTATGCATGCTGTGGTGGCAGGACCTATGGAGGCAGAGGGGAGCCTCTATCCCTCAGTTGCCTCCTCAGGAGAGGCTTCCCCTCGCGCCTCAGGCAGGATGCCCCCTACAAGGGCTCCTGGGGGGTTGAAAGCCAGTTGGCACCCCTCCTGTCCACCGGGTTTGGGTCGCGTCTCCTGGAGCTCTTTGGGGACACATCCGCCATGAGTCCACTGAAACCGTAAGTCTATAATCAGTTCTGAAATCATGACAGCAACAAAAATTTAAATTAAAAACAAGAATTCAATAATTCAATAATTCAATCAGTCAGTCAACAATGCAAGGATTTACCCACTGGCTGCCTTAACAATGGTTGTTTTTGACAAGGTCTTTATCACCCGTGCAAAAACTTTGCGACTTGGAAAGTTTACTTTTGTCATTTACTTTTACTTTTACATTTACATTTACATTTACTTTTGTCAGCAAGCTATATAATTAGTCTGTCATTGTCTGCTCTCTTCAGACCTGCATTCTCAAGAACAAAGTCAACCGCTTTCTCATTCTAATTTGTTACATCCACCTAAATATTGGGCAGTAGCCCAAAACCTTGCAAAAAAGTGTCATTCTAGGCTTGGTGGTAATGGAGACCCTGAGGGTACTAAAGATGTGCAAACCCTGAACACATCCACCAGTGGGTGTGATGGCATCAAACATGTTCTACTGTTGTTTGTGAATACTACAGATGTTTGTGAAAAGCTGGGGGAACTGCTAGAAATCTAGACTCTGAAAAAGAAGCATATTGCAGTTCCATGGTATGAAAAATCCTTTGAGGGCCGGAGGATAGAACTCCGCTGTAGCTGGGACTGCAGGAAACTTGTTGGCAACACCTGTACAGAGAAAAGCACACAACATCCTCAAAGGGAAATGTGTGAAGCACTCTGAAGACTGTTCCAGTTTAACATAGGGTACAATGCCAAGCTTATTGAAATGTTCAGAAGCTTACTGAGCAAAAAAATATGATCCTGCAACAAAGATGTGGGTCCCCAACTTTTTCAAGCCTGCAGGCACCTTTTGAATTGTGATATAGGTGCTCAGCACAGCCACAAAATAGCTGCCACAGCGGGCAGAGCCAACCATTAGATGTCAGGGCGTGAAGTTATGCATAGCTGTAAGTAACTGTTCAGCATTTCTGACATAAACTCTGCTTAACAGGATGCTGTTTAAAAGGAACATATTTTTTAAAAAATATTTTCTTGTATAGGCACAAAAAGTTATGTAGTGAAGATTCTTCTGTGGTGGTAGCAGCTGTTGCTGAATCGGTTTTTTAAAACTTTGCACAGCCAACCAGATCTCCAGTAGCCCTCTGGGCAAAAGCCTCACCTGGACCCACCCACTTTCTAAAACATCTTGGCTGGTGCCAGGAAAGGGTATTTATTGGTGGGTTGGGGACCCCTAGTTTAAATGAATATAATAATTGAATCAATTGCTGTTATGACTGCTATGTGCAGTGTGATTGCACAATTGCCATGAGTACTTATGAAATATCGTACATGGCATGTGAACAGTGATGAGTAATACAGCTTTCCTCCTCCTGCCATTTCAATCCCACTCCAGAGCCATTTTGTAATGGGGGAAGCATGACTCAAGCAAGGGAATGTTCATGTACTTGCTGTTTTTTATGATTATCATTTCAAAAACTGATAAACATCAGCAACATTCAGCATCTCCACGCACCCCACCCCCCGGCAGTGATAGTTTGTCCTGCTGCATGCATCTTAAAATGGCTTAAGTTAATAGGGCTAAAATGGAAATGAAGCTGGTCAGGAAGTCTCTTTAATCTGGATGGGGGTTGTTCAGCTAACAGTAGATGGAGTACTGGTACTTCTGTCATTGGCAGATTTGTGACAGACTTGGGTGTACTGTTGAACCTGTTTCTGCCAGTCTTGGAGAGGGTGTTGGTGTTGCTCTTTTACCGTTTATCTCTTTGACATAAACTGAAACTGGACATGCTAATCAGTACTACCATAAACCTGAGGTTAGGTTATTGCAATGCACTATGAATCGAGCTGTCCTTGACGACTACTCAGACTTTAGAGGTTCAGAAGGCTGTCGCTTGTCTTATGACTAAAACCCATTGTTCTCAGCTTATAATGCTTCCAGGTTCAATTCATTGTGCCATTTTTACCTTTTAATGCCATATATAGCTTAGGAACCATATTGAGCTCCTGCTGTTCATCCCCTCTCACAGGAGTGTTAGACCCATGGTGGTATGGCTCATTCCCCAGCTTTTTGAATAATGGCACTGTAGCGCTAAAATGAGTTGTTGTCATGATCCAAGCAGTACTGCTCTTTTTTCTGAAAATTGTGGAAGTCTATTCACTTTGGAAGTATTTAATTGAATGACTTTTGACTGGTTGGATGAGTCTTGTCATGTTAAAATGTTTTTAGATTTCTTTATTATTTACTAGGAATAAGGTCCGTGGTGGAAATAAATACAACAGGCTTTAGAAAGAGGCTCTGGGAGAGTGCCTTGGCCTTGGGCACTCAGCATCAATTTGCTGTGGCGACCTCAGCCGGGTATAATGACACAGAGTCCACCATTTTCTCCAGGGGAACTGATCTCTGCTTCCTGAAGAGCAGTTGTAATTCTGAGTGATCTCCAGCCCTCACCTGGAGATTGGCAACAATGGGTCTAGCAGATCCTGCTTACCGGCTTGTAATAAATTGGTACAGTGACAGCTGTTTCAGACAGCCCTTCCCCTACCATTTTGTGTGAAATGGCCCCGTTTCTTTTTTTTCTTTTTTTCTTTTTTCAAACAATTTTATTTTATATTGTATACGTCAACAATCAAACAAAAAAAAAACTCAAAGAAGTTGCAAACAAGCACTTAACAGTGTGACTTTTGGTTCCAGAGAACATTGCATAGATGGAAGATTGCTAAGAGTATAGGAGAAGCGGAAAACATCTACAAATACAAACTAGTTCGTAGCAGGTAACATTTAAAACTCACCCATAAACAAAGGTTTTAAACTTGGCATCCATGACATTTTCCCAATCATATTGATCCAAGTTAACACTTTGTAGAATCGGAAACCACTTATCTAAGGGATTCAGCAGGTCCCTCTCAATCAGTTTACTAGTATTAAAGATAGATAATTTGTCTAGCAAAAACAGATCCCAGACCTTATTTAACCATTGAGGGATTGACGGGGTTTTTTTTTCCAATTTTGGAATCTTTTTCCAATTTTGCGCAATTACCACTTTGGCTGCTATAAGAAGAATGTTTATTAATTCTAAAGTGTTTGGGGGCGGAGGATCTGGGGGTCTGCAATGAAGTAAAACAATAGCTGGGTCTAAAGGTACTTTGAAGTTGGTAAGTAAGTTAATCTTGTTGAGAACATCTTTCCAGAATTGTTCAATAAGGGGGCATTGCCACCAATTGTGAAAATAAGTGGCCTTCTCACCACATAGTTTCCAGCAGGCCGGGGAAGAGTTGGAGTAGACATGAGCTAACTTGACCGGCGTTAAGTACCATCTCATCAATACTTTATAGGCTTCTAACTCTCAACATCTGTATATGTTGAGAGTTAGAAGTTTTGGGCAGAGTAGACCAAATGGTTTGCCATTGTTCACTGGTCAGTGTGTAGTTCAGGTCTTTATGCCAGGCATTTTGATAGGCTAGAAGCTTGTCTGATTCTGAGTGCAGCAGAAGTTTATATATAGCTGAAATGAGCCCTTTCTTGCTTAAGGGTGACTGAAGCAGTTTTTCAAAAGCTGCTAATGGATTTTTAATGCTGTTATGTATATCTGGAAGTGAGAAGAGATGTTGTAGTTGTAAGTACTCGTGCCATTGGACCTTCATATTGTATTTTTCTTCTAAAGTGGACTTAGGAACCAGTTTGCCACCTCTGGTTGCGTCGATTAATCGCGTCACTCCTGAGTCTCTCCAAGAACGAAATTCTGAGTCATGATTGGCAGGAGGGAACCAATCCTGGCCTGTAAATGTGCTTAACATCGACCAATGAGAGACAAGGTGAGACAGGTAGTGGAACCAGGTTTGCAAGGTGTTCCTTAGAAACGGATTAATAGTTTGGGTTGATTTTAGAGAGGGTTTGTCATGCCACATTAATTCTGTGAAAGAGGAGCGCTGTAAGTGAGCGTCTTCTATTCGTTTCCAACCCAATTCTTCTGTGGAGTGATATTGCCTGACTAGATTAGCTAATATAGAGGCTTTATAATATTTATGCAAATCCGGGATGTTTAGACCTCCAAGTTTAAAAGATCTGCAAATTGTTGCTGCATTAATCCTTTGCAAATTGTTGCTGCATTAAATTTGTGAAGGTTGCTCTGCCATTTTGATATGGCCGCTTTGGGAATATATATTGGGATAGCCCTAAAGCAATACAAGAATTTGCCCCCTGTTTCTGACAGTTTATTCTGACAGTTTATTCTGGGCACGCTGGCAGTGTGCGGTGGAAGGGGTAATACTGATTTTGGTGCCCCATGGAATCTTGCCCCTTGGAATCTTGAAACGGCTTTATATAATAGGAAAGAGAGTGTATTCAGCCCATATATTTGTGAGTGACTTCCCACTATCAACTGTTGGATTATGCCTCTACTCTGCATGCATGGACTCTCTCTCTCACACACACACACACAAATCAGAACTAACAAGGGGGGCCCCGCGATATTCATGGGGGGGAGAAGCTGACAGCTGCTCCTCCTTCCTCCGCCCCTTCCCCCCTTCCTCTGCCCCCTCCCCCCCAGAGACTCCCGGTGGGCCTCAGCGTGCCGAGCCTCTACAGCTGCCCGCCGAGGCTCCCCCCCTGTAAGGCGGTGGCGGCAGGGAGACCGCTGCCTGCTGAGGCTTCCCCCTGCCTTCAAAACGGTGGCGGCAGCGGTGGCAGGGACACCCACCGTCCACTGAGGCTTCCCCCCTCCCTCCCTGCTTTCAAAACGGTGGCAGGGGCATAGAGACCTGCCGCCCACTGAGGCTCTTCCCTCCCTCCCCCACCGCAAACGGCAGCTGCGAGTCCTCGTCACGCCGCTTCCCACCCCCTCCCCTACAGCGGCCACAGCGTTCTCTGCGCACGGACGGAGAATGCTTTAACTTTTCGGGGGATTTAAAGATCCCCCGAAAAGTTTTTTAAACATTTAGGATTTTTCTGCACATGGGGGGAGTGCCCCCCGTGTGTAGAAACCCCACCCCCCAAGTGCCCCCCCGCGCGGATTTAGGTATCCACACGCGGGGGGGCACTTGGGAATTAGATATATAGATAGTATTACTATGCCCCATTTTCATGTTACGTATGGAGTGAATATTGTACTATTATCCTAATAAGAACTTGTGTGGCCATTGTAACAGCAGTTATTTCATCCTGCAATTACTGTTAGGAAAGCATACTATATTTTTCTTTACCATTGAAAACCTCACACCAAATCCTTGATAGTAGAAGATGGTAACCCAGACAGCTTTGTGGGTTAGATTTCAGCCTTTGCTGGATTTCTTCTTTAAATTGCGAAGCATGTTCCCAATCTTAATATGTATTTTGAATTCCAAGAAATAAAAATACCACCATTGTTGTTGTTTTTAATTACTATTTTCTTGATAAAAGTCATAAATCACCATTGAATAGCCAACATCCATGAATTCAATGTATGAGTCACTATGTTATAGTAGCTTGAGTGCTGAATTTTAATACAAGAAACCCAGTTGATCCCTGCTCAACAGTGATGCTTTTTGGGTGGTCTGGGTGGTGAGACACTATCTTAGGGCTGCCAAGTCAGCCTGGGGGGCGGGGGATCCCCCGCTAAAGGGGTTCCCGATCCGCCAGCCAGCATTCAGCCGGCGGGGGAACTCCACCCCCGAAGTCGTTCAGCCAGGATGACGTAATGACATAACCAGAAGTGACGTCAGCACGTTGGGGGCGTTGCCAGGGCAACACTCTGGCTGAACGTCGCCCTGGCAATGCCCCCAATGTGCTGATGTCACTTCTGGTGATGTCACCAGGCGCGCACGCTTTGTGCGGGCGCCGGGGAAACTCCTGGCTGGAGGAGGACTCCCCCCCGCCGGTGAGTACTGAAGACTTGGCAACCCTACACTATCTGCCAGCCTAATGTGGCTTTGTTGTGATGCCAGAATGCGTCTATGGCTGAGGGGCAATATGCAAATGATGAAAATCAGGAAATGCATGAAAACCAGCAAGTGGATTTTTTTATAGCTTGTGCTGAAAATGTGGCTTTATAGACTTGTGATTTGAAATGGGTGGGTGGGTAGGATGTTAACATTTCCCCCCCATTTAATAGGGTCTCTTAATTTTGTGCTTCATATTTAAACAAAGCAACATGTGATACAGAATTCTGAGGAAAGAAATATTTCTCAGTATGAAAATAGTGATAACAAAAAGATACTGGGAAATTGTTAAATAAAAGGCAGCAACAAATGAAACTGATTGTGTCAGCTAGAAAGTTTTCAGCATCTTGCCCTATGTCTCAAAAATTTTAGTAGGCCTATATTTAGAAGCGATAACTGAAGACCTCAATAAGCAATACAACATCTGAGTTCAGTAGCATCATTTTCAAATGAGTAGTGATTATTAAAAATAAAAATGTTTGTATCTACAATTCAGGACTTAATTATATTTCAAAAGGACTGAACTATTGTTTCAGTTTATTCCACATGAAACAGATCTGTAAAATTTTGAAATGCCTTGAGTACTAGTCATTTAGAGTGCTAACCATGTTATGGATTTTAAAGTAGTTATATTTCAGCAAGCTTCATTAAGTGTTGTAATGGGTTTGTGCTTTCTAAGACCTTTGTCTGATTTTGGAATTTTTCTTTTTAGTGGGCTTTTGTGGAAGAGAAATCTTTCAAGCATGGATTGATAGTCCAGATCTTTTGCGGTCTGTCTCTTCTAACCTATGACCCCTGTTCCTACAGGGTCAACATCTGAGGGCAGAAGATTAAGATAGTTTAAAGAGTGGAATGGAAGAGTAGCCAGCAAATTTTTGTGGCAAAGTAATCACACAGTATTTACTTTTAAACATAGCTTTGGAGTAACAAGTTGCATTGCTATTTTGGAGGAAAAAATCATGCTGGAAGAAATCTTTTTAAATTGCATAAAAACTCAAGATTTGTCATTTGCAACATAGCTCAGAATTTGGTTTATGTTTATCCATTTTGTTTCTCCTGTAGCTCGTAGGAGTATTGCCACTAGTATTACATATTCCTTGTATAAGAATCTGACCATGCTTGACAAATGTTGTGCTCTCAGAGACTCTCAAAGTCATGTGCTAAGTTGCTAGAATTTAATCAAAACTTCTTTCTCTTACTCCTTTTTCAAATGTAAATGCTAGCAACATAGTGATGTTGTCTATAAAAGTCATCTCATGACCAACATGAGAAAACATACCCATTTTCTTGTAGCAGTTGTTAGCATGTGTGGTCGGGAGGACATGTGTATCCTAGACAACATCCATATGAATGGGGCCCACTTTGTAATTTGGTCCCAAATTCACATTAAGGCTTATCTGAGCACACGGGGGGGGGGGGGAATAAACTGATGCCCCTCTCTCCTATGAGCTTTTGGTTTAGACTTTACTTGCTTTAAGGGAATGTGCATGGTATGGGAAAGCATACACACAAAACATTTATAAAGGGATCTTTTGAACAAGTAACAAAGTTCTTTCTGCACATTTGGAAGAATTACTGAGAGCTTGAATATGGTGACAAGCAAGTTTGTTGAAGGGAATAATTACCACATGTAAGTAGTTGTAAGCATATAGCAGCAGTACCCAATGGTAGACTGCTCACATTAAGATACAAATTTTTCAAATGCCCAAAAACACTGTGTGAAGATGGGACAGGCAGGAGGCTGAAAGAGGCAAAGCAGGAGAGTGAAGCAGAAGCTGGTAGTTACCTCAAATTCCAGGCATCAGTCTGGATCTGGATCCCTAATCCAAGAAAGTTAACCAAGCAAGATCCAGATGGGAAGCAAACTGTATGCTGGAAATCGAACTTACCCTCCACAAGACAGTGGTAGTCTTGCGCTGGCAAAAGTGCAGCCGGGAACTATACATGGCCCCAGTTACAGGTTTCAGTTCAAAGCAAAAGATTATTTTCTTTCCCAGCTTGAAATGTGGGGAAGGGGATGAGATCAATTTAATGGGCATCTTTCCTGATTGGCTCGTAGGTGAAAATGGAGTTCCTGCGTCTTGGGGAAACTTCCAAATAAGGAAGTGAGGGCAGATCTTTGGACAAAGAGGAGCGGCAAGTCTTAACTTTGGGTCTTAACTTTGGGTCCCTGTCATTAGAGAGCTGCAGTTTCCGGAGGAGCAATGCTGTAGTGCAGGGGAAGCTGTTGTTGCAGAAGACCACTGTCTGGGTTCTGGTTTTGTGGAGGGAGATCAATGGCTAGGGCTTTTGACACAGTCACTCTCTGACATCCTCTCTCAGTCCCTTACTGACGGTCTTTGGACTATGCAGGGTCAAGATAGATGGCTAGAATGACAGTAGAGAAAGACTCATGATGAACTGAAGATACAGGCTAGGCCTCATTTTAACACCTACTCTATGATACGGATAGCAGGGGAAAAGAGTACTTGCCTGCCACCATTGCATCTGCACAGTGTTGGCCTATGGAACTCTTCTGCGTGGTCATATCTCTACTGGGGTTGGCTTTGGGATGATGTGGACTGATTGGCAGCCTGTTTCTGTCAATTTGCTTGACTCTTTGAAGATAAAATCTTTTGCATCTGTTCCAGCCTGGACTGTATATCAACAGCTATAGTATCAGATGGTGCCAGGGTGCTGGCCTGTCCAGTTGTATGGGATACTTTTCAGCTTATTTAGCCTTAGGATGTAGGCAGGACTCATGGAAGTCTACAACCTGCTACCTGTTTGAATGACCATTGCCACTCCTGGTTGCTTGAATCTGCTGGGTGGGACTGGCAGACTGGGTCCAGGATACAGTAAATCCCTCCTTGGGAGAGGGGATGGTCATCCCTGCCTTGAAACAGACAGTGGTGCACCCACTCATAAAGAAATCTACTCTGGATCCAGAAGACTTGAACAACTATAATCTAGTCTCAAATGTACCATTCCTGAGAAAGGTGATTGAATGAGAGGTGGCTGGACAGCCCCAGAATTCCTGGATGAAGCAGACATCTGTTCCACTCTGGTTTCAGGCCTGTCTATGGGACTGAAACAGCCTGGATTAGATGGGACAGAAGGAATGCAACCCTGTCGATTCTCTTGGACCTCTGAGTGTTATTTTTATTCCACTGATCATGGTAACCTTCTGGATTGCTTCCTGGGATTAGGACTGTGAGGCTTAGTTATGTGGTGGTTTTGGACCCACCTGGAAGGTGGGTTTTAGAGGACAGTGCTGGGGCACTGTTCCTTGACCCTATGAGCTATGGGGTCCCACAAGGTTACATCTTGTCCTCTGTTATTTTCAGCATCTGCATGATGCTGCTGGAACCAGTCATCCAGCAATTTGGGCTGAACTGTCAACAATATATGGATTATAATCAGCTTTGTAGAGGTTCCAGTGGGGTGGCTAATGCCTGGAGGAAATACTGGGATGATCTGGGCTAATGAGCGGAAACTTAATTCTATCAAAATGGAAGTGATACTCATAGGAGAAAGGATTGACCCGGGAATTGCAGTATCTCCTATTCTGGATAGGGTTGCACTTCCCCTATGGTATAGGTTGCTAGCTTTGAAGTTCAGCTGGATGAGCATGTGACAGTGGTGGCTAGGAGTGCCTTTTACCAGGTTTGGCTGTTTAGCAGCTGCATCTTTTCCTGGGCAAAAAAAAATATCTTGCTATGGTGATGCTTGCCCTGGTGGCATCAGGATTAGATTACTGCAATGCACTCTATGTGGATCTGCCAATGAGGAGTGTTCAGAAGCTACGATTCGTGCAGAATTCTGGTTGAAATGTGTTATAGCAGGGGTCCTCAAACTATGGCCCGCGGGCCACATGCGGCCCGCCAAGGGCATTTTTCTGGCCTGCCGGGTGTGCCGCTGCCTGTCCTCCAATTCCCAGCAGCACACAAAGCAGCGGGAAAAGTTGCAGCCGACTCGTCCCGGGCCACATGACTCGTCCCGGGCCCCGCCCCCCTGCTTCCAGTCAGCCAGGAGGAGGCAAAAGGAAGACTGGAAGAGGGTAAGTGTGGGGTGGCAGGCGCTCCGGCTGGCCCCAAGTCTCCTGGCCGGCTGAGAGGCCTCTCAGCCGGCTAGGAGACCTGCGCCAGTCCCAAGAGCCGGGCGGGGGTCTTTTTCGAGGCTTTTTGTGCTGCTGGGATTCGGAGGGGGAGAGAGAGAGAGAGGTTTCTCTTTCCCATCATGATGCCTGCAGTAGTGGAGTTTCAGGGAGAAGCAGCTGGGGGCTTGCTGCCTTAAAAAGTTTGTGAGGATGCCGAGTTCTTTGTTTCTTCGGAGAGGGAAAGACAACAGCCCTGTCAACGGTGCCTTTTTGCGCCCCCCCCCCCCCCCGGTGCGCCTTCCCTACCCGCAAAATAACCAAAGAAAAAGCCCATCTTCATAGTTTTTTTTTAAAAAACCTATAGTCCGGCCCTCCAACGATCTGAGAGACAGTGAACTGGCCCCCTGTTTAAAAAGTTTGAGGACCCCTGTGTTATAGGGACCATATCGCTGGAGTCTTGTTCCACCTGTAGTTTGCTTCCAGGCCCAAATCCCTAAAAGGCTTGTGCCCTGCATACTTTAAGGACAGCCATATGAGTCATGGTAAGAGGCCCTGATTTGGGTGGCCACACTATCTGAGACTAGATGTTTGAAAACACAGGAAAGGACCTTGTTGGCTGTAGCACCAAAATTATGAAATTCTTTCCCCAGGAAGATTTGTCTGTTTCCCTCTTATCTTTGACTTCTGCCAGTGGGTGAATACTTTTTTTGTTTTGTCCAATATTCCTTCACTGCTTCTCATTGACTTTCCTTCCATTTGTATGTTTATGTGTTTTAAATAATTTTATCTTTTTATAAAGACAGACATCACACACATACACACACAAATACATTAATGGGGGGGGTTCCCATTACATCAGCAATTTACATGTTTAAGTACTTCATACTGTATTCGTTTTCCATGTTCCACCTCATATTCTTACAAAAGTCATTTGCATATTTTAAAAACGAAGTTTTTTGTGTTTTATCAAAAGGTTGTATGTCTGTATACTTTATCGTGTTCTTCAAAATCTTGACCATATAATTTCATTTTTATAAAAACAAAGATCACATTAGTACATATATATATGTACATATATATACACATAAATATTCATATACATATATATTCATATATATATATATGAATAAAAATGGGGGGTTCATTACTTCAAGTTACATGTTTAAGCATGTCATACCATGTTTGTTTTCCATGTTTCACCTTATACTCTTACAATAGTCTTTCTCATATGTTTATAAAAAAAAATAAGTTTTACTCTCTTTTAATATATTTTCAAAAGTTTCAATTCATTTGTGGAGTCTTGAACAACTATATAATGATTATATTGTTCAGTCATTTATAGAATCTTAAGGGACTGTATATTCTCCCTTATCCAAGAATTTTGGCGCTTGTGTAGTCTGCCTTACCTATGAAATTTTGGAGCTTTTCCATAGGCTTTCATCCTTTTCTTCATTCTCTGATTTCTCCTCTTTAAGTATTAATGTTGTGCCTTTTCCCCTTGTAGGTGGGATAGGTGTCTTCTGGTTGGTTATATTCTTTGCTTTTCTCTCTTTGAAGAGATATGTCATTTGGTGCTTCAATAATTTCATCCATATTTTTTATCTCTTTGAAGAGATATTTCATTTGGTGCTTCAATAATTTCATCTCTTGTCATGCTTTCATGGGGTCTCATATTCAATTCTTCAATCAGTTTCTCAAATTACCTTTCAATAAAACCTTACAGTCATACCACGTCTGTGCTTGCTAAACAGTAACTGTTATAGTCATATTAAAAAACTGAAACAATTTCAACCAAGGCCAGCAATCTTATCAATTGTTGACTGTGCAGACAAGACAAAGTGTACTTTTATAATTTCAACAAGCAAAGTATGTTATGAGAGTGTACGATATAAAAAAATTCAGTATAAGTTCCTAGTAGTTCTTGTTGGTTCTTCTTCTTTTTAATTATAGTCCTTATTAAAATATAGTTAATTGTAATCCTTTAAGGGGTCTTGATATAGTTCATATAGTTCCGAATAATTTATCTGTAATTCCAAGAAGAGGATATACTCTTGCTTCCCTGAACCTCAAATCCAAATAAGATAAATATTTCCAAAAAAATTTAATCCACTATGCGATATTGAAGGATCAATGGGTTTATTTGACAGTTTTATTCTCAGACCACAACCTTCTCTTCTTTTGCCCAAACCATTTAAGAGGAGGCGTTCAATTCTTTTCCTAGCCACTTGAAGAAGGAGGGGGGAGGGAAAGAAATTCTTTACCCCTCCAATCCTTTGACTTTCTAATAGATTTAAAGGGGGCTTAATTGATGGGGAGTCTCTGATGTTGTTGCATATACATTTACTCACGGTGTTGATGTTTTTAAGCAGTTCGGTTGAAGTTTCCTGCTTCTCCCCCTCGCTCGGGTAGTCACAGCTTTGTACCCATGTCTGCTATGGGCACTCTTGGACAGTTCTTACTTCAGGACGATCTGGGACCCTCACCTGCTCGCTGCTGCATGCGGGGGTCCAGATCAAGTCCCTTGCCCTGAGCCCCTCTTCAGGGAGTTCAGTGGAGTCCGGGAGCCCCCAAACTCCTCTAAAAGAACGAGCGAGCTGGTGGCTACGCAGGAGAGCGCCCCAGTGTCGACTGTTCATGCCACACCAAAATCTATTGATGTGTGTGTTTAATCTTGTTTTAATGTTTTTTATTATTCACCAACTTGGGGATCCTAATTTACATGGAAAGGCAGCCTAAAAGACTTCTAAATGAATAAAGTGAACTGGAAGTTGGGTTGCAGATTCAAACCAGAAAATGCAGAAATGCTAACACAGGCATAACTCTTTCTTGGCAGGAACGCAAAAGCAGCAGGCTCCTTTGTCTCTGAACTATTTGCCGGGAGAATGTCAAAGGTATTACTTAGAACTACTCTTCAAAGTAGTTTCAGTTGCTTGCAAAATAAGAGCTGTTTTTAAGTTTTTGTCCCATTGTGTCAAGGAGCTCCCAGACTACTGTCCTGTGCTCTGCAGGTAGGCCCAGTCAGGTTTCCTCTGGAATAGTGCCTCAGGCCTGGATAGCGAGGCTTGGGGCGTCAGCTAGAAGCAAGATGCTGGAACACAGGCTTATGCCTAGTGGACCACTTAATCCAACAAGCTTTTCCTCCAGCCCAAAGCTTAAATAGGATGAGAGAACAGCAGCTCCACCTACTCTGGAAGCAAGACCTGGTATTCATCTGGCCAGGCTTAGCTGAGTCCGGAATCCTGCAAAGGATTACATCCACCAAAAGGTGGAGCATGGGCTTGCCAGCCTGGCAGTACATCTCTGCTGGGCTATCTTAGCATGAGCCTGCTGTTCTGACACTCCTAGGTGGAGGTGGATTCTGGTGGGCTTGTAGACCAGGTCCTGGACTGGTGCTTAGTTGTTCCAAGACTGGGGGGGGGGGGGGGGGGCAGAGGGAAGTTTTGGTGGAGGAGCTCCAACTGCAGGTTCCACGGAGTCAGTTTATGTTTCCCCGTGTTTCTTCTAGAGTTTCCTGCTGTCCCCCAGGCCATGTTTCTGGCTCCCCAGGCTTCTCCTTGGAGGCCTCCGAGTCAGAGTCCAGAGCCAGCTCAGTGAGGTTGATAACAACTACAATGCTATTTCATAGGGTAGCATCACCTATCCCTTCTTTGCATGTAAACATGCTTTGATTAGTAACTTGAAACTTCTTGGTGTATAATCTGATTGGCCAAAACCAGGAAAGGCTTGTTTTCTCTCTGGATTGATTCTTTCACAGTAAGTACAATTTAATTAGGTGTGATGCTACTCTTTCCTATAACTTCTCTTTGCCACATCCGTTCCCCCCCCCCCCCCAGAAGTAACATAGGGCCATGCCCAAAGCTGCCATTCCATGGCCCTGCTCTCAATATTCCTGCCTGGCAAGTCTACCAGAAGCTCTGCCTCTTGGCCTCACATGAATAGCAGACAGAACTGATTTTAAGACGGAGGGAAAAGAAAGACAAGGACAGAAGTGGAGGTTTGATGGCACCCAGTGTGTGCCTTTGCATGAAAAATCATGTCTCCACCAGAAAGTTGTGTTAAAAACATCTTATGGATACATGGATGTACAAACAGATGCACAATATTCTGTTACACATAAGAAAAGAACGCTGATTGATATTCATTTCCTTTCTGTTGTTGTATTTATACATGTTTGCAGAGGAGATGCTTCTGGACTTGTGTTACATAGGAAAAAAGGACCATGCCTTAATTTATAATCTGTTTGCCATCATTTCCTATGATTCATGGTCTGGTTAAAATCTTTATAGAGCCTTCTGCTGCTTCTGTAGATACTTCACAACAAACGTTAAAACATTAAACCTTGGAGTAGATCAAACTATGGTTAGAAAATGTTAAAAATGCAATGAGTCAGTATCAAAAATAGCTTATAGCTTAACGCCAAAACAAGTGAACACGATTCAAGGAAGTCTCAGTTTTTAAAATTCATCTGAAGCATAATATAGACTAAAGGTTATGTGCCAAGAAAAATTTCATTAATGTTTCAGATCTGAACTTTGTAAGGGTAATTTTTTCCACAATTGCTTTATTTCGGCTAGGGCATTGCCAGTTCTGTTTTCATATTCTATATTTTCAGGACCATCTTCTACACACACACGCACACACACACACACACTGTTCTTTTAATGTACAACCAATTCAAGGGTCATGCGGCAGTCGTGGCACATACTGCCACCGAAATTACACAGAATGTAGCGCTCCTCCTCCTCTCCAGACTCATGCTCACAAATCTCAACCACATGCAGCAAACTGGCTCTGTTTTGCCAGAACCCCCCCCCCCCGCAAAAAAGTAGCTCATTTCTGCTCACATGTACTAGAGGCACCATTGTTTCAAATGTACGACCAATCTGAGAGTGTTCCATGCAACAACAAGCATGGCATATAGTGCCACCAAAATAGGATGGAATGCAGTCCCCCTCTCCTCTCCAGACCCCCTTGAATCCTAAGCACATGCAACAAAGCAGCTTCTTTTTCCCAGACCTCCCAAAAGTAACTCATGGCTGTGCATGTGGACTGCAACTAAAAGATGGTAAGCACTGACAGACACCTTTAAAATTCCCTCTCTACAGCTTGCTAGCAAAGATGGTTGGCTGAAAGTGCTCTGTGTGCATCCCTTGTCAGGGTCTGATTGGAAAGAAGGATGCCATTGCTCAAGAAACTAGCAACATCAGAATAACAGGTACACACATCTGCTGCACATTCCCTCTCTGCAGCTGGAAGTGCGAGGCCCTTTCTAGGATCCAGTTGGTTGAAAGGAAGCCATTGACTAGGAAAACAAGCAAAATCAAAGAACAGCATGGCAATCACATGCCTATGCTCCTGCTGACTCAGTAAGCACCTGAACTCAAAGTGACACAAATTTTCAAGGCAAGTAGTTTTGTTTCGCTAAGAATCCTGGGTTCCTAATACCATTCCCAAAGTAACAACCCAAACAGTGATTTTCATGTATATTTTCAGCTTGGGAATTCCACTGTACCTGTATTATACTTAGGGAAGACACCATCTTGATTTAAACTGAGGCCATTTAACCCCCCCTTACAAGAAAACACTTTATTCAAATCCTCATTTTAAAATCTGTTTCCTATTTTCAATTCATGTATTCCTTTAAAAGAAATGGGTATACTCTGAGAGAGGGTTGCCAGTGTCTGGCAGGTGGGGGGAATAGTTGTGGGAGGTGCCCAGCACCGGAGGGAAGTGTGTTTTGTAAAAAAACACAGCATCAGGTACTTACTGGAAGTTCAGACAGGATGTGACGAGATAGCTCTAAGAATCACTCTCAAGAATCATTTCTAGAGTTATCCTTTTCTACTTCTTGTATGAACTTCTGATAAGTTCACGAGGCTGCTTTTAAAGAAAATTTCTCCTGCGACTGGTTGGAAGGGCAACGGGCAGCAGGACCTGGGGGCTTGGCATGCCTTCTCTGGCATGTTCTTTGCGTTCAGAATCTTGCCTCCTTAGAGCTCCCTTGGTTCTGGGCAGTATTTAGCTGAACTTTAGATGCTGCATGGCATACGGAGGTGCTGTTAGGGCTCAACACCTCTTAGTACAGTTCTGTGCAGGAAGCAAATAAGGTGCGAAAAATGTTCTTTTGGCCACTGTCATTTGCATTATCATAAATAGCAGAAAAGAGTTCTAGAAGCTTGTATACCTCCCCCCAAAAAGGCGAAGTGTCTGTCACGCCCCTGTGCGCCCCCTGGCGGCGGCGGGTGCTCCGCCACTCTCCTGCTGGAGCCCCCGGGGAACGGGGCTGGGGAAACGGGAGGACGTGCGTGGCCTCAGAATGGGGTGACGCCTGGTTGATAGCACCAAGCGACCACTCCCCTGTATGGACAGTGACTTAGAGGAGTGCTTGGCCTTGTCGCTCTCTCTCTCACTCACACTGGACACGACTCAGCCCTCGCCAGCTCTCTCTCGTCCCTCTGTGCACGCCACTTCCTCCCCGGCCGTCCCGTGTCTCTCCCTTTTATCCCCTCCCTCGCCCCTCAGTGCTCCCCACTCCTATCTCTTCCCCTGCCCCACTCGTGCTTTCCCCTGTCAATTGTCTCACCCTCCTTCCTCATTGGTGTCCTTCGCTCCTCCTGGCTCAGCCCGTCCCCGCCCCTCGTTTGCTCCTGGCTGTTCCCTCTGGGCCCACCCCTTTCACTCCTGGCCGGTGAGTTCCTGAGTCTCCTGGGCTGTCTCCCTGCTGCCTGCTCCCCCGGCGGCCTGTCCCTCGTATGCCTCCCCGGGCCTCTCTGGGGTCCTAACTCTCCCTCTCCCGCAGGCGTGCCTAGGCCAGCCCCGGGACCTTGCAGTCTCTCTCGGGCATGTCCTGGCGGCTCCGCAGTCGGCTTGGATGCCCGTGCCACCGTGTGGTCGGGTCCACGCGGCCCCGTCGGGGCTTCCACCTCCCCCCACCGCCCCCTGGTAGCTGTTGGAGGGGCCTCCGTTTTCGGCCGGGGCCTCAGGTAAGCCTGCTGAGCTCCCGCCGCAGCGGGAACAGCTGTTCCCAGGGCTCCCAGGAGCCCCACAGCGGGACAGTGTCTATTAAATACTACTTTCTATTTCTGTGGCTGGTATTTACCTTTCCTTTCAAATGCATATTGTTGAACAGCCTAGGGAAACATAAAAGAAAGGTCTGATACCCTGGTTGGGATCTAAAGAGTGTTTAAGCACCTGTACACACTCATGGGGAAGTCGCTGGCATTGATCCTGTCGCTCTGCTCAGCCAAAGTTTGAAGGCTTCTGTCTTAAGTGGCTCCTCATCCACTGGAGGACTCATGCTGCTCTTCACTGCCCTTGCCCATGCCTTGATCCTGATTTTGTCTTCTACTGTATTTGCTACTGCTCCCAATTTAGTGTCATATGTAAATTTAATAAGTATTCCCTCTATTCCTTCATTCAAATCACTGGTAAATATGTTGAACAAAACAGGTCCAGAACAGATCCTTGAGGCACTCCACTTGTCACTCTTCTCCAAGAGGATGTGGAACCATTCACAAGCACTCTTTGGGTGCAATCTGTCAACCAGTTACAGATCCACCTAACAATAACAGGATCCAAACTACATTTTACCAATTTGCCAACAAGAATATTATGTGGAACCTTATCAAAAGCCTTACTAAAATCCACCTCAGAGGAAGAATGACTGTTGGACACTTACCATGAAGGGTCCTTTTCTTCTGAGGACAGCAGGACATCTTGTCCCTCATGAAGTCATCATCAAACTAGTTATTCAAACTAGCCTTCACAGATGGGATTCTAATAATTGCATTATTAATGTGTCCCGGTAGTCCTGCTGTAGAGAAAGAAATGGCCCCATATCCCTTTTAGCTATGAGCATGGGGGAATGTTACCAAGGTCCCCCACCCTACATAGATTTGTGCTGTCTACCTTGATTCCGTCCTAACTAAATTTGCCTTGGCAGCCATGTTAAGAGCTGGAAAGGCTTGTTTTGAAGAAGTTGAGGTCTAGGCTCTTCTCAAGCTATGATCATGAGAGGCCAAAACCTTGAGTGGAAGACTGATTCACTGATAGGACATCTGCATGCCTACCCATTGTTACAGGGACTTATCAAAATAATTTCATCAGCAAATGCACATTTTACTGAGTATAAAATCTAATTAAGCTTCCAGGTGAGCTGATTACCTTTTGCTGACCTTCTCTGAATGTCTCCTAGTTTGCCAGCCTGTTCCAGACATGGGGGAAGCTCCCACCCTGCCAGCCCTTTTGTCCACCCTGGGTGCCATCTGTTTTCATTACCCTCCCCCCTTAACTCAGTCTGAGCAAGGAAATCCATATATTATCATCCTGTACTCGCCCTGAATTTCTGTACCTCATGTATTTGAAATTCTTTTGTACTGGCTCCTATAAATATTGCTACTCTGTCAGCCAAAACTGTGCAATCTCATCCTCTCCACTTGCACAAAGGCTGCCAAGTCCTCTTTTCTTTCAATAGGACTTTGGAACATTTACTTGACACACAAGAGCACCTGTCCACTGCCTTGCCTTATTTTTCCTTGGGATGTTGGGAAGTTCTGCCTAAAGCCCCTACCCTCAACCTGTGGATCATCGAAACAGACAGTATACTGGAAGTTAAGATGATTTTAGTATCCTGGGACTTGTAGCTTTAGAAAAAAAGAAATGGGGAAGATGGGAATACTTTTGTCTTTAGCCATGTTGGGGGGGGCATGATCAGGTCAGGGTAACTGAAAAGTCAGTATTTACTCTAGACTGTGAGATGCATTTGGGTATTCATACTGACTATCTAGTATGTGAGTGGCGTAGTTTTTAATGTGTTGGTCTAAGACTGTGGAGACCAGAGTTCAAATCTCCACTTAGCCATGAAGCACACTATGTGACCTTGGGCGAGTCACACATAGGGATGGGCATGAACTGCATTGTTATAGTTCGGTTTGTGGTTCATGGCTAAACCACAAACAGAACCATGAACGCATAAGAACCAGGTTCGCAAACCAACCCAGTTCGTATCAGTTTGTGAGGCATTTATATGTTAAACCTCTGCTTTGTGCTGTCCCTGAAAAGCTTCAGGGAGCAGAAAGCAGATGTTTCCAAACAGCTGAGCAGTGGGGACGGCAGCTCAGCAGTTTGGTTTAAATGGTTTCAAGCCATTTAACCCTTGCTTTCTGCTGCCCATGGGGACTGCCACTCAGCTGGTTGGAAACCCTTGCTTTCTACTTTCCACAGCTTTTCTCAGAAAGCAGGGTTTAAATGGCTCCAAGCCACTTAAACCAAACAGCATGATTTCATGAAACAGGTAAACCCCTGCTTTCTGCTCTTCACAAACTGCCATGAACTGCATCACAAACATCGCTTCACAAACCATGAACCGGCCAAAATTCATTACAAACTTTAGTTTATCAGCTGATTCATGCCCATCCCTAGTCACACACTCAGGAAAAGAGAGATTGGAAGAAGTATTTCCTCATACATAAACAACATATTTACTCAACATTGTTTCAGTGAATGAATTAATGACATCTTTCATCTCCTCTTACAGAGTCCTCTTTCTCTGACTGAAATTCAGACTATTACAAGTTATTATTATAATCGTATGGCAGTGTGTGTTGTATACCCAGGAGATCTGAGGATTGTCTGGGAGCCAAAGTTCTAACTCTTTAACATTATGCACCACTAAGTATCAAGTTAGATTAATACCAGCAGAGGTGTGCTTTTGGAAGAAAGCAAAGGATACAGTTTCACCCACTCTAACCCATACAGCTGTTAGTCAGTGCAAGTCCTGAAACACTGGGGACCAATTTTACCAGTGTTTCTAATCAGAAGTGACTCTGGTAAGTAGAGCCCAGCAAACCTCTGCGCACTTTCCCCTGAGGACTCCACTGGATCCCACCCACTATTTGGAAGACAGTGACTTCTGAGAATACAGAAGTTATTCATATTGTGACTCTAAAGCTTGTGCTGATTACTTTTAAAATGGGATTTATGGGACAGGTAGACATGTGCTGGATAGTCATTGTAGTTTTCTTATCGGAGTCTTGGTAGCTTAGATTTGTACAAAGGCTTGATTTTTTTTTTTACACTGACTTTCATATTTTTATGGCTTCCCTGGGGACAAAAAACAGTGGGCCACAGAGAGGGGAACTTTGTGCCTCACATTTTAACATACATCAATGCCTTTAAGAACCCCCCCCCCTTTTAATTCAGATATTTTCATTAAGCTGGCCTCTTCTTTCAGTCTGGGGTGGGTGGGGTGGGGTTGGCTAGATGTCAGCTGCTCTTTCTTTGTATATGGTAATTCATTTAAACAGATGGAAATTAATTGGACCAATTTGACAGTAAGCTAGCAAAACAACTGAGGACAGCTTTTCCCCTCTCCAAAGTGGGGGGGGGGGGGGGGAAATCCAGGTGCCAACCCTATTTATTAAGAAGGCCATATCTAGTTGCAACAGTGAGCTCTTAGTGCACCAGAAAGGACAGAGCAAGAAATCCTATTCAGACAATGCCTTTTCCCTTAAAGGAAATGGTGCATAGTAGTCGAGTTGCTTGTTATGTGGTTGACAAGAGGTCGTTAAAGCTTGTTCTGACCTGAAGCCTGATGGATCAGGATTTGGTGCCTGGAAGAGGAGAGAAGCCGGCAGGGGCAGGGAGGAGAAAACCTGCTGCTTCCGACCATTAAAGAAAAATCAAAAGCCAGCTGCTCTCTGAGCAAAGCTTCGTCCTTTTCAGTGCCTTTAATAGACAAGAATATATTCAAGAGAGAAGAATTCATGAGGCCCTGTAGATGTATATCATGGCATTATGTAAAAAATGTAAAGTTTGAACAGTGAGAGACCCTTGGTGCATCTATCTGTCTCATTGCTGAACACCCTTAGAACGAAAGGTGGGGTTTCCTTAGTTCTGTGTGTGGATGCATTCCTGGCCTTATTATTCCATGGTGTTTAATGAAGACATGTTTTCAGTAAATATAGAAAATATAGAAAACCAAGATTTATAAAAGTGAAAAGGATCATATGCTATGAAACAGGACTGTGGTGCTTCAGTTGCTGAAATATGTTTCTTCGTGGCAGTATAGTCACCATTTTTCCAAAGAGAGATATATTGTGAACTCCACTTTTATTTAATGTACAAGACAGCTGTGGTTGACTTGATTAGTGAGCCTGGTGGAAACTGTGGGAGAAATTCTTCAGAACTAGTTTTTCTTCAGCTTGATTGTTTTTCAGTACAATTATCTAATAATCCAAAGGCCTCTATAATATTATTAGTGTTTTACTTTAAGTTGAACATCTGGTTTTTGTTTTTGTTTTACTTTTTAAGAGTTAGATAAAATTAGAATACTATTTTGCTGATCTATTTCCTATGCTTTTTTAAAGGAATTATCATTGACTGAATTCAGTTCATTCTTCCATTAACAATACTATCTGCAGTCTTGCTATAATGAAATCCTTTCCATGTTCTGCATAATTGGGAGGCCATATTGTGGTGTATTGCAGTGACAAAGACAATGAAAAGAAAATTTTCACCTAGTTACAGTACACAGTTATGACTGGTGTGCAGCGGCTTAAAGGTGCTTAAAATAACACATTTCTTCAAAAGAAAGGTCTCTCTGAATGTAAGACCTTAGACATATGTTTTTATTGTACATAAGCTGTACCTTGTATGTGAATATAAGATGACCCCCTGTTTGTTTATGGCATACCTGGGGGAAAATCTAGTCTTGCATTTGAGAGAATACTGTAATTGCTGGATATAAACCATCATGTTTGACATTAGAGAAAGTTGGTTTTAAGCATTTTGTTGGGAAGCCAGTGTGGTGTAGTAAGTTAGAGGGTCAGACAAGGGGCGCTTTCACACATGCTAAATAATGCAATTTCAGTCCACTTCAGCAACCGTTTGCAAGTGGATTTTGCCGTTTCACAAGCAAAATCCAGTTGCAAAGTGCATTGAAAATGGATTGAAAGTGCATTATTTAGTGTGTGTGAAAGCACTTAGGTTTGGGCAGTTCATGGTCCAAATCTTCACACTACCATGAAGTACACTGGGTGATCTTGGACTAGTCAGTTGCTCTTAGCCCAACCTGCCTCGCAGGGTCTTTGCAAGGATAAATTGGGAAAGTGAAGAACTATTTACATAGGTTGAGGGGCAGAATAAAAATACCCTGGGTAGATGCATTCTCCTTCTGTCCTTTCTGCCTTCTTTTTTTCATCATTTTGTCAAGACTTGTATGTTCATTAAATATATCTTTATATTTCTGATGCCTTTTATCTTTTGAAAATGGAACCCTTACCATCTCAGAAGTATAAACTATATCACTCTGTACACCTGATTTATTTTAGCATTAGGCTGTAGATCTTAATTGGAACAGTTGAAAAATAATGTACCAGCCATTTATATCATATTTGGTGTTGTTCCCACATTCCCTTACGCTTTCATTAAACACAATAAAACACAATAGAATCAACAATAGCCTTTCTCAGCAAACCCAGTAGTTGTTGCTCAAGTTTATAGTGCAAAGTTTATGGAAGAAAGGAAATTGGGGGGGGGGGGGGGGGAGGGATCAGATGATTGTCTTAAAGTCACCTGCTCTCTGATTTTTAATATTTTCAATGGAAGGAGTTCTCCTTAGATACCTAAAACCTTAATTTGTGTATCTCCATGAAAGCACAATGTGACTGTATAGCCCATGAGAAGGGTAGGGAGACCGCTGTGTTCACCATTGTTCCATGACTCTGTGCCCTGCCATTCATTAATTCTGGCTGCTCATTAAGTGTACAGGAAACGTGTGGCAAGCAGTAATTTTTCCTTTCATACTGCTGCTGATTCCCTTCACTTTATTGGTGATTGCCTGCCTGCCTCACCAGCATTCACTCTAGGCCTAACAAGATCGACTTCTCATTCTGCAGCCTTGCAAACGGACATTTTCCGTTCAAGGGAGTCTCCTGCAGAGGATCCCAGCTGCTTCCACTTAAACACCCAGAAACTAATCCTTCAGAATCAGCTTGAGCAGGCCAGCATCTGTCTTTCACATTTGGGTTCCCTCAAGGTTCCTCCGATGAGGCTCCACACCCTGGGTCAGACGGTTATTTCTACCTTTTGGGCTGCCTTTTGATTTTGAGCCTGCTCTCCATCCAGTTCCTTACATTCCAAGGTTTTACAGTGCTAGGAGAAATTTTCTCTTGGGGAATATTCTGGTACTTGTAGATTTCAAAAAGCCCATCTTTCCTTGATTTTGTTGTCACTCTTACAATAGCTGTATTTCATTCATGTATCTTAAGTATCTTGTGTGTAGGCAAGAATGATACAAGAAAGCATTCTGGAATTATGTAGGTTGCCAAATCTGATACCAAGAGAGACTTTGTAGACAGGGCTGACACACCATCCCTTAAGCTCTGTTACATAAAACTATCATGGCAGGTTGCATCCCTATGCTTCTGTTATTCCGCAAATTGTGTAAAATGGAATTGTTCCGGAGGTCATTTTTATAAAGGGGAAAGGGTTGTAGTTAATGCCTGTGAAAGCTTAGGCAGTTTTCACTGCATTTTTTATTGTATGTATCATACTGCTTTATTGTATTGTTCTGTAATTTTGTCATCCAGCTTTATTGCATTGCTTTTTAAGGTATTATCCCATTCCTATTGCATTGTTTTAAATTGTGTAATCTGCCTTGAATTTCAAAAAGAAAAGTGGACTATGAACAAAATAAATAAAATATTTATATATTTACTTTATGTCTGCCTTTTTTGCTGGGATTCGTGATATAAAACAATGTTTTATATTGGGCAGCATAAGACACCCAGTAAACAATGCAATAAGATTACAAAAATAAATAAATAAAAGTAAATACATAGGGTGCCTGTGCACTCTTCAGTAAAGGGTGGGTTTGCCTGTAATCCCAGATCTTCGACGTGGTCTCTGTGATTCACACCATTGGGTTTCTGCGCCTGCGCTGAAGCTCATCGGTATCTACAAAGCTAATGGATTTTCGCACCCAGTCGCTCCGCGCATGCGCGGGCACCTGCGCGCATGCCCAGAGGAGCCGGGCGCGGACATCCCGCCAGTTCTCTTCTGATTGCCGCTCGGCTAACAGCCTTCCTCGTCGGTTCGTAGACTACTTCTTAAAGCATCGGATTCATCGTTTCTTTCGAACTTCTGGACTGTCTCTGACTATTCTTTCTCTTACTGGACGTCGGCACCACACTACTTCGGCTCCTGTACCCTTCAGGGTACGAGATCCCCCCCCCCCCCCCGTTCTTCAGGCCTTACTGCATGGCTCAACGGTGGGGCTGCTTCAAGCGTTGTACCTCGTGTGGGAGCAAACTCGCTGCCCCCAACGGTCACTTGCTTTGTATACTCTGCCTAGGAGAGTCCCATCGACCAGAGTCCTGTGCGCACTGCTCCAAGTTTTCAAATCAAACCCGAAAAAACAGAGCAGCTAGACTCAAGGTCGCGCTTTTGGAATTGGCTCTTCGCCCGTCCACCGCGAGACCGATGGACGCAGCAACGCTGTTGACGTCGATCCCGATGTTGGCTACCGCATCGAAACCGCCGCTACTGAAGGCGGCCTCCGACGTGGACCGACACCCACCCAAGAGATTGAAGGTCCCGCACTCCTCCTCTTCGACTCCCACGAAAAAGAAAAAAAAAGACAAGTCGGAGAAACGTAAGCCACACCCGGCCAGTAAGTCCCGTGATACGGGCGAGGCTCGTGGAACCGTAGATCGCAGCTCCAGAACCTTGAGCTCAGCGGCACCCAGCCAAGCAGCCCTTCCTGATGACTCCCCACCGCCACCGGAGATCATACAGTTGCTGGACTCCCCTCTCAGGCCCGCTGGCCCTGATTTGCTGACGACGATCCTACAAACTCAGGACTTCGCCGCGGCGGAATATCCATACCCTCAAGGGCACCGTTCGCAACCGGGCTTTTCGCGATTGGGCTCCCAGCGCTCGGCTTCACCGATCGATACAGAGGGTTCTCACCATCCAGAGTATGACACCTCTCCGTGAGACCCAGACGTCAGCTCTCCACCTCAATGCCCGGACCGCCCGCGAGAACCACCCCATCCTTGGGACCCCCCTCGGTCTCCCCCAAGGTACGACTACCGGCAATGGGAACCCCGTGGATATTACCCATACGGAGCCTACCCGCTATCGACTACGATGCTGTGGCTCTCTCCCACCCGCTCGGCGTGGGAACATCAGCCTCGATACCGATCCTGGTCACCTCAACGCTACTACCAAGAACCGGCTCCACGGCGCCATCCTACAGATTATGACGCTCGACACCAAGACCGCCATCGATCCCGATCTCCCTCACCACCGATCTGGAGACCGATCCAGGCTCCCCACCAGCCACCAGCATCCACACCGATCCCACCTCGACCGTCAACCTCGGTGGTCCCAGCCCAGCCTCCGCAACCACCACCGACCCCACTATCGGTATCGGGCTCCTCCGAGGCCGACTCCGACCTGGATGCCTCTTCCATCCATAGCTCACCACGACCATCTCCTAAGCCGGATACTTCAGATAATCTGCCAATCTCCCCCTCCGAAGATGTTTCTTCCTACGGGGACCTTATCAAGCGCATGGCTATGTCTTTGGGCATCCCCATTGCCCAACTGCCTCAGTCGGTGTCGGACCCAGTATTCGACATCGTCCAAATGGATACTTCACCATCCGTAGCCCTGCCGCTTTCGTCGGTTTTCCTCCAAGCCACTAAGTCCCAATGGGACAAACCGGCCTCGGCTCCAGTCTCGTCCCGCCGCCAGGATCATATGTATAAGCTCCAAGAGGATGGCATCGAATTCCTCGTTACGCATCCCAAACCGAACTCCATGGTGGTAAACTCCTCCACCAGATCTAAGAGGACCCACTCCACCCCACCAGACAAAGAGAGCCGTCGCCTTGACGCGTTTGGCAGAAAGTTCTACTCGGCAGGAGCCCTGGGCATTAAGACAGCCAACTACTTAGCCTGCATGGGCAGATACCAATATGCTCTTTGGGAACAAGTCTCAGACCTCACCCAAGCCCTACCTGATGACAAGCGACAAGTGCTGCGTAAGATCCAAAAAGAAGGCTTGCTCTTGGCCAAGCAGCAAGTCAACTCAGCGAAACACACGCTGGATGCCTCTTCTAAGACGATGTCCACAGCCATCGCCCTCAGAAGGCACTCCTGGCTTTGTAACACCTCACTCCTGCCAGACACCAGAACCTTGATTGAAGACCTTCCCTTCAACGGTCAAGGTCTGTTCCACTCCACCACTGACACGGTCCTCCAGGACCTGGACAAAAGCATCAAAGCATCCAGGACCCTTGGAGTATCTCCCTCCACCTCCCGGCCGTTTAAACCACGCAATTGGTCAAGGCCTTAGTCACGCCGCTCATCCACAAGGAGCTCCCCGGATTGCTCCTGGCGCCCGAGACCCTCTCCAGCTCAGCAGCGCCAGCCATACCAGGCTAAGCAGCGCCAGATGACGGCCCAACCATCCGGCTGCCAGAAATTTCCAAGGGGCCCCAAACAGGGCCTTTGACTCTTCCCCTTCCTCTACCCCACCCACGCGCCTAGCCCCCTTTCTTGAAGCATGGCGCGAAATCACCTCGGACGAGTGGGTTCTGTCTACTATAGCCACAGGCTATCGTATCGAATTTACACATCTTCCCACAGGCCACACATTGGCAACCACCAGACCCACCCTGGCACTCCAAGCCGAAATCACCACCTTACTAAGCAAAGATGCCATAGAACCAGTTCCACCGCATCACCGTGGAAAAGGCTTCTTCTCCCGCTTCTTTCAGATCCCAAAACGCAACGGGGACACGAGACCCATCCTCGACCTTCGGAATCTCAACATCTTTGTCCAATACAGACGCTTCCGGATGGTCACCCTCCGCTCCTTCCTTCCCCTGCTTCGCTGAGGCTCCTGGATGGCAACCCTCGACCTCCAGGACGCCTACTTTCACATCACCATAGCCCCCCAACACAGAAGGTTTCTCCGCTTCACAGTAGGAGACGACCACTTTCAATACAAAGCCCTCCCCTTCGGTCTCTCCACCGCGCCCTGAGTTTTCACCAAAACCATGGTCGTAGTGGTGGCGCGCCTACGTCTCCAGGGAATCCCCTACTTGGACGACTGGCTCCTGGTGGCGGACTCCCCGGACCGCCTAAGCCAACACATCGCTTGCACCCAAGCCCTCCTAGTACATCTGGGCCTCAAGGTCAACGAGGAGAAATCACACCTCTGCCCTTCGCAATGAGTACAATTCATCGGGGCCATTCTAGACTCTACTTCCCTGACAGCCTTCCTCCCGGAAGACAGAGCATCCGTCCTGGCAGCCCTGGCAAACCAGGTCAGCACCCACCAGACCACTTCCGCCCTCCTCCTCCTCCAGCGTCTGTTAGGCCTCATGGCAGCCACGACTGCAGTCATCCCAGTAGCCAAACTCCGCATGAGGCCCCTACAGCTCTGGTTCCTCAGCATCTTCCGCCCCAACCGGGATGCCCAATCCACTCTGCTTACCCTACCACCCAGGGTCCGGAATTCTCTACTATGGTGGACGCACAGCAGCAACCTCCTGCAAGGCGCACCCTTCCACCTCCCTTCCCCCACCTGGATGCTCACCACAGACGCCTCCCACTGGGGCTGGGGCGCACACCTAGCAGGTCACACCACAGGAGGCCCATGGGACATTCTCCACTGTTCCAGGCATATCAACTACCTAGAACTCCTAGTGGTCTTTCACGCCCTACACACGTTCCGCGACCTCCTTCGAGGCCACTCAGTGGCGATCCTTTCCGACAACACGACAGCGGTCGCCTATATCAATCGGCAAGGAGGCTCCGTATCCCGATCGCTATGCTGCCTCTCCCTCCGTTTATGGAACTGGTGTCTGCTCAACGACATTCATCTCAGAGCCACACACATCCCAGGTTGCGAGAACACCAAAGCAGATCGACTGAGCAGTGGACTGGTTTCCCCCCATGAGTGGGAACTCTCAGAAGAGCACCTCCTCCCAATCTTCCAACGCTGGGGCACACTGGACATAGATGTGTTCGCCAACCAGACCAATGCCAACTGCCACAACTTCTGCTCTCGCGGGGGCATGCACCCCGACTCCCTGGGAGACGGCCTCTTCTTCCCATGGACGGACAACTTCCTATACCTCTTTCCCCCGCTCCCGCTTCTCATGCGAGTCATCTCCAAGATCCGAGCAGAACAAGCAAACTGCATCCTCATAACACCCTGGTGGCCACGCCAGCCGTGGTTCTCACCCCTACTGTCGCTCGCTCAGGGTCAGTTCATCCACTTTTCCCCCAACCCGCATCTCCTAGGAGTCTCCAACTCGCCACTCCTGCACCACGACATCCCCCACTTGAAACTGACGGCATGGAGGCTTTTCCCACAGGCTTCTCCTCCAGAGTCGCCAATGTCCTCCTGAACTCTCGGAAGCTGTCAACCAGGACGTCATACGCTTACAAGTGGTCCAAATTCACTCGCTTTCTCCATGAGGACAACACCTCTCCCACCTCGGTGGGTTTGTCCTGCATCTTTGACTTCCTCCTCTCGCTAGCTGACTCAGGCTTGTCGCACTCCTCCATCAGAGTCTACATGGCAGCCATTTCAGCATTCCACAACCGGGTAGATAATTTCACGGTGTTTGCACACCCCCTCTCCAAACGCTTCTTACAGGGACTGCTCCACCTCTACCCACCGTCTAAACCACCGGCACCCCTCTGGGATCTTCCCCTGGTACTGCGTCAGCTCACCAGGAAACCGTTCGAGCCCTTATCGTCCTGTGATCTTAGACTCCTGGCGTGGAAAACCACGTTCTTGGTGGCCATCACATCGGCTCGATGGGTGGGTGAAATCCTCGCCTTCAGGCATGATCCACCCTATCTTTCCTTTCCCCTGAACGGAGTACGTTTGCTCCCGGACATCACGTTTTTACCGAAAATACTCTCAGAGTTCCATTTACACGCCGAAGTCTTCTTACCGGACTTCTTTCCTAACTACTCCTCTGAAGAAGAGCGCTTACTCCACACTCTAGATGTAAAGCGCGCCATCCTCTTCTACCTTCAATGCATGAAATCAACGAGGCGATCACCGCGTCTGTTCGTCTCATATGCCTCGGGGAGACTGGGAACCCAGATAACCTCCCGCAGACTCTCCCGATGGATAGTTGAACTCATCTCCTTATGTTACAAACTAGCCCGTACCCCTCTACCGGGTCCGGTAAAGGCGCATTCCACTTGGGCCGTATCCACATCCACAGCCTTCCTCAAAGGTGTTGCCCTATCGGACATCTGCAAAGCAGCTACTTGGGCGTCTCCCTAACACCTTTATTCGGCACTACGCCTTTGATACTAGAGCATCGGACCGGACGGCCATGGGCAGACTGATCCTGTCAACCGCATCTTGCTGACCGCCGGCCTGCACCCACCTCCAGGTAGGACTTGCTCGTTAATCTCCCAATGGTGTGAATCACAGAGACCATGTCGAAGATAAACAGGTTGCTTACCTGTAACTGATGATCTTCGAGTGGTCATCTGTGTATTCACACCTCCCGCCCACCTTCCCCTCTGCAACCAGGCGGAACCTGCTTCTACTGGTTGCAGCGGTCAGAACTGGCGGGATGTCTGCGCCCAGCTCCTCTGGGCATGCACATGGGTGCCCGCGCATGCGCGGAGCGACTGGGCATGAAAATCCGTTAGCTTTGTAGATACCGATGAGCTTCAGCGCAGGCGCAGAAACCCAATGGTGTGAATACACAGATGACCACTCGAAGATAATCAGTTACAGGTAAGCAACCTGTTTTTATGTGTGATCAACACTGGAAGTAGGAAGAAGGGCAGTTGGAGCAGTTCTTTGCTTCTGGGGTTGCCCATACTCTTAATGTTGAGTATTTTATTAATCTGATCACTGTGCAAGAGCTTTTATTGCTTTGTTGCCTAAACTAATTTTTGGATATTGCTCAGACCTTTAAGAATTATTTGTCGGGGGAAGTGGCTGCAACCAAGTTCCAGGTTAGCAGCTAGTACTCAGAGCTCACCGCCTGCCTGCTCAAATTTGGATATTTTTACCCTCCTCAAAACAACCAAACATATTTTGAATGATGCCACCGAAAGGAAGCAAGAAGGGAAAACAGAAACAAGAAAGTGGGCTCCGTTTAACAGAATTTTATTCAACTACAAACGCTTCCTCCACCTCGTCGGCTGAGCTGGGGAGGTGTGAACCAACGACTGTAGAAAGCCCACTCACTGCAAGTTTCCTGACACAGGCATTAACTAAACAATGCCAGGAACTGAGACAAGATATCACAGAAATGTTAAAACCAGCATTTCAACGAATGGATGAGCTGGAAGACCTTCAAAAGCAGATGAATCAAAAAGTTGAATGGGCTCTCCAGAAAATTACGGAGCTTGAAAGGCAAGTACCTGCAAGAAATTTAGATGCTTGGGCTAGGGAGCGCATCTTATCTCTCAATCATCACAGCCGTGAGCTTTCTTTGAAGTTCAGAGGGTTTAAAGCAAATGCTGAAGAGGGAACAGAGCTAACTGTATTTGTGGCAAATTGGCTGGCATGCACTTTAAGGCTGGAAGCTGGCATCATGCCCTTGCTACAGAAAGCATATTGCGTCAGGAAGGTATGCGAGGAATCCACTTCCCCATCATATACCAGAGATATATAGTAGAATTTAAAGACTTTCGGACACGACAGAAAATCCTACCAGAGGCCAGGGTATGGAGCAGTTTGGACTTTCAAGGCACAAAGATACAAGTGTTCCCAGATCTCCCCCCTGAATTTCTAAAGATAAGAAGAGATCTTAAGAGCATCACAGCTAAACTGTGGGATTTAGGTATTAAGTACCGATGGCTGCATACTGGCAAGCTATGTGTTCAACAGGGCTCTACTTCCTATCTTGCTCATGACTTGGTCTCAGGTGAAATAATGCTGGCTGCCTTAAATCCTTCCCCATCTTATTCCCAAGAAAACAGCTGGCAAGAAGAAACAGTGTTCCCCTCTTGCGTCAGCTAAAACAACTCAGGTCTGTAGTCTGGAAGACCATGAAGGTTTTGAAGAGAGTGTGGACTCAATGTAGAGGTGGAGGTTTTGGGTAATATTGAATAACTTTTGTACTATGCTAATAAGTGGTGGGACCAATCGGTCCCCCCCATGACCAATCAGTCCCTGGAAGGAAAGTTTCTACCCTCCCGACCTTTGAGGCCTCCGAGGACTGAGATTAATTTAGTTCAAGGTCTGTTAATATACTGTAAATTACTATAATGAACTGAGATTGTTTGAAAACTTAAATAATATCATTCAGTAACAAGTTTGGGAGAAGAAAGAAGAGGGAAGAGGAAGGAGAAGATTCGACGATAAAGCACGCATGTGAAGTTATGTTTGTTTATATTATTACCTGATTTTGGCAGTGTAGTATAATTATAAAATTCTTTCTTCAATAAAAATGCTTTAAAATTGAAAAAAAGAATCATTTGTCAGTGTCTGGTTGATTTACATGCTTTGTGGACTTATCTCATTCAGGTTAAACAGAAAGAGGGGTTACAGAGATATGCTGTTACCACTTTGATCTTAAAGCAGGCCCATAGCTATCATAGGGCCCATGGGGCCTGGGCCCCCCATGGTTTTTATGGCCCCCTCCCCCAATCCTCAGCTTTCCCCCTGGCCCCCTTACCTCCAATCGATTGCCTGCCTGCCAGTGGCAGTCTAGCCCCAGCCTGTTTTCCTCTAAACCGCTTGTGCTTTGCCTCTCCCCGATAAATCACTTCTGTTTTTCTTTCCCGGGTCAGTTTTCTCCACTCCCCCCGCTCCCGCTTTTTCTTGTTAGCCCAATTCCAAGGGCTCTGCATTCAGCATGGGCTAGAATCTCATTTTTCTGCAGAAGTGGGAGGCTGCTAAAAATGTGTGCCTTGTACATTTAAAAGCAACTTAATTTCTCTCTGACTATTGAGTCCCTGTTTGGGGCCAGCGCTGCTGGGTTTCTGCGTCACATGGCCATTTGAATACAGGGCTAGGTAAGCTGGGTGCCCTCTATCCATGCCTCGGCTCAGCATCAGGGAGGGAGGGAGACTGGGGAGGTGCATCTTAGTGCTGGCAGCACGTCAGTGCACTTTTTGTGATGTCAGTGCACATGTGTGGAGCTTTTGGGGGGCCCTCTTTTCCCAGCCCCCCCCCCAAAAGTTTCCTAGCTACGGGCCTGTCTTAAAGGCACAGTTCATTTAAATTACAAGCAATAGAAGGTGGCTATATATTATTTTAATTGATGTATAATAGTTTCAAGAATGATTTTTTTTAATCAATTTGCTTGCCTAGAAGTTTTTCCCATTATTAAAGGCTCTGTAAACTTTGCACGCACATCACAAATATATAAAGTATGTGTAATAGGGGATGTTCCTCCATTTTCATAAAAGGTTTTAAAAGTCACAGTCTCTACTATGGCTACCGAGTTGGAGAGAATGTAAAGATTTTGAGTGTTGGAATGAAAAACAAGTCTTTGATACTTAGGGCTTTTGACAGGTAGCCATTTTAAAAAGAATCTGTACATAAAAGCAATTCGGGCAGTGTGCCTCCTCTAAGAAGAAACAAATAGTTTACTGTATATTGCTTTCAGGGCAAATAGTTTGTCAGTGTTCAAGACTTTTCATTGTACATTCACTTTGACCATAACCGGGGAGCCTCTTATCAGGCCTCTCCTGGCTTTAAGCATCTCCTATAAATCTATGAGTTATCTTATCTAAATCTCCTGATGCACAGTTCATCAGTCATGCTGGGAAAATTGATTCCTGGCCTTATAAATACCCTTTCCTTTGAATTTCATGAGTGGTTCTCCCCTATCAACAAAACATGACAATCAGGAGTTCATACTAGTAGGAAGAAAAACTCTTTCATTTTGTATTTGTTGTTTTCCTTCCAAATATGGAATTTCGGGAGCTTAAGTGATACTTTGTAATATATTTTATGTTTATTTATGACATTTTTATTATATTATTCGCAATGGTACTAAAATAAGTTAAATAAAATATGACAATTCCATGTGGTCCACAAAATTACAGTATCCATTCAAAATATATAGAAACAAGTTATTCCAGAATGTTATCCCAACTCAACAAATTGGCTAGATTCATTGTAATATACTTTAAATGTATCTTTATGCCTTTTTAAATTCTGTACTCTTGGCTTGACAAATCAAGGGCAGTCCCTTCATCGTGGCACTGAGATTTCACAGATTCTTATGCCAGTGTGCTTTCAAGCAAGCTTTTTAAAACGGTATCACTTCAAAATTATTTTACTGCCTTTTAAAAATGCATCTCCACAGCAAGACAGGCATATTCTTTTAACTTTTCTTTTAGCTATACTCAGCACCCGAGTATGTTGATTAGCTAAGATAGTATTGATGAATATATAGGTCCAGATTTCAGTGACTCAAAGGGGACCCTGTAGGCTGCGGTCACACACAATAAATAATCCACTTTCAGTGCACTTTCAATGCACTTTGAAACTGGATTTTTACAGTGTGAACTGGCAAATCCAGTTTGAAAGTGCACTGAAAGTGGATTGAAAGTGGATTATTTAGTGTGTGTGACCGCAGCCGTAAAAAGGATTTCTGAGGGCGTGATCATACGCACCCATTTGCGACACAAGAAGGACGATTCCCCGCCGGCTCAAAGTGGCGTGATCACACAAGCACATCTGGGAAGCATCCTGCAACTGGTGTCAAAGTGTCGCAAACCACTTTGAGCCGGTGGGGAATCGACTTATTTAGCTACCAGTGAAAGGGCAGTCTCAAATGGTTTGCGACGGCCCAGAACTGACCTTTCCTGGTGTGATCACACCAGAGCAAACAAGTGGCATTGGGGAGCGGGCTTTTTGGGGTTTTTTCCCCCTCCCATCCCAGTATGCACATCATTGGATGATCCCAAGGGTGGACAGGCAAGTCATCGATCCCTTGTAGAAGCAGATAAGTGCACTGAAAACAGCCGGGAAAAAAAACCCAACTCGCCCACGGCTGCGTGTGATCACGCAGCGACAGTTCGCCCTCACAGGTCCATGGACCTGTGTGATCCTGCAAAAGCGGCACAAATTGCACCGGCTCAAATTTGAGTCACTTCCCGTCTGGCTTATCTTGCTCGTGTGGACGGGGCCTGAGACTCTCTATTAATGGGTTTGCTTTGTCAGGTGCTTGTTCCCAGTATCGGATCAAACAACAACATGAAAATGGTTGCTTCAGAGCAGCTGCTCAAGTGACTGGTAGCTCTCAACCAATCTGAGGTTTGTGAAGCTGTTGTCAAATGGGCACAACTGTGAGACTTCTGCTCAAAGTAGTCAAGGATCAGATCTTTGTTGATGAAACACAGTTCTTTATTTCCAGTCTCTACATTGGTACAGCTTCTTGGATTATTGTCAGAGATAACACAGATGACAGAAGCGGGTCTATTATACCTTTCTAAGCAGTTTGAATTACCCATAGGTAGCCAATCACTACAAGGGAAAAACGGCGGGCAAAAGGGGCTCTGGCCGTTTGCTTCCCACAGGAAAGAAAGTGAGGTGTCAAGTTGTAAATTTCCCCTTCCAAACCAGACCCTTCAGATGTTACCAGTTCACATAACAATCCATGGCCTCAAGGCTTTCGCACATTGATAAGAGATGAGACTTGTCCTCCCTTGGAGTCTCAGCCGAGATGAATGGAATGCGGAGGTAGGAGTGTGAGAGGCCCATTGTTCCCATACTTTGAAGTTGACATCCTCCCGCTTTGACAGTTACACAAACCAGGCCGGTCAGGGTCATAAACCTGGGGTCACACATTCTACATACACGCTGATACATACTGGCCAGAATGAGGGTTACATGACAGGTGTTCATGAGAGCAGCTAGCATACATACAGTGCCATAAGAAGCAGAGCAACAAACACAGAAAACATATCTGAAACATGGCTGTAAGCAAAAGAAATACTCTGTCTGAATCAGCAGATTCTGACAACAACCTCCAATTGGACAGGCACCTCTGTTTGACTTGCCTTTAAGATTCCCTTAACTATGCTTCAGCAGCGGCGACGGAAAGCCATTATTATTTAAAATATGTATATCCTGCTTTTCTCTTAGATAAGATTCTGCAGATGACAAGAGAAGTACATCAGCTGCTGTATTAGCATTGGTGTTTTTATCAGATTCCAAGTACTGGGATGAAGGATAGTGTGCCTCTCTGCTAGTCTCTTGTGCACAGTTCTGAGACTCACAGGCTACGTGGCAGATGACTAGATGGTGGGCATAAATAATCAGCATGTGGAGTGAGGAGCAGGATCTCATTCACAGGCTGCACCACCAAGATAGTTTCCATGCTCCTGTTCTAGCAGATCACAGCACTGGATCAGTTAAACACGGGATGGCCAAGGACAAGACCAGTGGAACACAGTTTCTGTACCCTCTGGCATGTTTTAGTTTACCTGCATTTTATAGTCTGCACAGGGCAGACTCAGTGTGATAAAACATATCTAGTTTCAGAGAGTAGCTGTGTTGGTTTGCAGCAGAACAGATAGATTAAGTCCAGTAGCCCTTGGAGACCAACAAGACTTTCAGGGAGTCAACTTTAGGGAGTCAAAGCTTCCTTAGAATCATAGAATCAGAGAGTTGGAAGGGGCCATACAGGCCATCTAGTCCAACCCCCTGCTCAATGCAGGATCAGCCTAGAGCATCCCTGACAAGTGTTTGCCCAGCTTAAAGACTGCCATTGAGGGGGAGCTCGCCACCTCCCTGGGCAGCTGATTCCACTGTTGCACAACTCTTACTGTAAAAAAGTTTTCCCTAATATCTAGCTGGTACCTTTCTGTCCTTAATTTAAACCCATTATTGCAAGTCCTGTCCTCTGCTGCCCATAGAAACCTGCCCTCCTCTAAGTGACAGCCCTTCAAATATTTAAGAAGAGCAATCATGTCCCTCCTCAACCTCCTCTTCTCCATACTGAACATTCCCAAGTCCCTCCGTCCATAGGCGTCAACTTCAGGGGGGCTGGGGAGCTGGAGCCCCCCCCCCCAACTTTTCCAGGACATGCTGAGCCTCCCCCAGAGACAATGGCCTATAATGTCTCTGGCCCAGTCCCGGCCCCCCCACCCCGGAAATTGGAAAGTCTATGCCCTTGCCTCTGCCTTTCCTCATAATGCTTATCGCTCTCCTCTGCTCCTGCTCCATTCTGTTCACATACTTTTTAAAATGAAGCCTCCTAAACTGCACACAATACTCCAGGTGCAGCCTGACCAATGCAGCAATCAGTTCCTGAGTCCAGGAACTGAGAATCTCGATTCCTACTCGTATCTGATGAAGGGAACTGATTCTGGAAAGCTTATACTCTGAAAATGTTGGTGGTCGCTAAGGTTTTATTGGACTAGAAAATAATATATATGATGATCTGATAATTTAGCAATTATCCATATACATTTTCATAAAAGTATACATAACTGACAATAATAGATGTTACCTATGGAAATTTCACATTTGGTATGGAGGCACACAGGGACAAGCGTTTGCTGAACATTTTGCTTCAACTATGTAATTCAGATTGTTTTCCTGGCTGTTTCAGACTCATACTATATAGTCTGCAGTCACCAATTCCCATTCCATTTACATCTTTCAGGTGTGGAAATGTAGAAACTAGAAGCTCTAGTGCCTTAGCAATGTCCACTTTTTATTATTTATAATACTTGGCTAGTGCTTATGCTGCCATTCATAAATGCTTTAGAACAAGAAAATTGACTATTTCAAGGGAAATGCTTGTCATCTTTTGATAAACAGCTGGAAGTTTTGCATACATTTATGAAAACAGCTATGGAATCTAGAGAATGAGTCCTCACAGCAGTGGCAAATACCACAACAATACTGTGCATGTCATTCCTGAACAATGCTTTTTTATTTCTTGGGGCATGCAGAATAATAGTGCTGCAAATAAGGATGGTGGGTGAAGCACCTGGCTGCCATTCTGTTTGTGTAAATGTATGTATATGCTCTGTGTATTGCCGTATGGGGAAGATAGATGATCCTCAGTTCTTTTATTTGCAAGACTGTTTCATTTTGACCCTGACAGGCGTGCTGTTTGGTTTTAGTGTGTCATAGCTTTCCCGTGTTCTGAATTGATTTTGCATTGTTTTAATTGTATTATACATGATCCGTAACACCCTCTGTGCAGCGTAGAGCTTTTCATAGAGCCACTGCCAGTCAGGGATGGGTGTGACCCATTGGTTTGGCTTGTTATGTCAGCTTTTTATGTCAGCAATGTTTTGCATGTATTTGTGATCCCAGCTACACAATAACTTTATTCCATTATTCTTTTTAATGTCAGTTTACCTAAAATAAAACGCTGAAACATTACTCAAACATAGAAAACTGGTCCTTAAGCTTAGTCTGCAACTACTGTTAAGTTCAGTATTAATTCTGTCCCGTTGCCAGAAAACAGATCTTTTTTGAGTTCCAATAAAACAAAATGTTTTTTTTTTGTTTTTCTAACAGTGTTCAGATTATTCTCAAAACTACTTTTAGGGATTTTAGAATAATACAGCATTCCCAAAACACATGAGAAAATATTATATTGCAAATTGACGGCTCCTTTACTGATTATCTTTTTTTGTGAATCTAAACTGGATGTAAAATACGACTGAACAGTCGTAACACCCTTTTAATTTTACACTACGTACAAAATTTAGAGTCTTACTTCAAAGGTATAGCTATGTTTCCTGCATTATCTGCCAGTCTTGAGTTCAATTTAATTTAGAAATGCAGGTGATATAATCATACGTCTGTATTTTCTTTTTTGGTTTAAGTTCCTTGTGACCTATTAACCATCAGTTACAAATTAATTAAATTATAAATTCTTGGAATCTTAATTTCAAGAGGAATAAAGTTAAGAGATTTGATCTGGTTTCAACAAAGAAGGCTGGAGGTGAAGAATTTCATTATAAGCTCCACCCTATAAGAATGTTACAAAGTTAAATTAGTTTTAAGACTGCACCTTTCACCTTCAATTTTTGCTTTGCTTAATGATCAACTACATGATTTTTTTCAGTTAAATAATTTTAATGCCCAGAAGAATGGCAAATTGGATATGTTTGTTATTAGATAATTAACATCTGATGAATTATAAAGAAGGCATATGTAAGGCAGAATAAAACTTCCATGTTTTTTATTTCCCCTCCCCAAATAAGGCATGTAGTTGAGCCTTATTGAGAAAGCATAATGGTTCTTGTAACCAAAAATCATTTTTGAATCTATAATCAATGACAATAATTCTATTAAATTTCTCAGGTTTCCTCATTGTTATTAAATTTAGATTAAATCCCTTTAAGCTTTAAGAAGCAATAAGAGATTCACAAATTAGTTAGCATTTACACGACTATAAATATATCTTATTCTGATATTATTAGCTTCTTCAGATATTGAATTAGTTTCAAGTAGAATTTCCAACCCACAGGTGTGACTTGGAGATCTCCCAGAATTACAATTGATTCCAAGACTACCGAGATCAGTTCCCCTGGAGAAAATGGCTGCTTTGGAGGGTGAACTCTGGCATTATATTCAGCTGAGGTCCCTGCCCTCCCCAAACCCTTTCCCCCCAGGCTGCACTCCCAAGTGCCCAAGAATTTCGAGATCCCTAGTCTCAAGTCAGTTTAAAACTACTAAAATGATTATTGGGAGGGTGTCACATTTGGAATACGGCCTTATAAATTAAATTACCTATGACCAAAGAATGCAAATAATTTACAGTGTACAGATACGTTTTGTAAAAGTTAAAGAATTTTTATTATATACTGGAATGAACAAAAATGGAGATAAAACATATCTCTTTGCTTGTTATAAACACCTTTTATTTCTTTTTCCCTCCTTTATATTGAGCTATTGTGTAATATAATGTATGAATTATTAAACTGTTATTGTTTACATTATTTACATATGAAATTGCCACATTAGCTGTCTAGATTCCTTTACAATAACATTTAATCTTTAATGTATTGAAATGTTATTATAATGGCTCAGTCTTTCTAAATATGTTTTACAAAACACTTTAATATTAGTGGTGTTTTTAAACTTACATTCTGAATTCTTCAAAATCTTACTAATTTCTGAAGTTATCAGAACATTCACTAACAATTAACTGAATAACAGTATTTTTATCCAAATTCCCTTTTTGTAGTTTGTTTTTTTAAAACCACTTTAGGACTTTTGTTAACCTCTCCCTGTTCTGACTGTGATTTTTAAATTAAGTGCTGATTAATTTGTGATACCACTTTGATTATACTTGTACTTCTACATATCAGAATAAATAAGTGAAGGGAAGAATTTGTGATTTAAATAGAGTTAAAGCTTACTGTACGTCAAACAGTGATATATTTAGAGTAGACTTGCCTGACTGAAACCATACTGGTCATGAACAATTTAATGATCAACTCAGTAAATATCAGAGGCCTCAGCAATTTAATTAAGAAAAAGTGTTTATTGCAATATGTGAAAACCCTTCACACATCAATTTTATTTCTCCAAGACACTCATTCGAGATCTACAGCAGTCCCTCTATTGAAATCTCCGCTATTTCCAACTCAGCCTCAAGCCCCAGGATCCTCTAAATCCTATGGGGTAGCCATCCTGATTTCAACAAAATCTTAATTTTGTGCTAAAACACCAGAAGGCAGACCCTACGGGTAGATATTTATTTGCAAAGGGAACAATTGAAGGTCAAATTTTTACTCTGGCGATGGTGTATGCACCAAACCAAAATCAACTTACATTTCTACAGGAAACAATGTCAGTTCTACACTCCTTTAGAGAAGGTGTACTAATCATTGGAGGAGACCTGAATCTTGCTGTGGACAACAGATCCAATACCATTTCGCAAAGATTGAGAAGAATCCATTACGGCATCTGGACTTTCTAAATTGCTTGACAGGTTTCAACTATGTGATATATGGAGGACACTCCATCCCACAGACAGGGATTATACTTCTTTTCTCAGTGAAATATAACTTTTCAAGGATTGATTATCTATTAATCTCAAGGTTGCTCCTTCCAACTCTAAACTGAGCTAACATTGGCACACGTCACCTTACAGATCATGCCTGGATAAATTGCACCCTCCAACAAAACCCAGAAATTCAAGCAGATAGAAAATGGTCACTGGATTAAAATCTTTTATTAAAAGAAACACAGAATAAAGTGGAAGAAGACATTAAATCTTTCTTTGCAGAAAATCCTGTCACAGACACAACACTGGCCAATATGTGGGATGCAATGAAGGCAGTAATCAGAGGCTGTGTAATCTTGTTAGCATCACATCTGAAAAAAGAATGAGAAAGAATTAAGCTAGAAGTAACTCAGCAAATCTCTGCACTAGAAACAGAAACAGGAAATAAGAAAACTTATGCTAAGCTATGCTTATGCTGAATGTAAGGTTTTAGAATCTATGGAAACCACACAAATCCAACGAAATCTTTTATACACAAAACAGTGCTTCTGGCAGAAATCTCTGGAAAATATCTGTCTTTTGGCTTGGAGGGTGAAAGAGAAATGGAACTCATTGGTAGTAGGTTCTTTAAAACATCACTCTGGTAAGATCCTTACCACACCTAAAGACATCACAAAGGCTTTTGCGTCATTCTATGAACAATTATATCAATCCAAGCAACAGGATGAAAGAGACATCTCAACTTACCTGGATTCAATCAGCTTACTGAAACGCTTGTCCAGCGTGGTGTAGTGGTTAAGTGTGTGGACTCTAATCTGAGAGAACTGGGTTTGATTCCCCACTCCTCCACTTTTACCTGTTGGATGACCTTAGGCAAGCCATAGTTCTGTACCAGCTGTTCTCTCAAGGACAGTTGTCTCAGAGCTCTCTCAGCCCCACCTACCTCACAGGGTGTCTGTTGTGGGAAGGGAAAGGAGTTTCTAAGCTGCTCTGAGACTCCCTTGGGTAATGAAGGACAGGGTATAAATCCAATGTCTTCTTTTCTTCTTCTTACATTCCGACATTATGGGCAGCATAATCACGGCACAGGAACTGCAGGGCACCATTAGAAACCTGAAGACAAACAAATCAGCTGGATTAGATGGCCTACCAGCGGAATTTTATAAATCATTTAGAAGTACTTGTACACCTTATCTTCTGCAAGTCTGTAATAAAGTGCTCAGTGATGGACAAATGCTGGCCTCCTGGTTGGAATCCTCCATTACTGTGATTCCCAAAGATAAAAAAGATCAGACAAATCCAGCCTCATACCGTCTGATTGTGTTAATCAACAATGATGTAAAAATCTTTACCACAATAAAGGCAAACCATTTAAAGACCTTCATCACGGACTACGTGCACCCGGATCAAATGGGATTTATTCCTGTTAGACAATTAACAGATAACATATGGCGTACACTAAACTTCATCACTGCTGGAAAGAAGAGGATGTCCGAGTCTCTAATTCTTGCACTGGATTTCAAGAAGGCCTTCGATTCCATAAAACTGGCATTTATAACAGCATTATTCCAGAGACTGGGCTTCACTCCGAGATTCATGACAGTTCTGAACCTTCTGCTCTCACATTCCTCAGCCAGAATCAGAGTCAATGGGTGGAACTCTCATATCTTTCATCCAACAAGAGGAATGAGTCAGGGTTGCCCACTGTCTCCCCTGTTTTTTGTGCTGGCAATCGAACCATTGGCAGAAAATTTTCATAGGGCAGAGGACTTTTCAGGGCTCACTATCAATGACATGGAACATAAGTTGACCTTGTATGCAGGTGATCTTACGCTGTATGCCTCCAATCCCCAAAAATCCATACTGACCACCTGCCAGTTTCTAAGTAAATTTAAAACAGTTTCTGGTCTCCGCGTCAATCCTCAGTATTCTGAGATGTATCCCATTTCCATACCTCCTGCAGTGAAGGCTAATCTGATGAAAGGATTTTACTTCTCATAGGTGCAGTCTTCATGGAGGCATCTTGGAGTCCAAATACCACTCGACCTCAAGAACCCACTGTCCTTCAACTTCTACAAGTTACATAATGACACCCAAAAGCATCTTAAAGGGGTGGAACAATCTTACTCTCACACTGCCAGATAGACTTCATTTAATACAAAGTTTTATCTTCCCAAGCTTCCTGTTGCTCTTTTGGGCACTGCCAATCATAATCCTGGAAGGTGACCTCAAATTGTGGCAAGACACGCTAACTTCATTCATATGGGCTATTAAAAGATCAAGACTTGATTGTCACATCCTGTATCGACCTGCCTTTAAGGGTGGTCTCAACCTACCAACCTAAGATGCTATTATCAAGCAACGACCCTTTGTAATACATTACAGATGATGCATGGCACTAATCTAACCAACTGGATGTCTTTAGAGCAAGTCTCGGTTGCCCCACTTACTCTCCAAGAAGCTTTTTGGACTTACAAATCATAGCAATCCAAGCAGACCCTAAATACCCCTACTTGTCACACATACTGAAGTTCTGGGACACTCAGAGACAATGCCTAACACTTTCTATCTCACCTCTTTCTACTTTTACGTACCAAGACTGGTTTTCCCCAGGTCAGGAACCAGGAGCATGTCAAAATTGGACATAGGCAGGCTTCCTTTGTCTTCAAGACCTAACACAAAGAGGGAAAATACTGTGAAAATCTGATCAAATCGTTAAACCAATCTCCTGGCTCAAGTATTATCAACTAAAAAGCCTCATAGAACATACGTCAGGGAGATCTTCAAGAGGACCAAGACACAATTCGAAATACTACTCGAATGATACTCTGACCATTCAAAGCATCTGCTTTCAAAAATATATAAATTTCTCATTGATCATTACAGCTTATTTAATATGACATACCAAGCTGCATGGCACCAAGACCTGGGATACAATCTGATGGAACATCAGTGGTTGTTGATATGATCCACCACAGTCAACTAGTCAAGAGTATTCAAGTTCAGGTTTCAATTTTTCAAAATGATCTCCCACTGGTACTACACTCTGAGCCATTTGAATAATATGAATAGTACATACCCACATTTTTGCTGGAAGAACTGTGGCAAAATCGGGGATTACATGCATTGTTGGTGGAGCTGCCCTCATATACGACAGTTCTGGGAGACTGTTGTTGCTGAAATTGCCAAAATAACATCACAGTCACTTCCAATGACACCAGAAACTATTCTCTTACATCTTAGAGAGCCCTCAAAAGACGAAGATCCTCTCCTTCATCTTACAATGTACTTACTGGCGGCAGCTAAACTTGCTATAGCGGCCACCTGGAAATTGACCAGACCTCCCATGATGATGGAATGGAGAAATAAAGTATGGGAACTATTCATCATGGATAAAATCACTGACGCTCTGATCATTTCTCATTCAAACTCTTGTAAGTCCCATTCTAACATGGTATATACCTGGTTTCCTTACCTGCAATACATGATGGAAAATGATCGTCTATCACAAAACCCAAGCTACATGTTTTGGCTTCACCTTTAATTGAGTATTTTTTCTGATGCTTAAGCAACACAATAACACAGTTAAATAAACGAATTGCTCTTACTAGTAGTGGGTCCTCTCAGGCAACTCCTAAGTAACATGTCAGACAGAGGTTTTTTGTTTTTCCCCCTTACATCAGACTAATGGTGGTACAGTTCAACAAATATTAACAGGTGTGTTTTTGCCATGTGTTATTGTTGATGTGTAACTCCCTCTGTTTTATTACAAAATGTTTGTGTTGTTTGTATTTTAACAATAAAACTTAAAAAAAAGAATCAATGAAAACCTCCACCAAGAATCAGTGCTTTTACCCCATATATGCTAGTAAATTCTTGATACAATCGATCGACTGACAGTAATCAAACATTCCATAATTTTCTGTCAAGTTTGAACCTTCTACTCAGATCCTTAAATTTTTATCACTCCCATGTAGCTCTGAATACAAACGTTGCTTAATGTAACTGAACTATCTGTATGTATTCTTAATGCTTGCTGTTGTACACAATGTTTTAGGAAGAGGGTTAGATAATGGTCGATGAGTCTTTCCTAACACTTGACAACTTTTTGTGGATTGGTAAAGTTGAAAGGACTTTGATCTTATTTGAGAAGCTTTTCTGATTTCTAGTATAGAACTATTTTCCTGGTTTGCAGAAACATTTTTTAATGTACTTTGAAAGTGTTTTGGTGGCAAACACTTTGAAGACTTGACAAATATTTAATTCTAAAGAAATTTTTCTTCTATTTCTGAACATCTGAAAAATTATCCATTTGTGTTTGTCATTGCACCAGTGAAGTTGGTTCTTATCATTATGAAGGCCATAATTAGTTTCAACTGCCAAATATCAAAGAAAATCCACTGCTGGTTTTTACTTTTCAGTATGTTAATGGACTGGCTACTTATATTTTATCTTAACAGTAGGCAGGCCCATAGCCAGGATTTTGTGGGGCAATTTTTTTCTTTTGGGGCACCCATTATGTTTATACTTTAACATAATAAATAAATAATAAATACAAGTTGTTGGGATTTTTAGACAGTAATTCAGGGGAGGGGATCCCCAGGTCCTGCCTGGAATCTGGCATCCCCCCCCCCCATGCAAAACAAAGCAAGTGAGTAAACTTCAGCCCACCTGTGCGGGGCTTGACTTGCCGGCTTGGGAAATGGAGGGATGTAGATAGCCAGGGATTGCTTGCAATTGCAAGAGAGAAAATCACTGCAGCAGCCTGGGAATGGAGTCAGGGCTTGCTTACTTGTTTTGCCGGTGATAAAAGAGTAGTAGCGTGAGACTGGAGGCGGGGCTTGCTTGCTGCCGGTAAGAGGAAAACAAAAGAGAGGCAACACACAGCAACAAGAGGTGAGGCGAGTCTTGTGCTTTGCCTGCTGGCAAGAGGCAAGACAAGCAAACGAGAGTTATATAGCATCAAGATTATCAATGTGGTGAGACTAGAGGCGGGGCTTGCTCTGCTGGCTGGCAAGAGACAGAGTAGCAGCATGGAAGTGTAGGAAGAGGCTTTCTTTGCAGAGAAGAGATTCAGAGAGCTGGGAGGGAGAAGGACAGCGCAAGTCTTGTTTTGCTGTCCTGGCAGCGGCAGCAAGTGCAAGAAATAAGTTGGGTCTGGCCAGGTGGTAAGTTGGGGGGCCCCAGTGGAAAGTCGGGGGGGGGCTGGGTCCCAGAATGCCCCACTGTAGCTACGGGCCTGACAGTAGGTATCATACAAACCTTTACCTTTACTATGTGTTTCAGTGGCCATCTTTTACAAGCTTAATCAATGTCTTTTAAAGGTTGGTTGGTTCAAAAAAGTTGGAAACCCATCAATTGGACTATACAGGGGAAAAAAATCAAACAAGTCAAAAGCTTTAAATATCTGGGCATTCATTTTCATTACACTAATAGTTGGGCTACACAAGTGAAAGAAGCAGTTAAGGCATCCACAAACAATGGCCTCGCTATTGCCCAATTTTTCTATACCAAGGGTCAGCAGTACATTCCTATGGCGCTCAAAATTTTTAATCACAAAACTTTGTCCAAATTGTTATATGGCATTCCAATATGGGTTGCAGCCTGTAATGAAGCTGTTGAACGTGTTCTGTCTAAGTTCTTGAAGAAAATATTGGGCTTACCAGCATGTGTCCCATACGCAGCTATGTGCCTCGAGACTTCACAAAGAAGGCTATCCACGACGGCATGGATTATAACCTTCAAATATTGGCTGCGCCTTCATTTTAGAAGTAGCCCAAATAGTCTTGTGACCCTAATGTTAATGGAATCTCATCTAGCAATTTGGCTGACCAACATAGAGGAAAAAATCTCTGCAATGGGCTGCAAGTTTGATGATCTGTTACCCTTGCCTGAGCAGAAAGCTTTCTATTTACTTAAACAAAGACTCCTGGAGATAGAGGGGCAAGAGCTCAGAAGGCTTGCACATAGACATTGTTCCCCTTTGAGTTTGGGACTTTCCTTTAGTCACTTCTCTACAGGTTACCAGACTACCTTGTTTCAGCCCCACCTCCATAGGGCTTTTATGCTAGCTCGGTTTGACGTCTTGCCCTCAGCTGTACTTTCGGGAAGATTCAAAAAAATCCCCTACAGAGAGAGATTTTGCCCATGTGGGATGGGGGAAATCAAATCTATTGGTCATGTGCTTTTACACTGTAGTTCTCATAACAATATTCGTCTCGCTTATATTGAAGCAGTGATCGCCCCCCTCCGGGATCAATCCAAGGAGTTCATTATTGATACCTTGTTGTCATCCCAGAGAGCTGATATTCTTGAGACTGTAGCAAGTTTTTTATATGAGGTCTCTAGGAGGAGAGCCTTGTATTAGGTTGGACTGGAAATCTTGCTTTACCTGGCTATTTTGTGGTATATCGCCGGGTGCATTGTATCGTTTTTATGCCAATAAAGGTATTGTTATTGTTATTGGTTGGTTGGTTGAAGTAGGCGAGAATAATATCTTACATAGTTGTTCTATGCTTTTTTTCCTCCTTCTTAATCATTTTGTAAAGGCTTGTTTTATTCCTTAAGCATTTCAGTCTTTTTTATAGAAAACAGGAAATTAAATAACCTAAACTGAATGTTTTATAAAACATCCGGCCCTGCTTGTTCCACATCAACCCTGTCCCCTACTCCCCAATCTCATTTTAATGTGCTATCATGCATATCTGTTGGGATACTCCTCAATTGTTCACATAAAACTTACTTTATTTACTTGGGTGACTGACAAAAAGTATTTTTGCTGAGTCATGCTGTGGCAACAGTTGTCTGTTTTTAGCTGCTTGTAAATTGGCTTTGGATAAGGGCAAGGCTTTTTGCTCAATGTTTTCTGTGTTTGCAGTAAGAGTAATCCCCCGCATGTTTGCTTGGGGTTAGGTCTCAGTAACTTTAATTTACTGTTAAGAGTATTGAGTATGTTAAATAAAAATAAAAATAAGGTTTTTTGCCTGCAGCGTGGTGGTTTTAGGAATAAAAAGAGCCATATGTAATTCTAAAAATCACTTTGTAGTGTGAAAGTAAAAGATTTCTTTGCAAGAAACAACATTCCTTCACATTATAACAGATATTTGCATTGGTTGTGCATGACACATTAAATTCACATCCAGGAATTTATATGTGAAATTTCGAGCTTAAGAGAGAGCACTGTAAAAAAATATTATCCAGTTTTGGGGTACCGTGAAGGTTTAATGACAGTCTATAACAATAATCTTAATTTTATGACATGTTGGTTGGTTGTTTTAGATACACAGCAGCATATTTGTATATTGTTTTCAAATATTATGTTGCATTCATTGAACTATTATACAGATAGATTTATCATTTTTTTATGTTTACTTAAAGAAGTTTATACTCCTAAACTTAAAAAAAAATTAAACAGGAGTCCAATCGTACTTTAAAGGCTAACAAAATAAATGTTTAAACTGAAAAAAAAAAATGTCTGGCATACCACAAGAGGATCAAGAGCCTAATGCTTCTGATTTCTGGTTTCAGAACCTTAAATGGACACTGTGGAGTTAATGGCTTGGTACCTCTTTATTTTTATAAACCATTCACCTTGATTTTGTGTGTAGTTGGTTATTTCTTAAATAAGTCCCACTGTGTTCAATGGGGCTTACTGCCGTGAAAATGTGCCTAGGGTTGCAGTTGTAGCCTGTTACATGCTTCATTTTTCCTTCTTACACATTTTATGATGCATTGGCTGAAATCTTTTGTCTGCATTTATTAAACAAAATATCATCTATCAAAGCTTTTAGAACACTGGGCCGGTTGCAAGAACTGTGCACAGTTCTCTAAAATGCCATGTGGGTTGTTACCTTTAAAGGAGGGGAGGAGTTGTCCAAAAATATCATGGGTAACTCAAAGCTCCCTCACTCTCTATTTCATATTTAGAATATATGTTATCACTAGCAGAGTTTCATGGAAAGTTTTTCTGGCAACAGACGATATTCTGAAACCATGCAAAAAATAAGTTTGCGATGTCTGTTGGATAAATGGTCCAAATCATATTATAGGTCAGCATGAAAAAGACAATTGTGCTTGTTTTTCTTGTTACTTAGGTCAGCTGAGCAGTAATTGGAGCCAACTATTTACAACTCCCTTCCTGCTGGAAAATGTAGGGCATAGGTGATGTAAAACTCTGAATAAATGTAATTGTTATGCCAAATGCAGTCCAACTTTGGCAGTGTGTTTCAGGTTCCTGTAATTGCTTCTGTGCTATATCTTCACCTGACCCATCCCCGAAAAAGATCCCCCCCACAACAGAATAAATTCTCCGAACTTTCCCCACCCTTTCCTGATTTAATCCTAGTTCTCACTAGTCAAGCTACTTCTGAAGCTCCACTGATCTACAGTGCAATCCTATGCAGTGTTTCTCAGATTCAAGTCCATTTACTTCTAATAGCCCACCTTTCTCACTGACACCCAAGATTTATAATGTTATCAGACAGTAGAAGACATCCAGTAAACAATACAGTAGGACTCAGTTTACAAAAGTTAGAAAAGACATGCAAAACTGCATAGGATATACCATAAATAAGGCAGAAAATGGAATTTTAAAAGTAGACTACAATACAATAAGAGCAAAATAAAGCATACAATGAACATTAGAATATACTGCAATCATGTTCCTTTGATAAGAAGCTTCCTCCTGAACCATTCCTTTATACTACAGTCCTGTTCCCTTTTTAAAAATGGTCTCCTGAACAATTCTGTTTTATGGTGAGGAATTTCATACAGCCAATATGTTCCATTTCAGGAACTCTTCAGTAACGGTTTCTGTCAGGCATTTCACACAGAACCGTATTAGTACCGGTTCCCTAACGGAATATATTGGCCCTTTCACACAGAAATGTGCCTTTCCCGTTGGGGAAGCGTTCCTGAGCCGGTTTACCTTGAAACCTCCTCCCAAGCGTTCTTCAGTTCTTGTACTGAAGCGCTATGGGGTGCTGTGTGAAATGCCCCCGAAGCGCTTCCTCCGATAACAAGTGTTTTCCTGCCTATTTTCGCCCACGCGGGCGATCTCCATGATTTTTTTTTTTTTAAGAGCCTATCCAGGCTGAGTCTTAAAACACCATGTGTGTGTGTGTGTGTGTGTGTGTGTGTGAGAGAGAGAGAGAGAGAGAGAGAGAGAGAGAGAGAAATATATCCAGGCTGAGTCTTAAAACGCTCTCTCTCTCTCTCTCTGTGGTGAAAAGAGGCTTGAAAAGAATGCGGCAGTCTGAAATGGCAAACCGCTTCGAAGATGGCTCCAAAATGGTAGGGGAAGGGCTGTCTGAAACGACCGTCACTGTACCGGTTTATTCCAAGTCGGTCCAGTAATGTTTTTAAAGGTGTAGTGTGAAATTCCTCATAGTCTGCAGAATGGTAAAAGCATGGGAGCCTTCCTTGCCTCCTCAGGCAGGCCATTCCAAATAGAGAATGGAATAAATGGGCAGCTGTCAGTCTTCACCCATTTGCCTGGTGGCGTCTTCAGAAGGGTTTGCGCTCAGATGATTGAGCCTCTCCTAGTAGAGTGTAGCAGGAGAGGGGAGTGTCCCAGCAGATATAGGGGTCCAAGGTGATTCAAGGCTTTGTAGAGGATAACCAGTTTCTTGAATTGAACTCGTAGGCAGTGGAGTGACTGCAGGATGGGTGTAATATGCATTTTCTGCCTATCTCCTGACACTGAAATCACTGGGTTTAGACTAGAATAATAATAAGATTACACTGAAGCTTACCCTATTGAAAAAATGTTGGCAACCCTTCCAAAATGTGTGTATGAACATTCTCCTACCATCTAGAAACCTTAGTTCTAAAATTAGATGATTGTGGCCCACACAGAAAAACTACTGAGAATCTTTCCGTTGAAATGTATTCCAATTGTTTTTAATCTGGGGTGAGTAGCTTACCTTTTATGTTTTTATTGAGTTGCGTACTGAACCCAGAAATGATATACTGCTTGGAAGATTTTAAATTCTGGATATAGTCTATAGTAGATTGTTGCTGGTGGTGGTGCTAAGATTTGTATCCATTTATATTGAAACAATCTATTAACACTTTGTAACATATGGACAGGATTGTAATGTTTCACACTGTGATTTCCACCTGAATATATAGCCATGATCTTAGAAAGAGTGTCATCAAGAAAAGCAGCTTGATAACCCATGCGTTTGTATGTACAAATTGGTGCATTCTGAAGGCTGTATGGGTCCCCATTGCGGGGGAAAGGACAGCATTTATGAAACCAATAAACAAATAGTTCTGAACCCCAACTCAGATCAACAGTTTCTTTTGTATATGCTAAAATAAAGTGTGGTTGGTTTTGTCCTTAAATCATTAAAAACAATTCTGTGTATCTGAAAGGCAGCCTTGATGTGCCATTAGTCTAAGTCTGAACCTGTAGGAAGGTTTCAGACATCCCTTTGTCTGGTTTGAGTGCTGTATGGTTGACAGGAAATACTGTATCATTTTATAGGAGATTCTAAGAGCAAGAATTGTTCCTTGTTCATTTGCAAAACGTTTATTGTAAAACGTAGAGTTGAGTAGCTTAGTGGCATTTTATCACTCAGGCTTGTGTAGTGTTGTTTTTCTTTTCTTCCTTGAAGGGCAGGGCTGACTCTGGTGTTTCTGGAATGTGCGTTACAAATGACATTCATAGTTGTAGAGGTTGTTTTGTCTCTCATAATGTTTCAAAGTATTAATATGACCAACTGTGGCATCAAATGACAGAAATGGATGTGTTTTGAATCCTTCAATCTTGCCGCAATTTTTCTAAAGGAGGTTGTGTGGTATCATTTATGTGCTCAAGCATGGCTGCCCATTTCTACTTTGGTATAAATCCACTGAATGAAAGCATTCTCAACCAGTAGCATGATCTAGTGATTGACCAGTAATAAATAAACAGATTTTTGAGAGACTGGAATAAATAGCTGCCTCCCACTATTACAAATGGGGACACATGCAGTTCAGTGCCATATTTTAGTTGCAAGATTGCCTTTTTAATTACAAGCAAGAACCATATCTATTTAAAGGGGTAGAAGTGTGTGAATTTAAAAAAAAATCAAATTATTTCACAGAATTGCATTTGCAAATAGTGAGTAAAACATGTCCAGGGGTAGATAGATAGATATGGGGTACCTCTGTGTCTATTTCTGCAAGAGGTGAGAGAGGGCCCCCTTGAGTCGAGTGGCGAGCCTGACAGCTGGCTCTTGCTCAGTTGGGAGAACAAAATGGTTCACTGACTTGGATCCTGCAGCGCACGCCAGAGTGACTGATTAAACTGGTTTCTCCATGGCTGCTGCCCTTTATGCCACAGAACCGCTTTTGCCCACTTTCGATCGTTTGGAGCAAAGGGGGAAGGAATAAATGCATCTGAACCAAAGTAAGGAGGCTGATGTGATTTAAGCTTTCTGTTAGAAATGTTTTAAAAAATAAATAGTGGTTACAGATCTTTTTCTTTTTCAGAATGGATTTCATGCCTTACTTGGAGTGCAAATAGCAGTCTAGTGTAATGTTCTGTTCGGCTAAAACAGACGCTGACCGGGGAAAGTCAAAATAAAATTCCTATCTTGAATTATATTGCTTTTAACGGAGGCTCTTCTCCTTCGGGGCTCCTCACCCCAGATGGTCCTATTTCTGAATTTTGTTTAAGCAAAACATTTCCTTGCTCCATATGGTTAGGATGATTTCTAGTTTCTCCTTTGTAGTTGAAGATAAGGGTCATTCTTACCAAAATGTTGCAGTAGAGAAAAGAAGGAAAGGAAGATTTCTGTGGTCATCACTGGAGAAATGTCCCAAGTGACTGAGAAAAGAATGGTAAATAGTATATTGTAAAATATTAATGCTGCAGCTGAGAAAACGACATAGCATGTAGTTTTGATGGACTTGGTTGGAAGTGAATTTTGTCTGAAATGTTGATTTCACAAGGGAGTTCTTTTGCACCTTTTGTTTACTTGTAAGACTCAGCCAGCATCTTTTAGAACAGCTACTGCAGATTTCTGCAAATCTGTACTTTATTTCATTGCTTGAAAGCAAAGGAAACATTCTTGCAAGAATTACTTCCACATCTCCTAAGAACACTGGCTACTCTGCATATATAGCACTGATCTACAGGTGATCTCATGAGCCAAAGGACCAAGAAATAAGTTTAAGATGAGGGACAATGACGGGCTCATTTGTAGTACAAGATGCAGCTCAGCAGTATCACCAAGGCTGCTGTGGTAGTGAGGAACTGAACTTGTTTGGGGTGGGAGTCATTTGATACTACTCACCTCCATGGCTTCCAAGAATTACTTTGGTCACTAAAGAGCTCCATCTTCATTATAGCCATCTGTACAGTGTGCAGAATAAAAACTCACACCACCCACTGCATGATAGTGCTGTGTGAAAACTGTGTAGTAAGTCTATCATCAGAAGTCTCAAATTCCTTCTAGCTCAGTTCCTCACCACCACAACAGCCATAGCAATACCATCGAGCTGTTTCTAGTACGCCGATGAACTATTCTTTATTTATTTTCATTATTTATAGTCTGCCTTTCTCACAGAGACTCATGGCCAACCACGCAATGTAAATCAATGCAATCAATTGCATGAGACATCTAACAAGCAATGGAATAGGATTGCAGAAATGTGAGACAGAGCTGTTACCTGAACAAAGCTTAGGTATTAAATATGACATGTTAAATAATGAAGAACATAGTATTACATCAGTTAGAGACACAGTACATTTTCCTAGACCAGTCTGTTATGATGCAGCCCAGGAATCCCCAACATGGCGCCTGTGGCTGCCCTGGTGTCCCACCAAAATCTTTCCTGGTGTCCACTAAGTACTTTTGGAAAGTGGGAGGGGCTAGGTAGGGCTTTGTGTGTTTCTTGTTTTTGATATAGGTCAGACAAAGGCTTTATGTGTAGTACTTTGCCTTGCAAATAGTGGCGTAACATTCTAAAAATTGTGTGTTAGTTATGATGAAATGATTGACTTCCCATTTAATCCTTATTGTGGGTTGGTATGGTAGGACATGCGTGATAAGAATGGATTGCTGAAGAAGACTTGCAAAAACACTGCTACTCAAAGAGAACAATTAATATTCCTAGAGTGTTTTGAAACAGTGTTTTGTGGCAGAATGACAGCAATAGTATTAAATAATGTCCTTCTATTGAAAAACGTCTTGGGCAGCATTCAGCTAGAAATTTTCCTGCACAAACTCTATTGAAAGGGATGACTGCAACATCAGAGGGCTCCTCAGTATACCAAGTTTTGTCTTTTAAATAGTGTTTCAAATTTGACATTGATTTTTTTTCTTAAAGAATATGGATGTTTGCATTAACAAATATTTTGTAGAATATTAAATAATTTGTTATTTAGCAGTTATATAGCCCTATTACTGTTACAGCAATTCCTGTTACAGCAATTTTACCAGAATCCAGGGGCATTAAAACTATGTTGAAGGAAATGTTGTTTAGCTATGTACCGCCCTCTAGTGGGTTGCCAGCTATAAGTATGATTTTCCTGAAGTGTCTCCTGTACATGACTATTTTCTCCAGTGTAATCATCTCAGTAACTCTTAATCAAGGAAGTACTTTCCTTTACATTCATTCAAATGTATTTTCTCTTGAAATGTAATTCCTCTTAAGTTTGAAAGACTCTAGTTGCATTAATAATAGTATGTTTCTGTACATAGATGAATTGGGTCCCTTATGCCAGCTTCTGCAATGATTCCCATTGCAAATCCCTCAGTTATACCCTGAACTGTGCCTGAGTGTCCCCTGTCCCCCAGTAAGCCATGTGGCTGTAGTGAAAATGCTGATAACCCCACTTTGTGAATGGAACTCTGCTTGCTGTCCTTTAGGTCCCACCCCTTCATGTTATCTTGCACCTTAGAAATGCTCAACCAAAATTTCTTTGGGATGGCCTGACTCAGAACCACTGAAGGGTTCAGGATAGTAAATACTTCAGTAGATACATGATAATTTTCAGAGAGTGTTTGAAAAGTACCTAAGTCGAAGTACATTTGGGAAAAACCTTTTGCACTTGAAATCTAGCCTTGGATTCCTCCCTCACACTGTGACAAATTTCCACTTAAAATTATGAAGTGCCTTAATTTATACACAAGGTTTGTATCTGTATTTCCTTTAATGTGAAGCCTTTAGCCTAACACTTTGTTTCTCTTCCCTAAACATAACAAAGCTTTTTCAGTACTACTGCATCTGAGTGTATGGCTCCCCCATTCCCTTTGCTGGTCTGTCATTTCTGTTTCCATCAGTACCACCATTATATAGTTCTAGACCATAGCTTCTATGAAACTAAATTTCCTTCCTCTCTTTTTTTATGATCTTATATTCTAATCGTGAAATACAGATATTTTTGGATACTTAAGTCCAGTGACTGGAGCTGTGAACAGGCAAGATAGATCTTTCTGCAAACCTGAAAAAAGGCCCTAGGTTTGTGGGAAAAGGGGAAACTTTTAAAAAAATACACTGGGCAGCTTTAAAAAATCCAAAAATGATAAAAGGAATGCCTGTAACTTTAAGCAATAGATTCCCTCAGTGGCTGATGCTAGGCAACCACAGTATTCCAAGCTTGGCTCTCTCAGTAAAAGGCAGGGGGAAGGGGCCAGGGTCCTTTCTAACTCTATTTTGGCCTTTGCGGGAGAACTCATTGGGCCAGGTCTGGGTAGAGTTGCCAGCTCGAGGTTGGGAAATTCCTGGAGATTTTGTGATTAAAACTAAGGAGTGCAGGGTTTGTGCTATATAATGTACTACTGGAAGTAGGTACAAATAATCATTACTGATAACTCTGTGACCCATGGATAGCATAACCATATACTGCATTAAGTTGCTTGTTAAGTATTTCTAGTACAACACAAAGGAGGTCTCATTTGCATCCATTGGCTTTGGGTGATAAAGGGCTAGTTCCTGTTATCTTTATATTGATTGTTGTGCTGCTACTTTATTTATTGTGGAATTGATTAGTACTAAGATACATGCATGCACTAAACATGTGTACGTGCACGCACATACCTTTGCCATTTGCAGATAAACTCTTCTATTTACATACTGACAATAGAAATCAGTTAAGTAGTCCCATAGCAAGAGGGTTGGAGGCAATGCTCCCTCTAAGCTATGGGGTCATGTGAGCAAAAATTCTGCTTTGTGAGCTACTGGCATTAAAGTTGTGAGTGAGCAATTTGACTACTGCATAAATTAGTTTACTCTGGAGCCATCCTTCCCGATCTAAAACAAAAATGTGTGAGCTGGAGGCTAAAGAACTGTGAGCTAGCGCACACAAACTCAACTTAGAGGGAACACTGGTTGTAGGGTAGCTACTCTGTCTTCAGAGAAAAAGCTAAATACATTCCTAGAAACAAGAGAGATTGTTTTCTGAAGCAAGTTAATAACTTGAAAACATAGGTCTTGTAATTCAGCTCATTCTGCTACCAAATTGTATGACTGTGTTTGAAGATCTATGAATGCCTGCAACTGCATTAACTTGTCTCTGTGAGAATTCAAGAATCTTTGAATAGCAGAGAAATTATCAGCTATGTTTAAACAATTCTCAGAAACATTTCATATAATAAATTAGCAATTTCCCCAGTGTTTAAAGTTTAGCATACAAAATGCCTATACTGCTTTCTTATCAGAATCTCCATTTTAAAATCCCCTTTGTGTTTTCCAGATGCTACAATTGTGGTGGCCTCGATCATCATGCTAAGGAATGTACTCTACCTCCACAGCCAAAGAAGTGCCATTACTGTCAGAGTATCATGCACATGGTGGCGAACTGTCCACACAAAACTGTTCCACAACAGCCTACTAGTTATCAGGGAAGATACGAAGCAGAAACCCAGCCTTCTACATCAGCGTTTCAGAGAGAAGGGGGTGGGGCTTATGGCTATACATCTCTATCATATACTCAGGAGGGAAGAGCAGACATCTTAGAACGTTCAGGCAGGTCACCACAAGAAGCTGCTTCCAGTAAGTTATCTGCATCGCCTGAAGAACAGAGCCGAAAAGGGCCCTCTGTTCAAAAACGGAAAAAGACTTAGAGAGCTTTGTCATTGTGCCCTCTCGGGATGCCTACCTCATTCAAGCACAAGGAGAATAATTTCACAGCCTGGAATTTTAACTACTGCTGAGGAACTATGGTCTTTCTCAAAAGCAAAGCAGACCAGTCACTCCAAGCAAAATTTAATTTGAGTTGAAAGTCTTGTGTGTGGGGGTTTTGTTTTGTTTTTGCATTGTACGACTGTGCACATGTCTTGAATGTATACATTCAGATCTGTTTCCTTGGATACATCATCCATCGCAAAGCAATAGTTTGAGTGATTTTTGGATACTTTTTCATGGAGTTTTTCTTTTGATAGTTCATCATTCTGTTGTTCAAGGGAAAAGTTTGGTAACAACTACTGCTATTTTCATGGGGATCAAGAAATATTTCACTTTTTAAAAAGTTGCCATGAACATGGTACTAAGGCTGTTAAGACATCCCTGTAGAGTTCAGGGAAATTGCTTCTCCCTCTACTACCCAGCACAGCGATGTTTTTTACTTCCTCTCATGTGTAAAAAGGGCAATGCCTTGGTTTAACTATGTCTCAGAATTGCTACAATGTTTCAGGAGTTAAAGGCGCCCTCCCCTCTTCCCCCCCCTCCCCTAATGACAATGAATGTGTAGTTTCTGTGCTGGTATCTCAAATATTATGTTAAATTAATATGGTTTAAATGCAGGTTAGGTGACTGTTGTGAGGGAGAATGTATATATGGAAATGATTGTTGAGGGTGGTATTGTGATACCACCTGGTTTGAGTCTTTGTATTTTGTGCAAACTTTGAGGTGTTAATGGAGGCAGAGGCAGCAGCAGCAGTAGCATCTCCTCAGAAGCGAACATGGAATGAGAATCAAAAAGGAAAACATGGAAGCTGCCTTATACCAAGTCTGTTATTGGCCATCTAAACCAGTATTATTCACCTCTGCTTGGCCGTAAGCTCTCCGGGGTTTCAGGCAGAGAAAAGCCTCTCTCAGCTCTTCTTACCTGATATCCTTTCTAACTGGAGATGCCAAGGAATTAGTCACTGTTTTGAGGCAAATTGGTAGGAGTAGATCTTCACCTTTTTAATTTTTCTCACAGTCCTTTTTAAAACGTACTTAGTCATTGCCCCGTTTAATATAAAAACAATAAATTGTCAGATAGTGTAACTGTAGTTCTTAAGCTCAAGTGTTAAATATAGTAAGATTAGGAAGCTGTTGAATGGACCTAAAGACCATCTGGCAGTGCTGTTTGCCCGAAGTGCAGGTACCCTTCCAGTTGACCCGAAGCTTTTTGTTGACAACCCGTGCCTTCCAGTGTTCCAGAAGTATTCTTCCCATCAGGGGACATCCCTTGCTTTAACTGACATAGTCTACTGGGAAGCTTCTCAGGCAGGTCTTTAGTAAAATGAAAGAGAGCTGCTCAAAACTCATGCAACTACCAATAATTTCTGTGAGGTTTGTGCAAGAAAGATTCCCTATGGAGTGCAATGTGATTTTTGTCTCACTGGAGCCCTCTGCTGTCAAGTATGCACAGTATTTGAACATTTTTATGAGAAGCCTTAAATGTAACTGATTTCATTACAAATTAACGATTTTGCATGGTGGGTCATATTTCTGAAAGGCTTTGCATTGGGTGCTCTTGGGCCTGTAGGCACTGCTTTGGCTATTTCTAATACTAAAATTTTACTTTGGTAAATTGAAGCTAACTTTGTGGGTTACCAAATTAAGTCACTAATCCAAAAAACTCATTCAGATAGGTAAGATGCATAGCCAGAATTTCCTTTGAAGGTGTCATTTCATTAGCTCACATTACAAAAGAGCCCCACTTTTCTTTTATAACTCTAAAGTTGATTGCCTCTTCTGTAGGTGCTGCAGAGCCTTTCAAAGGGGGCCTCAGCTATGTGTCTTCTTGGATCATGGCCTATTCCCGTAGAAGTATGGTAGAGAAGATTTAGCTGCAAAAACATTTCCCCCATAAAAAATTGCGTGAAGTACAGTTAAATTTGAGTTCCAAAATCTTGCTTTTTAAACTGGTTCTGGGTAGAACCTTTAAAGCACACTCTTGCCAACTCTTGTGCCAACTGACAGCAATGAGCCTTGTTTTGGTGGCCTGCCAATCAAGTTTGATCAAAACTCAAAGCTGCTGTGACTTCTGTTAACGACACAGGAGTTACAAAGAGAAGATATTTCCCTTTTCAGAGGGGCCATACCCTGAAAGCCCATGCTGCTGCTGCTGCCGCCACTGCCACCTTGTTTCAGGAAATGTGTAATGGCCTCAGGAACAGGCACAAATCCAGTGTGACTTTGCTTGAATCCCATGACAGTGTTTGAAGAAAACTCTCAGTGGCTTATGCTGAAGTTCTCAGTGTGCTACAATGCAAAGCGAAGCGTCTTCTTCTTTTTGACGATACTGAATGTGATATATGTATAGAGGAGTACTTCCTTGCCATATGTAAGGCTGTAAACTTATTTAAGTTATGTAGACAAATCAAAGTGGCATTGCGTAACCTTCTAGCAGGTGTGGTAACCAGGTTAAACAGCAATGATGCAAAACTTAGGTCACTTTGAAAATGTAAACCAAAGTTCCTTGACCTTTATAATAAGATAGAAATGGAGAATTTGAAAAAAACCAGAAAAGATCCTTGGCCATTCCCTCATTTATATACTCTAAAGTTCCAGACAGAAACCATTCTGAAATAAAGTAATTCTAGCAGCCACAGAGTAAATTGCTGAGAGAGCCTATCAATCCTATCTTATTAAAGTTTACGTTTTTATTTTTATATATCGGAGGATGGTCACTATTACAAAATAACCTTCTCAGGTCAAAACCTTTCTCAGGGAATATGCCATGTAACTCTTTCTTTTATGTTGTTTTTCTTTAACAGAATACTTGCTTGCTCAGACCAAACCAAATGTAGACTTTTTATACTGCTATGTAAATGTTATGTGCTGATAATAGTAACTACCTCTGAGTTTACATATCAAGGACAAATAACAACTTTTCGCATGATGCTTTCCCATTAGAACAAGAGTACAGTGGTGCTTCTGTCCTTCAGTGAACATGTGTGACTTGACATTCACAAGGAGAACTGACTAGCAGAGATCTGGGCAGGGCAGCTCCGCTCTGCTTTGGAAACTCTAAGCCACATTGTTTACATAGGGGGGAAGAAAGTTGTTCTGTTTACAGCAAATGACTACCTCATATCGACCACATAAGCAACACCTTTTGTGCTGCTCAGGCCTTAAAGGTGGCTGTTGATACAATGGTACATACATTGGGGGGGGGGGGGGGGGGGAGACCCTTTTCTTCAGCAAACAGTACCCATATAACTTACATGCGGGCATGAGCTTAATTTTTAAATGATGAATCCATTTGAAATGGTGTGTATCCGATCTCTTATTTAAGGTTTAGCTTTATTTTTTTCTGCCTGCAGGAGAAATGGGTGCTTTTCACACACACAGACACATAGGAAGGCAGCCAATATGTGGAGAATTTATCTAATTACATTGCAATAAGAGTACAGATGTGTGTGTTTATTTTTGTTCCCAGTTAGTTGGATCCAGTGATCTGCCCTGGAACAGCCTGGACAGCCTCTAAACGTTAGGAGTTTTCTCAGAATTATCCTCCCCCCACTGCAGCTAATGAAGTATATTTCCTCCTTCATAAGGAACTAGAGTTCAGTTGTCTGTGCCACACCAAAAACTGTAATTCATGTGGCTGCTGTACAGCTGTGTCTAAAGTATTCACTCCTTGCTTTCATTGCTTTGAAAATGGACAAGCCCAAGCAGCCATTGCCTGTTCAGTTGTAGGTCTGTCCGTTTGGGACCAGCACTACAGTGAGTGGTAATGAGTGTTGTTGTCTTCAGATCTTGATAAATAATGCAATTATGAACTGTCGGGTTTGATTTTTTTTAAATCACAAAGTTGACTTTCAGTACCTTCATCCTATTAAGGAATGTCCCCTACTTCCGTCCTCCTCCTCCTCAGTATCCTGAGTTTCTATTAAAATGTCATTCAGTAGAACAGCATAAACTTGAACTGCACCCCTGGCCAATACTTCAAACAACAAGGCACAAAAGAGTTCACTAAAACAGGGCTCCCACCAGCACGTCTCCCCCCCCCCCCCCACGGAATTGGAGCCCATCTTCTCTTCCTCCAAAATGAAATCAGAGTTATCTCTCATTGGTCCCTCTGAGTCTCCTGACTCTGAGTCTCCTGACTCAGTGCTGGAGTTGTGCCACTGAGCTGACACAGAATATTTTGTGCACACTTGGCATAGCCCCTCTTAGATCATTCTGGAAGGGAACATCAGTGGGACAATTACTGAAGTGCTGTTTGGGCACTAAAGTTAGCTCTTAAATGTGATACTTCTGCCAAATGAAGGCTATTCAATTTTTAAAAGCTGTTCTGATTTGTGCTAGTACCATCCCAAAGTTACTGCTAGTACATAGTTTCATGGATGGAGACCCACACAAGTAAGTGTTTATAGACCTCGTGACCTTCTTTGTAACAGAAATTATTAAAAAAAGTGGAAAGATCTCGTTAAGTCTTAAAGCTAATTTAAATTAATTTATCTCTAAGAAATGTTTATCATAAAAATATATGTGTGTGTGTTTTTTTCCCTCCCCTTGCCATTATGACGAGTATGAGAGTCGTTGGGAAAAGGATGTTAAGTGTGTGCAGATGCACTGAGTTTAACTTTACTAGAATGTCTTTAAAGAAATTTGATTATGTGTCTTTGCTTCCTTTTAAAAGACTTGTTAAATGTGTATTGTTCCGTTTTATATCAACAGCCTCATTAAGATATGCCGATCGTGTTACGTCTGTCTTAGTAACAAAATGATGACATAGGGTTTTACTTACACAGGACTCTTATATAGTTCAATGGCTCTGCAGGGCAGTTTATGTTGGGGCTAGCGAGTGGTAGCCAAACCCAGGCCAAACTGAGCTCTTCATGGGAGCACTATGTGGACCTTGCATTTGCTAGTCCACAGGCAAAAGAGGATCATAGGAGAGCAAATTCCATCTGGGAGAGTGGCCCTCCAATAAAAAGACTTGCTAACCAGGTCGTTGAGCCAGAAACAGGCTTACAAGCACATAGCCTGCTTGTTGGAGAGGGGGCCGTGTCGCCCACACAACAGACTGAGATCTGAGCTGAACATGATAATGTATTAAGACATTTGCTATAATTGTTGCAAATTTTTTAAATGGCAGATTAACCAAGGAAAGAATGATGATGGATGGTTTTGACTACCTCTTGCATTTACTACTTTTAAAGCAACAAACTGGTTGACAAGTATTATCAGACTTAACTTTAATCTGTGTATGTTGTTATTGTAAATCTGATAGCCAGAGACCAAAGTGAGCACTGATCGCTATGCTTCTTGAATATTGTCTTTTTATCTAGTGTTTTTAAAAATTGTCCTCTGTAGTATATAGATTACCTCTTGGTCCATATTGATTCATATTTTGTTTACAAGGTGTAACAAAATCACTTGAATTCTTTGGGTCTTTTATAAGACAAGACAGTGAGCCAAGTTTTTTGAAGGTCATTTTCACATGTCTACTGTCTATCTTGTTGGACAGAAGCACTGATTTGCCTTTCTTACATATCCTGTATTTTAAATTTTTGGGGTTTTGCCTAATTTTTTTATTTCTGTCAATCATCGATTTGTGATTGAAGTTTAAAAGGAATACATGATGAAAAATAAAACATATAACGTTGGCATTTACTTCTGTGATTTGGATGTTTCTTTCATGGTAGGGAGAGGGAAGTGTGTCTTAAAAGATGACGTCTTGTTATCTCAAACCCTTTTGATTCACATCAACAGATTCTTTGTGTAAAACCACATCAAATATGAAAGGTTTCCTGTTTGTTACTCAGTTTGTTTGCCGTATCAGTAAGTCTGCAGAAAGTTACGAGAGAATGGTATTCCTGTGTCAGAATAATCAATGTGTTTTACAGAACTACATCAGTAAAAAGAAGCTTGCCAGCTAAATTTCAACAGTATTGAGGTAGCCAAGGGAGGAGGGAGAATCAAGATCATAATTGCTATAGAAATTCCTGATCCGGCTCCTTGGTCTGTTTAGATCATTCAAAAAATGAACGTTGATCGGAGAGAGAGAGAAGGGAAAAGGACGTTGTGCTTTCCCACAGGCATTCCGTGCTTGATGCACAATACAGCTTGTGCATTTTTTTTCATTGTCCAATTCGAAAATGTTTTAAAGCGGTTTTACTACTGTTTTATTTCATTTTCTATACAGTTACCCATACACTCTTCAGTTGTACAACCAGCTCACTCAAGCTGGTATTATAAGGGGGCTAAAGTGCAGTCAGACTCGTGACATTGTCAAATGAATCGCAGGACCCTGGAACAGGTGCTTGCTCCACTACCAGGATGGGTAAGACTAATTTTGTTTCCAAAGCCCATAAGATGAGGTGCAAGGGAATTAGTGGAAGTTTGTCATTGTCTGAATTGGCCTTGCATAAATCTCTTATGGTTTGTGGAACAGAACAGTCCGTTTCCTCAGTAGAGGCATTTTTCTTTTGCGAGATTCATGTGTCTTTAATGACTGCAAGACAAGCAACAGTAAAGCGGGAGATATTTTCAAATCACAGCAGCCACATGCCAGGAGAAGCTGCACCTGCTACATTTCTATTTGTCACGTAGCTGCTTAAGGCATAGAAGCCTTTCGAGAAAAAGAACTATGGGAGCCATACCCTAACTTAAAGATTTAGCTTGAGCACCCATCTGCTGAACTGAGGTGACTTGAGGCCTTTCTGATCAGCAGATTTTTGTTTTCCATGGTCCTGTGGTCCTTGAAAGTCTCATTCACTCCCTTTCACTGCTTTACAGTGTTTGCTCCATTACTGAGTCTCTCCTATAGTCTGCCACAACTTCAGTACAAGGTCAGTTCAGCATCATGTTAATGTGGGGAGCCCATGGTTAATAATGGAACTGTTGCATCAGTATATATCGTAGAATGCATTGGAACAAATGTTAGGAGCTGCTTGTCAGACTTCTCATGAATGGATCTGTCACTATGCTTAAGAGACAGCTGATGAATTCGGCCCTTATTACACACACACACACAGGTTCATGAATATCTGTCATTGTTTACTGAGTTTCAGCTGACCTTTATTTCTTTAATTTTTTTTCTCTCAGTGGGGACCCAAAATGACTCACATCATTCTCCTGTCCTCTATTTTATTCTCACAACAACCCTGCAAGTTAGGTGAGACTGGGAATTTGTAAATGGCCTAGAGTCATCTAGTGAGCTTCCATGGCACAGTGGGGATTGCTGGGCTTGCAGCCCCCTCCCCCCCACTTGGAGTGTGATTCTGTGCTTCACATGAGTCCTGTGAAGCTGGCATTGCCACAATGGCACTGGGTTCTGCTGGGTACTAATACATTGCATTGGTTCTGATGGACACTGGTGTTATCCCAAGACAGCTTTATTAAATAAATATCTTGCCTTTGCTTTGACTGGGGAATTAGCTACAAAGGCAAAACTAGCAAGAGGCTGAGATATAGCACATATCTGCTATCAGTTTTTACGGAGATAGTTCCCTTTAGACCCTTAGTTTAAGGCAATAACCAGTCCAAATCGTGACAGAAATGAGTTTTATTTAAATAATAATCTATATATTTACATTCAAATCAGAGACTGCAGCATACAAGAAGGTATAGAAAGTGATTAGCAGACAAATAGCGGGGGTTAGGGAACTATCCTGTACTATACTATACCTATCCTGTAGAGTTGATGAGGTCCAGAGGTTGTAGGGAGGGGACCCAAATCTGTGGGGTTTAGGGGTGCATCTCTAATGTAGACTGCATCAGAGTGACACACCTTGATGGCCATGTGTTTTGGAGGATATAGACATTGGAATACAATGCTGGGGTTGTCCCAGGTGAAGACAAAAGATTACCTGGACCAATCATGGGTCCCAGGGGCAAGACAACAAAAGGGGGCAAGACTTGGTTGTGACCAATGAGGCCCAAAACGGGCAGAGTCTGGATTCACAATAGCATTGATGCTGGATGGTTGGGCTGGGAGTGTCCATTGTGGAACAATAGGGTGGTCTGGCATTTACCTGGTGCCAGACAAAAGAGGTGATGTTTCTTAATAGGCAACAGGATGAACCTGAACGGATGACCATTTGGCAGGACTGTGGAGTTAATGTTTACCTTGATGTATCTGGCATAGGTGAGGGAAATGTAGATGTCTTAGACAAACACATAGATGCAGAAGTGTAATGATTACCAGGAGATATTTCCTGAACTTCTGGAATGTGAAAGGATTTGGGGCAGAAAATATACAACATACTTCATTCATGAAAATAGCACTGACCAGACTTCCGGTTCCGCCCTCCTCCGCAGCAGACGCAAGGAGTGAGAGCTCCGAGCTTTGCTGTGTAATTCCACCAGAATTAACAGGCAAAAAGGGCTGCCTTTCTTTCTACTTGTGGGGTGGAAGGAAGCTAAGAGTGTGGGGGCTGTCTAGGAGGGGCAGGCAACTCCCCTGGACAGGGGGCTTCTCCCCTTTTCCTCCCTAAACTTTAGGCGAAGTTCTGGACTGGAGCGTCGGTGCCGCAGGAGCGGTAACGGCACAGAGAGGTGGGAAAGATAACACTGTTGAGCCAAAGAGAAGATACTGCGAACGAACACCAAAGGAAGCTTAGAAGATAACCAAAAGCTAAGTTGAAATAAATTGGGGCTGGCTGGGGCGGTTGGAGTGGTTACAATTAAGTCCATATAAAATTGAAAATAAGAACAAAGACATCTCCCGGGCTAAAGCGGCCAAGAGCATGGAATGAAATCGGACTGGTAAAGAGAGGGGACCGTGCTTAGAAAATAAGCTGCACTAACCTGTTTTTTTTTTTTCCTTTTTCTTCTTAATTATTTTGGAGGGAACATCTCTTGTGGCGGGAGTGGAGTGGAGCGGTGGGGCAGCGGCTGAGTCGGCGTCGGAGGGCGGAGACCGGGTCTACGGACGAGGCGCGAGGTCTACAGCGGAGTCGGCGTCGGGTGGGGTTCAGCCGGAGGTGCGCACGCGCGGAGCAGCTATCGGAGCCGCCGGAGCAACGCGAGAGTGGAGGTGGTCGACGTAATCAGCGGAGCAACGTCATTTGCGGAGAGCCGTTTGCGGAGACCAACGGAGGCGGCGCGGAACGGACATCGGAGCAGCGCGAGAGTGGAGGTGGTTGCTGTGGTTAGCGGAGCTACGTTGTTCGCGGAGAGCAACGCCAACTGTGGAGAGCCATCTGCGGAGAGTAACGGAAACAACAGACACGGACACGAAAACAACAGAAATAGTGAAAGGAGATTAAAATAAATATAGTGGAAAGTGAGATATAAGGGTCAGCGGCATTAAGTGGGAAGACTGAAAGATTCGAGTCAACTAAAAAAAAAAAAAAAAAAATCTGTTATTTTTGCGGGGGAGGTGAACCCCACATAAAGGGAAATAAGGAAGTGTTACTAAACGGACTAAACGGACTAAACACTGACGAGGGGTTCTGGGAAAGAGGGTGAAGGGAGATCCATTTGATAAATTTTGTGTTTGTTTTATCTGGTGCCCTATAATTTATAGAAGGGGAACATTCTTGTAAATCTTTGTATATCTGTTGATATAGGTTTAGGTACACGATATATACCATAGATTATATCTCTGTATAGCTGCTCTACATCTTTACACATTTAACTCGCATAGGTTACCAGTGAATAGAGATAATTCGGAGGATTATTAATTAGAATTATTTGATCAACCAATTAATTAATTAAAATTAATTAAAATCACTTTAACTTATTAATTAACATAATAATCAATTAAAGACCAGTTAATTGTAGCTAACTAAAAATAATCAGGAGAAATTAGTGGTGCATATAGGGAAATATCATAGATAAGTGAAATTAGATAACTGGTAATTGATAGACAAAGAGGTAATCACTAGAGGGAAAATTAGCAGATAAATTGAATAAGTGAGAAGTGAGAAGACCAGATTACTCTGAAACAAATAATAAATTAATAGTGATTAATAGATTGAAATAAGAAGATAATCATAAATACTAAAACCACATAGACACAACAGGTACATGGCATCAGGTAGTTCAGGCATACCAAGAAAAGGTTCTTTACCTTCACCTGCGCATCTTAATCTAAGCCAAACGATGAAATCTTCTAGTAGCAACCCAACCCAAAGCAGCAAGGAAATGAAAAGCTTGATCGACGAGTCAGTGGCGGCGGCTGTCAAGGCAGTTATAGAAACAACAATACCCGTGTTGATGGGAAAAGTTGAGGAGAGGATTCCAGTGATAATAAAGCAAGAGCTTGCACCAATCATCCAACAAGAACTTGCTCCAATCAATATGAAGATTGATAACCTGGCGTTCCAACTAAAAGAAGAATTAGAAGAAATGAAGACTCAGATAGCCACTAACAAGTCAGATATCCAGAAAATGATGGCGACAGGGAGACAGACACATGCCAGGGTAAGAGAATTAGACCTGGATATGCAAGAGATGAAGGCGAAAAACGAAAATTTGGAAGAAGCGTTAATTGGACTGGAGATGGATAAGGCAACTCTAACTATCAGGTGCCAGAATATCCCAGAAAATTTGAGTTCCAATTGGAAAGAAGAACTAGTCTCAGCAATCGCAGAACAGTTAAAAGTTGGGACCGAACAAGAGATATCAGCGGAGATTGATTCAATGTTCAGGCGAAACACTGCCTACGCTAAAAAGTTCAAGACGCCGAGAGAGGTACACATTCAATTTAATAAGAGGAATATTAGAGACAAAATATTAAAAGCATCATACGAAAATAGAGTGCATATTCAAGAAAATGAAGTAAAATTCTTGCGTGAAATACCCTGGCGTGTCAGAGAAAAGAGGAAACCCTATCAACATCTTGCGACACAACTGCGAGACAAGAATATAATGTACAGATGGAACATACCAGAAGGCATTATTTTTGAGTATAAAGGAAGAAGATTCAAACTGGACTCAATCTTTAAATTAGACAACTTTTTGGAATCGTATGGGCCCGAGTTTGGAACGGCTGAAGAAGAGGAAGAAACACAATCGGAAAAAGAGGAAGAAGAGGAAGAGGAGAAAGAAGAAGAAAGAAAAGGGGAGAGAAAGAAAGGGAAGAAGAAAGAAGACACCAGAATCCCACTACAAATCCAGACTAGGAACCAGATGAAGAGCAAGGCGAAAGGGGCGTCAAAAAATGGAGCAGAATCTTAAAGATCTTAAGTTGATTTCCATTAATGTAAATGGTCTGAACTCACCTCAAAAAAGAAAAAGAGTATTCCATCAATTAAATAAGCTAAAAGCCGAAATCATGTGCCTCCAGGAAACTCATATTAAAAAAGATCATATAAAATTCATTAACTGTAAAAGATTGGGTCAGGTTTTTGTTGCAGCAGATAGGTCAAAGAAAAAGAGGGGAGTCGCGATATATGTAAAAGATCACTTAAATCCAAAGTTAATACATGCCTCAGATGATGGGAGAATTGTGGTAGTCTCGATAATTAGGCAAGGGAAGGAATACAATATCATAAATATTTATGCCCCTAACACCAATCAGCAGTCTTTTTTTAGAGAAGTAGCAGAGGTGCTGAAGAGCATTAGTAATAATAATGTCTATTTAGTTGGAGACTTCAATGCGGTGGTGGACGCTAAGAGGGATAGAAAATCTGCAAATAAAAGAAGGAAAAAAGGCAAGATCCTACCATACTATTTTTTTCAAATAATGGAAGAATATGATTTATTAGATCTATGGAGAACTAAATATCCAAATAGAGACGCCTTTACATTTTACTCGGGAAGGCATAAATCATGGTCCCGGATAGATATGGCCTGGACATCAAGGGAAATAATAATGGAATTGAACGATATCGAAATACTACCACTAACGTTCGCAGATCATAACCCGATCCTTTTGTCGTTTAAGGAAATGAGAAAGAGTCCTAGATGGACTATGAATAAATATATTTTGAAAGATAAAATGTTTGTAGACAACCTGAAAAAAGACATAAAAGAGTTTTTCAAAATAAATTTGCAAAATACAACCCCCATCCACATCGTCTGGGATGCATTTAAGGCATATATAAGAGGAAGGTTGATTAGCCAGGCTGCATGGAAGAAAAAACAAGAAATGAAAGAATATAATTATTTAGTTAGACAGATTAAGATAGAAGAAGATCTTAGGTTCAAACAACAGGGGGACGCAAAATGTAAACAAAGATTACTATATAAACAACATAAATTAAATTTATTATTGAACAAAGAAATTGGTAAAAAAGTACAATATAACAAATTATTCTTCTTTGAAAATGCCAATAAGCCATCTAGATGGCTAGCATACAGACTAAAAAAAGAGAGAGCAAAAAGAATGATAACTTCTTTAAAAAATGAAAAGGGGGAGAATAAATATCTTCAAGTAGAACTCAAACAGATAGCAGAAGAATATTTTAGTAAAATGTATAAACAACAAGATGAGAATGTGGATAACATTGAAACCTATTTGGAAAATAACCTAAAAGGTAAAAAATTCACAGCAGAACAAAAGGCAAGGTTAAGCGAACCAATTTCAATTTTTGAGGTCATAGAGGCTATTAAAAGACAAAAGAAGAATAAATCTCCCGGACCAGATGGTTTGCCAGGTGAATTTTATCAGATTTTTGAAGACCAATTATCGGATATTTATAAAGATCTAGTAAAACATATAAGCCAGACCAGCGTTGCACCAGACTCCTGGAACTCAGCTATGATAACACTAATTCCAAAAGGTAAAGAGGAATTAGATCTAATTGGAAATTATAGGCCAATCTCACTATTAAATGCGGACTATAAGATCTTTGCTAGCATTTTGGCAGAAAGACTTAAAACAATATTAAATCAGATAATTAATACTGATCAGGTAGGCTTCCTCCCTAAGAGACAGCTGAGGGAAAATATTCGAATCCTGATAGACACGTTAGAATACTATGAGGCACATCCTGGAAGACTAGCAGCTCTTATATTTGTGGACGCAGAGAAGGCTTTTGACAACATATCTTGGAAATTTTTGTTGGCAAAGCTGAGGCACTATGACCCAGGAAATTACTTTAAAACTTTGATAGAAGCAATATACAAAAAGCAGTCTGCGAGGTTATGTATTAATGGAGATTTGTCGCGAGAATTCCCAATAGAAAAGGGAACAAGACAGGGCTGCCCTCTGTCACCTTTATTGTTTATTTTTGCTCTTGAATCCTTATGTGATCAGATAAGAGAGGATGGTTTAATTAGAGGAATAAGATGCAAAGGCCAAGAGGTTAAATTACGAGCATATGCAGATGATCTAATGTTCATTATTGAAGACCCGATAGAGTCAGTTGAAAGGTTATTAGAAGAGACAAAGACGTATGGAAAAGTTGCAGGATTCATAATTAATACCAAAAAGACTAAAATTCTGATTAAAAATGGGTCGGAACATCAAAAATTAGAAATTCAAAGAATATCAGGATTTGAGGTTGTAAAAAAACTAAAATACTTAGGAATAACGTGTTCCAATAAAGTGAGTACCCTAATAGAAGACAATTATAATGTGCTTATAAAAAAGGTGAAAGATGACCTTATGAAATGGAAAGAACTTAATCTATCATGGCTAGGCAGAGCAGCGGCAATTAAAATGAATATTTTACCCAAATTCCTATTTCTGGCGCAAGCACTACCTATTTTGAAAAAAAATGCTTACTTCTATAAAGAAATAAATAAGCTGACCAGGAAATTCGTTTGGGCCTCAAAAAAACCAAGAATTAGATGGAAATTATTGCAGGATGCAAAAGAAAGAGGTGGGATAGGTTTACCGAGATGGGAATTGTATGGTAAAGCTGCTGCTTTGGTATGGATAAAAGACTGGATATTACTTAATAATAATAGAGTACTTGCATTAGAAGGACACGATCTATACATGGGCTGGCATGCCTATGTATGGTATGAAAAACACAAAATTCACTCAAATTTCAACTCACATATATTAAGAAAGACCCTTTTGGCAACATGGTTAGAGGTGAAAGAAAGTTGCTACTCTAAAATCCCAAACTGGGTCTCTCCATTAGAAGCCTTTATTAGACCTTCCTTATTAAACCCTCAAAATATAGTGAGCTATAGCAAATTAATAGATAATAGAGGTGATCTTAAAAATGAAAAACAATTAAAGGAGGAATTGGATCTAAGACTATCTTGGTGGGAAAGTCTACAATTAAGATCCAGATATCAAAAAGATATAAAAGAAGGAGTGGATATCAAACCCAATGAATTAGATGAGGTCTGGTTAAAAAGCAATGATAAGCTAATTAATAAATTGTATAAATATTTCTTAAGTCAAGAAATGCAGGAGGAAATTATAAGACCAACAATGATATCGTGGATGAGAGATCTAGGAGGAAATATAGATATTGATAAGTGGAATAAAATGTGGAAATCAATGAAATTTTTAAAATCTGTCAATTACAAAGAAAACATCTATAAGATGTTTTATCGTTGGCACTGGACACCAGTCACGCTTCATAAATGTTACAAAGTATCATGTAGATGTTGGATTTGTGGGGAGAGAGGAACGTATTTTCACATGTGGTGGGTGTGTGGGAAAGTCGGGAAATTCTGGAAAATGGTTAAAAAAATGGCAGAAGAAATCTTGGAAATTGAGATACCTTTAGATCCCGCAATATTTTTGTTAAATATCATGCCAGAAGAGATGGATAAAAACGATCAGCGTTTGTTAGCATATTTGATAACTGCAGCTCGTATATTAAGGGCGAAAATGTGGAAATTGGTAGAAATGCCGGCCCAAGAAGAACTAACTAGCTTGATACTGAAATGGGCTGAATTGGACAAATTAGGCTACCTTCTAAATCCATATGCTAAAACTGATGTGATCGCAACTTGGTTTAAATTTTATAATTGGATGGATTAATTGGATTAAAGATTTGGTGTTCATGAGCTAGAGAAATAACTTGTTTAATAGATAAAGAATTTGTAGGTATGCTGGTATATCTTTGTATACAGAAAATTGTCTGTGTTAATATATAAAATAAAAATTATATGGGAAAAAAAAAAAAAAGAAAATAGCACTGACCAGAAGCTCTTTGTCCCTGCCTGCCTGTACATTTGACAGGCAAAAGACTGGCCATTGGGTCAGTAGAAGATGCCTGAGGTGAGAGCAGAGACTTGCCCATTCTAGTCCTTTTGGACTGAGCTGACAGGAAACAATTGGGGGGTTGCTTGCATGGAGGATATTTGGCAGTGCAGCCAGCCTGGTGAGCTTCATTTGGCCTGAGTTTTCCCAGCCAAAATGAGGTTCTCCTAGGCTCCCAGCAAAAGCCACTGTTTAAGCTAAGCCTGGAGGTTCAGAAGTTGTTTTGGGGTGTCTTTGTCAGGAAAAACCACCCCAGGTACTGGGTCTGTGCTAGGGGTGTGCAAAAAAAAAAATTCGGTTTTTTCCCAGATTCGGGTATATTAAACCTGAATTTTTCGGTATTCCCGAAAAAACCCGAATATCTATACCGGTATAGGGTAGATATCTGAAAATTTTTGGGATTCCCGAAAAATTCGGGTCCATTATACCCTATGGGGCCATTGTAATCAATGGCAAAAAAGTCTGAAAAGTTTCCAGGGGGCTGGGGGGGAGGGGGTTTGAGGTAGAGGCTCCAAGTTTGGACTGTAGCTGCTCAAGCCTCTCCCCAAAGGACCCCCAAAGTTTTGAAAAGATTGGACCAGGGGGTCCAATTCTAGGGGCATCCAAAGAGGTTGCCCCATTCTCCATTGTTTCCTATGGGAAAAAAGGCAGGCAGGCAGCAGACAGTGTCTCCTGAAAAATCTCTCCAAGAAAGTAAGTGAGATGGTGAGAGGGGCATGTTTGCCAGGCTAGCAGCAGCAGAACCTGTGCAATCTGCCCCCCAGAAACAGGGCCACCATGCCAGTCAGTGCCCAAAGTTTGACCCAACAGGACTCACTCAGGTCAAACCAAAACTAAAGCCCTATACTGAGATTTATTTCAAGATATTATTGGAAAATAAACCTACCACCTTTTTTTAAAGCCTATTTAACAGTGGTGAGAGAGCAGGGGCAGCAGCCAGCCACAAACTCCAAGCCAAACTCTCTCAACTCTGACCAATCCAGCAGCAGCACCAACCGTTCAGGAATAGCAAAGAGTCAGGGGTGCAGGTCTGCTTTTATGCTCTCTGGGCATACACAGAGGTTTTCAAACAAAAACAACCTTCTGTGATTGGCCAGAGAGCCGATACCAAAATCCTATTGGCTGCCAGTGCAAGCTGCCTAGTGCCTAGGAGTTCCACAGTACTTGGAAACTTTGCAAGGCAAGCTGCCCTGATGCAATGCATTTGCAAATGCATTGCAGTGATTGGCCATCCATGGTCCCTCCCCCCCGGCCCCCTCCTGGGACTATGAGCAAAAGGCGGGAAAGAGGGTACACAATGCCGAAAAATGAAAGAGTAAGTGATGGGCTTCCCTTTGCAGTTAACTCCCCCCCACACACACAGCTGCCATTTTCAGTTTGCCAAAAAGCCGGGAAAAGCCTGATTTTTTGGGTTTTTTATTTTCGGGATACCAGGGAGTCTCATCAAAGCCTTTCCAGTATCCCGAAAACCCGAAAAAACCCAAAATGGTTTTTTTCGGCTTTTCGGAAAGTTGAACACACACCCCTAGTCTGTGCTGTTGGTTACAACTTGGTACATTGCACTGGTTCTGCTGGGCTTGCACCCCACCCCTTTCTTGGAGTGTGATTCTGTGCTTCACATGAGTCCTGTTTAGCTGGCATTGCCACAATGGCACTGGGTTCTACTGGGGGGAGTGTGAAAAAGAATGACTGGATTGCCCACTGGAAACCATGAGAGAGGCCTGAAGGCCACTGGAGATAATGGGAGCCAGGAATGCCAATTGACTTGAAAGGGCTCCATGAAAATACATTACAGCTCAAAATAGTTGCGAAAATGCAGAATGGATTTTCAATTAATGTCTCTGGGCCCAAATAAACTGCTCTGGGACTGGAATAACAGGTCCCAGAGTAGAAAGACATTCCCCAGAATTAGAATTGGTGCTTTGGAACTGGAATGACTGCCCCTATGAGTAGCAGAGGCATTTTGGGGCTGGAATGACAGCCCCCAGAGTGGAATGACAGCCCCTGGGAGTAGCAGAAGGGTTCTGGGACTGGAATGACAGCCGCCAGTGTGAAAAGACATCCCCTGGAAGTAGTAGAGCTGTTCTGAGGTTGGGATGAAAGCCCAGAGTGGAATGACAGCCACTGTTAGTAGCAGAACTGTTTTTTGGACAGGAGTGACAGGTTGCAGGGTAGAATGACAGCCCCTGGGAATAAGAGTGAGATGGAGCTGGAATGACAGACTCCAGAGTGGAATGACAGCACCTGGGACAAGCAGAAAAGTCCTGAAACTGGAATGACAACCCCCAGAGTGGAATGACTGCCCCTAGAGTAGCAGAAGTGTTCTGGGACTGGACTGACAGCCCCTGGATTGGAATGACAGCCCCTGAGAGTAGTAGTTTCCAGGTTCCTACAAGGAGTTAATACCATCAAGTTCTTTCAGCGGTGACCAAAGTACATGTACAGTAACAACTTCTGCTATGGTACCTTTTATCATTAGCCACTAAAGATCCCAGCAGATGGTCAGCCTGCCCAGAAGAGTCCTGCCGGAGCAACTTCGCACCAGAAGACAGCATGATGTTCTGTTTCAGCTACAGACAATGGTATCATGCAGCTTGCCTTCCAGCCACCATCAACCTGCCAACATATTTCATAAGCAAACAGTGTGCATACTAGGGATAATAATAAACCAGTTTTGTTGAACAGTTAATTCTGTACAGATAACTTTTCATTCATGAATCCTTTTTGCAGTTGCCATATTGAACAGTAGGTAGGAGTGTGTGTCAAGAGGTGGCGATCAGGTGTGTCAAAGAGAAGGCAGGAAGCAAAGAGCTGTTTGCCTGTGCCAGAGGCAGTCAGAGCACTTGTCAAGATGGGCAAATAGCTTGATGGGCTATAGAGAGACCAGATATTGAAATCATCATATATGAAAGAACATATCACCTAGAGCAGTGGGTGTCAATGGTGCCCACCAACACTTTTCCTGGTGCCCAGGAAGTGTTTTTAAAAAGTGGGTCGGGCCAGATGGGACTTTTGCCCAACAAGGCTTCTGATTGGCTCTGCAGATTTTTAAAATAATTCCTCAAGGATTTTCACTGTGTGACTGAAGGTGTGCTGTGGTCTTCCTTTGCTGGCTGGCTCTGCCTCCTGCTGCAGTCATTTTGTGGCAGTGCCAAGCACACGGTGTCAAAATTCCAAAGGTGGCCGCAGGCTCAAAAAGGTTAGGGACCCCTTGCCTGGAGTATGGGACAGGCTATTTCACAGACAGTCTATGGATGGGGTGCTGTGGGACACTGGTCAATAGAGTGGGGGAAAGTGCATGAGGAACTCAAAAGGGTGTGACACGTAATGGGAACATGGAGGACAGGAAGGAAGTAGAACTGGACACTGGAACTGGAAGGGGGACAGGAGCAAGGTTTATACTTGTCAGCGGAGGAGGTTGGTGACACCAATATCATGACTCTGCAAGGAAACAGAGCAGTTGACAGGCAGAACCAGTATTTAGGTGATGGGGGAATAACTATACACCTTCAAGAAACTTCATTAAAATGTAAGAGATTTCAATCCACACTAGTTTGTGATTACAGTTGCAGAGCACTAATTCTAATCCCAGGAGCCATCATTCTACTCTGGGGGCTGTCATTTCACTCCCAGAACACTTCTGATCCTCCCATAGGGTTGCCAGCCCCCCAGTCTGAGTGGGGGTTCCCTCGCTTTCATGGGCTCCTCCCCACCCACAAATAACCCAGAACATGATATGATGATGTCACCCAGAAGTGACCTCATCATGTCACTGACATCACTTGGCAACACTCTAGTTTTTGGGCAAAACTGTATGGTAAATATGGGCTCAAGCCATAGAGTTTTGCCCCAAAACTAGAGCCTCACCATGTGATGTCGGCTATGGGATGACATCACTTCTGGGTGATGTCATCATGTCACATTCCAGGGCATTCATGCACATGGCAGAAGATCCCAGCAAGGCCCAAAGTCCCCCCCACACACACACCAGGAAGAAGGTAGGTCCTGGCAACCCTATCTTCCCTGGGACTGTCATTCCCCTCTGGAACCTGTCACTCCTGCCCCCAAAACAGTTCTGCTACTCCCAGTGGCTGTCATTCCACCCTGCAACTGGTCATTCTAGTCCCAGAAAGTTCTGCTACTCCCAGGGGTTTTCATTCCACTTGGGACCTAGTATCTTGTTCCCTTACACACACCTTCACTTCCTACTGTAAAGATTCTCTGGCTTGACCTTAATCCTGTTGCATTTGCACTGCTACAGTGACACTGGTTCTGCTGGGCTTGCAAAACTGTCCTTCACCTCAGTTTCTACTGAGAGATTCTTCGGTTTATTCTTAGTCCATTGGAAACAATGGAGGATGTGGCACCTTCTTTGGGGGGCTGTAACTCAAGACCTCTTATATCCAGTCCTCACCAAACCTCTTATATCCAATCCTCACCAAACTCCTAGAGGGGAGTCAGAAAGAGATCGTTGTTGAGTTTGGTGCCTTTAGCGTGCTGGGGGGGGGGGGCATGCATTCTACCACATCTCAAACTGAACTAGTTTGTTTGCCCCCTAAAAGTTCATGACGGTGGGTAGTTCACAAACAGGGCACGCCATGAACCACAAACCGAAATGAACCACATTTCCTCAGTCCGTGTCCTTCCCTAGACACAGAAGCCCTTCCAGGTGCTGCCCTCTAAGGATCTGCCACTTTGCTTCTGTTCTGCTAGTAAGTTGACAAATAAATAGACACCACAAAGACTCTGAAGTCTCTAGCCTTCTCTCATCCAAAGCAAATCAAGCTTTGGAAGGCATGGCCTTAAATTCTCACTATTTGGGGAAATACATAGGTATCCAAGCATGATAATTAGTTTCTAAAGATGGCTGTGCACTTTCATAATGGCAAAAGATTTACAGTCAGTCTCAATAATTATGACAAACTGAGAACTTAAAATCAAACTGCCTGAGAGATGTCAGTGTTGTTTAACTTCGCTATCCTGAATAGGCTCATATAAAATTAGCATTTTTGGAAAGCTGCTGATCTCTTTTCAAGATACTAGAACCAAAGGTCAGAAGATATTATTCCCTCTTTGTTTTATAATAAGTATCACCGGCTAAATTTCTGCTGGTTAGTCTGGTGTTAGACACAGAAGCTGAGCCAGTAAAAAGGTAGGGCTCCCAGGTTGAAGCAGGTTTTAAAGGTGTAAAAATAAGTGGACAAGTGTCTGTACACAAAGGGAGTAATTCTTGCTGCCCTCAAAGGCCCTGGATTCTGAGTGAATCGGGGTGCAAGGCATCCTCTGGCTCCTCTGCTTTCCCCTTAAAAACAATCAGGAAGGAACGGCTTGTGAATAGGGCTTGCCGCTCTAGGCTGTGGAACAGCTCCCATCTCTTTAAGAGTTGCAGCTTTCGCCATTGCAAAGCTGCAGGCATTGGGGAAGCTGCTTCTGCATAAAGGTTGGTGAGATTTCCCTAAATAAAAGCAGAAGAAGAACCTTGCCCAGCTTCTTAATGGGACTGGCTAGTAGAACAAGAGCTGCTGCATTACGATGACACCAAAGGAAATTTCCCAAGATTAGTTTAAAACAGATTCATGATTAATAATGCAATTCTAGGCAAAGTTACACCAGTCTAAGCTCATTGCTTTCAATGGCCTTAGACTGGAGTAACTCTGCACAGGATTGCACTGGAAGTCTAATGAAGAAAAGGGCCTGCTTCACATATGAATGAGAAGGATGGGAATGCTGAGGTGGCAGAAGGCCATGCAGGGCTCCGTCCTCCAGGGGGCAGATCAAGGAGGAGAACTGTTTAGAATACTGTCCTGGGCTAAAAACTCCCCCAAAAAACGAAGGTAGCAAGAAAACAACAGGGGCAGAACTTTCCACCTTGCTCTGCTAGTCTTCTGCTTGCATAGATATACAAAACACCGTTCGGAACTGGGATCCATTGCTTGCACCTGGAAGTGGTGAGGTTCATTTCTACCAGCTCCGGGCTCTGCCATCTTCTTCCCTTGCCTGCATGAATCAGACCTAAGTGATGCAAAGACTTCCGGTGGGATTTTCTTGCCAGACAGCACAGGGGCTGACTGACAGGCATATCGTTGTCATCATCATCATCGGAGTTCCAGGATGCATTGCAAGATTACAATGGGGGGGGGGGGGAGAGACATCGGCTACGTATGGTTGCCAACCTCCAGGCAGTTCTGCAATTACAACTGATCTCCAGACTACAAAGTTCCCCTGGAGAAAATGGCAGTTTTGGATGGTGGACTATATGGCATTACATCCCTGCTGAATGCCCTCCACTTCCCAGGCTCTGTCCTCCCAAGATTCCACCCCCAAATCTCCAGGAGTATGTCCATACAGAAGTGGCAGTCCTAAGGCTGCACCACCATTGGATATTGCACTACCAATAGCAATCATTTGCAAGTGGACTGTCCATATGGAAAAATCCAGATGCAAACAACTGCTGTAGTGCGCAACAGTGCAGTGCCCAAGGCTGTTGGCATAAGAGCTTCAGGACTTCATTAGTCTCCCTGAGAAATGAGCTCTGCTAGATGGAATCAGCTGAGTGCCCTCCAGACCTGAAACCCCTCCTTGGCCTGGGACTGGTGTCTAGTATCTTTCTCTTTGGTACCAAAAATATGTGTATAATATAATAAGCCTGTATTTTGAATCAAAGCATCAATAAAACCACATGACAACTACAGATGTCACTCAGCAAAAATGTTATGTACTTCATTTATATCCCAGAGGGGGCCCAAAGCCACTTACACCATTTCCCTCTCCTCCATTTTATCCTCACGGCAACCTTGTGAAGTTAGGCTGAGAGTGTGCAAATGACCCCCAGGGTCACTCAGCAAACTTCCAAGGTAGAATGTGTGTTCTAACCCTGCTCTCCCAGATTCCAGTTCAGCACTCCAGCCACAGTGCCACAGGAGTCCTTTCAGCAGCAGCAGCAACCGTACTTCTGAAAACTCCACTAATGGGGGCTATATGACCCATGTGGTGTGTGCACTATTCCAGGGAAGCAGATGCTGAAAAAGACCTTTCTCTGCCGCAGACTTGAGGGTCACTTCCAGTCAAAGCAGAAAAATGTTAAGCTAGGCGGACCCATGGTTCTGTGTTCCAGTATCTTAATCCACCGCCTGGTGTTCATTACCCTCTCCCCCTTTTGCACAGTCTATCCAAAGGTGTACCATTGCTTTAAATGAGAGAGACAACGCAGGCCGCCCTGAGCCTGCATTGCAGGGAGGGCAGGGTATCAATGTGATTAAATAAATAAAATGCTAGTTCACGTCCATAGTTATTTAGCAGTATTCCATTAAATATGTTGCTAGGCTATGTGGCATTATTCCTTTATGCTATTTAATGAAGATGTAATGAAATTTCTAACTAATATTTATGCATGTACTCAGTCAGAGTCCTGTGTCTGTAATACACACATTTACTTAATGCAGTGATGTAACACTTTGATTTAATGTGTGCAGCATACATTGTACAGCCGTGTTTGCACGCTTGATGTGCATGGTCTTTCTGAACCTGGGAACACACTGTCGGGTTAATAGCCAAGAAGCTGTAAAGGAGAACAGTGTGAATATTGCATATTTTCTCTTTCTAAACTTCAGGAAAGCAACAGCTACGAATGCAGTCCTAATGTGTATTATTTTATTTTGGTAATAAGCAGCTGGGCAAACCATGGTTTAGTTGCCATGAATAAGCAAGTGAAAATGGCTTTTCTGCTTCACGTTTTACTACAGAGGATGAAGGGGAATTCCTTTCCCAAGAGTACTTCGCACAGGAAACCAGGATGTGGTCTCAATATATTATTAATCTCTAAGGGGGGATCTAAGAATTAGCATTAGACACTGAAGTGCAGTCAATTATGAGAACCGGATGGTATTCCGCTGAAAAGTCTACTCACAAGCTTGTATTTCTAGGACATCTGAGATCCCCCAAAGTGCAAAGAGCTGTTCCCATTTATTACTGCTTACTCCTAGGCTTCATTCTGTGACTGTTGATGGGCAGCAGGGTCCCAAGTTCCGAGCCAGAGCAGGGGCAAAAGGCACTGGTTCTTTGGGAAGTCACGCAGCTTGAACTCACTTCTAGGGCAGCCGTCACACCTTCGGTCAGGGTACCGGGACATTCATTAGCTGGAACCTTTCCTTCTCTTTCCCAGCAGGCCAAAAAACCTTCATATACTGATTTTGTCCTCCTCTCACCAACTGTAATTTCCCTGGCAAAGTTGGCAGTCCTACCTACTTTACAGACCAGTTGTGAGGCAAAAACTCTGGGGCGGAGGACAGACTGGCAGAATGAAGCGCAAGGGAAGTGGGGCAAAAAGACCCGGGCCAAGTTGTCACGGGGCTTTCCAGTCGCACTGCGTGGACTGATGCGAGACCATACCGAGGAGGCGGCGGAATGGAACATTCGCACTTTGGGGCAGCCCCTGGCTGTGGCGCCTCGGTTGCGCACGACTTTAGTCCATTTCGCCGACCTGCGCATAGGCGCATGGGCACAGCAGCAATTGGGGCAGGATCCCATGGCTGAGAGCTTTAACTCCGCAAGCCAGAAGCGTCCCCATGGGTGGTTATGCGCATCCCTGCTAGATCAGCAGGTTCACCTTACCAGCACCACTTGATTGAGGCTTATTTGCGTCCACACTTCCAGGAAGCAGGATCAATGTGCACCCAAATGGCTTGCCACGGTTTTCGCTTGGTACTTTTTAAAAGCAGGATCAAAACGCTTCAGGATGGGGTGAGTATGGCACGGGAATGCCAGACAGCTGTGGCTGTGTGAACCAGCCCACTTAACCCGCTTGAAAAACATGCCTATATCAGGCCAAACTGCCAGTCTGAACTCAGCCTGGGCTGGATCCTATGCTCTGCTAAAGACAGGAACTTCCACTGCCACAAGGAAGTGTGCTCTAGTGGAAGAGGTGCTTTCCCCCCAGCAAAAGTTTCCATGCTCATAAAAGCAGATCCAGACCCCAGCACTGAACCACTTGGAGTAGGATTCAAATAGAGCTCTAGGATTCAAACACTGAACTCAAAGAATTAGGAAATTAAGGTTGCCACTGGTTAATTTGCTGTCAGAGGAAAACACCCTAGATATGTTCACCCTAGACATGTTGTTCACACCAACTTAACAACAAATAGCAGTCAGAGTGAGTGCCTCATGGTCTGCCATTGTCATTGAGAGCGAAGGCCTTAACTAGTTCTGTGAATAAACAGGTGTTGTTTTTTAAACTCACCAGGCAGAGGCGCTATTTGAATCAGCACCCTGGAATGGAGGGAGGGAGTTTTTAAGCCTCTCCCTGGGGCCATTTCCCCTGCTGCCATCACAAAAAGGGCCCAGTATTCCCCATTCTAAAGGAGGAGGAGATCGGATTTATACCCCGCCCTTCACTACCCGAAGGAGTCTCAGAGCAGCTTACAAACTCTTTTCCCTTCCCCTCCCCACAACAGACACCCTGTGAGGTAGGTGGGGCTGAGAGAGCTCTCTCGAGAACTGCCCTTGAGAGAACAGCTCTGAAAGCACTTGTGACTGACCCAAGGTCACACCAGCAGCTGCATGTGGAGAAGTGGGGACTCAAACCCAGTTCTCCCAGATTAGAGTCTGCACTCTAACCACTACAACCAAACCACTACTGTGCATTTTCATAACTGGGAAAACAGCACTTGCCCAGGGCCATTTTCTGATCAGGACTTTGGGATTCTATACAAGCATGGGTCCTTGCAAGGGGGGCAAGGCTGTGTTTGCACATGCTCTGATATAATGCTAACATGTAGTAGGAAAACACTGCTTTCTTCATGACCTCATAAATCTCATCCATGCCTTGGTGACTGCCATTTTTCTCTAGGTAGTTCATTCTTGTATTTTTCCAGAAACATTTTTTCATAATTTATTCAGAATTCTTTATTGTGCTTTTTAACACAAAGTTCTCACAAAGTGGCTGACAAATAACCAGTTGAAAATATAGTAGAAGTACACTTGTTACTAGATCATGATCACAATTTTTGCAATGATTATCAACAATAGTTAAGATTTTCTAGACCTTTCACATTCTCCAGAACAACCACTTGCTTATTGGACTGTATCTGTTTACTGCCTATGTGTAGAGTAGCAGAAGGAATACAAGAATTTTATTACACTTTTAAGATTGTGAATGGTTTAGGTCAGGGTTTTTTTGCAGAAAAAGCTCAGCAGGAACTCATCAGCATAATAGGCCACACCCAACAGCAGAAACTTATTAGCATATTAGGTCACACCCCTGACAGCGCAGTTCCCTCCCAGGATCGGCTTCCCCAGGTGCTCCGCGGCTTGCGGGTGCATGGGGAACCCAAGGGAAGGAAGGGAGTTTCTGGATTGGCTTTCCCAGGCACCCCGCAGCTTGCGAGGTACCTGGGGAACCCGAGGGGGGGGGTGGAGACTGTAGGCGTGGCCAACTCAGAAGCTAGCCGGAACTCCATTCCTCTGCATTCCTGCCCCAAAATAGCCCTGGTTTAGGTCCCAGCTATATTTGAGACGTGGTCCTAAAAACCATTTTGATGGCTTCAAAATCACTAGGGTTTTTGTGATGCCATCATGCCTTTAGGTGCCAGGACTACTTACGCAGGTATATCCCACAACTCTGGCCACTTCCTCACGCAGGCAATTCCCCAGTTTGATCTCATTACTGCTGAGAATACAAAGGGATTAGCTGGGAATCTCTTCACAGAGGTGCTTACGTGTTCTTCCCCTTTGCACTCACCATTTCTCCCCTTCAACGTAGACTCTTATTAAAAGGGGATAAGATAGATTCATTGAGGATAGGTGTATCAGTGGCTACTAGCTACTTCCCTTTGGCTGTGATGACTGAGAGGAACCTCCATGTTCAGAGACACTAAACCTCTGAATCCCAGAGCCAGGAGGCAACATCAGAGGAAGGTCTTGGCCTCTATGCACTGTTGCTGGCCCTCCAGAGGAACTGGCTGGCCACTGTGTAACACAAGATATTGGACTAGATGGATCACTGGTCTGATCCAGCAAGGTTCTTCTTATGTTCTGTGGTGGTTTTGCCAATTTCTCAAAAAAATCAGCAGTTTGTGTAGCACTATAGCTTTTTAACAGAATAATAAAACAACTACAAATGATTTCTAAAAAGCCCACTAACTGGAGGGGGGGGGAGAATACTCTTCCTATCCACATTTTCCACAAACCTACTTTAAGTACAATCTTTTAGGAAAGGCTGTACCAAAGCAGGGTTGGGAAAACCTGAAGTGGCGCCAGGGTAACTCTGGAAATACAGTGATCACATGACAACCTTGTGCAGAAGCCCCCAGAGGAACCACTGCCATTCAAGAGGCAAGGCTGAGCCCTCTGTGGAAGCAACCTTAGTCTAATTTGTGAAATAACACAACCAGGCTCATCCATAAAACCAGTAGTTTCGTGCTTTAACAAAAGTACTAACTGATTCCCTGATACCCAACAGATACATGGACACCCAAGCTGGTAGTGTTTTAGCAATGAACAGCTAGTAAAGGAATGCAAACATTAAGCATACAAGAATGCAAACTTTAAAAAGTGCCAATTTTCAACGTGCACTGAAAGTTTTATTGTTCAGAAACACTCAAATGCATCCGTCTAATATGTACACTATTTCTTAAAAAACAGTTCAGTTAACATCAGATTTCTCTAGTAGGTATGGCACATAATTTCATCGTATTGACACCATACTAAACTCATTACTGTTCTTTTAAGCCACTTTGGTTGATTCAGTCGAGACACATTCGTTTTCCAAGAACAATTTAAAGATCTCCACACAATGGTAACAGGAAGCAGTGCTTCCACAAAGAATGAGGCTTAGCAAATGTGTAACCCTACCTAATTTAGCCAGCAAGGGCTAGGAAGGCTGTGCCTGAAGACTACTAGTGCTGTCAAAAAAATACCAGTGCGTTCATATCAGCGCTAAAACTGCATAGTTTTCAAAAGCATCTACTGTTAAGGGGCTTTTAAAACTATTTACACAGCAATTACTCTTCTTAGAGGTTCCTACTGATATCCCCAGATTCCCAGTCTTTTAAAACACTTTCCAGTACAAGTCCCATAAAAGAGGTGTTCATGGTTTTTCTGGATCATCTATTTCTGAAATGAATGTTTTCATTGGTTCATGCCATAACTGTCTAAATACTTCCAAATCCATTGATTCCACTGGGAAAGCTAAAAACATTGGAAAGAAGGCTATAGTCCAGCCATTATTGCAACAGTTTCCTATGACTATAGAGGCTTCTATAACACAGATGCCAAGGCAAATCAAAGGCACGGTGTCAAGCTTTCTATCCATGTATATGATGTAGAATATCTATATATCTAATAGCCAAGGTCCCCTCTGCATGCGGATACTTATTTCCGTGGATCTGGGTCACATGGAGGGTAAGCAGATCTTCCAGCAAACTTGGGGCAGTCCCCATGTTTGCAGAAAAATCTAAAATGTTTTTAAAAGTGTACAGGAATACTTAAATCCCCCCAAAAGTAAAACTGTTTACTCTGTGCAAGCGCAGAGGAAGAACTTACTGAGGCACGAGAAAAGCCATTGGAGTTGTGAGGGAAGCCACCACCGCAATAGCTATGCACCCTGCCGCAAAGACAGCCCCCACCAGGACCGCCGGCAATGCAAACTATAGCTTGAGCCAGCCTGCCTGCCCTCTGCTGCTGCCGCCGCTGCCCAAGCTGGCCCTGTGGCATCAGCTGAAGCATGAGGAGGCAAAGCCTGCATCGTTGGCCCCCCTCCCTCCTGCAACCAGATTGGGGTCATTTGCTGGCCTGCAGCTACAAAAGGAGAGAAACAGAAATAAGTGGGGTTCTCTGAGAGGGGAGAGAGAGACAGAGAAAGAATAGTGAATTGTCTGTAGGGGGGAGAGGAAGAAAAGAATGGAAGGTTGTCTGAGGGAGGGGGAGAGAAAGAGGAAAGGGAGATTGGGGGGGTAGAGAAATAGTGGAGAGAAAGAGAGGAGCAGACTGAGGAGGGGGGGAAAGGACACTGAGAAGGGCTGGCGTAAGAGGGGATGAGACATATAAGAGGCAAGAGGAGAAAGGGGGTAGGAAAGGATTGCTAGAGAATGGGGTAGGGAGGAAAGCTGACACAGAAGGGATGAGAAGAGAAGGGGACGTGAGAGAAGATGAGTAGATATGAGGTACATGCAGAAAGAAACAGGAGGGTACTTTGACAATAAAGGGGGGGAGGGAAGAGGGGAAAAAAGATAGGGGAATGCCCCCTCCCCCCAAGTTCCTTGCGAGGACTGCCTGCAACAAAGACCGTGGTACGGCCACAACACATTATGCAACATTTTGTTTCTAGGTCCCCTCTTGTAATGTGCTATTTCCTGCTTCGCAAAGTGTGCTTTTTAAAGCCTCAGTGATGTTTAGCAATGGATGGATTGTTCTCTTAGAAAAAAAACACAATGTTTTTAAAAAGCCAAAAATGGATATCTGCCTGTTTCTATACCTAAAGGCTTCAATCCTCCAGAACACTTTCACAAATGGAAAAATTTCTACCAGTGGAGCAATGATTTTCTCACCTCCTTCTCTGGCTGCAGCCCAAAATGCCTCCCAGTTCTGTTCTTGGGGGCCAGAAGCAGCATTTTGACAAGTATTTTAGGCTGCAGGGGAAGAAAATCACACTCCATGGATAGAAACCTTCTGTCGAAATACTCTGGTGGCTCTAGCCCATAATCTGCATCGAGACCAATGGGGAACTCCTCCTGCTTTTAATGCTCGATTAAGTCTGCAATCTTAAACATATTGACCCAGTCACAGACCTCACAGAACGGACTAGGATTTTGTTTCTGCGAAAGGATGCATAGGATTGCACTGCATCTCTTTATTGTAGGTTTACAACTTGCTACATAGTTTCCTGTTATTGGACCCAAGGTCTAAACACCACTTATTTGTACTACAAAACTGTCATCGTGTGCACGCGTGCAATTTTAGAGAATAAGAAAATGTGGCTACAGTCAATGACTGAAATACTACTTGCCTTAAATCCATTAAGTGAACCTGGATTCAAAAGATGCTTCTGTTTCAGCATTCGCCCAGCATCAGCACAAAAGAGGAAGAGGGCAAGTCGGTGACTGTGGCAGGCGGCATAAGAGATGATCAGCACTTGCAGTTCTGTCATTGCTAAATTGCCTGTTTGGAAAACAAGGGGGCAGATACCTGGACTAACCCAGGCACTTCTTCCCGGCTATCAGTTACCTAACAGATGATCAGTGGCGGCAGAATATTAGGGAGCGAAGCAGGCTACTTTGCAAAGGCTGCTGTGGCAGCAGACATAACCACTGCACCCCCGTTTTTTACAACTGCAGAATGTGCCATTAAAAGAGCTACAACACTTCAGTCTCAGGCAGTGGTTTAAGACTCCCCCTCCCAATCAAGTCGTTAAAACACTATCTGAAAAGGAAGTTCTTGACACCTTGTTGAAAACCCAAGTCCCAGCTACACGCGCTCTAGTCCAATGAGATTTCTTGTGCATATTCTGACGGGGACATGAAGCAACCGAGGCTACAAGGGCTCCTTCGCTCATGCCGGTCAATGGGACTACCGGTGCCTACGTGGACCGCGCAGACTGCTAATCAAAGTAAAGAGCTGGGGGGGGGGGGGGAGTATCTTTGGAGACCTGCATCCCACTGAAACCAAAAGGACTAGTTTTCAGCAAGGGTTTTGTGTGTGTGGAAAACACCTTTGAAAGTAAAGTTATCAGCTTTATTAACAACCTTAGACTGTTTCTAAGGGCCATGGTGGTCATCTTCCTGCTGTTCACCAAAATTCTGTCCAGAGCTGTCACTGATGAGCTTTAACTCGGGTGGGAGATGCAGGTTCAAAGACATCATCTTCAACACTTTCTTCTATTGGTTTCATTTTCTGTGATGCTCTTAAATAAGGAGATGGTTGACCTGCCAATTTAAAAGACAGAGTGAGATCAGCTTATAAAACCTTCGGGAAAAACCCACAGCAATCATACAAAAATACTTAAGATCCACACATTTTAAGAAACAGATGTTTCAGTTGATAATTTGCCATCTATACTTTGCAGGAAACTTTGGATGCAAAAATTCAAAAAGTAATAACTAGTGCCATCTACAGTGCAGTTTCAACAACTCTCTCTGATTTTAATAATACCACTGCAGAGACTAGGTACCCAACTGTGGTTTCAGCTGCTTCCCACCCCCTTTATTTATCAAAAATCAGTGACATTTGGTAGTTTGCCAAAATGTATGCCGTACAGCTTGTCTTTTAAAACTCTCACTCAATAAGATGTCACAAATACAATTCATAAAGAAGGAAACTGAAGCAGCAGCCCTACATCAGTCCTAACCCTCATGCCAAAACCAATCCTAAAATAGGTCTAGAAAAACAACATTAATAAAGCTGGGGTAGAACCCCCCTTTTTTGGTAAATTTGTGGGGACATACGAAGAAGAGCCCTGTCCCCCTGCAGCTTCCTCGTAACTCCTCAGAGTTCCACCATCTCATTCTGCCACAGGTATCCACAGCCTCGAGCTTGATATAAATGCCGGCCTCGGAGAAGTGCCTGATATTAACAGCATGAACCGGATGACTAAACACTGTGATATTTCTTGCAGAAAGTCAGTATTTCTTTTTGAGAAAATATTTATACAAAACAGATGCTAATTTTTAAATATGAGCTGAATGAACAGGCATTTCCCCTTCAAATTTCTTGTATCGCAACGCGTACTCAGTGCCAGCTGTACTGAGGCTACAAATAACTGATGCCTTGATAAAAGGGGAAGTTCTGTTTCAGGTGATATGGAAGACGGTAAAATGCCCGCCCTGCCTCCCTGGGTCCACTATGTCTGAAAAGTAATCGAAGTATCTAATCCAGTCCACTCATCGTAACATGAATGTACAGTGACGCAACGTTATCAGTCCACTAGATGCCTCAGAGCACTTGAGACAGCTGTATTCGAATCCCAGGGCATGTCTGAATCTGGCTAGCAAGGGCCGGAAGCATTCTACATCGGCTGGCTTCGACTTCTGCAGAAAGCAAACGTGTGCATTATGTGAAAATCCATAAAATGATCAATACTCTCCTGCAATGTGCAGCTTTGCAGCCTCATGTGTGACAGGGAATCCCCGCAGGGAGTTTATTGACCCCTCCTTCCATTCCATGATGTCGGCTCTATTTATCTTAGCATTTTCAGGCTTCCCCCTCCCCAAGAGGGGCTCCAAAGCAAATTACAAAAAGTGTAAAAAGCTTCAAAATGACAACAAGCAAATCTGACTGGCCGAGGTTTGGTCAAGTAATTTTCACTGGCCCCAGTCTTATGGACCCTGAGCTAAGGAGCACGATCCCTTTGGCTTGTGCTCAGGGGCTCACACCTGCAGGAAGCGGAGGGGAAACGTCAGCCGGATGTCGGCCCTCAGCTACCGCCAGCCTGCTGCATCAAGGCTCTGCCACAGTTCCCTCCAGGCACACATTGGCTTGTTGGGTTCATCTTAATGCTCAATGGCCCTTCTACGCCCTACAGACAGACACCCAGAAGAGTGCAGCACAGCATCTACTCACGGTGCATTCCTAGACACAGTCACTCCTGTCTAAGTTCACTGATTTCAATGCGCTTAGACTGGAATAACTCTGCTGAGCATCATACTGAAAGCTCTTTGTGGGAGCTACAGGGAGCCACCCACTTCCAGAAAGCCGAGAGAGAAAAAGGCTGCACGCACAAAGGGGAACACAAGAGGACTTTATTCAGTGTGAACAGGTGGGTCTGCTTGTACAGGACTCTCTGCTGGCTGCTCCCTGTACACAGATGGTGTCCCCCATTTGGAAATGTCCAACTGTTTTCACTGATATTTGTTTCCAGATCTGTATGTTTAGGACTGCACAATACATAATAAAACTAATAGTATCCAGCCACTGAAAAAGTTCTCTACCAAGCAATCCAATGTGCTGTCCTACAAATATTAGCACCCAACCACATGTGCATGACTGTTTTTAAAGCATAGGTACAAGTGCAGTCTCTCTCAGTGGAATGTGTGTGAGCAATCTTCACATGAAGAGATTAAATAGTTCACTGCAGTAGGAGAAACCAAAGTTCATTTTCGGTGGTACCCTGTAATATAGGAAGCAGGAGTGAAAGGTATCTGCACTCCTTTTTCCTCCTCATTCCATAATGTCCAGTCACATGGAGATACCATAGACAGACCTATTTAAAGACACATCCTTGTTTGAATATGCTGTAATCGAAAGGCTATGGAATAAACTCTAACATAATGGCAATATATGCAATTCAGAATGTGTTCATCTACACCATTAACACTCATCTTCAATTATGCTTTGTAAATACAATACTGAAACTTAATATTAATATAAATTATACTAATCCTCTGCATAGAGATTGGATTTGCGTATTAATCCTTTAATCTTAAACTGTGGAGGAAAAAAACCCCTCTGTAAAGAAAGTCTTAAAAAAGAGACCCGCTAAGTACCTTTTTTGAGAATGTTGGGTTAATATGGGACGCTATCAACAGAAAGCATCATGCTGTAAACGACTCGCACCGCAAGAACTATAGAACTCTTGCTGGTTATTTCCTTAACATAAAAGCAGACAGTTAGATTTACATCAACAAATACTGAACATGGATTTTTATTAGTAGTAGTTTGAGCCTTAGTCATAAATACGAACTGGCTCATTTCATTGCAGAAGTTTAGTAAAGCTTTAACACACATCGATGTGAAAAAAAATGTTGTGGCTGAACACTAGCTGAGATGTAGATTTTCCATGAATTCTGAAAACCGTGATCTCCGATGGGAACAGAAGTTGCTGTGGTTGAGATTTGTGAACTAGCAGTTCACATTCCTATATAGACTGACATGGGTAGGACCAGGGCTCATTTCGTAGCAGGAGCTCCTCTGCATAGTAGGCCACACACCCCTGATGTAGCCAATCCTCCAAGAGCTTACACTAGCCCCTGTAAGAGGAGCTCTGTAGGCTCTTGGAGGATTAGCTACATCAGGGGTGTGTGGCCTAATACGCAAAGGAGCTCCTGCTACAAAATGAGCCCTGGGGATGACTCGTGCATATGTAAAAAACTCATGCAAGACAACATCTGTTTTGCCCTGTTTGGCAGACCCCCCGGAAACTGTTACTGGCCTTCTCCTGGTTTTTGGTGTTACGTGTTTTAACTGAATAATTGTATACAGTTTATTGGATTGTGATAAATACTTTCTTTTAATTTTTTTAATGCTGAAATGTTTTAATGTTTGATGTCTGCTGCCTTGAGGACCCTATTTGAGTGGAAAGGGGACACAGAAATATATACACATAAGCCAATCCTTGGCTTTACAAAATGCTGAATCAATTCAAGGCCCATTCAGTTTATTATAGTTTTTTCTTAATGCAGGTAATTGAAAAAAGGGATAGAATACCCATTTCTATCATTATTAAAAAGATAAATTCCAATTCTCTCAAACAACATTTTTCAGAAGTTCCGGCACAGCTTAACATTTTGCACAATGGGACTCCACTCTAAATAACAGCTGATTCTACTTGCAACTGATTGTTTGAACTGTCCCCCCGAAAAGTAGCAGGTTAGAACTCACTGTCTATGAGCACAAGAACTGGTGATTTTCCTTAATCCCAGAAGTCCTTTCTAACCTTTGTAAAGCTGATTTCTGGATTGTGGGACCTATGCAGATTAATAACCATGGGGGCTGTGAGGCAAAACACTCTAGTTTTATCAAAGGTTAACACAAATAATAGTGGGTGTTCTTCAGCTTGCAGGTGTTTCTAAGTAGCCCCTCTCATAGATACTATCTGGGCACGATCATATGCACCCATTTGCCACAGAAGAGGGACAATTCACCACCAGTTCAAAGCAGCGTGATCACACCAACACATCTGGGAAGCGTCCCACAACCGTCGTCAAACCGTCGCAAACCATTTTGATCCGGTGGGGAAGCGTGGTAAAAAGCTACTAGTGAAACTCCAATATCAAATGGTTTGCTGCAGTTCACAGCCAGAGTTTCCCCGTGTGATCACTCCAGCGCCAAAGTGTGGCATTGCGAATAGCATGATCACACGCTATCCTGATGTCACACTGTTGTTGTTTTTCCCCCTTCTCCATGTGCACATCAACGAAAGCCCTTCGGGTGGGGAAGCGATTCATCAGTCCCCTGTTTAAATGCGTTGGAAACCAACCACACAAAAAAACAAAACTTGCCCGTGGTTGCGTCTGATCACACAGTGGAAAGTTGCTCAAGCAGGCCCAAAGACCTGTGAGATCACGCAACTGTGGGGCAAATTGCTCCAGAGCAAAAAAGCCTCACTTCCCCTCCAGATTATCTCGCTTGTGTGGAAGGGACCTCTGTATCTCTTTCAAAGCCTGATTGATATTAGAATGTGGTAACTGGCAAAGTGAAAAACCTTTGTTCAGTTCAGTACCTAGATGGGAGGGGGAGCTAGGAGTGAGTCGTGTCATCTCTTAGAGGGCTCCTGTGAACAAGCACTCTGATTGGATTCCAGAGACCACCTGATGCCAGAGAGCCAGAAATTATAATTGGGCCATAGATAAGGCTGACGCTATGCTAACTTTTGATCCCAAAGGACAGATGCATAAGCTTCTAGCCTAGACTCTGACATTTTGAATGGTGCACCAGTTAATGCCAGGTATTAAAGCGTCAGAAAGAAAAATTAGCTTTTGTTGTGTTCTTTGCGAATTAACTCTAGAGACTGTGTTGCCTAGTAGTATTTTTAATTTTATTTGCTCAATAGACCCATGTATATTTTTCTAAATGTTTTGGTCTTCTTGTGTGCATTTAACCTCAGGGACTGCAAGTTTGAGCACTGCTTACTAGACTGGGAGGCAATGGCTCAGAGGAGTCCAGGCTTGGGTTTCCTGACAGGGGCTAAGAGCTTGAGGAGAATAAAATGGCCCTCTCATCTTCCAGCAACACTGTTGTAGCAACAGAAGAGGCAGGAATTTTGCCTCCTTCCCCACTTCCTACTGCAGCCTCCAAACTCCTGCAGTTGTTAGTCCACATGGGTTCCACAACCCTGGGAATCAACTTTGCCCGGACAGGAAAGGACTGCTGGTCAGGACATCTAAGGGGATCCAACCCACTGTGTTTTGAGGCTGGTGCAAGAGAATGTTCCGTCACAGGACTTGGAGCTTCTACAGCCTTTCCACTCACGAGAATCACCGACTGATGCTACAGTCAGTCATCTTGCAATGAACATGCATGCAAGGACTGGCTCATGATTTTTTTTTTCAAATTTATATTCTGTTATAACTTTATTTACTTAAAATACTTATATACCCACCTTTCTCCCAAAGTACAGACAAGAGACAGAGAACAACGTTAAAACAATATGAACAATAATAAAATCAACCTTAAAAGCTTTAAAGACAAAAACTAAAATGGCATATGGGGCTCAGGAAGCCCCAAAAGCTCGTCAGAACAGCTCTATTTTGCAGGCTTGCCAGGAGGCTTGGAACCCACTGACCACTTTCCAGGGGGCTGTGCCAGAGTCCAGAAAGTGGCAGAAAATGCCTTACATCATGGGTGTTGAACTCATCTGTTATGAGGGCCGGATCTGACATAAATGAGAGCTTGTTGGGCCGGGCCATGTGTGTCACAAAATGTAGTGCCAGGAAGCAGAGATATAAACTTTATAAAAGGACACAAACACAACTTTTTAAAACTTAAAATAAAGAAAACATGCTTAAAACATTAGCACTCTTGCAATATTTTCTTTATTTAACAGTCTCTGATCACTGACACCTCTTGCTCTGAATTATTGCATCAAAATGTCTGTGCTGTTGCAATCTTGAGTATGCTGTTCAGGTGTGTATCTGTAAGCTGCAAACCTACTTTTGATTTACTGACATTCACCACAGAAATCTCTTGTTCAGAGTTCTGAGTCTAGGACCCAGGGGAAAACATGAAATGGCTGAGCGACTGAGAGAGTCAGGCGAAGCAAGCTATGATGCAGCAGCAGCAATGGATCTGGAAGCAGGAGATGGCCAAATCCAGTGTGGGCCTGATAGAAGCCCTCTGGGGGCCTGACCCGGCCCCCAGGCCGCATGTTTGACACACAATAGGGGAACAGACCTTGCTGGGAAGACCAGGGCTAACACAAGGAATATGCAGGAAGTGGCTGCCCTTCAAGCATGTGGGTCTTTAAAGGCATGCCCCAACACCTTGGACTCAGAAATTAACTGTCAGCCACTGAAGGGCCTTCAGAATACAGGTAACACAGTCCCAGCAGCTAATCCCAGATAACAGATGAGGTGTCACAGTTTGCACCACCTGCAGTTTATGAGTTGTCTTCAAGGGCAGCCCCATTCAGAGCATATTACAGTAATCTAGTGTCAAGGCCACTGAAACAAACTGACACAGAACAACATGTATTAATATTAAACACAACATATGGTAGCCACTCAAAACTAAATTCAAACCTAATAGGAGGAGCAATGGTAACAGTTTTTTGCCGCTGACTGCGATGTTCAGTAGTGCTTGGAAAACATTTGAATGACTCACGGAGAGAGGAAGCAGTGGAAGTGCCCCGGAGAAAGTGCTGCAACCCATCTTCACTATCACTTGAGCTAGCCATGCTGTTTCTCATTTGCATCACAGAGAGCTGTGAACACAGAGTAGGTTGCTGATCCATTTTCTGGGATGCCTGTAGAGATGCAAGTTGTGTTGAATTTCCTGTCATCACTACAGTCGTGAATGGGCATAAGCACAGCAATGCTGGATCAAACCAAAAGGCCTGCTGAGTCTGATATTCTAGTTCCAGCCAAACTCTTCTGGGCAAGAGTCTCCATTGTTTATTCCCAGTGTCTAACATTCTGAGACCCACTGCCTCCAATCACTTCGTGACCACTTATATCCCACTCCCCCCCTCAGAGGGAACCTAAAGCAGCTTACATCATCATTCTCCCCTCTTCAAATTTTATCCTCACGGCAACCTTGTGAGGTATATTAGGCTGAAAGTGATTGGCCCAAGGTCACCAAGCAAGCTTCCATGGCAGACTGAGAAGCTGTACCTGGGTGTTCCAGATCCTAGTCTTTAACCATTATGCTATACTGGCTCCCCTTGTAACTTCATTGAAAACAGATAACCATTTATTATTCAATCGCAGCTCTGACTGAAGGAAGCAAACTCCATTAGTAAAGCATATGTTTCTCTCAAACACTATTCAGACTTCTGCAGGCAACTAGAATCCTGGAACTATCCAGAAGAATGCATTATGCCAAGGACTGTACTCGGAATCTGGAGGGAAGAGTAACCCATCTTAGAAATTTATGCTTTGCGCTTCTTCATTCAGTTTCCAAGTCTACACTTTTCCTGATAAGTAGGAAGCTACATTTCAGAAAGGCTGACTTTATCCTTTATTGCAGCACCCAGGAAAGCAGGCAGGGCAGATCTATCCCTCACTCCTCGATCTGTTTTGACAGAAGCCTCCCGACCTCCTTGCTGCTCTGCCAGTGACATTTGTACAGCTTACGAATGGCGACGGCTCGGAATAATACTTAATCATGAACAGGAAGTGAGCACGACAGATCTCATCTTTATAGCAGCAGCACAGCATCTAAGACAGCACAAAAGAAACACTCACTTTGTCATTCATGGTTGGATCATTCAATGAGTATAACTTGTTTGTGATATCTTTCCCAATGAGATGCTTAAATATTTCAAAGAGAAACGGCTCCGATTCCAGAAAAAATGTAAGTCTCTCTCTGGACCAGCACAAGAATTTGCAATTATCATCAGCGGTAATGGACACCTAAGAAGACAGCATATTCGTAAAGTTAGCCTTGCTTTAATGCATGCCGGTGACTATAACAGAGTTCATTAGGATGTTCAGAATTCAGAACCAGTGGATCAGTAGGGTTTGTCCTATGAAACACAATACATACAGTCCAACATATAAATGGGTTTACCTGTGGAGTTTCCTTATTTTCCATCAAAGTCAAAGAATAAAAGGGTCGTTTGACAGTCATTGGTTAAAAACCACCTTGAAAACTATGCAATTCAGTGGGAAGGAAATACAGAAGGGAACAGCCACAGTTGGTATTAAACAGGTCATATCTTAATTAAGTGACATGGCATGACTAACAGGCAGGATACAGGCCTGAAGCTCACTCAAGGCAACCAAAGCAATCACCCCCTATTGTTCACACAGCTGTTTCCCCCCCTCTCTTTGACAACCAAGGCCTGAGAACTGGTTCACACATGCAGGCCAGCTACTTTGGTTTATTCAGGAGGGCTATGGTAAGCTTATCTCCAGCAGAGGGCACCAGCGTACAACAAAGGAACACCCTGTAGCGGAAGATACAATAACCAATCCTCTCCTCATAGGAAATGAAGTTTAAGCATGTTGCTTCCAAAAGGAAGCTAAGGCAGCCTTGAAGGACATATGGTTAATATATAAGCTCAATTTTAGTTACTGTGTGAAGATTCTTCAATTTTTATCTTTTTCCATCTCAAGATAGTTAACAGTCAATAAAAGGAAACAGTTATTCTGTGAGGGGGGAAAGGATCTAAACAAAAAGCTAAGTTATAGATATGGTAGGGACTTGTGCCCAAAGGAAGATTTGATGGTTATAGCAGTATCTGCCATTAAAATCCTGAATCCAAAAATGTGCTTGAGCCCCTCAGTTTCCTTGGCTTCCTGCCACACGATCCCCCTCATTCCATCCACTACTTCCTTTTAAGTTAATCAGCTGGACAGACTACTAGATATTACTCCGTTAACATTATGTTGTGTTATTTCATCTCAGCACCGAACAAATCAGTGCCCAAAGAGGAGAATGTAGTAGGTACATCACAGGTATCCAGTGACTCTCTTAAAGCGTAGAGCTGCATATACCTTGACAACGACCTCTTCTTGGAATTAAGCCCAGTCCATGACTGGAACATATGACATCAACAAATAATTTTAGATTCTGTTGCAGACCCTTTCTCTGTCTCACTATTAAATAGCGACTATATATTCACACTACAAACAAAAAAGTCACCACAGTCCTGCAGCCTAAGATTTTGTGGTCAGTGCAAACCAGGTCTGAAATTCAGCTAGCCTGCTCCAGCACCTGTTTGTGCACCATTCAACACCCTGGCCCAGAGACCCTTTGCCACTAAAGAGCCCTTGCCAGCACTCTGCCTTTCCACTAATGGCAGACAAGTCTTGCAAACAACAACAAGCCTCTCCTTAAGACAGTCTGTATGCTCTTTCAGCCACCATAGCTCTGTGTTCCCTTTCTTGTATGCTAGTTTTTACTGTGGGTGACAGAAGTTTGACAAAGTCTTCAGTTCCCCTACTGTACATGCCCCTCTTGCTTCACAAAACATTAACACAAAACAAAAAACTTGCCAAATCAGCTCGCCAGAGGTAAACCTGGGATGAGTATACATATCACAAGCAGCACCCTCTTTCAAAATCCCTTCAGCTCTCTGGAAAAGAAACAAATGCCACTATCTGTCATTGCCTTAAGTTGCTCTGTTTCTTGAACACCTCTTCCCTTCAGTCCTCCTGCTTACCTGCAAACTCCAACAAGCACCAGAGCCAATTCTCTCACCTTTGCTCTGGCTCTCCAACACAGGCTAGCAAAAGAGCACTGCACCACTAGTTCTGCTATCTGAACTCTGGAATAATCCACATTATATCCCATTCTCAATGTTCCTAACAAGCTACTTTACAGACAACTGTGTGATCTTTCAGAGCTGAAAGAAAAAGTGTTCAGATGTGAGAGAGTGCTTCTAAATGTAAGCCTGGTAGAAAAACAGCAATACAGTGCAGGTACAAATGCCAGCAGGGTGAGGCAGGTTAGTGTGTATAAGAACAGACCTTGCACATGGTTTTGAAGCTGTCAATAGATGCTGCAAGATAATACTTAAATTTTGCATACCTGAAAAACATTTTATGCACTAATGTTAACTTTTAAACTAAGCTATTTAAAGAGAGTCAGGAAAGGCAATTAATTCACTGCTGAACATTACGTTTTATAAGGCCTCATGTTTTTTCTCTTCAATGAATCTTGAACCTTTAAAAAAATTATGCCCAACAGAATTGTACCGTACCTGAAACTTCTCACCCCGATTCATCTGGGTTGATCGAAATTCGGGAGAATCTATAAAGGCACAGGGGTAAATATTATGCAGAAAATGCCCTCGATAGGAGACCTTCATTCTGATGACAAAAATGTTTAATAAAAAGGTGAAAGGTATCTGTGGTACATCGATCAAATTTATGCTGTAATATAATTATTAATGAGGAAACATAACTTATGGCTAATTCACAACAACTTCTGGTGAAGGGAAGCAGCTACCTGGCAGTCCTGAAAGACAAGCTCTGGGACGGGACGCTTCTCCCTCCAATGGGCCAGCTGGCTTTTCCTTGCCTTTTTTTTAACGTATTACCATAACCTGAACTGGGCACACTACAACTACCCATGGTTTAGCAGCTGGTCAATAAATCCTGACAAAGGCTAATTATGCTGCAACGTGAGGAGACCTCAAAAGAAAATGGGCCTCAAAAGAATCTGTTCACAAGAATGGAGTAGAGAAAGAAAAGGAATCAGACGTCCGGTACAGGTCTTCAATTCTCTTAGCTGTGGTTAGGATATTGTGAATGTTACCATTGTATGAATCCAACGTATCATATTGGGCACAGTGAGTAAACATGGCACACTCAAATGCATGGTAGTTAGCTACTGCCACTACTACCACTATTCACCATGGTTTTGGGCGGTTCTTAGGCACTCAAAGGAGAGAAGTGATTTTAACTAGGTGGCTTTGGTCTGGTCACCAGTTCTCAATTCAAGTTCTGTGCACATAAAACAAGACCAGTATTGATTTCCTTCACTGGGATGTTCTGAGCAGAGGTACCCCCTCTACAGCCGCCACAGTCATGAAGCCGTCAGCTGGAAGGGCAGCATTTACTTCTATTCCTGACACAAGGCCTGCACCTCAGGGAGGGTCTGTGGGTTACCCATTCTTCTGCTGGCAGACATTTCAAGATGGAAGCCACCTGCCAACCACAGGCTCCACTGGACAAAGGCCTTACCCACTTTTCTGAAACAGGGCCAGGCGCCACGTTGGGGAAGTGATCAGAAGAGCCATAGATGGCTTGTCAAAGAACCCCACGTGGCTCCTGATGGTCTGACTGGTACCTATTTTATCTTTGATACACATGCAAAATAAACTCATTAAATTAAGATGTTAATGTAATTGCATGGCCAGAAAAAACGGCAAGGATAAACCATATTTAAAGAAAAGGGTGCAAAGTTACTGTATACTCCATCCTTTCAGTACGACTATTGATTCTTCCACTATTCAATTAAGCTACGAAAAAGAAAGGTTCCCATTCAAACTCTTTAAGGCACATACTTTCCTTTTAGCAGAATGCTTAATCGATCATCTACTGATGTTTTATCCTCTGCGGCATACGCTTGGCCAGTTTTTAGTATCTGAATATTGCAGAATTGTCCAGTCAATCTTTGGAATTGTTCTGGAGGCACACGGAGAGGTTCAAACATCCTCTTATACAGACTACTGAACTCTTTATCTATCTTTATCTGTAATAGAATTTTAAAAGGTTACAGGCAGCAGGTTACAGGAGAAGCATAACTCCATATTAGTTGCAAAAATATGCTGTTTAGCAAACACACATACATATGGCCAAATCAGTAACTACTTATTACAATCTAGTGCCAATGAAGTTGACAAGACCACACTAATTTAAATGATCGGGAAATTGTTCCCATAGGCATATATGCAATTACTTGTCTGCTGACTGCAATATTATTTGTGTGTGTTTGTATGTGTGCATGCACATGGAAACTTAAATGTCTGGCTTAAGAGTTATATTTAATCCATGAAATTTAAGTCTTTACTTTGATATCATATTCATGGCTCAAAACAGAATTATTCCACTATAATTACACATATGCAAGTGCAAAACTCTAAATTAAAGACTGCAAAGTCTTTTCTCTGCTCCATAGCATTTCTGCCTCTCTAGCATAGTGAAGAGTTAACATAGTGATTAAGGGATTGATTTTAATTAATTGGCAAATCTAGAGGCAAAATTTAAAAAATCAGAATGTTCCCAATTTAAATTCTACTTCTGCCAAGAACTCCCTAGTTGGCCTTAGGCAAGCTGTGCTGTCTTTGCCCCAACCCCAGTTCTCCAGCAGTATGTGGTATTATGCACCCACCTTTCAAGAGTGTTGTAACATCAACAAGATAATATATGTGTCATTCATTAACACTCTAAGGCTAAAATTCTATGCTCACTAACTTCAAACCAAACAGAAAGTCTGCACAAGTATGATACAATGGCTAAGTAGGTGGTTTTGTTGTTGTTTTTGTCCTTAATTTACTAAATATGACCTGGAAACACCACAAGACCTGTGCAAGAGACAGTCTAACAAAAAGATAAGAAAGCAATGTGTGACAAACATTCCGCACTCATTTATGCACCAAACAGGAAAGAGGGCAAGAGAGCTGGCTGAAATCTGGAAGTCCTTCTGAATCAATACAAATCCTAGCCAGGACACTCTGTCCTGGTCTATCTGAAAACACAGGCAGATTGAGCAGACATCAGTTAGACTTGCAGAAGACAAGGAAGTGGGTGGAAAGGGCAAAAACAGGAAAGGCTTGAGCACCAGAAAATAAATATAGGAATAATAGTAGAAGCAAAATTAAAGGGAAAAAAACCCCAATCCCACTTTGGAGGCTGAATTCTTCTGCATTAACTTGTCTATAGAGGTTCCCAACATGGTTCCCATGGGTGCCACAGCGCCCCCTAGCCCCGTTCCTGATGCCCTGACATTTTTTTAGAAAGTGGGCTGGGCCAGGAAAGGCTTTTTCAGTTTTATTAATGTTTATGGTACAAGTCAGACCGTGATTTCTTTCTAGTACTTTCACTGTGCAAACAGCAGAATTATATTCTTAAAAGCACCATAGGATTTGATTCTGGCTAAATATGATAGAGCTGCACAGATAAAACGTTTACTGCACCTAACTAGAGCTTCTATTGAAGTCATCAGATCTTCCCAAGTTTTTATGTATTTTGATAATTTTCAAAAATATTTTACGTTTCTATCACAACCTGGTCAAGAGGTCCATCAGTGGCTATTAGCCACAAGGTATAGATAGGAACTCTCAGTCTGGGGCAAATACTTGGGGGGGGGGGCAACAGTGGGAGGGCTTCTAGTGTCCTGGCCTCGCTGCTGGACCTCCTGAGGGCACCTGGTATTTTTGGCCACTGTGTGACACAGAGTGCTGGACTGGATGGGCCATTGGCCTGATCCAACACTGGCTTTCCTTGTGTGTTCTTAAGGAGCCCTCACCAGAACTTCAGCACTAAGAGTCATTGTTACAAGTAACAGAGCAGGTTAAAAAATGGCTGGGTTCACGAGACCGAGGGCTTGCGTAAAGGGATAGCTAGAAGTAGCAGCCTTTTTTTTTCTTTTTGCATATGTGGGTTAGATGTCTGCAAAATTGAGGACAGATACTGCCAGATTAGGATTTCTTAGCTAGCTCAATAGGAATACTCATTTTGTATACACTAAAGAATTTTTTTAAACAATATGTTAAACTTGGAAGGCAACCCATTAAAAAGTCTCTGCCTGAAATGCTGAAGAGCTGCTATTAGAATTATGCGTAATGGCATTCCTTGGGTGCGATCGTACGCATCCATATGCAATGGGAGAGGGACGATGCACCGGCGCTTCAAAGCGGCGGGATCAGACGAGCACATCTGGGAAGCGTAGTGCAGCCGTTAGGAAAACTTCAAAAAGCTACCGGTGAAACGCCAGTAGCAAATGGTTTGCTGTGGTTCACAACTGGAGTTTCCCTGTTTGATCGTGCCAGGGCGAAAGTGTGGCATCATGGATAGCGTGATCACACGCTATCCCAACGCCACACAGGTTTTTTATCATCGAAGGCCCCCTTAGGGAGAGACGCGATTCATCGATCCTCCCTCCCCTTGAGGTGAATACTCGATTCTTCTCCTGCCCACCCCTCCATCTAAGCAAATCAGCGATTCCCCCTTCCCCTGTTGAAGCACTTCATCAATCCCGTTTAAGCGCCTCGGAAACCCACCACACACAAAAAAAAACAGTCACCCGCAGTTGCGTGTGCTCATGCAACTGCAGCACAAATTGCTCCGGCGCAAATTTGTGTCGATTCCTGTCTGGCTTATCTCACTCGTGTGGCCGCGACCCTTGACATTTTGTGTTTGGCTCCACCTCCCTATGTCAGAATTCCAGAGGGGCCCACAGGCTGAAAAAGGTTGAGGACCCCCTGCTTTATATCATTTTCTTCTTATAGGCAAGATGGAAGAAACCAAGGCAAGAGACTTTTTTTATTAAGGAAACCCAGAGGTCTGTGTTCTGTTATAAAAAGAGAGATGCCGAAATTTACTTTGGGCTTAAAAGACAATTGTTCTTTCAAAAGACTTTGCACCCCTTTGTTCCTTTAACATTTCTATCATTGCTTTATATATCTACAACAATAACTGAAAGGAAAAAATCAGCTTCCATGCTGCTCTCCATCTACACAGGATGTTACTAGCTGATTAAACTAGACCACATACCAGACGGTCTCTCTCTTCCTCATTTCAGGGCATTTAAAGGAAAAATGTTATACATGACTTTTTTCATACTGTGGTTTGTACTGGACCTCGATAAGGAATACATGCAGAAGCAGACTAAGATGACTTCTCAGCAGTCAAAAAATAACTGAAGGAATGCGTGTTTTTCCATATATAGTACACACAGGGTATATACATCCATGAGCTGTCTCAGTCTGCATATGCCTTCCAATCTGGAATTGCAATTACCAATTATAAAATCAAGTCTGTGGTGTCAAAAGAGAAAGATTATTCTTTAAGCAAAACCAAGGAACACTTTTTAAAAAAACAACGCTATCACTGCATCAGCATACTATCCACACACAATTTCAAGTCTCTGATGATCCAAAATGCTGACTTTTCCTCAGCTAAAGCTTTCTGCATGTCTGATAGAAGGTCAAAACATGAGAAGAATGACCAGGAGATGATCAGGAGAGAGATGGGTACATAGGCTGAGGACAGACTGAAGATCTGCCCTGGATCAGTCGCGGGGCCAAAAGCCCCGCGGGAAAAGCAGCCCGGTGCGGCCCGTTCGCATTGGCTGCGATGTCCCGGGGAGGAGGCGGGGAGGAGGCGTGCGGCTGCGGGTCCGTCCGCACTTCCGCCCCCGCTTCCGGCGCGCTGCCGACGCATCCACACTGCCAGGAAGCGGCAGGGATGCGCAGCCGGAGAGCCGGAGACCTGTTTAAAGTGGTCTCCGGCTGAAGCGGAAGGACGGCGCCTCGCGGACGGGTGAGTCCGCGCTGACGACGGGGGACAGATGCGGCAATCTGAACGCCCCCTCTGCCTCCGCTTTAGAAGCGGCGGCAGAGCGGGGCAGATTGCCGGTCTGTCCTCGGCCATAGATAGTTTAAAACAAATAAGTAAGAAAAATGCTGAGATTGTGAGGATTTTGTATGATGACTATGCAGATAGTTCAGTTCACTTGACACGTTATTCCTTTTTGTGTATTAAATTGAATTCTGTCCATATCCTAATATTTCAGTGCTGCAATGATATGCAGGACCCACTGAGGCTTCTGCGACAGGAAGGCAGAAAGACGGCCATCTGACACTACTTTGCTGTGTAAAAACAGGCAGGTTAGGCCCACGGATTGGCTGGGCCTCCCCATCGACGGCAATAAGCCGAGCCTAGACTGCACGCCGGGAAGTGAGCCTGGCAACTCAGGGAGACGACAGTAACAGACGTTCTGCGGCATCTTTAAAGACTTAACAAAACTGGATTCCACTGTAAGCTTTTCGGGACTAAAGGTCACTTTTGTAGATGGTGTACCCTCACTACGCACTTTATGCATGAGGCTTAAAAGCAGCAAGGGATTGTGACACGCAGGAAGTACAGGGAGAAAGTTAAATCGAATTAGGTTTTTGGATAGTATACAAAAGTTTATGGCAGGATGCATTTTTGCTAGTCAATTATCAGCCACAAAGTTCCTGTTCATTTTTGGTGCAACAGACTAACTGGTACAAAAACGCTGCTGCGATGATGTTCCCTGAAGTGGGCTGCAGCGACCATCTCACTCCAGCCTTGGCCCATCTGCACCATTTCCAGGCATAGTTCTGTTTCTAGGCATAACTCAAGGTGCTTTTGTTGACTTTAGAAGCCGTATATGGTTTAGTGACAATGTACCTACCGGTCTTTTCTTGTATACCAAATATATAAAATGAAGAAGGTTGACAAGTAGGAATACTACATTCCAGACCATTATATCCAAGGCACAGCGGAAAAGTGTCGCCCAGATGATAAAAAGTGCACATCCTGCCAAAAAAACAAAGCTGTATCTCAAATTATGACACATCCACACCCACAAAGCACAAGGCGGCAACTGGTTTCCCTCCCTCCCCATCCCAGTCAGGAAGTATAATAAAAAGGTCCTTTTACACTGCAGTTCTAAGCAGAGCCACACCTTTCTAAGCTCACTGACTTCAATGATCTTTGAAGAGTATAATTCTGCACAGCACTGCATTGTTTATCTCCTTCGACATTCAGCATCAGTAGAATAATCTCTATTTAAAAACAAACAACTAAGATTCCGCTCATCAAGAGCCCATCTGTAGAAACAGTGAGGAACTTTGCATACTCCATACATACAACATGGAATGCAACACAATAATAAGGATATATAGAGTTCTGAGTGACCTGTCACTCAGAAGCAGTGCTCCCTCTAAGCTGTGGAGTCGTGTGAGCAAAAATTCTATTTTGTGAGCGAGCAGTTTGGCTACTGCATAAATTAGTTTGCTCTGGAGCCATACTTCCTGAGCCAAGGCAGAAATGTGTGAGCTGGAGGCTAAAAAAACTGTTGAGCTAGCTCACACTAACTCAGCTTAGAGGGAACACTGCTCAGAAGATGGAGAAATATTACATAAACCATCTACACATATGTGCATGCTTCGTATTACACTAAAGGCATGGAAGGAACTGGAGTTTGTTGATGCTCCCCCGCCCCCGGGTCCATAATGGGGCATGTTCACAAAGGACATGAATGAACCTAACTGTACGTGTTAGCTATATTTTTACTCTCCCTTACTATAATCCAGAACTCTGAGGTCCATAGGCAGCTGCTTTGGAAACATGAGAAGGTTTCAAAAGGAGCTTGCAATGTGGCACGAAAGAAAAACCTGGTATGTTATTCCAGTATTTTTACTAAGGTGGAAAAACTGATTAGGCAAGCAGCAGCTTTTAGAAACCCCAAAAGAACCCTGAATCCTAGTAAAATGTCAAGAGAGGTCTATTGCTTGGCCTACCTATTGTTAGCATAGCTCGTAGGACAATCATATGAAGATTGAAAGTGGTTGGAATAACTAATCCAATTGCAAAACAAATATTAGCCATATGAAAAACCAGGTGGTGAATCTCTCTCCAGTTTTCACACACAGTCTCATTCAGAGGCACAGAAGTGGCATTTCTAAAGTCGAGGACAAAGTTCAAAGGGGTCACTGTGATCGAACTGGCTTGCGTAGGGTTCATCTTGAAGTTGCCTGTTTAAAAAAAATATTAAAATGATTAAAATAAGAAACAAGGGAGAATTAAGCTTCAAATCTGTAACAGTTTCATTTGTCAACAAATCAAAATGATCTGGAATATAAATCTTTAGGTAGCCTCTGTGTATATGCAGTTTTATTTATTTTCTTCATTTATATCTTGGCTTCGACCCAAAGCAGCTCACATCATTTCCTTCTCCATTTTATCCTCACAAGGACTCTGTGAGGCAGCTGAAATGGAGAGTATATGCCTGGCTCAAGGTCCCCCAGCCAGCTTCCTTGGGAGAGTGGGGATTCCCGCTTGAATCTCCCAGATCCTAGTCCAACACTATATGTGGAAGGGTTATGGGGGCTGCACCCTGAACCCCCCGGGGCCAAAGGATCAGTGTGAGACTAGCCCAGAGACTGAATTAATCCCAGAGAGAAGAACAGTCCAGTCTGCTCAACACACCGTTTATTAAACTTCATTCTAAAAAGCAGAATACAGACAATAAATGGATCCAATACCTATTATAGCGCACTGAAGAAAAAAAGGGAGTGATCCCGGTCTGTTTTCCAAGACCAAGGAGTGTTGGCAAAACAGCCCTAAAGAGTGTAAAGGCAGACAACTTATAGCCTTCTGCTCACCTATAGGCTCAGTGCAAGATGCCACTCAGGAATGGGACGGTCTCCATTAGAAACCAGACCCCCTACCTCCTTACTGATGGTAAAACTCCTTGCTCAGCTATAAATTTTTGCCCAGATATATTTTTTTCAGAGTCACAGATAGTATGGTGCCTCACAAACTAGTCTCAAATGTTTAGGCCCTGGAAGGCATATGAACTTGGGCAAAGGTACATTTAGGGTTGCCAGACCCCCAGTCGGGGTGGGGGGTCCCCTGATTTTGGGGGCTTCAATCTGCCACCAGCCAACTGGCTGGTGGGAGAAGCCCCGCCCCAAACAGCCCCCTCCTGCATCGATGCAGTCGGCACAATGACATCACCCGGAAGTGACATCATTATGCCCTGCATGTCAATGCTCTAGCACTTTGGCTAAAAACTCTATGGGAAGAAGACTCCAAGATGGACCCGGGAGCCCCCGCTAAAAGCGAGATAAGATCTGTCGACCCTAGGTAAGTTTGAAGGCTAAGGCTTTAGCTGTCAAGGATAAGCAAATAGTTTAAATAGCAAAGGCCCATGGGACTTCAGAACAAAGAAACCAAAGTCAGTTACAGCAAAACCGACATAGTATAGAAAAACATAAAGGCCCAGTCTCAGTTAACCCCAAATTCTGCCACACTATACCATACTGGCTTTTAATAAACATTCTACTTTTTTCCCAGCGCTGTCCTAAGGCATTTGGATGCCCGAAGCAGAAAATACAAATGGCTACCCCAGGCATACACGAAATGTAGCCAGCAAGGCGTCTGGGTGCAGACACAAGGCTTCTGTGCTTAAAGCAGCCATCAGCATGGAGTGCTTCAAAACAAAGTTGCAGTTCATCTTATCTATCCCACACCTCTCTTAGCTGCCATGGAACCAGGGCAGCACTGCTAAATATAGCACTGTTCCGACAAGGCCAATAATACAAAGCAAAACCCTACACATTTCCCCCCCTATCAGCCAGCTTTTAAGTGCCACAGAAATAAGTATGCCTGGTCTTCCAAATGACACAAGAACAGATAACAGCTCTGACTCCTCCACAGAACTGACCATGCATGGACATTAGCAAGAGATATTTCATAATTAGGTATAAGGTTAGCCTCTGCTATATGCCCCCATTAACCATTACATTTTATTTGATAATGTAGCAACTTGTTAATGTGCAGGTTAGATCGATGTACAGCCCATAACACTGCCATCAACCAACAAAGAGGCATACGGCCCTCATACAGACTACTGTTTTTAGAAAAGAGAATGCTGACCGAACAGAAACAAATGGGAATGCAGCTTTCACTGCTTTTTTGGACTGTGTTATGGCTTCTGTCTGAACATCACTGAAGTCACATCGATTTCAAAATCCTGTAGAAGAGCTTGATAAGACAGCTTCTGAAAATCCTAGTGACGTGGCTTTATTGTATATTTTTTTTAATACAAAAACAGAAATAGTGGCATGGAAGAAGATCAATAGATTCGAAACGGGCGTTATTCCGGAGAATCTCGTCTCACCAACTATCTACTCGGCTGACGAATACTGACACAGGAACAACTACAAAAATTATTGGACTGCAACTTTGAGGTTATACATTTACTTTGCTTGGTTAAAGTGGGGCTGTGGACATTTGCATAAGTTTCTTTTGTATTATATAAAAAGCAAGGGCAGCACATTGTTGCGCAGCTTCATTCTTGTACCTGATTTACAGGCCCACAGTTAAGGCAACTAGGTTTCCATCTGAACTGGGCCCCCCCCCCCCAGCCCTTTTCTCCGCCATCTATCCTGTCAACTGCACCAGCTTATTCTCCATCCACACACCGGCGACACTTATAACATCTGCCACAGTTCCGCAGGGTTCTGTCCTGCCAGGCCTTCGGCTGAGGCAATGGCCGTCCGATCACATGGCCGCCCCTGCAAAGCGGCCCTACTGGAATTGCCCACGGTCACCATCTATCCAGCTGCTGGAGCTAATAAAGACATATATGTCACCATTTTTAGTCAACTTCATTTTAATCTTAAAATTTTTAAATTTAATGTTTTAATATCTGACAACCGATTGTATTGTAAAGGGAATACTGATGTTACCTGCCCTGAACCCGCTTGCGAGAAGGGGGGGGGGGGATACAAATGCAATCAATCAATACACAACCTCATTTTGCATAAGATATACTACCTTGTGCCTGTGTATGCCATCTGATTTGATTTTTTTAATTTACAGTTGTGAAAATTGTTTTTAATAACTCATTTATAGTATTTTTAACATTGGCGTTACTCGCCCTGAGCCCTGATGTGCAGGAGAGGGCAGGGTTTAAGTCGCATATAATACATAAATAGTAAATAATAAAGGGAAGGGTCATTCAGCCAGATGTCTTTTAACAGTCAGAATACGCATATCTAAATTAATCTGTCCCTAGCTAGGTCCTAGTATGACTTCCTTGTTAAATATTTCATTCTTATATGTCAAAAGGAAAGTCTCTAAACACAAAGAAAAAATATACTTGACCTCAAGGATACATCAAACTATCATTCAATATCAATGGCATATCAGAAGCTTCAGCATCTTTGTAATGAAGGCACACATTCTATCTAGTGAATTGTTTCCCCACTTCCCCTGCTGGACAAAATCATTCACACAGAATGAAGGAAAAGCACAAAAAGCACTTTTAAGCAGGGGTCATTTCGAGCAGGAGCTCAGGGGAGCGCAGCTCCGGGAGTTGGTGCCAGGACCCCCACACACAACAGGGGAATGCCTGCTTGTGTCATGGCTGCAGCAAAATGGCCCCGTCCCCTGGAAAGGTCCTTGTTCCTCCGACCAGCCTTCTGAAGGCTTCAGCCACCACTGAAGCTATCCTCCCAGAAGAGTGGTGTTTCTGAGGCTTGGATTAGTAGCTGTCCCCTCTCTGCCAGCTCTTTCTTTCTTTCTTTCCTTTTTCTCCCTCCCTCCACCCTCTCTCCTTTCTTTCTTGCCTTCTGACATACTGTGGCATATGCAAATAAGTTATGCTAATGAGCTCCTGCACCTCTTTTTCTACAAAATGACCCCTGCTTTTCAGTCAGCAATGCTTGATTTAGAGTAAACCCCAGTGAACTTTGTGGGGCTTACTTCCACGAAAGCATGCACAGGATGGCTTGCAAGAGTGCTTTTGCTCAAGAACACAAGCCACTGAGCCACAAACCGAACGCAGTACAAGAGACATACAGAGAGTTTTCCCCCAATGGTTTTTATTTTTAGTTTACTGTGAGTCTTCGGGTTTCACATTAGGGGCAAAAGGCAACATGGCACAGACTTCTTCCAATCAAAGTCTCTCCTGGGTGGTTTTCTCTCTACAGTGCAAGGTGTGGGAGAGGACTGGTAGAAAGGAGAAATACTTTGACTGGAAAAACTGCCTGTGGGGAAATGCACCTCTCCCCGGATACCACTGCTTTGAACAAACTGGGTCCTCCTCCAGTGACTGTAATAGAAACGTTTTAGGAAACCCCCCATGCCTGCTCTTACTCCCAGTGAACGCTACAGCATTACCTTACTATGATACAGACAGACACAGAAATGCCTTGAGGATTACAGCTCTGAGCATTTTAAGTACTTCAGATGTACTAGCTGTACACACTACAGCTTTGAAAGGCAAGTTATGGGGTGGGCGGAGGCAAACCCTGATGTTTCAGCATTCATGAAATATGGAAAACACTGCATTGTGTCACACGTATGCCCACTGTCAAGGAAAGTTCCACTTCTCACTACGGTCCGTTTTGTGGCTCTTGGCTTCCACTGCAAAAAAGTATCCTTATGAATAGCTGGTTTTGTCCTGTGGACAGACCAAAATATTAGATGAAAATTAACTTTAACAAGTTTTAGTAACAGTAAGATTCTTCATTCTACATTGACGTGATTTACTGAAAATGAAACACCCCCATCTAGAATGTGATTCACAAAACATATAAAATGCTTTTTGTATGTCATTTTGCATGTTGTCTTGTTCATTAATAAATACTGAAATAAATAAGACAAAGGCAAACATTCTGCAAACAGGGCTTGTGAGCCACTGAAGAAGAGGAGACTAGATTTATACCCTGCCCTTCACTGCCCGAAGGAGTCTCAGAGCAGTTTACAATCTCTTTTCCCTTCCCCTCCCCACAACAGCCACCCTGTGAGACAGGTAGGGCTGAGAGAGCTCTTTTGAGAACTGCACTTGAGAGAACAGCTCTGACAGAACTTGTAAATAACCCAAGGTCACACCAGCAGCTGCATGGGAAGGAGTGGGGAATCAAATCCAGCTCTCCCAGATGGGGGTCCGTGCTCCTAACCACTACCCCAAACTGGCTCTCTGTGGAAAGGGTAAACATATTTTTGCACAAGTTAATACAGGACTGCCTATGTTCCGTTTCACAGGACTGACCTGGAAATACAGGTGAAGTCCATCCTACAGCGTGGTGCTGAAATAGACCACTACAGGAAGGAGTAGAAGACAGTACTCCCCAGATAGCTACTTAAAGAATACAATAAAGGAAGATTTGGTAGGATTATAACCAGTCTTGACTCACACGGGCTACACCCTTCTTTGATCCCTGAAGCGAAGGGGCTTAGAAAGGTTTAAGACTCTTTAAGATTACACTATTAGACGGCAATAATTTTTTTAAAAAACCACTTTTTGAGTTGTCAGTCCGACTGAATAAAATGGGACTCATTTTCAATCAGTGTTCCCTCTAAGCTGAGTTGGTGTGAGCTAGTTCACCGTTTTTTAGCCTCCGGCTCACCCATTTCTGTCTTGGCTCAGGAAGGATGGCTCCAGAGGAAAATAATTTATGCAGCAGCCAAACTGCTCGCTCACAACTTTAATGCCAGTAGCCCACAAAGCAGAATTTTTGCTCACAAAACCCCACAACTTAGAGGGAGCCCTGCTTTCAATAAGACCTGTTTGGGACTGCTTCCTTATTCTCCCTCCGTTAACACTGCTCCCAGGAAGAATTTATTAGAGACAGGGTACTAGAGGTAGTGGCAGTGGCTCAAGTGGTTAAGACGCTGAACTGCAGACCAAAAGGTCAGTAGTTTGGCAGTTCGAGACCCGAGTGCTGCATGATGGAGTGAGCTCCTCCTGTCTCTGGTCCCAGCTCCTGCCAACCTAGCTGTTCGAAAGCAAGAAATTGCAAGTGGATAAATAGGTCCCACTTCGGTGGGAAGGTAAACAGTGTTCCATGCGCCTCGGTGTCTAGTCATGCCAGCCACATGACCACGGGAACGTCTTTGGACAGTGCTGGCTCTTCGGCTTGGAAACGGAGATGAGCATTGCATCCCTAGAGTCGGATTCGACTGGCTTGCGAGCAAGGGAAACCTTTGCCTTTTACCGTATTAGAGGTGGGCCGAGCAGTTAGGCAAGGAGACCCAGGGGCTGGGGGTAAGAGCATATGACCTCCAAGCTGCGTCAAGGCATTATAAAAGAGGGAGCGTGGGCTGTTGCGTCGCAGCCATACCAACAGGGTAAGACCCCGGGTTCAAATCATATTCCGCATGGAGGTCAGTGATTGACCTTGGCCCACTCACTGTCTCATGACCTAAACACAGGGTTGTTGTGACCCGGAGATAAAACGGAAGGCCCCCGCATGCCGCCCGAACCTGGACGGAAGACTGGGATAACCACAGCCGGCGAAGTCATCTCCCCCCCACACCTCTGTTAAGCCAGGTGCTCGGCCCCAAAGTCTCGGCTTGAGCTCGGCGGGGCTGCCCCTTGGCGGAAGGGCCGGCGCGCACCAGTTTACGCGCTCGGAGCGCCCTTCTGGACCGGGAGACGCGCGTCCCTGAAGGGCAGGCCACGAGCAGCCCCCGCCCGGGTCCTCAGCGGCGGGGAATGCCCCCCGCTCGCCGTCCCGCTTCGAACTTCACCGCCGCGTGAAAGCCCTTCTCCCGCAGCCGCCTCGGGGCCACGCGGCACTCCGCCTCGCCAGGCAAGGCAGCGGGAGGGGCGGAGAGGGCGCGTCGGAGACGGGGGCGCCTGACCCGCGGCCGAAGCGTAGCCCGCCCGGCCTCCCCTTTCGAGTCCCGCACCGGACTCGGGCGCCAATGTGGGGCTTTCCAGAGCGAGGCTCCTGACGGGGGTCGCCTGTCCAGCCCCCCGCAGCCCTCTCGCGGCGCCTGCCCGCCCTCTTACCTGCCCGCCGCCTCTCGCCCTCTGCTCCGCGGGCTCTGCCTCCAGAGCTGCCCTGTCCGGAGACGACTGGCCAGACCCGCCGGGAAGCTGCCGCTCGAGCGCCCCCTCGGCGCCCGCGAGAGGAACCTGCGCGGAACACTGGCGGCGCCCGAGCGGCCGCCGCTTTTGACTAAAATAGGCATCGAGCGGTCGCCGCCACCAGCTCGCAGGCGGCGCCACCTCCCCACCGCCTGCAACGCAGCGGCCCGGGGAGAAGCCAGCGGCCGCAACGCGCAAGCGCTTTTCACCACGGGCAAACCACACACACACACACACACACACACACACACGCCCCCGCCCCCCGGCCGGGCCCGGCACAGGAGCTACTGGGGGGGGGCACCCCACCCCTAGAAGGGACAAATCCCGGAGGTGCTTAAGAACACCAGGGGGCGGGATTTGGAATTTTTTAAAAATGCCTCTGAGCATGTACTGAGGGATTTCCGCTCACCGCTGAGTAATAAGGGCACAAGGCCGGTCTGTCTTTAACGCTCAAGCACCTCTGGGACGGGTTGCAACCAGGCTTTAGAAGGGCCGCTGTTTCCAACCACGTGCCAGTTTAAGGGTGCAATGGTCGCTCTAGGGCAGGGGTGGGCAAACTGTGGCTGGGGAGCCGCATGCGGCTCTTTCACATATATTATGTGGCTCCCGGCAGGGCGCCTGGGGAGCTAAATATCATTAGCAAACAAATATCATTGGACAGATTAATATCATTTATCAATATCTGCTTTTACCCCTTTTGTTATAATTTTTGGCAGTCTCATTTAATGTTAATAAAAAGCAAATGTGCTTATTTTCCAATAAAAGCAGGTAATATTTGTTCATGTCTTGTGGCTCTCAAACATCTGATGTTTGTTCTATGCGGCTCTTACGCTGAGCAGGCTTGGCCACCCCTTAGGGTTGCCAAGTCTTCAGTACTCACCGGCGGGGGGAAGTCCTCCTCCGGCCGGGAGTTTCCCCGGCGCGCGCGCCCGGTGATGTCACTGGAAGTGACAGCAGCACGTTGGGGGCGTTGCCAGGGCAACGCCCTGGCAACGCCCCCCAGCATGCTGACGTCACTTCAGGGTGACGTCATTGCGTGGGGGAAGTCTTCGGGGGTGGGGTTCCCCCGCCCCCCGGGCTGACTTGGCAGCCCTACCACCCCTGTTCTAGGGAAACACGCAGCGTTGGTGGCCAGATTTATCTGAAGGACTGTCCGGTTGTTGCAATATTTTCATTCAGGCTTTGGACATGCTGGAGAACTTGCTTTTGTTTCATACAGAAATATATCTGTAGCTTTAATTATGTTCTTTTATCCACCTTTACCTTTTAAACTACTAAGGCTCTCTCTGGCCATACTTCTGGGAATAACCAGCATGTTACCACAGTCCACTGGCTGCAGCACCTAGTAAGGAATGAGTCCAACCAATCCATATTTGGGAGATGGGGGCAGATGTAGTGTTTCCCTTCCCTGATCACTAAAATGTATTATTTCATGTATTATTTCTACATCCTCTTCAATTATAATGTTAACAAGGACCTCCCCCCAACCCCCCCCCCGAAAACTAACATTGCAATTTTATGCAGTTATTGGAATCCAAACACATGGATTTCAAAGCCTTTAGACTGGAGTAACTCCACATAGGGTTATACTGCAAACCGCCTCTTTCAGATTCCCAACAAATGTTTGTACAGACAACACTTACCCTGTAACCCTGTCCCCTTCATCTTAAACTAACCTTCCCATTCTTTTATGTTGACCTTCCACAATAAAATGTGCAGCACAGGGCACAAAGCACATTCCAATTCATTCTATTTTTGCTTGTATGAAAGGACTTGATTCTTTTTTTAAAAAAAATTCCACTTCTGTCTACTGAATTAAGCCTAGGTTCTGTACAAATGCTGGAACAATCTGAAGGTGTATAGACAGAACAATGTTCTTTCTGACTAAGAGAAAGAGAATTGGGGTAATCAGACTCTTCCTGTACCCTCCTGTGAGTTCTCTGGGTCCTCCATTTGTATATTCTAATTGTGAAGTGTGGCCCCCATTTGAGGATTCTTAAATCCAGAGCCTGGGGAGCTGAATGGACAAGATAGATCATTCAACAAACCTAAAAAAATGCCACATGTTTGCAGAAAAATCTGAAATCTATTTTTTTGGCAGTTAAAAAACAACAACTGTATATCTAATAAACAGATGCTATCAGTGACTGTTATTAGGCAACCACAACAGTTTGGCCAGCATTCCAGGCTTGGTTTCTGTCAGGAAAAGGCAGAGGGGAGGGGAGGACCCTTTCCAAGGCTGTTTTGGCCTTTGAGGGGCCAGGCTCAGCAGAAGCCAGTGGGCAACTTAATACCGCCAAAACTGCATGACTAACCCAGGCCTGGCTGCTTGCTACTGTTCAACAGCAGCCACCCCACGAAAGCCAGTGCAGCGTAGTGGTTCGGATTTCATACTGGGACCTTGAATCTCCATTCAGCTGTGGAAACTCACTGGGTGACTTTGAGCTAGTTCCACACTTTCAGTTCAACAGGGCTGTTGTGAGGATAAAATGGGGAGAGAGGAGAATGATGTAGCTGCATTGGGTCCCCGTTGTGGAGACAGGCAGGATATAAATCAAGTAAGTAAATAAGATGAGGGGCAGGTAGAATGTAGATTGGTCAGTGGGTGTGAAGGAAAGAGAGAAGTAGGTGGGAAAGAGAGAAGGAAGCAGGAAAAGGGAAAGGCTGTAGGGTCTGCCACGGAAGGGAAAGTGGAAATAGTGGGGGAGGGGAAATGAGACAGGTTCTTACTTGCAGCATCCTAAAGTTTTGGACTGTTGTTTACATGACTCATCTATAATATATAAAAGGCAAGTCATGCTGGCGACAACTCACCTACTCTCCCATTGGCCACTGGGGAAGCTGCCTTGGCATCCTATTGGCCCATCCTGCCGGCTCCTCCATTCTTACACCCACACTTTAAAAAAATTTTTAAATGCAAATTACATAAACTACTTTAAAAAGTATACCATAAGGTAGCATCATAGCAATTCAGTCGTTAACTGAACACAGCCTCTGAGCATTTGGTAGCCACTAACAATCTCGATTATCTACAACATATAGGATATCTATCAGATTATGAAAGGCATCATATTCTTGAGGAGAAGTATGGTCTATTAAATTACACATATCAAAGTTTAGCCGTAGGTAAGGTGTCTAAATTTAGCTCCATTGAAGTTTTTTATGTCTGTTTTGCTGTAGTCTAATTTGTCTGTAACTGGGAACCATAGATCCAGGGGACTAGCCGGCTCACTGACGTCAGAGTCATTGCTAGTGATCGTATGGATTTTTTTCTGGTAAAAAGAAGTCCCACATCTTGTGCAGCCACATTTGAACTGTAGGAGGGCTTTGAGATTTCCAGGTTTGTGCAATGACTTGTAGCAGCCACTATCAGCAAGTTAATCAGTCTCTTTCTCATTGCAGGTGGACTATCGTTTGGCCAAAGAGGAAGCAGAAACAAAGCTGGCTCCAAAGGTAAAGAATACCCGGCAAGTGTTTCAGTTTGCTTTGAAAGCTGCATCCAGAACGGAGAAATAACAGGGCATTGCCACCAGGTATGGGAAAACGTGGCTTTATTGCCGCATTGCTTCCAACAGAGTGAAGATGATTGTGGGTAGATTTTTGACAATTTTGCAGGTGTTAAATACTATCTGTGGAGCTCTTTAAAAGCAGATTCTTGAATCGCTTGACAAGGCGATATTTTGGCATGCGTGCGCCATATTGTTTCCCAGTGGACGGGAAGAAGAGGATCTTGGATGTCTTTTTGCCAGGTGCTTTGGTAGCTCAGGTTTTTTGTTTCATACGAGTTTAGTAGAATGTGATACAGTTTGGCGATCAGTCCTTTCTTAGTATCGCATTTTGACAGGAGTTTCTCCACACCTGTTAGTGGTGTTTCAAGATTGAGTTTTATTATAGGGTCCTCTAGAAGGTGCTGGATTTGAAGATATTCAAACCATGCCAACTTCACATGATACTGCTGTTCAAGGTCTGATTTAGTTGCTAGTTTGCCTCTTAGTCGTACGTCCACAATTCTGGTGACTCCTGCTGTTTTCCATGTTTTGAATGAGTCTCGTTCCAAGGCTGGCTTGAACCAGTTTTGACCAGTAATGGTGCTCATTCTTTTTTTTTAAAAAATTTTTTTTTTTTATAATAAATTTTTTATTTTCAACTTAAACATAAACAAACAACAACCCCTTAACCCCGTGTTAATACAATTTAAACAATTGAAGAATCACAATATACATATAACTAGAGAAATACAAAGTTCAAATACTTCTTTGGTAATGCTGTACAAGATGTAGATGATTTTGACATATACTCAAAAAATCGAAACCATTTCTCCATAAAGTTATTTTTTGCTGCTGGGTTTTCCGTTCTTTGAAGCTGTAAGGCCAGTTTGTCCATAACTGCAAAATCCCACAATTTCAAAAACCATTGTCGCATCGTTGGACAGTCTTTAGTCTTCCATTTTTGAGCAATTAAGGTTTTTGCCGCTAGTATAAATAGCGAGGCCAAGTCCTTGGTTTGCTTTGTTGACTTCATTTCTGGCCAATGATTTAATAGTACAGATTCCATTGAATAAGGAATAGAGCAATTCAAAATATTATTAACACGATTTACCACCTTTATCCAAAATGAAGCAATAACTGGGCAAGACCACCAGCAATGTTTAAAGGTTCCTATTTCTCCACACTGCTTCCAACAATATGGAACAAACAAGGAATTAACATGGGAAATACGTAGTGGGGTCATATACCATCGAGAGTATATTTTAAAATTTTGTAATTTAATGTTTAAAGCCTTTGTTGTAAAAAGAGTGGACGACCAAATGTCTAGCCATTGTGATTCAGACCAAGATATATTACAGTCATGTTGCCAGGCTTTTTGAAGCGATGACATCTGGCTCCAGCTGCTTTTATTAATCAGTTGGTAAATAACGGAGATTAACCCTCTAGAATTTTGTGGTTTTTTTAATATATGAGATTCAAATAATGACTGTTCTCTCATTATAAGAGGAATTATATTTGGATTTTTAAGAAAATGGCTAATTTGGTAGTAATACAACCAAGGGATTTTTATATTATATTTGTCTTCCAATTGTTGTTTAGGTATAATTCCTTGTTTGTTACAAAGATCACCTAATCTGAACAATCCCTTATCTTTCCATTCTTCATATATTTGATCACACATACCAGGTTTATACCAGGGTTGACCAATAAATACCGTTAGAGGTGATACTTCTGGAGCAAGCTGTGATCGAAATCTATCCCAGATTTTCAACGTAAAAGCTAAGTAAGGGTTTACTGGTCTTATTAATATTCTTTCATTAGGTTTGTTCCAAATTATTTTGAATAATGAATTCTTAACTAGTCCTTGCTGTTCAATTAATGCCCAGGTTTTGATCACAGAAGGTTGAGCGTAGGTCAAAATAGTCTTAAGTTGCGCTGCATAAAAATAAGATTCCATATTAGGTAACCCTAATCCACCTAATTTTATTGGTTTTATCAATATTGAATATTTAACCCTTGGTTTTTTTTGTGCCCAAATAAATTTGGTCAACATTGATTGCCAACGTTTAAAAGCTTGTTTTGGAATTTGGATTGGTAAATTCTGAAACAGGTAAAGAAATTTTGGAAATATAAACGATTTAATAGTTTCTATTTTCTCTAGGAGAGTTAAATTGAGCTTGCTCCAGTCTTCTAAATTTTGTTTAGTTTCTACCTCTAACAGTGAATAATTACATTCATAAATCTTCTTAGGCTCTATTGGAAAAAAAATACCCAAATACTTCCATTTAGATTGAACCCAGCGAAAAGGATATTTTTTTGTTATCTCTTTCTTAACTTGAGGAGTCAAATTTAAGGGAAAAAGTTCTGATTTATCATAATTTATAGTAAACCCCGAAATTGTGCTAAATCTATTAATTTGTTTCTGCAGGTGACCCAATGAAGTCTCTGGATCAGAAATAAAAAATACTGCATCATCTGCAAAATAACTAGCTTTACAGTGACATTCACCTATCTCAATGCCTTTGATCCTAGCATCCGTTCTTATTGCATGCGCTAAGGGCTCTAAAGATAGTGCAAACAAAATTGGAGATAAGGGACACCCTTGTCTTGTGCCCCGAAATAAATTTAATTTTTCAGATCTATAATTATTAGTTTTAATTTGTGCAGAGGGATTTTTATATATAGCTTGAATAGACTGTACAAAGCGAGGACCAAAACTCATATGGCGTAATAATTCTAATAGGTAGGGAATTTCCACTTTATCAAATGCCTTTTCGGCGTCCAGTGCCAAAAACACAGCCTGTTTTTTGTTAGTAATACAAAAATCAATTAAGTTCAGAGTTTTCCTTATATTGTCCGTGATTGATCTATTAGGGACAAATCCTGATTGATCAGGATGAATATACTGAGAAATAACTTTATTTAACCTAGTTGCCAATAGCGAGGAAAATATTTTGAAATCATGGTTAAGAATTGCTATTGGCCTGTATGAGGCCGGGTTGAGTTTTTCTTTACCCTGCTTATGTATCATAATGATTTTGGCTTCTGACCAGGTTGGAGGAAAAGCTCCAGTATTCATGATGTTATTTGTGAGATCACAGTAAAAGGGGAGTATTGATTCTTTAAACTTTTTATAAAATTCACATGGCAGGCCATCCAGGCCTGGGGCTTTGTTGGATTTAGTGGATTTTATAATATCATTCAACTCTGCGATGGTAATAGGTTGATCTAAAAGGTCCTTGTGCTCGTCTGTGAGTTTTACATTAAATTTTGTGGAATTCAAATATTGCTGAATTTTTTCTTTAGAAGGGTTACTTGAGCTATATAGTTTTCCAAAAAAATCATAAAAGTTTGTGTTGATTTCTTTTGATGTATAGCCTATTTGCCCCTTTGGGTCTCTTATTGCGTGTATCAAGTTCATATTTTGCCTACGTTTAACTCTGGACTTTAATAACGTTAATGACCTAGGGGTTTTCGTTATATATTTCTGTCTAAGCAATAAAAGTTGTTTTTGTACTGTTGATGTTTCTAATAAATCTAACTTTTTCCTCTCCATTGTTAACTTGTGTAGTGTTTTTTTCCCTCCAAATTTAATATGACGAGCTTCTAACCTCTTAATATTTTCTTTTAATTCTAAAATTGTGTTATCACGGTCTTTCTTAAATGAGGTCGATAATGAAATCAGTTTTCCCCTAATAACTGCCTTAAATGCTTCCCACACTGTTTCCTTTGGGACACCACAATCTGTATTAAAATGAAAATATTCTTGAATCGATTTCTGTACTTCCTCACAAAACAGCTCACTATGGAGCAAAGAGGCATTTAATTTCCATTCCCATCCCCTACCGTCCAAGACGTCCTTAGTAAAGCAACAATCTACCCATGAATGATCCGAGATCTGTCTAATGCCTATTTCCGAACTTTTTATCTGATTAACCAAAGATTTAGAAACCAAGATATAATCTATCCGGGTATAGATGTCGTGGACAGATGAATAATATGTGAACTGTCTATCTGCCTGGTGTAATAATCTCCAAATATCTTCCAACTGAAAAAAATCAAAAATGGCTTGGAGTTCTGTGGGTTTAGTATTAGTCTTCTTTCCGCTTTTAGTTTTGTGAGTTTTATCTAAGTTCGGGTTTACTAACATATTTAAGTCACCACCTATGATTAGCGGGCCTTGCTGAAAGTCAGACAATGTCTGCAAGGTATCTTTTAAAAACCTGGTTTGCTCCGCATTTGGGGCATAAATTGAGGCAATTGTAATGGGATCTCCATCTAATAAGCCTTTTACAAAAATAAATCTACCTTTTGGGTCCCTTTGGACTTGTTGACACTGAAAAGGAGTGGTCTTAGAAATAAGAATGGCAACCCCTCTTGCCTTTGATGAGCCAGGCGCCTGAAAGTTTTGAGAAAACCAGCTTGATTTTACCACATTTTTAACCATTGATTTTAAATGAGTTTCCTGCAAACAAACAAAGTTTGGCCTTTCCTTGTACAATACATTTGTGATCCTTCTTGATTTGATGGGATTTTTAAAACCTCTGCAGTTCCATGTCAAACATTTAAACTGTATAGGCATAACTAAAATATTAACTATAAAGGAAACTTAACTTATAACCTAACTTTAACTATACCCACCACCACCCTACACTCCACAAAGGAGCTGCTTCTAGACTCTCTTTTCACTATTAAGTATCAAAGAGAAGGGAGACAAAAAACACTCCCTTACTAGATTCCCTACTCTATAAGGGGGAAGTTTTCCCAAAGTATATTTTTTAAAATCCTCCCCCCACTCCCTCTACAAGACTTACCAAGCAGTCTTTATATAAAAAACAAATTTCTGTCATAAGACTTATAAAGTGCATCTCTAAACTCATTTAACCATCTAGTAAAGTCTATAAAAAACTATATAACAAATAGAGATATTACTCTATATCTATGTCCAGTATTACATTATACTTAGGCATGGCATTTATATTCAAATCCTATAAAATATAAAGTTTCTTAATAACAATTCAACTCTTGACCCCAACTTAAATATCATATTAATTACTCCAGGCATAGGAAGTATTACTTCATACTTGATTCCATTAAATAAATAATATTATATCTTGTCCCTTCAATGCATTCCATATTGTTTTAAAATAAACTTAAAAATATCTCAACAATAAATCAGGTCTTGATCTTTCTTTAAAAAGCAAACTATAAAATTTTAGGGCTATAAGTATTACTTCATACTTAATATCATTAATTGTAAGGCATTATGATATATCCCTTTAAAAATTTTCCAATAATAAAAATAATCAATTCTCCTAAGAAATAATGCTTAGTATTCTACACCAGGGACAATAAGTATTACTTCATACTTAATAATCTTAATTTAAAAACATTATGATATTTCCCTTTAATACAATCGAATTAATTTTAAAATATCTCAAAAAATATCTCAGTAATAAATGAGGTCTTAGCATTTTTTTGATAAGCAAATTAAAATTCTAAGATTAAAATTATTACCACCTATTCAATATCATTAAATGCATGGCATTATAATATATCCCTTTAAGAGATTTCCAACAGTAAAATATTCAACAATTCTCTTAAGAAATATAAAACTATTAAACTATATGGAACTACCCAAATGTTCCATCGTTCTATTTTAAACCTTATCGATTTTTAGCTACCAAACAAAAGATTTTACACTCTGAAACATCACATAAAAGGGAAACCAGTTGCCAGTTTTCAGTTGGCATCAGCCGGCACAGCTGGGATCAATGAAAGTTCCTCTTCCTTTGTCAGCTGGAGACCTAAAGATTTCAATAATGTGATGCCTGAGGCTTTATCAAGTGCTGTTAGTTGAGTGCCATTCTTGTATACTATCACATCAGATGTAGGGCTCCATCTAAATCTGATTTTGGCCTCAAAGAGCTTGGAAGTGATTAATTTCAAAGATCTCCGTTTCTCCAGCGTCTCCATTGAAAGGTCCAATAAAACAATAATTTTTTTCCCTTCACATTGTAGCGATCCTCCTTGTCTGGCTTCCTTAAGAACTCTGTCTCTTGATCTTTGATATAAAAAGGTAGCTATAACGTCTCTCGGGCGGTTTCTGGTGGCTCTGGCTAGTGGCCCTACTCTATAAGCTCTTATTATAGCCGGGGCAATGCCGTCCTCCATTTTAAGAGACTGCGCCAACCAGGATGATATCCAGGAAGCCAAATCCAAATTTCCCTCAGTGCCCTCCTCCAGCCCACGAAATTTTAAATTAAGCTTTCGCCATCTATTCTCCAGGTTTTCTAACCTGTTTGTTGTTACAGCCTCAAAGGACTGTAGCTGCCTGACTTCTTCCTGAAGTGTTAGTGCAAGCTCCGAGGTGTTTTCCGCCATTTTCGAGACTTCTTTCAGTTCCTTTGTTAGGTCGTTGAGCTTAACGTGGACCGGTTGGAGCAATTCAGCCATAGAATTTGTCATAAGTTGATGTAAGTCAGTTCTAAGCTCTGCCAGGTCCTCTCTCGTAAGCGGAGAACTGTCGTTTTTGCTGTTCCTTTTCTCCAGCGGCGCTCCGGTCGCCATTTTGTGCGGAGCGGGGATTTCGGCCTCCGTGACGTCCGTTGTTTTTTCAGAAAGAAAAAAGGAATCAACCGTTCCCGAGGTCGTTGTAGAAGCTCTTGGCTTTGTTTTTGAAGTTCTTCCCATATTTTAAGAAGAATTGTAGCGTCTGAAATTGCGTTTTTAAGGATATTCGGGAGTGGGGATCGGGAGCTCGCTTAACAGACGTCCGCCATCACGCGCCGTCGCTCCGCCCCCCCATGGTGCTCATTCTTGATCCCATTGTTACAAGTTTATGCCTATGTTTGAACCAAACTTTTAGCGTTCATTTTACAAATGGGTCTGCAAAATTAAGCCATCTGATTTGCGGTTCGCTACTCCAAAGAGTGGTAGAGTGTTCAACAGATGCTTCTTCAGTCTTTTTCCAACCCAGCATGTCTGAACCATGTTATTGTCTTATTAAATTAGTAGGGTTGTTGCTGTGTAATAGAGGCGAAGATCAGGGACACCCAGGCCTCCTCTCTTTTGAGTGTGACGCATAATTTCAAATTTAACTCTGGGCTTCTTAAATTGCCATAGAAATTTTGTGAAGGCAGGGCTCCGTTGGGGCCGGGGCGCGCCGGAGCGTCGCTCCGGGAGAGAGGAGGGTGGGGGGTGGGGACTTAACAAAGCCCCGCCCCCGCTCACTCCTCCCGGCAGCGGCAGGCCGCCGCCGACCGGGACAAGCCTCCTCCTTCCCTCCCCTCACCCTCCCCACCCTCCCCCCGCCCTTAAAAGCCTGGGGCCGCGGTGAGCGCCGCCGGCCCCAGCAGCAGCCTCCCCTCACCCTCCCCCCGCCCTCCAAAGCCCAGGGCCATGGCGAGCGCCACCAGCCCCAGCAGCAGCCTCCCCTCACCCTCCCCACCCTCCCCCCGCCCTTAAAAGCCTGGGGGCGCGGTGAGCGCCGCCGGCCCCAGCAGCAGCCTCCCCTCGCCCTCCCCGCCCTCCCCCCGCCCTCCAAAGCCTGGGGCCGCGGCGAGCGCCGCCGGCCCCAGCAGCAGCCTCCCCTTGCCCTCCCCGCCCTCCAAAGTCCGGGGCTGCGGCAAGCGCCGCCAGCCCCAGCAGCAGCCTCCCCTCGCCCTCCCCCCGCCCTTAAAAGCCTGGGGCCGTGGCGAGTGCCGCCGGCCCCAGCAGCAGCCTTCCCTCACCCTCCCCGCCCTCCCCCCGCCCTCCAAAGCCAGGGGCCGCGGCGAGCGCCGCCGGCCCCAGCAGCAGCCTCCCCTCGCCCTCCCCGCCCTCAAATGCCCAGAGCCGCGACGAGCGCCGCTGGCCCCAGGACCAGCCTCCCCCGCTCTCAAACTCTCGGGGCCGCGGCGAGCGCCCCCGGCACCAGCCCCTTCCTCCCCCCCTCACTGCTCCCTGAGAAGCCTCCTCCCTGCTCCCTCCCCCCGGCACCAGCCCCCTCCTCCCCCCCCTCACTGCTCCCGGAGAAGCTCCTGGAGAAGCCTCCTCCTTCCCTCCCTCCCCCACTCACTGCTCCCAGGCCCCAGGGGGGCGCAAGGGAGGGAGAAGCCGGGCCCCAGAGGCATAAGGCCCCTGGGGCCCAAGCAAGAGGGGGGAGGAAGGGAAACTCTGGCCCCAGTGGGGGGGGGGAAGAAGCGCCCCCCCTTCCTTCCTTCCTTCTCTCTCTCTCTCTCCCCACCTACCTACCTTCCTGTTCCTTCCTTTCCTCCTTCCTTCCTGTCTCCCTTCCTTTCTTCTCTGTCTCTCTCCCCCACCTACCTACCTTCCTGTTCCTTCCTTTCCCCCTTCTTTCCTTCCTTCCTTCCTTCTCCCCCCACCTACCTACCTTTCTGTCCCTTCCTTCCTCTCTCCCTTCCTTTCTTCTCTCTCTCTCCCCCACCTACCTACCTTCCTGTTCCTTCCTTCCTTCCTTCTCTCTCTCCCCCACCTACCTACCTACCTTCCTGTCCCTTCCTTCCTTCTCTCTCTCTCCCCCACCTACCTACCTACCTTACTGTTCCTTTCTTTCTTCCTTCCTTCCCCCCTCCCTCCCTCCCTCCTTCCTTCCTTTCTTCTCTCTCTCTCCCCCACCTACCTACCTACCTTCCTTCCTGTTCCTTTCCTTCCTTCCCCCTCTCTCCCTTCTTGCCTTCTGACCCACTGCCGATGACGTCAGGGATGTGTGGCCTTCTGACACTTCCGGTGACGTCAGGGGGTGTGGCATATGCAAATAAGTTATGCTAATGAGCTCCTGCACCTCTTTTTTTACGAAAGGACCCCTGTGTGAAGGTATGCTGCCATTTAAATAAGAGAGAATCAGGAATATATATTGAAATTGCTTGAAAGCAGTACAGCAATTTGGGGAAACTAAATGATCTGAGAGTACAGATCCGATCCAGCCATGAGACTGTTTTGTAGTTTCATTTTTTTTAGTAGTGACAGGACTTCTTTCTCCACTTTAAGATGATTGACTGTGATGAGATCTGCCAGATCCACTGGTATTTTGATACCCAAATAAGACATCTTTGTTTTAATCCACTGAAAGGGAAATTGATCTTTAATTTTTATAATGGTAGCCAATGAGAGATTTATTGGAAATAAAGTTGATTTTGATTGGTTGACTTTTAGGCCCGCCACTTCGCCAATTTTTTGTAATATTATTTGAATCTCAACCAGAGAGGTTTCAGGACTCGACACGTAGATAGTAAGGTCATTGGCAAAAAGGCTGACCTTATATTCCAGGCCTCCTATCTGTACACCCTTGATGCTATGGTTCTTACAGAGAGCTAAGCCTAAAGGCTCCATGGCGAGAACAAATAACAAGGGAGATAAGGGGCAGCCTTGTCGTGTAGCATAAATGGCAGCAATCGCTCTACGAAAGAAGTTACCAAAGTTCATGTGCTGCAATAGGACGTCCAAGTAGGGAGCCTCCACAGGATCGAAGGCCTTTTCAATGTCCAGGGCCAGTAGCAGAGACTCACTTTGTGGTTGAAATTTTCCATAGTGAATGTTTAATGTTTTTCTAATGTTATCTGTTATGTCATGAGCTGGAATGAAACCAGTCTGATCTTCCTTGATTATCTGTTCTAGCCTGTTTGTAAGAATTGCTGCAAAAATTTTGTAGTCGGTGTTCAGGAGGGAAATTGGGCGGTAGGATTTGCGGTCTGCTGGATCTCTATCTTTCTTCGGGGTCAAAATCATCATGTTAGCTGAAGTCCATAAGGCAGGCAGGGCCCCTTCAATCAACACTCTGTTGAAGGTTTCAAGTAGAGGTTTTGAAAGAATTGTATAGAAGATTTTGTAATAGTCTGAGTGGAATCCGTCGGGGTTTTTTTGACACATTGTACCTTGGGAGTTCTAGTTCTCAGCTGGCCTTTCTGCAACTTTAGCAAAGGGAATTAGAACTACAACTCCCAAGCTGGGAGTTGGAAAAGCCATGGGGCATTAGCAGAGAGTCAGTTGAAGTGTTAATCGGTTAAACTGTCAAACGGGGGTTGGGGGGAAAGGGAAGGGCTGGACAGCTCCCTGAATTACAATTGATCTCCATACTACAGAGATCAGTCCCCATGGTGAGGATAAGGGATTGCCAGAAGGAGGGAAAGAGGAAATAGTGTGGGGAGGAGGATACAGGAGAAAGTGAGATCTCACCCCACAAGCCCTTGGGGGTTCCCTACCATGCAAGAGGGCTTGGCCCAGTGGCCAACACCACATAACTGGGCCACAGTTTTCCTAGGTAGAGGCTGCCAGGGGCAAGGGGAAACTTAAGACAGAGGGGCAGGTTAGGTTGGCTGTTGGGATGGGAAGGAGATAGGGCTGTCAGCTCCAGGTTATGAAATACCTGAAGATTTGAGGGAGAGACCTCAAACAGGTACAATGCCATAGAGTCCACCCTTTAAAGCAGCCATTTCCTCCAGAGGGAGTAGGATTGTCAACCTCTAGGTGTGGGCTGGAATTTTACAGCCTGGAGTTGCCAACCATAAGGGGGAACTGATCTCTGCAGTTGGAAGATCTGTTGTGATCCAGGACATCTCCAGGCCTCACCTGGAGGCTGGCAACCATAGAAGGAGAGAAGGAAACAGGAAAAGGGGAGGATATGGTGGATTTCATGAAAGAGAAAGAAGAAATAATAGGGGAAATGAGATGCCTCCTGCAAGTCCTTGTGAGTTCCCACTTGTTACTTTCCTAACATAAAACTGCTTTAAAAAAAAACAATAATGATTTAAAGCAGGACTATATATAGTTCTTATGTTTTTCTGTTACTGGATTAAATGCGTAGGATTTAGTATTTTAATGAAAAGGGATTTTATCTAATAGGACAGGTGATTGTTTTACCCTTAACATAATCTGCACTAAACAAGCAACCCATATTATTGCTTTGACCAGATTTGCCCAAAGAATTGAAAAAGAAACATACACGAAGATACAAGAGAGGGATTTTTCAATCACAGATAGAGTCGCCAACCTTCAGGTGGGGCTTGAAGACCTCCTGGAATTGCAGCTGATCTCCAGGTTACAGACATCAGTCCCTCTGAAGAAAACAGCTGCTTTGAAGAAGGGTGGGCTCTGTGGCATTACCCCCTGCTGAGGTCCCTCCCTCCCCGAACCCCGGCCTCCCCAGGGTCCATCTCCAAATCGTCAGGAATTTCCCAACCCTGCATTGACAATCCTACTCACATATAGTAGCTCTAAAATTTAAAACTGCAGCACTCCGTTCCGTTAGTTTAAAGTATACCACTTTAAAAAGGTTAATCTGTTTAATAGATTTTGTAATTTCTCTGTCATAAATGCCTAATCTGTTATTAGTTTTTGATGACATCGTTCTTTCCTGTCTCATATAACCTTGTTCCAGGGAGCAGGTCTTCATCTTATTTTCCTCTTTAATTTGTTTTATGCATTTTTTATCTAGCTCTTCTTCTTCCAATTTTCCTTCAGTTATGTACTGGATGAGTTGGTTCTCCCAGCCACCATTCCTTAGGCTGGGTGTTGTTATCTTTCTTCATGCTTTTCCTTCACGTTTTGCTTCAACCGTTGTCTATATAAATAATTGTTAATAATAGCTTGCAGTAATAAGATGCTACTTCCATGCACTTGTTAGGTATTTGCCACTAGACTTCCCAGTGCTCATAAAAGCAGTGGTAACCATAGGGGATAAAACCATTACAAGTTTTAATCTGTATTGGGGAAATGAAACTCATGCCTGATATTATTATTCACAGTAGGCATCAAACATTTGTCTAGGAGAAAGGATCAACATGTCTCATTAATACAAAGTCAGTAAATAATCATGTGAAAGTACTAAGTCTTTACAGTGGTTGCATTTTTATAGCAACTATTAGTTTTAATTCCTGTGTTTCTGAGTATCTTTTACTTTTACCCTTATCTTTTCCAGTTTTCTCCTGCTGATAAAAAGTGAATGTGTGTGTATGGCTCAAAAATGGAACATTTCTGCTTTCACAGCAGCCTCTCTTTTGCCTCTTCATCCAAATCTCAAACAGTGGTTTATTCCTGCTTCCAAGAGAGGATTCCAAACGGAGGTTGTACAAAAATAAAGAACAAGAACTGGAAGTGGGTTGTATATAATATAAAAGTTGAGTTTGATTCAAAGAATGATAGCGTTAGTCATATTACAAAATTTGATAGTCATTGTTTTTTATGGGAAACGCAGTGATACCGGACAGAGTGTTGTGTTCTACTGGTGACCACCGTGCAGTCAAGCCATGCGGTCAGGTCATGTGGTCTGGGCAAGCACATAGCCAGGCACAGCCAGAGCTTTGTTCCAGAACACAATAGACTGGCCAGATTGTAATTTAGACATATCGGTCAGCCAGGATGCAAATAGGGGCCAGTGACCTGGGGAGACTTAATTGCAATCCTATCAGAGTGTGTGGGCGAGGCCGGGGGCACGGTTTAGATGCACATATAAGCAGACCCCCGAGCCCAACTCAGACATGTGTTCCTGAACCTCCTAATAAACCATGAGCTGATTTCACTTGTACTCTGGACTGAGTACTTTATACTGGCGACGAAGGTGGGATCCCACTGAGTGACACCAGTGCCAACTCCAGGGCAGCATCAAGCTCCAATCTGACAGCAACCGGCATCACTAGGCTCCAGAGCCTCCCCGCACCGCCGACCGCCACAGAGGACATTGCTCACCACTCCTGAGAGGATGGCAGCTGCTCTGGGACACTCGCCCTGAGCTTTGGGAAGCTTTGGGTGCAAACCCTGAAGTACTTCTTCCTAGTCCAGGAGACAGATGACGCCAAGAAGAAGGAGGCTTGGCTGAACAGCTCTTGTGGCATCTCCACGGTCCGCCTGGTCCAAAGCTTAATCGCTTCCAGAACGCTGAACGACGCCAGCTATGAGGAACTCATCACAGTGCTGACCACCTACTTCGCACCAAAACCATCTAAGATGGTGCTGCGGATGGACTTCTGCTCCCGCGCACAGAAGACTGGTGAGTCAGCTGCCGACTACATGGCAGACCTCCAGTGGCTAGCCGTTGGGTGTGAATTCCCCTCAGCTGAGGACATGCTGTTAACCCAGTTTGTCTGGGGGGTTCGCGAGCCGAAGCTCCAGCGGAAGCTCATGGCCACAGACTAACAGCAGCTGGACAGTTAAACACGTTTCTGGACTGAGTACTTTGTACAGCTTTGACTCTTAAAACTTATACCCTGAAAATCTTGTTGATCTCTAAGTTGCTACTTGATTGGAATCAAGCACATATATAACTGCACGTTTTCAACTGCAGAAATAACAGCACCCATTTCCTTTGTGATCAAATTATATGCAACACTCAGTCATGGGAATGGTGTACCCAAGCTGAGCCTGGAGGCAAAGGCTATCTACAAATTCTTTTAATGAAGAAACAAACAAATGATTTTGATTACCCAAAGTAGTGGTGAGAACCTGGATCAGAAGTTTAGATAGAGGAGAGGAGATGCTGGCCTCTGGGCTGTTCTTCTTACCACCTCCTCCATGCTACTTTTTATCCCAGGAGGGAAAATACAGGTGCATTGAGATTCTGTTGAGTAAACATAGTGTGTAAGAAATGCCCCCCCCCCCCCACACACAAACACTTCCAATCCATATTGCAGTTTCCTGCTTTTAAAAAACTAACTCAAATCTTAGTCACATGTATGAAATATTTATGTGCATGGAAACTGCTTCCACCAACATATACCTTCAGCTAGACTGGAGCAACTCTCGGCATATTTTTGCATAGTTATGAGTACTATTGCATATTTATGAATACTGTAATTCTAGATTTTCTGGAATCTGCATTCACATCGCATGTGACATACAGTAGAGTTAATGGGTTTATATATGGTTCATTACTGGATGTGCGTGCGGACATTATTACTTTCCGGGAGATGTGAAAGCTGTTGCTGTCCCTACCAGTGTGTGTTGGTATGTTATACGCATCATGGTAAAACTCTGCAGGCGCTGACCTGGATGGCCCAGGCTGGCCCAGTCTCACCATATCTATGCAGGGCCGACCCTGGTTAGTACTTGGCTAGGGGCCCAACAAGGAGGTCCAGGATTAATATGCAGAGACAGGTGATGGCAAGGCCACCTCTGTTTGACTCTTGCCATGAAAGCCCTCTGGAGCCACTTGATGGCACTTTCCACTATCAAAGTCCTCAGGTGCTCTAAGAAAACAGATGTTCTTTCTGAATATTTGGCTGCCCCCAAACACCATGATGAACCTCGTCGTGGGGCATGCATTTGGCTTCTTTGCCATATTTGGCTCCTTCCTTCCCCCTCCTCTCAGGTGCAGAGCCTGATCGAAAGCTTCCTGGTTTAGGAATACTAATTTTCTATGATATCCCCATGCAGGTGCAAATAGATTTAATGCCAGTTTAGACTCTGGATTTGTGGGAAAGAAATAGCCAGTATATCTAGGGAACTGCATTTGGATATCATGACAAAATGAAGACTCATGAAAGGCTTCCCTGTGAAGTTTTCACTCAGACTCTACACATAAGGGAAGAAAAGAGTGAGTGTGTGGGTATGGCATACAAGCCATGTTCATGACCTTCACATACTAGTTTGTTGAAGAACAAAGTTTGGGTCCAGTGGCACCTCTAATGTTTATGATGTTTACCATCTGGTGTGGTGGTTAAGTGCGCGGACTCTAATCTGGGAGGACTGGGTTTGATTCCCCATTTCTCCACTTGCACCTGCTGGATGACCTTGGGCAAGCCATAGCTCTGTACCAGCTGTTCTCTCAAGGACAGTTGTCTCAGAGCTCTCTCAGCCCCACCTACCTCACAGGGTGTCTGTTGTGGGGAGGGGAAGGGAAAAGGAGTTTGTAAGCCGCTCTGAGACTCCCTTGGGGAGTGGAGGGCGGGGTATAAATCCAATCTCTTCTTCTTCTCTTCTTCTTTGTGTTTTAATGTATTCTAACCTTTAATGTAAGCCACCCTGAGCCTGCCTTGTTGGGGAGGGTGGGATATAAATTGAAATAAATAAATAAGCAAATAAATAAATAAATAAGAAAGATCAACAAAGTTTAATTCTGGGTATAAGCTTTTGTGTGCATGCACACTTCTTCGGTTTGTTGTGGCTTTTGAATGAGATAACTGATTTCTTTGGTCAAATACACTGAGTACAGAAAACTGAATATTGCAACATTTTTTTTTCTTTTTTTTTTATAACTTTATTTTTATAAAATTTTAACAATATTTATTTTCAAGCTGCTACATATATTTGTTTTATTCTTTCAGCTTCTCCAGAATATAAATATGTTGCAAAACAACAGAACTCTTAAGACACCATTCCAGGTTCAGTATGGTTTTTCTTACCATCATTACTGTATGAAACTGACTCAAATAGATGACCAGTTCTTTGGTTTTCTAATTTTGAAGATTACTCCTGTTGTAGTTAAATCAACTAGATTTTTACTAACGATAACAGAATTCCAGTTCCTATCAGCAGAGAGAGTATGGCGAAAATGATGTCAGGTTTTGTGTTGTGTTTTTCAGCTGAAGGACTGACAGTATGGTTCGAGATCTTAACAGTGCAGTCCGGGGGGGGGGGGGGGGGGGGAGGGGAGAAGCACTCAGGGAGCCGACTGACCTGTGTGTCAGCGTAAGTCCAAGACACACCAGCACAAGGGCCACTGAAAATGGTGCAGGCCCCCCGCACTGCTCTGTCGTCCTCAGGTGCTGGCAGCAGGCTCTGGCAACTTCCCACTGGTGCAGCCGAGGTGCTGGCCCCTGCGCTGGCATGGTTTTGGGGGGGTGTGACCAGAGTTAGTTGGCTCCCTGTGCCCTTTCAGCCTGGGAACGCCCTCTGCCACAGGTAGAAAGTTACGCCAGCAAAAAACATGGCATAGCCCACAGGCACCAACTGAACATGAAAACCAAGTCTTCCCCTTGCCACAGCAGCCGTGCCAATTAGGCTTGGAGGTACTCAGAATACCGACTACAGGCTTGGTCAGTCACCTTCCTCCCCATGGCCACAAAGCCCCTTCCCCAGCACCCAGTCGGGTCCCCCCCCCCCACAGAAATTTCTGCCAGGACATCTCAAAACTCAGTAGTTAGGGTGCGCAGCACGGGACTCTGTCTTGGAGCTCTCTGCCGTGTAGACTTAGAGCAAGCGGTGAGGCCCTTTGGTGATGGGGAAAGCACAGAGAGGGCACTCAGCAGTACAGGGTGAGCACTTAGCAGGGACACCCAAGGAGGACAGCAAAGTCTATACTCTGTGGCTGACCTCTCCCGTTTCAGAACCCTGACAGGGACCCTACCTTTGGAAGCTCGACACACAGGTAAGGAAAGCCAAGGATCCCAACCTGCTCCCCCACTCCCCTCGCTTGTGGCTGGGTTCTGTGACAGCACCACCTGCACTCAAGCCCAGCATTGAGTTCATGCGTGGAGTAGCACAAGACGTGGCCTTACAGCACCATAGCCCCTGATAGGCCATGGGAAAAGATCCCAGGGAGATGTTCCTGGAGATAGGGGGGGGGAATGCTCCATCATTTGCCTGGTTCCCACCCTCCCCAGAGCCCTGGGCATGCCTGTAGTTGTTGGGGGGGGGGGGGCTGGCAGCTGCTCCTGTGCATGCGATGAACCAGTTTGCCATGCGTCGCTTTAATTCGTCCCCTTGCAGAATCGGAGCCTTGAGCTGCAGCTGCTGCTGTGGATGGATCGCCAGCAATCAGGGAGCACTTCCACAACGGGCAGGTGAGTGTAAGCTGGATGGTACCATCATGTGCCTCAAGGAGGGGTTTGTGGCGAGCCCCCCTCCCCAAGACAAGTTGCCATGGCTCTGTTGTGCTTGCTTGCAGATGGAGTGGTGTCAGATCCTCCGCCATTAATTGTCCTGTGTCCTGGGTCTCTATCAGTAATTTACTGCCAGCCTTGAGGTTTATTGCCTGTCTCGCTTCATGTGTCTTTTTCTTCCCCGGGAAGAACCACGTCACATAAACAGTCTGGCTATCTTCCCTTGCCTCCTCCCCCTTTCTCTCTCGGGAGTCGCAAATGGCTTATCTTGCTTTTGTGACCTTGGAGAACTGCTGAACTGATTTTAGCCAGGTGCCTGGCCTGTGAATTGCAAGTAGAGTTCACTAAGGGGCATGGGGGGGGGGGGGTTAGTGCTTTTGCGCCTTTTCTGTGGGAACTAACGGCTGGGGGTTTTCGCGCTTTTTTATGTTAGCCCTGATTGGTTCTTCACCTGCCCTTACCTTACTGTGAATGGTATATTAATCCCTGTTGCCTGTAACTAGTTATCTCTAACAAACATTGAGTACCTGAACCATCATTAAGAAATAAAAGGACTTTTGCTTCAACAAAGGCCTGGCTCATTTGATTCGACTCAGAAGCCTCACAAGTGGCAACAGGGAGACTCGTGGGTGTGGCAAGTCCCGCCTCTCCCCCCCCCCCCTTTGTTCAGTCTACTGTTCCAGCCCTCCTCCTGAAGTGGAGTGTTGGACCTGGCTAGCCCTTTCAGGTTCTACCTGTGCTGCCAACTCACTTTGACTCATGCCATGCCGGTGACCTGCAGTTCCCGAGGAGTCTTCACACCTTGCCCTGATTTGCATTGCAATAACGTCTGTGTTGTGCCACAACTGTGTCTTTGCTGTTTGGTTTTGACTGCATGACAGGAGCTCCGCACCCCTCCCTGGCCCAGGGCTTCCTGAGGACATGTCTAAGAGGGAGGGCTCTTGGGCACCGTGGGTGGCTGTGGAGGGTTGTGCAGGTACTGCTGGTCGTAGTCCCCTGCCAGACAAGTGGCACAGACAGGTTCCCTCCCTCCCCTTGCAGGCTTCTGTGTAAAGCAGGGAGGGGCCAGAGGGTGGTCTGCATGAATGAGGAGGCTTATTGCGGTGGTTAGAGCATGAGACTAGATCTGAGAGACCCAGATTCTGCTTTCCACTTGTACCATGTAAGCATAGGCGTCAACTGTGGGGGGGCTCAGGGGCACGGGCCACTGCTGAAATTTCCCAGGGGGGACTGAGCCCCCCCCCAGCGAAATGGAGCGCCCGCCCACCACGCCTCCCCGCCTTCCAGGCCCCCTTCCTAGGCCCGCCCGCCCGGCTCCCCTGCACCCACTCCTCCCTCCCTCCCGGGGCCATCTGGGCGAATGCCCAGCGTGATGACATCACCCGAAAGTGACATCATCACGCTGGGCACGTTGCCGGGGCAATGCTCTAGCAATCGCCCCGAAACTGTATGGCACCATAGTGTTTCAGGGCGATTGCCAGAGCGTCGCCCTGGCAACATCCCCAGTGTGACATCACTTCCGGGTGACGTCATCACGCTGGGCAGTTGCCTGGATGGCCCCCGGAGGGAGGGAGAGGAAGGAGTGGGTGGGTGGGGAGAGGGGTGCGGGGGAGCCAGGCGGGTGAGAGAGGCTCTTGCAGTGGCTGTGGTGACGGCGGGGACATTGTCTCAGCGCGCGCAAGAACCCCTCCCCTGGGAAATTGAAAAGTCTACGCCCCTGCATGTAAGTTATGTTGGGTGGCCTGGGCCCAGATGCACACTCTCGGCCTCACAGGGTTGTTGTGAGCATCAAACAGGAGAGGAGAATGATGTGAGGCTTTTGGGGGTCGAAGATCTGTAATAAAATGAGTGAATGAAGTTCATAACTGAGTGTCTGCTACAGGAGGGGGGTGTTCTGCCACCCAGGAGGAAGGCATCTGTTCTAGGAACACTGTGGGGGCAGGAGATCATGGGGGTTCCCTGAGTCAGTGCCAAGGGGGAGCCCCTGCAGCAGGTAGATCTGATGTATTCAGAGGGGGTGTGGCCATGGGGAGGGACACAGTGGAGGGGCAAGGGCGCACTGAGAGACTTCCGGGGGACCTTGCAGAATCTCTCCGGTCTGGCTGGGCCATGCCCCCTCCTGCGCTGCCTCCAACAGAGCCCAACTGCAGAGCAGGGCAGGGTGGTGCTGATCACCAGGCACCTAGATGCCCATGCCCCTGTGCCCTGTCACCCACTGGTGCCTTCCCACTTCTGTCCACAGGACTCCGTGGTTCAGGGATGCCATGGCTCATGACTCTCACACCCTGGGTGGAGCGGCCTACGCTGGGCTCTCACGGGGGAGGTGGGGATGGGTTGCCAGATCCCCATCAAGGGACTCCTGGGGATGTGAGGGGGGGAGGGAGACACATTCAGCCCTCCTTGGGGTGTGGGGGCAGGGAGTTCCCCAACCCCAGCATCCTTCCCCTCCGAGAGGCACTGAGCTGCTCATTCCAAAAGGGGACTGCGATTCCCAGAAAGCCCATCCAGCCTGAAGGATGGCAACCTGAGAGGTTCCCCTCCCAAAAGCCAGTGCCCATGAGCCTGTCATCACCACGGGTCTCTTTAAGGGGGAAGGGGGTTGGGAGAGGAGAAGGGGCTCTCCCAAGCCACCCTTCTCCACTGTCTAGCTATGACGTGCAAAAGCATCTTCCCCGAGGAATGGCTGATCCCAAAGACCCAAATTGCCCTGCCCCTCATGACATCCCACCTCAACACCGTACCATGAGGCCGTGCTGTGATGGAATCCCCACGGACATAGCCTCGCAAGCAGCCAGCTATACTGCTGGAACACTCCCCCCCCCCCCCCCCCGGCTTGTCTGCCACATAATTTGTCCCCTAGGAAGCTGACTAGCGCTGCCGCCCCTATGCCACAGCTGGCTGCTACAGTGCAGGCACACCTCAGGATTGCTCTACCTTTTTTTTAATAACCTAATATGTTACCTGTAAGAGTGAATACTGCTAAATCTTTACAACTGTTGTTATATTTATAATGGTATAGGTGAGGTGGGAAGTCCTAAATGTTTTGAATTGTAACTGGAATACATAGTTATATAGAAAATGGGTCAGTGATGATAATATTCTAAAAGTAACTATGTGAAATTTTGAATAAGTAGAAAATAATAAAATTTGTTTAAAAAAAAAGAAAAAGGATTGCTCTACCTAAGCAGTAAAATAAAATGAAATTTAAAAACTACCAAAGTACTAGGCAGATTCAGAAAACCACTCTTTCATTTCCAAATGACCAGGTTCATTTGGGTAGTGAAATGTAAGGTATAAAGTTAAACCTTGAAAACCATTCATCAAAAAGTTTTAGGCTTTATAACTTGGTTATAGAAATATGGGCATTTCTCTTACACAGTAAGATCATTTCTTTTCTGAAGACAGTAGAATTGTTTCAGATACGTCTCTGCCAATGGCAAATCACAAAACCCCCAAACTTTCCATCTCAGTTTGAGATTAATTTTGACAAAGTCTACCAAAATCTATCATGCTTCAATATTATTTCATAAGAAAATAATGGAGCTATTCTTTTTGACATAGATCAACAGGCCACATTCAGGAAAACCTATGCTCATCTTTTTGTAAACACAAATTAACTGAGCAACAATATCTGTGAGATATTATCCAGTAGCAGCACTGATGAGATAAAGTTGTTTTAAGCAGAACCAATGTTCACAAAGTTGTTCTGTTTTCATTATTCTAAACTATTTTTTATTTTCTCTTTGATTTTTATGTAGAAACGTTATAAAAATGTACATATTATACAAGCATTGACCAGGTTCCAAAGAACTGTGCAATTAGCTCGGCATGCCCAATGGAGAGATTGGGTGAAGTATCTTTGCCAACTGTAACACCTTGACAAGCATTTGCTCTCTCCTTCCTGTTGCAGGTGCTAATTAATGCTCCGGCCAAAGGGCTGCTGGCTTCTGGCTCACACAGCCTCTGCCCTCAGATGAGCCAGCCACTGAATTCAGTGTTGTTCTGTTGGTAATTATTTTTATTGTTGTAATCCGCTTTGGGTCCCTTCAGGGAGAAATGTAAGGTACAAAAATTCAAATAAAAATTAATAAAGGGAAGAGTGCTGCGGACTTGGAGCTTCCCAAATTTCAATTCTACTGTCTGATGTATGCAGTTTTAAAACTGAAAACATGCTTGCTGGGCCATGGCAATGAGGTAATTCTGTTTAAAGTACACACACACACAAAAATCCCGCTAGAATCCTTAACATGTAAGTATACCTACTTTGCTGGATCTAGTTGTGTTTGATGTGTGTGTCTTGTAGGCCTGCCTGAAGATGGCTATTTCTAACTGTATCAGACATACCCATCCATCTACACCAGTGGTTCTTAACCTTGTTGGAGGTACCGAACCCCACCAGTTTCATATGCGCATTCAATGAACCCTTCTTTAGTGAAAAATAATCCTTAGTACTTAGTAATAGTACTAAGTTGGAGGCCCCACCGAACCCCTGAGACTGACTCGCCGAACCCCTAGGGTTCGATTGAACCCAGGTTAAGAACCACTGATCTACACCATGCTGTACCTACCTTGCTTGTATAGATGGTTATCCTTTCATGCATAGGAACTTCTGTCTATATGCTGCGCAACAACTGTGGGTGAGGGTAGGCAAACTGGAAAAAGGCTGTCCATAACAGAGTAAGGCCTAGAAAAAGGCAGCTCTACACATTGCTACTCTTTCTGAGTCCACAAATCAGAGTTGAAGCCTGTTGCAGCCTTACAAAAACAGAAGAAAAGGAAGACAGTGCAGCTTGCCATGAGCCAAAATCTCTTCAGCCTTCTAGACAAGCTCTGTTAAACTTTCTCAAAGGTGCCTCTAATGATAGATTGCTGCGCATTTGCTTTTGCAGTGGATTTTTTTTAAAGTGGGAGTCAGTGTAGTATAATAAAGTGCTGGTCCAGGATCTGGGAAACCCAGGTTCAAATTCCTGCTCTGCTATGGAAGTTTGCAGCGTGATGCTGGGCTAGTCATATAATCTCAACCTAAGCTCCTTCACAGAGTTGCCATGATGGAGAAAGAGAATGATATAAGCAACACTGAGTCCCCATTGGGGAGCAGGATGGGATATAAATGGAGTAAATAAAATAAAGAAAACTGTCCATATCTTGATCTCCAATTTCCACAAAATAATTAGTCTGGAAAACTGGTATCTTGAATGACTTGAACTAAAACGACTACATGCATGCCAGCACAGGTGCTTCAATATTCTGCTCAGCTCCTCAGCAATATTCCCCAGGTGAAGAATTCAAATAACCCTGCCACCATTTTCCTAAAGTGGCTCCACCTTACACCAGAATACTGGAATTGGGACCCAGACACCTTGATATGTCAGTGTGTTTGTGTGTCCGTGAGTGCGTGGTGCTCAGAAAGCTGCAAACCTGTTTGATCCAGACACAGCAATACAGCAGCAGAAATGATGGTAAAAACAGAAATCGACTATGATAATCCTTCATTTAGACTACCTTCGACTCTCTTAAAAGCTGTCATTTATCTCCAGCTGAAGTACTGTTACCCTATTTTGTTAGAACTGCTAAACAATTATTCTCTGTTACATATAGTGCAGCAATAAATGTGACCGGTACACTCAGTGAAGGTGAAGCAATTACACGAGTGCTTTGCGTTTTCATGTACTACCCTGCTGCTACAGCCTGAAAGAAATCTCAAGTCAGCGTTTCATAAATGTATGCAAGAGACAAATTGTTCACTTTCTTTCTCCACACTTTGCAGATTGTGAAGGCTCCTGCTTTAAGTGTCATCTTCTATAAGATACTGCAGACCAAATTTATGCATTGTGATTATGGAATAACAAGGGAATCAAGATTAAGGATAGTTTTCCTTGTTGCTCTTCTATAAAATTGCCTGCATAATTCATGACAAGGAAGCCTCAATAAACATGAAGAGCTCTGTGCAAAATAGCTTAAAACACACACACGCACGCAATGCAGAAGGCAACACAATTACAATAAAGCTTTATGTGGTAATGAGTCATCTCCCCTTCCCTCCCTACCCAAAACAATAAGTTGAGCAGAAGGGAGTCAATGGAGACTCATTCTGATGCCCAGTCAATCATAACGGGCAACCTACTGTTTCTGAACACAGTGAAAGAAGCCTGGCTTTTTTTCCTGCTAGAAAAAGAACTTGCTGTTTTTATTTTACAGTTGTTTTTACAAACTCTTCAGATTGATTTTCATGACATCATCTTCGTGTCATTCTGCACTTAATTCTGGAATCAAGAAAGGCAAAAACACTGTCATTTTGTAGAAGAGTTGCAGCTGATAACATTTGCTGATGTTTGCCTTGAAGTGTTCTGAAGCTGAGCTTCAAGCTGCTTTTGGGGTGTCTCTGGAACAGACACGTGATAGAAGTTAGGTAAACGGATGTCGTAGCTAAACCCTTTCCCTAGGCTTACTCTGTCATTCAAAGCATATAGCTTATCAGCAATGTCACTTCCAACTAGAATTGAAAACAGGCGCGAGATGAATCGGTGCTTAGCAAAGAGCAAATACAGTTTTTTTCTTCTCCACGCCACATATCGACAGTCTGTTTCTGCTGTGAGGGTTACCTGGAAGACACATTAAAGGGAAAAAAAGATAGCTAAAATTTGGTCTTGTGTTCATACTTCATAAGTCTGGGTTGTTTTAAAAAATGATTTGTGCATAGCAATGATACTCACTCCATAACTTGGGAGCCACATGTTGTTCTTCTGAGCACTATTCCCCAGTGTGGCACCTGACCCCTGTTTCAGGAAAAGTGGGGATTGTGGTTGGCAGGTGGGTTCAAAACCGTATTGCCAGAGGAATTGGTAAGCGGTGAGGCTTTCTGGAGCGCAGGCCTCAGGCCAAGGATGGAAGTAAATGTGGCTTTTTTGGTTGATGGTAATTCCAAATGTGGCTCTCCATGAACCACGGGGTAAGTATGCTGTATAGTTATTCTAATATTTTGCTTTTGTTACGGTTACAGTACTGTTTAGCCCCTGCAAACAATTTTCAGAGAGAAGGAAAAGTGGTTTTCCTCGCTCTGATCCAACTGAGGAGATCTGTACGAGTAAATTGGATATGCAGCTAAGTGCAGACACAGTCTAGCAAAACTACATTGCTTTCAACAGAAGCTAACAAAAATACCTAAGAATCCTACAACTTTTCATTCATTTTATTATTTATTTATTTATTGAAACATTTATATCCTGCCTTTCCTTATGGTTCAAGGCAGCTTACATAAACTGCAAATACACAGCCTAATAGCTCCATATTTTTTTTAAAAAACCATATTTTTTCACAAAAAATATCTCACAATATGCTTATTTTGAAAATTCCCCCATCCCCATATCAGCAGGGTCACACTTCTACTCCAATACACCTGTATGCACGATGCCCTGTTTGCTAACAGGCATCTATGTCTCATGACAATTCAGCAAAAACTTGGTTCTTTTAAAAAGATCTCAGTGCTAGACTACAGTTCTTCTCATGAACCTTCAAAGCCATGTATTGTATTTTAATTTATTTGCATATTTATAGATTGCTTTGTCCCCCAGTGTAGCTCACAATATCATTCTCCCCTCCTCTACTTTAGCCTCAAAACAACACCATAAGGTAGGTTAGGCTGAGAAGAGTGCCTGGCAGAGGGAATGCAATTCAAAACTTTCAAAGCTGTAGAAAGAGAACATTTTTGTTTGTTTCTTCACCAAAAAAGAGGGTCTCTGACTATGGAATACAAGACCTCTTTATGTTGTATACAAGAATTTATGTTGTTGAATGAACTGGTAAAGTATTCTACAGCTGATTTCTCTCTTGGAGAAATGAGCTGTAGAATACTTTACCAGTTCATTCAACAACATAAATTCTCTCACTATCCTAAAAAGTTAATAAAGGGGGGGGGATGACGGTCCTGTCCACTTCCCTCCCTCAGAGGCAAGATTTTCCCTCCATTTTTTCCCCCGTTACTGACTAAGCTGCCCTAGTAATGTATTTTCTTCTTTGCTGAAGAACTCTGGCTGTCCCACTCTGTCACAGTCCAAGTTTTGATTGTTGGCTCTGCCCATGAACCTGAGGGAAGGATTGGGAGCCTCCTTGAACTTAAACCACTGAAAATGGCACTCAAGAAGTTTTTATACTCCAAATTAACAAAATATTTTATTCAACGTAGAGGGAAAGGTCAGATAAAATCAGAAATTTCTGAAGTAAAACCAGTATATGCACAGACGTTCGTTCTTATGAGACTTTCTTAAGCTACTCAGAGCCAGTTTGGTGTAGTGGCTAAGTGCGCGGACTCTAATCTGGGAGAACCAGGTTTGATTCCCCACTCCTCCACTTGCAGCTGCTGGATGACCTTGGGCAAGCCATAGTTCTGACAAGAGCTGCCCTTGAAAGGGCAGTTCTCTCAGAGCTCTCTCAGCCCCACCTTCCTCACAGCAACCACATACTGAGGGTGTGTATCAGTGATTTCAGTGGCTGTGTTTAAAAGGAAACAAGAGGGGGGGAACACTTGGCGTGAAACAGGAAAGGATCCAGAAGTCATGGTTTGTACCTAATTCCATAGCTCCCTCAAAGGTTTCAGCCCAGAGTAACTCTGTGCAGTCATTTGAACGAACTACAGTATTGTTTTCTTAAACGACCCTTGCTAAAATAGCCCTCAAAGGATACACATTTTCTCCCCACCTCCCTGCCAAGTTAAGCAATGCTCAAAGAACCTCAGTGTCTGAAATTCTGGGAAGGTGTTCATTTCAAACAAATATGCAAACTATGCAACTGTCTCTCTTACCTGAAAAATGCCTTCTTCAGTAGGTCTTAGGGAATCCCATTCAGGAGAATCCAGAAACTGAAGAGGGAAAATATAATGTAGAAATTCCCCATCTACTGTCACTCTGATCCTGACAAACAGAATATTGGTGTTATTACTGTGGACACACAGGAAATGAAATCTGTCCAGGAATGGAAGATATGGTCATTTTTGTTTCTTTTGAAAGAAAAAAACATTTGTGTTTTTTGTGTGTGTGTCTTAAGGATTTTAAATTAAGGCATTTCAAAAATTATTATTAAGGTTTATGCAGGTGTGCAGCAGGAGCTCACCAAGATTAAACACCTCTTCTGCCGTTCACAAGCTTTCATCATCAGGCCCAATTACTGTATGCAGTTGAATAATAGACTGCATACACAAAAGGAAGCCATTAAAAATTCACATCTTTCAGTCTTTGCTTAGTGGCAAGAAGAATGGCATTTGTGACGCAAGAGACAGAAAAGAATTCCAACTGATATCTTCCGTTAAGAGTTCCTGAATTTCTCTTTCAGTCCTCATACAAGTCTTTCAGAACACAAAGGGACCAAACAGAGCTCCTTGGCGCAAGACAGAAAAATGAGTAGGCCGTTGTCGGAGACATTCATCCTGCAGGAGAAGCCTGACTCATAAGCTGCTGTGCCAGAAGGACAAAGGATGTGGGCAAGCAAATAGCACAGGGGCACTAGATTGTCCCATGAAATCCTGGACACAGTACAAATTTAATAGATTGTGCATAATTAATTAAATTATCAGCCATAAATTGTTGTGATGGCCACTAGCTTCAATGGCTTTTTTTAAAAAATAGCCCATGGAGGGGTATGACAGCTAAGCGAAACCTAAATGTCTGATATAGCAGGGCTTTTCTCATGTACACAGGACTAGGCGTGGAAAAATGAATGGATATTTTTCTTCTGTTTATCTCTGCCTCTCTCTCCCTCCCAAATTTGAGCTCCTCGGGGCAATGTCCTCTTTGTTAAAGTGCCCTGCACACTGAAGGTAGTACCAATAAACAACAGAGGCTGTAGCCATGAGCAGACATCAGAAATCAGTTTTCCCACAGACTTCTGCCACAGTCCTTCTGTGCCACGTTCACATCTTTTTAATGGTTCTATTCCTTGATGTGTTTTGTTGACTTTTTAATCTGGGCTTTAATTGATAATGACAAATGGCTAAACTTAGTGATTTTTTAAACTGTTTTCTTGTTACCATTTCTTGCTCACTATATTAATTAGCTTTATTATTTTGCTTTCCTATTCTGTTTGGATGTTATTGTTTATACTGCTTGCATTTTACGTCGTAACCCAGAAACATGACATACATTTTCTAAAATAAATTATGTTTTTTTAAAGAGGCCAATTTGGCATTCAGGAAACACACCGTGTATATCCAGAATTATGTGAACTGATACAAGATTACATATATTTACATAACCTTTCATGACAGCAAAAGGAATAGGGTGATGGAAGTGGGCAGGAATATTGAAACAAGAATATATTCTACAGGAAACGGTAGATAAAATCCATAACTTTTTAAAAGTTTCAGATAAATAATTTTGTAATAGCCTGGTTTCATATGACATCTGAACATAATGGAAATTTACAATAATTTAAAACAGAACATCACTGTATTAGGAATTAATAAGAAGCTGTTTTTCTTGGTAAAGAAGGAATTGTGTGGACCATATTTTCATCCATTATACACTGCAACAGTTTATGTGCTTATATTATGCTTCACAGTTGGGGGCCAAAGACAAGCACTCCCATGGTCATCCACAGGTGGATTTTATTACTACGTATTTGTCCAGTTGGATGGGGCAGGGGAAAGAAAGGATCAGTAAGAATTGGAATTCCCATCAGCACCTACCTACAAAAATCTGTCATGGCTGCAGATTGTATATGTCACCATATCTGGGAAAATGAGCATTAAGTTGTCTTTTAAAAGCTATATTGCTTTCTAAAATACAAAAAAATATTAAGTTAAATGTTGAAGAAATGCACAGTGTACCCAAGCATTAGTACTGGGTATTGGGTTTTAGAATTGTATTTTAAATTATTTAATAGATTTTATGTGTTTTATATGAATTTGTTGTAAACCACCTCAAACCCACTTGCAGGGAGAGTGGTACAGAAACCTAAATAAATAAATAATAAAGACTTATATTTTGAATTCATATAATTATATAAACATATTAGTATACAGGTTTATTAGGGATTGTCTAAATAGTATTGGAAGTTTACAATTTAAATCAGCTTTTTTTTCTTGGTGGTTTAACAATGCAATCCTAAGAACACTTTCCTGGGAGTAAGCCTCTGGAATATAATCACCAGGATACTGAAAAGACCTTCTTAGACGGCACTGTAAATAGTTTTGATGTATATCGATCTCCTGAGGAGGGGTAGATACATATAAAGTACAAGGCAATCCTGATCTCTCGAAGTCCTTACTTACATCTCCTCTTCCTTGGTTTTTCAAACTTAACAGTTTGAAACTTAGCAGTTGTTCCACCACTAACAGTACTACATTGTGTATGTGTGTTTTAATTTAAAAGAAGATAAAACCTGTTTTTCTTGAAAAGACAAATCTTGCCACAAGTTCTGGCGTTTATGCTTTTGAGCACTTGAATGAGACTGTAGAGAACAAGTGATAATTAAAATAACTCTTTTTTTGTTACTGTAAAACTGTTACATCTTTGGTAGTAGAAAAGTTTTCACACAGAGGTGTAAAGTGTGGAAATGACAGGTCTACTGTTACTAAATTAAACAGGAGCAAACAATGCCTCAAAAAGGCAACACCCTTTATGTTCTTGGGTATTCTTTTCCTGCTTTTTAATTGCAGAAAGGTGGTGTGTGCCGTGCTCCCTCTAAGCTGTGGAGTCTTGTGAGCAAAAAATCTACTTTGTAGCTATTGGCATTAAAATATGAGTGAGTGAGTTGGCTACTGCATAAATTAGTTTGCTCTGGAGCCATCCTTCCTGTGCTAAGACAAAAAGGTGTGAGCCAGTGCTGCCATGAAGCAGTTCCGGATGGCAAGGCTAAAGAGACTCTCGCTGAACTGTGAATCAGGTGCCAGGCCAATGGACAGAACTGTGGTCCCCAAGCTAGGTGCCTCATGCTGAACTAGGGACTGTGTACTGTGGCCAAGGGAAGTGTTGTACCGTAGGCACATGCCAAACCAGATCTGGACCCAGGACTGCAGAGGACTTCTGCCCATGCTGCACCCTGTATCTGCACCAGCACTGTGATGCAGACCAGAGAGGAGCCATGTTCTGACAGAGGCTAGCTGTTCCTGCACAGAAGCCACGAAGTAGCACATTCCCCTTCCCCCTGAGCCATCCTAACACGAAGACTATTGCCCAGCTAGAAACAAACGAAGCCATTAAGTCTTTCTGCCACTGATCCCAGATAATGCCTATGACAAGCATTGGATCATTAAAGAGAAGCACCAGATCATTAAAGTGATTGCCCCCTCCTTCCCCCTTCCCTTGTTTCACCCCTTCCTCAAGAGGTGTCACTCCCTGCCGCACATCAACCCTAAATTGTCCAATGGTCATTTCTTTTGACTTTTCCATTATTCCAAGATATTGTTCTTTTTGTCTACATCTCCTGGGAACCACTGACCACCTGGTTCATGCCTCACATCCAGCAGCTATCTCAACCCAACCCCAGCCTTTCCAGTTCCATCCCTGATCAGTTTGGGACCACTCCATGTGTGTCACTGTCTGGCTCACAATCCATTCCCTTTTCTCCTCTTTCTCTTCTTTTTTTCGCTGCACGGTCTACTCATCTCGTCAGACAGGTAACATATCACCCACCAATGATACTCCTGCTAATGTGAAAGTCATTATCTTTTCTTGCCTAATTTTTTAGTTCTGTATTGTGAGTGTGGGTTTGCTGATTATTACTGTATGCATGAAAATCACTAAGTAAAGACCAATTATCACAGCAACCTGGTTGCTATTCACAGGCTCTGGGAATTCTAACTCTGGTATACACAGGTTATGTCCATGTGCTATATGCCTATTCTCTTTAATATCATAATTCCCCCAAGCTTGATAAGAGAACAAGGCAATTCGGCTACTACTGGAAGCTAAAAAACTGTGAGCTAGCTCACACTAACTCAGCTTGGAGGGAACAGTGTGTGTGTGTGTGTGTGCAGAACTGAGCCTATAGAAGTAAAGAACAAGCATAATACGAACCTTCCTGAGACAAGCAAGGAGAGCTTATCAATCGGTGTTTTGCCCTGCATAGCGTAACAGTGCTCCTTCTCCAATGTAACAATTTCTTCATCACAGCAGCGGACAATTTTTCTAAAGACAGTCAGTGAAATCCCCAGGGGCTGGAACAGAGCACTGTAAAGCTCCTGGAATTCTCTGTCAAAGGCAACACTCCGAACTTGGTAGGTTACATAAATAAACTGTATGAAGCATATCACAAACAGTATGAAATTCCAAGAGAAGATATCAGCTGCACAGATATCCAGCCATGCCCAGACAGAAGAGCACAGGAAACCAAGTCCAAGCAAACAGAAGACATAGAGCAGGCCAAAAAACCCACTTCCACCCATGTATCCAACAGCAAACAAAATGCTAGCTAAGTGGTAGATAGAGCCTTCTGCTTCTGACTTCCAGTGTACACAGACAGGATGTGCATATATCAGACTGTCCCAAAAACTTGAGTTGTCTCCCATGGCTGGATCACCAGACTGACTGGTATTGTTTTCCCTCTCCAACTTGCAAAATCTGTGCTATATAAATACAATACAGGTTTTTAAAAGGTTCATCATCTTCCTATTCATGTTTCCAAAGCCAGCTGGTGACCATAATGTCACACTTCTTTTGGCTTGAAAAGTTGTAACGTATCATCAGCTAGAGAGATGGCGTTCTCAGGAGTCCATATTGTCTCCCGGGGGCTGTATCGTTTGCTTGATTCCATAACATTATCTGATCTGTCCGAAAGAGGGAGAAAATTATTAGAAAAGGCATGTTCACACAACAATTTTGACACTAAACAACATTACTGTGTACTTCCCCAAAGGCAGGGAAACCAGCACACACCATTGTTATTCCTCATTGTTAAAGTACTTCTGCAGACTGATAATAGGCATGTTTGCTCCACAGAAAGGCTTCCCAACTCCAGTGGAACTAGTTCCAGAATAAATGTACATATGAGTTCACTCTTCTTGTCTTCTGGAATACAAAGGATATTTTAGGACCCGGTGAACTGTACAGCTAGTCTTGCATAGCTAAGGAGATGTCAGTTTATGTTTCTCAGCATTCCCTGTTTGTGCTGTGGCATGGGAATTTTAAAAAGATCACAGGATACAGGGAGCTGAACTGAAGCTGTTGACATTACCCAGCTTTAGTTGCGCTTTGTGTGCTTTCAATGGTCTGGGATAAAAAATGTTTCATAGTAAACCACTTCAAAACCTAAGTACTGCCTTCAAAGAACGCGAAAGGCATGGCAAAAAGATCCTCTTGCTCAAAGTAAAAAAACAATTTTCCGGGAATGTATGTCCACCTGTACACTTAATGTATTTCTTTAGACCTTATGTATAAGTCAAGCATTTGTGTGTCTTGTGACCCTGAGAGCGGACATCCATCTCCACCTGCATCTGCACTACTTGTGCTTGCAGGCCTCCTTTACTTACACTGGGGCCATTATCCATAGTTAGACAACTAGAAATTATTATTATTATTATTATTGAACCGCCCCATCCTTACTGTTGTAGGGCTCTGGGCAATGTACATATTATTAAAAACAATAGTCAAATAAAACAATTGAACATATTAAAGTAAATTTTAAAAGATGGTGAAATAGTGATCCTTATTGTTAATTATTCCCCTATTACAGCCTGCTGGCCGTTTCGTGGGTGCAGGGGAAAGAGGTCGAAATGAGCATGGGAAACTGAGGAGGGTGCCAGCCAAGGTACCTCAGCCAAAAGCCTGGCGGAACGTCTCTGCTTTGCAGGCTCTGTGGAATTACATAAGGTCCTGCAGGGCCCTAATGGAATTCGGCAGAGAGTTCCACCAGGTTGGAATAATGGCATTAAGGTAGAGAAATGGCAGAAAGTGCTGGATTGCATTTGTTTCTGCCCTTGTTGTGTTTGATGGACGGGTGGAGGTACAGTGATATCTGCAGTTGCCAACTCCGGGTTGGGAAACTCCTTGAGGTTTGGGGGTGAAGCGTGGAGAGGGCAGCTTTTGGGGATGGGAGGGACCTCAGCAGGGTATAATGCCATAGAGTTCACCCTGCATAGCAGCCATTTTCTCCAGGGGAACTGATCTCAGTAGTCTGGAGATCACTCGTAATTCCAGGAGCTCTCCAGGCCCCTCCTAGAGGCTGGCAACCCTGGTCTCATCCCCAGGTGCTGGTTGGTTATTTCTATTTATAGCTTCCGCAGAGGTGTCAGCAGCATGCCACTCCATGACTGGAGGGTACAGACAGTGTTTGCTACGGACTCCGGTATATTTCTACCCTGTCAGCTCCTTGGAGTTGGCTCATTTTTGCCATTTCCTTTCTTTCACTGAGAAAGCAGAGGACACTGATTAGTTATGATTGCACTGTACCCGCTTCACTGATGCACTGTGCCCAAGACAGGGAACTGAGCTGCCTACTTCAATGCTTATGGTTTTTTTAAAGGAATCTTTTCTGGCTATTATATCTCATGGGCAATCAATGAAGCATATTTTTCAAAAGCCACTCAAGCCAGCATTTGCTATCACTATGCTGAGAAGATTCAGCACATTTAAGAGGTGCAGTCATTAGAGAGGCTCAAGGCAAATGCATGGAAAATATCAGTATTGAATTTGTCAGGTGATGCATTTTAATTTTCTTATTGATTTCTCAAAGTGACCGCAAACAGCATGATCTCAAGGCGCTGTTGTCTGCAGCTTGTTCACACAAATAGGGCCTCTGTAATGAAGAAGTTTAATTCTGCTTCAGTTCACGCTGCAATTCAGACGGGGATGGACAGAAGGACACATAAGCATCTAGGCAGCCTTGTGGCAAATATGTATTAAGAAAGAATATTAAGGACATGTTATTAAAAACAAACCAACACCAAAAGACTAAGGGAGGGAAATAGAACAATTGCTTAAGAGGTACTTCAGTTTTTTTAAAAATTAACTGAAGTGTACCTAACCATCTCTCACAACTAGAATTTTTATTTTACCACTGTTGAAAGTCAGAGTGATGTAGTTAGAGTTCAGGCCCAGTAAAAAGTGGGATCAAATCCCCACTCAGCCGTGATTTTCAGTGGTAACCGACTTGCACCAGTCTCTCACAATATAACTTACATTACAGGGTTGTTTTGAGGATAAAGTGGCGGAGGGGAAAACCTTATGACACCTTGAGTTCCTTATAGGTGGAAATAAAATGTACCACACCCCCTCCAGTTCATTTGTAGTCAGTATTTATTTTCTAATGAAGCCGAAGCTTGTTTTCCTGCTTAAGCAACATAAAAGTCATTGTTTATAATTTAGTTAGCACATAAAATTCTATTATTTGGCATTAGGGTTGCCAGCCTCCAGGTGGGGCCTGGAGATCCCCCGCTTTTACAACTGATCTCCAGCTATCAGAGATCAGCTCCAGCTATCAGAGATCAGCTCCACTGGAGAAAATGGCTGCTTTGAAGTGTGGACTCTATAGCATTGTACTATGCCGAGGCCCCTCCCCTCCCCAAACCCTTCCCTCTCCTGGCTCCACCCTCAAAGTCCCCAGGTATTTCCCAACCTGGACTTGGCAACTCTATTTGACATATTTATGAAAGTTAAAAGTACAAATGCCTCTGTTTAGAACTGCATTGCACCCTTCCATAAAGCAGAGACAAAAAACCCCCACAGTGGTGGCAGATTTACACATAAGTTTGTATTAAAGATTTCCAAATAACAATAAGTCCATATGCGATTGTTGTCTATATGCCTTACATTTAAACACTGAAAGAGTTCTAAGGTCCTCAATCTGTTGCTTTACTGGAGGTGGGCATTTATTTATCCAATGCTGCAATATGAATCTTTCAGCTGCTGTAAGGGCAGGAAGGGTCCATTTTCATTGATCATAGCCTCTGAGAAATGGACATATAGTGGAGGAGGGGAGAACCTTATATGCCACCTTGAGTTCCTAAAAGCTGGAAATAAAACACACACACACACACCACACACAAACCCTCAGTTCATTTGTATTCATCATTTTTGAACTGCAAAGCATCAGTCACTTTTGAACAGATCCTGCAAGTGCATTTAACCTATTTTGTCTATGTTTTTTTTTTGTAAGAAAGTTTTTATTTTTCAAAACATTAAAATTAATACATTTGTTTTATACAAATCCTTTTTTCCACATTATATAACATTTTGTTCTATTTGTATAGTCTTGCTTTTATCTTGTATTGGTGGCTTCCCACCACATCTGAAGCATAACACATTTTCCACTTTATCCAAAATAGTAATACTTATCTCTATGTTTACATTTCTGGTACCGGTTATATATCTTTAAAATACTTATATACCAATTCTTATTTTCTATATTCTTATATAATTCTAAAAAACAAGTTCATTATCTAATTATCCTTAGTACATTCATATACTCAATTTCTATTCCTTTATGCTATTATAACCATGTATAAATGTAGTTTTTCATGTCCCAATATTTTTCAACATATTCTTTCAAATCCTCCCAATCTTCTAAAAAAGTCTCTGAGTACAGATTATTCAACTTTCTAGTCCATTTATCCATTTCAGCCATATATAACAATTTTTTCAACCATTCCCACACTTCTGGTATTTTTTCATTTTTCCAATTTTGTGCATACACCATTCTTGCTGTCGTAATCATATACCATATTATTGTCCTTTTCTTTACATTTATCTCTTCTAGTTTAAGTCCAAGCAGTAACATTTCAGGCAACTTCTTAAATGTACATTTCAAAAAATTTTCCATTTCTGCATGTATTATAGACCAATAAGTCTTCGCTTTATCACAAGTCCACCACATATGATAAAAAGAACCTTCTTTCTTTTTACATTTCCAACATTTGTTAGACATATTTTGATTAATATTTGCAATTTTTTTTGGTGTCATATACCATCTGTACATCATTTTAAAACAGTTCTCTTTTAGATTATAACATGTAGAAATACTCATTGCATTTTTCCATAAAAATTCCCAAGATTCCATTTCAATGTCTTTGTTTAGGTTTATCGCCCATTTTATCATTTGTTCCTTTACCATTTCATCAGCATTAAACCATTTTAACAATACTTTATACATTTTAGAAATCATTTTTCCCCATCTTCCTCCCAAATTTGTTCTATTTCATTGTTTTTTTCTCTAAAACCAGATTTTTTATCACTTCTGTACATATCATATATTTGTCTGTACCTTAACCAGCCATAATCAAAGTCCATCTGCTGCTGCTCCTTCAATTTAAAGTCTTTACCATGTCTTGTTAACAGGTCTCTATATTTCAACCAGTCTTGTCCTTTGTAGTGAGATGATGGATTTAAAACTTCTGCAGGTACAATCCACATAGGTATTTCTTCTGGAAAAAAGTTTTTATATCTTGTCCACGTATCGATTAATGTTCTTCTCAAATAATGATGCTTAAACATATTGTCCATTTTTGTTTTACCATAATACAGATATGCGTGCCACCCAAACCTACAGTCATGACCTTCCAGGGACAATAACTTTCTATCTTGTAACATAGTCCATGTCCCTATCCAAGTCAAACATACTGCATCATGATATAGCCTTAAGTTTGGTAACTGAAACCCACCTCTCTCTTTAGCATCACACATTATTTTCATCTTAATTCTTGGTTTTTTCCCTCCCCACACAAACTTAGTCAATTCCTTCTGCCAGCATTTGAATGTTTTTACATCTTTCACAATTGGAATAGTTTGAAACAGAAACATTATTCTTGGTAACACATTCATTTTAACCACTGCAATTCTACCCAGCAGTGACAAATTTAATACATTCCACCTTTTAATATCTTGCATAACTTGCTGCCATAATTTCTCATAATTATTCTTATACAAATCAATGTTTTTCATTGTTAGGTTTACACCTAGATATTTTGTCTTTTTCACCACTTCACATTCTATAAGATTTTGTAATTCAATTTGCTTATTATTTGGCATATTTTTACACATCACTTTCGATTTGTTCTTATTTACATAAAACCCAGCCAAATCACCAAACTCTCTTACTTTCTGCAACAAATATGGTAGTGTAGTCATAGGGTCTTCAGCTATAAACATCATGTCGTCTGCAAAGGCTCTATATTTAAAAGAGAAACCTTTTATTGTTAAGCCTTTAATTTCTTTATCTTCTTTCAAATTTAGTAACAAGACTTCCAAAATCCAAATAAATAGCAATGGCGAGAGTGGGCATCCTTGTCGTGTTCCTTTTTCCACTTTAAAGTAATCTGTTTTTTCAGTATTAATTATTAAAGAGGATTTCTGTTCTCTATATATTGACTTAATAAGATTAAGCATATAGTCTCCAATTTCAAGATGTTCCAACACTTCAAACATAAAATCCCAATTTAAATTGTCAAACGCTTTTTCCGCGTCTAAAAAAAGAAAGCCCACTTCCTTCTCCGGATGTTTATCATAGTACTCTATAGCATCCACTACTACTCTTATATTGTCTCTTATTTGGCGATTAGGTAAAAATCCTGCTTGTTCTGTCTGTATAGTCTCTTTAAGATGTTCCTTAAGCCTATCAGCTATAATCTTGGCAAAAATCTTATAGTCATTGTTTAACAAAGAAATTGGTCTATAATTTTTAACATTGGTTAAATCTTGACCTTCTTTCGGAATGAATGAAATGGTTGCTTCTTTCCAAGTCTCCGGGACCTCACCTGTCACTCCTATGTCATTCATTAATAGCAATAACACTGGTGAGATCGAATCCTGTAGTGATTTATAAAACTTAGCTGTAAATCCATCTGATCCAGGTGCTTTCCCTAATTTTGAATCATTTATTGCATTTTTAATCTCTTGTAGTGATATTGGGCAGTTAAGTAGTTCTTTGATTTTCTCCGTTGGTTTTGATAATTTTAATGACGGTAGGTATTCTTTAATCCTTCTTCTGTCTTTATTTTCCTTCTTAAAAAGCTTTGCATAATATTTAAAAAATTCTCTTTTTATTCCCTTATTGTCTATTATCTCAATATTGTCCCGTATCACTTTAGTAATAAATTTATTTTCACGTTTTTTCTTTAATTGCCATGCTAAGTACTTTCCAGGTTTATTTGCACCTTCAAATGCTTTTTGTTGCAATTTTTTCAGGTTCCAGTAAGTCTCTTGATTCAAAATAGCTTTTGCTTGGTCTTGTAACATCCAAATTTCCTTTTGCAGTTTCTTTTTTCCTGGTCTGTTCTTCAGTTCCTTTTCTTTTATTTTAATGGCTTGTACAATGTTTTCATATTGTTCTCTTTTCTTTTTATTGTCTTTAGCGTTCAATGATATCAATAATCCTCTCATAACTGCTTTGTATGCATCCCACACAGTTTGAATTTTTACTTCTTTTTGTATGTTCGCTTGAAAATATAAATCTGTCTCTTCATGTAATTTTTTAACTATTTCTTGGTTGTCTAATAAGTCCTCATTTATTCTCCATCTCCCTTGCCTTTTTATTTGCCCAGAAGTCCATAGACAAGGATTGTGGTCTGAGATTATTCTAGGTAGAATTTCAACTTTTTTTGTCTTAAATGTTAGATTAATAGACATCCAGATCATATCAATTCTTGAATGTGAATCATGTCTGTTAGAGTAAAAAGTATAGTCTTTCCCTTGTGGGTTAACCTTCCTCCAGATATCCTCCAGCTTTTCCTGTTTTATCAGTTCAAAAAATTTTTTTGGAAGTTTCCCTAGTGTGTCGTCTTTTCTCTTTGAGCGCCTATCTATTTTATTATTCACAGTCCCATTAAAGTCTCCCAACATTATGATTTGTTCATAGTTTACACTGTCCAGTTCCATTTGTAGTTCTTTAAAAAAGATTTCTTTAGCTCCGTTGGGGGCGTAAATATTTACAATCAAAGTCTTCTGTCCGTGTAACAGAATTTCAATAGCTAAGTATCTTCCTTCTTTATCTTTAAATATTAGTTTAGGTTCCAAGTCTTTTTTGGCATATGTTACCACTCCATTCTTTTTATTACTTGCCAATGAAAAAAATTCTTCTCCCAACTTTTTTCTTATTAAATATTTGTAGTCTTGTTTCTTAAGATGGGCCTCTTGTATACAAACTATACTACATTTTTGTTTCTCTAGCCAGTGTCCTACCATTCTACGTTTTTGGGGTGAATTAAGTCCATTTACATTCCATGAGAGTACTTTGTAATCCATCTTGTTGTAGTCTTAAATATCACCAAATTCTTCCTTGTTCTCACCAACAAAGGCGTACATTTCTGCTGAATTTTTAATCACCATTCTGTTGTTACCATAATAAAAACTCAGTCCTTGTGGTATTTCCCAACGAAATCTTATTTTTTTCTCTTTCAGTTTGTCTGTCAGACGCTTGAATTTTTTCCTGTCTTGCAAAATTGCTCTGGGCAATTCTTTCATTACGATAACTTTTTTCCCACCTATTTCAAAAGAGTCTGTAAAACATTTCTTGTATATTTGTTCTTTTGTTCTCTTCATTGTAAATTGAACTACCACGTCCCTTGGTATATTTTTGTCTCTCGCGTATGTAGAATTGACTCTGTAAACAAGATCCATGTGTTCTTTAACAACTTCCTCTTCCTCTTGTAAAAAATCTGCTAATGCTTCTTGCATTCTTGTAAAAATGTCTTCACCTAATTTTTCCTCTATACCTCTAAATCTCAGATGGTTTTGCATGTCTCTATAGTGCATCATCTTTTCCATTCTGTCATTTTCCTTCATTGTTTTTTGAGTATTTTCTTCCAGTTCTTTTACTTTAATTTCTATGTCTTGTGTTCTAGTGGTTAACTTTTGTAATTCAGCTTTTAAATCTATAAAATTTTTGTCTGCTTGTGCAGCTATACCATTCATTTTAACATTTACCTCTCCTATAGCGTCTAACATTTTTTTCCCATTGCTTCCATAACAGCTAGTAATTCTTTTTCTTTTTTTGCTGCCATTGTAGGAGAGGACCATGTAGCTGCTCTCGATCTTAGCCTGCGATCCGTCTTGTCTCTTTAAAAAAGATCGATTTTATTTTATTTTCCAAATCAAACACCGTTTAGTGTAATCACACAAGCTAGTCTTGCCAAGTCAAATTTCGTTGGTTTCAGCCTTCTAAGTTATATAGTTTATGAGATATTACTGTTTAAAAATTTTATAAATCCAAAATGGCGGGCGCAACTTCTCTATGGTTTGTGTCAAAGGTTATAGTATTTTTACCTTGCTTCTGGCTTGCCGTAGTTTCCTTTTGTCCCTTCCTCTTGCTTACTTGTCTGCTCTCCGCACGTCACTTCCTGTTGTAGTCCTTTTGGTCCGGCAGTTTTTACAGTCCCCTTTGCTCTCTTCCGGTTCTTCTCCGCTTCCCTTCTTGTCTGCTCCTCAAGCCGTCACTTCCTGTCTCAGTCCTCACAGCTTGGTCTCACGATGCTTGGTTCCCTCCTCCCCTCTTTGTCTCGCGATGCTTGGCTCCCCCTCCCGACTCTTCTTAACCGCAGGAATGTTAAACAACTTGTTTTTTTGGCTTTTTAAGTTCAAATTCAGCTTTTTAACGTTTCAAAACTGCACTCATCCAATCTGCAACAGTCTATTGCTTCACCAGATCTGCTTTTCGTCTTTCAAAACACAGTAATGGTAAGGCAAAAAGTTTTTTTCCGTTACCTTATGTTGTTACTTCTCTTCAGATGTGGTCCCAACGTTTAAACTTTGTCTTCTTTGTTAAGGAATCAGGGGAATTGGAGATTTTATGCTGATTAATCAGCCCAGCTCGGCTCCTTAGAGATACTTGCAAAAATCTTCTTCGGCTGCAGTGCTCAAGGTGTTGTAAAAGTCTCCTCCGAGGCTTTTCCTTCACCGAGCTTGCTCAAACCTGGATTATATTGCTTGCTGGTCCTCACACTACCTGTGTGAGGTTGCGTCAGGTGGATTTATCCACCCAAGCTGTCAAGAAGAGCCACTGTCCGCCCTGCGCATTTGCAAAGTGTGTCAGACCTCCATTCCTCCGACCGGAAAAACCCTATTTTGTCTATGTTTTTGTGATTATATCTTAAAAATCAAACAAGATAAAAATGAAATAATGAAACAGTGCTAATGAAAATAAACTCGTGGGCACTCAATGATATTGCTGAGCAGTTGGGTTAGAACGGATAAAAGGAAGTACTTCTTCACCCAAAGAATGATTAACCCATGGAATTCACTGCCACAGGAGGTGGTGGCGGCTACAAGCATGGATAGCTTCAAGAGGGAACTGGATAAACATATGGAGCAGAGGTCCATCAGTGGCTATTAGCCACAAGGTATAGATAGGAACTCTCGGTCTGGGGCAAATGATGCTCTGTATTCTTCGTGCTTGAGGTGGGGGGGCAACAGTGAGAAGGCTTCTGGAGTTCTGGCCCCTACTGGTGGACCTCCTGAGGGCACCTGGTGTTTTTGGCCACTGTGTGACACAGAGTGTTGGACTAGATGGGCCATTGGCCTGATCCAACATTGGCTTCTCTTGTGTTTTTATGTTCTTACATTCATTTCCTGCTGAACACATTCATTTCCTGGCACACCCTCTCATGTTAACAGCTAAGGCTGTGAGCATAGTAATAGTATCTCAATACTTATCTAGGTACTTAGCATAGCAGGTAACACTGGCTTTGTATCACCATTGACTTTTTAGAACTTGGGGTCCATTCTAGGTTTCACAACCATTTTCAAGGAAGGAGCAAATAATGAAACACACATAAGTTATTACAGAATACCAATCAACAAAGAAATAAGATTGTCAACAAGCTAATGATAGTTTATCCTCCCATTTCCTAATCTTTCTTGCTTTTAGATGAGTTCCAAAAAAATCTGACAGTTAACTTTAAACCTAATACAAAAGATGATTGTTTAAAAACAGAACAAAAGTCCAGAGGCACTTTAAAGGCTGTCAACAACATTTATTTCAAAATTAGCTTTTATGAGTCACAGCCCACTTCATCAGAGAGATAAGTGACGGGGAAATCATACTGGGAAATCTTATGGTGAAGGCTGAGGGAAAGGAGCCAAGACTTGGCACATATCCATCTGAAGAAGTAGGCTGTGACTTACAAAAGCTCATACTGGAATATACATTGTTAGTCTTTACTTTTGCTTTATTTTGCTACAACAAACTAACATGGCTACCTCTTTGCAATGATTGGTTTAGCCTCCTGAATGCTCAGGCATATGTATATTTACAGTGTAGTAACTGAACCTAGGTTTGCTAACCTCCAGATGGGGCCTGGAGATCTTCCAGAATCACAGAGATCAGTTCCTCTGGAGAAAATGGCAGCTTTGGGAGGTGAACTCTGTGACACTATGCCCCAGCGATGCCCTAATCTAACCCTCCCCAAAAGCCTCTCTCTCCAGGCTCAGTCCCAGGTTTCCAATAATTTTTGAACTGGGAGTTGGCCGCTCTTACTGAACCACATCACTGAAACACGATGGGCAGAATATGGCATTATCTTCTTTTTAAAGATAGAAAAACAGGCAGACATATATTGTCAGTTGCTGTGGATATCTGTCACAGATATTAGACAGTCAGTGAAAGTTAAAGATGGGAAGGATGATTTTGCCAAGAGAAAGAAAATCAGGCTTGGGCTGCAGTAGGTATTTGGAAAAATTGTTTAGGGAAGAATTCAACTATATGCCATACTTACTTTCTGATAAAGCCAAAGCTTGTTTTCCTGCTTAAGCAACAATAAAGCCATTGTTTATAATTTAGCTAACACATAAAATTCTACTATTTGGCATATTTATAAAACTTAAAAGCATAAATGCCTTACAGTGCAATTCTAAGGGGAATTACACCCTTCCATAAAGTAGAGACAAAAATATAAGAAGAGTAGTGGCAGATTTACACATAGATTTTTATAAAAGGTTTCCAAGTATCTAAAAAATAAGTCCATACGCAACTGTACCTACACATGCCATGCATTCGAGTACTGAAGAGTTCTAAGGTCCTCAGTCCATTGCCTTACAAGAGGTGGACATTTATTTCTCCAGTGTTGTAATATGAGACTTTTAGATGTAGTAAGGTCAGAGAGGGTCTGTTTTCATTGACCGCTGGTTAGCCTCCAAGAAATGGACAGATAGTTCAAAAGTACATAAGCATCCTCAAAAATCAGTGAACATTCTAATACAAAATTGATATGAGTAATAATTTCACAGGAAAACCAAATGACTGGACATGCCCAAAGCACATGTTTAAGGGTCTTGTGAGTATACCCTAATAATTTGTTGCTGATTAAGTTGCAACTTAAGACCCATACAGAAAGCACATATAAACTTTAAGGCCATAACCCATTGCTGTGGCAAAATCAGGCAATCTAGGTTGTGGTCACATGCACAGGATAAAATGGGGGGGGGGGAGGGCAAGGCTATTTTCTCCGGCAGAATTTGACCCGCAGTTACATGATCACACCTCCCTCTGAAACTGCGGGCACAATCCATCAGTGTGTGATCAGACACAACTGTGGGTTGCCCAGTGCTGCACTGCTGGCTCTCCAGTCCACCCATATGGGTTTTCCTTTGCACCCCTCTCCCAGCCCATGGGGCCTTGCAGTAAGAATAAAACAACTCAGAGCTTACCAGCTGTTGTCCTTTATATAGTTTATATTTCTGGTACCTGGCATTATGTTTTATGGCACACATGGCCCGGCCCAACAAAGTGACATTTATGTCAGATTCGGCCCTTGTAACAAGTGAGTTCGACACCTAACAGTTCCAAAGAAGTTACAAACTAGAACATTGAATCTGATTACAGCAGTTCATCTACTGTTTGTGAAACACTGGAAGTCAAAAGAGACCCTGAAATCAATGAGTGGTTAGATAAGATAAAGACGGTTTATCTTGTGATTAAACTCACATCTTTTTACAAAGTTGAAAACTTTGATGAGTTGCAGTCCAAGGGGTTAAGAGTTATTAACTGTATTCAGGGGTCATTTTGTAGAAAAAGTGGTGCAGGAGCTCATTAGCATACCTATTGGCATAACTCATTAGCATATACCATGCCCCCTGACATCACTGGAAGTGTGTCAGGAAGGGAAGCAAAAGGGGGGGCATCTTCAAAAGCCTCCCCTTCCCTTCCCCAGCTGGCCTGCCAAGGCGGGGGGGAGCGAAGCGAGAAGGGCCCCATAGAATACAATAAAAAGATCGTGCCGCTGCTGCCACGCGACTCTATACTGAAGGGGTTTAAACTTTAAACCCCTTCTCGCTTTGCTTCCTCCACAGGCCCATTGGAGCTGGGGGAGGGGCTTGCCACCACTGCCATTTGTGCCCACTAGGGGTGTGCAAACAAATTTTTTTTGGCCCGATTCAGACTGGGCCAAATCAGGCAGCATCTGTTCCGGTTGCCGAATGACCCCCTCCCCATATGTCAATTTCATGCAAGCCGATTTGGGAGTCATTCTGCCCCATCCCCTCCATTGTTCTCTATGGTGGAAACGTTACTTTTCCACCATAGAGAACAATGGAGGGAATGGGGGCAACCTGTTTGGGGGCCCGTAGAATTGGACCCCCTGGTCCAATCTTCTTGAAACTTGGTGGGTACTGGGGGGAGAGGCTCCAGCAGCTACCCTGTAAGTTTGGAGCCTCTCCCCTCCAGCCATTTTTTAAGCCATCCCCGAATTTCGGCAGACAATTCAGCTGCGGGCCGAATCAGATCAGAGACTCTGATTCAGCCCGTGGCTGCCCTAGTGCCTGGCGGAGCACTGCTCCTCCTTGCTCCAGCCCCAAATGACCCCTAACTGTATTCCTACTAAATCTGTAGAATTATGGTGAATCTTTATATGCTTTAAATATTTGGAAATTATCTACTTTAATTAATAAATAAGCAAAGATAAAGCACCATCCATTTGTTGAGATAATGGTTAGTTTGACCTTGAATGTTCAAAGTAGTTGTCATATTATCTAATTTGATCAGTGTCTTAAATGTAAACTGCCCTGCCTGTACTATTCCTATTCATAATTTAAAACAATAAAATTAACATATAGCAATCGGCAAGTGGTATTACAAGGAATGGGAATAATAATACAAAAAGCTGCAGTTCATAGTTGATGGCCCAGTGTATTTTGTACTAGGGCATTTTGGGTATTCATATCACAAACAAGGTCTTAAAAACTCTAGAAGACACCCCATTATACTAGAGCACTGTAACAAATTTCTGATGCTAAAATTAGTATTTATGTAGTTTATGTATAACTGGTGTCTTGGCCCATGAACTTCATGTCTGCATTTTTGTGCAGGTTTTTTAAAGAACCTAAAGAAATGGCATTAAATAGATCAACCAGAAATTTAATTAATCACTAAATTTGCAAATAATTGCACTGATCAGTAGAAAAATTCAGAAAATAAAAGTTGTATAATGCTTTTGTTGTTGTTATTAGTCCCACTTTTATTAGTGGGACGCCACATCTGAAAGCCTAGGAAGGAATTCATGACTAGGCTAGGATCCATGACTCCCAGGATAATGTTGAACACACAACACAATCCTTATCCTCTCTCGTCTAAGCCTGACCTGAGTACTGCGTTCATCTGACGGGAACTAAGTAGCTGACTGTTCTGAGGAACTAATGCCAGCACCTTATATGTGATATTTATGGCTTTAAATTTTGCATTGCCAGATTGTATATTGTATACAGTATTATCTGTCGTATTTTATATTGTTGTAAGCCACCCTGAGTTGGCTTTGCTGGAAGGGTGGGGTAAAAGTTTAACTAATAAATAAAATAAAATAAAATAAATATATTAATTTTATATAATTCTACAGTTTATTCCTCTGAATAATGCATATTAGAAAACTCTTCCTAGTCATTATAGTGATGGTCAGTTCTCAAAGAAACCATTCCTTTTGCTAAAAGCAGCCGGGCCGCAGATGTAACATTTCTGGGCATTTTGAAGCCGGGGGGGGGGGGGGGGGATGGGTTTTCCTTCTAAAAACACCCAAAATGTTTAGCTGCAATTTAAATATTTATATTCATTACTTTCTTATCAAGGCTAAACTTATTTTACTACTTAAAAGTATACACATCATTAATAACTTAAGCTTGAAGCCTGCAGAACATTTCCACTGACTGAAGGGCTTTCTGCCAGCAGACCAAACCTTCCTTACCTACCCCTACCCTGCAGAACAAAACGCCCCCCCACACACACACATACTGCTCCGGGGGAGGGGGGGGAGGCAGAGAAGGTCCCAGGACCAGAGCAAAGGAGGGCAGAGGCATGATCTGCAGTGGGGACTACTGGTGAAAATCATTGATTTGTAGATAATCTCCTCAGGAGCCAACCCTTGATTGTTCCATTTGATGCCTTGTACTACTTCATGTATTTATTAAATCTAAAAATATAAATTCCTTAGTTTTCTATAAGCAGAACTGAAAATATACAAAATACTAAAGAGAAAGACAACTATAAATGGGCACATCTTACGCTACCTTATAATTTTGACACCTGAAAAGTAGGGGGAAACCCAGGCGAAATCAGAAAACACAAAATTTATACTGCAGAAAAGAAACTTGTTTGGACAGAAACATTCTTACACAACCGTAACAGGGCTAGCCACACATCTGGATAATGTGGAATTTTATAAAGCCAACAATTTCCATAGCAAATTATCATCATACGCATGACAACTTATTAACTGTGCACAAAACAGTCATCTTTAAACAATACACATACGCTTAAAACATGTTGTATATCTCTACAGTATACACAGGAATTATCATTATCAAACATTGTCTATTGTCTCAGATAAAAATCTTCATACTATATATCCTGAGGAAGTAAAATGTCTGAAAAGCATTTAACACACAAAAAGCAAAAATATTACACAGGATTCCCCCCTCCCAAGTGATCTCAAAACTTTTCATTTTTCCACTGGGGAAAAAACTGAACACTTCCTCCCCACCTTGCATTTCCCCCTGATTTTTCCAGACCTTCACCTGTCTAAGAAAGGCCCTGAACTGGTGTAAGCAGAAGCAAGCAGTGGAAGTTTTCTCCTCAGCTAAAATATGGGATGTTGAAAGAGGGGTCACCAAACATAATCATGGGCTTTGCTGCTTGGCGACCTCTATGCTTGCTAAGGTGCTTTTTTACAGGCAATGCTTTCTTAAGTAGTGTATGATCTAAGCTGTGAGCTCAGGAACAAACAGCTGATTTATTAAACCCTAAAAAGCTCATTACAATTTTGGGGACATTCCCAAGAACTTAATGAAGTCCATAAATCAAAAAACATTCAGATAATCTTCCAGAATGTAAAAAAGTCAGCAGTAATTGAGGGAAATCCATAAAAAGCAGAAGAGCACCAAGTTATGCAAAACTTGCTACAACTATTGATTTAATTATCTTGTCTGTGTTGAAAAAATCATCACCTACTCCAGGGGTGGCCAACCTTGCTTAACGTAAGAGCCACACAGAATAACTGTAAGAGCCACATAGAGATGTCTGAGAGCCACAAGACAGGAACAAATATCACACACACATTTTTATTTTTTAAAATATGCAAATTTGCTTTTTATTAACGTTAAATGGGACTGCCAAAAATAAAAACAAACGAGGAAAACCGGTTATTGATAATTATATTACTTGTTTGCTAATGATATTGAGAGAGAGAGAGAAAAAGAGAGAGATGGAAAGAAAGAATTAAAGAAGTGGAAAGAAAGAGAGAGAGAGAAACTAGGAAAGCAAATAGATGGGAGGGAGGAGGGAAGGAAGGAAGGAAGGGAGAAAGAGAGAAAAAGCATGCCTCCCCTTTGCTTCCCCAGCCGCCCTGCCAGGAGCCGCACAATATGTGTGAAAGAGCCGCATGTGGCTCCCGAGCCACAGGTTGGCCACCCCTGACCTACTCTAATCATTTATTATTTTCAGATGTATGCCAACCACATATTGACAAGGCATATAAAGGGAGGGAAACCAGAGTTCCTAGAACTTAATTTACAAGCCAAGAATCCTGTCATACTTCAATCAAAACCACCATTTAAGCATAACTGCTTTCAACACAGACTATACCCTACAAAATGTGATACGATTCACTAAAGAGCTACTTGCTATACTAACAGTGCAATCCTAAGCAGAATCCTAGTGAAGTCTACTCAATGGCACTTACTCCCAGGAAGGTGTTCTTAGGATGGCACTGTAAGAGTGCCATCCTAAGAAAAGTTACTGTATTTAGGATTGCACTGCTAGTGTCCCCATTCCAGAAAAAGGTATTTTGGTTTTGGGTGTTTTTTTTTGTGGTCCAGTCATAGCTGACATTGCAATCCTATAGGGTTTTAAGGGCAAGAGACATTCAGAGGTGGTTTGCCATTGCTTGCCTCCGTGTTATGACCCTGGTATTCCCTGGAGGTCTCCCATCCAAATACCAACTAGCTTAGCTTCTGAGATCTGTAGCCTAAAACTTGCTGAAATCAGTAGAACATGCCAGTAACCAGGGCTATTTTTGGGCAGGAACACACAGGAATGGAGTTCTGGCTGGCTTCCGAGTTGGCCACGCCTACAGCCTCCCCCCCCCTCAGGTTCGCCAGGTGCCTCATAAGCCGCGGGGCGCCTGGGGGAAGCCCAGCCAATCCAGGGAGGGAAGGCAGTTTAAACTGCCTCCCCTCCTCGGGTTCCCCAGGTGCCCCGCAAGCCATGGGGCACTTGGGGAAGCCAATCTGGGGAGGGAGCTGTGCTGTCAGGGGTGTGGCCTAATATGCTAATACATTTTTACTGTTGGGTGTGGCCTATTTTGCTAATGAGTTCCTGCTGGGCTTTTTCTACAAAAATGCCCTGCCAGTAATATTTGACTGTTCTATTAACTTTAATGGGATTCAAGTTTTATTTAAGTGCTCAGGCATGGGGCCATTTTTTTGAAAAACAAAACAAAACTGTAAACGACTGAATATGAGAAAAATAATAAGCTACTTTATACCCTCTTTCCAAGGGTTAAAAGGGTTCAGTTTAACAGATTTGGGGGGGGGGGGGGGGGCGAGACCAAGTACATTACTGTTGCCTAACACTGAATGGACAGGGAGAGTTCTAATTTTGGCCAGCAACAGCATACATAAACACATATTTAATTACTGTCCTCCATCAACTCTAGCCAATTACTTCATTTTTTACCCTAGTATAATACAAGTCCCCTAGTAAACATATTATAAATGGAGTATACTTCATATTTCCCCTCCTGTAACTCACAGAACCCATAAGTCATGGCAGTATTCAATGAAAATTACCGTTTTCATATTTGGAACACAGCCATATATTGAGAAAGGAATTATCTGGCTCTGAGGCGCTCTCTCTCTCTCTCTCTCTCTCTCTGCCCCCAGAGCTCATTGCCCACCTGGAATAGTCTGAGTAAAATAACTTCTGAAAATGCATAAAAGGGTACGCTTAATGCTAGTGCAACTTTTCCATAAGTTAAATAAAACAGCAAAAGAAGTGATGCAGCAATTCTCTGGCTACTTGGTCCACAGTTGAGCTGTTGATTTCTACAGGATTTGTATTAAGTGGTTCATCAAGCATGGATATTCAGATATTTGAAAAGATGCAAGTTGGTGGTAGTTTATCAAGAACACAGAAAATAATGCTCTGTGCCAGTTAAGTTGTGTGAATCCTTTCTATGCAACTGCCACATGTTCTTCATCATACAAAATATTTTTAGCATATGAAATAAACAGAAATTCCATTTCTGTATCCAGGGGTCATTTTGTAGAAAAAGAGGTGCAGGAGCTCATTAGCATAACTCATTTGCATAACTCATTTGCATATGCCACACCCCCTAACATACCAAAAGTGGGTCAGAAGGCAACACCCACCCCTCAGGCTCCACTCCACAGGTGAGTGAAACTGACCTGCTCTTCCTCCATTCCCTTCCCCATCCGATACTTTGTGCAATAAAAATAAGCGTAAAGAACACACCCTCATTCTCTTCCTGCTCCCTTGAAACCACCAGGTTTCAAGTAGACTTGAGATACCCAGAACATGTGCACCACCCATCCCTTCCCCTTCGCCTCCCCACAACAAGACACCCTGTGAGGTAGGTGGGGCTGAGAGAGGTCTTTTGAGAACTGCTCATGAGAGAACAGCTCTGAGAGAACTTGTGACCGGCCCAAGGTCACACCAGCAGCTGCATGTGGAGGAGTGGGGAATCAAACCCGGTTCTCCCAGATTAGAGTCCAACTCCTGACCACTACACCAAACTGATGGGGTGGAAGCTGCTGAAGGGTTGGTAAAATTTCTCCAATACTTATGTGCCATGTGCCCAGATAAAAAATGGTATACTTAGAAAACTTATACGCCCCCTTGAGCAAGTCTCTGGAAAAGGAGCCCACAGTCATAAAAGGAACAATGATAAAATTATCAATATTAAAACAAAACATTAAAAACAATAAAGACCCTAGCAGGGCTTTCCCCGGGGCGCTGCGCCTCTGCACTGCTTGGGGAAGCCGAGGAGGGGGCGGGGCTTGGTCATGTGCCCACCCCCTGGGCTCCTCACTCCCGGAGCTGCGCTCCTGTGCGCTCCCGCTCCAACGGACCCCTGTCTGTATCTGTAGTGAGTCAATTTAGCATTCAAACAACTATATAAATATTCAATCATGGCTTCCCAAAGAGGCACTTCTTTATCAGAATGAGAACTGGGGAGCATGTTTTACATTTACACCTGCAAGAATCCATACCTTCTACAATGTGAAAAAGTAAGAAATTATCCATCATGGGATAGGTAACTTGTCAGAATCTGCAGATTCAGACATGGATTTCTGGAGTCTTCTGCTATATTATAACCTGTTGCTATGTATTGTAACCTGTTTCTGCACCCACTTTGTACTCATGTCTATTGCTATTAGTTGCCCCTATGCCCACTGTGTAATCATGCCTATTGCCATCTGATTGACCGTTGTGAACGTATGCTATGTGACCCCCGGTTTATGGCTTTGACCAGGCCTGGTCTTTGTAACTGTTTGCCCGGGAGAATAACAACTTCAAAGCATGGGAACAATGGGCCTCTCACACTCCTGCCTCCGCATTCCATTCATCCCGGCTGGGAAGACAAGGGGAGGACAGGGACTATTTCTTATCAACGTGCGAAAACCTTGAGGGAAGCATTTGTTATGTGAATATGGTTACATCTGAGGGGTCTGGTTTGGGAAGGGAAATTTACAGCTTCACACCTAGCTTTCTTTCCTGTGGGAATCAAACGGCCAGAGACCCCTTTTGCCTGCCGTTTTTCCCCTTTAGTGATTGGTTACCTATGGGCAATTCAAATTGTACTGAAGGGTATATTAGACCTGCTTCTATTGTATGCGTTATCTCTGACAATAATCCGAGGACCTGCACCAATGTAGAGATTAGAAATAAAGAACTGTGTTTCATCAACAAAGATCTGATCCTTGACTACTTTGAGCAGAAGCCTCACATAACTACACCTTTTGATCAAACAAATGTAACCAGCCTCCTGGGCCCTGAACCTGGGGTAGTCTTTTCCAAGAGACACCCCAAAACAACCTCTGAACCTCCACAAGCAGTGCCTTCATAAAGCCAGGCTAGGCTTAAACAGTGGCTCTTGCTGGGAGGCTAGGAGAACGGACCAGTGGATACTCACCGTGAGGGGTCCTTCTCCTCTGAGATAAGGAGGACATCTTGATGGGTGTTTCCCACTCTGCTTGCAGGGAGGCAGGAACTAAATTCTTCACTTCCTGTCCTCTAGTGGGAGACGCCCCTTGAGATCAGTTCGGGGACTCCCGTAAGCAGTGGTGAGCTGTAACCATAAAACTAAACTGGAACTGGAACTAGATAAAAACATGAACACCGTTACTCTGAACTATAAACAGTTAGCATAGACAGGAAGGAAGATAGGTACAGGAATCAGGGAAAGAAGACGATGGAGACTCGGGAGGGCGAAGATGTCCTCCTTATCTCAGAGGAGAAGGACCCCTCACGGTGAGTATCCACTGGTCCGTTCTCCCTCTGAGAGGAGGACATCTTGATGGGACCTCCCATAGCAGTGTCCCTTCAGCTGGGTGGGACATCGTCTTCAGTCATGAGCACGGTCTGTAGGACTCTTTGACCAAAGGCTACGTCTGATGATTTGTAGGCATCAATCTTGTAGTGTCTGACAAAGGTGGAGACAGAAGACCATGTGGCCGCTCGACAGATTTGCTCCACCGAAGCGCAGTTCGCAAAGGCTGCAGAGGTCGCAGCACTTCTGACTGAATGGGCTGTAATCCCGGCAGGTGGAGGCGTCTTAAGTGCTCTGTAAGCTTCCAGTATGCATCTCTTGAGAGTAGCGCTGATAGCGGCCGTGGACATCTTGTTGCCCATATTGGGGGGCGACACTGCGATGAATAAGGACTCAGTCTTCTGAAGAGGTCTGGTGCGAGTAAGGAATGCCTTGAGTGCACGCCTAACATCCAGGCAGTGCCATATCTTTTCCTTCTGATGGGTGGGGTTTGGAAAAAAGGTGGGTAAGCAGATTTCTTGAGATCGGTGGAATCTGGAATTTACCTTTGGGCGGAAGGAAGGGTCTGTGGAGAGGACTACCCTATCTTCATGGAAGATGCAGAAATTTGGATTGGCTGAGAGAGCGCCGAGTTCGGAGACTCTTCTGGCAGAGGTGATTGCCACCAAGAATAAGGTTTTCATCTGAAGCCAAATGAGGGGAATGTCCTGGATTGGCTCGAAAGGAGGTTTGGTTAGGGCTGAAAGAACCAGATTAAGTTTCCATGTGGGAAATCTGTGAGATACTGGTGGGTCCTTTAGAGAGGCTCCCTTAAGGAAACGGCGGATGTGTGGATGAGAAGAGAGCAACCAGCCATCTGCTCTTGGGAGAACAGTTGCTAAGGCCGCAATCTGACGACGAAGGGTGGATGCCTTCAAGCCCAAGTCATGGCCATCCTGGAGGAAGGACAGCAAGTCTGACATGTTTGGATGTAGAGGGTCAATCTTTTTCCGTCTGGACCATCGGACAAAGGCCTTCCATATGAAGTTATAGATCCTCTTAGTAGAAGGACGTCTGGACGCAAGCATAGTTTCCGTCACCGGCGCCGAGTAGCCTAAGTTGAGCAGATGTTGGCATTCAACTTCCAGGCGGTCAAGCGGAGCCAGGCAGGGTCCAGGTGCCAGATGGGACCCTGGGCCAACATGTCCATAGATACCGGAAGTGTAATGGATGGTGCACTCGATAGATTCTGAAGTTCGGAGAACTAGGGCCTTCTTGGCCAGTACGGAGCTACTACTAGAAGAAGAAGAAGAAGAAGAGATTGGATTTATATCCCGCCCTTCACTCACTTAAGAGTCTTAGAGCGGCTTACAAACTCCTTTCCCCTCCCCTCCCCACAACAGACACCCTGTGAGGTAGGTGGGGCTGAGAGAACTCTTTCCCAAGCTGTCCTTGAGGGAACAGCTGGTACAGAGCTATGGCTTGCCCAAGGTCATCCAGCCAGGTGCAAGTGGAGGAGTGGGGAATCAAACCCGGTTCTCCCAGATTAGAGTCCGTGCACTTAACCACTACACCAGACTGGCTCTACTATGACCTCCGCCTGCTCCTCCTTGATCTTGCGGAGTAATTTCGGCAATACCAGGGTCGGTGGGTAGGCATACAGGAGGACTTTGGGCCACTGGGATATCAGGGCGTCCATCGCTTCGGCTGTGTGATGATAATACCTGGAGAAGAATCTCGGAGTCTTGTGATTGAGTGGGGAGGCGAACAGCTCTACCATCGGGCAGCCGAAGTGGTACGTTATGAGATTGAACAGGCCCTGTTTGAGAGACCATTCTCCCTCTTGCAGCGTCTGGCGGCTGAGCCAGTCGGCCCGATTGTTCAGGGAACCCTTGATGTGTTCGGCTCTGATTGAAAGAAGATCATTTTCCGCCCAGGCTAGAAGCTTCATTGCTTCTCGGTGGAGTTGTGAGGACCGGGACCCTCCCTGGTCGTTGATGTAGGCCTTGGCTGCGATATTGTTCGTCCTAATAAGGACATGGTGGCCGGAAATGTGGTCCTTGAAAAACAGGAGGGCTAGGCGAACTGCACAAAGCTCCAGGAGATTGATGGGTAGGAGCTGTTCTTCCTTGGACCATGTCCCTTGTGCAGGTAGATGAAGGAAGACTGCCCCCCAGCCCAGAAGGCTGGTGTCGGTCACTATCTGTTTCCAGTCGTTGACATAAAAGGGCTTTCCGCGAGAGAGGCTGTGGGGCTTGGTCCACCAGACTAGGCTGGCCTTGACTTGGTGGGGTACCGCAACTGGAAGGTCAAGCTTCTGCATGATCCTGAGCTGAAAGGGGTGTAGCAGCTGCTGTAGCGGTCTCACATGCAGGCGTGCCCATGGGACGGAGTCCATGCAAGAGGTAAAAAGGCCAAGGAGCTTGGCTAAGGTCATCAGCGCGGAGTGTCTGGCCTTTATGGTTTGTTTTGCCAAAAGCCGGATCTTTTGTGCCTTTGGTGAAGGTAAGGAAATGAGGTTCCGGGCAGTGTCGAACACGACTCCCAGATGCTCCAGAGACTGGGAGGGGTCCAGTGAGCTCTTTTGTAGGTTCACCAGGAATCCGTGTGTGTGAAGACAATGGATGGTTTCCCGTGTGTCTCTCAATGCCTTGTCCAGAGAACTTGAGCGAATCAAAAGGTCGTCTAAGTACGGGTGAACGTGGATGTCGCGCTCCTGGAGACAGGCAATGGGATGGATGAGAATCTTGGAGAATACCCTTGGGGCGGTTGAGAGACCGAAGGGGAGTGCCCTGAACTGCCAATGTTGGTCTAGGACCAGAAACCGGAGGAACCTTTTGTGACCCGCAAAGATAGGGGCATGAAGGTAAGCTTCTGTCAAGTCGATGGAGGAGAGAAACTGTCCGGGTTGGAGGGCCTCTAGGATGGACCGTAGGGTCTCCATGCGGAAATGTCGCAGTCTTACGAATTTGTTTATGTATTTTAAGTCCAGAATCGCTCTCCAGTCGCCATTCCTTTTGGGGACAGTGAAGAATATGGAGTAGATGCCCTGTCCCTGCTGTTCTAAGGGGACGGGCTCTATGGCGGAGATGGCGTGAAGGTGGTGGACTGCTCCTCTTGTCCTCTTTATTTTGGATGGGTCCTTGCTGAGAGGAGAGGGAACGAAGCGATCTGGTGGTATCTTCTGAAATTCTATGGAGTATCCTCTGGACATGACCTCCTGGGACCAAGCGTCTGCTTTGGAGAGGACCCATTGGTGATGAAAGAGTAGCAGACGGGCACTGACTGGACCCGGGTCGTAGTCATGCCGAGGTAGACTTGGTAGAGTTGTCTCTTCCGGATTTGCCGTCTCTGAATGAGAAGGGTCTGCCTGGGCGACCGTGGAATGGATTGCGTCTGAATCCTTGTCTGGGTGAACCCCAGGAAGGTCTGTAAGAGTCCCTATTGAATCTGAGTAAGGCTCTTTGGGAACGAAAGGAGTAGTTACCGGACCCTCTCCTGTCAGGTCTGCCCAGATTGCGTGGCATGGCCTTTTTCTTGTCTCTGGTCTCCAGGAGGATCTTATCCAGAGACTCTCCGAAGAGGCGATCACCTTGAAATGGATATGCAGCGATGGTGGCCTTGGCTCGGATATCCGCAGGCCATACCCTAAGCCAGAGGTTGCGACGTGCTGCAACTGTTGATGCCAAGGATCTGGACGAAAAAACCATCGCGTCTAGTGTGGAGTCGGCCGAGAAAGATGCAGCCTTCAGAAGACGGTTCGTCCCTTCTGCAAGACGCTTGCTGGAAGGTGGGATGAGCTGAATCATTTTCCTGGACCATGCAATGGCAGCGTGGCTAACGATGGTAGCGGTGGCGGATGCCTTAATGGCCATAACCGAAGCTTAATGTGCCTTGCGCAGGGCAAAGTCGGCTTTGCGGTCTAGAGTGTCCCGGACCTGGCCGTCGCCATCCTCAGAGAGGAGGCCTGAGGTTTGAAGAGCAATGACAGGGGCGTCCACTAGTGGAACCTGTAAGAACTTGTTAGTAAAGGAAGGCAAGGTATACAACTTCCTTAAATTAAGAGGGCAACGCTTGTTGGCCATAGGTTTTGCCCATTCCTTGCGCAGCTGATTCTCAAGGAATTCTGGGAAGGGGAAAACCTTTTCCGTCTCTGGGGTTCTGGGGAAGTAGTCTTTACTGCCCCTAGGTCTGGGATCATTGGGCTTAGGTGTGCTGGATGGGTCCTCTCCTTGCAGCTTAGGCTGCAATTCTAAGGCTGATAGGGATTTAGACAGCAAATATGAGTACTCTTCTGCTTTGAAAAAGCGCATAGAGGTTTCAGGGACTTCTAAGTCCCCCTTCTTTTCCTCATCAGAGAGGAATTCCCCTTCTTCCCTCTCTCCAGAATCCCCATGGGCACTGCCCTCAAAGGTCTGAACCCAGTGGAAAGGAACCCAGCCAGGGTATGACTGATCCTTTCTGGCCGCCTTAGTGGGCCAACGGGGCCTGTCTTCCTCCCCCTCCTGGTCGTCCTCAGCCTCCTCCTCCACCTCCCCTTCCACACCTTCTGGATAGAGCTTATGAGGGAAGGTTTGTATTCGCTGGGAAGGGGCTCCCCGGGAGTGGACTATAGAGAACTCATCCCTCACAGCTTGCTTGAGGGCTCGGAGCAGAGCAGGAGAGATGGTCTCTTCCTCCTCTGTAGGTTTACTCACGAGTAGACTGGCTGCCTGCGCAGGATCGGATGGTGCGCTGTCGTCGGGTAACTGTTGTGGGACCTGGGCATTAGGGATGTCCTGCCCGTCGTCACTGGGTTCCACAGGGCTTATGGACACGGGAAAAACCGGTCCGCAGCCTTTTGCCGCCAAAATATTTGATCTCCCGGTCTCGGGCAGCTTTAAAATGGCGGCCGCACGCTCGCCCGATTTCCCGGCCTCGGCGCGATTTAAAATGGTGCCCGCGCAATCGGGCAGGTCTTTATGTGGCCGCTTTTTTGCACGCTTTTCCTTGTGCGCGGAAGGTTTAACAGCGGCCTTAGAGGTTCCCCCTCGGTTGGGAGTTGGGGGTGCGCCTCTCTCTGTCTCTCTGCTTCTCTATCTCCATCTGAGAGAAAGCCGTCCATCCCCTCCATCGAAGCGGGGGGGGGGGGGGAGAGAGTTTGAATGGGAAGGTAAAGTCTGAGGAGGAGATAGAGGAACTTGAAGAGGTAAGGGGGGGTTAGTGGAGTAGAAGATTGCTGTAGAAAAAGTTGGAAAGCTGGAAAAAAGGCTAAGAAAAAAAAAGCTAATTGAAGCACTGGTTTTCCTAAGTGCTGCTCTCCCTTCTGAGGCAGGAACAGAAACTGATCTCAAGGGGCGTCTCCCACTAGAGGACAGGAAGTGAAGAATTTAGTTCCTGCCTCCCTGCAAGCAGAGTGGGAAACACCCATCAAGATGTCCTCCTCTCAGAGGGAGAACCTCATTTTGGCTGGGAACACTCAGGCCAAGTGAAGATTCTCCAGGCTGGCTGCACTACCAAACATCCTCCATGCAAGCAAAAAAACAACCCTCTCCTGTCAGCTCAGTCCCAAAAAACTAGAATGGGCCAATCACTGCTCTCGCCTCAGGCATCTTCTACTGACCAAATGGCCAGTCTTTTGCCAGTCAAATGTGCAGGCAGGCAGGGACAAAGAGCCTCTGGTCTGTGACATTGTGTTGCATGTTTCCAGCCCCACCTTCTGGGTCACTTGTATGTCAGGAAATACCTTTGGAATAATCCTCTCATCTCTGTCTCCGTATATTTGTCTCAAATATCTGCATTCTTACACCTACGTCAGACCTATCAAAGCAAACATTAACTCTCCATGTCCCCCACTCAGGTTCATCCTGCAGCACATTAAGAAACATCACCTCTTTTATCTGGCACCAGGGAAACGGCAGACCACCCTATTGTTCCACAATGGACACTCCCAGCCCAACCATCCAGCACCTGGCAAATCCCATCATTGCTTTTGTTAATCTAGACTCTGCCCCTCTGAGACCTCGTTGATACCTAGGCCATGCCCGTCTGGGCAGCTGCATGCCCTGGGACACCTGATTGGCCCAGGTATCTTTTGTCTTCACCTGGGGCAAGCTCCTCAAGACTTCCCATTGGTCAGCATTGTTCTCCAATTTCTGTATCTGTCCTCACACAGAGGGTGTGCCTCTGCCCTGATGCCAACTGGCAGTCCACCCCCAAACTTCTGTTTGGGCCACAATCCCTTCTTCATGGCCCTCTGCACATCTGGACAGGTTGTATTACCTCATAACTGACCCCTCTATTTGCTATCATCACTTCTGCTTTCTCAGTTCTGAATTGCTTGCTCTTTTTTGAATGCTTAGTGTGCTTGTAACTAGGGAAATTCTTTAATAAAAACTATTTAACTTACTCTTCAAATCTGGAGCCTTCCTACTGTACTGGATCTTGGTATAAACTGGTGTGCCGTCCCCTTGCACCCCTCTGGCCTCTCCTGCCACACAGCTAATTTCCACAAAGAGGCAGGCCATTGGCAGTAACACAAAGGCTACTTCAGACCAGTAATATATGCAATTCATTCTGTCAAGTCTTTCCACTGGGAGTGAATGAATGGTCCAATCACAGGGTTTTTTTAAAAAAAACCAGAGGCTAATTGCAGGAACTAAGCAGGTGTCTAGGTATACTCAGTACCAGGAATTGTGACCTTCTGGGGGATATTGCACCTTCTATCCCATGATGGAAGAAAGGCAAAATAAAAATGTAAACAGAATAAATAATCATAAAGAGGTGCAGAAGGCAGCAGTATATAACTGCTTGGAGCTCATTAGCAACCTTGAATTAGATTCATTTCTCACAAGTCATCAGTTTTCTCGTGACTCCAGCACAGAGTTAAGATGTTGCCGATATTTAATCTTACACTAGACAGGTACAAAAGTTTAGTATGGCAATCAAATGTGTTTGATGCTCTCATACGGTTCGTAGATACTAAAATGTTATTAGCTTCTCACAGCAACCTCATGTGAGAGTTCTGCGCAAAGTAGTCAAGGATCAGATCTTGGTTGGTTAACCAGAGTTCTTTATTTCCAATCTCTACATTAGTACAGCTTCTCGGATTATTGTCAGAGATGAGACAGATAATACAGGCAGGTCTATTATACCATTCCAAAGAGTTTGAATTACCCATAGGTAGCCAATCACTATAGGGGAAAATTGGCGGGCAAAAAGGGATCCTGACCGTTTGGTTCTCACAGGAAAGAAAGTGAGGTGTCAAGCTGTAAATTCCCTTCCCAAACCAGACCCCTCAGATGTTACCAGTTCACATAACAATCAATGGCCTCAAGGCTTTTGCATGTGATAAGAGATGAGACACATCCTCCCTTGAAGTCCCAGCCGAGGCGGAAGGAATGCGGAGGCAGCGGTGTGAGAGGCTCTCTTGTTCTCATACAATGCAGGTGTCACCCTCCCGCCTTAAGTGTTACAAACTCCAGGCCTGGTTCAGCACTACAATATGTCAGTTACAAAGATAGCATAGAATACAAAATGGGGTAGGTACCGTCAGGATTACAATGTCTGAATCAGCAGATTCTGACACCTCATGGCAGTGAGTCCTACAGCCTAACTGTGGGAAAACTTCTATACATTTTTAAAATCTTATTTTCTAATTTCACTGCACATAGCTCATTGTACTTTTCAAAGGATTGCAGTAACAGAATGCTGCCCTTCATCCCATAGCTATTTCTATCACTTTTTGTCCAAATTTGTTTGAGATCATAATGTCAAAGAGCATAGACTGTGATCTGGGACCAAATTAAATAATATTCATTCAGTCTTCTGGCTTCTGAGATGTCTCCAGGCCCTGCCTGCACATTTCCAAGAACAATTCCACAGCAACAGGGGTGGGGGTGGGGAGTAGTCATGTCCACCACCTTATAGCTGCATTGAGGCAACAGTCAAATGCCCAATTTGAGTACTTTGTTTATTACCACAACTAGTTTTCCAACAACAGGTTTGAGAATTGGGCTGCCTATGTATTGTTTATGTAGCAATAAATACTTTATCCTAAAATCATCCAGAGGGGAAAAATCAGTGCCATGCATTTTCACAATTCATCTTCTGCATAACTATAGTGAAAATTTCAGGGATCCCCTTCCCCCAAGTCTAAGGAGAAATCTTGGGATTAATTCATTATTTTTCAAATCAAATCAGCCATGTGATATTATTCCCTCATATATAATTCATTATAATTTTTGAAAGAACTGGGAGCTGCTAGTCTGCATCCACAGAGAACAATGGCGCCATGCCTCCTGCTTCTCTTTGTACGTGTGCCGAGAAGAGCAGTAGAAGAACCAAGGCAAGGCAAGGCTTCCTCCAGGACCTGAACCCTCCGCTTGTCTCTCACGATGACAGTACAGTTCCTGGCGCTAAACCTGTTCCCAGCTCTCTTGGTCTGTTGTTCCCCATTCTGGACTTGACACTGGAGAGGAACTGGCTACTCCTCTTCCTGTCTCATGCTTGTAGGACGTCAATGTGGCCACCTGGAAGGTGGATCCCAGGTCTGGAAAAGGTGAAGACTACAGGTCTAAAGCTAGGGTTGCCAGCTCCAAGTGAGGAAATATCTGGAGATTTGGGGGGGGGGCAGGGTTTGGGGAGGGGAGGGACTTCAGTGGAGTATAATGCCATAGAGTCCACCTTCCAAAGCAGCCATTTTCTCCAGGTGAACTGATCTCTGTCACCTGAAGATCAGCTGTAATCCCAGGAGCTCTCCAGCCACCAACTGGAGGCTGGCAACCCTATCTAAAGCATTCCATGAGAAAGACTGACCATGGAATGACTAGGGAACACACATGGGTTTCTCAAGGACAGTTAATTTCCCATGTGATATTTCAAACATTAAAGAGCAATTGGAAGGAGGAACACATCTGTGTCACACACAATATAATATGAAAGTGGCTTCTTTTACCCAATTTCATCTCTGTCCCTTGAAAGAGTCTTTCAGCCCCTCCAGTCTCTGAGGAAGTGGTGACTGAAATGCAGCATAAAGAATAACCACTCACTTTGTCCTGTTATTAACACAGCCTGAATGCCAAATTAAATCAACATCATTCATAAAGTACTTGCTTGGAAACAATCTCCCTGGAGGTCAGTCATTGTATGAGCACCATTGTCACATAGGAGAGCAATAGCCCAGTCTTTCTAATTGCAATATAAGCTTTCCAAGGAAGAGGCTTGATCTACAGTAAACCAGTTAAATGATCCCCCCACCCCAGTTAGGTTGATATGTGTCAAGTCCCATCCAGTTTGCATATTCTAGAAACCAGAACTCCTTGGTAACATCTTTATGATAATAGCAGGTGGCTGTGCGATTAGATATTATCAGATCTCTGCTAAATAGAATTCTAGCACACAGAGTCACAGTATTCAGAAGCATAAAAAGAACAGTTTATTTTGTAAGCCAATTTCTGGAGTATTTAGACTTATTTTCTGCTTCCTGGTGTTCTTAATAGATATGCTGTTTTAAAAAATCTATTTTAGATTCATTACATTGCAACGTAAATGTGACGTATCAGTATTGTGTATGTATTTATCATCTTTATGGAGTGTCATAATGCCCCCTTGCCAGATCACCATAACAAAATAAGTGAAATGATGTGTGTAGCAAGGCTGCATTAATAATTTTGCAAGTGTTATGTATTCAGATTACTTGTTATGCTTGAACCTAAACCGGAGCTTCATTCACAAGCTTCATTCACCCTTGTCACGGGCTGGGTGCCAGTAGGTCAGGAGCCAAGCCGAAGTCCGGAACAGTCTGAGGTCAAGCCAAGTCAGGCACGAGATACCAAGTCCAAAACACTAAGCCAAAAGCAGAGTCAGTCCAAGCTAGGGTCAGAGAGGGAAACTCAAGAGCAAACCAGTCCGAGGAGTCAACAAAAGCCGAAGTCACGAGCCAGAGGGTCCAGAATCAAGCCAAGCAGGTGCAGAGCTTAGCCAGAATGACTTGTTGCTAGGACAAGTTGGTAGTCTCTGTGCTGTGCCCAGAGACCCAGCCACTTCCTGTGCTCATTAGCAGCTGGCAGTGAGGTCCCGGCTCCTCCTAAAACTCAGGACTGAGTGATCTGCAATCACACATGCATGCCTCTTTTCTCCTAGCAGCTAAGTCTTGCCTGTATCGGGACTGTAGACGTTCCACCCAAGGAGGTGAATCAGGTGGGCTTGAGCTTGGCTGTGGCTCAGTTGCTGGTGGTGCTGGGGTAACGCCCTGGGAGGTGCTTGCTTGTGCCTCATCTGGTTCAGGTGGAGGCTCCTCCAGAGCTGGGAGCTGATCCTCCCCCTCACTTAGGTCCGCAGGAGGCAGGTCCTCAGAGGTACTCACAACAACCCTCAGGTATCCTAAACCCTGCAATCAGATTGGTCGCTGTTGTCTAATAGACCAATCAGAATGGACTCTGACTTGCAGCAGGAACTGTTGTCATTCGTCCCAAGCACTGTTGTATGATTGGACGTTATTGTTTAGGAGGTGTGGTTTTTCCTGGTTCAAATTGTATATAATCTGGTTTGTTATGTGTACTTGTTGTTATGTTCTGAGCTGAATAAAGAAATCACTTGTTTAAGAGCTGCCTCAATCTCAGTCCATAATAGCAAGGTACTTCTAATTAGGAACACAACTGAACTGGGACTTCTAGGATGGACTGACTGGCTGCCAGCTTCCCTGTGCACATATTCTGTGCCTTCAAAATTCTCTGGCATTCACAACATGGATGGTGGCAACCACCACCACAAGGCATATTCAGTACTGGTATGCATGTGTGGATATGTGGTGCTATTTGAAAGTAGAAGGTGTGTTACTGATGAGTTAGAGATCGCTCCGGAATAAGATTGCTATTTCCCTACTCAAGCTTTCATACGTAGCGCAACAAAGATGAATTCAGTGGTAAAATGGGGATCAGCAACACCCTGCTTAGAAACCTCAACTGATAATGAACTGTACTTGGCGTCATTATTTACAATGCAGTTCCCATTAATAATCAATAAGAAACTATTCTGAGTGGGTTGTTGTTTAAAAGTGACTCAGAAGATATTCCTAAACAAGTAATTGTTAATATATTTTTATTGTCATCTAATACCCCCTTGCCTTCTCTCTTCAACTTAGACCTTGCAATTTCAAATACTCTTTAACAAAAAGTTCCTCCCATTTACAAGCTTTTCAGACATTCAACCACTATTCATACCTTCTTACACACAACAAACAGAATCAAGTATCAGGAAAAACTAAATGAGAAAATGGAGGGGAGAAAAGAATGGAGAACACAGATGACCGTCAGTCAAGCTTTTAATGCACATAATATCTGACTCTGAACAATCCACATTGCTCTTCCGATCTATGCCTGCTGTTACGTCACTATATTCTAAATAACTGGAATGTATGCTCATATTATGAAAAGCTAATCTGCACCATGGAATGTGTGGGAAATAATGTGCTTATACATTAAATAACTACTGGCTCCACACCTTCAACAACCATCTATAGTATTCTACAGTATCTGTAATATCATATACTAAAATACCACAGAAGTGACCAGGGCCGGTGCCCGGCTGTTTTGTGCCCTAGGCAAGAATAACTACTTGTGCCCCCCCCCCCCCCACCTCACTAACCAATTTTCAAAATCAGATGAATTCTGGGGAAAATTAAAAGCACAAAGCTTGACATTGCTATTTTAAAAAAAAATATGTGAAAATAAGTAAAATGACAACCTTTGGTTTTCTTTCTCAAACAGAAAACAGTTTTAGCACACGACTCATGAATCATTTTGAATAATCCTTTGAATTGTGATGTCAAAAATTAAGGCTTTTGAATGTTTCCATTTCAGGCACATCAAAATCTCATTTTGTGTGCTTTTTCCTTTGTAAATTTTGTCACCAGTTCCTTCAAGTCAAATGCTGATACTTCAGTGTGTTCAACTGATATAACTGCCAAACCAAATAGTCTCTTTTGCAGCAGTAGTTTTCCCACAGTTTTCTCAGTTTTGCAATTCTTGATGTCAGATTTGTGTTCATTTACCCTTTGGTATAGGGTATGACCTGTTTGTCCTATGCAGAGAACTGCAATTTACACATCCTACTGTATTGTTATTCTAGTCTTGCTGTTTTTATTGCTCAATTACTTATTCATCTTCTCTAATAATCTCTTCCTGACAACTAACTTCCCCTACATGCATGTAATATTTGAGGAAATCTGTTTCAATGTATGTGAAGAAGTGTGCAAATGCTAAGAACATAAGAGAAGCCAATGTTGGATTAGGCCAATGGCCCATCCAGTCCAACACTCTGTCACACAGTGGTCAAAAATACCAGGTGCCATCAGGAGGTCCACCAGCAGGGCCAGGACACTAGAAGCCCTCCCACTGTTGACCCCCCCCCCCCCAAGCACCAAGAATACAGAGCATCACTTGCCCCAGACCGAGAGTTCCTATCTATACCTTGTGGCTAATAGCCACTGATGGACCATATGTTTATCCAATTCCCTCTTGAAGCCATCCATGCTTGTAGCCACGACTTCCTCCTGTGGCAGTGAATTCCATGTGTTAATCACTCTTTGGGTGAAGTACTTCCTTTTATCCATTCTAACCTGACTGCTCAGCAACTTCATTGAGTGCCCACAAGTTCTTGTATTGTGAGAAAGGGAGAAAAGTACCTATTTCTCTACCTGTTCTACCCCATGCATAATCTTGTAAACCTCTATCATTTCACCCCTCAGTCATCGTTTCTCCAAGCTAAAGGTCAACCAAGCACTTTAACCTTTCTTCAGGCTGAGGTTGTGTTCTCACATGTACCCTGGGTTGAGCTTGGTTTGTCTTGGGGGTTTGAGTTAGGTTGCTTTCTACCTTTGTAATATCATTTTCTGCATTGTTTGACATACCAAGCATAATTATTTTTGCTCTGTTTTGCCTTTGACTCCCATGGGCTTGGGCACGGGGGGGGGGAGGCAAGGCTGAAGGGGGCTTGGATCTGAGAGATCCAAGAGATCCAAGCCCCTTTCAGCCTTGCCCTTGGCTCCTATAGGCTTGGGTGGGTGGGCAGGGGGGCTGAGGAATGCGGGCAAGGAGTGGGCGCTGCTGCTGCAGCCATCACAACTGTCTGGCAGAGGAAAAGCACAGGAGAGCTGGGGCTGATGAGGGAGTGAGTGAGTGTGAGAGCCTGCGGCCAGTTGGAGGGGTGCTGATTGTCCATTCTGCGCCCCTCTGAGGTCTGCGCCCTAGGTGCCAGCATACCTGAAGGACCACCTACATCCTTACTAGTAGTTTTCTGAGGTCCTTTTTTGGGTGTGTGGGTACAAGAAGTTTAAAACACTTCAGTGTATTTACTGGGTTAATGCTGTTTGTATTAGTCAACAGGAAGTCACATGTTTGTTTGTCACCAATCTGTCCACACAATAGTTCTAACTTTGTTCGATCCTTCGCTCTCTGATTGGGAAACCCACGTCTCAGCTATTTAGCATGTTGTGGTTTCTCCTTCCTGCCTTTGCTCTTGCTTAGAGAAGGAGAGGCCATTCCAGCTTCCAGTTTTATCTCTCTAGCTGTAAAGATGTAGGAATCTAGTTATTTTGCATCCCGTTTACCTTTTCCCATGTTAGGTTCATAGTAAACTTTTACCTTTTAAATACACATGGACTCAGTCTCTCAATCTGTACTCTGCTGATGCTTAACAATTTTACTCTGCTTAAATACATTTTTACCAAGAATAACCAACAGGGTGTCACCCCCACCTTTTGAGATCAGATGGCTGGATATCCAGGAAGGGTCATTCTTAGTTGGGAGACCAAAACTCTGGAATTCTCTTCCCTCCTGTTGCTGTCTCCTGCCAGCCGCGTAAAGCCTTTTTGTTTCGTCTGGCATTCCCTCAGCGATCCCTGCTTTCTGCCCAATGTTTTAGTTGTAGTTTTTGTATGTGTATATTAACTTGATTTTCTTCGTTTTAAAAATGTGTCATTTATTTATTTAACTAGATTTCTTGACCGCCCTTGTCCGCTTACGCAGGGCTCAGGACAACTTACAACATAATAATTCGATACATTATAAGACCAATTAAAACCATAAAATTCAATGTTAAAAAAATGCAAAGATAAGTATTTGAAAACATTTTAAGAACAAGATGGCATATTAGTTATGGGGGAGGAGGGGGGTGCCAGGCAGATGTAAGGAACCCTCAGCCAAAGGCCTGGCGGAACATCTCTGCCTTACATGCCCTGCAAAACTTTAATAGGTCCTCCAGGGCATGGATGTCGTTCAGCAGAGAGTTGCACCAGGCTGGGGCCAGAGCCAAAAAGACCCTGCCCCTGGCAGAGGTCAGCCGGATATCTTTGGGGCCGGGAACCACCAGAAGATTCTTACCTGCTGACCTTAATGCCCTTCGAGGGACATATCAGGAGAGGCAGTCCCAAAGGTACGTAGGTCCCTGACCATCAAGGGCTTTAAAGGTAAGCACCAAAACCTTGAATCTGATCTGGTGCTCCACCAGCAACCAAGGCAGCTCATGCAGCACTGGATGGATATGCCCCCTCTGTGGGGTCCCCGTAAGGACCCGCTCAGCTGCATTTTGTACCAGCTGGAGCTTCCGGGTAAGTTTCAGGGGTAGCCCTACTTAAAGTGAGTTACAATATTCCAGCCTGGAGGTGTTTGGTTCTAACGGACCATGTTTTTATGATGTATGTTTTTGATCTGTTTGCTACCTTGGTGGCTCTGATGAGGGCAGAAACCCAGGGTATAAATTTTGTAAATAATAGTAATAAATCATATTCTTACAGAAAACAAACCGGGCTGAGTGAAGATAATTTATGAAAAGATTCATAGTACATTTGATTCAGCACACATTTGATACCAACTGCATGATTTTTCCATGGGAGGAAACATTTTATACTGCTGCATGCCTAGTTCTTATAATCTGAAGGAAGTATTCAACTATTTGTCATAAGTAATAGTTTTTAAAACTAAAAAACCCTGTTCAATTGTTATATCGGAACAGCTTCAAAGATTATTCCAAGCATTTTTTAAAAGTATGCCTTTTAAAGTATGCTGTGTCAGCACTCACATTTTCAACAGACCCACTATGTAAAGCAATAGCTAACAATGATCATTTATAATTTAATTGCTCCTTTCTTTTGAAACACAAAGGCATGATCTAGAAACACGGAAGAGCAGTAGAGAGCATCTAGAAAGTGATTCATTTTCCACGCTTTGCCAGACCAAACAGATGATAGAGCAGAGAAAAAAGAAACGAGTGCCATTGTGGGGGGGGGGGGGGGGGAGAAGAGGCATCCATTTGCCTGCTTCCATACTGTGATTACAAATGCTTGATGGAGGGGGTGGATTTTTTCATTCATAGAAGTCCCATGTGTGTGGCAAGAATTCTTCTTATTTTCTATTCTACAAATCTTAACAAGTACTTATTGGTTAAATAGAACAGCATTTTTAAATAAATACATCATTTTCACTAAGTGTACACACATACACACACACACCACTTTGATTAACTGTAGAATTTTTGGTTTTTTGGTTGTGCCTGAAAAGTTTCTGAAACACAACCCACATTGTCTCTTTTCCCTCATTTTCTTTCCTCCCCCAGTACACAACCAAAGGACTTCACAAGTTCACGAAAAGCCATACAACCTCTCACTGCCAATGCTCAGCCATGACCCTGTGGAGAAAAGACCAGCTCTGGTGGTGAGGAGAGCATTTCCCTCAGCAGGCAGAAGCCAGGAGCCAACTTCTCCCACAGCGAAGGCCCCTCACTGGGGCCAAAGCTCACGGGGTAGGTGATGCACCTCCCAGACAGATCTAAGGGCTGGCGACTAGTGAGGGACTCCCCTCCAGGAAAACACCCCACCTCCATAAATTAAATCTATTTTTAGTCCAATCCCTACATGCAAGCTCCTTCGCACTCAGGTTGCCAGCTCTGGTTTGGAAAAATCCTGGAAATCTGGGGGTGGTCCCAGAAGGCAGAGTTTGGGAAGGGGACAGAGCTTAGTGAGGATCTGACGTCACACCCTCCACCCTCCAAAGCTGCTTTCATCCAGAGGAACTGACCTGCGGTCTGGAAATCAGTTGTAATCAATGTTCCCTGTAAGCTGTGGAGTGTCTTGTGAGCAAAAATTCTACTTTGTGAGCTACTGGCATTAAAGCTGTGAGCGAGCGATTTGGCTACAGCATAAGATAGTTTACTCTGGAGCCATCCCTCCTGAGCAAAGACAAAAATGTGTGAGCTGGAGGCTAAAAAACTGAGCTAGCTTACATTAACTCAGCTTAGAGGGAACACTAGTTGTAATTCCAGGAGACCTTCCAGTCCCACCTTGGGATTGGTAACCCTACACCACACTTAAAATGACACGGAGGTTAAAAAAGGTATCCACTTCAACATTTACAAATATTCCCCTTCACGTCAAGCGCAGAATTAAGAACTGCAGGTAACAAACTGAACAGAATTGCAGCTCAGTTATCTGCAGCCCACCCCTGAGTTACCTTTCCTCACCATCTTGTCCTTCCAAAGAAAAGGGAATCCCGGCCAGAAAACACACAATTTTTAGAAGACCTGAGCTCCCCAGGGCTGCTGCTGCTTCTTCAATTAAACACTGCCCCGGGTTGAGGAACGTGAGGAAGGCTAAAAAATTAATAAATTTTGACAAACCCCGAGTTCTTTTTCCTTCTATCTGACATCTACAAGACGAATGAAACGAGCATGTCAACACCGTGTTTATTAGGCATTATCACCCTCCCCCTCTGGGGAGAAAAATTCCCAGTATATTCGGGCAGAACCCGAACCCCGCCTTTCCCCGCTTCCCTTCCCCGGGCGCGGGAGGGCCGGAGGGCCAAGCCAACCCCTCCGCCTGTGTTCCCCGGCCCGCCTTATCTCCCGGGGGCAGAAGGAAAAGGCCGGTCCAGCGGTTTCCCCGCCGACAGCCGCCTTCCCCGCTCGCCCAGGCCAGGATGTGTCGCCAGCGTGTGGCGGCGGGAGGCAACAGACAAACTGCCCGGGATTTGGCGAAGGGCGCAGGCGGCGGCGGAGGCGCGCCGGCCACCCACCCACCCACCCAGGGAGCGGCCGCGTCGAAAGCGCCCCGGCTGCCTCTTGCGCAACGACGGGACTACTTTGTAGCCAGAGGTCCCCAGCGGACCCAGGTTCGCGCCGGGAAGGACGGCGGGGAAAAGTGCTTCGGCGCTCGAGACGGAGAGCGGCTTGCCCTGGCCACTGCCTCGACCCCTGCCGGGCGGGAAGGGCCAAGGCGGCCAAGTGCCGAGGACGGGGCTGCCAGAGACACCGGACCCCGCGTCTGCGGAGGGAGAGGACGGCTCAGGGGAGCAGCAGCGCGGGACAGCCCCCCTCTCGCCTCCCCGGGAACTGAAGGCGGCCGCAGCAGCCGCACCGGGGAGCTGGAGAGGGGGGGAGAAGAGAGAGGAACACCCCCCCCCCCCCGCTCGCCCTGTCCTCCCGCGCCGGGGACCCTGCGCCCGCCCGCCCTCCGCTTGGCCCCTTACCTTGCCCCCCCCCTTCCTGGCTCCAAGTTGAGACGCGCTGTCCCTTTTTGGGAAGAAGCGTCCCGCCGAACAGCCCCGGCTGCCGCTGGCGAGTCGACGGGGCTTTGACTAAAATAGGCAGCGCCGGAGCCGCCACGAGGCAGGCTGCGGGCGGCGCTAGCTTGCGGGGTCAGCCGCCGAGCAGCACCGGCCGGTCAAAAGAGCGCGCAGGCGCTTCTCCGCAACTTCGGCCGCCACCCGCTAGACGGCGGGGATGGGGCTCTCCCTTGGCTGCCAGGGACCGAGAGAGACGCCGTCCGAAAGTCCACTCTTCCGGCGACGTGCAGTTTGCTTCGCAGCCGCGTGGTTTTCTGCCTTACTTCCAGAGTGATTTAAAAACAAACGCTGGCTTTCCTACAGGAATTTTAGGCCAGTGTGGCCGTTTCTTCCTGTTCTCCACCAACCTTGCGAGGTAGCTCAAGATGGAGAGCCCCGCTAGTCTGTCTGTAGCAGTAGAAAAGAATAAGAGACCAGTAGCACCTTAAAGACTAGCGAAATGTGTGGCACGGTAGGAGGTATCTGAAGAAGTGAGCAGTGACTGATACCCTGCCAGAAATGTTGCTAGTCTTTAAGGTGCTTCTGGACTGTCATTCTTCTCTGCTACTTGCAAGGTGGGTTAAGGTGAGAGACAGAACAGGCTGGCCCACCCCTGTCAGGGGAATTCCAAAGATGTGAATTCCATCAGAGGAGAGGTCTCTGATTTAAGTGACCCCCTTGCCACGCCATGGGGGCACAAACTCAAGTTGATAGGAAGGGGCTGCAAGCATTTCATCTGAGCTTTCCCTGTTAGCCAGGGGAACTGCTTTCAGTGCTGTCTCTCAGTTCCACAACATGATCAATGGAAACAAACCTGACGTTAAAAATTCCTATATTCAGAAACTACTGAGTGAATACTTCAGGACATTATTCTGCTGCTGCTGCTGCTGCTCTAGAAGTCACTATTCTCCTACAAAAGAACTTTGAATGGAGAATCCAAAGGGAAATTGCTAGATTAGCATTAGTTGATGCTGCAACTCAATCAGAATGTAGTATTAAACTGCTTGGTGGAGAATAATACTCTTTGCAGTGATAAATAGTAACATAAACAGAGACTCCTAGATGTGACCAGTGGTCCATCTGCTCCAGTGCACTGTTTTAGACAACAGCCAAACCCGTTGCCCTGCAGAACCAAGCCAAAAGGGCATCCCAACCTGGCCCCTCCCCTGCTCCTAGCTCCCAGGACCACTGTTCAGAAGGTGGCTCCCTTCGCTTCTACATGTCCTCAGTGGGTCAGAGACCATGAGAGAAGATGCACTAAGAGTACTTCCCTTTCAGTAGCCCCCTTGCCCACTTTTCTGTCCAGAGCAGCAAGCATTTCTTCAGTTTTGCCCCATCTCCAGTGGGGAAGGATTCTTGGACTATTGCCATGGAAGCACCTGAAAGTTACTGCTATAGCAAATAGTTAGATTTGAGTTCCAGACCACCTTAGAGACCCAAGATTTTTTTGGGGGGGGGGGGTCTAAGCTTTTAAGAGTCAAAGCTCCTGGCTTTCACAAATATCTTTGTCAGGTATCTGATGAAGGGAGTGTAGGCTCTCGAAAGCTTATGCCCTGAAACTCTTGTTGGTCTCTAAGGTGCTACTGGACTTGACTCTAGCTGTTCTACTGCAGACCAACATGGCTACCCTTTGAAACTACTACCCAGAATCCTCCTCTCAAAAGATGGTTGGGTAAAAAAGTGATCCTTGTGAGGTAATCAGAACTTCCAGTTGATCTTCCAGTAGTTAGCCCATGAGTTACTAGAGGTTGGATTCAACTGACTTTCCTGCTGGAGACAAAGTTTTGACCATCAAAACAAGCTGTGCTAGGATTTGTGGGACCTGCATGTACAAAAGCCATGTGAAATGGGTCTAGGGTAAGCTGGGAAATTGGGTGAGATCAACTGAAAAAGATGGCTGGATCCAAGCCAACCATTTCCAAATTGAAGACAAGTAGAAGCAGAAATTAACATCCTCCACAATATTTATGTCATTTATCCCCTGTCTTTCTTCCCAATAGGGAGCTGAAGTGCCTTATGTCATTCTCTTCTGCAGGGGTCATTTCATAAAAAAGAGGTGCACAAGCTCATTAGCATAACTCATTAGCATAATATTTGTATATATCACATCCCCTTGACATCACCAGAAGTGTGTCAGAAGGCCACACCCACCACTCAGGCTCCACCCCAAAAATCTCCAGGTATTTCCAAACTCAGAGCTGGCGAGCCAGCTTTACATTTTGACTAAAGACACTTGAGGTTTCCTTTGGTCTTGCAGGGAAGCTACCCTACAACAGGCATGAAAAGACAGATCAAGTCAGTATGCTTTTGCTTTTTTCCACAGCACATCACCATATGTGCCCACTCCTGGGCTTGTTACTCCCGGAATGGTGTTCCTGCGCGTTCCTGCTCGAAATGACCCCTGCTCTTCTCCATTTTATTCTCACAGCAACCATGAAGTAGGTTAGGCTGAGAATGTGTCAGTGGCCTATGGTCACCAAGCAAGCTCCCATGGCAGAGTGGGGATTCAAACCTGGGTCTCCCAGTGTCAGCTAATGCTGCCATGGTTCCCAGGCAGGAGTTACCATCCCACTGCTGCCTACGTCAGTCAGGTGGAATGTTGAGTTTCGTTTCTAGTGCAGCTGCCTTATCGCTTGCCGCCTAGCTCTGACCATGGTGTCTGGTGCTGCTTCTGCCTTTGGGAACATAGAACCGTTATATTAGGCGCTTTGCTAGTATTTTGTGATTGGGGCTCCTTGGCGGGGTTTTGCCGTGAATTCTGTATAACTGTCCATCTCTAAGAGGCCCTCGCCATTACTGACACAGAATTTTTTCAAAATTAGACTTGCGGGATGCATATTTCCGAGTATGCATTCAGGAGGGGGATGAGCTCAAGACTGCGTTCAATACTCCAGTTGGCCAATTCGAATACTTGGTGATCCTGTTCGGCCTTCAAGGGGCTCCTGGGGTCTTTATGAACTTTATGAAGTGTTGCACAAGCACCTATTCAAGGGGGCATTGGTTTATCTCAAAAGACAAACAATCCCACATTAAATTGGTGCGTGAGGTGTTGGAGACATTGCACAAGCACAAACTGTTTGCCAAGTTATCCAAATGTGAGTTCCACAAGTCTGAGATCGATTTCCTAGGGTATCACATTTTGCCCAAAGGGCTGGAGATGGACCCAAAGAAGGTGGCAGATGTCCTGTGGGGGGGAGCCTCCATGCACCCGGAGGCAGTTACAAAGTTTCTTGGGGTTCACCAATTTTTACCGGGCTTTTATTTTGAATTTCACCCAGGTGAGCCTTCCCCTCACGGATTTGTTAGAGACCGAGGGGAAGGGGACTGAGCGTGTAAAATCTGGAGCAAAATTGATATGGACTGTGGAATACCAGGAGGCTTTTGACTCTCTCAAACTCATGTTCACTTCAGAACCTATCCTGGTCCATCCAGATGAAAATAATTTTTTGTGTGTGCAAATAGACGTGTTGGATGTGGCTATGGGGGGAGTGATCTTGCAGGAAGGGTCAGGCGGGAAACTTCACCTGTTGGCTTATGTGTCCAAGAAATTCGGGGCCAGGGAGTGCAGCTGGTCAATTTGGGACGAAACGGTGGTGATTCACTTAGCCCTCTCTACCCGGAGGCACTGGCTAGAGGGGGCTCGTGTTCCTTTCGAGGTCTGGACTTTAAAGCCCTCAAAGCCCTGTGCACCCTTAATACCAAACAGCTCTGGTGGGCAGAGTTTTTTTTTCTAAATTCCAGTTCACATTGCATTATTTTCCAGGGAAGGTGAACTCTTTGGCCGATGCTCTTTTCTGCCTCCCACAGCACGATAGCATTCGCGAGGAAACTATTGACTCTATGTTCACCCCTGCCCAATTGGGGGAGCCGTGACCACCCATAGCAAAAGCCACCTGACAATCCCACCAGATGGGTGTTGGTTGGTAAAATTCTTTCATGCTGTCACCCCTGAGGAATTGGAGGCGGAAGGGGGTCTTGAAAAAGGACCTGGGTGCTGGAGGAAGGGGGAAAAGTTGTTTGTCCCTAAATCATTGCTCGGGGAAATAATACATTTTGGCCATGAATCCAAGATGGTGAGACATTTTGGATTCCTAAAGATGCTTAATTTACTCCAGAGACATTTTGGTGGCCAAAGATGCAGGGTGCAGTGTGGCAATATGTAGGATCATGCCCCACATGCCTCATGTGCAAACACAGGTCGGGGAAGCTGCCAGGTTTATTGCAACCTCTGGAAATATCAGGCCGGCCATGGGAGGTGATTTCCATGGACTTTATAACGGACTTACCCCTAAGTAATGGGAAAACTGTGATTTGGGTGGTGGTGGGTTTGTTTTCAAAGCAAGCTCATTTCATTTCTTTCAAACAAGTCCCCACGGCCAAGACATTGGCCAAAGCATTCATGACTCACATTATAAAGTTGCATTCAATTCCATGGAAGGTAGTTTCCAACCGTGGGACCCAATTCGTTGCCAAGTTCTGGAAAGCTTTAATGAAAGTTCTGGGCATTGAGCAAGCTCTCAGCAGTGCATATCACCCAGAGACTGATGGCCAAACCAAACATGTCAATCAGGTGGTCGAACAATTTCTTTGATACTTCTCTAATAATCAACAAGATGATTGGGTGGATTTATTGCTGTTTGCAGAATACAGCTATAATAATGCAGTCCATTCTTCTACCAGGGTCTCACCTTTTATGGCAGTCCATGGCTATGAGGGGGTTCCCTTACCTGTTTTTCCCAGGAGCGCTGCCAAACCTGGAAACCCCAAGGACTGGTGGACTAATTTGCAGGACTCGTGGCCACTGATTGGGAAAACTTTGGATAAGGCTAAAGCTGACTATAAACGTTATGCTGACAAGGGAAGGGTGCCCACATGGCCCCTCAACCCTGGGAACTCTGTATATCTTTCGACAAAAAACATTTGGGGTTTGCAACCCAGTCAGAAATTGGGGTGGAAATATGTGGGTCCTTTTCCTGTAGTGCGTAAGATCGATGACATGACTGTTGAACTCGAATTACCTAAAATGCTGACAGCATTGCATCCCATTTTCCATTGCAGCCTACTGAAATGGGACCCTGGACCGAATGTGTGGCAACCCTGTCGGCTGATGCTGAATGATGAACCACATTTTGAAGTCTCCCGTATCCTGGATTCCAAGCTTCGAAGGGGCCGCCTGTACTATTCAGTTGAATGGGCTGATTTTGGGGTGGGAGACAATGAATGGGTAGAATGCTCGCATGTAAATGCTCCTGCATTGCTTCGTGCCTTCCACCAGCATTACCTGGACAAGCCGGGGGGGTGTCATTTTTTTGGGTGGGCAGAATGTCAACTAATGCTGCCATGGTTCCCAGGCAGGAGTTACCATCCCAGTGCCACCTACATCCCTCAGGTGGAATGTTGAGTTTAGTTTCTAGTGCAGCTGCCTTATCGCTCGCCGCCTAGCTCTGACCATGGTGTCTGGTGCTGCTTCTGCCTTTGGGAACATAGAACCGTTATATTAGGCACTTTGCTAGTATTTTGTGATTGGGGCTCCTTGGCGGGTTTTTGCCTTGAATTCTGTATAACTGTCCATCTCTTAAGAGGCCCTCGCCATTACTGACACAGAATGCGTGCAGATGACCTACTATCTTCTCAATAAACTACTTCTAGTTAAGTAAGATTGTTGGGACTGAGTTTGTGGGACTCTGACACCCAAATCTTAGTCTCACTCTCTAATAACTGCACTACATTGGCTTTTAATAATAATTATTCCTTTAAAAGTTTGTAAAATAAGTCAGATATTGAGAAAGGTAGTGTTGTTCATCCCTAAACATCAGACAGGTTCCATGATATTCATACAACCACACTGCGCTCAGAAATCATGATAGCAATTTTTTTGGAATAGAACCACATTTCCAAGTACAAAATACAGTGGTGGAGAAATGTAGTATCTTTGCAACAGAACGTAAGAACATAAGAGAATGGCCCATCCAGTCCAACACACTGTCACACAGTGGCCAAAGTATCTCCTGTAAACCATGTACAGCAAATGAAAATAAATGAACATTTATCACAGGGCCTTCTGATTACAAAAACTAAACTCATCCAGAAATATGCACATGGGAAAATAGGCTGCCCAAGTGCAGTGCATGATTATTTTCCAAACATGATTGGTATTAGTTTTCACAGTATCCATCAGCCCTTGCTTAGGATATCTTGATTCCAAACCTTATTCCTAATTCTTCACTGAGAAGGAAGGGTAGAATGACGGATTCAGTCCTCTACCTTTTGATGTGTCAAAGCAAAGAGCACAGAACACACAGCTCTCAGTCCAGAATCAGGAGGTGCACAAAGAGCAGTAAGAGCTCATTTCAGAGGTCCAGTGCTGGGAACTCTGAACCCAACTATAATGGACTGTCAAAGGTTAACATTCTAACAGAGTTTGAGAATCTTTGAGTGACAGGCTGTTCATATGGAATTCTGTGAAGAGCATCAGTTAATTAAGAAATAACTGCCAGGAACTGACTGTTTAAGATCAGTTTAGCACTGACTGTGGATTGGGAAGGCAGCAAAAGTGAAGTGGAAGGATCACATAAAATCTGCATTCAAGCTGAAAAGGGAGAGAGCTTCTAATCTAGAGAAGTAATCCCTGCCCAGTGAAAAGGGAGATAACTCTAATGAGATGAGTGATCCCTGCTTTATGTTTATAGAAGGATTCTGGGAACTCAGTTGTGTGTTGCCACCTTCTAAAACTTTCAGTGTCAGTGAAACTCAGGAACCTATGCTTGAGTGTTTAAGCAGAAAAGAAAGCCTCTCTCCTCAAAGTTTCAAAGACCTTGTTGAAAAGCAAAACCCTTACTTGTTGGCAACATATTAACTGGATTTAGTGTGATTACAAAGTTACCTCAGTTTTTATTACCGGTTCACTTCATACATACTATCCCTGATTCCACCTGACCTTTTCCCCTCCAAGTTAAATAAAACATTTTGTTTAGTTTAAGCTTCCAAAAGCCTCTCTTGTGCCATTTCAGAAGGTGAATATAAGAAGCTGATTTTGTCTCTTCCCTCAGTTCCCTGGCCTGGGCCAGTATATATATATGATATGGGTGAGACAGCCATAGACAAACAAAGAAAAAGAAAATAGATATAGGGGCTGCTCAGCAAGAAAGAAGAAGAAAGGGAAGAGGGTGAGATATAGGAGCTGCTCAGCAAGAAACAAGAAGAAGAAAGGGGAGAGGGTGAGATCGTCATAACAACATTGACATGTGCTTTGGGTTTTGATAATCAGGGATGTGCACACAGTAGAAACCTGCTTTTTCATGCACATCACTGTCACTGGACTGGAGAATACAAGTGCCATGTGCAACAGTAAATATGTGACAAATGGAGCTGATAATAGTGCAGTCCTAAGACTTCAAAGTCTATGGAAGACAATGGGTTTAGAAGATTATCACCGTTTGGGATTGCACTGCCAATTAACTATTGTACTAGTATTTGCTCATTTCAGCAGAGACCCTAGATTAGTTTGCTAACAAAAACCACAGGTAGCAATGGCATTGTTATATTTAATTTAAAGATATGGAGATGGCAACACAGCCCATTTAAGAGCCCATGAGCTTTATTATGTTGCTAATGAATTATGAAATCGATTAACATCAAAACAACGAGCACCCTTGAAACTACTTTCCAATGAATCACTCTTAGACAATGTGCCTGTTATGTTGCTGATTAATTTTATGCTTTGCTTCCTTTCTGAGACACAACATACAAATGCTTTTGTTAGAGAAACCAGCAGACAGTGCAATGATAATCCCACTGTGATACTCTTGTTTATTTTTTTTATTATATTAAAAAATATTTATTACAAGATTAAATAAGTTGTACATTGATAACAAAACTTTTGCTGTCTGAGTGCAAGTAACCAACATAAAACATTGAACGCCAACTAATGCAATTATAATACAGTGGTATAGTAGAGTCTTATACTAAAGTTTCAAAAATATAATAGGTTTTGGTAATATTTGTTGGTAGGTATGAAACCATTTCAAGATAGGTAATCAACAATAGGAGACCAAACAGCTTGAAATGAACGCACACTATTATTTGTATTAAGAGCTATATTCTGTGAAGTGATTTTCCTTAACAGAAAGTGCTCCCAGATTTTGTTTTTCCAGGTATCTAAAGACGGAGCATCTTTATCTTTCCAGTGTTGTGCGATCGAAATTCTTGTAATTGCCAATAAGGTAGCAATTGTAACAGCTGTTGTTCTGTTTTCTATAGGTTCGGACCAGGCATCAAGCAAGAGGATCTCTGGATGGTCAGGTAAATGGACTCCAGCAATGATGTTGATTTGTGTACTGATTTGAATCCAAAAGTAATGGATGGCTGGGAAAAGCCACCAGCAGTGTAAGAAGTCGCCTACCATGCCACAGCATTTCCAGCAGTACTTGTTGTTTTCTGCCTTTATCCTGTGCAGCCTGGCAGGGGTCATGTACCAGCAATGCACTACTTTAAAGGTATTAAACCCTATGGAAAAGATTTTAGATGTAAAGTTTGGAGAGCTCCAGATTTCCCAGGCCTCAGAGTCTATGTGATTCTCGCATTCCGTTTGCCATAATAGTTTATAGTTGTTGTGTTTGGAAGATGATGCACATAGCAAGATTTTATATAGTTTTGAGATGAGGCTTTTGTTGTTGTTATTAAGAAGGTGTGCTAATAATTGTTCGAATGCTGTTAAGGGCATTTCAAAGACATTTTTTTGTTTGAGATCATGTAGAAGGTGCAGTATTTGGTAGGGCTGCCAAGTCGAACTTGCGTTTTGGTGGGGGAAAGTCCTGAGCCGCCCAGGAGCCTCCCGGGAGCCTCCCTGGCGCGCGCGCGCAAAGCACACACGCCCAGTGACATCACCTGGAAGTGACGTCACCACGTTGGGGGCGTTGCCAGAGCGTCGCCCTGGCAACGCCCCCAACGTGGTGACGTCACTTACAGGTGATGTCACTATGCTGGGGAAGTCGTCCAGGCTGGACGACTTCGGGGGTGGGGTTCCCCCCGCCGGCCGAATGCCGGCCGGCGGATCGGGAACCCCTATAGCGGGGGATCCCCTGCCCCCTGGGCTGACTTGGCAGCCCTAGTATTTGGAGATAGCTAAACCAAGGTATCTCAGTCTCTGTTTTTTTCCTCTAGGTCTGCTTTCATGATAGGGTTTCCTTTGTCCAGTGATACTCTTGTTTAGACAGCATTTGATAGCCATCAGCAGTTTAGAAAGTACATGATTTCCTGAAAGCGCCAGACCCTGATCCTGTGAGCATAGTGTCAAAAATGGGATGGGATGTTACTTCACCACAGCACTGTCATCATACATACAATGGAAATTGATTGAGGTTGTTGTGTTAGGGTAAAGGTATGTTGGTGCTGCTCCTCTGCAACAGCCGACACAAATAGATGCAGAAGAGCAGCATTGTTCAAAACTGTTGTGTTGGCACAAACTTAGGAGGAGAGGGTCATGACAGGACTGGGATTCTAGACATGTTCTGTGTTTCACAGCTCATACACAACTGGCTCTGTTGGTGTAACTCTAGGGCTGAATCTATAAATGCTGGGTCTCATCCTGGAACATAGGAATGAAGAACAGGGGAAGCTGACATTGAGAAACTATAGAGAGCATGTCTCACACAACTCAGTGGAAAAGAATCCGCACACATCACGGATTAGGAAGAAAGGCTTCTAAATTTATTTTACCCTTGCTCCATGGAACCACAATGGCTATGTGGCTCTCCTTTCCCAATTCTATCTTTACAACAACGTTTTGAGGCAGATGAGTACATCCTAGTACAACAGTCCAGCCATTATGCCACACTGGGTCCCAGAGTCAGACACGGATCCAGAGAACAATGGTGCCCAGCATCTCATTTCCTGAAATTAATGTTGACCTAAAAATGAAGTCAGCTAGGAAGATTGAGAAAAGCAGCCAGAGATGGTGAAATAAGCAATATGATAAACAATATAGAAAAAGAAAATCACTAAAGGACAAAGTGACTTCACAGTTCCCCACTTTAAAAATCCTGAGATGTCTGGTTTATCAGTTTCCAACTAATTGGCCCCACTCTGTTTCCGCATGCTGGAAATGTCTCTGATGAACAAATGTCTCAGAACAGCCTGTACAATAAGTTTTTCTTAGTACAAACAAAATAGCCAATTAACAGCAAAAGAAATGACCCAACAGGAGTTCTGTTTACATATAATATACTGGGGAGAATGACTTACAAAATGTATCTAACTTGACTTTGTGTGCTAAGAATAATCCACTATGTCTTTTGACAAATGTATTTTCTTGCATCAAGCAATGAATGAAATATTTGCCAAAAGGACTGATGACATGCAGGAAAAAAATTGCTTGAAGGTGATGTTTTAAAATTAACTAAGCTCATCAGACAATGGCAGTGGATTTGTTTTTATGTAGTCTCTCATGACACAAACTAGTGGAGTTGAAAAGGCACTTTGTCAGAATTATCCTGCGGGTCTGCTGAGCCAATGGCCTGGTGTCAGGATCCTGTGATCCTAACAAAGTATTCTTAATGCATTGTATACTAGGTCTGTGCAGATGTTGTTTCAATCCCTCACTATCTCTTGCAAACGGTCTCAGGTTTCCTCCCTACCCTTTATTGCCTTGAGTTATATTGCTTTGTGAAGGTCTGGTCAATGTAACAGTTTCATCCGGGAGAATGGCGACCTCAAACACTGACACGTCACCCGAGACCAAATGGCCTCCTACCCCCCTGCATTCCTCCTCTCTCCCGCCTACAGAGACACGGAACTTTCTTATCGCTGTGAGAAGTCCTTGAAAGAGCACTTTGTTATGGATATACGGGGGACATCTGTGGCGCCTAATTCAAGAGGGGAAAATTTATAACTTTAACACCTCACCTTTCCTGTGGGAAGTAAAACGGCTAAAGATCTTTAACCGCGCTTTTCCCCCTTTTTTGTGATTGGTTAAATGTCGGGGTTTCAAACTGTACTGGAGGGTATATTAACCCTAACTGTTGTGTATATGGCATCTCTAACAAACATTCGAGAACCTGTCATGCAGTACTGAGAAAATAAAGAACTCTGTTTCATCAACAAAGGTCTGATCTTTGACTGCTTAGGGCAGAAGCCTCACACCTGCTAACACTAGCATTATAGTGGTGTTCTCAGCACTGAAGTCTCTTGAAGACGTCTGGATCCTAGGCCACTACCTCCAGTATAACATTAGGACTCATTGCGCAAAGAAAGAGAAAGAAAAAGGACCAGCGCTGATTATTTCTATATACTTATTTAAGACCCAGTTTTTTCTGCACAGGGATGTGTTGGTAGTGTCCCAATTTTGCTTGGGGGCTGTTTCATTTTGAAATCCATATTTGGGTCTTGCATTCAGTAGCTCTGTCCCCCTCTTGAAGAACAGAATTCTTTCATCTCATTATTGACAGTTTTCTCTCTTCCATAATTTTCACTATGCATTTTATTATATCTTTAGTGTTGGTAGACATAGTTTAAATTCCATGTTCCCTTACAATCTTCATACACTTCGGGTAGAACAATCCGGAGCTGTGCTTGTGCTATGACAGCCAGCTGCCGCGCAGTTGCAAGTGCCAGTTGCCTCCGTGAGTGGACAGTTACATGGCGGCGGAAGGGGGGGAAAGGTGCCCCAGTAGTGTTGGCATCCACTGCTGCAGCAGTGTCTGTGGCGATTCCGCCACATTGTTCTTTCCTGATATTATTGCAAGGTGAGGGTGGCATGATAGGGCAGGCAGGACCAATGGGAGCCATGAGCTGAGGAGGCAGAGCCAAGCACCCATCACTGGCAGGAAGTGGAGAGGGGTGGGCTGGAGGAGTGACGCTCCTCCTCTGCTGGACACCTCTCCTTAAAGAGACCAGCTCCCATCACAAGCACTGACCACCCTTTACTGGGAGGGGGCATCACCTGTCAGCCCCACTGGCACCCCACGGTGGTGCTCCACACAGAGTGCACAAGGCACCAGAGGCTGATGACGGACAGTCTAGGTGCCCCCGCTCACTGCCACCCACAGCAGCCAAGAGCATCCCTATGTCAACCCATGTGCTGCCCTTGCTGGAAGCTCAGCAGGAGGAGGGGCAGGGAATGCCGGGGAGGCCTTGGAGAGACTTGGAGAGGTCCCTCAGGAACATCTCAGTGAGCTCCTGTTCTTCACTGGCATCCCTCACCAATGTCACAGATGTGGCCAGCCCCTCTATCCATTGCTGCCCCCTGGCAAAGGCTTCCTGCAACACATGACAGCTCTCCGGCCACTTCTGCTGGATTGCTGCCCAGATGGAGGAAAGGGTGGGTGGGATTGCCTGTGCCGGAACTGGGCCCTGTATTTGGGGACCTGGCAAGGGGCTCGGTTCCCTTCTTTTCTCCGGGCCACCATCAGCCATGACACCTGGGCCTGGGGCACCTGCCCCACCTCTGCCCCCCTCTGTCTGTCAAGGCAGGGACACTGGCATCTGAAGATGCTGAGTCTGCCCTCTGCAACAGCTCTTTCTCAGGGGATCCCAGGATGAGGCAGGGGATCCCAGGATGACAAATGTCTGTAGTACCATGGAGGCTGCCATTGCTATACGCCTCCTTGGGGTCAGGGCATGTCGTCTGTTCATGGCATCAGCAGTGAACATCAGAGAACAGGCACCTGGGCACAGGGGGAATCATTGCAGTCACTCCATGGGAGTTCTCAGGCAGGTGCCAAGCCTTTGCACACACCCACACACACCCCAGAGCCACCTCACCTCCCTCGGCTCCTGGCCCAGGAGCCTGGTTGCCTTGATCTTGATGGTGTCTTCCCCCCAAAGTGCTTGCCCAGCAGTGCTAGGTGCTCTGCTGTGTTTAGCCTGCCACACGGCAGGGAGCTGTCAGACAGCATCCTGTGCCACACACCCTACCTCTGGAGTTGTGTGACTACCTCCTGGGGCAGACCATCAGTGGGTGCCAGGGAGGGGCAAGGCTGGCACAGGGGTGCTGATTGGGTGTGCACTTGGTTTGTATTCTGAGCTGCTTGGGTTCCTGAGGGTGTGGCCACAGCTGAGTGGGGGAGTGAAATGGGAGTTACCATGGCCACCAACGGGCTGTGCTGGCATTTTGGACGGCACAATTCTGTGCCTGATCTGGGGGGTGTTCTCATGCTGAAAACGCTTTGGGAGCCGACTGACTGGTGCCATGTCTTCAGCACACCCACATTTCTGCCAGCACAGGGGTTTGTGCCATCACTCTGCCAGCGTGTGGCTGTGGTGCAGCTGCACCAGTGGACGTATGCTTCACAGTGCTGCTCACACCCTATGCCAGCGTAAATGCCCCTTACACTGGTGTAAATAAGAGTCACACTGGCATTGGGTTCAGTTGGCTCCCTATTCCAACCCCCCTCGTATTGCTGTGCTAATTTGGTGTGTGCTTTCTAGAGTGTAGTTGCCACAGTTTAACTCAGCTTGCTACCATGGACCAGCACTCCCCATTCTATCCCACGTTCCACCCCTTGCGTCAGCTAATGATGCCATTACTATCCTATCATTTCTGATGTATTTATAGGTTGTTTATTCGTTTATTAAAAGATTTCTGGATTGAATTTCCTCATGTAATGGACCAAAAACAGTTTACAGAATTGTCTTCATAAACATACACTTGTGTACAATAATTAAGACTATAAAGCATAGAACAACATTCTTATCAACAGCACAGCACCCTACAACCAGATCCATTATCCTTACAGCCAAAATCAGATGTAGTTAATCAAAAGTATTTCAGAATAATATGCTCTTCTGCATGTAGACAAGGAAGGCGCTGTTCTCAGTTTTGTTGACAGGTTATTCTAAACAATATTTGCTTGTAAATGACAGTTACATTACCAAGATTTTTGAAAGACTTTCCATCTTTGCTGACATTGAAGTAGGAGCATTAATAGAAACTACGTGCGTTTATGACTTTTACATGAGGATCCGTTGAACACATTCATTTGTAAGTAAAATTACATTGATCACAAATGAGTTTATTTAGAAATAAGCTCAACTGAAATTAGCAGATGTTCCTCCATGTAACTAAGTGTTGGACTGGGGTGGTATTAGAATGACATTTAAGAAATAAAGGCTGGCCATTTCTCCATTTTCGCCTATATTCCACCTTTTGTCACCTTGGGAAAAGCTGGGAGAAATGGACCAGCACCTGAATGGTTAAGGTAGTATCAATGGATTTAAGCATCCCAGTGTTCTGAGGTAGGTTTGGATCTCAACAGACTTTTCCTCCTTTGTATAATTATCGAGAAATGATCCAGTTTTATGTAGAAATTCTTCATATTTGTTCCCCACCACAGCATAACATCTCCTTAACATAACACTGGCAGAGAATGAGAAAAATGACCCCTATCTTCAGATGTTTTAGAAGTCGGCTCACATGAGCGACAGTGCTGAGAATGTCTGGGAATTTCTTTAGACAACATTGGGTTTTTTCACTGGTGCTTTCCCTCTATCAATAGAAAATTTAGCTGTCTTCTCTCTAATAATGTATTGTTCTTGTCTACACTGAAAGGTATTTTCCTCTCCTTTCCCCCAGGAGTTTTCATAAAATGCCAACACGAGGGACTGAGGGTAAGAAAAATGTAGGGAGAACTGCCACATGGTCACTCCATTGCCACTGTGAATAGCCTCTGTACAGAGCTGCCTGAGGAATAAACACTTCCCTGAAGAGCAACCACAGATAGCTAAATCAGCAATGTGTGAGGCTTCTGTGCTGACAGCAAAAGATCAGACCTTTGTTCATTAAAACACAGTTCTTTATTTCTTAATACTGCATAACAGGTTCTCGAATGTTTGTTAGAGATGCCACATAACATACAGCCAGAGTTAATATACCCTCCAGTTCAGTTTGAACCCCGACATTCAACCAATCACATTAAAGAGAAAAACGCGGGCAAAAGAACCTTAGCCGTTTTACTTCCCACAGGAAAGGTGAGGTGCGAAAGTTATAAAAATTCCCTTCTTGAACTGGGCGACCCAGATGTGTGAAACCCATACATAACAAAGGGCTCTGGCGGCCATAATATCCTTTCAAGGTCTTCACAACAAGATAAGGCAGTTCTGTGTCCCAGGAAACGGTGGGAGGGAATGAAAGGGAGGAAAGGCCATTTGTTCTCTGGTGACGTGCAAGTATGCAGGGTCGCCATTCTCCCGGATAAAATGGTTACATTGACCAGACCTTCCAACAGCAATATATCTCATAGCAGTGACAGGCAAAGAGGGAGGCATACAGACAGTCATGATTACATTTCTTACTAAGCGATAGGAAGTAATAGAAAGCACAATGAAAACCCTGTTAGGATCTTATGATCCTGACACAATGACCCACATGGCACTGTTTCGGCACGCACACAGTTTCAAAAAAACACAATGCAAATCTATACAGCCCCCCTAACAAATGCATAAACAGAACTGTCATTAGTTTATCTTACCCCTCCTCCAAGGATCTCAGAGCAGCATTCTTGGTTTGTCCTTTCTTCTTAAAAGAACCCTGTAAGGTAGCTTAGATTTAGACACAGTGACCTAGGAAACTTTGTGGCAGACTAGAAATTTGAACCCAGGTCTTCCCAGATCCTATTCTACACCATACTGTCTTGAAATGGAAGAAAATAAACTCCTTTAAGCAGATAACACAGTGTGTATCAGATAGCTGCTTGTACAGCACCTGTCTGCCCTCCTGATTACACCCCAGCTTTTACATAGTTCCAGCTGGAAGTTCTCAGTTCTTCTCCATCCATCTGTTTCAAAAGTGTCAACTTGCTGCACCCCTCTCATACACATGCCCATGTAGAGCACTGGTCCAAGATCCCATCCCTGCAGGTGAATTGCCCATTGGCGTGGTCTTCCATGGTCAGTAAGAAATATTTACATTCTTTGTTAAATTCCTTAAATTCCTAATAGTCCAGACATCACTTTAGGCAAAACCATTGTAATAAGTTCATTCACAATAATGTGACAGAAAACTGGGGCACTTCTGTTTTTTCTTACAAAGTATTTCCTGTTCTTGACAGCCTTATTGATATTTCAATAAGAGGAAACTTTTACAACCACAGCCCCCTCTTTGATAGGCCTTTTCTGGTATGCAGGGCGGTTAAAGCCTATGCTGCTGTAATTACATTCCCCCCTAAACTGTATCATGCTGCACAATAATTATGCCTGTGAGAGCATCTGGAAGCAGGAGGGAAGGTGGTGAAGAGCAGCGAGCATGAGAGGATTTTAATTTATATTCATGATGACAGTATTGGTATTGCAAGATGTATGGAGAATAAATACCTTGGCACATTGAGACTTGTGGGACAGATGGCCTCTGAAAACCACTGTGAATGTAAGGAAATATCCCAGAGTGCCCACTGTGTATAGCTGAGACAGCACTTTATGTGAAACTCCTCAGGAAATCCACAAATCATCTTTATTCAGTCTATCTTAACAACATAATTGAAAAGCAAAGGGGAAAGCTGCCTGATGGATGAATTAATGAAGAAGAAAAAATTGTCCTTGTTCAACTCTTTTACTACCTGATTACTTGCCAAGCCACAAGGTACGGGCTGCTGAAAACAGGAGAAAGACGCAGAGGACCTTACTATTTGTGAGGCCAGAATTTCGTGAGCAGATTTCCAAAAGTGTTACTTGGCTGTGAAAAGCATTTGCCCCCCAAATCTCAGGGTCACAGTACTGGGGAGGAAGGGTTTAACTCTCCCACGCTGTGCCGACTCTCTGTTCTACGCTGTGGTAGGCAAAAAAGATAGTTACCTGAACTGTATCAATTTTTCCCCACCTAGTGTGGCTTCAAGCATCCTCGTGGAGGAATTTCTGTCTGATAAAAAGCTTAAAGGAAAGAGCTGTCTTCTCCTTCCCTAGAGCCATAACCTCGATCTATACTGCCCTTTCCCATCAATTGCTTTTCAGTGTGAAATTATGTATCTGGCGTTCTAATCCTGGAATTCTAACATCACGCTTACACTGATCGCTGGTACTACCTACCAAAGGAGTTCGCCAGGGATGCAGACTTGGGGGTTGGGCAGGGAAAGTATAAATTTCTCTGAGAGAATCTGACGCAGACTGCGCAGTATGAGTGGCAGGGACAAGACATCCCACAGATTTTGATTTACAAAGGCCTGCCAGCCTGGAAACTTTGAAGTCACCTCATTTCAAAACAGAACAATGATCCAGTGGCATCCTTTTTTTTTTTTTTGTAAAGAAATTTTTATTTTTCAAAAAAAAACACATCGAAAATAATACATTTAACCTTATACAAATCCCTTTTTCCATATTAAATAACATTTTGTTCTATTTGTACATTCTATTTTTATCTTGTTTTGGTGGTTTCCCACCACATCTGAAGCATAACACATTTTCCATTTTATTCAAAATAGTAATACTTATATCTATGTTTCGTTTCTGGTAACGGTTATATAGCTTTAAAATACTTATACTTATACACCAATTCTTATTTTCTATACTCTTATGTATTTCTAAATAAAAACAGTTTCATTGTCTAATTTTAACTAAAACATTCATATAATATATTTCTATTCCTTTATGCTATTATAACCATGTATAGATATAGTTTTTCATATCCCAATACTTTTCAACATATTCTTTCAAATCTTTCCAGTCTTCCAGAAAGGTCTCTGAGTAAAGGTTATTCAATTTTCTAGTCCACTTATCCATTTCAGCCATATATAACAGTTTTTTCAACCATTCCCACACCTCTGGTATTTTTTCATTTTTCCAGTTTTGTGCATACACCATTCTTGCTGTTGTAATCATATACCATATTATTGTCCTTTTCTTTACATTTATCTCTTCTAGTTTAAGTCCTAGCAATAACATTTCAGGCAACTTCTTAAATGTACATTTCAAGATTTTTTCCATTTCTGCATGTATTTTTGACCAATAAGTCTTTGCTTTATCACAAGTCCACCACATATGATAAAAAGACCCTTCTTTCTTTTTACACTTCCAACATTTGTTAGACATATTTTGACCAATATTTGCAATTTTTTTTGGTGTCATATACCATCTATACATCATTTTAAAACAATTCTCTTTTAAGTTATAACATGTAGATATACTCATAGCATTTTTCCATAAAAATTCCCAAGATTCCATTTCAATGTCTTTGTTAAAGTTTATCGCCCATTTTACCATTTGTTCTTTTACCATTTCATCAGCATTAAACCATTTTAGCAAGACTTTATACATTTTAGAAATCATTTTTTTCCCACCTTCCTCCCAAACTTGTTCTATTTCATTATTTTTTCCCTGAAACCGTGTTTTTTATCACTTCTATACAAGTCATATATTTGTCTATATCTTAACCAACCATAATCAAAGTCAATCTGATGCTGCTCCTTCAGTTTGAAATCCTTGCCATGTCTTATTAATAAGTCTCTATACTTCAGCCAATCTTGTCCTTTATATCTTGATGTTGGATGTAAGACTTCTGCGGGTACAATCCACATGGGTATCTCTTCTGAAAATAAGTTTTTATATCTTGTCCACGTATCCATTAGTGTTCTTCTCAAATAATGATGTTTAAACATATTGTCCATTTTTGTTTTGCCATAATACAAATATGCATGCCACCCAAATCTACAATCATGACCTTCCAGGGACAATAACGTTCTATCTTGTAACATAGTCCATGCCCCTACCCAGGTCAAACATATTGCATCATGGTATAACCTTAGATTTGGTAGTTGAAACCCTCCTCTTTCTTTGGCATCACACATTATTTTCATCTTAATTCTTGGTTTTTTCCCTCCCCACACAAATTTAGACAGCTCCTTCTGCCAACATTTGAATGTTTTTACATCTTTCACAATTGGAATAGTTTGAAACAAAAACATTAATCGTGGTAACACATTCATCTTGACCACCGCAATTCTACCCAGCAATGACAAATTCAATACATTCCACTTTTTAATATCATGCATAATTTGCAACCATAATTTTTCATAATTATTTTTATAAAGATCAATATTTTTCATAGTTAGGTTTACACCCAGATATTTTGTCTTTTTCACCACCTCACATTCTATAAGTTTTTGTAACTCGTTTTGTTTCTTATTTGACATATTTTTGCACATTACTTTCGATTTGTTTTTATTTACATAAAATCCTGCTAAGTCACCAAACTCTTTTACTCTCTGTAACAAATGTGGTAATGTGGATAAGGGGTCTTCCACTATAAACATCACATCATCTGCAAAGGCCCTATATTTGAAAGAAAAACCTTTAGTTGTTAAGCCTTTAATATCTTTGTCTTCCTTCACATTTAACAGTAGAACTTCTAAAATCCAAATAAATAGCAGCGGCGAAAGCGGGCATCCTTGTCTTGTTCCTTTTTCAACTTTAAAATCGTCTGTCTTTTCGGTATTAATTATTATTGAGGATTTCTGTTCTTTATATATTGCTTTAATGAAGTTAAGCATATATTCACCGATCTCAAGATGTTCTAAAACTTCAAACATAAAATCCCAGTTTAAATTATCAAACGCTTTCTCCGCATCTAAAAAGAAAAAGCCCACTTCCTTTTCAGGATGCTTATAGTAGTATTCTATAGCGTCCACTACTACTCTTAGATTGTCCCTTATTTGTCGATTAGGTAAGAACCCTGCTTGTTCTGTTTGTATAGTCTCTTTAAGGTGCTCTTTTAGTCTATCCGCTATAATCTTAGCAAAAATCTTATAATCATTATTCAGTAAAGAGATCGGTCTATAATTCTTAACATTGGTCAAATCCTGATTTTCTTTCGGGATCAGTGAGATGGATGCATCTTTCCAGGTTTCTGGTACCTCTCCAGTAACTCTTATATCGTTCATCAATAGCAGTAACACCGGTGAAACTGACTCCTGTAACGTTTTGTAGAACTTCGCTGTAAATCCATCCGGTCCAGGTGCTTTACCTAATTTTGAGTCATTTATTGCATTTTTGATCTCTTGTAATGATACTGGATTATTAAATAGTTCTTTAATTTTCTCTGTTGGTTTTGGTAACTTTAATGTTTGCAGGTAGATCCAGTGGCATCCTAAAGACTAACAGTTCTGTGAATAAATGCCCTAGAATATTTCAGCAGCTTTATGTTTGAACCAGTCAGTAAAAGTGAATGTCCATCTTTTCCACCCCCCAGGTCCAACATCAGCATGCTGAGAGCAGTTTCTGTGGGAAAATGAAACCCTTACTGTTTCTGCAAAACAGCAAACCCCTGCGTCTGTGTTCTTCAACAATCAAACTATGCAAAAGTTTTCGCACAAAAATTCGCCCCCCCCCCCTCCTGGAGTAGATCCGAATGTTGCATCCCTTTACTGCATTTTCAGAATCCACAAATTCAGTGATTTTTTTTTCTTTGGATCGTAACTTTGCAGATTTTGAGTGAGGAATTCCTGTATTCAAGTTTATTTTCCCATTGCACCACCATCTTTGTTGTGTCGTCAGTGGTGCGTGTTCACCCTGCCTACCGCCCTTCCGCATCCCCAGGTTGTCCCAGAGACATCTGCCATTAAAAACAAAACAGTATTGATTGTGTTAGAACATTGTGGTTACCAGGGTGGAGACGGAGGGACACCTTTAAGCTGGGCTGCGAGAGGACAGGGAGAAAAAGCTTCCCTTTGGCAGTTCCTGGAAGGCGAGTGTGTGTGAGTGTTCCCTCCCTCTTTGGGCAAATGACTGTCTAGAAAGCTCCAGCTGGGCCGTGGGAGTTCCTGGAAGATGAATGTGTGTTAGCATTCCCCCTGGTGAGGTGGTCGTCTGGAGCTCCCCCCCCCCCAATTATAATACAACGACATTAGGATGTCATGACATAACTGGCCATACACGTCCATGTAGCCTTCTTCGTGCAACTGGATTAAGAAGAAAGGGCACAGAAGGGAGAAACGAGTGTTTTCTGTGCCACCAAGAATGCTGCTTCCAGTCAAGGAACACTGACCCTTTCAGTCCCGTCCCCCCCCCAAATTTGGGCAAATGTCTAGCAAGTCCACTCTGGGATCAAAATCTAGGAAGAAACAGAGCCATTTGGTGTTCCTAGTGACGCTTAGGATGGTAGCCTTAGATGATTAGGGCTGAGTTTACTTGGAGCTAAATCCTCCTGAATTCAACCTGTTTACTTCCGAGTAAATGTACTGAGGTCTGTAATGAAAGGGTGGCAGGTTCAGGTTCCTTTTTTTTGTTTGCTGGGTGTGCATTGTTTGGAAGTTGTGGCTTCCACAGTAACCTGGGGAATTCATTGTGGGAGGCTAGAGATGACCTGACCTTGCCATCAACCCGGAGGAGCCATCAACAAGAGCCAGCAGTGGGGGGATGTTATGTGACAATACAGTTGTGTTGTAATGTCACTGTGCGTGCACAATTGTTTTTTTTTAAAAAAGGGCACCATTAATGATGATGTGCATGACGGGAGGCGGAATGCATGGACCCCTTTCGAAGTAACTGCAGAACACATGCGGTGGATCTGATCGTGAAAAGCTATGACCTAAAAGCCCTACTGTGAAAGGACTGCTGCAGAGTCAAAGAATCACATGGGAATTCAACTCACCAGTAAAAAGAGATAAGTCTATACTGCAGAAATGGTCTCTGTTAATGCTGAGCAGCACTGAATTGGAGCTGTGTTAAGTTGTACTTGCTGCTAGTCAAGTACCCACCTGCCACTAGTCAAGCTGAGGATATAGGCAGACTTCGCTGCAGATTCAGGGGGGCGGGGGAGAGAACTGAAAATAAATACAACCCTTCCCCTTTGCCAGACAGAGAGAGGCAAGCATTTTAGTTTTATATCACCAGCACGGAGGACGCTAGTGCCACAGACTGGGGATGCTGGAGGCAAATGCCACACTTGCCTTTATCCCCCATTCCTGGTAGGCACCACCTCTGTGTGTGTGTGTGTGTGTGTGTGTACATGTACAACAGAGGATCCAACAGAACCAGATGAGATGGGAGAAGACAGTGATGAGGATGAACCTGAGATCCCTTGCCATCGTTAATTCCTTAAAGCAATCATGGCAGTCATGGCAGTGGGGGCCTGAATTGATGGGAGTTCACGCTATCAGTGCCATTACTCTGATACAAATCCCCCCCTCTAAGGAAAAAAGATAGGAGACCTTGCATTCAATTTTAAAGGAAGTTCTATTTTTTCCCCCTAAGAAACGGGAGTTTGCAGGTAGAGGGAGCTAAACGCTGTCCCTCCTTATCATGCTCCTCTCAGCCATATTTTCACAGCTTAGATGACTTCCCATATAAAAGCTAACGAGGGGGGCGGGAATTTCAGCATTCGAGTAAGGCATGGGAGGTGGCAGGGTTTCTGGAAGAGAAATCTGCTGAGGCCCACTCCAGAAAAGACTTGTCTGCCCCTTTCTGAGGATGTGCCACTTGCTTGCTTACATCTAGGAAAGCACTTACTCCAGTCATCTTTAATCCAGCCTCTCTCTTGGTTTCCCAGTATGAGAGCTCTGGAGAGGGTGAACTAGAATAATGATATGATGTCCTCTGGGAGGAGGAAAAGGCCTTCTTCTTGGCAGCCATGGATCATTATGTCAATGATCCATGCGTTGTTGTCTCCACAAACAACAATGTGTTGCTCATGTGGTTTTTAGAATCTTTAACCACAGTACGGTTACCACCTCCATGCAGGGACATTCCTAGAGATTTCAGGGTAGTACTGTTGGGGAGGACAGGGTTTCAGTGCTATAGACCCAACCCTCCAAAGCAGCCAGTTTCCCCAGCAGAACTGATCTGAAGATCAGTTGTAATTCTGGGAGGTCTCCAGGCTCCACCAAGAAGGGATCACAGGTATCCATGTAGGAAACACAGCACACAAACAAACCCTGTGATATGAATGACATTTAGTAAAAATCATATTGCATTTTAAACTTTACAGGATTACAAAAAAGTCCAACATTCTCAACTCTACAATACTGCAAAAAAAAAAAAATCCCACCTTCTCAATGAGCACCCGGTTATAAACTCATTTCAACAGCAATCTTCCTCAGGAGTAATCCTATAATATAAGGAGGTGTCAGTTTCTTAATCCAGCTCATTGTTAATTAATTTCTTTATCTTCTTCAAAGTATCTTCTGGTTTCATTATAAGTGTTTGTATTGGGAGCAAGCCAGTCCTTCTAAATTTCGCTGGCTGATGCTGTCCATGAACACTGCCTTTTATAGTAGTAGCAAACCAGTCCTCTTTTCTACCTGGCTAGAAGCCGTCAATTTTCAAATTGGCTGGCAAAATGCTTTCTGAGAGCAAAAATTAGAGAATGCTTCTGTGCATGTGCAGAATAGCATTTTCTCATCAATTGCTAAACAGCTCTCCCCAGCCATTGGAGAATTATTAGAGGGATCAGAGCAATTGTGTCGTGATACTAGAATTCTGGCACACTTAATTGACTGGGTTTTTCCCCAAAAAAGATAAATTAAGTGGAGGCAGAAGTGGCTCCCTCTGATACCTATCATAACAAAGCAACATGAATGTCTGCTGCACAGTACCTGCCCTACCAGCCATGGCCTTGATGTAAATGACCATGTTATAGAGGACTTATTTGCCTGCTTAATCTGTTTTGGTTTGGAGTCTGCCCAAATTTAAGGCTTCCGTTTGCTTCTTGGAATTGAAACCTCTTTGTTTTGGTCTCATTCCAATGCAGATTAAGTAGGCAAACAGCCCAGGAGAACAGCTGTGATAGTAGCTGCAGAGTAAAATTACAATATGCAGATCAATTGTCTCTACAGTATTAGTAGGCCCTCCAAACACTCCCCCCACACACACACATTTTTCAGCACTCTAATCTCTTTCCAGGACCTGGGATTGCCTGTAGCTCCTTATTGGGCAGTCACAGTGTCAGACTTGAGTTTACTGCCATGTATTGGCTCTGTTTGTGCCCTTATTTGAAGTTGTTCAACAAAGCTCCAGTTGGTCAGGTTGCAGTCTGACATGATTTCTAGGTGGGAAGGTAGGAGAGGCATATGAAAACATGTGTTTTCGTCTGGTAACTGATCATTATGAGTCAGATTCTCTGGTAACTGACCATTATGAGTCGGATGCCCAGAAGTCCTTCTTTCAAGACTTCCCTTCCTCCCGACTGCAAAACACTGCTCCTGGGGAGATGAGAGATATGACGGGAGAGTTCGAGAAACTGGCAAAAAATAATCCCTTCCCCACATTCATAGATCATTTTGACAGGATCAAACCCAACAGGAAGAATCATGATTCAAACAACCTAATCACATTTGCCAGCAAAACCCTGTACAATCACCACCATTTATCTTGGAACCTAAATGCCACTATCCCTTCAACAACCCTGACATCCATGTGTCCATCATGGGCTGTGATGAAGGAAGCTGTTCAGAAAATACGCTGCAGCAATGTCCCTCTGTTGGAGAAGCAACAGCCTGCTAAGCGTCTAAGCACTGTAAATATTGCTGAAAGAGTAGTTTAGTCCACTTGTACCTAGGGGGAGCTATGGAGCATTCTCTAGTGTGTAAGGTTTGTTGAATGTTTTTCTCTTGCAGTTCAGCCTGCCTCTTGTTGTTTCTCTCTCTGCTGTGTGTTGTAGGTTTTACTGCTTGTGCTCTGAAGGCCTCACTGTTCTATTAACAACCTGCAGTCAGTTATTGTCTTTCTGCAAAATCCTGTTGCAGTAAATTCTATAAAAGCAAACTCCAAAATGTGTAGGGTTGCCAAGTCCGGGTTGGAAAATACCTGGGGACTTTGGTGGTGGAGCCAGGAGAAGGTGGGGTTTGGGGAGGGGAGGGGCCTCAGCATGGTACAATGCCATAGGAGTCCACCCTTCAAAGCAGCCATTTTCTCCAGGGGAACTGATCTCTATCAGCTGGAGATCAGTGGTAAAAGCGGGAGATCCCCAGGCCCCACCTGGAGGCTCGCAACCCTAAAAGTGTGGATTGGATCCTTTCCTCAACTCCACCACCAGGTTCTGGGCCCAGCCCCCAGGATAAATTGCAAGAAAGCTATAACTGTGAGCCAGTAAGAGAAAGGAGAAGCACGCCCAATCCAGAGGAAGATGGCAAGCTGTGCAGATATGAAGTCTGCAGTGGCTAAACAGAATAATAGTAATTATCAGTTGTGGAAATTCAAATTGAAAATGGAAAAACAGGTAAGGAAAGGCAACTATAAGCTTGTTAATGGAAAATGATCAGCTGATCTACATAAGGAATACATAGAGCTAAAGGTATGTGGAATGCACTCCAGAAAGTGCATGAGTGTTCAAACCTAAAAAGCAAACTATATCTGCTGCATAAACTGTATAAAATGAGATAAGGAGGAGGAGGAGGAGAACGGATTTGTACTCCGCCCTTCACTCAGAGTCTTAGAGCGGCTAATAAACTCCTTTCCCTTCCCCTCCCCACAACAGACACCCCGTGAGGTAGGTGGAGCTGAGAGAGCTCTTTCGAGCCTGCTCTTTCAAGAACAGCTTTGACAGAACTATGGCTTGCCCATCCAGCAGCAACAAGTGGAGGAGTGGGGAATCAAACCCGGTTCTCCCAGATTAGAGTCCACACACTTAACCACTACACCAAACTGGTAGAAAGCAAGATATGCACGAACATGTAAATGCCATGGTAGAAAATGTGGATCAGCTGTGTGGGCATGGAGAAGAAATGAAAGACAATCAGATAGTGGCAGTATTACTGTGCAATCTTCCAGAGTCCTATGGTCCACTCATCAATGCCCTTGAGACTAGACCAGAAGCAGATCTAACACTTGAAGATGTTAAAGCCAAATTAATGGATGAATATAATCGCAGAAAAGAACTACAAGCAGGTGAAGACACTGAAAAAGACATTGTTCTCAAGGTAAATGAGATGATAAAGCATGTGACAGAAACCAAAGTGTGTTACTGCTACAAAAAGGCTGGACATCTGAAAAAGAACTGTTCAGTCTGGAGAGCTAAATAGAGAAAATAAAACACTGAATCGCCCAAAGAAAAGGCTAAGAGAGCTGCAAGTGAATCTGTAGATGAAGAATGGAATGGATGTCTAAAAGCTGTGCAGATGTACATCAGATGGATGGTACATTGATTCAGGTGCCACAAGCCACATGACAAGCAACCAGGAATTCTTCTCAGATCTTGATCTCAGCTCAAAGGAGGAGATCTTCCTTGTAGATGGAAAAAGCATCACTGTAGAAGGAATTGGCTTAACCAAGGACATTGTGACATGCTTGCTACTGGGGAGGCTGATTCTCCTTTAAAACACACTCTGTGTACCTGAACTTGGTAGATTTCTGCTGCCTCCAGGAATTAAAAATTCCAACTCTCTCTAATTTGGTAGAATGACCCAGTGTCTGGGCATTTCAGAGGCCTATGGGGCTCTGAGGAAGTACTGTTTTGAATTCTGGGATAAATTTAAACAAATAATGATTTATTTTTAAAAGAACAAAATAGGTTTCTGGTTATTTTGAACTGTTGCTGAAGAAAGGAACTTGTAAATATAAACTGGTAAGGCTTGGCGTCACACACAGTCTCTCAGACTCCAAAACTCCACTCTGACAGGCTTAGACAGTCTAATCTCTCTCTCTCTCTCTTATATACATATATCTATATATCTATATAGCTATTTCTACATATCTATATCTATATCTATAGCCACACAGGCTAAACTGTTTGTCTCATTCACACAGAATAGACTTAAGACTCTCATAGTCACCCAGACCGTTCTGTTTGTCTTATTCACACAGAATAGACTCTAACGCCTGTGGTCACACAGACTATGCTCTCCCTCCAAACTTTACACACAGAATCATCTCTCCTGGAAGGCAGGAGGCTGTTGGGTGAACTCCTTCTTTACTGGAATGTTAACTTTCATTTCCTTCAGAGTGCCTTGTCTTCTAGCCTGGCTTGTGACCTTAGTACCTAGCTCCCTTTGCTTCCCTGGGAATGTGAGCCCGCTGTTGGCGGGGAGGGCGGGATATAAGTCTCATGAAATAAATAAATAAATAATAGTTTAGGTGTGCTTCATTGCTCCCATTGATTGGCTCGGATCCATCAGGGGACCCCTCTTTGAAACCTGTGTATCTTCCCCTCTCCTGCCCCCTACAGTTAGTTCTAACACAGCATGTATGCATAGATGACCTGCCTTTACTGTACTCAATAAACTTGATCCTTCTGAAGGAACATTGTTGGGACTGATTGCTGTGGGACTCTGACACCTATCAGTGTACTGATCATACTGACATGTATCCAATCAAGCATTACCCCAAATTTACAGGCACTTGAATCTTCACAAGATGGGGTAGCCAATTCCATTGACTGTACTTCCAGTATGCCCTTCATGCTGCTTCTGAGGGTCCCCTGCACCCCCTCAACAAAATTTCAAGTACCTAAGTGGGCTCCAGTAGGAGAGGGAATCAGGAAAGGCCCGCTTTGTGAGGTCCATAGATGGCTGGATATCCGCCATTTCAAAATAGATAATGAAAATAAAAGTATTTGTTTTAAACCAGTGTGATTACTTCCTAAGGCTCTCCTTTCTCCACATGCATGTACATTTCAAAACATAAATGGACCTAAAGGGGTACTCACTTGTAAGTGGAATGGAAATATGCAGAAGTGGATAGGTCTTGCAGGAAGACAGATGTCTTGTTATTTGCTGTAGCTCTACAAACTTTTTACAGCAAAATGTTTATTTGCAAGCATAACAGGCAACGACCTTCTTGCGGCAATATGCGGAAGACTTGACTGAAATGTTATCTAGGACAGTTATTCCTCCAGCTGTGGCATATTGTGCATGCAGTCATTTCAGTTTCGGAGGGCAAGGCAAAGACACAATGCAAAGCATTATTTGCAAGAATCCACCTGAAATAGAATTTACCCATGCTATTAAAGATTTATTACCAGCCCACTTGGCGCTGTTAATCATTTTTGTGCTAGCAAACTGTTTACAAAGAAAAGCCTGACAAAGGCAGCTATTTCTACTGAATGCTTTTAGCAAAAATTATTACAAATATAAAGAGAAATAACTAGCAAGCAACAAATTGCCAGATGCCCTCAATATATCAGAACAAGAAAATGATGTTTGAGTTGAAAGGGGGTTACATAATACAATTCCAAAGCAAAAGGCATTAACATCAGAGATCAAGGATGCTGGATATGGCTAATGGTAGATATGTTTGTTTGTTGTGAAGATGGGTTTCTATGAGTTGCTAAAGCTTCCATAGACGATATAAGGGGAGATCCAAAATCCATTGCAGATTGTTTTTGGGATGGGTCTCTGGCCACATCCACTCACTTGGTGACGACCTCACACGTGGTCACTGAATCCCAGTTGTTGTCTTCTGAATGGCTGCTCTGCCAGCAGTGGTGTGTCCATTATGGTAGGTTTTGATCAACACTCTTACAGCAACGTTTGAGACTAATTTGAGTTCACCCACAGATTTCCTTTCAGATTTACAGATCTATAACTGGAATTACAGAGTATTCTCATTTCTGGCATCTTGAGCTATTCATACTCAAGAATGGCAGCTAAACACAACTCTGAGAAAATTTCAGGACCCATCAAATGGCCATCCTACTTTCTCTTGTCCATTTATTATGGATGAAGTCCAAGAGAACGTCTTCCATCCTTGGTGCAAAGGTTCTGGTAAGAGTCCTCTTAATGGCATTGATAAAATATGAGGAACAGTAATTTAGCTGTAGGCTTACATTTGTTTCTCTAGCTATATTTTTATTCTAGTAATATTATTATAGGACTAAATCACATGGTGGGGACAGGGACACTTTCTCAAATTAAACCTTGGTGCATTGACCATGCAGTGAGATCAGAACATTCTACAATTTGGTCATAAAATAGCTGCATATGTTCTAAACTGTGTATTATTGCTGAAATTGTTTAATATACATAGCAATATGGGTCAGTAAAGGAACTAAAGATGTGGACTGAAAATCAAAATGAGTTTAACAACATGCCATTGTTGGGTTTGATTTAACGGTGATGCTGGGCATACAGACAAAAGAGGTATCCATGCAGCATTTCATGCACCCAGCACCTGTGTCAATCATGCATCATCTGGACATGCCATATTAGCATACCAACAAACCATGGCCCGTGTGGGTGTCATGCTGTTGCACTCATGATGCAGGCAGAATGGCTGAAGGCTCAGGTTAGCTGTTATGCCTGGGGTCTAGTTAAGTTCAGTCAATCAATCAAAAATAGTTATAGCCCACATATCATCTGCAGGAGCCATAGATGTTCACAAACAGGCATCCACGCATTTATAAAATATTCAAAAAATTAAAATGAAATATCAAAACAGACCAGTTAACAAGTGCAAAATAGCACCCCTTGTTTGCAGGGAAAGCTTCTTTGTATCAGTGATGATGCTGACAGCTTCTCTGTCAACCAGAACTGATTTGCATTTCTTCCTGGAAGTATTACCCCCTGGACTGGCTCGTGGTCTGCCCACAAGCTGCAGTCACTGCAGTTGAACAATCTGTGATGTATGACTTCCAGTCGGGGAAAATGGAGATTTGACGCACCCTGTAATTGTTCAGGGTGGACAGTTTGGGGGCTTTTTAAGCACCCGATGCAAGCTTCCCCAGGCAGGGGAGTGTCCAGCAAGCAACATGACCCAAGAGAGAGTTGAGATCGGTGAGCAATAAGTCTCGGAGGAGATTTATTGCCACTTTGATCTCCTCCCCCAGTGCGGGTTCTGCAAGCAACTCTGGAGAACTGAACCGGGCTGATTTATTCAGCATAAAACCACCACTCCCCCGATTTCTTGACTAAAAGAAGACAAATTCTAATTTATGAAGCTTCACCTTTACCCAAGTAACATCTAAAGGTAACGAAAAACTTTTTGCTTACCAGTACCGTGTGGTTGGGAGCGAGGAAAAGAGATAAGCAGAGCACCAGCTGAAGAATAAACTGAGACTTTTTCCTGTTGTAAAAGAACTGGATTTTCCTGTTGTAAAAGAACTGTTGTAAAAGAACTGGATAAAAACTGCCTGAAAAGCATTTTGTTTACCATTCCTGTGGTCGCAGAGGAGAGGGCTGGAGGGACCGGAGGTATCGCGAGATCTGCATAGGCGAGAGCTGTATTAAATAACAGGATGTCTGGCTGAGAGTAGAAAAGAAGAACTGAAGAGGAAGGGACTTGGAAGGACTTTTTTTTTAAGAGGCAAAAACGGAGCCTGAACAGAGAAAACGGGCGGCAACCTGGTCAGCAGCTAAGATGCCTACCAGAAAAGATACTGAAATAGTGGTTATGATAGAGGCAATGGAGAAAAGGATGATGGAAGCTTTAAGCAATCTTAGCCAGCAAAACCAACAATTAGACAAGAAAATAAACGGCTTAGCTGAGCAAGTGGACAAGAATTTTGGAGACCTAAAGACTGAATTTCAAAACCTGGCAAAGAAATCGAAAGAGATGGAAAGTAAAATGATTGTTTTGGAAGAAAATATTCAAAAAGTGACAAAGGAGAATTATAGAGTGGATACAATGATGGTATACAAGGAGATGCAAAACCGCTTAAGATTTAGAGGGATAGATGAAAAGATGGGTGAGGATATATTCACAAGGATTATTGAAGCTTTGAGTGATTATTTGAAAGATGAAGAAGAGGACTTAAAGTCTAATATCGACCTGGTCTACAGAGTTAATTCAGAGTACACTAGCAAGAAAAACCTGCCGAGAGATGTGGTTGTGCAATTTACAACCAAGAGAGTAAGAGAGCTGATCTACAGAAAATGCTTTAAGGAATCTTTTGAAGTGGATGGAGACAAAGTAATTGTGATGAAAGAGCTCCCTAGAGCTATGTTGCAAGACAGGAAGAAATTTAAACGGTTGATAGATAAGCTGAAACAGAAAAATTATAGATTCTGAAAAAAATAGCAAATATTGATCAACGGTTGTCTAATAAGTGTTGGAAATGTAAACAAAAAGAAGGCTCTTTCTATCTCATGTGGTGGACTTGTGATAAAGCTAAAGCTTTTTGGTGTATGATTCATACTGAAATGGAAAATTTTTTTAAATGTACTCTTAAAAAACTGCCTGAAATGTTATTGCTTGGTCTTAAGTTAGAGGATGTAAATGTAAACAAAAGGACACTGATATGGTATATGGCAACTACAGCGAGGATGGTATACGCCCAGAAATGGAAATGTGAGAGAACCCCTGACCTATGGGAATGGTTGAGATAATTGCTATTTATGGCAGAAATGGATAAATGGACAAGAAAACTGAACAATCAAGACTCAGAGATGTTTTTAGAAGAATGGAAAGACTTGAAAGAATATTTAGAGCAATACTGGGATATGAAAAATAATATTTTTACACTGTTTAATTACTGATTTTGGATGTTTAAAATAATATTAAGAAAAGAAGAAATAGTTCTTTTTAATGAAAATATACTGAACGTTTGATGTGATTAGAATGGAAGCCAGATTGCATATAATCGATATTTAGATAATATTTTTAAACGTTTAAAAATTTTTATAACCAAATATGTTACCTGTAAGAGATAATGTTTCTAAATCTTTATAATTGTTGTTATATATATAATGGTGTAGGTGAGGTGGGAAGTCATAAAGAGTTTGAATTGTAATCGGAATACACATTTATATAGAAAATATGATAGTGATGAAAATATTCTGAAGGTAATTGTGTAAAGTTTTGGATAAGAAAAAAATAAAATTTGTTTTTTTTTTAAAAAAGGCAATTTGTGATGTACAGCTGCCTGTACCCAAATGGTCTGACCGTCCATGAGGAGTGAACAAATACAACTTGTGTTTCTCAGGCTGCATTGCCACAGCTCTCCTCTCCTCTCCACCTCACCCAGCTACCATGGCCATCACCATTGCCTCCAAGAGCTAAAAGTCAGAATGTTAAGAGAAATAAAACAACAAAATTGGGGGGGGGGGATTTTTTTTAGATGAATTAGGTGATGCCTTTCTGTCCCTTATGGCACTTGGGGCTCATTCGTGTTTGTGAGCTGTCTCGATCCAGACAAAAGGAAAGAAAAAAATTCCCACAGTTCTACAAAAATCTTAATAAAAAAAAAATTAGACTAATCAAAAAAAAATTTTTTATTTTAAAAAATTGGGCCACAGTTCTGATTGCACACAGTGCCTACACTGAAGAATATAAAGGAAGCCAGCCGAACTGTCCTCATCAGGATAAATCTGTTTACCAGTGTTCTTGCAGAAGCAACCTTGTAAGTGATTTAAATGATAGACGGGACTGTGCAGGTGCAACCAGAGGTGTTTGACTTGAAAGTTCATTCCCTGAAAATCTTGTTAGTCTCTAACAGGGCTGCCAAGTAGGAACGACTTACCGGCGGGGGGGAGTTGTTCTCCCCCCGGGAGCTCTTCTGGCGCGTACGCTTTGCGCGCACACCACAGCGACATGGTGATGTCACCCGGAGGTGACGTCATTACACGGGGAAAGTCGTCCTCACCAGACGACTTCTGGGGCGGAGTTCCCCCTGCCGGCCGAATGCCGGCCGGCGGATTGGGAACCCCTATAGCGAGGGATCCCCCGCCCCCCGGGCTGACTTGGCAGCCCTAGTCTCTAAGGTGCTACTGGACTCAAATCTAGCTTTTCTGCTGCAGACCAGCATGGCTGCTCTCTTGAAGTAAAAACAGCAACACTGACACACTCCAGCTGGAATGTGATCACATGTAAACCAGGAGGCTGATCACCCTATAGAGTTGACTGGCAACTATCTTCTTAACTGAGCTCTCAGCATCCCTCAACGGACGGCCCTCCCCCTGAAACCCACATGGCTGGTTGGGGCCATTACCAAAAAGGCCCATGCTCTGGCCAAGGCTTTCGTGCGCGCCCACTGCCACATTTAATTGTGGGGTTTGTTAAGTCTACCCTCTGGGGTTTATTCTGACAGCCTATCAGTTTGGTCTGGACTTCAGCCAGGTAAAAGAAGTACTTACATCAACATGATCGGAGGGCTAGGTAATTCATGAAGAAAATGCCGAGAATACTGATTAAACAGAAACAAAAACATTGGCACCACAAGGGGTCACATCTTCCTAGGACTGCCTGGTGAATTTTATTCTAGAAACGCTGGAAATCCTGGCCTTTAGTCGGCAAATGGTGAAGGCTGCATATTATAGTTTTCATCTAGTCAACTTTCATTAAAGCATCTGGTTTAGGAAAAAGACTTCAGTATCATTTCCCTTTATTATTTCAATTATTTATTATTTATTCAGCCTGCGACCAGCTGGGCCCTTTACAAAAGGTAAAAGGGAAGACAAGCCTTGTCTACTAAACTTACAGCCTAAGGAACAAAGAACAAATGGATGGGGGAAAGGGTGACTGTGTCTTGCAAGGCATTATGTTGCTTTTATTTCCGAGAAGCAGCCATCAGGAACACCCCCGTTGTCTCTAGTTCACTTCCTTCCAGTTTCCAAATGGTATTTGCTGAGGCCATCAGAGAAAGGGGAGCCAACAGATGTACACCTCCCACCATCTCCAGATGAAACTGGAGCCCTTTTCCTCCCAACTACCAACTGTCAGCAGTGAGACCATCTTCTGTTGAGTGAGGTGTTGCACTAATCCTAAACAGGTCCCATCAGAAGTAGCCCTGTGCTATGGATTGGAGCCATGCCCTTTGGATTGAAGCCTACGAGCGTTCAGCATTGCCTTGCTTTCTAGCTGGTTAGGTACACCTGTGCTCCTTCTGTCCATATATCCCAGGGCACATCAGAATGTACAACAGAGTTTTGGGCCTGTGGGCTTTGCAACCAGCAGTGGACAGATGGAGATTGCCAGGTAAGAACGCTTTTAAATAAAATAAAGCTTGATTGAAAACATTCATTCATTCATTATGCATTCTAAATGAATTTCATTTACATTCATTCATTCATTATGCATTCTAAATGAATTTCATTGAGTGTTGAATTTCATTGAGTGTTGAGTGTGAATTTCATTCACACTCAACACTCAACTGAAATTAGATTGGCCAGACCTGATGTGTGTGTGTGTGTGTGTGTGTGTGTGTGTGTGTGTGTGTGAAGGGGAGGTACCCAGGCTGCTTGAGCGGGAGAGCTCTCATGATGATGGAAAGTAGAATTCTGCCCCTGCAGGGCTGGATGTTCTCCTTTGTAGGGCTTGTGATGTCACAGTGCCTGTGGCCTTCTTTGCTCTTTCTTTGATTCTTTTCCCCTTCACCTTTATTTTCCAGACTGTGGCACCGCCCAGTTCTTGCTTGGCCCTTATTGCCCTCATTATTGCCCTTTTGCCAGGCCCTCCGTCTCTGTCCATCTCTGGCTGTTTAAGGGTTCTTTTCCTTTTCTTGGAACACCAGTTAGGGAGGGGTCAAGGAAGAGGCTGACTGCATGGAGAAGTTGAAGCATATTGTGAGGCTTCTGTACTATCAGCAAAAGATCAGACCTTTGTAGTTAAACAGAGTTCTTTATTTCAAATGCTGGAACAGGGTCTCGATGTTTGTTAGAGATGGAAGACAAAGATGCTTTGGGTTAATATACCTACAAGCATAGATGCATAAACAAATCCCTCCAATCAGAATACATACAAAATGCGGGAAAAGAAATGGCGACCGTTTGTTCCCACCAAAGGTGAGAAAGTTATAAAAATTCCCGTCATGCCCTGAGTGACCCAGATGTGCTAACTCCTAGGCAAAACATTTGGGCCGCGACAATAAAATAACCTTCAAGGCTACATTCACTCTGATAGCACCCTGAGAGTCTCCGGCAGGAGGGGGAGGAAGCCATGGCAAGATAGCCGTTGTTTATGTGACGCATTGGAATGCAAGAGGCCATCCTCCCGGGAGGAAAAGTAACACTAAGCAGGACAGCATTTCTACTTCAAGGCAAGCAATAAAACATTTAGGTGATAGCAAGGTACAAAGAAACAGAAAGTAACATTTCAGCATGGCATGGAACAAGCAAGCTTTTGTCAGATCTTGAGATCCTGAGAATTATATCATGTGTATGAGGATGGCACAGGCCTGTTTGTTTTGGGATGGGGGGGAGCAGCCGTGGTATATTTTCAGCCTTTGCAATACTTCTACTACACACAAACACATTTCCCACACACACTTGCAAGCATTCTCTATCTTAAAACATAGCTCAGGAAACTGGCTGTTAACTTTACTGAACACGCAAAATAGGTCAGGGCCAGTTGCAAAATTACCAGTTTTCTAGGTCCTTAAGACTTAGAACCTGACATATAACCATTTAATAAAACATTCCATAAAGTATAATCCATTAACAACCAGTGATAGACCACCAATCTATACTCTATATCTGACAAAGACAAAGCCTTAAACAGGAAGTTTTTGGGGGGGGGAGGAAGTATTTTACATAAGAGGCATACCGAAGAGGTTTACGGACAATGCTTTTGTGTCACTGTTGCTGGGTCATGCAGCCTGATCCCATCAGGAGGTGGGAACCAGTGGGGATCAGCACTGCTCCCTAGAGCACTTGCAGGCTGGGTTGTTAACGATGGAGGCCCAGGTAGCAGCCACTGCAAGATCGGCCTTCTATCACCTATGGCTAATCAAGCAGTTGGTTCCCTTCCTTGAACGCAGCGATCTGGCCACCTCAAGACTGGATTACTGTAACACTCTCTACGTGGGGCTGCCCTTGTCCAAAAACTGGAAGCTGCAGCTAGTGCAGAATGCAGCGGCAAGGCTGATGTTGTGCCTTCCTATTTGGGAGCACATCCAGCCCGCCCTAAAAGCACTGCACTGGCTGCCTATAGCATACCGGATTCGGTTCAAGGTATGGGTGCTTACCTATAAAGCCCTATCTTGCCAGGGACCTAGTTAACTAAGGGACCGCCTCTTCCCATATGTACCCCAGCAAGCACTTCGATCGGGCTCCCAGAACTGCCTGGTTCTTCCAGGGCCCAAGGAGGCCCAACTGGCGGCAACAAGGGCCAGGGCCTTTTCTGTGGTGGCCCTGTACTGGTGGAATGAGCTCCTGGATGACATCAGGGCCCTGCGGGATCTTTTACAGCTCTGCAGGGCCTGCAAGACGGAGCTCTTCTGCCAGGCCTTTGAGTAGGGGCCGCCTCGATTTTATAGTCCAGGCCCAATCACTGGACCATCAGCACCAAGTGAGAACTGAAGAGTGCCCAGTGACACCACTTGGATGGGGGCGATGAAGTGCCATCTTGGATTGTAGTCTTAAAGTTTATACTGGATGTTTTAATGTGGTTTTTATAGAATTTTATTGTATAATGCAGCATGTTGGTAGCCGCCCTGAGCCTGCTGTGAGGCAGGAAGGGTGGGATAAAAATCCCCCCCCCCCCGAAAATAAAAAAAATAAAATAAAATAGTGGAATCCACAATATTGTCTATTGAGGTTTTACACATTTGAAGTAAAAATGACGACAGTTAGCCTTGAGGGAGACTAAATCAGTGCTAGATCCAAACCTAATTGTGTGCATGTCCATATATATGAAAAAGGGGGAAAGAAATGTGTAGCCATAGAAGGCAATAATGTTTCTGCACAACAGATTAGGGCCCATCGTGACAAAGGAATTAAAATGACTAAATAGAGTTGAGGATGCTAAATCATCATTAGTTCCAACTGAAAGACCAACGAGGATAGGGCTGCCAAGTCAGCCCGGGGGGCGGGGGATCCCCTGCTATAGGGGTTCCCGATCCGCCAGCCGGCATTCGGCCGGCGGGGGGAACCCCACCCCCGAAGTCGTCCAGCCTGGACGACTTCCCCAGCGTAGTGACGTCACCCGGAAGTGACGTCACCACGTTGGAGACGTTGCCAGGGCGACGCTCTGGCAATCGCCCCATTTGGCAACGCTCTGGCAATCGCCCTGGCAACGTCTCCAACGTGGTGACGTCACTTCCGGGTGACGTCACCGGGCGCACGCGCCAGGGCGGCTCCCGGGCGGCGAGGGACTCCCCCCGCCAATCAGTAAGTAAGACTTGGCAGCCCTAAACGAGGACCAGAGCAGGAGGAATTCTAAACAGAAAGGGTGCGTGTCTGAGAATTCTGGCTGATTATACAACCCCACAATTGTAAACAAGCATCTGTTATTTTAAAAAGTGATCTGACAGTAAGCAGAATGGTGCTGAATTAAAAATCGATTTATCACACAAATTTCAGTTGTTCTTTGAGAAGTTCACTGTGGTTTATATGGTGTGTCTAGCTCACATCTGAGTACTGATCAAGATGGTACCTGCTTAGCTTTACACCTACGATGTTTAGGGATGGGCATGAACTGGGAAAATGCATATCAGTTCGGTTTTAGTCATGGCGTGTCCAATTCACAAACTGTGAACCGTCACGAACTTTTAGCTGACAAATGAACCAATTCAGTTTGTGAGGTTTGCGATGAGGTAGAATGGCCCCCGGGGGTGCTAGAGGGATCTTTGGTTGACTCTCCTCTACCTGCCCTCTAAGTTTAGCGAGGATTGGATTTACAGGGTCTGAGCTCCGCCCCCTCCCCCCAGAAGGTGCCTCAGGAAAGGGCTTTCTGGGGAAATGACACACAGAGATTCAGGAGGTTCAAGAGTGTAAAGAATGAATCCTGTGCAAGCTAGAGACATAAAGAGACATCTTCTTTATGCCCTCCAAGTCCCCCCACCGGTTGCTTTGAAGTTTGGTAAACATTTAGATTGAGTGGAGACAGTCTATCTGGACATGTAGAACAAATTTAGAGTCCAGTGGCACCTTTAAGACCAACAAAGGTTTATTCAAGGTATGAGCTTTCGTGTGCATGCACACTTTTTCAAATACATCTGGCTCCCCTGAAGCATGGATGTGACTATGCTTGAGAGGAGACAGGTGGAGTGTAATGGCAAGGTCTCAATTAGATCCAGGTGGGGAGTCATGTTGGTCTGAAGCAGTAGAATAAAATTTGAGTTTAGAGGTGCCTTTAAGATTAACAGTTTTATGACCTTTTGTGTGCATATACACTTCCTCAAACACGAAAGTATTAAAGGCATTAAGTATTAATGTTTTTGGGCAGGAACGCACAGGAACAGAGTTCTGGCTGGCTCCTGAGTTGGCCACACCCAGCAGGAACTCATTAACATAATAGGCCACACCCAACAGCAGAAATTTATTGGGACTGGCTGCATTCCAGGTATGTGGCCTAACATGCAAATTAATTCCTGCCACAAAAAAAGCCCTGGGTTTTGACAACAAACAAGGTAAACAGAATAAGAAGCAAAAGGTGTGTGTGGCTGGATGACCACTCTTCTGGTAACACGGGGGTGTGGCCTAATATGCTAATAAGCTGTGCTGTCAGGGGCGCAGCCTAATATGCTAATGAGTTTCTGATGTTGGGTGTGGCCTATTATGCTAATGAGCTCCTACTGGGCTTTTTCTACAAAAAGAGCCCTGATTAAAGGTGCCCCTGGACTGAAACTCTGAATCTCTTGAAAGTTTGTGGGAAGTTCTTACCATTTGACCTGCCACAAACTTCAGTTCGTGAACCATGAATCGCCCAAAATTCATCACAAACTTTAGTTCATTAGCTGGTTCATGCCCATCCCTAATAATGTCATGTATCCTCCAAACATTGAAATGTATCTTCACATTCTGCTCAGCTAATTTTATTTGTCTATCTATCTTCCACATCCTGCTTCTTAACTTATTAGTTTTAAGCAGATTACTAAAATACAGGAAAACTAGACCACATTTGAATGGCTGTGAAAAATCTATCACAGATGCATAAAATTTCTCAGAAAAGAGAGTGATAGGTCTGCTATTATCTTCTAATAAAAGAGGTCATGTCGCCGTATGATGTATATTTTGGAGCAAAGGAAGAATTAAAAGATTTCGAGGCTCAGAAAAGTAATTACATTCAAAGGTCACATCATACAGGGTGTCTACACCACCTGCACCGCAATCACATACTCTGTCAGCGTATGGTATCTTAAGATACCTCCCTTGCAAAACTCTAGATGGTAAGGCATTAAGGCATGCCGACATAAAGGCACAACTACAGCAAGGAACAGTCAAAGAGGAGCAGTCATTGGGAAGCTCTTCAGGTGGAAGAATACCAACTGAGTAGAACAAACACGTCATGCTTTACAGATTGTACTGTTATAATTGTACATAAATAGATGTTTCTTAATTGTTCTTATGACTTCTGGTCTGGTAACTGCATATAGGGAGTCCAAGGAAAGACTGAGGAGCTGTAGTCGTATTTTGACACTTGCTGGCGGGGTATAAATCTAAATTAAAAAATAAATAATAAATAAATTTATCCCAGTGGGAAGCATAAGAGTCCTCTCTAACTAAGCTGAGGCAGCCCTCTTGGATGTCGGATTGTATAATTTTAACTTTAAGGGGAAAAGCCTTCAGCAAAGACCAAGCTTCAAGAGATGGTTGTCCCAATTCAACTCGGAGGGCTACTCCTGCTCACAATTTGGAATTCCGCAGATGGAATGTAGGAATTTTAGAAGAATTAAATCCAAGGACTCCCCTGTTTTGTCAGTCCAGATACCAGAGGATGACTTTTAGCACCATGGGAAAGGTTCTGCACTCTTGCTAAGTGGAGTGGTTGGATCCAACCCATTATCTAAACCCACTGGCATAATGTGTTACTTGGTATGATACTAGAAGACAACGATCAGAATGCAAAATTTTTAAAAAAGAATGTTCATGAAAACAGGTCAGCCCTGCTAGATCAAACACAGGATGAATCATGTGGACTGTGCTATACAAAAAGCAGAAAGCCAGTGTGGTGTAGCGGTTAGAGTGTTCAACTAGAATTGTAAGTGTGTGTGTGTGCGTGTGTGTGTGTGTGAAGTGTCTTCACATTGCAGCTCACATTTGATGACCCTGTAAGCTTTTCAAGGCAAGAGACTAACACAGGTGGTTTGCCATTACCTTGCTCTGCACAGCCACCCAGAAATACCTTGGTGGTCTCCCATCCAAGTACTAACCAGGTCCAACCCTGTTTAGCTTCTAAGATCTGATAAGATCAGGACTTGGCTCAAATCCCTAGTCAGCCACGAGTCTCAGTTGACAATCTTGGGATAGTCTAACCTACCTCAGAGAATTGTTGTTAAGATAAAATTATGTGCATGGGGGCAGGTGGAGACTAGGGGCACTAAAAATGTATTTGTAGAGAAATATGCTCTTGTTGTAATGAATACTGTCAAAATATATGAATTACTAACGTGTGGTCGAAGAGATAGAGAGGAGTGCATTGTGTCGATGAAGGCAGCAGATTCAGCTCTGAAGGAACTGTGCATTTTAAACTTCTTTATGCTAATGATCCACATAATTCAAGGTGTAGACAAGGTGAAAACAGCTAGAAGACTAAGGGATGACAAATGAGAGCAGATAATGTTGTTAAAACAAATGAGAGGGTGTGTGAAGGAGGGCAATTTGCTGAGCTCAAAATAGCTTACAACAGTACACTTGCTATGTTTTTTTTCACAGGGTGAAGTGAACAATCAGGTAAGGTTAATGAGGGAATGTGAGACAAGATATTAAATGAGAACTGAGATTTCTGCGTGCCTTGAGAAAAAGAAACACTTTTTGGATTTCTGACAGGGAGAGCTCAGCTATGCAGAGCGGAGATCTCTGGGGTTGTTCATCAGTGGATAGATGAGTTGTGTGACAGCCCTGAACAATACTCTCTGCTCATCTGTGGGACTTGCAAGTAAGCAGAATTATTTAGAATAATTTGCTCCATGTTGTGTGGTGCCTTAGACAGCAATTTGACAAGCGTGATAACTTGGAACTAATTAAAGACTCACTTTTATTCTTCACCAGGCTTCAGCATTTAAAATACTGATAAGGAAATGGCCCCTTGCTTTGCCAGATGCCGGTGTCGACCCGTGTTCTGTAGCCAGTCAAGTGCCACACAAGCGGGGGATGAAAACAACAGCTAGCCTTGGTGTCCAGTTTTCTGCATCTGAACATGGAGTTTCTATTTAACTGTTATGATTGAAAGTTATCGACACAGTCTTCTTGAATTTATTTACTGTCTTTTTAAAGACACCTAGACTTGTAGCAAACACTACTGTATTTACTGGTGTTTCATACCTTAATATACACTGTATGAAAATTTTTAAAATATCTCCAGCACAAAAATGCCTTTTTGAGATGGGGTAAAGTGTTACAAGTATGGCTGCAGTTTGTGCATTATGAAACCTGCTGTTATCTTTTCCTAAAAATCTATGGCATTGTGTGGTGTGGTGTTTTGTAGTGGGTAGAGTTTCAGATTAAGACTCAGGAAACCCAGGTTCAGTGCCCGACTCAGATATGGGTGAGTTTGAATAGCTCTCTCTCTCTCTCTCTCTCTCTCTCTCTCTCTCTCAGCCTTGTTGGGTTGCCAAGGGTGGCTGGGGAAATTCCTGGAAATTTGGAGCCTGGGGAGGATGGGTTTTGGGGAGAGGAGGGACCTCTGGGTATAAATTCTGTGGGAGTCCCCCTCCCAAGCAACCATTTTCTCCAGGGAAGCTGATCTCTGTAGTCTGGGTATCAGTTGTAATTCCAGATCTCCGGGCCCCATCTGGAGGCTGACAACCCTAAAACCTAGCCTACCTCACAGGGTTGTTGACAAGACAAAATGGAGGTGGGAAAACCAGGCATGCCTCGAGCTCCTCAGAGAAAACGAAGGATAAAAATGTAACATAGGTTGTTTCCACATGGAGGTTTTTCTCTGCCTTGGCTTCCTTAGAGCAGCGCTGTTTTGGGGAGCATCCACATGGTGTCATTTATTCATTCTACTTCTGTGTCTCTCCCCCCCCCCCCTGCCTTTGGAAAGCTAGGAATCAAGTGCCTTTGGACACTATGTGGATGGGAAGGTGTGCATTTTAGTAAGGTCTGCCCACATTACCCCATTTTCCTTACTTTAGTTGCTGTGGCCACCATTTCCCCATACTGGCAGGGGAGTATAAAAATATGAATTACTAGACTGTTATAACATTTTAATACTACAGTGATCTAGCAATTCTCTTTTTAAAAAAAGCTCTTGGGGAAGGTAAACGGCTAATTATAATAATTATTGTATGGCAGTGGGTATAGCCAGAAGATCTAAAGATTGTCTGGCAGCCTTAAACTCTCTTTTTGTGGTGAGCTAGATTTGTTCTTTGTGATGAGAGAACTGTGACTGACCCAAGGTCACCCAGCTGGCTTCATGTGGATGAGAGGGGAATCAAACCCAGTTCTCCAGGTTAGAGTCCACTGCTCTTTTAACCACTATACCAAAATGGCTCTCACGCAGGTGACTGCAGGGGGCCGAGGCAAGGGAAGCACATGGAAATCTGCTGTGTGAATGCTCCCATTGCTACCGTGAAGATCTGTGAAAGCTGCACAGATTGCGGAAGCAGCCACAGATAATGGGGAATTCTCTCTCTCAGTGCTGCTGCATGCTAGGCTGGTGCATCTAAACAGAAGCTAATGAATCTCCAAGCCAAACAGATCCAATTATTTAAAACAATTAGCATAACTCATCCAAACAGGAAAATTAATTACATCTGAAAAGGGAGGAAGGCAGGTGAGGAGCGTGACACAGCCGATATAAGCCTTTAAGCACTGGTCCTCAAACTTTTAAAAGTTGGACCCACTGCTAAACTTACTCCAGCTTTTGGGATCCTCCACCACAGTGCATTAAGTGCAGGCTCAGGGGGCAAAGGACATAAGGTATACCCACCAGGTTCCTCATCATTGCTGCCTGAAAGTGAGCCAGACCTTTAGAATGAATGGAGCAGAGGAGGAAGGCTGTGTGGCATCATTGTTCTCTCCTCCTTGTCCCACTGTGGGGGAAAAGGAAGGCCGCAGCCTCCGCTCCCAGCTCAGGAATTTCATTCTTGTGACCCAGCTGACAGAACAACTTTTGTATCACAATCTAGTTTGATAACCACTACTTTAAAGAGACCATGCCCAACCAGGAATATTTCAGATATTTCTGCTGAACAGGAGCGTTGTTATTATTTTTTGCCATATAAACAGGTAAGATGAGTTAAAACATTTCAAAATGGCCATGCCAGTGAAACCCAAGACTCACTCAGAGTCAGTCATGAGTATATAAAGAGTTGTGGGCATAAATGATAGTATGATGGGACTTGAACACAAGAGTTTTCCTCTCAGCTCAACAGGCCAAAAAGGACATTAAGAGACCCAGAACAGAACAGCCATGGAGAGAGGCAAGACACAAAGAAGTAACACAATTATATGGCTTTATGTAGATTGATGCCATCTAGCCCATAGCGCAATGGATGTTATGTGCTGAGGCCCGGGGCAGAGAAGTGTCTGAGAGAAGAACATCCAGCTTCACAGAAGTAAAGATAGAGTCCAAAGATGGGCTGATTTGGTTGAGGGCCAAGAGATATTCATTTGCACGAGAAATTTGTAATCAGTATTTTAAAACAGATTTTGTTCAGATAAAAAGTAGCAAGAATAAACAGTTTTTATATACCTTAAGAAGAATACCTTATAGATAACTTTGTAAGGTGTTTGAAGTTATAATTGGTTAGTCAAGAATGTGCACCCTTATCAAGTGGAACAGCTAGCTACTGTTAGATGATTTTTAAAACCTATAAACATGGAAAGCTGGGTTGGAGCTTCTTAGAAGGGGCTTCTTGCTTCTGACTTGCCTGTCTTTGGATAAGTTATTTTTATGGACTCGTGTAATTGCTCTTCTTTAATTATCTATGTAGCAGTAATGGACGGTGCAATATTCTGGCCGAGGGCAGACTGGCAGTCTGGCCCGCTCTGCCTCTGCTTTGAAAACAGAGGCAGAGCGGCAGTCCAGACTGCCACATCTGCCTGGAGAACGCGTCTGGTGCCACACTCCTCCCAAAGCAGCCGGGCACCACTTAAAAGTGGTGTCCCGGCTGCTGCGGCGCACATTCCACCCGTTCCGGCGGGTGTGAACGTGCGCCAGCCGGGGGAGCCGCGCAGCGTTCGCACACCGCTGCAGGAAGCTCCCCGCAGTCTGGACGCTGTGGGCGGCTTCCTTCCGGCGGCGTGCAAATGCTACGCCGCAGGGGCAATTCCCCCCGCCTTGTTCTGCCACGCCGTGGAGGCACGGCAGAATACGAGTATGTCTTCGGCCTCTGTTGATCTATTCAGTGTTAAAGACGAAAATAGTTATGGTGTAAGAAAGGATATCATGGAAGCAGATTCTCTAATAGTATTACTTGCGTACTATATCCCTAAAGAACCAGAGACATTCCTCTTGCCAGGAACTGAATGATCTGATATAGGAAAGCTAACTAGATGCCTGTATCTGAATCAAGCCTGCCCAGAGTCATCCAGCTCATCATGTTCTGGTAAATGATTTCTCTGACTCTTCTAATCATTAAGACACAGATTGCTTCCCTCTGAGCTACAGTGGGGGTAATCTCAGTAACAGATGCCTGGAAAGCCAAGTAAGAAAAACTGAGCTAATGCACCTGTAAAGCACCTGAAATTTATTGGCTAGAAAACATTTTTGAATTTATCTAGATTTTTTTGTCCTTATTGAACAGGTTCAGCCAGAGAGTTCTATGGATATAGTCCCCACAGAGATAGGATGACCATTGGGGTTGGGGGTGGATCCTGGGCCAGTCAGTTTTTTGGGCCTCACGTGGTGGTTGGGAAAATCGGTTCAGTGAGATCATATATGAAACCCTGAATTCTTTGGATGGAGGGCTAGAGTAAAATAATAAATAATTAAGCATTTTGCTGTACCTACCTCTATCTATTGTACTTCAACTGCATGGTTTCCATTAGTGGGCTTAATTGGCAGGGTACATGCTCCGCACACAAACGATCCCAGGTTCAGTCCCTGGCATTTCCAGCTGAAAGGATCTCAGGTATTGTATTCTTCCAGAGATCCTGGAGCCCATATGTTGTCCACCTAGCAGACAGTGCTGAGCTAGATAGTCCAATGGTCTGAACTCAGTGGATATGTAAATCTGCTGTAAATCCCATACACTGACCTCAAAGCACCACATTCCAGACGAAAAAATTGGCTGTGGTCACTTTCCTGGTATTTTGCACAGGTTCAGAAGTCCTCTTTTTGTTCTTACTTCATTTCAGAGTATGAGCTTTCAGAGTTTTCAAACCTGTACTAGGCTTAACCTAGATGAAATGAAAGTTCTGCAACCTGCACTTTGCCCTGTTCCTCATACCACGGCCTTCCTGTGACCTGCTTCTTGGTATAACCAGATGAATACCTGAGTTTGAACCCTGAATTACCAAATCTGAATATATTCAAAGTAATACAATTAATTGGTAAATATGCAATTACAGCCCTTAATCAAATTCATCATAAAAAGCCTAAAACAGCACTAACTGACAAAAGCATAGAAAAAAGCCAAAATGTGCAGGGTGTGGCATTTACCACAGATATCAACCAGGCCATCCAGAAACTGTTTCAGCCCTAATTTTTGTCTTCTGCAGCTTCATAAATATATGTTTAACTAAGCTCAATACCTAGGAGAAGCTCAAAATGTTCATGGTTTTTGCCAGAGAGATTCAAGACACAAAACACTGGGCAAGCCATGCTGGAAGTTACATCCATTGTGGATATATGCAAAGTTTCAAGGTGTATGTATTTACCTTCTGTATTTAAAACACGGTAAATGAGTGAAGTGTTGAATGAAATAGCCAGCTGAGGGGAAGGGAAGGTGATTGTAAGTCACTTTGAGACTCCTTATAGAAGAAGAAAATGGGTTATAAAACCATCCCTTCTTATGTTTCTGGTGATTTTAATTTTAGCTGTATAATATCGATTAACTGCTACACACACACAGAGCTACAGTATCTAAGAACCAAACATTCACAGCAATTTTACTACAAATCTAATGTAACATTTCACATACCACAATCTGATTTACGATGCATTAGAACATCTCCCTTCCTCAATATATGTTGACTCATACTGGAACATTATAAACTCAACTCTGTCACTGGTCTTACAATTTCCGGGTGTCATTCATGTACACAGCATGCTGCATCCATACAGGAGAAAGGGGCTTGGAGGGCAGCCAGATCATAAGGAATTACTGACAACCACCTATTTTGGGGGCGACAACTCCTTTCTCCAACTGATTACTCCCCTGACTTAAGTGTCTGTATGTCTCTCTCTCATCCCTGTGCTGCCCTAGCAGATTCTAGTAAAACAGTCAATAATACAGAACAATAGTTTGGTGTTTCTTTAAATCTTTGCACCATGGGAAATGTAGTCAGTAAATACTCTGATGGTAGCTTCCCCTACTGGCTAGATAGGGTCATTTCCGGGTGCTAGTGTGAGCCCAGGAAAATATGTTTATTGATGTAGTTCCATTCTTTGACTGAACTTTACAAGTGGCAAAGTTAAGAGGGACAGAATCAATCTCTTTTCTACCATTAGTCTGATTCATGGATACTTCGTAAGTATAGACTCCTTAATTCATCCAGCAGCCCTAATGTGAGTTACTGAATCTTGGATGCATGGAGAGCTAATGAAATGATGTGAAAACTAATTAGACTGATGCATTTATACTACTTACTGTAACAGGCTGGGGCTTCTAGAAGCCTGGAAACAGGAGAGTCTCTCATGAATTCAAAAGGATTCTCAGATGCTATGATTTATTGATGTCCATTTGAATTACCACCTCATCTACCCACTGAGCATACTGATCCAGCTCCAACAGATTACAAGGAAAACACCTCTAAAGATTTCTGAATTGATCTCTGCTAGTCCAAAAGGGCCTCCTGGGGAACAAGCAGGAGCAGTATTGCCGGCACAGTCCAGATAGCAGACTGTGGTGGGATTTTATAAATACCTGCACAGCCTTGCTTCATACGTAATTAGTGGTTTTACCAATAGTGAGGCAGGGGCATTCTTGGGAACATCTCTGCCAACTGTGTAAGATCAAGGCTGAGCTTTCGTTTCCCTTTCTGTTTGCCAAGTATCAAAGCCTCAGTGAGACACTGACCCTTAGCCTGTAGCTTGCAGCCTGTGCTGACAGCTGGGTGGCCCAATGGATCCAGGACCAGCCCAGGAATTATGATGTATGTTTTATTTTGTCCTCTTCATTTAAGTTGTACATTTTCTGAGTCTTTTTTGGTAAGCTTCTTTGGGTTCCCAGTTGGGAGAAAATCAGGATATAAATGCCTAAATAAATGATAACTTCCTTTATTTCCATGTATTCTCCAGCAGCTATTGCTTGTATGGATTTCTTTCATCACCATGTGGGAAATTACTGGAAGGCGGAGGGTATGTGAGTGCACATAATAGATTTTGCAAACAGCCTCAGCTGACTGTGTGCAAGAGATCAGATTCTGAGGTCTGTCAACAACTCTTTATGCCAATAACGGTAAAGTCATAGATGCATTCCGGTAAACACCAAGTGGAACATCAGTGTGTCACTCAAGTTTTCAGCCTTACACAACCAGTTGTGGCTTAAGAGGGAGCTCCTCCCTAATTCCCCAGGTGCCTTGAAACACAGCATGGCAGACTCCACTTTCCCAGGGCTGTTGGCAAATTCCTGTGACAGTTCCAGCAACCCTGTTGGGCAAGAGAAACTTACCGGCTTGTGGTTTGAAAGGTTTGGGGGAATATAAGAGTGATAGCTGTTCATGGACAAGGGAAGAGAGGGGCGTGCAGAGAGACAAGGAGAAGACAGTGGTAGGAGCAAAGGAGTGACAGCTCCCCAAGTCTATTGCCTGAGGCCACTGCCTCACCTGGCTTCACTACAGAGCCGTCCCTGGACAGTTTCCTATACAAGAAGACAGTTATAAAAAATGAAGGTAAATGACTACTTCTTAATATAATTCACTGATGTTTTATTCCAGTAATTTGTTAATTTTAAATCATGCATCACTGCTGACAATTAGATAAACTTGTTCTTCTTCAGTATATGGAGCTGTGCCATTTACCACAGTTCCTGAGGAAAGCACTTTCAACTACAAACATGATTCTGACCAAATGCCTTAGACTATGGTATCCATTAATGTTCTTGTCACAGTTCCGAAAAGTTCTTATGTGTTATGAAATCTGACTGAACACCTTCACTTAGTTAAATCCAGGAAGAGGGTTGGAGAAGCCTATACAAGCTACTCCAAAATAGAACATTGAATGTTGCTGGTTGCCGTCAAGAGGACTAGCTGCTTTGAGTAAGTATCATATCAGGTCAATGAACTAGAAAGTGCTGATCTTCATTCATTCAGTGTTCTCATTGCACTGAGTCAGCTTTTGGTAAAGGCAACAAGACAAACTACCAATATGCTAACTGTGGTGGCCACACAAACAGGTATTCACCAAGTGGTAACTCTGTACAGCATGTATTTAGGAATTCAGCTACCTGTTACCTTTTGTTATGACAAGATATTAAAAGTCTAGATTTTCCATAGAGATGCACCTGTGGTTTTGCAGGAGAAAGATTATGTCAGTATATAAAAATGAAGTCACTTATAAACCACAGTGGCCTTGTTGCTGCATTTAAATGCAAGAGTAGTCAATTGCTGGCAATTGTTTGTAGAACTGTTTTGTCTACTCCTGCAGTCAACGCATAATAATCTCTTACAAAAGAAAGAAGTCCTCCTTCTATGCCAGTTGGAAATTGGTGGGCAATTTATTGTCATTATAGTAAAAGTATTCCTGAAGCACAATAGAAAACAAGAAAAATGACAGGTGTTACTCTTCCTTTCTTTTCACTCTTGTGCTTTTATAACTTGCATCCTACGTATTTCAAACCACAGTACAGGAGGGGAGCCGAACAAGGCCCAGTCTCAGCTGACTGATCTTTCCAGACAGGGATGTTACAAATCGTTCTGTGCTATAAGGGGGGATGGGGGAGAGTGCTGTTTTCAGTTAGCAGGACTGCAATTTGTCAGGTTCAGGAAAAGATTCCATTTCATTTAAAGGGAAAGCCTGATTTCCTTGGCAGGCACTGGGAAGTTTATACAACACTGGCATGTGCAGGAAGAAAAACTTTCAGAAGGATTTTCCTTGGATAACGTTACTAGTTAACAGCCGCTGGCCCCAGTGTTACTGTTTAATTTAAACCGACTTTATACCGCCTCTTCCACTTACGGGATGCTTAGTGCTAATAGATCTGTGGACCTCACATGGTTTAAAAATGAAAGCTGAGCTTCAAAGAGCAGTGTTTCCTGTCTGTATATTATCTAAACAAAATGTAATACTGCTTAGAATGTAATGCTGTATAGAACCTAGTCTTTACTGACACACAATCTGAAATTACTCAGCATTTGTAATAAAGAGTTTTTAATAAGGAAGTTCTGGCAATAATCCCAACACTTTTTGTGACTGTAAAGAAAACATGGACTGACGGTTTGTACTGGAACAGTACTTACATTTAATTACAAGTGAGCTGGATCTTTACAAGGAGAGAAATTACATTTAAAAGTGTTTTGTATGAAATCACCACCACCATCACCACGACTCTAAATATCCACGTAACAGCATCATCGGTAATCCATCTATTTATCAGCCTGTGCTATTTGGAACATATGACCGGAACTAAAATGAGAAGCCAAGTAAACACTGAACAGAAGCAGAAAAGATATGAAGTTGATGAGAAGCTGGGAACTGCCATTCTTAAATGTAAGTACTATACCAAGTGCTTGGTTAGCTCCTGTTTTTAAGGTGATGTTAAAGCCCTTGATTTCTAACAGAGACCATTACGATCTATTCTATCCATTCAAGATTTAGGCATCGTGCTATAAAGGCAAACATGTCAGACACTTCCTCTATTACTTTAGCAGTTGGCTTTCCAGCACCATGGCCAGCCTTGGTGTCAACATGAATGAGCAGAGGATTGGTCTGTTTGGGACTTCGACCTACAGCATGTTGCAGCGTAGCAATGAATTTCAAGGAATGGAGAGGCACCACCCGGTCGTCGTGATCGGCTGTGAGGAGTAATGTGGCAGGATACTGGATTCCCTCGCCTTCGGGTATTTTGATGTTATGAAGTGGAGAATACCTGTAAGAAGAATAGAAACATGTATAACCTCTGAAAGATGGACAGTACATCTGATGTGTTCTGTCCCTTTGGCGTTAGCAGCTAGGCAAATAAGCGCACAAAAAGGAGCGACAGCAAAGAGATAACTGTAGCGACTTGGTAGGAATTAGGGAGATGGATTATAATTAATGTGGTGTCACAAAAGAAGCCATCTTAAAGGAATTTTCCAGCTAGTTCCAGCTAAGTTCACTGTTCTCTGCTTCTTTGCAGGTGTTAGCCCCCCCGCCCCGCCCCCCGGGGGCAGTTACTCATCAAGGCCATTCACTCAGGCCTCTTAATTAGCTCACACAGTTCAGCTGTGAACCTGGATGGGAGCAGAAAACCCACTCTCACCCTAGAATGCTCCATGGATACTGCCCGGTGATTGGTTGAGGAGATCAGGAGGTCACGGCCAGTGTGATTCTACGTGTATAGCCTGTGACAGAGAGAAGACTCCTTACCCCTTTCCTCCCTTTTCCTCCCTTGCGGCCAAGAAGGTGTTTATATTATGCTCTGGAACTCTGTGCTTCAAGAAACCACCTGGCTGTGTCAGGACCAAAGTAAGTAAGCCAGCTAGTCAGGTTTGTTATTTTGTGCACTTACACTGGCACTGAACTATATGCTTTGTTTGCAGTACCTTTTCTTGAATTTCTTCAATAAAACCCTCTTGTGCTTTATAGTGTATTTCTTACTCGGGGAATGACTGAGACCAAACCCATGACGCACGGGGTATGAAGTTTTTATCAGGTGATATAGAAGGGGCTGAGGAGGATCCAATATGAGCTCTGACTATACTGCATGTTTGGCCCTTGAGAGCAAGGACAGCTGGATCCCAGGAATTCCTTCCTCTGAGTGACTTCGTGACTGTAAATCTGGTGATTTAGACACTATTTGGCACTTCTTTATAGATTGTGATAAGTATAATTTGGCTTCTGGTAAATGGATTACAGTCTATATCCAAAAATGGGATTCTGCCACAAAACAAGAGGTTGTAGCGCTTGGGGCTCTTTAGCTTGGAGAAATGACCACTGAGGGGTGACATGATAGAGGTTTACAAGATTATGCATGGGATAGAGCAGGTAGAGAAAGAAGTCCTTTTCTCCCTTTCTCACAATGCAAGAACTCATGAAATTGCTGAGCAGTCAGGTTAGAATGGATAAAAAGAAGTCTTTCACCCAAAGAGTGATGAAGACATGGAATTCACTGCCACAGGAGGTGGCGGCAGCTACAAGCATGGATGGCTTCAAGAGGGAATTGGATAAACATATGGAGCAGAGGTCCATCACAAGGTATCAATAGGACCTCACAGTCTGGGTCAGGGGTGGCCAAACTTGCTCAACATAAGAGCCACAGGATAAATGTCGGATGTTTGAGAGCCGCAAGAGAGGAACAAATATTACATACATGTTTTTATTTTAAAATATGCAAATTTACTTTTTATTAACATGTATGTAATATTTATTATAAATGAGACTGCCAAAAATGAAAACAAAAGAGGTTAAAACAGATATTGATAATGGTATTGATTTGTTTGCTAATGATATTGATTTGTCTAAGAGAGAGAAGAGAAGAAGAAGAGATTGGATTTATATCCCGCCCTTCACTCACTTAAGAGTCTCAGAGCGGCTTACAAACTCCTTTCCCTTCCCCTCCCCACAACAGGCACCCTGTGAGGTAGGTGGGGCCGAGAGAGCTCTTTCCCAAGCTGTCCTTGAGGGAACAGCTGGTACAGAGCCATGGCTTGCCCAAGGTCATCCAGCCAGGTGCAAGTGGAGGAGTGGGGAATCAAACCCGGTTCTCCCAGATTAGAGTCCGCGCACTTAACCACTACACCAAAGTGGTGTAGAAAAAAAGAGAGAGGTGGAAAGAAAGAGAGAGAGAGAGAGCGAGAAACAAAGAAAGCAAATAGATGGGAGGGAGGGAGGATGGGAGGGAGAAAAAGTATGCCTCCCCTTCGGTTCCTCAGCTGCCCTACCGGGAGCCACACAATACGTGTAAAAGAGCTGCATGAGGCTCCCTAGCCACAGTTTGGCCACCCCTGGTCTGGGGCAAGGGATGCTCTGTATTCTTGGTGGGGGGGCTTCTAGTGTCTTGGCCCCACTGCTGGACCTCCTGAGGGCACCTGGTGTTTTTGGCCACTGTGTGATAGAGTGTTGGACTCCAACACTGGCTTCTCTTATGTTCTAATTAGCAGATATTGATACAAATGTGACTCTGGCAGTTGCAAAATTTTTGTCTATGGCATGTAATGGTATCATTTCCTAATGTAAAATTTTATATCCATGTTTTCCATATTGTATATTTATATTTTCTATATTTTCTGTATATTAATATAATCATTTTTATGCTTATAACCTGTTGGTCTTTGAGTATTAATAAAAGACTGACTGACATACAAATGGTGCACATGAATTTCCACAGCAGGTGATGGTTTTTAAGACTTGTGGTGTGCTTGTGCACTGACTGGACATACAGTTTAAAACTGCAGTTAAGCCATATCACAAGCCAACTTCTTAAAAAGCACTGCACAGTCTAGCAACCTTATTGAAGTTGAATGATTTTGCATTTGCTTTTTAAATTGTGCTATAAACTGATAAAGTGTTTTCACATTCGGATAGCCTCTGTATTAATCTCCTTGGAGAACAGCATCGCCTTCATATAACCAAATCATGATGACTTTCAAAAATACATTTTTAGAAGTCATCTCCCCATATGCCCCTTGGGGGATGGAAGCGTTTGCACTGTAAGCCATTCTGCACACAGGCTACTTCTGAATATAAATTCAATAAAATGGCAGAGATTTCTTATTTAGTAAAAATGCATATGTTAATACTCATAATCTTTTGGAACACTTCACTATTTTTGACAGTCAATGAAACATTATACTGTTCCCTGCCCCCCCCCCCCCCAAGTGGTCAAATGGTACAAACCTGATTTATCAAGTTGATTTTGCAAGAGCCCCTTGGGATGCTTCTCCCACAATCCCAAATATATGCCCTCTGAAGTAACTTCTACAAATTAATGAAGTCTGTCTCCAAACAAATACACTAGGACTTCAGCCTTGGGTGCATGGCTTTGTATATGTGAATAATTTACTGGACTCAATAGGCCATATATAAAGTGAATTGCCCCAAGATTTGTGGTGTCACTTTAAAATAAGTGTTATCATCACGAATTGTTGTGGGTAAAATAGAAGAATAATTTTCATATGCAAAGCATGATTTATGATTCAGGATTATTCAGCACGCAAGTACAGCATGCTGTTTGTCAGCAAGGAAGAACTCTTTCTTACTTGTACAGCCACTCAAACTGTTCTTTGTAATCCGAGCAGCCATAGTCTGTTGTCCAAGCATGGCCAATGGTGAATTTGTGGAACTTCAGCATGTCCATGACTCCTACTTGAGCAATAACACAGCCAAAGAGGTCTGGACGCTGATTGGCACAGGCAGCTTGAGAAGATTTGGGATGAAAAAAGAGACTGTATTAATGTTTAACATAGCTATTAGTGCCACATAGCAGATATGAATAGCAATTTTTAAAGCAGGAATGGGGTTGTAACATTTGTAAAATGTTAGCATATATTGGCATAGGAACCTTGTTGCTTTTTACTTAAGAACCAAGCATGAAGTTCCATGAAAAATCAGGATGCAGTGTAGGAGCCCCTGTAACATACGATGATGAATCTGGGTCTAAGCCGGCAACAGCAAACCTGTGTCTTTTTTTATTTTAAGATACCTTTTCTCTCATCAAGATTGGAAGGGGGAAAGCAGCTGTAGGGACAGCATGGGCACGTAAGAGTTAACTACCTGCTGTGGGCCACATTTATATATTAAATCTTTTCCTCCCCCTCACACATAATCTACATTTTACCCAATGGTCCTTGCCACTTCCTGTCTAGCTGGATTCTTATTCAATTGTCCCACTTATGGTGTTGTCCTAAACAGAGCTTGTTGTTGTTGTTGTTGTTCAGTTGCACATTGAGTCCGACTCTTTGTGACCCCATGGAGCACATCACGCCAGGCCCTCCTGTCTTCTGTCATTCTTCGGAGTTTGCTCAATTTCATGTTCGTTGCATTGATAACACTGTCGAACCATCTCGTCCTTTGATGTCCCCTTCTTCTTTGACCCCTCCAATCTTTCCCAGCATCATCAGGGTCTTCTCCAGGGAGTGCTCCCTTCTCATCTGGTGGCCAATGTATCTGAGCTTCAGCTTCAGTATCTGGCCTTCCAGGGAACAGTCAGGGTTGTTTTCTTTTAGGATTGACTGATTTGATCTCCTTGCAGTCCAAGGGACTCTCCAGCACCATAATTAAAAAAAAATCTATTCTTCGGCGCTTGGCCTTCCTTATAGTCCAACTCTTGCAGCCATACAGAGCTACAACCTCCTAAATCGCAGCCATACAGAACTACAACCTAAATCGATTGAAGTAAACAGTCTTACAGTGGTGTAATTCTGTTTAGGATTACACTGTTAAACCCATTCATAACAACTCCACTTAGAAGTTGCTCTCACAGGGTACCTTTCCCCACCATGCTCCTTGCAAATGGATGCCAGTCACTGAAACTGGGACTTTCTGTACGAAAATTACAGTCTATCACTGAACTCTGGCACTTCCCTGATAATTCTCAGACAGGGCTTAGCTTGCAGTGAAGATGAAACGCATAATCCTGAAGAACGTTTGACATGCTTGCAGTTAGGAAGAAAACAAAATGATTTCCCAATGAAAGATGCAAGTTTTAAAATCTTTAATGTCGGATTTGACAAACTCAGGCGCCATGTTTCCATGCTGATTTGAAAACTCCCCTGTGGACACTTGAGTGTTTGGGGCTGATCCTGCTGGCTATAGCCAGCTTCCCTTGCTGCCACTGCTGATGATCTGAGAGGTGCTGTCACGGCCCCAAAGATAGATGGAGCTGGGGAGGGAAGCTGCCTGTTTCTGGGGAGTCCCAAAGGGGGCCTGGAATGCTTGGTGATCTCACTGAAGGGAGCTGAGGAAGTATATTCAATGCTCTCCCAGTTGTTGAGGTAATATAGTTCCAGCAGGACTTGGCGAATCATTCAGGTGGCAATTCTAAGAACACTTTCCCAGGAGTGAGCCCCAGTGAATAAAACCGGACTGACTTTTGAATAGACCTGATCAGGACTGCTTCCTAAATGTTGGTCCTGTGGCTTCCTTGCCTAGCCTGCTCCATAAACAGTTACATGTTTATTGTATTTGTTATGGGTGAGTCTGGCTTCTGAAATTTTGGGCCAGCTAAGAATGCCAGCTCTTGCCATTGTAGGAGAACTCCTGCTGGTAGTCCCTACCTTCTACTCCTGCTCAGTAGGGGGGAAATGCCTGAGATATCACCATCACTTCAACGGTGGGATGACACTCTGGCACAACCCAGAAGTGAGGTCATCACATCAGGGGGCCAATGCAGGATTTAACTGAAACTCTTATGTTCATAACGCTATCCTAGATATACAGGTTGCTTACCTGTAATTGGAGATCTTCGAGTGGTCATCTGTGCATTCACACCTCTGGGATAAAGTGCGCCTGCGCCGATCCCGATCGGTAATCTTCAAAGCCTAACGGATTTTCGCGCCAGCTCCCCGGTCACGTGCACGTCCCACTGCGCATGACCCGGGGAGAGGCACGAGGATCCCGCCAGTTCCTTCTGACCGCTGCTAACAGCCCCCAAGGAAAAAAGTGAGGGAGACCGAAAGCAGAGGGGAAGGAGGGCGGGTGGTGTGAATGCACAGATGACCACTCAAAGATCTCTAATTACAGGTAAGCAACCTGTATATCTTCTTCGTGGTCTCTGTGCATCACACCTCTGGGAGAATAGCGAGCAATGAACACACCACATACCTGGAGGTGGGTGCTGGAGGTCTCACATCTGAGCTGCTTGCAGGACTGCACGGCCCACCACAGTACGCTGATGGACGCGGACATCTAGGGCGTAGTGCTTCACAAACGTGTGAGGGGACGCCCACGTTGCAGCATTGCAGATGTCTCCCAGGGGAATGCCCTTGAGGAATGCTGTGGAAGTAGCCACGGCTCGAGTGGAGTGTGCCCGGAGGGACGCCGGCAGTGGCCTTTTGGCCAGAAGATAGGCGAGTTTTATCGTCTCAACTATCCACTTCGAGAGTCTTTGAGACGACAGTTTCTGTCCCTGCCTGGGCAAGGCATAAGAAATGAAGAGAGCTGGAGACTTGCGAAAGGATTTTGTCCGGTGCAAGTAGAAAGACAGGGCTCTCTTGACATCTAAAGTGTGTAGACTACCGTTGCGTTGGGTCCTGGGGATCAGGAAAAAATACCGGCAAGGTGATATCCGCCCCTATATGGAAGTCCGAGACTATCTTAGGCAGGAAAGCGACATCTGGAGCCAAAGTGACGGCATTATGATGAAACGTGAGGTACGGTGAGTCGCAACGGAGCGCCGAGAGCTCACTCACGCGTCGAGTAGACGTGATGGCCACTAAAAACGCAACCTTCCATGACAAAAGTTGAAGACTGCATGAGGCCATAGGTTCGAAGGGTTTTCCCATCAGTTTAGTGAGAACCAGGGGCAAGTCCCATGCCGGGACTGGTGTCCGCACTGGGGGATAGAGGCGATTCATTCCCTTGAGGAATTGTTTCGTTGTTGGGTGGGAAAACACGGAATAGCCATCAATCTTAGGATGATTGACTGAGATGGCTGACAAGTAGACTCGGATAGATGAGTGACACAGTCCCCTGTCCTTACATGACAGGAGGAAACCAAAAACATCTTTAAGTCCGGCGGGGACTGAGGGCCGTCCCACAGACGCCAGGAAAGTTAAAAACTTAGTCCATTTTGACTCATATGAACGTCGAGTGGAGAGTTTGCGTGAGTTCAGTAGAACTTGAGCAATGCGTGATTCTAACCCTAAGTTTGGATCAGCCACACTGTCAATTTCAGCCTGGGCACATCGTGGTGCAGTACTCGGCCCCCGCGCATCCCGAGGAGGTCTGGGTCCGTCGGGAGATGGAGATACGTCCCTCGTGAGAGGCTGAGGAGCGTGGGGAACCAGGGTTGTCTCGGCCACCATGGGGTAACTAGAATTGCCCACGGTCGCTCTGTCAACAGTTTGTGGACTACTCTCGGTATGAGAGGGATTGGGGGAAATAGGTACAACCGTTTCCCTGTCCACCGGAAGAGGAGACCGTCTCCGAGAGAGGTCGGGTCCGTTCCTGCTCTGGAACAGAACAGATGGCACTTCTTGTTCTCTCGAGAGGCGAATACATCCACGGATGGATGTCCCCAATGGTCGAAGATTGGAGTCAGGTAGAGGGGGTTCAGCTCCCACTCGTGTAGGGATGCTCCCCCTCTGCTTAGGAAGTCCGCTTGGACGTTGAGTAGTCCTGGGAGATGAGTTGCCACCAGGTGAATATCTAGTGCCTGGCACTCGTTCCACAGCTCTATCGCTAACCGGCAAAGTCCACGGGAGACCGTCCCACCCTGGCGGTTGATGTAAAACATAGTGGTGGTGTTGTCTGTAAGGACAGTCACCGTTTTCCCCGTTAGGGATTGGCGGAAAGATCTCACTGCGTAGAGAACTGCCAGCAGCTCTAAGAAATTGATATGGTTGTGTGCCACAGAGGGGTGCCACCTGTCTCCCACACCTACACCGTCCAGGTGAGCTCCCCAGCCCCATAGGGATGCGTCCATGGTGACGGTCGCTGAGGGGGGTGGAAGCCGGAAAGGTGCACCTGAGTGTAAATTCTGGGGCACAAGCCACCAATTCAGGGTCTCCAGGACCTGAGTAGATATCTGGAAAAGTTTGGAGAGAGACATAGGGGTCGACGGGTCTGGCTGATAAGGAGGGAGGTCGACATCGGGTGAGGTGGGTATCGGCATCGTTAGTTTCGGTATCGGTTTCGGTATCGGAGTCGGAGTCGGGGGATCTCGGCATCGGGAGACTCTTGACGATGTCGATTGGCGATCCCACTCCGCTGGGTACCATTGTGGAGGTGGCGGGTAGGAGGAACCATACAGGTATCGCCATTGACGGACATCCCACGGCACCGAAGATGGGGGGAGGCGCCAGTCTCGCTCGCCTCTCGGTGCCGGCATCGGGTCGGGCCCGGTCTCGGGACTGCTGTGAGGGATCTGCGTCAGCTCGATGTCGGGTTCCGAATCTGTGAGCTGGATGGGTCGCGGCATCGGGGAGACGGGGCTGCCCCGGGGTCGCTCGCGCCCTGGAGGGTCAAGCTGCGGAGACCCGTGCTGGGTCATGTCGGACGCGGGATGCATCGACGAAGCACTCGAGGTTTTGTGCTTCAGCTTGCCCTTACCCTCTTTGCCCTCCTTACGCTTCTTAGCGGGAGTTCGTGGCAGTGAGAGGGGTCTTTTCGGTGCCGACTTCTCGGTGCCGGAAGGGCTTCGCATCGGTGGCAATGTCGGGCCCGTCGGTACCGATGGGGATGTTGCCAAGGCGTCGGCTGCGGACATCTTCGGTGACAACGCTGCCTCCAAGAGAGCCACTCTGAGTCGGGCCGCCTGGTTCTTACGAGTTTGTTTGGAGAACGCGGCGCAACTCGAACAGGAGTCGACACGATGCGACTCGCCTAGGCACAGCAAGCAGAGGGAGTGCTTGTCGGGGGGGGGGGATTTTACTCCCACACTTAAGGCAGCGTTTAAAGAAACCCCACCGCTGGGCCATAGGCCGGGCGGGGAGTAGAAGGAGGAGAATCCAAAAGAGAGTCCAGGAAAACAGTCCGTAGGTCAAGTAAAGCCAAGAAAATCAGTCCGAAAGGCCTTTCCAAAGTTGGAAAAAGAAGAAACGAAAGTTAACTACCGACCGGAGCGGAGAGGGGGTCCTCACGACGCGGCGGTCAGAAGAGAACTGGCGGGATCCTCGTGCCTCTCCCCGGGTCATGCGCAGTGGGACGTGCACGTGACCGGGGAGCTGGCGCGAAAATCCGTTAGGCTTTGAAGATTACCGATCGGGATCGGCGCAGGCGCACTTTATCCCAGAGGTGTGATGCACAGAGACCACGAAGAAGATCCACAGAAAATGAAAGGGGGCGGCTGAGGCAATGGCTGGCCAAATACTCATTTTCATCTAAAAAAAGCTCAGCGGAAGCACACGAACCTTTGAACAAATGCAAAATGTAAGCATGCTAACAGATCAGTTGCTGTGCTGAGTCTACAAGTGAAGCCAGCCTGAAGAGTTTTCCAGGTCATCACATCACAAGGTATGAGATTGAGGGGCAGGCAAGGGAGATGCTTATCTGTAACTCCATGACTTAGTAGCAGTCTGCCAGACTGTATACTATGACAGCCAGTGTGTGTAGTGGCTATAGGGTCAGATTAGGGTCAGGGAGACCCAGGTTTGAATCCCACTCCTGCCATGGAAGCTCGCTGGGTGACCTTGGGCCAGTCACGCACTCTCAACCTAATCGGCCTCTCACGGTTGTTGCGAGGATAAAAGGGAGGAGAGGAGAATGATGTAAGCTGCTTTGGGTCCCCATTGGGGAGAGAGGCAGGGTACAAATGAGTTAAATAAATAAAAATAAAGTAAAATGAGACTGTACAAGAGACAGGGAAGCCTCTGCTTGTGGTGAGCAGCTGGACTTCCTCGGGGGCTTCAACAGCCTGGGAGCAACTCTGGCACACCGCCAGCCTGTATGCAGCACGCTTTGCTTGCCTGCCATGAAGAACTGTTCAACAAGCTGCTCTCCTCATGTCTGGAGGATGCACAGTCACAGGCAAGGTATAAGACTGATGCTCAAATGCTGCATTTTTTTAAGAAAGCCAAACATATTCAAGCATCATTTGCAAATTCTAGCCAAAGCAGATAATTATGATAACAAAAGGTCACTCCTTTTATCATAAAATGCAAGAGGCTCATTAGTGACCGAGGCAGAGAAGAAATACAGGAAAGTAATATTCAGGAGGGGCATTCCCTAGCCCTACAATCAAGGGAAAAACATGTTATGTGTGTATTTATCTGCAGACAAGTTGCTCCATTGGTCTCTTATCTGAAATGTATGATGATTTCCAATTACGTGACACTTAAAAATGGCTCCGATTCCAGTATTCTTCCATAGAGGGGTTTCAGGATGAGCAGAGATTACAATCCTATTTGTTTGGCATTTTCTATGTGCGCTTTCATTAGGGGATGCCGTGAAGGAGGGCAAAGTTCCCAAGTGCTGGTGGGGGAGAGAGCAGAGAGGGCACTTTAAGGGCTAAGAGACATGAAATATTTTGCTTAGAACGGCAAGGCCACTCTGGAAGTGCCTTTCTCCACAATCTGTCCAAAGCATCAAGCTGAAAACAAGGTGGAGCACTGTTTCAAGCAGAAACCAGCTTTGCTTGATGCTGAACGGCTGGTTTCTCTTGATGCCACCAAAAAAAACTCCCCCAATCTCTAGACCAGTCTTATACTTTTAAAAGTGTATTTAATGTATGAGATGACAAATTGACAGCTATATGTATGAATAATGATGAAGCCAATAAAAAAAAATCAGATCGGCTCTGAGGAAGGAGGGAAAGGGGCAAGACTGATGGCTGAGCCAGTGTTCAACTTTGATGTAGGCATATCTGTTATTTCAATCATGAAGCCAGGCTTATACCTTTGTCTGAAGAAATTCTTGAAGCAATAAAGGATTACAGGATTCTCTAAACCTTCGATGTTTAGTTTGAATAGTTTTTCCATCACCCGACATTCATTGTCAAACCATGGACTGTAAAATTTCTGGGTTCCTAGTGACTGACAGATAGAGGCTGATGCCAATAGTTCTAATGGTCTGGCCAGGATTAGAGAAGCATTTTGCTAGGCTTATACCATAGAGCTCGGTCATTTATTATAATGCTTATTCCATCCTATTGGAACTTCGGAACAATGGCACTATCACAATTAGCAACCAGTATGTGCCCCAGATCTTTGATATTTAATTTCCCTCCCCTTTCTCCTACACAAAACGTTACCTGCTTCATCTTCAACTGATTCCAAAAATCCACATTAAAAAAAAAAAGCAAAATACAAACGTTTCCTTTAGCTGTACCAGCCAGTTAAAGCAACAGCCCACAAACACGCTTTCCAGTGGTGCATTCTACTTGTCCCAGTTGATGCTGCCGGTTTCTTCATCCAAGCCCCGGGAATGTCTGCGGTCTGGACATCACCCAGTCTTGACACTTCAGTGTTTTGTAGGAGAGGGTTAACCAGTCTGAGCCTAGAACAGCAAGCCTGTAAACTCCTTTCCCTGACGGACCAGTGCTGAGATCGCTCCCACCAATGCAGGTAAGAAGGCGCACAAACTGTGGAGTGTGCTACATTTCCGAGACCAAGCTTCAGGCATCTGAGCTGGAGGAGGAAAGCTTCAGTGTTGGGCAGCTGTTTGTGAATCATGCTCTAAGTATACACCTCAGATTTTTACTATAGTCAAGAGGATAAAGGGTGCGTGTGTTTTGCAAACGAATGAGATTGGGAGTGCTGCTCAGATTTATTCAGTGTCACCTCCTATTAATGAGACTGGAAAGAAACAGTATTCTTGATGAATGCCAACAGTTCTATTTTCTTTTCAGTGAGTATGATCGGAGGAAATATGGCACTGGGCCTCTATATCTGAGACAGCAGTTTATACTGAGAATGCTGACTACATGAACAGATTTTAAAATCCAGTTAGATAGGGGGGGGGGGGCAATCCCAGTGTCTTCTTTGGAGAAAATATACATGCATGCAGCATCTTTAAAATAAAAGACAATTCTGTCTTCCAAAATGAAAATTTCTCTCAGTTAACTGTGTGTGTGTGTCTGGTAAGAAAAACTTCATTGCAAGGACTTGCAAGGACAATTCTGAACAGACTAGGCAGTTCTAAATGTACAATTCAAATAGAACAGTTCACCACACCACATCAAACTAGTGTACTTCCATTACATGGTTTTGTGTGATGATTTGGTAGCAGTCATCAACAGGAGCTTGCATAGATTTCAGTGGATATATAGGCAGTATGTTTAAGATGAAGGCTCAGAGTGCACGCACAAAACAGGATTAGGCAAAAGGCATCAATTGTGGCAACCTAGATGGCCCTGATGGACCAAACATCAGCCTTCACGAATGGAACTCACCGACTCACTTCCCACTGCAATCCATTACCCCCCCTCCACATTTTGTCCTGAGGGTCAGTGGACCCTCCTTAAGAGAACAGGGAACAAAGTGGAGATCTGTAGGGAAGGGGGATTCGCAGAAATCATCCCTTTATTTTCTTACAACACGAGTGCCTTATGTTTTTGGACACAAATGGTAGGACACAAGCCATCATTTTCAGACCTGCCACATGGAATCTGCTTACTTAGAAATTCGTTTATTTGGTTATTCAGTCACTAGGAATCACAGAAAAGTAATCGGAATGACTAGGGAATTGGTTTCTTATTGATGTTTTCCCTTTGCTTATACCGCTTCTTCCTCCCCAATGGGGACCCACATCACACCAGGCCCTCCTGTCTTCCGTCGTGCTCTGGAGTTTGCTTAATTTCATGTTTGTTGTATTGATAACACTGTCCGACCATCTCATCCTTTGCTGTCCCCTTCTTCTTTGATCTTCAGTCTTTCCCAGCATCAGGGGAGCACTCCAGGGAGTGCTCCCTTCTCATTTGGTGGCCAAAGTATTTGAGCTTCATTTTTAGTATCTGGCCTTCCAGGGAACAGTCAGGGTTGATTTCCTTTAGGATTGACTGATTTGATCTCATTGCAGTCCAAGGGACTCTCAAGAGTCTTCTCCAGCACCATCATTCGAATACATCTATTCTTTGGGCTCGGCCTTCCTTATAGTCCAACTGTCGCAGCCATACATCAGTACTGGGAAATACCCAGATGCACATTGACAAAAGGCCAAATGACATGTTGAAATACTATCAGAATGGCAGTTAATGGAACATAATCTACTCAAAATGGTGTCTGCACTGCTGGTCTAATTCCTAAGTGGCTGGAGAAAGGTGGGATGCATCAGTATTGGCAGCACAATGATTTGGGCAGGAAAAGGCCACACTCAGCATTTTTAGAGAAGTTGCATATAGAAATGCTGTTTCACTGCAGCTGATCATCTTCCACTGATGTTTCAAGAGAGGCTTTGGACCTAGTTAGACATGAACTCAAAATGAAAGATGCAAGAGGCACAAGAGCACATGGCGCAGGAGACACTGGCAACTGACAGGACTGAACGCTGACTCAGCTAGTTTCTAATAAGCATAGCCCCTTTGCTTCCCTGTCCATTATCTCTTACTGCACTGTGTTCTGCAAATTGCTAGTTCTAACCTATTGGAAGAACAACAGATGCCTCTTAGCAATAGTGATGTGCGTAGTCCATAATGACAGATGATTGCTTAAATGGGCAACTGGTATTCTACAGACCTTAACAACATTTGAATACTGAGGAAGAAGCTAATTACTTGATTCAGTCAACATTAAGATGCCATTTATTAAAAGGTCCTTTTAGAACCTACCCTATGAGCCCTCAATATACTTTATAGTAAATCCACCCAGGTTAGCCATAAAAACCAGGACCATAAAAAATGTTCTTACCCACTAGTAGGCCTCCATTTGAGCCTCCGTTAATGGTCAGTTTCTTTGGAGACGTATACCCCTGTTTGATAAGATACTCTGCCGCACACTGAAAGTCATCAAAGCCGTTTTGCTTGTTGGCTAGGATACCACCTAAATACAATCAATGAAATGGTGAGTTAACCCATTTAGAAACACACATGCAGACATGCTTGCTTTGCTGATTTAAAGCATTTATTCTTATGTGTGTGTACATGCAAAAAGAATTGCTTGAGGGTGAATCTTCAATTTCATTAGCATTTTAATAATTCATGCTGCAGAGAAATACAAAAGACAATGGTGATCTCTTTCAAGAAAGAATTTGCAAGACGGTTCTGCCAATAACTTTAATGCTTTCAGAAGTCTTGAATAATACATACTTGGGCTGAGGATTGAGAATAAAAAAGGTGATGTTACTAAAAATTGAGACATCTAAAAGCTGTGCATTGCAGATTCATGATGAAGTGGCCATGAGCGTCTCCAACTCTGATTTAGCTTAATGGAACGTTTATGACATTATGTTCATTCATGGCATTTTAAGATACAGAACTTCTTAAACCTGACATTGCAAAAAACCTTGCCAACAATACTCGTTTTTGGATCTGGCATTTTCAGCAGATCTACTCAAGAGTCTGTAGCTGAAACCAACCAGGCAAAAAGACAGACTGAAAAATGCGTATGAAGAAAGTTAACAGCACTCTAATGTATACATCCTTATTTTCTGTGTTATGCTTTCAGAAGTTGTTTTAGAGAAAAGGATGAAACATGAAAACTTGGAAATGAATCTTTTGGTAAGTAGCACTCTCTCTCTCCCCACCATAAAGAAACAGATTATTGTACCCAGGGCTGCTCAGAAGCTGCACCCGAAGAGAGAGGAGTCTTTGCCCCAACTCCCCTGGTATACTCAGTCTGCAATGCCTCTAAAGGTCAAGAAAGATACTCTGCTCTACTCAAAGGCAGAGTTTTATTATTAATTCATACTGGCCGAGCCCTGCGACTTAGTCCCTTGGCTCGAATTATGTCCTGGCTAGTGGGAAACGGAAATTATGTAAACAGCTAAAATTAAAGACCAGGCTGGTAGTTCAGCAGTTCGAGACCCGAATGCTGCATGATGGAGTGAGCTCCCGTCTCTGGTCCCAGCTCCTGTCAACCTAGCCGTTTGAAAGCAAGAAATTGCAAGTAGATAAATAGGTACCACTTCGGTGGGAAGGTAACAGCGTTCCATGCACCTCGGCGTCTAGTCATGCCAGCCACATGACCACGGAAACGTCTTTGGACAGTGCTGGCTCTTCAGCTTGGAAACGGAGATGAGCACCGCATCCCTAAAGTCATATTTGACTGGCTTTCGAGCAAGGGAAACCTTTACCTAACCTACTATCCTTACATCAGTTGACTCTGGATGTTTCTTGCTTTGCAGGAGGGGTGTCTGTAGCCAAGATCTTTTTTTTTAAAATCACACATAAAATCCAGGCTTTAATTAGACTCTGGATATAATCACTTCTAGCACAAACAGTTGACATTAACATATGAATACATTTCATTTACTATTGTCTCTGTTCAATTATAAACCTGTGCCACACATAAAAATAAACCACCCAACATTGACTCCTATGTCTTGCAGTCATGAAAGTAAAGAGCAATATCAGCTTGTATAAACTCTCTTGGTATTAGACTTACATTAATTACTATCAATTACAGACATAGAAAACAAATTACTTGTTGAAACAACAATCCGTAACATTTACTGAATTCTAAAAATTATGTTATTGCTTTATGTGTATCATGAATATCGGCATTCTGTAAATATTTGCACATGAAGCCATTTAGTATTAATTTGCCTTTAAGAACCTATTATTTTTTCCTTTTAGATTAATAAAACCTGACTGATTTCAGAAATTCTTTTAACGGCATCCCTTTTTTCAGAGTAAGATGGCAACATCCCAGTTAACTATGATTCTTTCCATGAAATCTAAGCAATTCTAAACTTTCTGAACCTCAGAAACAGCTGTCTATGAAATTAACAAAAAACAGACTTCCAACTAGAACCAATAAATGGACTGGTGCAGAAATTAAGCCAGGAAATTGGGAAAAATAAACCCCTTTCAAATCAGGGTAAATTTTATTAAAAACTCATTAGAGTGCTATGGTTAATTTCCATTACTGAAGGGTACTTAGTCTTGAGAAATACTGCTGTGCATATGCTGTCATGAGTGGTTTCTCTTTATGAAAATCATCACAGATTTTCTTCTTTCAATTACTGGTGAACACTCCAGACAAGCCTTGCCGTCCAAATGAAAATAATGATACTGATCAAAATTGTGAAGGTATAACCTGGGCAATGCAAAGAAGGATGACTTTTTCAGAAATGGTTCAAAATGGCTTTGAGAAAGGATGCTGCCGAGGAAAAGATAACTTCGCTATGTGCACCAAGAAAGAAAAATTCCAAATGAGTTTTTGCTGCAAGTACAAATGAAGTTCCAAACAACCATCTTGGAGCTACGTAGCTGGAACATGGGTAGCTGCAGAAATGACAACAAGAAGCCATTTACCTTTGTGCCAAGTCTCTCCATATTCACCTCCTCCTCTGATGTTAGCTACAGCTAGGATACCACCAAGGTGCCTTATAAAAATAAGTCTTGAAACGCTGTAAATATGAAGAGATAATTGATTGGTAAATATTTTCAGTGCACGGCCCTTACTATTCCCCAGTAATTGAGCTCTACCTGTTAAACGATGTAGTTTTGGTTCACATGAAAATATCAGTGTGAAGCTTCTCCCATGGTTCTAAGATTAGCAGCAAGGATCAAAGACTGGACACAGTAATGGCCGTAAGCATAAATGGCTTTAAGACAGATTCATGGAGGATAAGGTCCATCAATAGCTCCTAGCCATGGCGACTCAAAGGAATCTACATATCCAGAGGCAGCAAACCTATGAATACCAGTTCTAGGAGGCAACATCAGGAGAATGGCTTAGCCTCTATGTTCTCTTTGCTGGCCTTCTCGGGCAACTTGCTGGCTGCTTTGTGAAACAGTTGGCTGGACTAGATATAGTTATGGTTTTTTTTCCCATTCAAGGAGAATCTTGCTCACATTTATACAAATTAATGCAGTGTCAAAAATGTCCTTATTAATTACAAACCCTTTGATCCCTTGCTCCTTCAAATCTCTGTATAGATCAAATTCTGCAGCAAACTCTTCATTTACAAAAACAGACTCCAAGATCTGTTTTCTTCCTGAGTCATAGCCCTTCAGAGAATTAAGGTGATGAGCAGCTCCCAAGTATGTATGAACCAGGCAAGGGGGGGGGGGGATCGTGTAATTAAGGCCACTCACTCAAGTTCTAATACCTTCCTTTTTGTTTAGAAACTATAGAAGAGAGGCACAGTGTTAACTAGACTGGGGCTAGCACTCTGTGGTTAGATGGCAATCAGGACACCGGAATTTGGACATACCCCACTTAATTCAAATAAATGTTTTCTTTGGATTACTATCTTGTACCTAATGTTGCAAAAAAACCCAAAACCCAATGTATTGAGTTTACCAAATACTAAGAAATGAGTTATATCCTTTCACCTGTGCTGGAGAAACAGAACTCCTACCACCAACACCACGTGCTCAAAACAGAGAAAACCTGACTACAATCAGGGAATAGCTGATGGGAACACATCTTGCCTAATTTAAAACAGCTACACTCGCTGCCAAAGTATTTTGGAGTTCAGTTCAAGGTGATGGTTACGGCCTTTAAAAGCCCTTCATGGCTTATAATGCACATATGAATAAGGTATATAAAATAAAACAAAGTTTGAGTCCAGTGGCACCTTTAAGACCAACAAAGTTTTTTATTCAAGATATGAGCTTTCGTGTGCATGCACGCTTCCTCATATACACTGAAATAGAAGTTACCAGTCTAAACACAGAAGGTGAATAGCACATTAGCATACAACACACAGTGAAGCATCAGTCTCCAATTTTGACATATTTATTTGCTTCACTGTGTCATCCCCCCCCCCCCCCCCCGGGAATTAAATTCAAACAAATGATGACCATATAAACTTAGCTTGCTATTCCTGTTTGGTTCTCGCATCTGTTAAAACATCTTCATTATGCTGTATGCTAATTTGCTGTTCTCCCTCTACCTATATGTACGGACTGATAACTTCCATTTCAATTTTTCTGAGGAAGTTTGCGTGTACACCAAAGTTCATAACTTGAATAAAACTTTGTTGGTCTTAAAGGTGCCACTGGACTCCAACTTTGTTCTACTGCTTCAGACCAACATGGCTGCCCACCTGAATGTATATAAAGTAAGTATCTGTAGGGTTACCTCTTCCCATGTATCCCCCATGCACCAACTTAGGTCTTCTAACTGCCACCTTCTAGTTGTTCTCCTGCTTAAGATGGCTTGGTTGGCATCTACTAGAACACACTCCTTCTCTATAGTGGCTCTCATCTCTTGGATGGTCTTTGACTTGGTCTTTAGAAATGTTCAGGAAACACTGTAAGGCCATTTTATTTGTGAGGGCTTTTTAATGGGGTTTAATTTGCAGGCCTTTTCTTGGGGGAAGAGAGTTAATGCTGCTCTATTGTATCCATATGCTTTAAATCTTGGAATTGTGAGCTGCCTTGAACCACAAGGGGAAAGTGGGCTATAAATATTTTAATACACAAAACCATAGCTTGAACTAAATTTATTAGTCCTAATGTCAGTTTAGTGTGACATACAAACATGGACATCCTATTGTAACCCAACTCCTGGACATTAGCCTTCACTAAAAAACAGGCCAGGTCTTTGTGGGTGAACTGGGGAAACAATGAAGATGATGAAACCGATATTGGTTAAGGAAACTATGGGTTTGAATGAGTGTCCACAAAACAAATCTTACTTTTACATGTTAATCATAGTTAAAACAGGCCATGAGTTTGACACTACATATGAATCAAAACACCAACTTTAATCTATAAATCTTTGCCTTTGGGTAAAGGCTTTTGGCATTCAGTCCCACAAGATAGTTGATTGCCCAGAATTGGTTGGGGGGGGGTGGTGGTTGCGGGGTGGGTGGGTGGGATGGTGGTTTAGCAGCTAGAAACACCATTCTCCTCAGATGGAAATCTCAGTCTGTCCACCGATATTTGTGAATGGGTAGATAAATTGATTGTGTCAAACATAAAATGAGAGAAAAATCACCTCTAATACCACTGTTGGAATTTCTTTTCTTTGTGAAAATTAAGAAGTGGATATTTTCCTTCAGTTATGTTGCTTGTTTACTAGTATTACTACTATTTGTATTTTCCTTATCCCTCCATTAGTAAACGATTATTACAAACTGTATTGCCAGACATGGAACAGAGGGAGAGGAGGGAATGGCATTGTACTTTATTTTTGTTTTAATTATTTATATTTGTAAGTCTCTTCACAGTGGAGAAATATATTCTTTCCCCCTATGTTTACATTATTTACATATGCCAATATAATATTGATTAAGAAGGGAAGTATCACAAATTTCTTGCTTCCTATTTATTTGATCACATGCTGTCCCCACCTGAACAAAGTGTGAGTCCAGTGGCCCCTTTAAGACCAACAAAATTTTAATTAAGGTATAAACTTTCATGTGCATGCAGACTTCTTCAGACAAGTGTCCACCTGTTATACACAGAAAACATCTTCAATTTCTACTACTTAACCTTTTAAGTCTTTTTAATGCAGAGGAAAACAAGAGCTCTGCAGCTCATTATGAAGATGTCTGAATCATTAATCATCTTTAAATATAGTTATTAACCAAGGCATTTAGAATTAGTGATCAAAAAGGTGAAATGATAAGAAAAAGGTCTGCTGTCAATTAAGCCTAGAAATTAATGGATGCCCAGATAGTAACAATAATGTACAGCAAGAATGGAATAGAAAACATTTCAGAGTTTCCCCTCAGTTCAATTGTTTACTTGCATTTTTAGCAAGAGGCCTGCAGCCAAATCCCACTCAGCCATGAAGCTCACTGAGTGACCTTGGGCCAATCATACACTGTCAGGCTATGCCAACCTTTCAGGGTTGCCAGGAGGATAAAAACAGAGGAGGGGAGAACCATGTATACTAACCTGAACTACCTGGAAAACAGATGGCATCCAAATAAGGCAGACAGAATATTTGCATACTTATTCCAAATCATGATTCAATATCTTTAGTACTCTTTACTATTCCACCAGATCAGCAATTATGTGCAAACTTGTTGCTCTGCTCTCTTCCTCCTGTCCCTCCCTCCAGTCGACTGCCTTCCCTACATCCTGGGCATCTTTTGACTTATTTTGTAAACACTTTACATTTGAAATCCTGGTATCTGGTCAGGACCTAGCTGACCTCACAGGTAGCGCTAGAAGCAATCGAATCAGGGCCTGAAGGAAGGGCTCAGCGCATAAGCTGAGGAGTAGCCTTAAAGACAAAACAAATCCAGTCAGGCTGGATTTACCCCTCCTAAGGTTTCCAGCTCTCAGCCTCTTCTATCTGGACTTTCTTCCATCGCACTCTTTCTCCTCAATTCTTGCTGAGATTTTTCCTAACCAAGCGCATGTGCCTGATTCTTCAGAGACACTAGTGGTGAAAACAAAACATCTCAACCTGTCCCACGCTCTTAGCACCAACAGTGAACTGTTCAAATGAGATTATGGTTTGTACCTCCTGAGCCACAGACCGTCCCAGTTAGGGGGTGTGCACAAAAAATAAAATAATACTCAGAATTATAGAGATTCAGGGTTCTCTGATCTGAATATATCTGGTATGCCCCAATATTCCTGAATATCAAGATTGGTATGGATACCCTATTCGGGAAATATTTGGGATTCCCAAATCTATTCAGCTCTATCATACCCTGTGAGGCCATTGAAGTCATATGGGGCAAAGTACAAGCTGAGGGGCAGCATTTTCACAAGGAGAGTAGAAACAGTAGACTGCACTAGTGGCCAGCAGCAGCACCCTGAGCCACTGCAGCAAAGGCCCGCCCCACAGGTCTGCTCTGAAGTCAAAGCACAGCCAAAGAATCACAATCTGAAGGAGGGGGAGGGGGAGGGGCGGGGAAAGTAAGGTAGTTGCTGGATGTCAGCAACAACCTCGCAAAGTTGCAAACCTGCAATGCAATGCCATTTGCAAATGCACTGCAGTGATTGGCTGCAGAGATCCCCCTCCCCCTATTGCCCTGGGCAAATGGCGGGAAAGAGGCTGAAATGATGGGAAACAGCAAGGAAGAGGAGGTAAGTCTCTCTCTTTAACTTTAACCCCGCCCCCCCCCCACTTTCTACTGTAGAGATTCTCTGGGAGAATCTGCTGGACTTGTGCTATTTCCCCAACCACTGGAAACAATGGTGGGATGGGGGTACCCTCTTTGGCTTTTTCTGGGCACTGCCATGCTGGCACTGGGTTGTGTTGATGGGCACTGTTGCGTTGCTTCCGCTGTCCTTGCAACCCCCCTTCCCCTCACTTGGACTGTGATTCTATGGCTGTGCTTGACATCAGAGCTGTCTGGCTGGCCTTTGCCACAATGGCACCAGCGTACTGCTGCTCGGCACTAACAGGCTGGCACTGGGTGGGTTCTGCTGCTGGCCACTAGTACAGTGGGCTGCTTCTGCTGTCCTTGCAGAAATTCCACCCCTCAGTTTGTACTTCAAAGATTCTCACATTTGACCTGAGTCCAGTTGGTTCCTTGGCACTGCCACAGTGGAACTGATTCTGCTGGGTGCAGTGTACTGGTTTTCCTGCTGGCCTAGCAAACAATATCCCCCCCAACTCCACTTGCTGTGGCAGGTTATATTGTTTTCTTTTGAGACTTGAGGGTTCTTTTGGGGAGAGGCTCCAGCAGCTACACTGCAAATTTGGTGCCTCTACCTCACCCCCCCCACCCAAGCCCCTGATTATATATCCTATATTCATTTGCCGAATACAGATCGGAGAATCATATTTGGTTGTTTTCCTGAATAATGCCAATAAGGCTTTATTCGGGTATATATTCGGCTAGTCTGCCAAAAGCAAACTCCTAGTCCTACGTCTTTCACTCTGAACTACTAAGAATATTTTATGACATGCTCAGCTCCACAAAAAAAGACCGACATGCAGCGTGAATGTGTTCTGTTTGCTATGTACATCAATATCTCTGTGGATAATCACCAAGATGTTTTCTGATCCTCCAGCTGAGGTCAATTATTAAGCTGGGAAGACAAGCAAGAGTTTTAAAACCCACTTTGCAATCTCCGGGAGCAGACATTTTGATTTCCACTTCTGTACCTATGACTCATAGATCTGGGTTTGATTGTCAGGACAAATCTATCCGTGCATGGCTGAGTGAGTGGCTGCTGGAGAGGACATATGATATTAGAAAATGGAAACATTAACTAGGCAAAGAGAAAACTCTTGGGCTGCGGATGGAACAGTCTCCTGCTGCCCCCAGTTCCTGCGACCTCGCAGTTTTTTTATTCGAACTTTCTACAATATAAACAGATTTCTACAATGGTACCGAGAACGAATCTGCTACATACTTGGAGAACAGATTCCCTCTAAATTTATTTATTTAATTTCTATTCCACCTTTACCTGCAATGGGGACCCAAAAGCTCTGTCCTCTATTTTATCCTCATAACCACCTGTGATGTAGATTAGGCTGAATGTGCATGACTGGCCTAGGGTCACCCTGCAATCTTCTATGGCAAAGTACAGATTTGAAGCAGGGAGACCCAAAAGGACACCCTTGTTGCCAATGGAGCATTCACATGAAAGAAACAGTGAAGAGAAGGTGGCTTCATAACTTCCGCACATTAAAAAAAAACAAAAAAACATCCAAATTCTGTGCCAAGGAAACCCCAATTCTGCATTCAGGTGCAAATCAATTACTTTTGGGATATTCTGCTTACTAGACTGAAGATTTGAAGAAGGAAGAAAACATTTTATTTTGCCAGTGACAAAAAATGAAGGGTCAAAGGTCACAGAGTAAGGAAAAGGAACCTCTGCATGGACCTGAAAGTAGCTTTCAGTTCAAATCAGCAGCAAGGAAACCATCTTCTCTGCCAAACGGCTGACAAACTGTAAGTTGTTAGCCACAGGACAGGAGGGCGTACATAAAGACTTAAGGTCATTCCCAAAAGGACACTCCTAGGAATACATTTTATAGCATCAGACCACTGATCTTCTAACTTTCTGGAAACTTCTATTGCTACGTTACTTACTTAGTTTAAAATTTTTACTTTGCCATGTGGCTCAAGAAAGCTCTCAAGTCTTTAATCACAGAGTAGTCCAGAGGTGCCATTCAGGCACAAAGGGAATTTAAATTCTTCCCCATGTTTCAAACTATTCCTCATGATTTCTTATCAGAAATACTCCCAGCGTAAGAGAAATATGACGTAGTCCCACATTCCTGTAAATGAATTCTGATCTCCTCAAGCTTATCTAGTTCTGTTACAGAAGAAATCTATATACTATTAGCCACCCGCCACCCCCATCTAAAGGTAAAAGTTTCCCTTGCTTGAAAGCCAGTTGAATCCGACTCTAGGGGACAGTGTTCATCTCTGATCCCAAGCCGAAGAGCCAGCGCTGTGGTCATGTGGCCGGCATAACTAAATGGCAAAGTGCACAGAATGCTGTTACTTTCCCACTGAAATGGTACCTATTCATCTACTTGCAATTTCTTGCTTTCGAGATAGCTAAATCTGCAGGGAGGCTAAACAGCTCTTTCAGCAAACTTGGGGCACTCCCCAAGTTTGCAGAAAAATCTGTCTTAAAAAAACCCAGTGTGGGGGGTTTAAACTTCCCCCCAAATAAAAAAAGCATTCTCTGTGCAAGCTCAAGCACAGAAAACAGACTTACCTTATGGGGTCTGGCAGGTCAGGAGCCACACTGGGAGCCGCACTAGGCCTAGTGGTGGAGGCACAATAGGTTGGGGTGTGTGCTGTGCCTGGTGACAGCGGTGCAATAGTACGGTGGCCAGGGAGGTGTGCTGAGTCTGGTGGCAGCACGGCAACCCAGGAGGCATGCTGAGCCTGGAGGTGGAGGTGCGGCAGCCCAGGAGCTGCGTTGGGCCCAGCAGTGGAGGTGCAGCGGCCTGGGAGCTGCATTAGGCCTCATGTCAGAAGCGCAGCAGCATGAGAACATGCTGGGCCTCGCAGCAGCATGGCACCACAGTCCAGGAGCCACAGCAGATGGGGGGGATGTGACTCCCCCCCTCCTGTGACTTCTGTTGTTCCCCCAAGCCAGCAGCCTACCACCCACCTGCTGGAAGGAAGGTGGGGAGAGCACCAAGGATGGGCGAAGGTGAATGGGAAGGGCGTGGGGGATATTGGAGAGCCAAGGGTGGGGGTAGATAAGGAGAGCTGCAAAGGTGGGGGTGCTAGGAGTGCTAAGAGGGGATAGGTGGGGAGAGCAGCAAGGGTATGGGGTGAGTGGGTGCCAAGGGGGGGGTAGATAGGGAGAGCTGCAAAGGTGGGGGGTCAGTGGAGTGCCAACGTGGGGAGAGCAGCAAGGGTGAGGGCGAGTGGGTGCCAAGGGTGGTGAGGATAGGTGGGGAGAGCAGCAAGGGTGGGGATGCTGATGGAGAAAAGGTGGGGACAAAAGAGATGGGGGTAGGTGAATGGGAGAAAGAAGTGAAATGGGGGTAAGTTGACAGATAAAGGGAATGGGAGAAAGGGGGGGAACGGGGGAAGGTTAACAGAGAAAGGGAGGGGTAAGTTAACAGAGAAGGGATGGGGGGGCAAAAGAATTGAGGGTACATTGACAGATAAGGGGAGGGGGAGATGGAGGGGGAAGATGGTTAGAGAAGAAGTGGGAAGGAAGCAAAGAGGGGGAAGGGATGCAACTTTTCCATAAATTTCTTGCAGATCCCCACTTGTAGACCGTAACATCTCTTTTTAACATACATGTTTACCTAAACCTTCTGAAGAGTGAAGGAGCATGCTAGTCAATTTGTATGCGATGGCTTCAGTTTTAGGCAGCACTTTTGAAGTGAACAAATATCCAGTGTTGTGAGAAACACAATTTTCTTTTGGTTTAGTATCCGTTCACTTCAATATTTGTTAGTCACAAATTAAACCTACATAATAAAATGTTCACCTTCTCATTCTAAGGCCACGGTCACACGACCCTTTAAAGCGGGAGGAACTGCTGTTTCCTTCTGCGTTTAAAGGGATCGTTCAGACCGGTCGGGACAACTCCTGCACTGAAGTGGGCTCAATTGTGGGCTTCTTCTGCGTTTTCCTTGATTTTCCCGGAGATCGTGCGAGGAACCCGCGATTGAGCCGATCTGGACAATGATTGCGAGAGAGGGCTGTCTGATCATCCCTCCTGTTTTTTTCCCCTTTTTTTGCGCTTGGGCACTCAAGCGCCCAAGTGCAAAAAGGGGGGGGGGAACTGCCCCGTGCTCCACTCTGGGCCTCGATGGCCGCTGCCTGCCCCCCCGCATGCTGGTAAAAGGGGGTGGTAAAAAACTTACTAGGCAGCAATCAGCGGGGCGAGCCAGCCAGCCAGGATGGGTCCACCACCATCGGCAGCAGAGGAGGGTGTAGAGCACTCTCCTGTGAGCAGGAAGGGTGCCTCCTCCTGCCACTGGTGGGGTTGGGATGTATGAACATCCCAACCCAAAAGGAAAACCCCCGGATAAAGTCCCAGCGAGACTTTATACGGGATTTGGGTGCCATGTGACCATAGCCTAAGATTACTGGTGCATTTTATTACTTTGATAAATATTTATAATACAGTTTCAAAATACGGTCCCCAAATCTGCTTACCTGTAGCTTGGCGTGATAGATATGTTGAACCCACCATAACCATAAAGGAACGCAGGTTGAGACCCATCTAATTTTATTCCTTTCTTCTGGATAATAAACATTGGGATCTTAGTACCATCTTTGCTGGCAAAGAAAACCTAAAGCAGAGGAGGGAGGGAATACATCATCACTAAAATAGAGTGGGTTTTCAAGAATGCTAGCTGCAGGCATGAACTCTTCTTCATCCAAGAAAGCAAGCAAGCAAACTAAGGCTTTAATTGCTAGAAACCATCAGAAGGTAAGAAGTACCCAGCACGCTCAGGCCAGAATCTGACAAGTCCAGCATTCTGACAGGTCAAAAGACAGGGATGAAAGCCTCACCTCCTTTATCGTACCTGTAATTCATTCAATACTCAGAGGTCCACTTCCTACATGTTAATCGCACAGATGGAAATACATGCACCTATACCCCTAGATTGCTAGGAAGGCTACTGCCTTTTACCAATGGTTTTTATCAAGGTATTTAGGAGCATTTAAACAAACGAATGAACTTGACAAGAACTAAACAAAGCCACCTCAAGTTCGATGCTACAGAGAGGCCTGTTGTTAAAATACCTAAGCATTTCATAACACATGGCGAACTAGACTTCCAGCAGTTAAAAACAATATCTATACAACGATATGTCTACACAGAAATAACAGCACTGTTATCTCATTATCATTTTCCAAACTGTGACCAGGCCAAGTTTATTTCGTAAAGGAGCTCAGATGTTTGTTTAATGAAAATGTTTTCATTTGTCCCTGAAAGGCGAGCAAACGAGAGCAACAGAGAGCTTCCCCAGAAAAGGAGATACAGAAAACTTCAGCCATTACTGTAAAGGCCCTGCTTCCTTGCTCACCAGGGTTGCCAGGTCTTACCTGGTTGCCGACGCATAGGGGGTCGTGGTGTCCCGTTCCTGGAGTTCTTCAGTACACATGCAAAGTGCGCACACTGCAATGACATCACCCAGAAGTGATGTCATCACGCAGGACATGTTGCAGGGAATGCTCAATGATAGACTCTATGGTTTTTCCTTAAATGATCACGTGCCCCCCTGCAATGTGCCCAGCAAAATGACATCACCTCCGGGTGATGTCATTGCGCTGGGCACATTGGCGCACACAAGGCTATTTGGGGACAGGGTTCCCCCTGCCAGCCGGATCAGGGCTGGCAGCAGACTGGGGGCCATGATACTATTTTACAGGGAAAGCTGGATCAGAGCTCTCCTGATGATTTTAGAGAGTGGTACAGTGGTGTTGACAGCAGCTTCTTTTTAGAGCTGGGAGGACCTAGGCGATTTAGGGCTTTAAAACCAACACCTTATATTGCTATGCAGACCTTCCCAATGGAGGAGAAATAGAAAGAGAAAGCAACATTATTTGTGTTTTTGATTTCATGTCCAAGGAAGCATCAACCATCATTCCAGTAGGTCACACAGAAAGCTGGGCAAGAGTTATTTTTATACTCCAACAGCAATATGATCCTCTCTACCACATGATATTTAAGAAGCATATCATCATGCATACTGTTGGTAAAATTAAACGGGAAATACCATTATGGCATCTCAAATCAGTTTGTCAATCGTACAGGCAGAAAATATTTCAGAAGCGAGGGGAGCTAAAACAACCACACCCTGCATTTGAATCAGTTCTCCGTATAGCCAGTATTTCTAAAAAAGGCCTCATATATCCAATATACACAAAGTATTGGCTTCACTGAACAACACTGCAACCTTGTCATACCAAACCATGTGGCGCAAGGACTGTGACTATATTCTCTCAGATGATTCTTGGAACCAAATTTGGTCTTCTCCCCCGTTCCACTCCAAAATTACATCGATGAAATCACAATCTTTTAAAATCTTGTCGCACTGGTACCTAACAACACATAAACTGGCTCACATAATTCCTTCATATAGTCCAAAATGCTGGAAAAAATGCGGCAACACAGGAAACTACCTGCATTGCTGGATCTTCTGTCCCAAAATCCTTCCTTTCTGGATTGCAGTACTGGATCAAATTAAATCATTCAATCACATAGATATTTCTCCCACACCTGAAAACTTATTTTTGAATGGATGGGCTGATAACTGTGCCGCATTTTCCAACACAGAAAGGGTCTCTATATTGCTTTTTGTGGCCAAAACTGTCATTGCCACACACTGGAAAACGACAATGGCACTTACATTTTCACAATGGCATAAAAAGTTGTGGGATTTGTATATCATGGCTAAGCTCTCGGATAATCTTACGCGTTTTGATAAGATTCCTACCCTTACTACTTTTGTTGCACCATGGTTTCCTATTTTAGAATACCTCTCCAATCAATAAGATATACCTAAAGTAATTGATGACCTATGGTTATGGTAGTGCTTATTAATGTAATCCTTTTGTTCACTATTGATAGCCTATGTATAGGTTAACTTTATGATATGTCTACTGATGGTACCATACAAATCTTCCTTTTGTGCTACAACTGTTATTGTAATTGACACTACACTGCACAATATCTGGGTACTTTGCTACTCTATCTCTGTATATTATAATCCTTTGGGAGTTTTCATGCTTGTAATGTTAATAATTTTAACTACATTTTTACTAAAATTTCAATAAACGTTACTGCATATAAAAAAAGGAAGCAAGGGGAGCAAAAGATAGATCTTTCAAAATGCTTTGCACACATTACAGACATTTTTCATTTAAATCGCCATGTGACAAATAGTTCCTGAAAGCACTTCATTTTTACAGGTTTTCCACCTCAGTAAACATTTTCATAACCAGTGCGAAGAATGTGAAGAAACACCTTGGAAATCCACAACATGGAGCGATAGAAACTGAAGTGTTGTGTGTGAAGAGAAGGAGCATCAGCCACACAACTGTCTTTGGAGCTCCTCGTAAACTGTTGCCTTCCAGATGAACAATAATCAGGCAGCTTCCACTAATGTCACCAGCCCCTTGGTGGGGGACAGGAGATTCCCTGGCACTCAGCTGGTGTTTTCCATCGCTGGTGTGAATGGCAGTAGGGGGAAAAAAATAACATTTAAAAAATGGCTGCCAGCCAATGGTGTGATGTGGCTTCTGCGAAAACCTGGAAGTGACACTGCACCTCTCTAGGAATTGATTGAAATTTTGGCAATTCCTAGAGATGTGTGATGACACATGGCAGCCACCACCTATGTCCCTGAACCCCATCCTTGCAGCGGCAGTTATGACATGTCTGGGCAGCCTCTCGCTTTCCCCAATCTCCACGTACACCCGGATTCAGAGACTTGCGTTCTTTAATGCACACACAGACCCCTTGAATATGGGGGATACCCTACTGATTCCAACGGGGGGGGGGCATGTTTCCTCCATGCAAAGGTGTGCAAATGTGTGAGGGCTTCCTTGTCTGGAAACCATATAGTATCTTTCCATTGTCACCATACAGACCATCGAAAATCTGCATTTAAGAGGCCTTAAGGAAGATGCAAAGTTTTCATTGAGAATAATTATAAATCATGCTCTATACTGGAAAAAACAGTAACTAATTCAGTGTAGACTGGTTGAAGTTTTGTCATTTAAATAGTTATCTAGGGATTTTGTTTTTTAAAGTTAACAGCAAATGGTTTTTCCTTCCCTTTCAAAATATGAGTGTTTCAAACATCTCTTTCTAGTATTTTCACTTAGAGTTTGGTAGCTAATCTCCACAAACGCTATGGAAAAATGTTTAAAACACTTCAAAGTGACATTACTCTTCAGTGTTTCAATTTCTCTCACTTCATCTTTGCTAAAATTATAATTAATTTTTACGGTGAACAGATGTGACAAGGGAACTATTTTAAGAGAAATTTGCTGCCAATGTTTCAGTATGGCCATCTTGCAATAAAATTACAAATCCTAGGAGCACTGCCCTATGAAATTGCAAGAGGGAAGAGACAACTTTAAACCAGCTGGTTGCAGAAACTGTGGCTGTTCTGTATTGTTGGAATAGATCCTGTTAAACCGCTGAAGATATCACTTTAGTATGCCCCAATAATTATTGTTTCTTTTCACTAAGCATTTGCATTATGATCATTGTGCCACCCATACACATAAGCCTTATAAGCACGAATGCTGTGTCTGTATTATACCATTATCACTGCTTTATTTGATATCAATACCATCCATTTATCCTTTTAAAAATACCTTCATCATTTATAGTGACCACAAAGCCATCATATGACCTCATTGTGAAAAGATGTGGAGCCCACCCTGAAAGAATATAGGGCAATCTTAAACCTTGATTTTTCAACTTTCAGAAATAAATATAAAGAAACAATTATTATCAGGTCCCTATTCCTTATATGTATGGAATGGAAAATGTAGCTGAACAGAAGACAGTGCAGTTGACAGTACTCTATATAACTGCTCAGTTAAGAAATGTGCATTCTTCCTAGTATTCCAGCTTGTGACGCATATACTCCAAACAAGGCTTAATTTACTTAGCAGAAATACTGTGATCTTACAAAACCTCATCTTGAATTCAGTTTCTTGGTCTTGTTAAGAGTTTCAGAGAATCCATAAATTACTTACTTTTGATAAGAAATACAATGCTCTTCCAACAGAGATCCTTGAAGTTATTTCCTGTGTTAACATGGCTTATGCATAAGACAATATTTTCTAAATGACTTGATAGTTGTTCTAACTACTTCAAAAATTCCTGAGCTAAACAGACTGATCCAAATGCATAGACACAATACATAACAGAAAACCTGTTTAGTCAATTGAAATGAACATTTTGATAGCTAGAAAAATTCTGACTATAAGAACCAGAGTGGCTAGATAGTAAAAACATGTAAGAAACATGACAACTGAGATCTATGTTCAATAAAAAACCAAGGTGCCTGGCCACCATTATATTAGGTCACAGTCAGAACTAGTCTACTACTTGGCTACTACTACTACTGCTACTTCAGCCTACTTATCCTTCTTAAGCAATGTTGGCCTGAAGCATCTCAGCAAAAACAAAAGTGCGCTGGAACACGTTAAGTAGGAAGAGCATGGGTTTCCATCATGGTGCCTATGACACCATGGCACCTGCCAGTACTTCCCCTGGTTTCCACCAAACCTTTCAGAAAGTGGGTGAGGCCATTGTAAGGCAGGACTTGTTATTGCTGCTCTCATTCAAGTGAACGGGCTTTCAATGGGCAAAATTTCACCAGAAATGTTCACCAGTTAAAGTGGAGAGAGTTCTGACTAGGGGTGTGCAAAAATAAATAAATAAATAAGTATTTTCCAGGTTCTGGTATACTGGTATCCCTGCAAGATTGCACCACAGCTATGGTGTTGTATTAGATGTGGTATGATGGTTCACCAATACAAGGAATCATACACTGTTCTTTTAAAAGTATGCCCAAAGGGTTTTTTCCCCCAGGGTTTTCAAATTCAGCATTCAGGATCTGGAAGCCGAGGAAACTACTTGGGATGTTGTGTTTGTACCTGTACTGCAGGAATCAGATATGCACCGGATGTCCATTTGTCACACACCTGTCTTAAAACTGATTTACTCCGATGAAAGAGCAGCAGCTTGTGCTAATGCAATATTGATAAGTGCAAAACTATTGAGTAATAGAAAGGCTTCTATGTACAGATAAGGATGTCAGATGCATATAGACCTTCAGCAAGTGACAGAAAACAGCAGAGTCATTATAAAATAATCAAGGAGGCCTTCAGGAGAGTTCATTTCACCACCCACCCAGGGGGACTAGAAACAGCATCATGCTGGCAGAGGCTAAGTGCCAGAAGTCAAGTCATTTAGAAAAATCCCTCGTTAGTGAGCCTAACAGCCTAGCAGCAAACGGTTGCTGGGATGAAACTCACTAGGTGGCAAGGGGGGAAAGGAAGATAATTCTTTTCTTTCTAAAAGGTTCAGATGGAAATCCCGCAGTGAAAGCATAGCATTCATAATTTTTTATTTTTTGCTTAACCAAGATTTTAAAGAAAGATTTATTTTACACAAATATCAAATGTCAAAAGGTTTGATACAAAGAAGAAGAAGAGTTGGATTTATACCCCATCCTTCTCTCAGAGGAGCTTACAATCCTTCCTCTTACCACAACAGACATCCTGTGAGGTAGGTGGGGCTGAGAGAGCTCTGAGAACTGCTCTTGAGAGAACAGCTCTGAGAGAACTGTGACTGACCTGAGGTCACCCAGTTGGCTGCATGTGGAGGAGTGGGGAATCAAACCCAGTTCTCCAGATTAGAGTCCACCACTCTTAACCACTACACCAAAATGGACTAATCAGTTGAAACTTATTGTTCTTTTGCTCAACTAGAACTTTACAATAAAAAGCATTTATCGTGTTAATACACCACTGGAGAAAAATGGAGAAATTAAGGTCAAATTCCTTTCATTAAGGTAGGGTCAAATACGAGAAAACTCTATGATGGCAGGCAATTATTGAACCAAAACCCACACAGCCAGGGGACATGCAGTAAAAGGAAAACATAAAACCAATACAGAAGTATTTGCAGTATAAATACGGGAGGCATGAATTCAGCTTCACTGTGACACACAGTCTTGACACCTCTCTTCCTAGCCTGCACCGCCTCTCACTTCAAGTTCTCATAGCTGTCTCCCAGTAGGGAGGTACTGTGAGGACTAGCACAATGAATGGAGTAACACCTTCTGTCACTGGATATTAACAGCTGTTTCATATCTTGGGACCTGTGATTCAGCTCAGATCAGTACTGCCAGCTCTGAGTGGTGGTGACTCTCCTAGGCCTAATACGGGACAAGAAAAACGGCTGATGAATAGATGCTAAACAATTATATTGAAAAGGAAATAATAAGGAACAATTCAAAATGAATATCAATAATCATGCAATTGAAAGGTAAGTATACATCACATAAGTACAATCAATGTACAGCAATACCCACAACGGGTATATATACAAGACTCCTGAAGGATGAAGAAAGCCAAAAGAGCCAACGAAGACCCCAGGCTAATGTTCTCCGTTTTGTGTGGTAACTTCTTCAATGGCTGTTATTATAAACATAAAAATACAACTTACAATGTACACAACAATAAAGAAACAGATTGGTCTTAAAAATAAAATAATAAAGTCACTTTACCACACGATTATTGCTTCAGTTTTCATTAACAATCTGTTGTCAAGCCATATATGTTGTTATCTATAAAGGATGTACTTATAGTTAGGATTTTTGGCTCCAATGTGCATCACTTTGCACTTGGCCACATTGAACCCCATTTGCAACGTTGATGCCCACTCACCCATTCTCGACAGATCCCTTTGGAGTGCCTCACAATCCTTTCTGGTTCTCACCACCCTGAACAACTTCGTGTCATCTGCACATTTAGTCACTTCACTGCTTACTCCAACTCCAAATCATTAATAAACAAGTTTTAAAGCATCGGACCAAGTACTGATCCCTGCCGTACCCCACTGCTTACCACCCTCCACTGAGAACGCTGCACATTTATACTCACTCTCTGTTTCCTTTTAATTAGCCAATTTTTGATCCACAAAAGGACTTGTCCTTTTATCCCGTGACTATTGCGCTTACTTAGGAGCCTTTGATGAGGAACTTTATCAAAAGCTTTCTGGAAGTCAAGGTAAACAACATCGATTGGGTCTCCCTTGTCCACATGTTTGTTCACTTCCTCAAAGAACACTAACAGGTTAGTGAGACAAGATCTTCCCTTACATAACCCATGGTGAGTCTTCCTCAAGACATTTTGTTCATCAATGTGCCTACTAATTTTTTCCTTGATGATGGTTTCCACCAACTTACCCGGTATCGATGTCAGACTGACTGGCCTGTAATTTCCTGGATCTCCTCTGGAACCCTTTTTAAAGATGGGAGCGACATTCACTACCTTCCAGTCCTCAGGAATGGAAGCAGATTTTAATGAAAAATTACATATTTTTGTCAGGAGATCCACAAGTTCCCATTTGAGATCTGGCCACTGTGGTGCATGCACTGGCCATATCTAGATTATATTAGTTCAATGTGCTCAACATGGGGCTGAAAAGTGTTCGAAAACTCCCATTGGCATGGAATGCTGCTGCCAGGGTACTGACTAGAGTGGGCTGTAGGGACCATATCACTCCAGTACTGGCCCACCTACACTAGCTTCCAGTTTGTTTCCAGGCACAATTCAAGGTGCTGGTTTTGACCTTCAAAGCCCTATACAGTTTGGGACCAAAATACCTAAAGACCTACTTTATCCCTTATAAACCTGCCTGACCATTATGGTCATCTTTGAAGGCTCTGCTTCGGGTGCCCCTGTGAGATTGTGCCAATAGATGTAGTCCACAACAGGTCTCCTTAAACAGAAAGTTCTTTATTTGCAGACAAGATCTTGTTGGTCAAATACACTTCTTCTGTTAGTAATGCCCAAGCATAGGAATACAACTACAACTATACTTGATATGAAATATGCCCCCTTCAACACCCACCAATCCATTGGGAGGATTATTGGCGCCCAAATATACTGGCCCACTGTTCCCAAGGAAAGCGCGGCAAACTAGGTTCTCGGGAAAAGACACTGTTTGGATTTTGGGGGCAGATGTTCCCAAGGAAAAACCAAGCAAAGGAATACATAACACCTGTGAATCTTATAACACATAACAGGAGGCTTTTCAGCTCAAGGCCGTGAGCTAGGGAAAGGCGAGCGAGAGATAAGAGTGGAGGAAAAGCTAATGAGCCATAAGCATGCACAAAGTGAGCAAAGCGAACAAGACATGCATTCTGGAGGTGGGGGTCAGTCCACCAATGCTATCTCCCGTCTGGGACCTAGAGGAGTTGAAATAGAACTCAAAACAAAGGCAAGGGTAATTGACCATCAGGATAGACGATAAAACCTTAGGCATTGATACATGAGACGAATTCAGCAGCATTATTGATAATAACGGTCAACAGAAACTTATGGCAGTGTTAACTGACAGCCCCCACCTTCTGAGATTAGGCAGGAGGCAACCCAGGAGAAGGCCTTCTCAGTCACTGCACCAAAGCTCTGGAACTCTCTCCCCAGGGAGGTTCACCTGTCCCCTTCTGTTGCTGTCTTCTGCCAGCATGTAAAAAACTTTTTAGTCCGTTTGGCATTCCCTCCGTGATCTCTCCTTCCTAACCAAAGTTTTATGTTTTGTATATATTTTCATTGTTTTATACGTATTCTAACTCTGTTTTTAAAAACTCTTTTTAAAAGCTGTTTTGATCAGGTATGTTTGGCAGAGGGGTTTATTTTAATGGTTTTATAATGTATTTTATCGAGTATATTTTAAATTCTTAGCTGCCTTGATGGCCCTTGGAGGGGCAGAAAGGCAGGATATAAATTTTGTAAATAAATAAATCTCTGTCTTATAATAATTCATTTTAGCAGGTGGGAAACAATATACTGAGAATATTAGTGACTTTTAATTTTTTTGCAGGGTAACCTTGCTTTGTAAGTTTCATATAAGATCTCTCAAGGACAGAACAGGAACAAGTAACCTGAAGAAAAGCCAACTGAACAGACAAAATGAACAAACTCCTAAGAAAAGCTGGAAGCCCTTGTTGCCCATCCAGAAGCTACAGCTGGTGCAGAATGCTGTGGCCAAGCATTTGATGAGCCTCCCTAGATGGGAGCATATCCAGCCTGTGCTGATGGCACTGCACTGGCTGCCAATAGCATACTGAATTGGCTTCAAGGTGCTGGTACTTACCTTTAAAGCCCTATATGGCCAGAGTCCAGCATACCTGAGGGACTGCCTTTCCCCATATAGACCCCAGAGAGCACTACAGCCAGGGTCACAACACCAATTAATGACCCCTGTTCCTAGGGATGCTAGACTCGTGGCCACCAGAGTCAGGGCCTTTTCAGTGGTGGCTCCTTACTGGTGGAATGAGCTCCCAGAGGAGATCAGGGCCCTGCGGGTCCTTATGAAGTTCCGCAGGGCCTGCAAGACGGAGCTCTTCCACCAGGCCTTCAACTAGGAGCCACCCACCACCACCACCACCACCAACTATTACCATCTGAACATCTGGTGAGGGCTGACCCTGATGAGGAGATGGAGAAACATCTCCGTGGGAGACCAGAAGGCAGCTGAATCAGGCACTAAGTAGATCTCAGAGTGCACCATCTACTGTGATGCACGAATTGTGCAGTACTGCGAACATTTTAAATGTATGATTGTTTTAATCTAACTGTTTTAAACTGTTTTAATGTTTTATGCAGATTAGATACATAGTATCGAACACTGCAAGCCACCCTGAGCCCGTCTGTGGGGAGGGCAAGGTATAAATAAAATAAAATAAAATAAATTAATTAAGTATTACTAGCCACTGATCTGTACCAAAAAACTCTACTTTGTACCACCAAATAAACCTTTGATTATAATCAGTCAAGCACTGCTTGCAATTAGTTATTCAGACTAATTCAAATTTCTGTAATCCTAGTCTTATTGCATTGCTAATCAGATGTCTCCTCCTATTGATTGCATTGACTTATACGGTGAAATCTGCCTTGAGTCTCAGTCAGAAAGGAGGATAACAAAGTAAATAAAACAACGTTCAAAAACCTAACTTCCATCTGTGTTCATACGCAAAGCTAATCCAGTTGTAAAGGGAGACATTATAAAAACAACTTGAATTTTTGCTGTTTTGTTTCATTTAAGGGAGGAATCTGGGACTCCACAAGAAATCTCATCATAGATCTATTACAGGGAAAGGCAGATTTTGTCTCTAGGAAACTATTGTTTTTCAAAAGCCTTGAGTGTTGCCAGTCACGAAATGGCAGCTTGATGGGTGGAGCCAGTCACAAAATGGTGGCTTGTACAAAACTTACAGCTTTCAGAGCAGCCAGGCCTGCAGTGCTTGGGTAGGGAAAACTTTTATTTGTTTTGCCAATGCAAATCACCCCTTACACCCCAAACTGTAACTTTCGCTGCTGGAGGAAAGTATTCAATTACCACTATGTACTTCCTGGAAGAGACAGATAGAAGCTTTGATGCTGAAAAAAAATGGGATGCTTCTTTCCCACCGAGAGCAAGGGAAAGTGTATGCATGCATCAAGGAAGGGGAGGAGAGGTAGACAGAAGAGGGAGCCAGAGTGATCATTTCCCCATCCTCCCCGGCTTTAAGGCAAAGGATAAGAAAGCGATTACAGTAGCACTAGAGGACTGGAAAGCTACTTTTAGTTACCTGAAGAATGACTGGTCATTCCCGACTGACCTTCTGCCCTGCTTAGTCTATCATTTATGGGGTCCAAGAATCAGGAAGCTTAATTTAGGTAAAGGACAAGTCTTCACAGATTCAGTTGACATACATACAAGCCTGAGGTGATTGAGCAGAGGCTCATCCTGAACTGCCACCTTTTTTAAAAGTTCAGATTCCACTTTTGCACACAAATTTATTATTTGTTTTGTCTAGAAGTCTATTATATTTAGGACCCCCCCATTCACTACGACTTAAGACTATCTTACAACCCTATGCTACACTGTAGGACTGTGGGCAGGTTCCCACCCGCGTTCTCTTCATCTGTTGAGAGGGAGACGAGTTGGACGTGAGAATTAATCTCAATCAACAGTCACTGGAATCAAAGATGCTCCTTGTAACTTCCATGCAATTTCACAGAAACTCAAGCCTAACATTGTTCAGTGGAGGCATTTCACGCTTCAACTGAGTCACCAGCCAAGACACACACCTATGTGAATCAGCTTAGAGAGAATTAAATCGGGAATGGAACTGTCAAGCTGTTTCTACTATCCCAGCTACTTAAGTACTTGCTGAAAAGTGTGAATTCACCACAGGTTGATCATGGGCAACTGCTGCATTTTAATGATTACTTTGCCAAGGGAGAAGTTACCAGTCTCATGGGACAGGACCAATTTAAGAGTTGTAACACTTCTGAGTAACTGACAAAAGCCTGAGTTTGTATGAAGCATCTCATGCCGTCACCAGCAACTATACATAAAGCATGGCACTTGCAGTTTCATTGCCCTGACGCCTCCTCTTCCCGAACGGGGGCAGCCGGCTCCTTGCCTAATCCCCCTGCTGTGGAGAAGATTGGGCCTGGCAACCCTAATAAAATCCCATTAAACCCAACTAGAAATAACACTAATTCTTTAAAGCCAGAAGTAGAATACATACAAAGATATAACAGGAATTTAAACACAGGACAGGAAGGAGGGATCAGTGAAGGAAAAGTGAGCAAAACAAAAAAGTCATCACCCGCTGACAGAAGATCGCAGCAGAAGAGGGACAGAAGAATCTTCCTCAGGAGAGAGTCTGATGTTTTGGTGGCACAACCAAGGAGGCCCTCTCCCAGGTTGCCTCCCACCTAATCTTAGAAGGCAGGAGCACTTGAAGCAGGGCCTCAGGAGACAACCACAGTAGTCAGGCAGGTTCTTAAAGGAGCAGGTAGCCCTTCAAATATGGATACATCTGCCCATCAATCTCCAGTTTTGACACATTTATTTCCTTCACTATGTTTCCCCCCAGAATTAAATCTAAACAAATGGCAACCATATAAACTAAGCTTGTTATTTCTGTTTGGTCCTTGAATCTGTTAAACATCTGCATTATGCTGTATGCTAATTTATTGCTCACCCATCTACCTATATGTATGGATTGGTAATATCCATTTTCTGTATGTGAAGAAGTGTGCGTAAACACAAAAGCTTATACCTTGAATAAAACTTCGTTGGTCTTAAAGGTGCCACTGGACTCAAAATTTGTTCCGTTGAAAGAGGAGTGACAGTAGAGACAAAATAAATGGGCAACGCAAAGCATTTTGAGGTTTTGAACAGCTAGTTGTTTTAGGAACTTTTGAGAGTGTTTGATAACTAATGCAATCCCATTAGCAGGTATAATGCAGGCACTGCTTTGAAAAGAGTCTTCTTTTCTACAGTAGCCCCAACAATTGTGTGCCGGACCCTATTATTTGTGCCCCTACAACAGTGAAGAAACTTTAAAGCTAAACCCAAGGAATTGCCTGTGTCCATACAATGAATCAGAATTTCTGGTTACACATAATAGTGATTATCCAACGAACTGCTAACTGTGCAGAGAACTGATGTCTACACACACACACACACTCTACAGGGAGCTGTGGCTAGTGGTACAAACTTGAGATCTCTCTGCAAAACTAAGACTGATGCTTCCCTATTAAAATCCAATTTCAAAGCTAAAAGCCTTCTTTCATTAGTGCAATATGCACAAACAACCCCTCTGTGAATATTGCTGTTCTTGATTAAGCGTGTACTATAATTGTTAGGATCTAATACTATTTAATATTATTTATCAGACTGGTAAAGCACTACTGGGTACAGTTTAAAGAAAATCATCTGCAGCACATTTTCTTTTAATGTCTTGTTACAGAGAACACAATTCTTCCAACTAGATCAGAGGAGAGGATACAGGGTCATTTCGTAGAAAAAGAGGTGCAGGAGCTCATTAGCATAACTCATTAGCATATGCCACACACTCTGTCATTTAAAGATGCCTTCCCCATCTTGCTTTGCTTCTCCAGCTGGCCTGCCAAGGTGGACCAGCTGGGAAAGCAAATAAATAAATAAATAATAAGGCAGGGGGGCTCTCCCTGGCTCGCCCGCTTCAGTGAGTGGGCCAGGGAAGGCACGGGGAGGTATTTAAGTGCCTCTCCGCTTCCTCAAGAGTCTTCCCTGGCTCGCCCGCTTTGGCGAGCGGGCCAGGGAAGGCACGGGGGGGGGGATTTAAATGCCTCCCTGCTTCTTCAACACCCTTCCCTGGCTCGCCCGCCTAGGCGGGCGGGCCAGGGAAGGCAAGAGGGCTGCCAGAGGTGGGGCTTCTGCTCCTGGGCTTTTTACTGCCGGAACGGTATTCCTGCTTGTTCCAGCTGGAAATGAGCCCTGAGAGAATATCTTAACCTGGACCAAAAGGAAAGAGCAGGAAGGGAAAGACTGAAGGAGCACTTACAAGCTGCATCTTGCTGAGGATTTTCACCCTTCCTATAAGCATAAGGCCTGGGAATGAGTCGGAGGGCAAGAGCCAAAGAACTCTGGGTTCTTTGGCTCCTAGCCCATGGACCATAGCCCAGGCCTTTGGAGAAGGTAGTATGAGAGTCCAGGAGTACTCCAAGATGTAGTCCATGTGCTGCTGTTTTGTGTATTGGTTTGTGCATATGGTCTCTTTTGGGTTGTAAGCTGCTTTGGGTCTCTTTGACTAGAACAGGGGTGGCCAACCTTGCTTAACATAAGAGCCCATAGAATAAATGCCAGATGTCTGAGAGCCGCAAGACAGGAACAAATATCACACACACATTTTTATTTTTTAAAATATGCAAATTTGCTTTTTATTAACGTTAAATGGGACTGCCAAAAATAAAAAAACGAGGAAAACCGGTTATTGATAATGATATTACTTGTTTGCTAATGATATTGAGAGAGAGAGAAAGAGAGAGATGGAAAGAAAGAATTAAAGAAGTGGAAAGAAAGAGAGAGAGAGAAACTAGGAAAGCAAATAGATGGGAGGGAGGAGGGAAGGAAGGAAGGAAGGAAGGAAGGGAGAAAGAGAGAAAAAGCATGCCTCCCCTTTGCTTCCCCAGCCGCCCTGCCAGGAGCCGCACAATATGTGTGAAAGAGCCGCATGTGGCTCCCGAGCCACAGGTTGGCCACCCCTGGACTAGAAAATCAGGTACACACAAATAAATAAAAACATTGAAAAGGAAAGATTTCTTTACAGACTCAGGCCACTGAACTGCTGAGATGTGGCTGTCCCAACAGGCACACTAGCTCTGCCACATCAAGATCTGGAGAGCCTCTTAAACCACTTTCACAAGGGCAAACAAACTGTAAAAACTGGTTAAGACTCAGAAGTAATTATCCTATACAAACTACTTCAAACTCTACGTATCTCAGTGAAATTTGTGGCTCTAACTATACCCTGCCATATATACTACTGAGGGGTGACATGATAGAGGTTTACAGGATTATGCATTGGATAGAGCAGGTAGAGAAAGAAGTACTTTTCTCCCTTTCTCACAATACAAGAACTCGTGGGCACTCCATGAAATTGCTGAACAGTCGCAGGGGTCATTTGGGGTCGGAGCAAGGTGGAGCAGTGCTCCACCAGTCTAGGAGTGGACACTAGGGCAGCCATGGGCCAAATCAGTTTCTCTGATCTGATTTGGCCTGCCACCGAATTGCTGCCGAAATTCGGCAGTGGCTTAAAAAGCCACTGGAGGGGAGGGGATTTGAGGGAGAGGCTCCAAACTTGCAGGGTAGCTGCTGGAGCCTCTCCCCCAATACCCACCAAGTTTCAAACAGGTTGCCCCCATTCCCTCCATTGTTCTCTATGGTGGGAAAAAAGTAACTTTTTTTGTCTCTGATGTTGGTGTGTGTGTCAGAGGGAATCAGACAAAGTCACTTGGAAAGTGTAGGGATACAACTCCTTGCCCCTACTGTATATTATAAAATCTGAGGAAAAATTCAAAATAGGAACTTTTAGTCTAAGTGTCAGCCAAACTGAAAACTGTTTATTCACAGTGTCAAGAACTGAGGATCAGGTTTGGCAGGAGAGACTGGTCAGTAGGTTGAAACTGCCAGTCTAGGCAAGTAGAAAAGGAATATTGTTTCTAGGAAACAGAGAATATTTCCTACTTAGTTATTCAGTGGGTTCATCTCTGAAAGGACCCCGGGTTTGTGAAAAAGAAAACAGTCTTAGACACCTCCAGAGTCAAAAGGAACGCTATAATCTCACAGGGAGGGAAATCAGTACAGGACGAAAGTGCTTGTTTCCAAGAAAAGAAGTTAGTTAAATGAGTCTATACGAAGATACATTGTTGCAGCAAAAAAATCTCTAAGACAAAAAAATCTCCTAGGAACCAAACATTAATGAAAATAAACATTAACGATACTCTGTGGTCTGTTAAAAATATTACAACCTGTAAATACAATGAAATTTACCTCAGTTTTTCATCCTCTGCCTATTTATAACCCAGCCATGCCTGTTAAATAAAATTGTTATTTCAGATTGAACTTTCAAGTGCCATTTTCAATAAAGGAATTAAGGGCTCCTGTTTTTTCCACAGAAAGTTCCTTGGGCTGGGCTACAGAAAGTCTTTATAAAACCACATTCATGCTACTAGGGGCTGCTCAGTCACTGCAGGGAACAAAAAGAATTTTGGCTGGAAAATCTGTCTCACAGTAAAAACAAGCAGCAGGGGTCCATCATATAGGGCTTTCATTCTAGCTGATCCAACAATCATTCTGTGCCCCGAGACAAAGAAATCACAAGTCATTCTGGAGCTTGTGCAGTTCTATCAACAAGTGTTTAAAATGTTTAAAATGTTTAAAATGTTAAAATACAGGGCTTTCATTCTAGCTGATCCAACACTCATTCTGTGCCCCGAGACAAAGAAATCACAAGTCATTCTGGAGCTTGTGCAGTTCTATCAACAAGTGTTTAAAATGTTTAAAATGTTAAAATGTTTAAAATGTTCTACCACTAAATAAAATTGTTATTTCAGATTGAACTTTCAAGTGCCATTTTCAATAAAGGAATTAAGGGCTCCTGTTTTTTCCACAGAAAGTTCCTTGGGCTGGGCTACAGAAAGTCTTTATAAAACCACATTCATGCTACTAGGGGCTGCTCAGTCACTGCAGGGAACAAAAAGAATTTTGGCTGGAAAATCTGTCTCACAGTAAAAACAAGCAGCAGGGGTCCATCATACAGGGCTTTCATTCTAGCTGATCCAACACTCATTCTGTGCCCCGAGACAAAGAAATCACAAGTCATTCTGGAGCTTGTGCAGTTCTATCAACAAGTGTTTAAAATGTTCTACCACTCTGCAGAAATCTTTTAAAACTTCAGATTCCACCCCCCAACACCCAGAAAAGCATGAATATAAATTATGATCCAGTTCTCACTGAGATAAGATGATAGAATTCTTTCTCTGTCCTGGGAATATTGGTGTTATGTGAAATAGGAAAGTGTTAATTGTAAATCCGCAGAGGCGAGATCAGTCTGTGAGAGAGGAACCTGAGAGTGAGCTAGCAAGCTAGAAAACTATAAAAGAAAAGAGAAGTCTACATTTCCTCATTCACAGTTTCAAAATTAATATTGGGGGGGAGAGGACTAAATGGACTTTAACTTTCTTTAAGAGTAAAGATGAATTCAATTACTTAAAGTAAACTAAAAAAAGTATTCAGATATCTCCAGCCCTTTTAAGATTAGAAAATATGTCCTTTAAATTGCCATTAAACATTCTACCTAGTATGCTTTAGATACAGTAAGCATTTCGTCAGTACCAGGATCAATGGGTATGGATTTCAGCAGATCAGCCTCCACTTGACACACCCTTTTATTGAGAGGCATCCACATTCTGATTCAGAACCAAGCCTCAAACCTCCAATTCTTAGCCATCAGGAAACTTTGCCATTAGACATTTGACTACGGTGAGTTAATTTTTGCCTAATGAGTAGCTTATTAGAACCAACTTTCAAATTACCTTGACAGGCAAGCTGTTAATGCATTTTGCATATAGTCACCCCCATTCATCTTCCAGAGATAACCAAATGTAGGACAGGGCTCCTCTACTTTCAATAGCTGTGCAGAAAATAAATGTTAGTAACTGCAGATTGTCACACAGGCCTGAAAACTGCACTGAAGGAAGTTATGTTCTCCTTTTATCTGGTCACGTGAGCTTTCAAAGAAAGAAGAGTCCCATGCCTTATTAAAGCTGCCCCCCCCATTTTTTTATTTAAATTGCTTAAATTGCTTTAAAAGTCAATTTTCTGTTGAAAAGCCAGTTAAAAATGCAACACAAAATAATCAGAATAATTTATAATTATCAGGTCCTGGTAGAAGGGGGCAATAGGAAAGAGTGTCTCCATAGAAATTGCTGGTTTCTACCTGAAGATTGCACCTGGAGAATCCTTGTCACATCACTAGGTAGAACTCTACACTGTTACATGATGGAAACTATCACAAAGTCTGCAGTAACACCACATAATTTTGATGCTCTAAAACGAAGTTTTGCCATAAAGTCTGAAGGACACCAGCGTAAAAGGGGAAAAAACCCCACTTGTTCAGGAGTGCATGTACATGGAGAATAAGCATCTAGCGACTCCTTAAAGCTGTAGTTATTCCCTGCAGGAAAAAAAGTTGAAGGAAGTTTCAATCCAGCTGGTTGAGAGCAATTTATTTTCCTAACCAGAGCAAGAGAGCGCTAAATTATGCACCTAAAGATGAAAGAGGCTAACAAAGCCACTGGAGATTAGTTCTGAACACCAGAGGTCCATTTTTCCATGCTTAGGAAGATTGGGGGGGTGGGGGGTGGAGAACCCTCAATAAATCTATATATCTAATTCCCAAGTGCCCCCCCGTGTGGATACGTAAATCCACGCAGGGGGACACTTGGGGGGCAGAGGAGGGGGGGTTCTGCAGATGGGGAGCGATCCCCCTATCTGCAGAAAAATCCTAAATCTTTTTTAAAAACTTACATCCCCCCAAAAGTTAAAAAAAGTACCTGCGAATGCACGGGACTTACCTGCCCGGCAGCAGCGGACGAGCTGCTGGCGGCCGGGTGACTGCAGCCCAGCCGCCTGCTGAAGGATGGGGGGAAGGGGGCCGAGGGAGGTGGCATGGCGGGCCTCGGCCCTAATCGCACCACCAGCTAAGGAATGCCTTGGTAGGCCTCGGCGCTAATCGCGCCGCCAGGAAGAAACGAGGCAGGGATGGGGGGCAGTGGCGGCGAGGCCCAGCCCAGCCAGGCCTCGCCGGGAAGAAATGGGGGAGGGACGCGGGGGCGGCGGCGGCAAGGCCCGGCCCAGCTAGGCCTTGCTGGGAAGAAGCAGGGCAGGGACGGGGGGGCGGCGGCGAGGCCCGGCCCAGCCAGGTCTCGCTGGGAAGAAACGGGGGAGGGACGGGGGGCGGCGAGGCCTGGCCCAGCCAGGCCTCACCAGGAAGAAGCAAGGCAGGGACAGGGGCGCGAGGTGGGGGGGGGGGTGGATTGCCATCTTCTCCTCTCCCCCGCAGATTCCATGGGTCCCATCTCTTGTCTTCTTTAATTTCCAATCTAAAAAATTATTTGAAGACCTTATTTGGTTCTGCAAGGCCTGTCAAGAACTTTACTAGCACATATTTTATTGAAGGTCTTTCATTTAAATTTTTTTTAATTGTACATTGAATACTCACAAAATGACACACTAGTCAGGATTGAATACTCACAAAATGACACACTAGTCAGGATAGCATGGGAAGATAGTGAACACATTTCGCCTATAACCCTGCCAGTTAAATTCAGTTCTGACTTATCCTTAACCTTGTCAAGATTTCCCAGTTGTACTAACCAAACGACATAAGGAATTCTTTGCAAAGGATGAGGTAGACTCGAAGATTCACTATATGATCCAAACTTTTTAGAATGAAAGTTTCTATCACAGACATAATAAAATCTTATCACTGAAAAAGATCTAATTTTTCCTCGATCAGATCCAGCTGCAGCAAAATCAGAACACATGGTGAAAAAAATCCGGCACTTAATGTGTTAAGACTAAGTTTTTAAAAATCAAAAATCAGGGATATCCCTGGCTATCAGAGACACCTGAGAGGTACACGAATATAGCAAAACAATTCGTACTTGGGGGTGGGGCTTCCCCGCCAGCCAGCTGCCCAGGGGTGGACTGAAGCCCCCAGAAGGGGGGAAACCCCGCCCGGACCTGGCAACCCTAAGGAGAACACAGCACTAGCAAGCAAGAGGAGAAGGGCAAGACTCATAGCTCTAATCTATGAAAATACTGAGATCAGTGTAAGGAAGAACAGCCTACACCCATATCAATCAGCCCACTAGTTAAGGTCAACTCCTTGAGGCCTACATTATATGCCCTCACTGTCTAAAGTGGTGTTGAGTGGCAGCCAGATACAGGGCTTTCTCAGTGGTGGTGACTCTGATATAGTATGTTCTCTTTCAGTCCTTTAACTGCTGCCTAGACCAGGGGTGTCAAACACGTGGCCTGGGGACCAGATCAGGCCCCCGGAGGGCTTCTATCAGGCCCGCAGTGGAACTGGCTGGCTTCTTCTTCTTCCAGTTCTGCTGCGTCATTGTAGGTTTGCAGCTTACAGATACACACCTGAACAGCATACTCAAGATTGCAACAACACAGACATTTTGATGCAAGAATTCAGAGGAAGAGGTGCCAATGATCAGACACTGTTAAATAAACAAGATATTGCAAGAGTGCTGTTTTAAACATGTTTTTATTTTAAGTAAAAAAAAAAAAAATCTTTGTGTCCTTGATGAAGTTTATCTCTCTGCTGCCTGGCATTACATTTTATGACACACACATTTATGACACACATTTTATGGCACACCCGGCCCGGCCCAACAAGGTCTCATTTATGTCAGATCCGGCCCTCATAACAAATGAGTTCGACACCCCTGGCCTAGACTAACCAGATCCTTTATGCATCAGTCAAAACTATATTATTTGCCCGTTTTTTTGTTTGGTTTAAAGGCCTTTCCTGAGATACTTTGGGACAGAAGTTTTATATTGCAACTTGCCCCAGCACTTGCACTTAAAAAAAAATCTGATGCTTAGTAATTTCTTGTTGCTCTTATTTCTTATTGTTCTTAAATATTTTCCATACTGATTGTATTGCCTAGCTAATGCTGTTAATTTTATTGTAAGTCACCAAAAGCTAGACACAAAAAGTGGAAAAGTCGCAAATCTGTAATCTTTACAGATATGTTTGTTTCACCGACAGTGCTAATCTCTCAAGAAAGAGAGCGTCAAGCATAGCTGAATAACAAACACACTCTGGGAGTTCTTTTTATTATTACATCTCTCTTTGGTCTTAGAGTTCATCATAAAATACAGCCATTTCTCCAATTTTCAGAATCATCTTTGACCAAACTCATCCTTTCTCTTTTCAAACACGAGACCACAGATGCATCTGACAATCCATGGGCCGTTGTCCTCTATTTCTCCTCCTAAATGTGGCTAAATTCTGTAATAGAACAGTTGCGGGTTTCTTCCATGATCGAGCATCACTATGAGGTGCAAATACAAAGCAGCACAGAAGAGCCACACTGAGGGTTCATGAAGATAAAGAGATATGGCCTTGACATCATAAAGGATCGTCTGAATGAGTCACATGATAAAACAGCAAAAACTCTTTTAAGGACAAGAAAGCAACCCCCCCCCCCCCACACTTAATGATCTTCGAACTTTTGGAGAGGGGAAAAATGTACAATTAGTTAGAGAGTTCAAAAGAGCTTTCATAAAGCAAAAAACAGTCAAAAACAATTAGTTGGGGTTTATTTTAAAATGTATTATTGAACTGGAAGAGATGTATTTTTTACGATATTTTAAAATTTCATAAAATTATGATGCACTGTTTTCTGTCTTGTTTGTCCTATTTAAGGCAGGAAGGCAAAACAGAATAGTTTTAACAAATAAACGAATTGAAGTATACCTACACTAGAACTGACACATGTGGGATTTTCTTTAAATAAGAGTGACATCTCACAGTCTGGCTGTGCTTCAAAGCAGACTTGATTCAAAGGATGACTACAATTTGAGAAAATTATTTTACAATGGCAAAGGCTTTTTTCGGGATATGTTCAGGATGGCAGTTTAAGGAAGCGATCCTAATCTTTTTCTCTGGTTTAGGATACTTACCATGAGCTATTCTGGAATAACAACGAAATACTGGGAGCATGCCTAGAACGTATTGGCTCAACAGGAATATTTCTCCCAAGGGGTGCATCCCACTTGGGTGTGGAACTTCAAGAACACCACAAGCGGAGGTTTGGAGGCTACATACTGCTACTGAGGAACATTACTCATTACTGTCCTTGTGTCTCTTCTTTGGGGGCAAACATCCAACAGTGCTAGAGGCCAGGATGGACTCCATTCACAGGGCGCGCCAGCCAGCTGCTAGTCTGCAACTTAGCAACAGATGCAGGGACCAGTGTGCATTTCAGCTGCTCTGCGCTGGGGTTGCAGAGTCTCTTGTTCTAGCCTGGCTCCTGCCCCACTGCAAGGCACAACAGACAGTTGTTTGACCAGCACAGCTGACTCTCTCATGGGCATGAAGAAATAGAGACAACCTTACCACTGATCCTACAGTCAGCCGGTGCAGCTTGCAAAGGCATTGGAGGCTTTTTGGAACAAGAGAGTTGGCAATGCCATTCATCTGCCTTGCTTTCAAGATTTTATGTTTGATGCTGTTAGATAAACATATCAGTTTTTTCAGAGCTGTTTCTCCGATTGGTGGTTCCCACACCCTGCTCCTGACCAACCTCAGTGGTCTTAAACACCTGACACACCGGAAAGGAACTGAGGGTGTCATCCACTGTCTGCACAGTGGGGGAGAGAGGAAGGAACTGCGATGTAAGAAGGGGATTGTAGCCTACTTCTACAGAGCAATCTGTACAATTCAATTGCCCCCCCCAAAGACAAAGAACTCACTACTGCTGCAATGTTATCAGAACAGAATTTATAGAAAAATACTGCCACTGACTTCACATCTACTCTCAATGTCTAAGATAAGTTTCTTTTAGATCTAGAGAACACACTGTCCCTAGAACGTTCAGCAAAATATGTCATTTTTACCAGTGATGAAGACTCAGTTGCACTCCTCAAAAGCACAATGCCACAATGCATTTATGCTGTCTTGATAAAAGGATCTCTATACTGTTAATCACATCCTGGCTATCTTCTGCAGTACAGTGAAATCAGATTCTTATTTTCCTAATGTTAATGATAGTCTACAGTACAGCCTTGCACAAAAAATCTGAAATTTCTTTACAGCAGAATTTTTTTACTTTATTTACATCCCACTTTTGTCCACAACGGGGACCCAATGCACCTTGCATCGTTCTCTTTTCCTCCATTTTATCATCACAACAACTCCGTGAGGTAGGTTAGGCTCAGGACGTGTGACTGGCCTCAGGTCACCCTGCAAACCTCCCTGGCAGAGTGGGAGTGATCCGGGGTCTCCCGAATCAGAGGCTAACACTACCCTCTACACAATGCTGGCTCTCGTGCAAAATAATACCTGCAACTTTTCTAAACAACTGGACAGGTAGATGCTAGGTGGTTGTTGTTTTTTAAATGGATATGCTTCTCAAAATGCTTTAAAGAGCTAAGTATTGTACTAAATGATAAAAAGCCTAGTCTTTCTCCTCTTTATCAGTAAATTCATGAGCAGAGTTGATTTAAAAAGTGTAAGCAATACTGAAGCTATGAGAAGGTAAATTGGCCTCTGAAGTCAGGTCTCCTTAGACCTGGTTTTGAGATTATGTCAGTTAAGCAGTTCTTCCTTTGAAGAACTTGTTCCTTTTATCATGTTCCCAGTAAAACATTTGGGGCATGTGCAAGAACTCCTCAGGAAACATGTTCCTCTATTTCAGCAGCAGTCTCTCCACAGTTTGCCGACCTCTTTGAGTGCAACAAAAGGTATCACATCACAAGGGCAGTTTTTCCTTTTCTTTGGCTCAGAATTGAGTTTATGTAGACTAATAAAGGTGTTCAAATCCCCCTTATGCTGGAAACTGTGTGGATCTAGAGCCACCTACTTCCATAACTGGTGGCAATGCACTCATACTGAGGTGTTTTGGAAGCAAGTTCTACACAAAATTGAAATTCTGACTGGGCATACAGTTCCTTTCGACCCGGCTGTAGTGATACTCCTTAGTCAGCCTCCTGACCCACCGCCTCCTAGAACACTGGAACTAATAAATATCTTACTTACAGCTGCCAAGGTGGTTCTAGCACAGAACTGGAAAAATAAATCGGCTCCTACCATAGTGCAATGGTTAAACAAAGTTTGGGATTTCTTTTTATTAGAAAAACTTTCTGTCCATGCTAGTGTTGATGAAAACGAGAGGGAGCTCTTAAACCCTATAGATAAATGGAATTCAGTTTTAGTGAATGTAAACCGTGACCAGTTTGATTGGGAACAGTTGATGGATGCCAAATTCAAAACCTTTATATATGGGTAAAATAGTTCCTTTAGAGAGTTTAGAAACCAATATATTCTTAGATAAGTGGAGCTGCAACTCTCATTGTGTTGTTATTTTATAGGAATCTTCCTGTACTTGAAATATCGCATACAGTTATGCCTGTATTTGCCATGCTTGATGGTTTACCCGTTTCTGTTATTGCTTTTTTCTTACTAAATTTAAAAAAAAGGTGTTCAAAAGGGTACTCGATTTATCTGGCATTCGGATATCACAATTTCCCCCTTCATAGGCATTTTCAATGCCTATTTATCAACATAGTTAGGCTTTTAAAAACACTTAAACTCTTCATATTCTCAGTGTTTTGCTGTTTTCATTTCCTGATATGACATTTTACTGCACTCCATACAATGAAGAGAGAGGCAAAGCACATGAAAGCAGTAAGCATATGAAAGCTGAATGACCTATTATCTCATGCTCCAAAGGATAACAAATTGATGGATTCTTCCTAAACACGAAACTACGAAGCTTCATTTCAAAGAGTTTTCTATATTCTCTCAATAAATTTGCTAAGTTTAAACATTGAATTGATTTAAGTGTAGAAATTATTGTATATTCCATAAACACTTTCATAAAATAAACCCATCAGGCTTCTTTTCTCACTGAAACACTTTAATTACATGGATATTTGAATTCAATTATTATCAGCTCACTGAACTTAGAAATACCATACTTATTAAAGCTACAGAATCACCTCTCAAAGACTAACACAGGACTCCCTCACTCCTGAAGGAAACAGATCTTCCTTGTGCATCTGTGTAAAGCAATCATGTAAGATTCTTCCAGACTGCACCTTTGACAACCTGTGTCATCTATCAAAGACAGGAAAAGGCAATTAACAGGAAGAGCTGACATTCACTACACCAGATCGCAAGAATTTAATCTACCACGCAGGAACAGTCAACTACACACGAGCATCTACCCTGACACTATGATCTCAAAAAGTACACTGGGGCATTTTTTTCTCCTGCTGCAGCAGAAACTACAATCAAGTCTCTATCACAGTTACAACCCTATTAATTACTTATCCCGGAATTGTTTCACTGATGTCCATTTTATGTCAGTCACTCATCCAGGAAAACTAGAAAGTAAATTCTGAAGATTTCAAAGCAAGACTAATACCAAAGCACCGGTTCTTCTATAAAATAAAAACCATACTTCTTTTCTTTGGGGTGGGTGGGTGAGGGGCACAATGTTTTATGATAGAATTGTCATCACATGTGAAATGTCTTCTGTATTAGTGGGTGGGATCTCAAAACTGTAGTTGTAGAATTGCAAAATCAACCGAGATAATTCAAAGTGTTTTCAGAACAAAAAAGGTTCCCCCCCCCTTTTCTTAAGTTTCCCCCCCCTTTACTTACCTGCACTGTTTGATAAGCTGAAGGATCAAATCCTTTCACTGTAACCTCTCTGAAAACTTTTGGCTCCAGTTCTTCTTTGGTGAGATCACAATGATAAATAATACCTAAAACAGAGTTCATATTTGTCAGTTCACTATACATTCCCTGAATTAGAACTCATGAAAGCCTGGTGTTCCAATAAGCAGCATTAGCCAGAGACAAGGGCACATCAGCAAGAAAAGACCTTTAGCCCACCTCAGCTCTTTGGAAAGCCAGAAAATACAACACCATTAACATTTTTAAAATAAATGATTTAGTTAACAAACACTGCTAGCGGTTCTGTTTAACTAATGCGGATCTCTTGATCTAGTTATTGAATTTTCAGGTTTGCTATACTTTATGCCTTTTAAGAAGCAATTCTGTTTCTTTCTTCCCCTTTAAATTAAATGGAGGCTGAAATCTTTGCTCCCACAAGAAAGGCAAAATGACTTCCCAAAAATGGCAATACTGTATTTTATTTAAAAGGCATGTTAGAAACAATACAAAAAGTTGCCTTTAATTAATAACATCTGCAGACTTTGTTGCCTTCGCCTAATCCAAGCCTTTGAAATAAAGTATTTTATTGTATTTGTTTTATTACACTGCAAACAGCTTGCAGATGACACCTCCCAGTTGACTTGATATGCTATGAAATGCACACCTGTTCCACTGAGTGGCAATTGTGGTTCTAAAGTGAAGCAAAAATCCCACCAACCAATCTAGATATCAGAACACTTTCTATTTCCAATAACTGCTTTTCACTTCCAAACAAAAGCAACATAGACCCTGCTGCCCTACTGTCCATTGACTCAGTAGCTTTCATGGCCTCACTCCCAAGACTCTGCAGTTGCTGTGTTCAACTTATTCTTCCCCTTAATGCGACAACCCCCCCCCCCCCCCCATCTCCAAGTCAATCTTCTCCTCCTCAGCCTGTGGCAGATAGGCCTCAGTCAGAATTTTCTATCTTTGGTAGATTTTCTTGGCTCTGTGACCCAGACTACATTTTTGTGCAAAGCATATTCGTGTGCGTGAACCAAGGACTGGATGCTCGCCGGAGAACCAAGGCTGACTAGTTAGGAATGGGTTTTTTAGTAGAACACAGTAGAGTCAAAGCAATGTTGCCATGTTTTGGAAGCTGTTTGTTTTTCCTGCAAGAGGGGAAACACAGATTGATGTGAATGAACTTGAACTTACTCGCTCTCCCCAGTCATGCTTAGCATATTTTTTACTGCTATATTCCAATACAAATTTAGAAAGCACCTAACTCTTTCTGTCCAAGAACATGTTCATGATGAACGTCTCTCCTTTGGGTGGACGAAAGGTTTCCAGCAGGTTCAGGTAACTGGGCCCAGGTTTTACCAAGGTGTCTTTAGTTCTCACTGTTGATCCTCTCTGAAAAGGACAAGTCTGTAACAAACTCACCCTTTCCAGTTAGCTCCATCCCCCTGTGCAGCAGAACATCTTTGCAGAGCACAAGAGTTAGCCAGTTTTGTCCACTGTAAATCCATCCTCACTTGACATTATCTTAGCTAAGGAACATGAGAGTGCCGCCCTGATCTGACTTCCGGTATCAGCGTTTTTAATGGCGGGCGTGTCTTCCCCGAGCTTGGAGAGATGCGACCCGATCCCGACGGTCTGAAGGGGTCCCGAACTGGTTTTGGGCCCCCAGAAGCCCTCGGAGGGGGCTTCTGCCTGAGGTGCGTGGGCTTGTCTCTTCCCGGGTGGCGATCCGGGGACTAAGGCTGCCCTTTGCCTCGGAAAGTTCTGCCGCCGCGGAGCTGCAAGGCACGTAGAAGTGCTGCCGGCTAGCTGCAGGGATCGGCATGTGGCAAGAATGTGCAATAAGCTGAGACGCACGGCAAAAATGTAACTTATTCTTTAAAGGGGGCGAAGATTCTCTGGTTGGATCTTGAAGCGGAGGGGGATTTAAAATTTAACACTTCCCCCCCTTTTTTAAAGAAGCGATTGAAATATTCACATAAGAGAATCTGACAGAGATACTGAGCTGGCTGGCTGAAGTTTAAAGAGGCACATTCTGGTTATGAGACCATAAAGATTTTTTTTAATTGGCGTGGTTATAAACTTCTCAGAACTTCTTAGAACTGTAAGTTTTAAACAATGACAGGCAGAGGGGATAAAATGGCAGCCAAATCTAAAGCTTCCCCAAAAGCTCCAACTTCATTTCCACCAGCTAAACCAGAGTCCAGTACAGACCCATCTGCTATACTTGTTGCAGCTTTGCGCCCTCTGATGGAACAAATGAATGCTCTTAACTCTAAGATGGATTCCCTACAAGTGCAGATGACGGATGCAAACAAGAAGTCTGATAACTTTGCAAAAGAGTTGGTAGCTGTTAAAGCAAAGTCTGAGAAACTGGATTTAAAGATGGAAGTGTTAGAAAAAGAAAGGGCTTCTGAAAACGACAATGTTTTAAGACTTCAGATGGAAAGATCAATGTTCTTTTTGAGATTCCAGGGTGTGCCTGAAGCTAAAGGAGAGAATCTGAAGCAGATATTGAGTGAAGTTCTTGCTCCAGTGACAGGTTTACAAGCTGATTTAATACAAAATGACATTGATGTGGTCTACGGGACTTATCCAGAATTTATAAAGAAAAAGAACCTGCCTGGAGAAATTATGGTGAGATTCTCTAAAAAATCTACAAGGGATGTGGTATTGAAAGCCACAAATAGAACCACGCTGAAGATCCAAGAAGAAGAAATCAAAGTGTTAAAGGATATTCCATTTGAAATAAGGAAGAAAAGGAAGCCCTATAAGACTTTGGCGACATTTTTACAAACAAAGAACATTATGTATAAATGGCTGACTCCTGAGGGACTGTTGTTCAGTTACTAAGACAAGAAACAAAAAACTGACTGTTGCAAAAGCTAAAAATTTCCTGGTTTACTGCAAAGGAAAGAGAAAAAATCCACAGAGGACTCTTTGGAGGAACAGGAAAGCATATATGGCCTGGAAAGCTCTGACGCTGACGGAGAGAGAGAGTCAGATGAAAAATCAGATGGAGAGTTGGGAGCTGCAGCGTCTACGCCCAAGAGAGATAAGAAGAAAAGACCAAAAGAAAAATAATCTTGTTCATGTTAAAAAGTTATATTTGTCGCATGTGTCTCTTTGAATTCTTTGCTAGTCAGTTAAAGTGTTAGTTGCATAAGATAAGGGAAGATTATTGAGTATAAAATGCCTGAGTTTTTTCATTTACTATTCTTGCAATGAATGATCAGAATGAATTACAACTGTTATAGAAACTGGTCTCTGTATACTTTAGGGTAGAGTAGTTTTTAGCTTTTTAGGTACTGTAGTTTGTTTTAGTGTTTGTAGATGTAGAAAATCAATAAAAAACTTATATATAAAAAAGAGAGTGCCGCCCTGATCCAAGTACCCACAGGGCCTCCTCTCCCCCTACTAATGCCCTACTGAGGTTTTCTGCACAGCTTCTGTTCAAGACAGTTCCCTCCATCAATTATGGCAAAACTCTGCCTCCAGAACACGCCCCCCCCCCGAGTAATTATCCTGCTCTCCAGCCCCACTACGCAATTCCCCACTTCTAGTTCTTTTTATTCCTTTAGTCACTACAGTCCTTTCTTCTTGCCTCCCTGATAATTCATCTCTCTGTCTCCCAAGCGTGTACAGTACTCAAACCCAAGGAAGTCTATAGGAATAATTTTGCCACGGTGCAGGGGCAAAGCCTGTTAATTGTAACTGCAGAGCACCTGATGCAAATCAGTACATTCAGGATTTGAAGTAGAGAGGTCCACTCTCCCAGTGGACACTGGACACCCATGCTCACACCAGCTCCTTCAAGAGTTGCACAGGCTCAGTATATGTCCAAAGCTCATCAGCTAGGCAAAGAGAGAAACAGGTTTAAGTCTTCTGAACTGTATTACGTCTAATCAGGGTGAATGAGTTCTGATGGCTTCCCCTTTAAATCTCAATGCCAGATTGATTTTCGGAATAGCTAGATGATATCTACCTGCAGCCTTGTGCATTGTTTAACTATCTGTGCAGTGGTATTTCACAATAACAAAAATGCTTTAAGTCTTTTTGTTCCTAAGGCTTAAAAAATGAGCAAAACATAATGTAGTACAATGGCTGCACATATCATCAAAATACGTCAGATTCTGAGTCATTCAATTACCAAGCCAGTCATTCAGTTCAATACTTCACCCAATGAGATGAGCAGAGATTTAGCAGATTCACAGATTTCACTGTTTGATTATCATTGACAAAATGCCCTGCTAAATCCTGGCATATTTCCATTTTAGCCTCTTATTTTTCCATCTTTAGTAACATCTTAACTTGTTTTGGCTGCAGAAGGCCTTTGGCTCCTGGAAATCAATTCAATTTGCTCACAGATCTTTCACTATACAGGAACTAAATATGTGTCTGTGTATAAAATAAGCTTTACATAAACAAAGAATGCCAAAAGGCAAGTTTTGCAACTGCATTTCCTATGATCGATACCTATGTTGCAAATGCTAAGACAGAGAAGAGTGAATGAGCTGCCTTAGCAAGCACAGTCCATGTTTTCCTTATCTCCCCTGCCCATATATAATTGCTGAAAAGTTAGTACAACGTCCACGTATACACAGACTGTAAGCTCCTTCACTGTGATCGGAATGTATAGGTATTGAAGACACACCCTACGAACATACAGTTTGTACACACGCAGATGGTGTACTCATATTCTGTCAAACAGGTACCTGGAGGCAGTTTTGGAATAGGTAAGGGCTAACTAGCTGAAACTTAATCCTGATAAAACAAGGAAGGTACTGGCAGGGAGAAGGACCCAGGAAATGGACCCAGGAAATGGATTGTCCCCTGTTCTGGATAGGGTTGCACTCCCCCTAAAGGAGTAAGGTCATAAACTTGAGAGTGTTCCTGAACCCAGGCATCCTGTTAGATAAACGGGTGGCAGAGGTGGCCAGGGATACCCTTCAGCAGGTTTGGCTAGTAAGCCAGTTGTGGCTCTTCCTGGACAGAAAAGATCTTGCCACTGCGGTGCATGCCCTGGTAACATCTAGACTAGACTATTGCAATGTGCTCTACATGGGGCTGTTTCTTGAAGACTGTCCAGAAGCTACAGATGGTACAGAATGCTGCAGCCAGAGTGTTGACTGGAGTGGGTCGTAGGACCATACCATTCCAGTCTTGTTCCACCAACACTCGGCTTGCAATTTTCTTCCGGTCTCAATTCAAGGTGCTGTTTTTGACTTTTAAAGCCATGTACAACCTGGGACCAACATACCTTAAGGACCACCTTCTCATATATGAACCTACTCATTCACTCTGATCATCCTTGGAGGAACTGCTTTGGCTGCCCCTGACCTCTGAGGCTAAGGTGGGTGACCACCTGAGAAAGGGCCTCTTCATCGTGGCACCAAAACTTCAGAACTCCCTCCCCAGGAAGATTCGTCTGTCTCCCTCTATTACTGTCTTTTGCCAGCAGTTAAAGACTTCGAGGAATTTCACACAGCCAATATGTTCTGTTACAGGAACTCTACAGTAATGGTTTCTGTGTGACATTTCACACAGAACCATACTAGTACCGGTTCCCTAATGTATTGGCCCTTTCACAGAGAAACGTGCCTCTCCCATTGGGGAAGCATGCCTGAGCTAGTTTACCTGGAAACCTCCTCCCAAGCGTTCTTCAGTCCTTGTACAGGTCCTGAAACGCTACAGGGTGCTGTGTGAAATGCCCCCGAAGTGCTTCCTCCTCCAACGAGTGTTTTTGTGCCTCTTTTTGCCCACGCGGGCGATCAGGTGATTTTTTTAAAAAAAGAGCCGCTTTAGAGCGCTATTTCGATGTACCAGGATATCGAACTAGCACAGTATCGCTCCTATTGAAAAGACAGGGCTGGGAATACTAATCGGGCAGGTTCCCCTTCTCCAGCAAGCCAGCCGGCTGCCTCCGCTGCAGAAGCGTGTCCAGACGCACTTGGACAAGCTCGCCTACCACCAGGCGCAGCAGCCGAGAGGAAACACCTCCGCGGAAGCAGAAGAAGGCACACCTCCAAGAACTTCAAGGCACTCCTCCCACCCCCACCCCGGTCACCTTCCCGGCCGCTGCACGCGCCTTTTTGCCCTCCAGCCATTGCCCTTTCATGGCTCGCCGCACAGCCCTTCCCAGGAGCCTGGCTGCCCCCACCTGTCACCACCTCCCGGCGGTCCCCTGGTCCGTCTCCTCAGCCGCGCTCTGAAGAGGAGGCGACCGCCGGGGCAGCGAGAGGAAGACGGGGGGACCCTCTTTCCATCCTGGGGAGCCCCAGCGGTGCTTGGCGCCCATGGCAGCACTCTTCAGATGGCTAACTTCTCCCTGCCTGCCCCCTCAGCTTCCCAGCGAGGCACTTCTCCTCCTCTTCCTCGCCCCCGGGGACTGGCAGGAGCAGCAGCCACCACAGCAGAAGCAGGGCTGGGGGAGTGACGGCTTGTGAACGCCCCACCGTTCAGCCTCTTCTCTGGGCACCCTGACAAAGGGGGGAGCCCTGCGACTCTCCTGGCGCCCTCTGGTTGTCAACTCGGCATGAACCAATGCAGAGGCAGCCCACGTTTTAGCCAGGCTGTTTCAGGCAGCCAGGGAGTTGGGCTGCCTTTGGGCGGGGGGTGCGCTGCTTTGATATCCTGGTACATCGAAATAGCGCTCTAAAGCGGCTTTAAAAAAAAAAATCGCCCGGAGATCGCCCGCACAGGTGAAAAGAGGTGCGAAAAGAAAGCGGCACTCTGAAATGACGAACCGCTTCAGAGACGGCTCCTTACAGGTAGGGGAAGGGCTGTGTGAAACGGCTGTTACTGTACCGGTTTATTCCAAGCTGGTTCAGTAACGTTTTTAAAGGTGCTGTGTGAAATTCCCCTTTGTTTCCTCTGGCATATCCCCAGTAATGGTTATTGGCCCTCCTTCTAGTGTTGTTTGTTCATGTGTTTTTAATTGCATTCTATGTTTTTAACCATATTTTAAATATATAAATGCTTTTATGCTCACCTCCTTGTGGACCCTGACTGGGTGGAAAGGGAGCATTATAAGCAAGCAAAAGAATCAATCATACAAAGGCCGAGGGAGGCAGGATGGTCAGCTGAGAGTAAAGGAAGGGCCAGCAAATTTGTTTCCACTATGTGTCTATGCATGTCATTTTCTTCCTGGATGTGTCATCTGAAAATGGTTAAAGAGTGGCCAGGAAAGCAGTGATATACGTTTATGGAGGAGCACTACTTTTTGCTTTTGTGCAGTGTTGATTTGTTTAACTGCTTACAGTGAGCATAACACAAACATATGATCTGACCAGAAATAGAGTACTTTTTAGCCCCACTGATTACAATGCAGTAGATGTGTCAACTCTTCCATCAAAAGCAATGTAACCTAAAAGTGTTCAATTTTGGCTGTTTTATACTCATCATTTATTTGGATTGGCTATAGAATATTGAAGGCAGGCTAGTAAATTGTATAAAATTGGCTTTGGGGGCTATTGGAGAAAAGAACTATTTACTGGTTAACATTTAAAAGCACTGGGACATGGTGAAGCATATTTGCAAATGTCCATGTTTCTAATTAGATGCCTTTTTCCAGAAAAGGGAACAAAAAGTACTCCCCTCTTCCCTGACTAGACTATCAGCTTCTGCACAAACAATTATTTCAGTCATTATGAGAACACAGACACGGCCAATGCAATGGCTGCCCCCCCCTCCCCCCCGGTTTGGCACACATTGGAAATCATGAAGAAAAAACAAAACTCATTAACTCAAGGGGACCACAGGGTAGTAATTAAGGCTTTCAACAGCAGTATTTTTCCAAATATTCTTATCACAGTTACTTTCCACATTTGTAATTCTCGCCCCCAGAGCAATTTGTGTTTGCCTTTTACACAGAACCTCACCTACTTTAATACAATCAGCTTTTACTTTGAAGATATTTCTCACTTTGTCATTGTTTTCTTGTGGAGTATGAGACAGGGGAGAAAAGTTGCAAGAGATGCTTAGGAAACAGACCACTCTACTTCATCAAGGGTTTCTTAGCCATCACTATTTATCGGGAAAGGCTGCTTTAACCAGACGGCTCCATAGCAGCATTTCTTGAACTGTGGTCTAGAGTCAAGGGTACTCCAGGAGGTTGGTGAGTTCATCTGACTAACATGAAATGAAACCTTTCACTTTTCTAGGAGTAGTTGGACAGATCTTCTACCTCAGGGGAAGGGAACAAAATTGGCTTCCCATCTTCTGAAGAGCAAGAGCACATACAACTGCCACCACCCAGTTACCTAGGTTCAGGGGTTGGTGGAAAGTGCTGTCAAGTCAGATGCTGCCATCTGACTTTGGCAACCCTGTAGGGTTTTCAAGGCAAGAGACATTCAGTGGTGGTTTGCCATTGTCAGCCTCCGCATCACGACCCTGGTATTTCTTGGCGGCCTCCCATCTAAACACTGTCCAGGGCCAACCCTGCTTAGCTTCCATGATCTGGCAAGATCAGACTAGCCTGGGCTATCCAAGTCAGGGCCACCCAGGTTCTACAACACCTCAAAGCACTGGCCAGAGAATACATTGCATGACTGCTGAGATCCAAGAGGCCTGAACTCTGAATGGTTGAGCAGAACCAAGAAGGTACAATAGTCACTGTCATCTCTCAAGTACAAAACTGAACTTTTTTTCATGCTACTTTCTAATGAAAAGGATTTTAATACGCGTATGGCGAGATGGAAAAGAACACAAGAGACCGACCACTCTGTGTCCATTAGGGTAAGGTCTGTCTTGCCAATCATCAGGAGCAATCCTAAGCAAGTTTACTTGGAAATAAGCCCAGAGTATACAACTGGGCTGACTCCCAGGAATGACTGCAGCCAGAAAGGGACTAAAAATTAGATACGTTTATTTATTTAAAACATTTATACCTAATTCTCTGATTATTCTAAACAGCTTGTAAACACAATTAAATGACATAAACCCAATAAAACAGTCTAAACCACAGTTCTAGCGGTGTTGTTACAGTACAGCTTGTAACACTTCTGCAAGTATTGAACTGCGCTGCCACAACAATCGCCAAGCAAAACCTTATTTTTCAATTGCTGCCACCACAGCCATATAGGAGCAGCTTCCTGAAAGGGAAGCGCCACTCAAAGCTCTCAGCTATCAACAGGAAACATTTTTTTTTGTTCCACTAGTAGAAAGGGGGGGGGGGAATCATGGTTTAGTCTTTAAGCTTCTTTGCTCTTTGAATTACATCACAAACCTGCTGATTCTACTGCAGGGCTGCTACGTGCCTGCTGGAGCCAAGAGGCCTTGCCTGCCCACATTCCATCAACCAGTGGGGGAACTCAGCAGTGGTGATGGCATGACATCACTTTTGGGGAAATTTGGGACCTCACTCCTCTCTAGAGCTTTCAGCAATTCCTAGAAAGGATTGATACCACTTTCCGTTTCCCCCCGGAAGTGAAATTATGCTGTCACTGACGCCCCTCCCTCTATGTCCCCCCACCCCAATCTCTCACTAGTTGCCAGGCTAGGCAACCCTACTCTTCTGGCATACGTACTGACCTGTAAATTATAGTGTGAAGGGACAAAGGAAACCTACTACTCTTGCTGAAGTGGTAGTCATCACTGCTGATGACTGGGTACTGAGCACAGATTTTTTAAATCATTAAAAGCAAAAGTCAACCTCTTTTAATGATGCTTTTCATAAAAGTATACCTTTCTGCTTATTAAAGAACTACCATTATATCCACCACTACCGCATTCCAAAATTATACTTAATGCCTATGAAGAAACCCACGGAAAAGGCTCCTTTATTGATTTGTATAGCACTTTTTGTGCAAAAAGGATAATTATTGCAAAATCCCATTTATTTCCAGAACACTGTGAGATACCACCTTAATGTCCCCTTTTCACAGGTAAGGAACACATTTAATTGAGCCATAATGGTAGTGTTATTCAGTGAACAGAATGTAGGTGTTAACGTGTACGTTCCATCGAATAAGACTACTTCAGGATGCAGGTGTAAGTTCAGATGTGTCAGTCTTTCCCTGACACAAAAAGGGTCTGCACAGCTAAAATATTTATTTAGTATGTTTCTCTACCTTTCCTCTAAAGAGCTTAAGCTAGTATACACCCTTCTCCCCTTCTCTGTTTATTCTCACAACAACCCTGTGAAGCAGGTTGGCAGGAAGGAAGTGTGACTAGCCCAAGGTTACCCAGCAAGCTTCACAGACAAGGAGGGACTGGAAACTGAGTTTCCCAGATCTTGGTCCAGCACCCTAATCACTACACCACATTGTACCACCTCTGTGTGTCATGGAAAAGGTTAACTACACACTTCTCCCTGAAAGGCCAGTTTTATGTACCCAAGGAATTACTTTTAAGAGAACTTATAAAAGTCAAATTGCAATACTTAAACCTGCTGCAGTGCATTCTAAGAAAAGCTTTATTGTTGGATTCTGTTGCATATCTTAACTGGCTTCAACATGATATTTGTTAAAGGGTACTGTCTCTCTGTAAGGTATGTCTTCTCTAGGTCAAAATAGCTTACCTCCCACAAAGCAAATCAGAATAGATTGGGTACATCTTGCCCATTTTGCTATCCTTTTTTTCACCTAGTGTTGTAAGCCAATTACAATTTTGTTGAAAACAATTTTTATACGACCTTCAGGCTTTTAAGATAACTATTAAAATAAAAGCTGCAATTTCTATATAAATTATAGGTGATGAAATATTCATAAGGAGTAGACACTCTCTGAAAGACAACAGAAACAGCATCGCTGAAGACTGTTTCACAAATTGTAAATATAATCCTGTAAATGGTAGACAATGATGCCACAAAGGCTGGCTTACATTATGTTCAAAAAGTCATATTTTAATCTATGATTAATTCATTTGTCAATGAAGGCTGTCAGTGGCTACATTCAAACATAATGATAAACTATGGCCCATTAATTATGAGAACAAGCCTTAGAAGTCTTCTGGTGCAAACAACCCTACTCTAGCTCCTGCCCTCAGGTATTAAAGACGTCACGGTTCACAACAAACCAACCTTTGTTGTGATGTCTGCATTAAATGAAACAATAGTGGCTCAGGTCAGGCATCATGAGAAAACACGGATTCAGTTCACAGACAATTTCTCACATCCTGGTTTGCTTCAACAAATCCTACTTTCTTTTTCTCCTCTCTGTAGCTTGACAGGGTGTCATTGTCAGGATTAAGCCATACATTATGCCAAACCACACGTAATAAAAAAAACTTCAGATATTGATCTGACAGACCCTAACTAACTGTACTTAGTGGAGTGGCCGGCATTCAATACTCGACGTTCACTGAGTTGTCTTCTGTGTAGGCACACATTGGTAACTGTGCTTGCGCAGGCCGAGCACTGGAGCCACTCTACAGCTCTTTCCTTCCTTATAAGACACTCAGAGGGGAACCCCTCCCTTGCGGGGGACATCTAAACTCATTTCCCACTCAAACAGTTGCATGTCTGCAGGGCGGGACTCCCCCTTCCCCTCAGTCTCCTTAAGTCGCCACAAACGAGAAGAATTTACAGCGGGGAAGGGGGGGGGGGAGGAATGTGTGCCTGCACAGAAGACAACTCAATGAATAACAGTTACAGGTAAGTGCAACCGTGTTTTCATCTTTGGTCTTCTGTGCATTCCCACACTGGGAGACTAAAAAGCTTCTTATCTCAGAGGTGGGGTGAGTTACTGGAACAGAGAATGCAGAACCGCTCTGCCAACTGCTGAATCTCTCCTGGCATTCACATCCACAGAATACTGTTGGACAAAGGTGTCAGCCAAGGACCATGTAACTGCCCAACAGTTATCTTTGAGAGGCGCCCCTTTCCAGAAGGTGGCAGACGCAGTTTGAGCCCGCGTCAAATGGGTCCTAGGACCCAGCGGGCACTGAAGATCAACTTTCTCATATGTCAACCGGATGTGCCCCTTTGCCTGTTTACATACGCCATGACTGTGGTATTGTCCATGATAATCTGGACAACTTTGCCCTTGATCAGTTTTGTAAAGGAGGTCAGGGCATAACAAATGGCTTTCAATTATAAGATGTTAATATGCAACAGCCTATCATCTGGGGGCCAGATGTCCCTAAGTGAAAAGGTCCCACAGTGAGCTCCCCAACCTAGAAGGGAAGCATCTGTGTTTACTGAAGTTTGAGGCAACACTTCCCCAAAGTGCACCCCCACCAGCAAGCTGCTCTCATCCAACCACCAACTTTAATGTTGGACAATGGGCTTAGGGGCCGACAGCTTTGAATGCTGTGAATGTCCCACAGGGCGGAATTTGTGGAGGAACCAGTTTTGTAGCCCTTGCATCTTTAAGTGAGTGTATGGAGTCACCGCCATGGTAGATGCCAGAAGCCCCAACAGTTTCTGAAAGAACAGAATGGACTGGAATCTATTGCATGTCAAGCGATCCACCGTCACCTTAATGCAGGAGGCCCTGTCTACAGGTAGATACGCTCTAGCCACGGTGGAATCCAGTACCACCCCAATAAACTGAATGCACTGTACAGGTTGGAGGCATGACTTCTTAGACTTAACAACTAGCCCCAGTTCCTGACACATCCCCAGGATAACTCCCATCTGAGTCTCTAGAGTTTCTCTAGACTGCACCGTAACCAGCCAGTCATCAAGATATGGGAAGACTGCATCCCTTGGCTCTGAGGTGTGCTCTGACTACAGCTAGGCACATAGAAAAGACCCTTGGGGCCGCAGACAATCCAAATGGAAGTGCTGTATACTGATAGGAAACCTGCTAGTATTTGATGGGCAAAAAGCAGCGGTAGTCTCAATGAATTGCAATATGAAAATAAGCATCTCGCAAATCCAACTGTTTAATTCTTGCATTTGTAAAACTGAAGAAAGGGTCAAAATCTTGAACTTGGCAACCCTCAGAACAAAATTCAAACCTCTTAAATTTAAAATAGGACTATAACCACCATCCTTCTTAAGGACCAGGAAGAAATGGAAGAAGAAACCTGTAATTGGGTCTGCTTCTGTCACCCTTGGAACTGAGCCCTTCTCTAGCAGTGAGGTAATCTCCCATTGGAGCTCTGGGAAGGTATTATCAATTGCCTCAGGTGGAGGCTGCAAGGGCGGCCTCTGCCAAAATTCCAGCCTATACCCCTCATTCACTATTGACAGGAACCAACAGTCCATCGTGATCCCTCACCATGCCTCAATGAAACATCTCTACCTGTCTTGGAAGAAAATTGGCACAGAAAGTGGCAGGGGGCCTAGTCAAAAGGACCCTTTTACACCCTGCAAAAGTTGCTCTTTGGCCTGGGGTTGCTGCAGGGGAGGATCCTGCCTTATTCTCTGTCCCATTCAGTATCTACCATGTCCCACCTGCCCTGGAAGGGGTGCTGTGGCACCGTATGTTGGGGCTGATAACGGTAGTAGGGTGTCCAGTAATGATGAGATCTGAATGTGTGGGAACAGGCGGGCCTTGGATGATGCAAGAGGACCTTGCCTTCCGCTTATCCTTCTTTATCAAGGAAAACACATAATTGGTGTTAGATGCAAAAAGTGTTGCCTCTTCAAAGGGTAAGTCCTCTACACGCTGTCTCATTTCAGGTGGTAAAGCCGTCGAATACAGCCAGGCTTGGTGCCTCAATACCAGAACCGATGCCATGGCCCATGCAGATGCATCACCAGAATGCCGCCCCACATTTATCTGCTGCTTCGACAGGCAAACAGCTTCAGCTTGCAGCAGCTTGAGCAGTGGCTTCTTATCCTCTGGCAGGAGGTCAGGTAAATATCCAACTTCTCCCAGAGGAAGAGTTGGTATCTCCCCCCTGCAGAAGAATATGCCTTTCTGCCAAACATATCAATATTTTGAGCTTTGTCTGCAGGTGAAGTGTGAGACCCCTGCCGCTGCTCCCTTTGCATTTCTTCAGCAATGAGTGAGGAAGCTTGTGGTTGATTGAACAGGTACAAATACCCCTCTGGCTGCACCTTGCAGAGGGCGTCAACCCTTTTGGGGGTTGCTGCCACAGTGGCGAGTTTTTGCCACAGTGGACCGGTGATACCGTCGATGCCCTCTAGCATGGGAAATGCCATTACACCTGGCGAGTCTCTGTATAGTCTGCTCAAAATCTTGTCCTTTGGTTTGGGGTTTGTAGATGTGATCCGCAAATCCAGTGATTTGGCCATCCTGACAATTTGCTGCATTAGGCAGAGCAGGTACCAGATCTCCCAAGGTGTTGGGCTCCAACGATTCCACAGACATGTCAGAATCAGCTTCAGACGAAACCACTCTGTGTTCCCCATAAATGTCCCTGGGACAGGCAGGGCCTAGCTGGCTCAATGGGTGATCCAGGGATTCTTTGTGATCAGACTCCCACAAGTATTGTAGCGCCAAGCCTCTCTGAACTCAGGACTGGGTGGCAGCACATAGTACTGGAAACCACGCCAGGGCAGGGAGGTCTGGAGACCTGCCACAGAGCTGGGGAGGAAAGGTGCACACGGCCAAAGGTTGAAACTGGGTGGCTGATTTGACTCGGCTCGATCTCTCCTTCCGAGATGGAGTCAGCAACTAAGATTATGTAGGGATGGGGTCTGCAGTGTCAAAGACAATCTGTGTTCCGTTTGCTTTGACCGTGCCTTATCTTGCTCTAGACTCAAACAGTCTTTGGAGCTTCTACGTTGTTTGTCCTTGCACTTGGTTTTCTCCTGAGCGTTTTTTGTTGGCAGCTCCAACAAGCTATGCTTGTCTCCGATTGGTTCCCAGGTGCCAGTTCTGTGTCCGGAACTGACAGAACCAAGATATTGAAACATTGAGTCTCAGAGGTCACAGTCTCTGTCAAAGCCTTCTTGGCCGGTGGAGAGGCGCGCAATGTCTGATCAGTCTACTTCGGTGCCGACAATCTCACAAGGGTTTTTTTCCCAGAGGCTTGCCTTAAGGCGAGTTTCCCTGTCTGCCTGGGCCTTAGGAGTGGATTGTAAACATATCTTGCAGGCCGTGGTGTTACGGGTGTCGCCTAAGCAAAGGAGGCAGAGGGTGTTTTGAACCCACATTGCAAACACTTTTTGAAGAGGGGTTTCTGTGATGTTGTTAGGCAGGATTACCCTCCCAAAGAGAGACTAGGTCTAACCCAATTCTTTTGTTCTGTTTTTCTTTTATTCACAGGCGAACTACAGAAAATGCACCTTTGTTCAGCGGCGGCAAAAAGAAGACTGTGAGGAAGGGAAATCACCTCAGCCCCCACAAGGGAGGGGTTCCCTTCTGAGTGCCTTATAAGGAAGAAAAGAGCTGTAGAGAGCCTCGGGTGGTCAGCCTGCACAAGTGCAATTCCCAGTGTGCGAATGAACAGAAGACCGAAGATGAAACCATGGTTTTCTATAATGTCTGAACAGAATCTGCGGGTTTGTTGCCAACAAACCAGGATTCCATGTCACGGTTTAATCCTTTTCCACAAGTAGGTAAGAAAATTCCCCAACATGTGTAAGGACCATGTATGGGATTTAGTTTTACTGTGTAAATACATATTATGAATCTGTAGCTATTTGTTGCTTCCAAGCAACTGACTAGGCTATAAAATTTCTATGCTCAATTAACACATATTACACATATTATGGTTTGTATTCCTTAAACCTGTGTACATGTGTGGAGAGAAGACACTTTAAGTGATAAAACAAGCTGTCTTACCTGGTGATAAGAAGGATGTAAACTGATAAAATATTTCACTGTCTTTCTTTTGGCCGCTGTATCCCACAATGCTGCCTACATCCAACGGAAGTGTCTTGAGATGGGCACCAGTTGCTAGGTCATGCAGTTGCAGGACATTCTTCACATCATGGAGATAACACAGGACAAGGAAGTTGGATCTAACACAAGCTACCCATTCTGTCAACAGGAAAGGAGAAAGCAAGTTTTTTCCCCCAGAATAAACATGAAAAATTGTTTTTTAGTCATTTTTAAAAAATGTGTGACTGGAAAGAATAAGAGAACAAAGCTTGAGTCCAGTGGCACCTTTAAGACCAACAAAGTTTAATTCTAGGTAGAAGCTTTCGTGAAGAAGTGTGCATGAACATGAAAGCCCATACCCAGAATTACACTTTGTTGGTCTTAAAGGGGCCACTGGTCTCAAACGTTGTCCTGTTGCTTCAGACCAACACAGCTGCCCACCTGAATCTATCTGGAAAGAATGATATAACTGTCCTTAACTCCCTAAGTCTGAGTGAAAATACATGCTTGCTGGATTTTATCAGCTGTTTCATAAAAGCCATTATTTGTCCCATTTTGTTGTACAGTTCTGTTTGGAGGAAGTCTAAACAATACGTGGAAGCACATGAATCAGAAAACTATACACTGTCTTTATTCAGACAAAATATGTTTCATTTGTAGTCTTCATAATTAGTAATGAAATCTTTAGAAGGCCATCTGGTTCTGGCAAAGAACAATTTGAGAGAGTATTTCTAAACATAAGAGGAAACTGCAGAAAATAAAAACCAAACCATATTCTCACAAAATATAAATTGACAAGTAAACAGTCCTCATTCTTCAGTTAGTGTGGAATCAGAATTCTATATTGAAATCTTCTTTCCCTTTGGAGTACAATGCAAAGGTTTAGAATGACATGGGCCAAAAAAGGTAATGGGAAACCATCAAAGAATTGCTGTGGTGGATTCATGAGGTTGCAAGGTACCAACACACCAAATGCACAGGGTATGAACAAACAAACATGACATATCAAAACAGAAATGTTCCTATGATGTTTGTATTGTCCAAACCTTGGTATAGTCACTATTAATATCAGTGCTTAAACACCACCATGACACGGGAAAAACCAGATTATTAATAACAAAGTAAGGCTGTTAGGTAGGCCTTCTTTTAGATCTCACAACCACAATCAAACAGACCAACACAACTACCCATCTGGAACAATCAAGCAGAATTATTTACTCAAAGATTAATATTACAGCAGGAAGTTCCTCAATTTTACTTGTTGGAATATTTCACAGAGCTACAGCTGTATTAAGAAAGGTCATATAAGACCCCACATCATTAGGGATCTATCTCTGAGACTTTGCCCAGTTCGGAGTTTGCAAGCTGAGGTTTGGGGAAGGCACCTTCCCCCCGAACACTCACCAAGCTTTTCTGTTTGGTTAGGCTTGCAGCTTGGAAAGCTACATCTGGATGGCATTGGGCCCCACCCCTGGTGCGCCTGTGTTATTCGGAAGTTATTCGGAAGCATCACTGACATGTTTGCATCACTTTCGGAAAACACAGGCACGGTGGGGCAGGGGCCAATGCCACCCAAACTGGTTCATTTTGGGTGGTTTTTTTGCTTGGGGGTTAGATTTGGGGCCTCCTGGTTCGCAAGCTGTGGACCGAACCAGGCTTTCCTGGACTGTGCCCATCCCTACAGTGTAGTACGGATTTAAGCAAATGGGATAATAGTGATGCTACAGTTGAATAAGACCAAGCTGTCCATTAAAGGATGCTCCCTACACTCAGCTTCCTGCTGTTGAAGTCTAATCTGGAGTTTCTTTATCAACTTTTCAGACAGTTAAAGAGAAATAAAGTGGTAATCAAAATATGGTCTCCAAAATATATGTTTTCAACTCCTGCTAATTTTAGATGTCCTGGAGTTCCTTCCCTTTACATTTTCCTTGTAACATCATTCCCTGTATGTCTTTTTCTCTTCAGTTCACATAATATACTTCTAAATTTATTGCAACTCTGTGTGAAGCCTTTCTTTATAACCTACTCTTGTTTGGCACTTTGGGAGAAAAAATAATGATTCATTAACAAATAATGAAAGAAAACTGACACTTCTTTCCATTACTATAATGTCAACTACTACTGTTATCAATAAGAGCAATTACTACTCAAAATGGATGTTAAAAAGCAGCGCTGAGTTATGGCATTCAGCAGCAGGCAGTTACTGAAAAAGCAGATTGCTACTACTATTAACAAGAACAAATGAAAGAGCATTTTTCTTTCTAGTAAGACTGATCCTATGGATGCTTGCAGACCCGCTGCCTGAAAAAGGAGATGATACAAAGCTAAATGTATCAATGAATGTAGAGAAGTTAAAGTAATCCTTTACAAAAATGAGATGACACTTGCCTTGCAGACATCTGAAATACAACAACATGCGAAGAAGACAGGAATACTTAAAAAGAAAACAGTCACCAAAGGCCAATTCAGCGAAGAAGTCCTTCTCTACATTCAAGCACTTCCAACGGTTCCAAGGAACATAGCCAAGCCACCAACATCTCTTGCAACCCCTGCAATTGCTGGTTGAGCAATTCCTGTGACAAAGAGGACTGGAGGTTGTTGGGGTATCTGTCATTGGTGTAGCTGGGATTGCTTGTGTGTAGGGCAAAATATGTCAAGAAGTCATAAGCTCCACTGAAAGAAGCTAGCTGTGACTAACTTCAGTTTCACTGCTCTCATTACATGGGACTGGGCATATGTCTAAACACAACTTCCAGGGACCAAGTTCTATGGAACCAGAGGTCTTTGCTTCTAAATAAAAATGTTTAACACTGTGCTGCACATAGGTCTATGAAAGTTGGTGGACTATCACACATGCTACAATAATTCACTGAGATGTTATCTTAATGTCTTAAAGGACACACACAGAGTTTTAAAATGGCTAAACCTAACCATGAAACTACAGTTAGTTTTATCTAATATGCATAAACCGGACACTGTAAACACAACTTTGAAAAAGTTTTAGTGGCTTCTATGTCATATAGCAGAAAAAAAAAGGATACATTAGAAGGTTTACAAATCTTACAGTACCTAAAACGTGTATAGAATGCTGTCAAAATGCAGCTTATTATACAAGGACAATGAATCACTCTATGCTAAGTAACCATTTAACCTTCGGATTCTTACATGTCTTGCTTTTGCAGAAGGCATTTCATTAACGTGTCATCTCTGTATCAGGTAAAGTCAGATACACTTGACTGCAGAACTATCAGAGCAATAAATTATTAACTACCTCCTGCTATAATTATGTCTTTCCAAACCAAACCTTGGAAATGACTAAAGCAATATGACACAATGGCAGGTTGGCCTTTTTAGCATTGCTACAAGTTGCTCTTTAGGAAAGAGTTTTTGCTGGAAATGTGACTGGCTGAATACTGAGACGCTCACAGTTCTTCTACTTCATAGGAAAGCAACCCCTGAGGGGCACATTAATTTTTAATACTGCCTGAAGTACACATTTCATCCTGATAAGAACATTATATCCACAATAAAATGACACAAGAAACTCTTGCTAAAATGCAGCAGGAATATTCTTAGAACTAATACCTACCCACATTCCTCAGAAAGTGATCTTTAAAGGAAAAGTCACCATTAAAAAAACCCAAATCTATCACTGTGCACTATTAGAGGTTTCTAATAAACGCAGTCATGTTTGCATAAAAAGAGTGAAACTACAGTTAAATTATCTGCTTTACAAAAGTTTTCTCAGACACATTCATTGTGGCTGTAGGTGATTCCTGAAAGTGTGTGAGTTTTAAGATCACAATATCCCTCGCCACTCCTTAACACAGCTTACCACTTTTAAAATATTCTTACCCAGAACGTCCCTGCCATGCTCAGGAACCAGCACTTTCCATTTGCATTCTTCAGGATCACTAAAGTCAATGTTAATTAATCGATAATTTGGAGCATGATGGTTTGTCTTGAAGGTGAACACAGTCCCCTCATTGGTGACATAATCATATTCTGCATCAAAGTTGTCAATCAGTTTCACCCACTGAAGAATACCTATTAAGACAAAAATAAATTATTTTTCACTCTTTAAAAAACCTTTGTTATTAAGAGATCCAATGGAAAAGTTCTTTTGAGCATCACAGTTGCAGCGGTCAGGATTGAGAAAGTGCCACAAGGACCCCTCCTATGGATTCTATGGTAAACCTCACATCGTTTTAATTTTTAGCAAGCGGATTAGCCACACACCAGAACCACCAACCTGCAGCTGTGAAGAGGCGGTGCCCCCGTTGCAGATTGCTTGGTTGGCTGAGAGGTACACACACATAATGCTCACACTGACAACATCTGCTGGCAGCAAGAGCAGTGTTCATCCCCCGGTGATCTTTGTGGTCTTTTGTGTTCCTCCATACAAAAAATGATGTTTTTCTCCACACACGCGCACACACACAAAGAACAAGTCATGATGGAGACTTGGCTAAAACTATCCTCCTTGACATTTAGGTTTCTGCGCCCCCCACCTGCAATTCCAAACCAATGCCAAAACAAACAGCAAATCCTCACTACATGTTCATAACCCCCTTATGAAGTTTATTTGCTAGGCATAGGTTCCATTTACTTTTAACAGTGCATGCTTTTTCTCTTTAGTTTGCCAAGAAGAACTTAAAACCTAATAATCCCGAGCCATTCACTGTCTGCCCCTCAGAGACTTCAGTATGGAGAAGGAATGATTGACAATTTTTAAATGGAAGAAAAATAGGTAAATGATGCATATCTATTAAAGAGGGGCACTCGGTTTGAATAGATTTTTAAAAGATTCATGATTGATGGAATGGTTTTGTTAATTACTTTGTTAAAGTTAACGTCTTTAATGTAAGGGGTGACTCAGTCCCATTATAAACTGTTTTATTAAGCAATCACTGAGAGGAGATGAATGGATACATTGATACAACTTTGATAAATTCATTTTATATATACTCAAACATATTTGTGGGAGCTAACTATTGAGTAATGGCATTGTTTAGTTAATTATGTTGCCAGTGCTACACCATGTGAGTCATAATCCCACTGTGTGAAAGCAGGTAGGACCTGAAGTTCAGATTCACAATGAGTCCTAACTAGAAATGTAAAATTTCCAGAATTTTTTTAAAAAAATTATTTTTATTTTCTAAGAGTTAGAACAATCACCTTAAAAGACATTCACTTATCATTTACAACAAAGAAAATCAACTCGGTTACACTTAGCTCTAAATCGTGACTTTACATGTATTACACTTTTCCATATCTAAGGCAGAGCCCCTATAAGCTGCTGCCTCAAGACTTAAGTTACATATACATATATTATTTCGAGTCTATTTTTTCTTGTTACGATCTAGCCATACATAGAATATATTCCATCTTTTTATAAATATTTCAAGATCTTTCTCCTGTAGTAATAGATTCAATCTTTCCCCTGTAGTAATAGATTCAATCTGTCCATTTCAGCCACTTCTAGTAATCTTTGTATTAACTCCTCCCTTGAGGGTAACATTTCCCCTTTCCAGTTCTTAGCCACCAATATTCTAGCCACCGTTAGTATACAGTAAAAGGTATCTCTTTTCTTTATCATAATCTTCTATGAGCATATTTAATAGAAAAACTTCTGGAGTAAATTGTGTCCTTATACCTGTAATTTCATGTACCATTTGGTATATTTCCTGCCAATACTTTTGGATTTTTTTACATTCCCACCATCATGATAGTACGTTCCCACTTTATTCTTGCATTTCCAACAGATGTTAGATGCATTTTTATAACATTTCACAATTTTATCTGGTGTCCAGAGCCATCTATGGAACATCTTCAAAATATTTTCTTTGTACGGTACTGCTCTCATGAACTTTAAGGTTTTCCAAGTTCTAGTCCAGTGATCTATCTCGATGCTATGACCGAAGTCTTTCATCCATAGAATCATAGTTGCTTTAACCTGTTCATCCAACATGTACTCTTCTAATAACAGGTTATAAAGTTTCTGTATCAACTTATCACTCGAGGATAACCATATTTTATCTAATTCATTCTGCCCTTTCTGGAACCCAGCTTTATGATCCTTATTAAACCTTGATTTAATTTGCATTTTTCCCCACCATGTCAGATTTAAGTTTTCCCATATACAATTTTCTTCTGGTTTCAGTTTGTTATTTTTATCTAGTAAAGTTTTGTATGTTATTATTTTCAATTTGGCTATCAATGAAGGTTTGGTTACCGCCTCTATAGGTGAGACCCATTTTGGAATCTTATCATAATATCTTATTTTTATCAAACTCCATATTTTCATTAGGGCTCCCCTTATCATATGTTGGTTAAATATCGAATGTATTTTTTCTTTCTCGTAATAAATATAAGCATGCCACCCCATTGGTAAATTATATCCCTCCAATTTTAATAATCTTGTATTTTCTAATGTGATCCATTCGCTTATCCATACCAACGCAGCAGCTCTATAGTAGAGGACCCAACTGGGAAAACTAAATCCACTTCTTTCTTTTTTCTCTTGTAATATTTTCAGTCTAATTCTGGGTCTTTTGTTGTTCCAAATAAATTTACTGCAAATTCTACCCAATTCATCTAGATATTTCATATTTCTTAATATTAGTAAATTTACAGATTCATTTTATATATACTTAAACATATTTGTGGGACCTAACTACTGTTTAGTTCAGGGGTGAGCAAACTTGCTCAGCATAAGAGCCACCTAGAACAGGGGTGGCCAAACTTGCTTAAAGTAAGAGCCGCATAGAATAAATATCAAATGTTTGAGAGCCACAAGACATGAACAAATATTACCTGCTTTTATTGGAAAATAAGCAAATTTGCTTTTTATTAACATTAAATGAGACTGCCAAAAATAATAACAAAAGGGGTAAAAACAGATATTGATAATGATATTAATTTGTCCAATGATATTTGTTTGCTAATGATATTTGGCTTCCCCAGCCGCCCTGCCGGGAGCCACATAATATATGTAAAAGAGCCGCATGCGGCTCCCAAGCCACAGTTTGCCCACCCCTGGTTTAGTTAATTATGTTTCCAGTGCTACACCATGTGAGTCATAATTCCACTGTGTGAAAGCAGGTAGAACCTGAAGTTCAGATTCACAATGAGTCCTAACTAGAGATGTAAAATTTCCGGAAATTTTGAAGCTCGGAAACCCCCCGAGTTTCCCCCATTTTTTCCAGAAAAAACCGGAAATTTTCAGAAAAACTGAAAAAAATTCTACATTAGCACTTCTTTTTTCTTTTTCAGATTGAAAGTTATTCTGTTACTTTAGGAACATAAAATATGACTATGGACAATTTTACTTGGCATGAAATTATCACAACTAGCATATTAAAAATATAGTGTATCCAAACAATTATTACAAACAGAATTTACTTTTTAAATAATATTTATTTGTAATTGTAACAAATGGAGCAACAATCTCCTGAACTGTTTACTAGTTTATGTGGAACAGACAAAAAACCCTCCACAAAACAATTTTTAAAAATCCAAAAGTAACAATTATTCATATTTCCTCTCCACAGTATTAAATAAAAATAAAAAACCCATTCTCATAAAAAGAATTGAAGGGGGGAAAGTGCATAGAAGGAAGTGTGGGACTAAATTTCAATGAATGGGCATGAAATTTAATCAGAATCATTTTCTGAGCTGTAATTATCAGTTTCAATCTCTGCTTCTGTAGCTACTCTGTTGTGTCTGTCATTATCACAGTTATTATGGACCTCTAAAAACTATACTTTCAGGTCCTTTTTGTTGCTCTGTATTTTCTTCCAGTGCTTTGAGGCCTAGTGAAGCCTGAGTGCCAATATATCCACCCACATGAAAAAACAAAACTGAAACCTTTTTCTTTTCTTGTGACAATAGCACCTCCTAAAGGAAGAAAGGCATCTTGTTCTTGCATTGGAGTGTTCAGTTTGTAACCTAGGACTTGCTTATCCTCAGTGCACAGAAATCAGATTAATCCGATACCATACATATTTTTTAGAAATGATTTGGAAAATATTTGAACAACTTGTCTTAAAATATTTTATTCATCATGTTAAAATAAAACGTTCCATAATAAAAAGAAATCTTTTCTTTTTTCAATTTTTCTCATTTTTCGGAAAAAAACAAAAAAGGCTTTAGAAAAAAACGGGAAACCCCTGTTTCCTCCCCGATTTTTTCTGTTTTTTTTCCAGGCCTTCACATCTCTAGTCCTAACAGCCAGGAAGGGGAAAGTAAAGCAAGGGACACAGCAAGGAAAACAAATAGCAAATACTCATCAGGATTCACAGAAAATGAGCATTAATATTCACCTAAGAGATCTATGAAAAACCCAGAACTGCTAGCTAGGATACAGCCAAGCATACTGTAAGAATGGACATGACAGACAGGGTGGACTGTTCAGAAAACAATAATTTATATATAAATTTCCTTTGACATCTTGGTCTTTGAGACACATGAGCAGCAAGGAGTTCATATGGCTGAGGACTGCACTGTTGGTCTGGTACTAATTCAGTATTCTGTACTCCTAGAGGCAGTGGCTCTGAGGATCTCAGACCGAGAAATGTCTTTGCCCACATCTGCTAGCAAAGATCCTTTACCTGGAGATGCCAGGGATTGAACCTGGGATCTTTTACACATAGCTTTTGCTATAGCACTGAACCACGCTTCTTCTTCTTAAGACCCATACACAGCCACAGTTTATTCAGCAAGAGCTCACTGAAAAACAAAATCTAACTAAGGTCACATTTTGGTATCATGGGAACTCTTTGGAACACCTTAGAGGACTGGGTATATATTTTAAACACTTTCATTAAGAAAGAAAAATTGTGCTTATATTCTGAGCAGGCCTACTTTTAATGGACAAAATGCAAGGCATTTTAATAGGTGTGTTTGGTACAGAAATGCTGCGCACAGCCCAATTTCATCACCGTCTTCTTGTACTCTATTGCAGCTTAATAAATATGGAACATGATAATTAGTACTGACACTTGCAAATATGCAAAAGTAATAATTAACCTTAAACCGTCAATCAGCACTTTTTGAAATTTCAGCATGTTGTGCATGACAGCAAATAGCTTAATTGCTTGGACCGGGGAAAGATGGAAATGGGAATTCTATGTTGCAGCTCACTCCCCCCCCCCCCCCCCCCCAAAGACATACAGCCATTTGAAATTCAGGCCTAAAATTTTCCATTGCTATATGGAACTGTATAGAATAAAAATGTATCACTATTATTTTACTTTAAGTTGCTAATTATAAAGATGCCTTGTAAGGCAAAATGGCCCTTCTACAGTAGAATGGAATATCTTGCTGCTGTGCACAGAAAGGCCTACTATTCGCAGGGCCAGAGGCGGTGGGAAGCCAGAATGGTCACCTGAGATCAAAATGAAGTTAAAACAAAAAATAAAAGTAGAGTTACAAATGAAGATAATTACTAACCACAGCAACATGAAAACAAAAGGTTATTGAATAAATTAACTACTATAGTAATGCCAGATTATTATCTGGAAAAACTGTATTTTGTAACTTTTAATCATGTTTGTAACTTGGTAGATGACAAAGTTATAATGATTAACAGAAGGGCCCTTTTTGTTCAGTGGGCATGCAAGGCCTATCCTGTCGGCTGGGGTCTGGAAGAATATATCTGGTGTTGTTGTTGTTCAGTCGCACAGTCGAGTCCGACTCTTCATGGCCTCATGGACCACATCACGCCAGGCCCTCCTGTCTTCCGCTGTCCTCCGGAGTTTGCTCAATTTCATGTTTGTTGCATCGACGACACTGTCTGACCATCTCATCCTTTGCCGTCCCCTTCTTCTTTACCTTCAATCTTTCCCAGCATCATCAGGGTCTTCTCCAGTGGCCACCAAATGAGAAGTGAGCACTCACTGGAAAAGACCCTGATATCTGATGCAGGAGAATTTAAAAGCATACGCCTTAGCATGCCACTAGATCACCCCACCTTGCAGTGTTACATACTGGGACCCCCTCCAAGAATCAAAGAACTGTTCTACAAATGATTATGCAGAGATCCCCACTCTCAGTCATGTACATACAGCCTGCAGCAGTGTTCTAGGATTGGTAGATTAAGATACTAATCCCACACTAGCATTATTAGAGGAACGGAGCAAGATCTCTCTGACTTCCTGTTCATGTCATGCACTGGGAACCACAGCTTTCTGAATTCTCTTCTTCCCAAATCATATTTAGATACTAAGTAAATGTAATGTGGATTAACGAGGGTCCACTGCTGGAGGGTATCGGATCCACTCTCAACTTGGGAAGGAAGGTCCTTCCAACTCCAGAATCTCATCCCTCACTAGAAATCTGCACGCCCGTGGTGGTGGTGGTGGGTCCCCACAGTCTGAAAACCAGTGTGCTAGTCAGACTCAAAACAAAATTTCCTTTCCCCAAGAACAGGGTATTTCAGTTTGCAGACAGCCTCATTTACCCCCTGTGTTTGGAGAGAAGCTTTAACCCCCTCCCTTTATAGCAATGTTACCACTGTGCCTCTGATAAACAAGTGGAATGAAAGGCAAGCCTTGGGGCAGAGCTTCTCAGAACATTTAACAAATAAGTTGTTCTGCCTGATAGGAGAAAGTATTCCCCAGGTATCTTAGAAAGCTGCTAAATACTCCCCCTCAATCTACTAAAGAATGCTGTGCAGAAAAGTCCCCACAGTAAGATCGCTCAATGCAAGGGAGGAGAATTAAATCAGAGGGCAAGTCACATATGCCGAGTGGGGAGAGCTGGAGGAAACTGCAGGGGCTCATCAGCACTCCCTTGGCCATCAGAAGCCTGGCTAAAAGCAGAGGACTGGCAGGCGGTGAATAAAGACTCGGAATGCAGGAGCATAAATAGATCCCAACTGTGTATGCAGAGCATACTGTAAAGTGAGAAGATGGATTTACACTCCCTTCTTTTCAGGGTCAGTAAGGGGAGAGGTTTGCAAGAGGCATGCATGAGGACTATGTGGCAGAAACAATTTCAGGATCTCCTAAAGCTCTCTTATACTAAGTACTGTCAATGGGTATCAGCTCTCCAAAGTTTCCGGCAAACACCTTCCTCAGCCTTGCTACCTGAGAACTATTAAGTGATTGTGCTGGAGACCAAACCCAGAATCTTAGGTGTGCAGAGTGTTTGCTCTAAACCGCTGCCCCACAGCCTCTCCTCTGAAGTGGAGAGGACTGTAGGGCAGATAGGTTGGCAACAACCATTACAAACAAAATACAGTATAAATACACTTTGGTTTCAATCCTGATACATGTCAAGTAAATCACAGAATTAAACCAATGTGGTGCAGTGCCAGATCAAGATTCGGGAAACCCAGGCCCAAAACCACCCTCTGACACTGAAGCTTGTTGGTAACCTTAGGCCAGCCCCTCTTCCAGCCTAACCTATCGCTTAGGGTGGCTGCAAGAATAAAATGGAGGAGAAGAGAACAATGTAAACCGCTTTGGATTCCCATTGGTGAAAAAGGCAATGGAGTAAATGGAGTAAATAAATGGAGTAAATAAAGACATAAATCCTTGCATATTTCAAGAAATAAAGCCTAATGCCCACAAGTCTTGATGAATATCATAGATTTAATCACCCTGTACTATTTCTTGGGACAGATTTTTGCAAACAACTATTCAACATACGGATTTAAAAAAAATCTAAAATGTACCACACTGTTTCAGACAGCAAATGGATAAGACAAGTCTAACCTCAGGAGCCAAACCCATTTTCTTCCAGAGACAGAGTGAGTTAACTTCAAACTGATCCACAGGCAACAAGCCCATCATCAAAAAGCAGTGAGCGGCCAAGGCACAGCCGCCTCTTCGCTACAGCAGGACTGATAACGTGTCACACCTGCCTGCAGACTTCAATGACAGCAGCCCTTGCCTCTTAACTTACAATCAAAAAAGCAAACAAAAAAATTGCAGAGTACTATATGGCAGACAAAGCGTGATACACAAATACAGCAGTAATGACAAGAGCAAGTATCAACCAAAATGCAAAGAGTGTGTAGGAGAAAATGCAAATCAGAAAGGTAGCCAGATCCGAGGCAATGAAGAGTAACTTCAGGACTTTAAAGCAGCTGAACAGTCCATTTGCTGTGTGCGTGGAAGTCATTTAAAATCTTATCAAAAAGTGCTTCCTTCTCACTTCCATCGTAATGTTCTCCAGCACAGTAGAGGGAGAAAATGGCAGGCTATCCACAGTTTTTTATCTTCACTATTCAAAATCTGACCTCCACCTTTCACTTGTAAATTTTGTGTGGATATGTCCGTGATTTCTTATTCATATCATGTTTGATATTTTATGTATTCTAATGCCAGAGGAGAAATGACTTGAGGGGCTGTCATTGACAGAGATACTTTTTTGGCATTCTCCATTCATCAAACATATATATTTCATACATTATTTATCTATTTATTATTTCAATTCATATCCCACCCTTCCTGCAAATGGGCTCAGGGCAGCTCACAACAATAAATACAATCTAAATTAATACAATAAATAATACGGTAAAACCAGTTTTAAATTTAAAGTAATTGAAATATTTAAAGTGGGTAGGCATCACGTAGCAGCCCCTTTCAAACAACAGGGATAATTCAGATATGGCAGAAAATCTCTAGGGCATGTCTTCATTGTAAACAGTGAAGAAGTCTTACACACAGCTATGAAAAAAGGAGGATTCCCAATTAAAAGGAGAGAGCCTCATATGTGCGTGCAAGTACCTCACTTCGAATGCATGTCAGGGAGGAACTCGCCCCCATTTTCTTTCATTATCTCCCAAACAGTTGTAAGAAAAGTGTCAGAATAGGGATGGGCACTAACTGGACAAATGGAGGTTCATGGAGATTCATGCTTTGGGGGTTTCACGAACCCTGAACCACGAACTTCCACAAACTTCTCCATTGCATGAACCGGTTCATGCTTCAGAAGTCTGTGGGGCTCGCCACCCGGAAGTGAGCTCTAAAGGCATTTAAATTCCCTCAGAACCCACCGCAACCAACCTGAGTGAGCTCTAAAGGCCTTTAAATGCCTTTGGAGGCCACTTCCGGGTCAGGCCAACCGACCGGAAGCAAGCTCCAAAGGCCTTTAAATGCCTTCGGAGCCCACCACCCTGACCCGAGTGAGCTCTGAAGGCCTTTAAATGCCTTCGGAGCCCACCTCCAGGTCGGGCAGCATGACTCAACTGAGCTCACAAAGTGAACTCTGACGGCTTTTATAGGCCTTCAGAGCCCACTTCCAGGTGGGGCCTGCCCATATAAGGGCATATAAGGTCTATAAAAGCATTTAGAGCTCACTCTGGGAGTTCAGGCAAGTTGGGACAACTTTTGAAGACATTTAAATGTCTTCAGAGGTCACTCAGGTCAGGCCATGGCCGGTGGTAGGCTCCGATGGCATTTAAATGCCTTCAGAGCTCATTTCCAAAACGGCTCATGAACCTCCATGAAAACATGACAGTTTGTGGGCAGGTTCCTGGGATGAACCGGTCTCCCGACCCCCTGGTTTGTGCTTCATGAACCAGCCTGGTTCGGGCTGAGCCAGGGTTTGTAAATCAGTTCATGCCCATCCCTATGTCAGAGTCATATCTACGCTAAATAAAATATTATTTGCCATACTTCTCTGTATTGCTGTGACTTTCATTTTGCTCTAGCCACCCTTCTGCACCTCTAGTTCTATGTTGTTTTTGCACAAGCAATACGTGGTCTGCATCATACACACAAAATGCCAGACCCAAGTCTGCCATCCTGGCAATACAGCCCTCACACTCACAGAGCATGGCCTGCAGTGTCCTTCTCCGACATCAGTGCCACTTTTCCATATGAAGGAATAACTATGGTTCAAAGTGACATTTCATGTGATGCTGTCAGCATATCACACACATACCACCATGACAAGTGGCAGAACATCTTTCCTATATAATAAAGCCATTTTCAAGATTCCATGGGGCAAGATTCCATGGAGCGCCAAAATCAGTTGGCTGGACGGACTGCCACTCAAAAGGCTGGCCACTGGCTGCATTCTCTCCCTGCTTTGCCTCAGTCCCGCCCACAGAGCCACCAGCCAGTATCTCGACCTCAGTCTGGAGGGAGCCAGCAAAGGGGAAGGACCGACTGGGTGCTGGGTCCACTCTTCTCCTCCGCCCACTGCCAGGTGGGTCTAACTGTCCCCTCAGTGGCCTGCTTCTGTCAGTGAAAAGACAATGGACTTTCAGCATAACCCCCTCTCCCGCACACTGCTAGCGTGCCCAGAATAAACTGTCAGAATAAACTGTGAAACGGGGGCATTTCACACAGCATCCTGTAGTGCTTCAGGACCAGTACAAGAACTGAAGAACGCTTGGGGGAGGTTTCAAGGTAAACCGGCTCAGGAACGCTTCCCCAATGGGAGAGGCACGTTTCTGTGTGAAAGGGCCAATATGTTCCATTAGGGAACCAGTACTAATACTGTTCTGTGTGAAATGCCTGACAGAAACCGTTACTGAAGAGTTCCTGAAACTGAACATATTGACTGTGTGAAATTCCTCAGGCTCTTTCTCCTGCTTAGCTCCATCATGGCTGGCTGGCTAATGAGGTGGGTCAGCAACCATCAAACTATTCCCTTCAAACCCCTGCTGTGTGGCTGACTTCCCCCCTAGGGTTGCCAATATCCAGGTGGGACCTGGAGATCTCCTGCTGTTACAATTGATCTCCAGATGACAGAGATTAGTTCCCCTGGAGAAAATGGCTGCTTTGGAGGGTAGACCTTATGGCATTATACCTTGCTGAGTCTTTCCACCCCCCCCCCCCCCCCAAAAAAATGCTGTCCTCCACAGGATCCACCCCCCAAATCTTCAGGTATTTCCATCATAGGGTTGCCAGGTCTGGGTTGGAAAATCCCTGGAGACTTTGGGGGTGGATCCAGGAGAGGGTGGGGTTTGGGGAGGGGCCTCAGCATGGTACAATGCCATAGAGTCCCCCCTTCAAGCAGCCATTTTCTCCAGGGGAGCTGATTTCTGTCAGCTAGAGATCCATTGTAAAAGCAGGAGATCCCCAGGCCCCACCTGGAGGTTGGGAACCCCATTCCATCATCAGAGTTGGCAACTTTCCCCTCAGTGCCCGTTTCTAGGCAACCAAGCCCCTTTCCACACCTATGTTGGCCTTTGGGAGAAAACTCATTGGGGCCAGCTGAACAGAATGCCATAGAGGCCACCCTCCAAAGCAGTCATTTTCTCCAAGGGAGGGGGGAAGATCTGTTGTCTGGAGTTCAATTGCAATACCTGGCGATCTTCAGTCTCCACCTGGAGGTTGGCTATCCTAGGCGTAGCAGTCAGTGCTTCAGAGCAGGATCTGCTAGACCCAGGTTCTTGTTGAGTGGGTGATTTCGGGCTAGTCACAGACTTTAAGCCTAACCCACCTCACAGGGTTGTTGTGCAAGTCAAAAAGGGGGAGAGGAGAATGATGTCAGCTGCTTCGGTCCCCACTGCAGAGAAAGACTACTTTTCCACCAGGGGAAGTATGGTTGCCAATCTCCAGGTGAGGGCTGAAAATCACTCAGAATTACAAGTGCTCTCCAGATGGCAGAGATTCGTTCCTCTGGAGAAAATAGTGGACTCTACTTCCTTATACCCTCCTGACATGGACCGTTTATGACAGCCAATGTGACATAGCAGTCAGGGCTTCAGAGTACGGTGGAGGCTGCGGGGGGGGGGGGGGAATGGCAACTTGAAGAGTGAGGTTGATGATTGGCTGGGAAGGAGATATAGTTGCCAACTCCAGGTGGAAAATTCCTGGAGACTTGAGGGATGGAGCTTGAAGACATTGAGGTCTGAGGAAAAGTGGGACCTCAGACAGGTACAATGCCATAGACTCCACCCTCCAAGCCAGCAAGTCCCTCATGGGGAACCATTGTTGCCAATCTCCAGGTGGGGGCTGGAGATCACTCAGAATTACAACTGCTCTCTAGGGGGAGGGGGGAGGAGATGGAAAGCTGAAGCCAGGGGGCAGATAATGATACATTGATGGTTGGCTGGGAGGTAGGGTTGCCAACTCCAGGTGGGGACATTCCTGGAGATTTGAGGGGGGACCCTGGAGCGGGTGAGGTTTCAGTAGGGGTGGGACCTCAGACAGGTTCAGTGCCATCGACTCCACCCTTCAAACCACCTGTTCCCTCATGGGGAATCATTGCTGTCATTCTCCATGGGAGGAATGGAGATCACGCTGAATTACAACTGCTCTTCAGATGGCAGAGATCTTCCCCTGGAGAAAATGGTGGACTCTGTGTGATTATACCCTGCTGAGGTCGCCACAGCAAATTGACACTGAGTGCCCAAGGCCGGGGCACTCTCCCAGAGCCTCCTTCTAGAGCCCATTGTATTTATCTCCACAATGGGCCTTATTCCTAGTGGTACACATACAGCATACTGAGAGCTCCACATGAAGATTCTTTTTTTAAACAGTACTGCAACTGCGCTTAGAACATTTCCAGCAACTGAAAGACAATAAACCAAGCCATCATCCTAAGGGAAAACAAACAAAAGGCAATCCTCATTCTTCATATGGATCACACTAGTTCTTTGACATTGAACATAACTTATGTCTGTTCCAGTGATAGATCCTCCCCACACCTTGAAAAGAAGAGGACATACACCTAGTGAGTTGGATGGTAGCTGCTACAATTCACACTTTCCCCAAATGGCTGCCCAGTTAGGAGATAATTGCAAAAAAGATTAATTTACACACTGCAACAAAAAGGATGACAATGCAACTCATAAAAATTATTAAAAACATCTTAATAAGGGAAATGAGCTGCAAAGGGAAGAATACATTTTCAAAGTAAATGGAGGGGAAAGTGGTTCTCCCACAAACAATGCTGTTAAGCCAAGGGTCTTTAGATAAATTAATAGCAGCCATTTGATGATAAATTTGCATATTCAAATTGCTAAATATGCAAAAAAAAAAACCTAAATATACAGTATGTTTACTTTGGATACTTATTAATTCAGTTTAGAAATGTCCAAACATTTGAGTAATTGGTCTGTGTTCTCTTTAAAGATCAGTATTGTTTTCAAGCTTCACTATAATTATAACCAAGATATTATACTGATTAAATTTCCTTTTTCTTTGTGATCTGCTTTTAACATCTGCTTGCTTTTCTAAAATGTGAATTTAGTTATAAATGATGACAAAGTCTCATCAGTAATTAGAAATCCTTAATGCAGGTTAAATAGAAGAAGAATTCATGTCATTCTGGTCCTTTGTAGGAACAGAAAATAATTACTGGCTTTTGATGGTTTGAAATCATCAGTATGCAGAAGACATCGACCCACTACAGTGGAAAGATGCAAACTGCAAGAGTCAGTGGGATGTAATAATAAAAGTGTTGGACCAGGAATTGTGAAATCTGGGTTCAAATCCCCACCTACTGGGCAACTTTTCACTAGTCACTCTCTTAACTTACCTTAGAGGATGGTTATATGAGTAAAATGGAGGAGAGGGAAACTGCCCTAAGCTCCCTGGATTAAGGAGGAGACGAAAATGTATTAAATAGAAAGACTACATTGTGCTGGTTCTTCCGTAAATGTGAAGATATTAACAGCTCAAATAAATTAACAATAATTCCAGAGGGGAATAATCAGAATAACTTTCTCCTTTATTTCCTCTTGAATCAGAAGCACGGTTGGTGGCATTTTTTGAGACTGCTGTTGCTAAGTCACATTGTTCTTTCTGATACTAATCAAGAAAGAGAACAATCAATTTCCTCTTTCTTTTAAAATACAGAAGTGAATTGACTGAATACTTAATTAACTGAATACTTAAGGGATATTTTATATGGCTTGGTATGATGTTGGATTTAACAAGCCATACTTTCTTTGGCTGGCAGTCATAGTTTTCAGTGGGTTGCAGAGGGCTATTATGATTCTGAACTGACAAACCAAACAGCAGAGTCACTGATCCATCTGCAGAGGCCAATGTAACTAGAGAGCGCAGCATTTAGCAAATGAACAGTGACAAGATGCTCTAAAATCATGGCTCGCCTGCACATTTGGAAGTGCTAATTCTGTTTGCACTCAGCATATATTCGTAACACATGTCCAGGAAACAGACAGGTAAGATACTGCTCCATCCTCACCTCCTACCTCTGTCTTCATGTTTTCAGGCATTATCAAAATGGTGTGGTCCATGTAATTATTCATTAACAAAGCCTGATTAACAGCCTGATTTACTTTTACTAGCCACATCTACAGCTGAAGTCGAAATCACACAAATAACATGTTCCCTTATGCATTTTGTTTTAATTGTTTTCGTATCTCTATGTTTTTAATGTATTTTATTGTTTGTTACCTTGGGGATTCTAAATTGGGTGGCAATGCAGCTTTAAAATTATTTAAATAAAATAAATAAATACAGTTATTGCAGCATCTAAAGTAGGATTATGGATCTCATCTGTGGCTCAGATGCTGGAGGGAGGGGAGAGTTCATGGATCTCATTGTGAGCAGTCTAGAGTAGTACGGGAAACTACACTGAAGCTACTTATACAAATAATTATCTCAGATTTCTGACAATCAGGTTTATAAAATGTGGCTATAAAGAGAAGTACTGAAACCTAGGATTAGGAGGAACAGTTTTCTTAACAAGTTGCTCATGTGTATGCAAGATAAGAATTAATCTTATTTTAGTACTGAGTTCAATCCCACATTAAAGTAAGGGACAGATTGTGGAAGTGACTTGGATGATATTCCACATCCTCCTCCCACATGTTTTCTCTTATGCAGTTCCATCCAGGATGAAATCTAATTCAGACATGAAGGAACAGGAAATATGCAAGTATGCATCAGAGGCTCAAAAGATACTAAATAATTGTCAACTATATTTTAATAACAAGTTACAAATATACTTATATTAAAGCATAGAGGTTGGAGTACTCTCCTATATTTAAGTGGTGTAATACATCATTCTGCTTTTTCTTGCTAGTGGTTAGTTTCAGATAACAATTTTGTGGCATACTTCAGTCTCGAACCTCTCCTCATATATATTTTTGTGTTTTAGGGTGGCCCTTTCTGAACATTCCACATTCTCCTAAATCTGTTGGCTCCATGATGTGTCACTCAGAAGCTGTCCCTATCCACTGGCTGTGTTGCCTGAGTCCTGCCCAGACACCAGTCAAGAGTACTCGCATGCCATTGGCCGGGTGCTGGGTCTGCTCCTCTTCCCCACCCATTCCTTCAACCACTGTGCTGTCAGAATTACTGGCAAATGGCTTTCTCTCTTGACAAAGACGCTTCTCCTGCTTGTCTCCTGTGTGGGACTAACTTTTCCCTCAGTGGCTGTTGGTAGGCGTAACGAAATGGCTGGCCTACAGTTCCCAGCTGCCCCAAGGCCAAAAAGTGCAGGAAAAGAGGGACCGTCCCAAGGGGTGGGGCACCATCAATATAGACACCAGCCCATCCAGGGAGGAGGCAGTCTTTGTCCTACAGGAGGTTAGGAAAGGCTCCTGCTGCCTGTGCTGACCCAGGCTACAAGCCAGAGATCTAGGGGAACCCTGGGAGGCAGCAGAGATTCAACCACTCCACAGTCAGCTGGTTTGGGGATGAATGAAAGTTTCCCTGCTCTCTTGGGCAAGAGAGAGAGGCTGAAGCAGAGCCAGAGGCCGGTCCAAGGAGAGATCCTATCCTAAGCCCACAACCTCCAGAGGTAGAGAGAGTATTGTGCATAGGGAAAGAGGATTGCATTTAACCTCTGTTGATTTATACTCTGTTGGTTCATAGCGTGCTTACTCCTACAGTTGTGCCTTATTAATTTAGTGTGTGTGTGCTCCATAATTGTGTAAATAGTTAAATAAATTCTTTTATTTGGGCTAATAATCTGTGTTGTGCTCTGAGCATTTATAGTCTCCCCTGCTCTGCACAATACCAAAGGGAGGGGGTAGCCCTGGGAAGCAAGGAAAGGCCAGACCCTTGGCTTGCCAACTTTCCAGGGATCCCCAAAAGATTGGGGATTTCATCTCCAAATAGGGAGATTTGGCCACAGGGGTCTCACTGACCCTCTAAAAAGACAGTGACAATTCAGTGAGTGGTGGCAGTGAACTTAAAGGAGTGAGATACGCCCATGGGACGAGGGTGGGAGGCAAACAGCTGAGTTGCAAACTGGAGCCTGTTTCTCCACAGTAGGCAACCAAGCTAGGTTCAGACAAAGGAAGGAAACCCTTCGCAGGCCTTTGTGAGGAACTCATTGGGGCCAGTCCTGACTAAGATTGCCAGCTCCAGGTAGGGAGATTTCTGGAGATTTTCTGGTAGAGTCTATGGAAGCCAGGGTTTGGGGAGGGGAGAGGCCTCAGCTGAACAGAATGCCATAAAGCGCACCTTCCAAAGCAGTTATTTTCTCACCGGGGGGGGGGGGGGGGAGAAAGATCCGTTGTCTGGAGTTCAGTTGTGATACCTGGTGATCTTCAGGCTCCATCAGGAGGTTGGCTACCCTAGGCATAACAGTCATAAGAACATAAGAGAAGCCAACGTTGGATCAGGCCAGTGGCCCATCCTGTCCAACACTCTGTCACACAGTGGCCAAAAACACCAGGTGCCCTCAGAAAGTCCAGCAGTGGGGGCAGTCAGTGCTTCAGAGCAGGATCTGCTAGATACAGGTTCTCGCTGTAAAAGCTGAGTGGGTGATTTTGGACTTTCAGCCTAACCTACCTCACAGGGTTGTTGTACAAGTCAAAAGGGGGAGAGAATAATGTATGCTGCTTTGGTCTCCATTGAAGAAAGACTACTTTTCCTCCTGGTGAACCATTGTTGCCAATCTCCAGGTGAGGGCTGGAGATCACTCAGAGTTACAACTGCCCTCCAAATGGTAGAGATCAGTTCCCCTGGGGAAAATGGTGGACTCTGTGTCCTTATATCCTGCTGAGATATCGTCCCCCCCCCATGACAGCCAATGTGACGTGATAGGGCTTCAGAGCACGTTAGAAGCTGCAAGTGGGGGGGAGGAGAGATGGAAAGCTGAAGACTGAGGGGAAAATAAAGGTAGGTTGATGATTGGCAGGGAAGGAGATAGTGTTGCCAACTCCAGGTGGGAAACTCCTGGAGATCTGATGGATGGAACTTGGAGAGGGTGAGATTTGAGGAGGGGTGGGACCTCAGACAGGTACAATGCCATAGATTCCACCCTCCCAACTAGCCATTCCCTTCTGGGGAACCACTTTTGCCAATCTCCAGGTGAGGGGCGGAGATCACTCAGAATTACAACTGATCTTCAGGAGGGAGGGGGGAAGAGATGGAAAGCTAATATCAGAGGGGCAGATAATAGCAGGTTGATGCTTGGCTGGAAAGGAGATAGGATTGCCAAATCCAGGTTGGGAAATTCCGGGAGATTTGAGGGGTGAAGCCTGGAGAGGGTGAGGTTTGAGGAGGGGTAGAACCTCAAACAGGTACAATGCCATAGACTCCACCCTCCAAACCAGCCATTTCCTCCCAGGGACCCATTGCTGCCAATTTCCAGGTGAGGGGTGGAGATACTCAGAATTACAACTGATCTCCAGGAGGGAATGTCAAACATTCCACACGCTTCTAAATCAGTTGGCTCCATGATGTGTCACTCAAGCTGTCCCTATGCACTGGCTGCGTTGCCTGAGTCCCGCCTCCAACATTCTAAACAGTTTGCTGTTCCTCTCCCCCCCATAGCCAGTTGGAACACTGAGGTTGTTTGCATATGCAGCCTGATTCAGGACCGCTACTGCATCACCAGAAGATCTGGATTAGGATACACAGAGTTGCCAATTTGTTACTGAGCTCAGTTTAAAGCACTGGTTATCACATATAAAGCCCTTCATGTTCTTGGCCCCTCTTGTTTTCAGGAACGCCTATCTCTCTACGCTCTGCCATGATAACTCTGCTCATGTTAGTAAGGGGTTTCTGCAAGTGCCAACCTGCAAATGGATAAAATCAACACCTGCTTGTACATTATGGATCCCAACTTGTGGAATGGCCTGCCCAAAACTCTCATTCTCCTGGTCTTCTGCAAACTACACAAAACTGAACTATTCAAGTGTTGAAATTAGATACTATGTAAAGTGCGCCTCCCTCCTGTTACAACGCCAGAAGTCACGTTCCAGCACCCGAGCCTTGGTGCACAGGAGGGAAGGACGAAGAATTGCTTGTAATGATTTTATTTCCTTGTGGATTTTTGTACTGGTGTGTGTGTGCGTGTGCGTGTGTGTTCTAACTATAGATATATTTTTTGATACGTGTAAGAGTAAGAATATTTAAGATAAGGAGTTTTAGTCTTCGGGCTGCGTTAAAGCCCTCTTGCTTAATAGGATTATTTAAGAATGCTTTTCTTTACTAAGTTATACGTGTGTGCTCCCATTTAGCGGTCATACCTACCTACCCTGGAGTTCAGTGTTCGCTCTTAGGTAATTCGGCATTTTTAGTAGGTTAGTTTTTCTTCCCTTTCGAGTCCGTCTCTCGCTAATATAAAGACACCTGGGCCCCTCAAATGCCCAGATGGTTCCAGACTTGCCAGCATCGTGTTCCAGCTCTTGTTTAGTGTGGAACCCTTCATCTGACGCTTTCAGGGTTCCAAGGGGGGGAAATATTGGCCAGCAAGGCACTTTACGTGCTCTTATGGATTCTGATATTCATAAGCTTGAACTTGGGTTGCTAGCATTGGAAGGGCCATGTGCATTCTCCATTGCTGGGGGAAGCTCCAGCCCATGCCAGGAGACTGGCACCCTAGATAGTTCACACAGAGACAAAGACTCCTTCTGCCATGAGGTTTCTTTCTGTCACACCACACTGGTCAACCCCTGCCCCCTCCAACATACCTGAAAGGATTATGCTAACGTGGTTACCTGGCAACTAATGTGCAGAGCCATCAGCCAGCCGGACAGAGTCATTAACAGGCAACGGTGTGGCTCCGGTGAGTCATCGGACCTCACCCAGGTGTCCAGTTCCAGGTGAGATCATAGTTTTGCAATATTGGCCACCCCTCTGTCACCAACCCACTTTTTACCTTTAACCTATAGTATGGTCAGGAAGGGATGGACCGCCTAGTAGGTGTGTTAGTAGGATGTGGCTAGCATTGCCCACCCTCAAGACCACCTAATAAAAGACCTTGCACAGAGGCAATCAGTCTCTTGAGCCATCATCCCCTATCTGCTTTACTACCCCTTATGTCTAGCTTGCTATACCAATACCCTTGCCTCCATCTTTAAATCTCTGTATCCTGGAACAGAGAGAACCACGTGGTCTCGCAGGTTCGAGCCTCGTGTCCCATATTTTTCTATATTTTCCTTCCCCATCCAATTCTTCCTTTGGTCGGACAACTCCTCTTCAGGAAGGTAACATATCGCCTCCCATCGAAATCCTGCTCATGCAAACGTGCTATTTTCTAGCTTTATTTCCTTAGGCCTTTGTGATTGTGTGCGTGATTACGTTTTTGGTGTGCTTGAACAACATTACCCAGTAAAAGGCATTGAACTTGCTATCTGCCTCACGTGCCTCTTTCCTTGAGAACTCCCGGGAGGGGTGGGACCCTGGTATAGTTGGCGAGAACCCGTGTATTTCGCCAATTGCTAAACGTAAATCAATGCAATTCGGCTAACAACATATTTCTGGTTGAAATAGAGATGGTATTTGTTTTGGGGACATCATTCAGAGTACCCGATGCTTCTGTTGTTTCATGAAAATGAAAACCACAAATGCATAGGAAGCTTCCCATAATAATACGGACTAACATTAGCCAGTTTGGTGTAATGGTTAAGTGCGCGGACTCTAATCTGGGAGAACCGGGTTTGATTTCCCACTCCTTCACTTGTACCTGCTGGATGACCTTGGGCAAGCCATAGCTCTGTAACCAGCTGTTCTCTCAAGGACAGCTGTCTCAGAGCTCTCTCAGCCCCACCTACCTCACAGGGTGTCTGTTGTGGGGAGGGGAAGGGAAAGGATTTTGTAAGCCGCTCTGAGACTCCAAGTGAGTGAAGGGCGGGATATACATCTCTTCTTCTTCTAATATAAATTCAAAGGTTCATGCAGCACATAACGTTCTAACATTAGCAACTAGATTTTGTGTAAAACATAACTGAACTAAAATATCCACCCAGTTTCTGAAAGGACAACGGATGCAGATAAAAGGACATTCCCACTTTCTTTGGTTTTCAAAATCTTTATCATCTGTTCAGTTGTTTGTGTATGCCATGCCCAAAACTGAACAAGGCGGTACAGGTCAAGGCCGGGCCAGAAGTTACTTTCCCATGTCTAAACTGCAACCCAAATCAACCTGACAGGCATTACAGCAAAAAGAAGAGAAGCTGGCTCAGCCATTTATACTTCATTATGTATCCCAAAAGTGCCCTCATCCCTATGGAAGCAGCTAACATGGATTTCTGCCACATGAGCTGGACTGAAAGTTTTAGGACTGAATCTGTTACATAAAAAAATGGGGATTTTATTTCAAACTTCAGTGGGAGGTCAACTGTATTTCAAAAAGTATTCTTAGATGAAGGGAATACTTAGCATTTCTGTAATGCTTTCAAGTGTTCAAAGGACTTCATGCACATTATCTTGCTGAAATGCTTAATCCTGTAAAGTAAAGCTAAAAGAAAATGACTTGCCTAAGGCTATCTAGTAATTTCCACAACAGTGCTGAGGTCTATACCAGCGGCTTATTCGCTTGCAGCGCAATCCTAAACACAGTTGAATCCTTCTGAGCCCCACTGACTTGAATGGATTTCAAGAAGTATAATTATTTAGGATTGCACTGTTAGCGACCAGGACCTACGCCAGGTGTTGTTGTTTTTTTTTTTTGCAGGGATACATAGTAAAATGGAATAAACATGTTTCAAACATTCAGGATTTGAATAATGTAAGGTCTATCACACCGCGTACAGCTGTCTGTAGTTTTCTTCACTCAGGCTCTACCTCACCCCGCCCTAGCTCTCCAGTGATGTCCTTCTACCTCCTTTCTCCACAACTCCCGCTTTTCCTCCCACCTCTGGCTCTCCTCCACTGTTCCATCCCCTAGCTACCTCTGCCCACCTGGCCTTTATAGCCTGGTGCTGCTACAACATACAACTCTGTTCTTCCCAGGATTCCTTCTTATGACCAGTTAAGGTCCTTCAAGACCCTCGTAGCCACACCCTCCATGATGGGCCTGCAGTTGTGGCCTTAGCACACACAGTTCTCCCGGCCTGGGCCACATCGTGCTGCCACTGGAACCAGAACCTTCCAGCCACGCCCACTGACCAGCACGGTGCCAGGCTGGTGTCAGCTAACACTGCCATCCCCTGGGCGGGAGGTGGTGCCTAACCCTGGTGGGCCTCGCCTCAGTGGAATGTTTTACTCGTCTTGTTCTCATGGTGTGCTTATCGCTTCACCTGCCTCTCTGACCTAGGGAGACTGTAATGCCAGCCGCTGTATCTTTTACTGTCTGGCTGTATATCTTCCCGCCTGTACTTTGGGAACAAAAAGCCAGTATTTTAAGCGCCTTTTATTCCTTTGTATGATTGGGTGTTTTACACTGCAGGGTCCTTTTGAATACTGTGTAACTTTCCTGGATCCACATCTGCCCGCCATTACTAACACAAGAAGTGCAGATGACCATCTCAGACCTTTCTCAATAAGGTCTTCCTGATTAAGGACACTTGTTGTTGATTGACTCTGTGGGCTCTCACAGCTGGGAGATGGATGAAGGTTCCTCTGGCTCCAGGTAAGGAAACCACACAGGTATATAAGAATCATCATCTTTCTCTTTCTCTCGCATACATACAGGCATATAAATAAATACATGTTTTGCCTCACTGGCTTAGGTGCACTGCGGCAGATAGAAAGCAGAAGCTTTGTACATGCTCATATGCACTGCTTTATTACTAGTAAAGCCTGAAAACCAGAGATTTTTAAAATCCAGTGGTTGAAAAGAACAATATGAGTTCTTCTGCACAGAACTCAAGTCAGTAAACATATTGATGGAAAATAACCAAGTTCACCCCATATTCTCATGAACAAGCCTCAAATCAGGGTAAGAGGGATATGCAAAAGAAATCAGGAACACATACATGTTTTGACGAGGCACACATGCAACAAAATGCCCTTCATGCACTGTAACCAAAGGAATAGAATATGAAATGTTTCTAATGGCAGCTAGGAGCAAGTCTATGTTTCCAGAAAATATTTCTTGTTTAGGTAAATATAACTTTGAACCTCTCTTAAAAATGAAGCAAAAAAAGCATACTCTTACCACTAATACCACATTTTTCCTTCCGTAGATCACAGTACCACAGTCTGTTTACTGGATCACATCCTTGTCGTATGGACAGCAAAACATATTGCCCATCATCTGATACCTAAAATTTATCAACATAAATGAAAGTGAGTTACTAAAGCATCAATAATATTGCGTATGTTTTCATGCATTCTGTCTGACAGAACGAAGTTTGAGTCCACTGGCACCTTTAAGACCAACAAAGTTTTAATCTGAGTGCACGCCTTGAGGGTGCATGCACGGTTCTTCAGATACACTGAAACCAATGTCACCAACCATTACACATAGGTAGTGGGTGAGGATGTTGCCAAGAAGGGCCAATTTGTTCCCAGAAAATGGCAAAACAAATGAACAGATGATTTTAGATCTTCAATCACATTCTTTCCTCAAGTATGCAGAAATATACTCAGTTATGTATTCAGATATAGCATACTTGTCTGAAATTCAAAGCGGGTATGAGGAGGAGAAGAAATTGGATTTATACCCCACTCTTCACAGATATTAAAAGACGGTCCCAGTTACAGTTGACAGTCATGGGTAGAATCAATGCTACCAAAATGATGGCACTCCCAAAATTAAATTACTTCTTTCAAACACTTCCCATATATATCTCATCAAGAGATCTAGCATGCTGGCAAAAAATATTTACCAATTTTATTCATCAAGGTAAAAGAACAAGACTTATGAAGGCTATAAGGTACAAAAGGGTGGATCAAGGAAGATGGGGAGAACGAAATATAAGCAAATATTATGAAGCAAAACAATTGAGAGCCCTGGTGTCATATTTAAATGGAATCTCTGATAAGTCTTGGGTGAGCATGGAGGCAGATGGGAAACATCTGAATTTTTGGAGGGAAAAAAGAAAGAGACATTCAATGGGAAGAGAACCCTTTCCTATATACTACACTGAAAAATTGGATTAAATGGAAAACTAAACTGATCCCAGAGATATCTCTGCTGATTCCTATCCTACTACATCCCAATTTTTCATGCCTGGATCAATCAGAAAGTTATAGTAGATGGAAAGAAAAAGGGATCTATAGAATGAGAGATCTTTATGTAGATGGGACTCCTTTTACGGTGATGCAATTAAAAGAAAAATTGCAAGGAGAGTTAAATTAGTTTTTGCTATGTCAACTGCATTACCTAATTGTAAACTCTATGGTAAAGCAAACCGTGACGAGAAAACTGTTGAAATTTGAACAGATTTTAATGCAACATATGACAAGCCTAAAAGGAGTATCCTCTAAAATATACTCATATTTAATTGAGACAGACTCAGGTTCACTAAATGGGTTGAAAATACTATGGGAGAAAGATATCGCAATAAAGATCGAGCAAAATATTTGGAATAAGATATGGCTTACCCAAACAAGGAAAACCATATCAATAGCTCCTAGAGAGAACTCCTTGAAATTATTGCACAGGTGGTATGTCCCCCCAGTTCGCCTCGCAAGAATAATCAACACAAATAATAAAAAATGCTGGAGAAAGTGTAATCAGCAAGGTGATTATATTCATATGTGGTGGCTGGGCCCAGTAGTGTCACAGTTTTGGGAGAAAATTTTTGCAGAAATGGCAAAAATTACACGGCGAACCATCTGTGTTACACCAGCTTTGGCCCTAGTAACAATATGGGAGAAACAAAATGAAAAGGTGACTTCTAAAGGACTAATAAATAGTGTTTATGTTAATGGCAGCACGCAGGATAGTTGCTAAAAGTTGAAAAGCCGCAGGATGATTAACATTACAGTTATGGTATTCTGAGTTATGACAGATTGTAATAGCTGAAAAATTAACAAGTCAAATTAGAATAATCAAATCCAAAGCCAAAACTGTAGACTTCTTTGAAACTTTGCATGATTTTATTTTATACACAGCTCAGAACAATACTCAAAGTATGTTTAAGCCCTTCCTCAGATAATGGGATAAAGTTAAATAAGCCTCTTATACTTTAATTATGTTGTAACTATACATTAACTATGTATGTTGACAGGATAAGAAAAAAGAACTCTTTATGCTGAATGCTGAGCTCTCAACCAGGGCCTCAGTTCCCTTGCTTTGTACTTATTCTTCCTCCTCCTTTTTTGCTTTTCTTTTTTGTTATGTGTACAATGTAGATTGTTGTTCTGTGTGGGGTGTGTAGTCGATGTTTATGTCTGGGTTTTTTTTGTATATATATTTAAATAAAAATTTATTTTCAAGAAAAATATACCCCGCTCTTCACTAAAAGGAATCTCAGAGTGGCTTACAAACTCCTCTCCCTTCCCCTCCCCACAACAGACACCCTGTGAGGCAGGTGGGGCCGAGAGAGCTCTCCTGAGAACTGCCCTTGAGAGAACAGCTCTGAAAGAACTTATGACTGACCCAAGGTCACCCCAAGAGCTGCATGTGGAGGAGTGGGGAATCAAACCCGGTTCTCCCAGATAAGAGTCCATGCTCCTAACCACTACAGCAACTGGCTCTCAGATTTCTTTTATCAGCAAAACCAATATTTTATGGACAGTCACTCCTACCTGAATTTGTTTCACTAAATACAAAATGACAGCAGAGTTAAAAATTATGCTGACCGATCTTTATTGAACATAATCATGCTACACAAAGCATCACAAATTCATTATATCACACTACCACTCTGATCTAAATTTGGCACCATCTGGAAGATCAGCAAAGTGCAGTTTTTAAAATGGTATCTGAACTCTCCTCCTCCTGCTTTATCATGCTTGTTTGTATGTGAGTTAGGGTATTATTGCTTATTATGTATTTTAATACTATTCTTATTAGGCTTTTTATCTACCTTAGATTATAATTTAATATTTCAAAGTCCACCGTAACTTAAACGTGAAAAAAGAAGAATGTGTTGAAGAGTCTTATTCTAAACTACAGAGCAGCCAGTTCCAAACTGCAGCAGGGGTCACAAACAAGAGGCAAACAATGGTGGTCTTGGATTTGATCACTCAGCTTCGAGGCACCCACAGCAGACCTGTCAGTGCAACTGGGGGGGGAAAACATATACTCAGGGAAAGAATGGCTGCCGCTCAGTTTTCAACAGGCGTGCAGTTTTAATGGTTCCTGGCTGGTCACCCCAAGTAATGATGCTCCGAGGTTCCATCAGTGCTTGAATGGCAATAATCTGTGTTCCACCTTGGAATGGGAGACTCCAGTATGTAATTACTTCTTGTACTCCTAGCCAGGGCTTTTTTTTGTAGAAAAAGACCAGCGGGAACTCATTAGCATAATAGGCCACACCCAACAGTGGAAACTCATCAGCATATTAGGCCACACACCCCAACAGCGCAGCTCCCTCCCAGGATCGGCTTCCCCAGGTGCCCCACAGCTTGTGGGGCGCATGGGGAACCTGAAAGAAGGAAGGCAATTTCTGGATCGGCTTCCCCAGGTGCCCTGCGGCTTGTGGGATGCATGGGGAACCTGAGGATGGGAGGCAATTTAAACTGCCTTCCCTCCCTGGATCGGCTTGGCTTCCCCAGACGTCCTACGGCTTGCGAGGTACCTGGGGAACCCGGGGGGGGGGGAGGCTGTAGGCGTGGCCAACTCGGAAGCCAGCCGGAACTCCGTTCCTGTGCGTTCCTGCCCCAAAATAGCCCTGCTCCTAGCCAAGAACTGCTTGGGGCAAACTGACAAACCTCCCACTCTTTTAATAGGGCTTGCAACCTAGTACCTTGAAATACAGAAAAATAAAAATTATAAGCCCATGGTTCGAGTCACTGGCACATCTTGCTGATCGGATCAGAGCCAGTATATATGGTTGGTGCCTGCAGCAAGCAGAAAACCATTTACATTCTGTCATGGAAGCAAATGGTCCAAAGTGAACAATGATGCCTTAGCACTTCCGTGGTAACGCTGCCAGCATTCACTTTTATGAGTTCATGCTGATAACTAATTCTCCTTCAGTTTATCAAAGTAAAAAATAAATCTGCAACTTTTTGCCTTCCTGGAATGATTACCAGGCGTCCCTGACAGCAGCAATTTTCAGCTTTTCTTTCAGAATTCCCTGCTGGACTAGTGAATAGCTGATCATAGTTTCCTTAAATGTGATTCCCAGAGCACATTTTTAATTTAATTCCCAAACACACATTGCTGGTAAAGTGCCAATTAAGTTTGGCTTCATCACTACAGCTGTCCCTACATCAATGTATTTGGAAACTCAAGGGAATTAGACAGTAACAAGGCAAAGAACATGGTTAACAATTGTGTTCAAAAATTACATCTCGCAGATATAACCTGGCGACAAACAACAAAGGAGGAACATTAGAGCCAGTCAAACCACACATTACACCTGCTGCATACTAGCCTCCATGTGGGGTTGGCAACTATGCCCTCTATACATCCAGAAAAAACTGGGGTTCGCTCTCGCTAATTTCTTTCCTATAAGCATGAGCATCATTGTCTTCCACTCCAGGAGGACCAGACCAGGCCATAAGGGTCAGGACATCTGCATCAGTGGGCAGCTGCCAAGTTCACCGGGAGAGACTACCGTTGACTTATGAACAGGCACAGCACAGCTTGCTTCCAGCCCATCATGTTCATGAAGCTTTGCTGTGTACCATGAAGGCGGGGGGACGGGGACGACCCAGTAGCAGCAAAATTGTAAAATGCCACTATAAAGGACCTACTGAAGGAACCCAACAAGAAATGTGCGGAGTGCGTCCCTTCCCCCTTTGCTTCCTTCCCACTCCCCACTTCTCCAACGATCCTCTCCCTCTTTCTCACCCCTCCCCTTCTTTTAATCTTCCCCATCTCTCTTTCTCCCAGTTCGCCTTCTCTGTCAGTCTTCCACCTCTATTTCTTCTCCCTCCCCTTTCTGTCAACCTACCCCCTTCTCTATTTCTCCCCATCCCTGACAATAACTCCTCTTTCTTCTCTCCTCCTGTTCTTTTCAATACCCCCCACCTGTTTCTCCTGCTTCCTTACCTTATGTTAGTGGCCATGGCAGATGCATTGTCTGGAAGCTGCACTGGGCCTAGAGCAGGTCCCCTGTCACTGAGCCAGACATAGCGCTAGACTTCTAGGCCCAGCTGCACAGGGAACTGCTCTAGGCTTGCGGCAGCCCCCAACGTCTACCACTGCCAGCTCTGAAGAAAAAGGTTCATGCTGTGTCTGTGCATGCACAGACAATGGTGTTTTTAAAAATCTGGGGGATTTTTTTTAAGATGTCAGATTTTTCTGCAAACCTGAGGGGGTGTGTGTGTATATATATGTATATATATGTATATGTATATGTATGTATGTATATAAGAAATTATTAGATTTCTCTCCCCTGTAAAAACAGGGCTCAGGGTGATATACAACATAAGGCATAACCAAAAAAATACATAAATTAAGACAGATAAAAAAACCCCAGCCCACCTAAAAGACAATGCTAAAATAATCAATTGTGTCACTGCCTCATGTGGGGCAGGGGGTAAGGAGTGCCGGTAGATGGAATCATTGCTGTCTTCAATGAAATACCTGGTGGAACGTCTCTGACTTAGAAGCCCTGCGGAACTGCAACAGGTCCCCCAGGGTACAGATGGTGCTCAGCAGAGAGTTCCAGCAGGTTGGAGCCAAGGCAGAGAACGTCCTGGCTCTAGTCAAGGACAGCCAGGTGTCTTTTGGGCCGGGGACCACTAGTAGCTTCTTATCTGCTGAGTAATACTCCTCTGGGGGTATGCCAGGAGAGGCTGTCCTGAAGATACGTGGGTCCCAGCTCATTCAGGGCCTTAAAGGTCAATACCAAAAGCTTGAACTTGATCCGGCATGCCACCGGCAACCAATGCAGCTCATGCAACACAGGTTGAATGTGTGCTGTTCCCAGGGTCCTGGTGAGGCACCACTGCATTCTGTACCAGTTGGATTTTCCGGTCACTAAAGGGTAGCCGTACGTAGAGCAAGGTACAGTAGTCCAGTCTGGAGGTGACTGTTGCATGGGTTACTGTCGCTAGATCAGGGCAGAACAGGCAGGGAGCCAGCTGCCCGACCTGGCACAGCTAACAAAACACCAGTCTAGCAGCGATTGTGCCCTGGGCCTCCATAGACAGGGAAGCATCCAGGATCACACCCAGACTTTTGACAGTAGGTGCTAGTCTTAAGGGCACACCATCAAGGCCTGGAAGTTGGCCTCCCTGACCTGCCTCCCCTCGCCCCAGCCACAGAACCTCTGTCTTAGTAGGATTCAGTTTCAACCATCCCACCACAGCCTCCAACCCTGCAGCCAAGCTTGCAGGGGTAGTTTCCAAGCTGGGTGTCATCTGCATACTGATGGCACCCTAGCCCCAAACTCCCCACCAGTTGGGCAAGGGGGTGCATGCAGATGTTAAACAACATTGGAGAGAGGATTGCCCCCTGAGGAGTGATGGGCAAATCACGAATATATCTTTATTTAAATTCAACGTATTAACAATTCTCACTTTTTTGAATTTGTATTGACATTTAATATACTTTTGAATTGCTTGGTAGGATATTAATTGTATCTGACCAGAAGTATTTATACAGTACCTCTGTATTATGGTACGTTTGTGACAATAGATAAGATACAATATATCATACAAGAATGTATACCTGCACATTGTACAAAATATGCTAAAATGTGTATCATAAAATAGCTGAAATTGTATCAGATCTTTGCAGTATTTTTGTATTTGACACCTAGGGCACATATCAAACCTTTTGGATGTAGGGGGATTTTATGATTTATTAAAGACATCAGCCTATTTTTATATTGATGTTTATACTGTTTTCTTCTTTTCCTCAAGCTTTTGATTACATGATCAACCTGTGTTTACTGTTGCCCCCTCCTCCACATTCTTTTCTTTTGGTGGGGGGCATAACATGGAGGCACCAATAACAGCCGTGGCGATACTCTCTCATCTGCAATGAGGAAAAACGGCACACTTTCCTTCTGGGCAAGCCCACTGAAGTGGAAAATTGCACACAAGAGAGAGCATTATATATAAATATCTCTGTGTCATCATCAGAATCTATAAACGCAAATGTACATGGCCCTGGAACAATCTATACTCCATTAGAAGTACAAAGTCGCAGCTACCAATGCCTAGGTTTCAGAATCAATTAGGGCTCAAATCAAAATGTAATTTGATTGAGCTGAAGAATAATTATCCAGGATATTTAATTTAATGGAAGACCTGTTTTCTCTCATGCTCTTTTAAAGCTTACAGTGTCAGTAAGCTTTGCCCCCTACAATAAAGCGCAGTTACTTTCTTCCCCATCCGTATTTTTGTAAAAAAAAAATTGAAAATGACCATTTAGTTCAACCAGAGTACTGTGGCTGTTTATACACCGAACTCATGACATCTAACTCAAGCCTCCATACACTTTTAACCTCTGTATCTTATTGACAAAGCGATCCTGCCAGTTATACACTTGCAGTCAAGCTCCTCGAAGCCCTGCCTCAGTAACCTCCTTTGGTTAACATACCAGAATGGTTAATGCCTACCCAATCTACTGAGTGGTTGATGCCTACCCAACTGAGCCTTCCAGCAGGAAAATGACTGTTAACATATAATGTACTCCTAATGAAACTGAACAAATCCATTAAAAGCACACAAGTAAAGTGAGAGTATCAATGTGGGAATTAGACTGCAGTCCTATTAAAAATACTGGGAAGGTCAAGCTCCCTTTCATTCCCCCATAAAGAGCTGTCCAGCAAGCCGACTATGCCAGTAACCAGATTTCTAGAGAGTAACCAGATTTCTAGAGAGAGAGATACAAAGTCACATATTTTCACCCACAAATTGTTCCTTCCCCTAAAATATCGATCGACATGTGATTCTTGATACCAGATTATATCTGCAACAGCATGCAGGTCCTATATTTAATATAAGTATTGTAGGTAAATCCTTTTCTCATCATTTGCTTATTAAGAAAAGCTTCACTTGCTTAATTTGCGTGAAGCTGCTCTTTATGGTACACAAAAAGGAACAGTGAAGAAAAGACAACCTGTTATTTACCTGCACGCAATCCCTTGTATTCCTGCACCCTGAATATAGGAGGGATCTCATAGCTATTAAGGTAGTATGATGAGCAGTAAAGTACCAGGAGAACTTTTGTTCTCAGCAAAGCAATGCATTGACAGAGAAAAATGTAATTGCTATGTATCTTATGAATTCTTTTAAGACACAAGATCCCTGCTGGAAAAAGACATGGCATCCTTCCGTTGGCCTTTTCCCCCTTAAATTATTGGTCTTTACTTAGGGCCTCAAGCACTTTATCCCCAGGGGGTCCTAGACTAGACAGCAAGCTCTTTACTGTCACCAGTATATAATTATTACAATGGCCAGATCCAAAGACTGGAACCATGAACAGACAAGACAGATTTTTCTAAGAACCTGAAACAAATGAACAAACAAAAATGGTGCACCAAAACCTGAAATTTAAGCAATAAAATAAAATACTTTTTTGGGTGGGATTAACCCTTCCCCCCCCAATAATGGAAGCAGCTCCTGTACCTTTCAGAAACAAATGTCCCCTCTGCTGCTGTTGTGGGGGTTGCTAGGCAGCCACAACAGTATTGCCAGGCTTCAAGCCCTGGTTTTTTTTCCAGTAAAAGGAAGGGGGAGAGACTAGCTTCCTTTCCACAGCTATTTTGGCCTTTGTGAGAGAATTCTTCAGGACCAGGTCGTGCAGCAACCACCAAGCAATTTCATATCATGCAACTTTCAGGACTCACCCAGGACTGCCTGCTTGCAACTGTTAACAGCAGCTGCCCCACAAAAGCCAATCTGGTATAGTGGTTAGACTAAGAGACCCAGATTCAAACCCCTACTCTGCTGTGAAACCTCACTTGGTGACCTCTGGCCAATCACACATTTTCAGCCTGACCTACCTCACAGGGTTGTTGTGAAAATAAAGTGGAGGAAGGGAGAATGATGTGAACTGATTTGGGTCCCCTCTGTAGAGAAAGATGGGGTATAGATGAAGTAAATAATATAGCAAAATATGAAGTTATGGAAGTTGTCAGGAGAAGTAAAAGAGGAAAGCACTGGAAGGGGATACAGGGTAAAAATGAAGTGGCCCCTGCAAGTCCTTGCAGGTTTCCCACTTTATTTTCAACACAACCCCATCTGCAGACACATAAGTTCACAGACCAGGGCTGTGAAGACGCAAAGAGAAGATGTTTCTACAAACCTGGGTAAACCCCCAACGTTTATAGGGGAAAAAACTGAGTGGGTATTAAATACCCTCCAGACAGAGGTGCGTTGCATACACAAATGCGGACAATGCACCTCCATCGGCCTGGTCTCATCAACACCAGGCATGCGCCACCATGGCTGGGCTGGCTACCAGAGGAGGGCAGTGTCAGAATCTGCAAATTCAGCCAATGTATTAGCCTGAGATAGAGTTAACTTCTTGCATGCATGTCTTTAACTATCCTATGTATCTAAAGTATAATTGAACCTATGTAACCATAATGCATTGTTCCTGTCTTGGTCGGGAGGGTGACAACCATGATTTGCGAGAACAAGGAGGCCTCACATCCCTGCCTCCGCATTCCAGCTGCTCCGGCAGTAACTTCAAGGGGAGGATGCTTCTCATCTCTTATCAAATGCAAAAGAACCTTGGAGCCATTGATTGTTATGTGAACTCGCAACATCTGAGGGGTCTGGTTTGGGAGAGGAAATTTACTGCTTAACACCTCACTTTTTTCCTGTGAGAACCAAACGGTCAAGACACCTTCTAGCCCGCCAATTTTCCCTTAAGGGGATTGGCTATCTATGGGTAATTCAAACTCCTTGGAATGGTATAATAGACCCGCTTGTATTATTTGTCTCATCTCTGACAATAATCCGAGATGCTGTACTAATGTAGGAATAGGTAATAAAGAACTGTGGTTAACCAACCAGGATCTGATCCTTGACTACTTTGAGCAGAACTCTCACAGATTGTCAGAGATCCGTGATTGGGACTCGGCCGTTCCTGACCATGTCAGATGACGACGCGGTCCCCCTCAACCCTACTACTCCCGAAGATACTCCCGCTACCCCGAAGGATCCGGGGAACGGGGGTGGGGGCGGCGGAGGAGGTCCCGAAGTGCCGGTGACCACGAGCCAGGGGGCTCACTACATCCCGCGCCTGATTCCTCATCAGAGCGTGACCCCCAAGTACGCTTGGAGCAAATTCGGTCGTCGGACCGTGGATTCGTGGGTACACGATCGGAAAGGGGTGCGGGTTTCGCTGACCGGAGACCAGCTCGATCGAGGGAGACCGAGCTACCTTGGGGACGACCGCGAGCCGATCTACCGTGGAGAGCCGCGTCGCCCGCCTTTCGAAGGAGAGGGGACAGGTCCGTATGGGCCCGATCCGTATGGAGAAGAGCAGATAGTCCCCTTGGAGCAGATGATGGGAGAGTTGCGACTTCAACTCACCGCCGAGCTCCGCGAGTTGGCCCTCGATCTCCAGCACCAATTTCGAGACGCTATGAGGGCAGTACAAGGAGCTCTCCCCGGTCAGGGGGTAGGAGCCCCACAACAACCAGCGGCGCCCGGAGGGGTTCCGGTTCAGCCACAGGCGCCCGCTCTGCCGGCCCAACCAGTCCAGCCGGTCGTTCCGGTTCCGGTGCCAGGGCCCGTTCCAGCACCCGCCCCGGCCCCGGCCGCCCCGGTCGCCCGCCCAGCCCCCTCCGACCCTTTGACGACTACTTTCGATGGGGACCCGGAGAAGCTACGTTTCTTCATCCTGGAGATAGAGAGATTCCTGGACAGCTGGGGCCACCTCTATCCCACCGAGAGAGAGCGGATTGGTTACATCGGTTCCAAGCTGAAAGACACCGCCAGCGACTGGTATGTGAGCCTGCACGACACCCCAGGACCTGAGTTGCGTTCCCTGAACAACTTCATGTGGGCCCTCCGCCATCAGTTTGAGGACCCCCTGGGCGAGGAAAAGGCCCGTAATCAACTAAGAAAGCTGTTCCAGGGGAGATCGTCGGTGAGGGACTACACTGACAAGTTCAGGCGCATCGCGGCCAAGATCCACGGATGGCCGGAGGAGTTATTCATGGAGAAGTATTGGGAGGGCCTGAATCCGGAGATCTACGAAACCGTGCTGTTGGGGGGCCGTCCGGGCACCTTGGCCACCTGGATGAGAGCTGCCATCGACATGGAGGAGCGATTCGCCTTGATCAAGATGGGAGCTTCGGTGACGGCGGCCACCAAAGCAGCCCCCAGAGCGAAGCCCCGATCCAGCGTGCAAGACGTCCGAGATGCGAGGTTTCGGCAAGGGTTGTGCATGAAGTGTGGGGAGAGTGGCCATTTCGCCTCCGCCTGCCCAAGAGGAGGGGGAAAAGGCCCGAAGACCTCAACACCCGGAGCGGGGAGCACCCCTAGCCGGGGAAAAACACCAATGAAACCCCGGGCGTTGCAGCTGGAGGGAGCTGCCAGTGACCAGGGGGAGCTGGAGTTGATGGAGACGCAGATGTCGGGAAACTCCAACGGCCTGCAGTGAGCGGCGCAGAGCTGCAGGTCCCTCGCCAAGAAGCGCCATCTCCGGTGAGCATCCCTGGCCCCCTATTATATATGGTAGTGACTGTGGTGACCCCTGAATCAGGTACCCACATGCGGGTACGCGCGTTAATTGACTCTGGGTGTGCGCGAGACCTGATCAGCCCCTTGGTGGTGGAAGGGCTAGGACCAAAAGTCACCCCGTTGTTGGAACCCTTAAAGTTCACGCAAATGGATGGGTCGGAGATGAAAGAGGAATGCATAGCAGAGACTGAGAGCCTGATTTTGGGGACGGGGGAACACTGGGAGAAGCGGGCTTTTGTCATCACCCCAAACGCCCAGTTCCCTATGGTGTTGGGCAGCCCTTGGCTCGGGGCGCACGACCCTTATATTAAATGGAGCGAAGGGAAGATCTCGTGGGTGGACGAACGCTGCCTTACCCATAGATGGGACCCAGAGTGGGGACCTGGACCCCCGACCCCTCCTCCCCCGGTCCCCGCGCTCGCTCTCACCCCCACCATGGTGCCCAAGGAGTATAGAGATTTGCTGGAAGTGTTCAGCGAGACTGAGGCGGACGAGCTGCCCCCCCATCGACTGTCGGATTGTGCCATAGAACTACTCCCAGGAGAGAAACTCCCAAAAGGGAAGTTGTACTCCATGAGCCCGTTGGAGCGGGAAGAGTTGCGAAAGTTCTTGGACAAAAATCTAGAGCGGGGTTTCATCCGCCCAGCCAAATCCCCCTTTGCCGCGCCGGTGCTGTTCCGAAAAAAAAAGGATGGGGGATTGCGGCTATGCACTGACTATAGGGGACTGAATGCGGTCTCCACTACCAACGCTTACCCCCTCCCGTTAATAAAAGACCTCTTGGCGGAAGCTGCTAAGGGGAAGATTTTTACCAAGCTGGATTTACGAGATGCCTATTTCAGGGTGCGCATCAGGGAAGGGGATGAATCCAAGACTGCCTTTAATACCCCCCTGGGGCAATTTGAATATCTAGTGATGCCGTTCGGCTTAAGTGGCGCGCCCGGGGTCTTTATGAGTTTAATCAACGAAGTGTTGCACAAGCACCTATTTAAGGGTGTGTTATGTTACATAGATGATATCTTGATCTATTCTACTGATAAGAATGCACATGTGAAATTAGTCAGGGAAGTCCTTGCTACCTTATTAAAAAACCAGCTATATGTGAAACTATCCAAGTGTGAATTCCACCGTGAGTCCGTGGACTTCCTGGGCTATCGCATCTCTCAGAAGGGTTTGGAAATGGACCCGGGAAAGGTGGAGGCTGTGGTGCAATGGGAGGCTCCGCGAACGAGAAAGCAATTGCAGAGCCTTTTAGGATTTTGTAATTTTTACCGAACCTTCATCAAGGACTTTGCTAAGGTTACTCTCCCCTTAACGGACTTACTAAAAACCAAGGGGAGAGGGCCCGAGGCCGGGAAGCCAGGAGAAAAATTGGCTTGGAACGGGGAGTGTCAGAGGGCGTTTGAGACTTTAAAGACTCTTTTTACTTCGGAGCCCATTCTAGCACACCCTGACGAAACCAAAGAATTTATAATCCATGTAGACGCGTCTGATGTAGCCATGGGGGGGGCCATATTACAAAGTGGCCCGGAAGGGAAATTGCACCCGCTGGCTTATATTTCGAAAAAGTTTAATGAAACGGAAAGGAATTGGTCGGTCTGGGACAAAGAAGCCGCAGCCATTAGGTTAGCGCTCACTACGTGGCGGCATTGGTTGGAGGGTGCGCAGACTCCGTTTGAAATATGGACTGATCATAAGAATCTGGAGGCACTGCACACTCAGAGGTCCCTCAACGCCAAGCAGCTGCGATGGGCCGATTTCTTCTCCAAGTTTAACTTTGTGCTTAAGCATTTTCCTGGGAAAGCTAACTCCTTGGCAGACGCACTGTCCAGGTTGCCCCAACATGAAAGTGTTAAGGAAGAGGTGTTCGACTCCATGTTCTCCCCCCAACAGTTAGGGGGGGCAGTGGTCACCAGGAGCCAAGCTAAGAAGGCCCAGTTGGACATTGGGAAATGTGATTGGGGGGGGGATTATGCCCCTGAGGAGATAGAGGAATTGGAAGCTCTGGAAGAATGCTCTAAGAGAGAGGATCAATGTTGGCTGCATGGAGACAAACTAGTGGTGCCGAAGGTCAAACGTAAAGAAATATTGTTAACCTGCCACTCATCTAAGCTAGCCGGGCACTTTGGCTTCCTAAAAACACTTAATTTGATCCAGCGTCAATTCTGGTGGCCGCGCATGCGCCGAGACGTCTCCGACTTCGTCTCGGCTTGCCAGACCTGTTTAATGTGCAAAAAACGGGGGGGAAAAGTCCCGGGATTGTTGCACCCCCTACCCACCCCCTCAAGGCCCTGGGAGGCCATAGCCATGGACTTTATCACCAATTTGCCCCCCTCTAAGGGAAAGACGGTTATTTGGGTGGTGGTGGACACGTTCTCGAAGCAAGCGCATTTCACCCCTTTCAAGCAATTGCCCACCGCTAAAGGGATGGCCAAAGCTTTTTTCAATCACGTGATTAAATTACACGCTTTTCCGAAGAGAGTGGTATCCGACCGGGGTAGTCAGTTTGTTGCCAGCTTCTGGCGGGAGCTCCTGAAAATGATGGACATAGAACCAGCCCTGAGTTCGGGTTACCACCCAGAGACCGATGGCCAATCCGAACGAACTAATCAAATATTGGAGCAGTTTCTGAGATGTTACACTAATTATCACCAAGACAACTGGGTGGAATTGCTGCCGTTTGCAGAATATAGTTACAACAATGCAGTGCACTCTTCCACGGGAGTCTCCCCTTTCATGGCAGTGGGGGGTTTCGAGGGGAAGCCATTGCCTACCATTGAGAATGTCCCCAAGGCTTCCCCATCGGATTTTAAAAGTTGGTGGTCCAGTCTCCAGGACTCATGGCCATTAATAGGCAAGGCATTGGACCATGCCAAAGAGGATTACAAAAAATATGCTGATCGAGGGAGAGCACCAGGATGGGATCTCCAACCCGGGGACTCTGTCTATCTCTCCACCAAAAATATTCATGGGTTGCAGCCCAGCAGAAAACTAGGATGGAAATATGTTGGACCCTATAAAGTACTGCGCAAAATATCGGATGTGTCTTTTGAACTGGAACTGCCTAAATCACTGAGTTCTGTGCACCCTGTGTTTCATTTCAGCCTATTGAAGAAGGATCCTGGGCCGAATGCTTGGCATCCAGCTCCTCCAGTTCCTCCTCCACTGATGAAGGAGGGGGCCCCTCACTTCGAGATAACTGAAATCCTTGATTCCAAGATGCGAAGAGGCCGGTTATATTACTTAGTTAGATGGCTAGATTTCGGCCCGGAACACAACGAGTGGATTCGCTCGGAACATGTTCATGCTCCTAAACTGACTAAACTATTTCATAAAATGTTTCCTGATAAAGCTAGGTGAAATGAATTATGAGGAGGGCAGGGTGTCAGAATCTGCAAATTCAGCCAATGTATTAGCCTGAGATAGAGTTAACTTCTTGCATGCATGTCTTTAACTATCCTATGTATCTAAAGTATAATTGAACCTATGTAACCATAATGCATTGTTCCTGTCTTGGTCGGGAGGGTGACAACCATGATTTGCGAGAACAAGGAGGCCTCACATCCCTGCCTCCGCATTCCAGCTGCTCCGGCAGTAACTTCAAGGGGAGGATGCTTCTCATCTCTTATCAAATGCAAAAGAACCTTGGAGCCATTGATTGTTATGTGAACTCGCAACATCTGAGGGGTCTGGTTTGGGAGAGGAAATTTACTGCTTAACACCTCACTTTTTTCCTGTGAGAACCAAACGGTCAAGACACCTTCTAGCCCACCAATTTTCCCTTAAGGGGATTGGCTATCTATGGGTAATTCAAACTCCTTGGAATGGTATAATAGACCCGCTTGTATTATTTGTCTCATCTCTGACAATAATCCGAGATGCTGTACTAATGTAGGAATAGGTAATAAAGAACTGTGGTTAACCAACCAGGATCTGATCCTTGACTACTTTGAGCAGAACTCTCACAGGCAGGAGCGGAGGAGTGGGAAGCACTGCTGCCCTGTGAGCTTCAGCAGCAGTATCAAAGCAGGCAGAAGCAGCCAGGGCTACCTGTCCCACTGTCATGAGAACTGGGGAGGGGTGGCAAGGCCCGGTGAACTGGGGAGGATAAGATCCCTGCCCCAGCAAGTCTTTCGTCTCAGCTGCAGATTCTTCAATCCAGAGACTGGGCCACGTACAGTCAGAAAATATTTTTCTTATGACTTGGAGGCTCCTCCTGGGTTGTAGAAAATGGAAACATTAATAAGAAGGGGCAAGCAAATCCTCCAAACAGAGAATAATAATACTGTGGGGCGTGGGCAGGGAGCCCGGTGAATGAGCAAGAGGTGGGAAAGATGGATCCCCCCCCCCAATCTCAGAGGTCCCGTTTATATGGTTTGTCATTTCAGAAATAAGGCTTTTTTTTCTTTCATATCTTATAAGATTGTATGTGAGTGATGGTATTATGTATGTGTAAGGGGAGGGGTCAAGGTACAAGTTCAGACCCAGGCAAGAGGAATAAGTCAGCCGGTTCCTTCAGCTACACCAACTCCCAGCCATAACCCTTCAGTAAGTAGCACTGCACTTTCTTATGATCCATCCCTGTCAAGAACATAGAAAAGAGCAAGAGTCCAGGAGCACCTTAAAGACTAACAAAATTTGTGGCAGGGGAGGATCTTTCGTGAGTCGCTGCTCTCTTCTAACCGACACAGCTAACCCTTCTTGATCTGTCAAGAACAGAGCTCTCGAAGATCCATACCAGGAAAGAAGCCATGGAAAAACACCTTCCCCCACCCACTTGAATTCTTAAATTCTCTGGCTTTTCTACCTGCCTCTTCTTCAGACCTGTATTTTCTCCACCTACTGTTCACCCATAACCTTAATCCCAATCTGCTGCTTACACTCCCCACTTTCTTTAACACCAGGCCTCTTACTGTCCCCTTCCTACAGAACATCATCTCACTCAGCCTATGCTGACAACACAGCATCTCTTGCCTTAGAGCCAGTAGGAGGTCTTCTTTACTGCTCAGCTGGCTTCTCCCTTCAAAGGAACTTTTCTTCAAAAATTCCATGCTGCCTATTTTTGTTATTATGCAATTAGAATGTTCAGGAACATTCTTATATACCATGGGAGGTATGGGGGGGTATTGGGGGGGGGGGGAGGTATTTTTGAATTTCCTGCATTGTGCAGGGGTTGGACTAGATGACCTTGGAAATACCTTCCAACTCGATGATTCTATGTTATATAATCAGGGGTAGAACTTCACTGCTTCTGTAACCATCACAAATCCTTTAGTGCAGTACAATATACAGGGCTGGATCCAGGCAAAATTTTTCAACAGCAGAATGGAAATTTCCTCCTTCTCTCCTTCCACTGCAGCCCACCAATCTCCACGAAATGCTGATCCTGGGGGACAGTGGAACCTGAAGAATGATGTGAAGGGGGTCTCCAGTGGTACAGGGGAATTAGCGGAAATTGCCAGTATGGACTGGATCCAACCCACACTATTTCTTCTGTATGATACTACCTACTTTAAAATAAAAGCCCAAAGTTTCTTTATTCAATATATCGACTTTTTTTTTCAACAAAACATTCCTCTAACAATTCACTTTTCACAATAAAAACCTCAAAAGCACAACAAAGCTATTACTTTTGTTGTGCTATTTTGTGGTGAAGAAGTAGTAATGCCCTAATTATATTTGAGGTACAATGAAGCAATATTAAATTAGTCCATGCAACTTCATGCATTAGTCTAAGAACTCTACATTAATGAAACAGTGTAGTTCAAGCTCACTGAAAATCAACAAGAGCCTTTTCCTCCCTTAAGTTGCGCACGTAACACTGGAATCATCATTCTGCAGTGCCCTCTTCTGGGAATGCCTTCAAACTCACTCTCTCCACTTGCATCCTAAATTCTCCACAAGCTGGTTACACTGTACGCGCCCAGGGGGGGGGATCAATGCCACAATTACAGTTCTATAACTTTGCACAGAAACACATACACAGAAAATTTCATCAGAACAAGAAGGTAAAGATTTGGGAAGAGACTGCCTTTGTTAAGGGCCAACAGAACGGAACAGAGGAAATTTAGGAGGGGTTCTACCCCTCCCCCATGTTCCACTTAGAAGCATTACACTGAAGAAGAACAGAGTGGGGCAAAGGGGGGGGGGATTCCTAAAGACCTTAAGGACAGAAATATTAGATTTTATATGGGTGGATCTCATTGGAAAGAGAGGGGGAAATGTATTTATTTGACTGCGAAGCAAGGGGTATAAGACAGGTGTTAAGAGGATTCCACAGCTGTTCTGGCTGATTTTTCAATCTAACGCCTTCCCAAGCTCCTTCTCTAGTTACAAAGGCTTTCCATCTCAGTGCTGAACAATGGCCTCCTACATCTGTATAATCACCTGCTATTTGGTCTAATAAGAAAAAATCTGGAGTACTTTTAGCAACATTTATACAAGCTCAATGTATTGGAAGTCTCTTAGAGACGTAACTGTATAAAATATAAATGATTTTATTGCTTTGCTTCTGTTGGTTTTGCCAAAAAATACAAGCACATTTTAGAAGTGCAGCCCAGTCATATCTCTTGTTTCTGAAAAAATAATACAAACCATTTAACAACTGCTCTTGCAAAGTTGTTTAGCAGAAAGTGACATTGCAAGAACATAAATAATAAAATATTCTGAACAGAACAGGAAAGCTAGTAAACACTTTTAATTAACAACAGATGCTCTGGGTATAGGCAGCCTCCTGCAAATATGTAATCAAAAGTTATTAATTTCTTCACACAAACAGGCCCCAAAATGTTTACAAGATTGTCACTACAGGCAGATTTAATACACAAACTGTATTCAGTCAGGAATCTTTCCTCAAGCTTTACAGCCCCAAATGCTTTGACTGTGAAGACACAGCCTCAATACACCAAGGATGCAACTCTAAGCACACTCCTAACCAGCAATGAGTGATCCCCATGGAAACATCCTCCTGCCAAAAACAATCACTTGCATGCACATGAGGTTGTTGTGGGATGTGGGAAGGGGGAAATTATTCCTGCATGTAAGATGCCATACTGCATGCACAGTTCTGGTCTTGATCCAGAGATCTGTGAGCACACTAGCAGGCTTCAGGACTCTTGATATGGAACTTTTTCATAAGGACATAGCACTCCGAAAGGATACTCAGATCATGGCAGAACTGAACACACAGGATCAACTACTGGCTGAAGTTTGTTTTCTCTCCTCTGTGGGTCTTGCACCTTTAACACTCACAGACACCCTCCAGTCAAAATGGAAAACCATGATCCATTAGATATTCTCCTAGTAGCTTAATGTGCATCTGTTAAGTGCCATCAAGTCGTTTCTGACTTGTGACGACCCTATGAATTAATGACCCCCAAAGCATCCTATCATTAACAGTCTTGCTCAGGTCTTACAAACTGAGAGCTATGCTCAGGCCTATTTTTGAACAGGAACGCACAGGAACGGAGTTCCGGCTGACTTCTGAGTTGGCCACGCCTACAGCCTCCCCCACCCTTGGTTTCCCCAGGTGCCTTGCAAGCTGCGGGGCGTCTGGGGAAGCCAAGCTGATCCAGAAACTGCCTTCCTTCCCTTAGTTCCCCATGCGCCCTGCAAGCTGTGGGCACCTGAAGAAGCCGATCCTGGGAGGGAGCTGTGCTGTCAGGGGTTTGGCCTAATATGCTAATGAGTTTGTGCTGTTGGGTGTGGCCTATTATTGTAATGAGTTCCAGCTGGGCTTTTTCTACAAAAAAAAGCCCTGGCTATGCTACTCCACACTACAGTCAACTTGAGGCTGGGCTACTATATCATACGTTATACACGTTATGCCTTGAAAACTATTGAGAGACAGCAGCTGGTATGTGGTGGCTCTTTTGTTGGTTGGTTCTAGAAATAATACATATATTATGCTTATGCTGAGAACACTGCACTGGCTGCCAGGATGTTTCCTGGGTCCAATTCAAGATACTGGTGCCCCTCTTGGTCTACAACCTACATACCTGAACACCCATCTCCCGTATGAACCCGTGAAACAACTACATCCCTCTGATCAGGACTTTCTGGGACTCAAGATTGATTGATTTGATTGATTTATTAAATTTCTACCCCACCCTCCTGGCCAGGGCTGGCTCAGGGCAGTTTACAAAAGCGGCATAAAATTACAGTAAAATTACAATAAAATACATTAACAACAATATCAATAATAAAACAATTCTTAACTATTCACACTAAAACATATTAAAGTGCTAGTGTCAATATCAGTAGCTCACAGTGGTAATTATTACACAAGCGCTTTATTTCCAATCGGCTCTTGCTCTTTTAGATCAGCTTAGGTGGCTATCTCAGGCTATAAACTGGATCCAGGAAGACAGGGCTCTCCCACCTTGAGAGAAAGCCCCTGTATCATATGGGGTTATATTCCCCTGAAAAATCTAGCTTTGCAGCTTGGGAATGCTACTCAACACAGCAGTCACCTTAGAACATCAAGCGGCTGTGACTGTTTAAAGTGCTTTTGCTCGACTTTGGCTGGAGTGTGAGCTGTATCGTTTCTAGGTTGGTCAGATCTAGCCACAGTGATCCATGCTTTAGTGAAATCCAGAAAGGACTGCTGCAATGTGCTCTATTTGGGGCTATCCTTGAAGACTGTTCAGAGGCTGCAGCTGGTGCAGAATGCCGCAGCTAGACAGCTGGTCAGAGCCAGCTATCAAGAACATGTGAGATTACAGCAATTACACTGGCTAGTGATTAACTCCTGAGCCCATTTCAAGGTATTAGTTTTGTCATTTAAATTCCTACATGGCTTGGGACCTGGATATCTTGAGGACCATCTTGTCCCATATATTCCTGCCAGAAATTAAGATCACAGGGAGAGGCTCCTCTGACTGTCCCATCAATCAAAGAAGCTAATTTAGTGGGTACATGAGAGAGGGCCTTTTTAGTGGCAGCCCCACAATTATGGAACACCCTCCCCAGGGAGGCCCGCCTGGCCCCCTCACTTTCAATCTTTTGGAGATAGTTGAAGACAGTTTTATTTAAGACTACATTTGGTTACGTTTAGTAGCAGTCCTGAGTGATTTTAAATTTTGGTTTATATTTCTAATATACTTTATCCTATTTGTCTTATCTCTTTGTAAGCCGCCTCAAGCTCCATAAGGAAGAAAGGTGACTAATAAATATTTTTTAAATAAAGTAATTAAATTCGTTAAATTTGGTACCAATTTAGAAGCTGTGCAAATTTGAACTTTAAGATTGTTCTCACACAAGGTTTTTTTAATAAAGGGAGGAGTATCTATAATTTAAAACTTCATGTAGCATTTTATCAGTTTTAATTTTTATAAGCTGCCTCACATCTTTACGGAGAAAGGTGTAATAAAATTATTTAAGTAAATAAACAGGACTTTTAGAGACAGCAAGAAAATTAAGTCCCGCTCCCAATCTTCTCACCTGCAGTTCTCAAAATCTTAAGGCAGCTAGCACAAACACCAAGCATTTCTATGTTATACATATACAAGAGGTGAGACCTGCAGTACTTGCAGGGGGGGGGGAGAGAAGGAGCTCCATGTGGAGGAGGAAGCAGCCACAGGTAAGCCTCCCCCCACCCCGGGCAGTGACGGCAAGGCCCGGGCCGCCAATCCTTCCCTCCCACCTCCTGCAGCAAGGCCTCACTTGGGCCACCGATTCCCCCCCCCCCCGACTCCTGTGGTGAGGCCCGAGTGGGCCACTCCAGAATTCCCAGAGCAGTCCCCCACGTGTGCAGAAAAATCTCCCTGCCCCCAAGTGCCCCCTCTGGGTGGATTTAGATATCCGCATGGAGGGGGCCACTTGGCTATTAGTATATAGATTATGTATTTATTTGTTTATTCGATTTTATACCCTGCCCTCCCTGCGAACAGGCTCAGGGTGGCTTACAAAGGCACATATCCAATACAATAACATTTAAAATCAATTTAAAACCCATAAAGTCATAAGAACAATAAAATTTCAATAAAGTGCTTCCAGTCATTAAAATTCAGATGGCATCAGGGTTGGAAACGACCTTCCCTGGTTGTCAGGCCTGGGCTGCATCCAGGGTGGCCACACATTGTCGGCTGTCAATCACGATGTGGCACCAATGGTGGCGGCTCCTATTCAAAGGCCTGGTGGAAGAGCTCCGTCTTGCAGGCCCTACAGAACTGCATAAGGTCCCGCAGGGCCCTGATCTCCTCCGGGAGCTCATTCCACCAGACAGGAGCCACCACCGAAAAAGCCCTAGCCCTGGTTCCGGCAAGTCTGGCCTCCCTGGGGCCCGGCACACAAAGTAGATTTTGGGCCCCGGACCGGAGTGCTCGCTGGGGAACATATCGGGATAGGCAGTCCCTCAGGTATGTTTACATCAGGTATTTTACATCTATTCAGTCTGTTTTGCTAACCAGTATTTTTCTCTGTATACGTTACCATCACTAATGAGCTTTATGACCCCATTCAAATCAAATTTGTACCCTAAACAATTACTACCTATAGCTGATTACTACCTATAGGATTGGTGGCCCGGGCCTTGCCGTCGCTGCCGGGGGGGGGGGGGGAGGAAGGCTTACCTGTGGCTGCTTCCTCCTCCACATGGAGCTCCTTCTCCCCCCTCCCCTGCAAGTACTGTGGGTCCCACTACCTATAGGCTGTGTGTGTGTGCAAAAGCAAGCAAACAGAAGCCCCAAAAGTTGCTTTGCATTCCTGTGTCAGATGTGACTTGAAACAGGGAGAAAAGTCTTCTGCTGTCATAAGTGCAAATCTCAGCATGTGTGCAAATAGCCAAGTGAAAGGAGAACTTCTGTTTAATGAGGGTCTCCAAACAACTATCTGTGGCGGCTATCTTAGGGGGGAAAGTCTGCCTTTATGCAGCAGATTGTCCTGTCAAGCCATCTACTGCAAATACTACATCTTACTCAAGAAGTCTTGCTCAAGAATTCCAACGTGGCATCTAAAGAGAGAAATTCAGCAGGCTTGTACTATTATGTTCCAGTTCAGCTCCCATAACTATGTAAGCTTACATAATCTTAAAACTAATAATAAGAACCGACCTAGTATTTTTAGGAGTGGTCAATGCACTAGTTATACATAATCTCACTAATCCTTACAATCATCTGATACATACAAGCTCCCAGATTAGTGAAATGGGGGCCAGCACCACATCCATTGCAGAAAGCATGCACTGATGCTTACACCAAGGCTTCCTGCAGCAAATGTGAAGTACTAACAACATAAGGCAAATATATCTGTCTGGGGACTCTGGCTGAATTGGGTTTCCCAAATGCATGTACACCTTGAAAAGTATTCATACTGAGTTTGAGTCCAGTGGCAACCTTTAAGGCCAACGAAGTGCTATTCAAGGTATAAGCTTTCATGTATACGCACACTGCACCAAAAGCTTATACCTTGAATAGCACTTTGTTGGTCTTAAAGGTTGTCACTGGATTCAAACTTTTTTCTGCTGCTTCAGACCAACATGGCTACCCACCTGTGTGTGTATGATGTATATGATACTGTGCATCATACTGTGTGTGTATGATCCAGGACACACAGGTGGTATATGCTACAAATATGACAAGTGTAGAACTGGTTCTAGGTTCAAATTCTCACTGGGTTCAAATTCTCACTCAAACTGGTTCTGGGTTCAGATTCTCATAGACCAGTCATCCCAATTTGTCTCATAGAATTGCTGAGAGGATAATGTCTGTGGTGGGGGGGGGGATGTCCATATCTATCCCCCTGATCCCTTTGAAGAGAGAAATGGATGCAAATGAAATAGATAAGCAAGACAATAACTTGGTTATAACTCAGCAGCATCTTTCATTTCGCAAGGAAAGATCCAATGAATCTTACTTTATTATCTCTTGAACATCTAGTAAAAAAGATGTGCGCATCTGTGGGTTTAAACAAGATGGAGTTTATCTTACCTCAGCTCCACCCATCCATTTTGGCTCATGAGGAAATTCAGCACATAAAACATCTTTTGACTGGTCAGTTCCCAGGACATGATAGTACAACTTCTGATGCAGGTTTGTTGAGGTCTCAGTTCCTGGGGTAATCAACATATTTAATTACATATATGTAAACTATGCCTCAAAATTACTTGTTATTAACACTAACAATTTGCAAGTTTTACACTTGCACAGCTCAGAAGCCACTGACTTGATGAGGTAACAAAGATAACACCCATTAATTAAAGAAGCTTAGATTTTGTAACTCTCATGTGAAGCAGCTATGTAAAATCTATTTGCCTTTTGTGTGCTTTTTCTTTGATATTCGTCTAGTACAGTTATAGTTTTTAGTTTTGCTGTATATTAATCTATGTAAATATCAGAAATAAAAAGAATATAGACTTGACAACACAAGAATGTTCACAGGCCTTCTCTCAGAAAAATGAGAAGTTATTTGGCAGCAACTGAAACTTCACAGTAACTTACAGTGTGATACTAAGCAGGGTTACACCATTCTAAGTCAATACAATTACAATATTTTAAATTCTGCTTAGGATTGCAGTGTCAAGGGACAGAAGATTTTGGCTGGGTGAGAAGATAAAACCAGAAGCTGTCCCAGGAGGCAGAGGAGGTCAGGGATGGGGAGCCCGGAGGGAGGGAAGCCAAAGGAAGGGGAGCAGCACTGAGAACAGAAGGCAAGGGAAGGGGAGAGAAGGGCCAGAGGAAAAGACATGCTTTCTCTTTAACCATCACTACAAGCCACTCACCATCACTTTTCCCGTCTTGGTTTGGGTAGCAGTTATAGAACATGCCTTTACCATCATGGGTCCAAGACATACAACTGAATTTCACCATTTCTAGTACATCTGGAAGTTCTTCAGCACAATCCACTTTCATAAATTTAATTGTCACCCAGTCTGACCCACTAGAACTCAAGCCGTATGCAAAATATTCACCATCTTCACTGAATGCATAACCTGCACATAAAAAAAACCGACCACGCAATGATTATCATATTAACATCAATATTGTATTTAATGTTATACTGAATGGCTTTCTAACATTTGTTCTCAACACACGGACAACAGTTAAACAAGTGACAATCACCTGAACGTCCATAAACAAAAACCTGTACACACTTTTCAACTGTTTCTGCTTGCTTAATAAAGCATGATTAAAGTACACTAATTTACACAAGTATTCCAAATACTGTATTTAATAAAAATCCATGACACTGACCTCTCAAAGCCACAGTACCATCCTCTGAAAGCTTATTTGGGTCAAGAAATACTTTGGCATCTGCATCCAGGGCGTCTTGCACATATAATACTCGTTGGTTCTGTAGTCCAGTATTATAAAAGTGAAAATACCTAGAACACACATATTCATAGATAAAAGAGTAAGTTGTCTTTAATTTTCTGAACAACATCAAGCAGGCAAACAATCTTCTTCAACAAAGTAACAAACTTAGAGTGTCATTTTCACCCCCAGATCAAGCAGTGCTGGGCTCCTTGTTTCCAGGAGCTGG